>JALMGA010000004.1:30650000-31900000 GCA_023333525.1 Aspidoscelis tigris stejnegeri | reverse complement strand
GATTGAAGGACAATCAACTAAGCTCATACTTCCACAAAGTTCACCCCTTACTAATGTGAAGAACAAAACCAGCCTTCAGGAATCTAAAGTTACAATCTATGGATCTTGTGCAGCATTTCTATTTCCTTCAATGCATAATAAAGCACTCAACATCCGCATAAAAGGCCACAACTGTCTACAACTAGTTCAACACTCACTTCTACAGAAAATAGCATTTATTGTCACTGTTACTTAGCACAATCACTGCCTAAGGAAACACAAAGAAAAAAAAACACTCCTGAAATTGTTCAGGATAATTGTAGGGCTCTAAAGGCAAAATGACTGACAATCTCCGAGCAAACAGAGTGTCGTCTGCTAGTCTTTACCAACAAAAGGAGGAAGCAGGAGGGGAATGCAAAGCCCAAACAAAAACAGACTGGTGCTGCTAGCTTTTCAGAACCCCTTGGCAGATAGGTCGGAGCTACCGACGTCACCTTTCTGCTCTGTGAAGCCACTCAGCAGCAGCCTGTTGCTATATTTTGCTCCAGTAGAGCTAAATAATTCATCAGGGCATGGTGCTTTGTGAACAGGCCAGATTGTAGGCATCAGGCCAACATCAAGGTCGCCATGGAGACATGCAAACATTACCTTCTTCCCATCCCTGCTCCGTTTTGCCTCCCCCCTGCAAACTCCATTTTTAAGGGCAGAGAGAATTGTACAACAAGGTCCCTACTGCCTCCTTTCCAAGGACAGCTGCTTGAACAAACTGTTAGAGCTTAGTTGTATCAACAATGGAAGAATATTGCATCAGTGAAGGAGGGAGGAAAAAGATTTAGGCCATGATCCTACTGCAGCAGGATGTTCTGTTAAATGCAACATAATTTAGTATTGAGAAGATGCACCTGAACTGTTAATGGAATATTAGTGGATGATATTTTAGCACACAGGAACAATATTATCAACAGGACATAGTATATTACAGCAGAATGAGAAAAGTATTTCAAGTACGTATATGTAATAATCTAGATATTATAGACATTCATACTCATGACTAATAAATTTTCTATAGATTCTAACGGAGCTAGAATCTAACTCAGGGAAATATTAATAGGGAAATATTAAAGAAACATAAAGGCTTTCAGCTTCCTAAAGGGAACATGAAGTCAGCAATCATTTGCATGTTTTAATTACCAATTATATAGCCTTGCTGTTGCTTCTTTTCACAATTTTTTCAGGATGGAAGGAAGGCAAAGAGAACCCAGGTTATTGTCTTATAGAATAAAAAGCTGTAAAAAAGAGTAAATTCTATACAGCACAGAAGCATCACTGCTATTACTATTTTGATTATAATTACAACAACTAATGCTACTGCTATAGTTTTCAGTGCTCAGGTAAGTCCTAGCCACCTGCTGGATCAGGCCACAGCTCATCTAATCCATCATCCTGTCTGACACAGTGGCCCACCAATTGTTTAAAGCAGTGATGGCCAACCTATGACACGCGTGTTACAGGTGACACGCCAAGCCCTTTTAGGTGACGCACATGGTCACCCTGGCACCTGGGCATGTAGTGCTTGCTTGTTCTTGAAGTGTACGAAATACCAACTTTCAATTGAAGATTTAGCAAACGAAATTCAGCAACAAAAGTCACTAATGTAAAGAATTATTTGTTTTTGCTTTTGATAAAATACATATATCAAAAATATAACTTTTACTAGAGCTACAAATATCACAAAATTATGGATATTTCTAGATGTGACACAGCACCCGAGTTAAGCTAGGTTTTCTTGCGAATTTTGACACGCTGAGCTCAAAAGGTTCGCCATCACTGGTTTAAAGGCATCTCAAGCAGAAAACAACCTTCAGCTGCTCTCGAATCCCAGCAAATGGCCTTGAGAGTCATCCTGCCTGTCTCCCCAGCCTGGAGGCTGTGCCTAGGCACCCATTCTAGTTACCAGTGATAAACCTGTCATCTATGAATTTGTCTAACCCTTTTTTAAAGCTATCTAGGCTGGTTGCAGTTACCACTTCTGGCAGCAAATTCTACATACCAATGACGCTCTGGGTGAAGAAATACTTCCCTTTGTCTCATCTGACTAAAATGAACCCAGGATACACTGGTGCTTACCCCAGGAGAATTATATGGTACTGAATTCAGAGGAGGGTTGGGAAAACCCCAGGATTTTTTAAAAAATCATTTAATTTTAAGAAATGTATTGATTCCTACAAATAGAGTACAAGGACAGCTGTTATGTACTCAGCACCAGAGACAACTCACACACACAATTCATTTCAGAATGTACAGTTTATGAAGTTAAGATACGTGCTGCAGAGTCATTAAGACCCAAATGGCCTACAGTTTAACTTACAGGAGCATGCCTCACAACCTCACAGACTGTCCATTTCCAGTGCAATGCCTTTCCCAGCTCACCAGGTTTCCTAGACTCTTCCACCAAAATTAACTACCTTTGACGAAACAGAAGTTCTTTTGATAAAACTATTATCCCCTCCTCAGCATAACAGTTTAATTGCAAATAATAAGGGATGGCCATTATCCATATAGAGCAGTGGTTCTCAACCTGGGGGCTGGGACCCCTTTGGGGGTCGACCTACCCTTTCAGAGGGGTCACGACAAGTCTCCCACTGCCCTTCCCTCCCACTTCCCAGCTGCTCTACCCCTGTGGTTGGGGGTCTCCACAACATGAGGAACTCCATTAAGGGGTCGCAGCATTAGGAAGGTTGAGAACCGCTGAAATTAGAGTATGGAGATGGATACACGAAGATCTGCCAAAGTGAAGGCATATTTGCAATTGTAACATCTATGACAGTGATGGTGAACCTTTTGAGCTTGGTGTGTCAAAATTCGCAAGGAAACCTAGCTTAACCTAGCTGTGTCACATCTAGAAATATCCATAATTTTGTGATATTTGTAGCTCTAGTAAAAAAGTTATATTTTTGGTATATGTATTTTATTAAAAGCAAAAACAAATAATTATTTACATTATTTATTTTGTTGCTGAATTTCGTTTGCTATATCTTCAATTGAAAGTTGGTATTTCGTACACTTCAAGAACAAGCAAGTACCACACGCCCAGGTACCAGGGTGACCATGTGTGTCACCCAAAAGGGCTTGGTGTGTCACCTATGACACGCATGTCATAGGTTGGCCATCACTGATCTATGACATACAACTAGCTCCACAATTAGTTATCTCAGGTAACAGGGCATCCTGAATTTGCACTTGCTCTGTAGCCGTCTGTGGGGCAGCACTGTGGCTGCTGTCACTGGCTTGCCAGCTACTAAGGTGGCCAATTTGATTATCCCCACTGGCACAGCTGGCGATGTTGCCATCTAGTTGCTAGAGCGTAAGCCAATCCTTCCAGATGAAGATGATCCTCTTTACCCTTCAATGAATAACAGTTGGACTTGGCTCTGTACTCTACTGAAACTGTAATTTATCCTGCCATTCAGCACTGCAACTCTGTCCTTGTGTCTACCTTAGCCTCAATAATCTTATCCACAAAATCAAATTTTAATTTACCTATTCACTTTCCACTCTGCTATGCTGGCATCATCTGCTAATAATGCCCTTCTATATTCTTCACAACAAAACAAACAGTTACGAATCTTATATGAATAGTGGAGAACGTTTCAGTCGTCTAAAAACTCTATAAATGACTTTAACATGGGCATTAAGGCTGAGATAGCCTAGAACAGGTAGGAGCGTTATTTATTTATTTAAAATATTTATTTACTGCTTTCCATTACAATTTAATCTCAAAGCAATGTACAAACAATAAAAACAGCTAAAATCATAACAGTTACCTGAAGCATAACTAAAATCAAGGATGAGGGAAACAAACAAACATTCACTCTGAAAAGGCCTGGATAAAAAGACAGGCCTTCAGCTGAAGCCTAAAGAACCTAAATACCAGAGAGGAGGTCCCAACACAGTGGAGGTATCTCAACCTAACTCTGGGGGCTGGGAATGAAAGTTCCCCAGCCTACTAAAGCTGCATCCATACATCAGTTACTTTAAGTGGGAAGGGGAAAGTGTATCCCCAGTTAACCAAGGCCAAGGCAAAGAGGTGTGTCTTCACTGTCTTCTGAAATATGTACAATGAAAGTGACTGATGCACTGAGAAGGCCCTTTCCCGGGTGCTCACCCCTTCTGCTGCTGAGGGTGGTGGGACAACCAAGAGGGCCTCCCCTCCAGATCTTAAGGCATGGGCAGGTCAATATGGGAGTAGGCATTCCTTTAGATACTTGCGACCCAAGTTATTTAGGGCCCTATAAGTTAAACACCTTGAATTGGGCTTAGCAGCGAATCGGGAGCCACTGTAATTCTTTTAAGACCAGCATGACGAGTGTCCAGCCAGCTGTCCCAATCAGTAATCTAGCAGCATCCCCATGGTCTCTTTTTGCTTCTCTCTGGCATCAGATTTTTAAAATGTGTGTTGTAATTTGAAATAAAGTGTCCCCATGGGGTTTGGGGGCAACGCAAATTTAAAACGTACTTTCCTGTCCCCATGCAAGCCACTTTTTGTGAGACCGCATCTTTTTCTCCCCTCCCCCGCCCGTTGCAGCAATGACAGACAAAAACCTCAACTGAACCTCCACAACACATCACAGATCATTTCTTTAGTTGGCTGCCAAGAGTTAAAAGCATTAGCAATGCTTTAACATAGTTACAAGCATAACTGAAAGCAGCTCACTCCCTGCAGCTGTTTTAGCGCAGAAGCAGTCCAGCAATCTCTTTCTTTCACATTATTGGGAGGGGGAGAGAAATTCTGTGCTTGCCATCAGGGGAAAGCGATGCTAATTATCTTAACAACGGAGGGGGAAATATCTATTTTCACACACACATGTGCATTAAAGAGCGAGAAAAATTAATGTAGGCAGAAAGACACTTTAAAGAAATCCGCGGTTTCCCCCTAAGTCAGAAGTAGTACCTCTGACTTCCTCCTTTGCACCTGATGTAGCCCGAAGTAAAGCTGTGCAGGGGGTAAAAAAAAGCTTAACTTCGGAGTATTTTCGGCATAGAGACATGCCCTCTGTCTCTTTCACAGAGAAGGTCATCAACCGGGACGACCAAGGCAGTTTCCGTGGCATAACCAGGCCTGAAGCTGGATTGAAATGGGTCTAGAGCATTAGCTTCCTCCAACCATGCCTGCATTTGGCCACAGGCATGCCACAGCTCTCTACAGTACCTTACCCAGAAAAGTTATGTTGGCCACTGGGTGATAATTGTTTAAATCTTCTGGATCCAGGGATGCCATCTTGAGGAGGGGGCACACCACCACCTGTTTAAGGGACGGTTGGACAACCCCCTCTCTCTGGGAAGCATTCACTATTCCCTGGACCTAAGCAATCATACTTTGCCAGCTAGCTTTTATCAGACAGGAAGGGCAAGGATCTTGAGAGCATGTTGTTGGCAGAGCCCCTGCAAGAAGCTCATCCATATACTCAGGCTGCAGCAATTCTGGAATATGCAAATATAGTGGAATAGATAACTGACCTCTGGATGCAGCCAAAGTTGCAAGCTGTTTTTGTTTTATTGGGGGGGGGGGTTGTGACACACTATAAACAGCTTATCTGGCCTGTTTAGCATCCCAGAGTGTTGCTTGGATTGGCCCAGCTGTCAGCAGAGAACATCCAGGAGACCACTTCAAAGTTATATCCCATTTCTGCACTGTTCAGATCCATTTTTGCTCAGTGAGTGCACCAGACAAAATGTGCCCCTAAAATAATTAGCATGGCTCCCAGGAACCATATGGAAACTGCCTAAGTGATTCAGTATTTTCAGTACTATCAACTGCAAACTGAAATCAGAACAATGAACTTTCATAACATGTAGAAATAATAGGATGATTTGTTATCCAGACTGTTGTTCTATATGTGGATAATCACCAGTGTTCATAATTTTAATTTTTGAAGGATATGAATAACTCGCTTGTTTCATTAAAAAAAAAATATTAGGCTTATATACCATGGATTTCAAATGACTATGTCATTTACAAATGGAACAGTAACAGCCAATAACTCAAAGGAAAAAATAAACCATACAGACATAAACAGAATACAGAAATCATCATTTCTCATGGTCACCCAACTAGGGTATTTGAAAGATATTGGTGAAATTTTTTTTTAGAGATTTTTAAAATGAGATCAATAAGAGAGCATCACAATTCCATTTTGAATAGAGTACTAAAGTGCAGGGGCCACCAAAATGCAGGTTTATGCTGTAATTTGCTCATTTAAGTAGTCCTAACCTTATTAATGGCACACTCTCAACACTGTTGGTGTGTTATGAATTTTACCTTCACTGTGACAAAAGGAGTGGTAATATACTTTCTCCGCTAATGGATCAGTTCAAAGAACCATTGTAGATGGGCTCTAAGAATCATAACACACTCCCCTTATCAAGCTCAAGTTTTATTTAAACTACTACCAGCAATACTAATGAAAATTCAGAGAAAAAAAGAGTGCATTTATATGATTCCACAGTCTAGCCCTACTATTACTGATTTTTAACTGGGCCCAAGGGTCTTATAATACAGAAGTACATGCATTTGTGAGCAAATCTGGTTCTGGAATATCAGGCATTTTATCCCTAAACTCATTCTACCCCATCTTAAAGTCTGTGAATGGGTGCCTCTTCATTTGAGGTATCATAAACATCAAAGTCAACTTTTTATTTTAGTTGGATATGGCAGGGAGCTATTTAGGCACAGAGATGGGGAATGTAGCCAATCACTGTGTACGAAATGACTGCTAAATGTGACTGACCAAATCGGGATCACAGAAAACCAGGCAGGCCAATCATCAACCAGCACTTGTTGTCAGGAAGGCACATTCGGACTTGGAAGCAAACAAAAAGAAAATCTTGTGGGAAAATGAGGTACGCTTTTGCGCACTCATTCATTTAACTATTTGAATGGCATTTTGTGAATATGTGGGTCTAGGGAAAGGGTGCTTTTTCTTAAAGGGACAACCAAAAAAATCCCTGTCTGATCACATCCTGAGATAATTCTTCTGAACACAGTAGAAAATATCCAAGTAAATCTTCACAGTATTTTGCTAGATGGGAGTAGTATAATGAGATAATGGTTACATTTCTGCCCTTTAGAAGCTCACAAGTGACTTTAACAAGCGTTAGATTACTACATGACGTTAGAAACTTGAACTGTACTTTTCAGAGGCAAAACTGATATATACCACTAAAAATCTTAGTGAGTTCACATGTTCTTCACCCTTAATTTATTTCTCCAGAGGTTAAGAATGGATGATGCACTGAAGACTTTTTACCCCTTTGTATGATATTTTTCAAGCACAGATATGAATAGCTCTTATCAAGTATTCATGGTAGATTAAACTACAACTTACCTTTTTACCCTACAGTCTTTTTTCTCTCAAACATATTTTTTTAAAAAAATCTTGTTTTTCACAGAACTCCTGACAGCCTCTGCCATTCTTTCAAGTAAAAAAGCCCAAGCATATATACATAGCTGTACAAAATTAAGCCACTATCTATATTTCCCTTTTAGGCACTACTAACAAACTCCAAGTATACTAACAACAGCCCTTGAAAAGGAAGCACTATGAAAGAAAGATGCTGAAAGAAAAAAATAAACATGAATATCCTTGAAGCCTCATCTATCCTAAGTCACCCCACTGATTCTTCAATGCAGACCATTTCTAAATTGTAGTACAACTTTAAATTGAGCAAAAGACATGCATTTATGCACAGAATGCTACACAGAGTTAGGACTTCCCCACTCCCATGGCAAACACATCTCCACTTACACGAGGTGGTTTCATTTTGATTGCCCTGATTTTGTTTGGAAAAAAAGACACCTTTGTATTTCCATTTTAGATTGCAGAGGGGCCATCTGCAGTGGCCAACTGTATCACTTTCATGCAGGAAGCAAAATCTTGCCCTGCAAACAAGATGCCTCCAAGAACTCATCACCATAGTCAGAGAGGAATTCGTGTATTTACATATATATTTATTGTTAAGGATAAGGTAACACAGCAATGTAACAACTGCCAGAAAATGAAAAGGTTCAAAGTCAGCATCTCCTGGAAGAAAGTATCACCGCTTTTGTATCTTTGATAAGAAAGTTGCATGAATGAAGTACAGAAACTACACTGTATCCTACTCTAGAAACATCCTGAAGAAAATAATTTCAACAAGGGTGCCTCAATGAGTAGGCCCAAACCTGCAGTTTTTCCAGGACAGTATAGGGAATAGCAGACATAGCTGCAGCATTCCCAATAGAGTTTTGTATGGTTACTAACTTGTCTGCCATACCATTCCATTATTATTCCATACGGGGCTACCTAAAAGCCAGCTAAGTGTGCAGAAACAATCAGAAAAGGTGGGCAGCCACTTAACTGTTTTCCAGTTTTGTCTAGTAACTGTCTAGTAGCTAAGGAGCCGAACTCTTATCTGGGATACTGGGGTCGATTCCACCCTCCTCCACAACTCCACCCTCCTCCACAACTACTGAACTGTTTAGTAGCCATTCCATTCATTGACCCAATAATTTGTTATCACTCTGACAGTAATCCACAGTAATGCCCAGTTCACATTGTTTTCTTGAGTGAAGGTATTAATAGCAGATCACTGGGGCTACCCTGCTTACTGTGTATAGCTGTGATCCCTGGAGGTAAGTGACTAGTGGCTTGTGTGTTTGCAAAGCTCAGGTATGAATCTCTGTTTTGCTTGTTTTTATTCAAAGGCTTCCAGATGCTGCTGAGAAACAGAGTCTGGAACAAGAAGTTAGCCCCAATGATCCACTATTAACACCTTCACTCAAGGAAACAATGCCAACAGGGTGCAGCCAAGGAAAAACCAATGATTCATTAGCAACTCAAACAAAGGAAGAGCTGACAAACAAGCAGCAGACATCTATAAGAAGAGAATCAAGATTTAGTAAGACACTAGTCACCCTTGACTTGGCAAAGAGCAAAGGCCTCTGAAGATAGATATCGTAGCTGTATCCGAAAGCTTAGGTTCTCAGAAGAAGAAACCTGGAACACAGCACAACAGCCCCAAAATTTCTACAAATGAGATTGAATCTGGCTGTGAAAGCCTACATACATCTTAGAGCAAGTTACAACAATATATATAAAAATAAAATTAAAAACAGGTAAGAATACTGCAATACATAGAGGAAGAGGGAAAGGACCTCATTGCCAAAGGCTCATGGAAATAGGTGTGTTTGCATCAACCTCCTGCATGTTCAAAGGAATGGTGCTGAAATATCTAAGAAGGAAAGCCATTCTACAGCCAGGGGTCTACCACAGAGAAGGCTATAACATCTCATCGGTAGCCTACCTTTTTACTTTCTGATAGTTGTGATGCTACCAAGAGGATGTTTCCAGAAGATCTTAATGGGCAGGCCCGTATGGGAGGTCTTTACAACAAATATTCCAAGAACTCTATCCACTCTCCAACATCTTTGAAGAGTGTATCTGTACTCCCATATTTTTTGAGGTTGTTCACATCTTGTGCAGCAAGTTGCCTAAGTGAATTCAGAAGCTACACCATGATTAAAGCAAAAAAACTTACATGATACTTCTTATTGACACTGACTCTAAATAACATAGGCACAGTTGCCAGCAAATTAGGGGGGAAATCTAAAGAAGTTATTCATAAGTTCTGGCAGTCCAACTACTCACAAATAATAATGGTCAACTGTATCAGAAATCTGTGCTAGGCTGCAATTCACAAAGCAAGCACTTAAAATAAAAGTCCCCTTGCTGTTTCCACTAAGCAAGCCAAAAATGGTTTAGGTTTTTAGAAACAGTAATTAAAGAAATCATTTTGTAGTTCAAAAGACAGCCTCAAGCTAACCTTACTCACAACTGGAAAAAATCACTTCTGCACAAGGATTCTTTGCTCTGCAGTTTCTTCAGTAATTTTGAATTGTCTGGTAGAGTGAGAGTATCAGTGAATTCCAGATCCACTAGAAAGTATATTTATAGATGCTAGTTAAGATAAATCTATCCATCATCACAGCTATGTATTGCTACCAAAATTTGTCACTTCGACTCCGGTCTCTCTGCACACATATCATGCTGTGATCCAGCGAGTGGGATGGGACCATCAAGTCCCTTTGATCCAGATCACAGCAAGGCATAGTCTGGAACAACACCAGCTACATGGAAACATTCCAGACAAGCTCCCACACCAGCCATGAAGTTTAAATGAAATTCAGAGTCATTCCCCAAGGCAGCTAGGAACAAAATTTCATACCCTTGGAACCCTTCAGAGGCCTATTTCAGCAATGCAATAAGGCACACTGGTGAAATGAATCCCTTTGCAAATGAAACAGGAATGTGTTCATCTTTTCTGAAGGTCTACTGGAGATCCAGATCAAGGGCCTCCCAATTTGGATCGTTGTCCATCTTGTACAGGAAAAGTGTACCAGCAGAGGGCAGAACCTCTCTGATCTACATTAACATGCAGACAGAAGAAGCTCTAGGCCATCTCCGCATGGG
The DNA here is from genome assembly GCA_023333525.1 of Aspidoscelis tigris stejnegeri. Taxonomy (NCBI): domain Eukaryota; kingdom Metazoa; phylum Chordata; class Lepidosauria; order Squamata; family Teiidae; genus Aspidoscelis; species Aspidoscelis tigris. Next base: position 31,889,513 of record JALMGA010000004.1, on the reverse strand, counting down.
CCCTAAAGACCCCATTAGGAAACCAATAAGAACCCATTCAGAATGGATCCACAACTTAACTTCCACACAAACGACCCCATTAAGACCTCAAGAGGAACGCATTGTCCACAGAAGTGCTTTTGAAGTCCAGATTTAATGGGGTCTTTGGGCCTTTAAATCCAGATTTTTTGGGAAACCCCTTTAATCATGTCTTCAATCTGGTCTTCTGCCATGAAGACCAGATTGCAGAGCGTGCTTCTGCATGTGTGTTGGGCCAATGGGGTCCTGGGGCAGGCCTAGCAGAAGTGACCCAACTGACATATATGTGGGCCAATCCCACCATACCACCAGTGGCGCTTCCAGCTCGGGCCTAATCAGAGCCTTGGGATGGGTGCTGTGGCAACCACTGCCATCAGATGCTAAACGCCCTGTGCAGATATATGAGTCCTTGCCATGATGCAGAATTACTGGGACCGGATTCCGGAAGGACCAGATCTCAAAGATCCAGTCCTCCTTATTCCAGATTAAATGAGGTAAGTGCGGAAATGGCCCTAGAGCTGACATCACAGCCCTGTGTTCTGGTTAAGTGTGGAAAGGTCCAGTAAAGAGGTGGGGGGAAGGAAAGAAGGATGATGAAATACATTTCCTAAATATTATTACTATACAGAATCACCAACACAGAAATATCAATTTGGTTTCTTCGTAAATGGGAACTGTAAGACCTTAATTACCCTAAACCGTGCATTAAAAGATGCTTACCATGAATGGCAATAAGCAGCAGTCTGGTGTGAACTGTTGCTAAGCAACTAAATAAGTGAAGCAAGTCTTCAAAACAGCTTACAACCCCACTTTAAAAGCTAAAAGCTAACACTCCAAGTTCAACTGTTTCTTGTAAAGTGCCCAGAGACCATGTGTTATTGTCTAAATACAGTCAATATATTCACATAGTTTGATGATTAATTTGCAATCCACAGACTCCATGAAGCCCATAAAGATGTAAATCTTTTGCAAAGATGCCACTATGATGAGTCACTACAGATACTGCAAATGCCCACTCAAGTACAAATGTGCTGCAAAGCTATTGCAAAATAACCCCCATGGTATTAATTTGCGATCTTCTCAGGCTAGCTCACTGAGACTAATAAAGTCCAACTTGCCCCCATCCTGGTCAAGCATGGGAGTTACAATGAGCTCCAAACTGGTTTGGAATATCTTTTCTGTATCGATCAGACATTCCGAGACAAGATATACTTCTCCATTGTGCAACAGTTTTGCATAATAGTTTTGCTGTTTCATAGTTGGAAAAATGTGATTCCTCTAGCTGAAAACAATCTTGAAAACTTTTAATATTTTAAATTATACTTTGAGATGACATTCACGTTGGTTTCATCCCAATACAAAAAAATGACTGTATAACAGCTGCACTTTCTCTAAATGATCAAGTGAACTAGTTTATTTCAATAGTTCAATACACCTATACAGAATATCTCACTGGCATCCTTTGACACAGAAAACTGAATGTATGGTTAAGTCTGAGATATTGGAGGTGAATGTTACTAGAGGAACAATCAACACTCAAAGAACTCTGCAACAATTTTATTTAATGTATATTATATGGCTAACTGTTTTGTTGTAAGAAGGCTTCTCTTTTTACTTTCTATTTTTCATAGTTTCATAGTATCCAAGAGCTGTTCCTTATATAAAACTGTTGGTTAGTGTAGTGGCGTGCACAAATCCTAGAAATAAGCTGCTATAATGAACTTTGAACTATACTGATTAGTCATTTAACCATATTATTGACATATAAGCATTGCAATGCAGCCTCTAGATTATATTCTAGAAGTCTGGGGGTTTTTTAGTTTTAAATAAAATATAATGAAGAGTTTAGAACCCAATAAAACACAGATCAATACAATACCAACAAAAGTTTCAGCGGATATAACTTAATAGGTAACAGTATAAAAATAACAAAATTGTTTTAATACGACATATAAAAGACTGTTTAGTCAATATCTATTTGGCAAGTATGAGTTCAAGTCAAATATAATCACTTGAATAACTCCTGGTCTGGAACACTTTGAATGGACTGATCCAATCCAAGACAGCTGGTGGACTATGTGTACACAGCTGAACACCAAGCAATACGGACAATATGATTCAAAGATTTTATATGTTGTATTAAACTATTTTGTTGTTTTTATATTGATACCTATTAAATTATATCCCCTGAAACTTTTGTTGGTATTGTATTGTTTTTTGTTTTAGTTTTCAGCCTTGGAAGATTGCCACAGAAGGCCTAAATTGGGCTGAGAAGCATTTGGCAGCAACTGGCAACCATTCTGATATTATTCTAAGTTTGGCAGTAACTGTTACAAACTAGAGGCCTGACCAAATTACACTTTTGGTAGCATATTTGATGTTTGACAGTTGCTGGCAACATCACTGGCTACAATGTTGGTAGCAGAAGTTATCTACTAGAAACTGAAGACAGTCATTCAGTTCCAAGTTTAGATATTATTGGTGGAATCTCTCTTATGCTATAAATTGTATGATATATACTGTTCATTTAACATACGTGTGATAAATATACAACTTAAAGTATGGTTATAACACATTTTATATTCAACTATAGTTTGAAGTATGTTCTAGAAAGGTAAAAATAAATTATTTGGGATTACTTAGTAGACTTGCTTGAAAGTGGACTCTTTCTAGCCTCATATTCCTATCTAAGGCCATGGTCATACCTTCACTTTAAACCTTCTTCAGTCCATCTTCAGTTCTGACAGACCACACCTTTTCATTTCTAGTTTTATTTTTGGACTTTCCACCCTAAAGCAGTGATTGTATGAATGAAGTCCAATTAGATGGAACTGAAACCCATAATATAGAGTTCCTGTGTGTACCAGGTTCTCAAGAAAATAAAGTGGGACGCTGCCCTCTTCTTGATGGGGTTACACTCTGCTGGAAATAAAAAGTGGGAACATGTATGTTCCTGGATCCTCTGTTGTCACTCAGGGCACAGCTCAGATTTAGATAACTTAAACCCTTTCTGAAAAGAGATCACCTGGTTAGAACAATACATGCTCTTATAACTTCCACGTTGGATTACTACAATGAATTCTATGTTGGGCTTTCCTTGAAAATTTTCCTTGAAAATGGATAGGAGCTGGAAATTGTGTAAAATACCGCAGCCATACTACACACAGGTGGTTCCGGTCAAGCCCACATTATCCTGGTCCTTAAAGACTTAAACTGATTCCTGATTCACTTCCAAGCCCAATTCAAGGTTCTGATTCTGACTTTTAAAGTCTTAAACTACTTGGGACCCACATCCTTGAATTACAGCCTCTTCCTGTATAGTACTGTCCATCACCTTCAGAGGAGACCCTTCTGGCACTTCAATCTCTTTCCAAGGTCTGTGCTGCACCAGCAAGAGAAAGAACCTTTTCTTTGGTTACCTCCCAGGCTATGATCATCCCCTTCTGACAATTACTAAAAATATTTAACCCAGGCTTTTGTATCCACTTCTGCCTTGGAAGGAGGCATGTCTATGCTTTTATAGTATTTTATCACTGTTTGTGCTATTTATGAAACATCTGGAAATTACAATATTGGGCAGTATAATAAATCAAATAAATAAACAAATAAACCTAAGAGAACTAAATTCAACAGTATTTTAAAATCTGGTGTTGTATTAGAACAGTGAACTGCTTGAAATTCAGCTAACAGTTTCAAAAGCGTAGTAATGTATTTACTTAGTGTCATGTATTTCTGATGTGTAAACCATTCTGTGACCCTGAGAGTGAAGAATCAGTTAGAAATATAAATAACGAAAGTTCATAATCTGTTCACAGACTGGTACTCCTCAAACTCTTGAGTTGCCTTCTGGAGGATATTATGAAAATCACTACTGGCTTCTAAGGCCATCTGCTGGGACTCGAGAGCAGGAGAAGGTTTGTCCTTGTCTCCGCTTGAGATGCCCATGAGCATTTGGTGGGCCACTGTGTGCGAGAGGATGCTGGACTAGATGGGCTGTGGCCTGATCCAGCAAGGCTTCTCTTATGTTCTTATGGATGCAGCCACACTTATGTGCACAGTATTTTTTCTATTTGCCAAATGGCCAACTAATGTGGCGTCATTGCAGAGTCTGCTCTTTTCTGCTTCTCGAAGAATTCTCTTTTCACATCCTACCTTTATATGGCACTATTTCAAGGAAGGGGAAGGAGTTGCGTTCATTCATTATCTGGACAGCAATTAGAGTAAACATGCTTTTGCTTGTTTCAAAGGGAGAAATAATAATGGTATATTGGGGGTTTAAACACTAATGTCGTGGTGTTTTATTCTTTTATTTTACTATCAAAATTTTATACTGAATGAACTAAATTTGGATTGTCCCCATTCTAAAGTGTTCCTTTTAGTTTAAACTTGACAAGACTCTATATATGCAAGTTCCTGACCTGAAAAAGGAATACCAAATATAAGTGTGCAGGCTGTATTGAAGGAATGGACAGCACAGGGTAAGCTAGTACTGAAATAAGCTTTGGAAACTGCTAGAATACTCTAGGAAATAGAAATGTCTGTGTAGCGGAAACACAGGCAGATTAAACAAATCAAAGAAACTATATGTCAGACTTTTAGCTCAGCAATGCATTTTGGTTTAGACACTTCTATGATCGTAACTGGGGGGAAAGAATGAAATTGCTGGCTTCCATCTTACTGCTTTTCACACAACAGCTGTGAAAAATATCTTGTTCTATGCAGTATCCTGTGTAATCAGTAAAGATGTGCTGAACTGGTTCGGTCAATTCACGGTTCACAGAAAATCGGGTGGTCTGAATATGAACCAAACCACCCTGTAGTTCAGAAAAAAAAAGTCCAAACGATCCAAGGGAGGTGGTTTGATTAGAACCAACTCATTAAGTCTCTTGTAATCAGGGTTTCACCTAACACAAGAAGCTTCTGGGCCCATGAGAAGGATTCAGCTCTAGAAGACCTGGACTGGGATTTGCAGGGTGGGTGTGCACATCAATCCCTTGTCACTCTATTTTGCATCAGTTTTCATAAATCTTCAAATCAGTTTTGATGTTCTATAAAAAGCTACTGTGTTTGTTTACAATGCTGGACAACAGAATCCTGCAAAATCCAGCAAGTAAGTGGATCTCACAGCACACAAACTCCACATACAACAGAAAAAAGGAAGCATAAATCTTAAGGAAAGTAGAAAAGTTTGTTCACACTGAGAGGTAATGTGAATTTATAGGATAGTATCCAACACATTTTTTTTCTGTAAAATGATAGAAAACAAAATCATATGCAAGTCTTTCACATATGAAAGTCATCACAAGTGGCTGAATATCAGGTCTCAGAAGAAAATAAGTGCCTTTGAAAGAGAAACTAACATTGTTTGGGAACAACAGCATTCATTAGTGGTTTGGGGAAATGGCAATTTGGTGAAGAAGGAGCACTGAAATCCAGAGGCATATAAATATCCTGGTTACGTGCAGCAAAGACAGTGTAGGGGACTTTTCCTTAAGCCTTAATATACCTGCAGCAACAGTAGATTTGACTGGAAGGCTGTCAGGAACCATAGTAAAGAAGTGCTATGTATATAGCAAGATTCAAAGCAGTGGTAAGCTGTTTGCATGGCTGCCATAGGGTGTTTTTCCACTGTCACCAGAAGTACCCATTAAGTACCCATTAATGGGTACTAAATGGCATTTTTGTACCCATTAATGGGTACTTAATGGGTACTTCTAGTGACAGTGGAAAAACACCCTATATCCAGAGATCAATGGCAATATTTTATATACTTTTTGAAAAAAAGTCAAAACTATGGGACTCATAATAAATCACAGGAAAAATAATGCAGTACTTTCAGATGTTGTTGAATTATAACTCTCACAAATGCCAGAAAGTCTTGTTGAGATGATGGAAACCATATTCAAACAACATCTAAGGTAAGAGTGTCCAACCTGTGGCCTCTGGGCTGCATACAGCCCAGGATAGCTACGAATGCAGCCTAACCAGAAACATACATTTACTTAAGTATTATGAAATTGCACAGGGACTTTGTTTTGCTCATCAGTTTTTATTAGTGTTTGTGTGTTTAATTTGTGGCCCAAGACAACTTTTCCTCCAGTGTGGCCCCAAGATGCCTAAAGGTTGAGCACCCCTAATATAAGGGATGCTATACACATTAAACCTGCAGTATAGGCACGCTGAAGCACTTTGAAGTAACATCTACAGAAATAAAAATAAAAAATGCCCCAATAAAAGACCTTCCACTTTTGCCCCAGAGGTCTAGTCTGGTTGATTATTTGAAAGAAACCAAGCTGTGAGTAACAACTGCATTCACATGCAGCTTAGCAATGGTTACAAGATAGGATTTTTCCTCTTCCATGAATATTCTAGGAAAAGGTTGATCAGAGATGGAATAAAAACACAAATATCACATGCTACCCTCTCTAAGGCACTTTTTTGTTGTAAGCTAAGCATCCACTCTTCAATTCCTTTGCTTCCAAACTTATTTTATTTCGTCAGTTAGGCAACTAATAGGTTAGAGTTCCACCCATACAGATATAACTTAGAACACCAATTTAAAATTGCTCTAGATATTTGCAGTGAAGCCAGAACATAAGGGAAGGGGACAATCAGGGAAACGTTCTCAGCCCAACACCCATTGCAGCATCGTGCTTTAGAACACTGAGTGATCTCAACAAACTATTGGAATGGGCAACTTCACATGCCTGGGCATTGGGAGATTGGCATTGTATCTTTTTAAGTTGTTCTTTTCTTTTTCTTTGCCCATGCCTGGGGACCACCCATCTAGATTTTTCAGTTAGCTCCTCATCCTTCTTGCTGTTGAGTTTTATTGCTTGCTCTGGCAGGTTCTCTTCTTCATGCAGAAACAATCTCTCTTGCATTCATATGATGGCACAACAGGTGCCCACTTGTATAGGGAAGTTTACTCTTTAGAGCAAATGTGCATTTTACTTGTCCTCAACTGCAACAAAAGAATGTAAACTGAGTCTACTTGAATGAAAACATGTTTTGCTTTACAAACTGAGAGGGTCATTTCTCTTAATGTACTCAGAGCAGTCTGAGCAGATCCAATATAGCAAAGCACTTGGAAATGACTGAAGTTGCTGATAAATTTTATTCCATGAATAGAGCAAACACACACACACTACCAATAGAAAAGTATTTATATTAGTAAATATTCAATCATCTATCAAAATTATTTCAGATCAAAATTACTCTGATGAATCAAAGATGAATAGCAAACAACAGAAGAAGTGGTGACGGCAACCAGCCTGGATAGCTTTAAAAAAGGATTAGATAAATTCATGGAGAACAGGTGTCTCAATGGCTGCTAAAACTGAGTGCCTAGGTACTGCTTCCAAGTAGGAAAAACAAGCAGGATGCCTCTAATGGCCTTCTGCAGGGATTTAGAAGCAGGTGAAGGTTTTGCTTTTGTCTTCTGCTTGAGGGTGCCCAGAAGCAATGCTGGGCCACTATGTGAGACAGAATGCTGGGCTAGATAGGCTGTGAGCTGATCCAGCAGGGCTCCTCTTCCGTTCTTGTATTATGTGCTTATGGCTTCTCAAATCTATGGCTCTGTTTCTCTCTCATACACACACAGGCACACCCTTTTACTGTACTGTTTGTTTTAATTTTATTGTATTTAAACTGGAATGAACTATATTAAAAAAACACCAGAATTGTAATCACATAAATATATAGTTATATTCATTTATAGAAAGGACTGTATTTCTATTTCTTCCTTGCCCTGTACCTGAACATTTCTCTCATGGATGTACCACTCTACCTATCTATTATCATATTTATGCTTCCTTAAAATGGTGCTTCAATGAAAGCATGTGTTGTGTGCTGCATTTTCAAAACAAGTATCAGCTTATGACTGCTCAGAAATACTCTTGACTATTCCAATGATGGTTTAGCAGCAGCCAGGATCCAGAAATGCAGTAGAAAGCTAAAAGGTTATTTGCTATTCACCTTTGATCTTCCTATGGCATCACAAACCCAACTTTGACATGTAAGTGCTTACTGTATACATAAGATCAAAAGGTGATTTGTCCTACTGTAGGAAGATCAAAGGCAAGCAGTAAATCACCACTTAGCCCTTTCCCTACACCACAAGTCCCACTACTCATGGGATTTGAGAATCCAGCCAGCAAGAATTTGATGCAGGCCACAATTCATGAAGCCAAGTTCGTGATCACAGTTCTTGCCACCCAAGCCAGCAGGCAATTATTACAATTAAAACACTATTACAGATCATTGCTAGTAACCTGTCCTATCAAGTTTAAGAATTTTGGATTGACGGACTTTTGGTCTACAACGCCCAGCAGCCCAAGCCAGCATGATCTAGAAGCAGTAAGGAAGGGTGCTGCAGACCATAGCATCTGAAATACATCATGTTGTTTACAGTTTCTATAACTGGTACAAATAGGGAAACTTTTCACTTATGAGAGTCCAAGCATGTTTTTAGAAGTCTCTCATCAGGATACCGCAGTTAAACTACCACACAGAAAATAAAGGGCTCCTGCACTTCTAAAGTTGAGGGACTCTCCCTAACACAAATTCCCTGTACTTTCTCCAAACTGAAGATGCCACACCAACAGCTACACACACCTTTTCACCTTTATGTTCATGCAAAATTAAACCCAATTTTCTTCAACTGAGATTCTCACACTTAAAATGTCCTTTAACAAACTTAACCTTTTTTTTGGGGGGGGGGGTATTTAAAAAGACACCACAGCTTATTTTCAAGCAAAAATGCTTAAGGATCAAGGTGTTAAACAAATACACAGGAATAGAAAGGTCATGTGTAACAATCCAGTAACAGCAACCCATTAACTGTGAAGTCTGTTAGCAGTGCAAAAACAAGAGATTTGCAGCTGTTCCTTGCCATAGGGAAAATAATTCTACATTTTTGACAGCATTTCTCAAAGGTTTTGATTGCTGTGTTCTGTTCCATAATAAGCAATTAAACTACCACACTTATTAAAAGAAAAAGTTTAAACTCATTTAATAAATGCTTAGAGTAGATCAGAGCTTACTTTAAGTGATCCAGTTTGGTCTTGTGGTTAGGGAGCCGGATTCTTATCTGGGAGTACTCGGTTTGATTCTGCACTCCCCCAAGAAGCCTGCTGGATGACCTTGAGCTAGTCACAGCTCTCTTCTGAGCTCTCACAGTCCCACCCACCTCACTGGGTGGTCTGTTGTGGGGAGAACAATAGAAAGGTTTGTCAGCCGCTTTGAGTCCCCTTAAATAGGTGAGAAAAGTGGTGTAGCAAAGCCAATTCTTCTTGTTCTGTAACAATCTCCCAAGGTTTTTTTGTTTGTTTGTTTATGTGTAGACAAGGCAAAGCACAAAAAATTAATTAGGAAAGAAAACACCAGCCAATTTCCAGTTCTGCATATAATCAGAAGTATATCTTAGATTACACTCATAACAGACCTTAAGACAAAAATATCCTGTAGTTGTCATATCAACATGACTGTTATTGAGGCCCATTTTTTCCCCTGGGCCTTATTTCAGTTTATATCCCAGAACAGAGACCTGCCATCTGCATGCTGGTGCAGATTATGATAGGCGTCCCAGGCTACAATCCAGAACAATACCCCATGTAGATAAATGAGGGAACACAAGTTTTACTGTTGGCATTTGTATTCTAACTTTAAGATGGTGTACATTACCTTCCTCCCATTCATTTTGAACTTTGAACAAACCAGTGAGAAAGTAAAGTTGACAGGCCCAAGTTCACTCAGTATGTTTCCATGACTGAGGCAGGATTCATACTCAGGGTTCCCTAGATATTAGCCAGATATGTTAGACACTAAACTACCTACACAACTAGTACTTACATAGATTAGGATGTATAGATAGTCCAGATTGGTCGATTTATCCGTAAGTCAGCAAAATGAAACCAAACTTGTCTTTTCATTCATTCATACATATATTAATTCAGCTTAAGACAGGTATAAACCCAAGTCCCACCAAACTGCAGGATGAAAGTAAAAAGCAAGAAAACTTTAAGTGGCATTCCACTACAAGATTCAAAAATGCAGTGACGGGGTAACATTGCAAAGTCCCTTCTTGTCCACAGAAATGGCTCACATATACAGTGCCTGACAAAAGTTCTGTCGCTTATCCATGTTGTTGAAACCAAAGCCTATAACCTGACTTAAAATTTATCCATTGGTTTTAGAAATGACTCATATGAAAGCTGAAACCCTCCCAAACGAGGTTTTTAAAAAGAAAATAAATTTGCTTCACTGCTGAAATATTGATCATTTAATGAACACAGAAAGGTCAGATTTTGGCGAGACAAAAGTTTTGTCGCCCACAAAAAGTAATCTGAAAATCAAACAGATAATTCACTTCAAATACAAAGATATGTTTCATAACATTGGTGAATGAAGTTGTGGTGCTATTAGAGCCATATTTAATATTTTGTGTGACTTCCATGAGCCTGAAGGACTGCATCCATGCGTTTCGGCAATGATTCATACAATTTATTGATGAAGTCATCAGGAATAGGAAAGAATGCAGTTTTACATGCCTCCCGGAGTTCATCAAGATTCTTTGGTTTTGTCTTCCAAGCTTCCTCTTTCATCCTACCCCAAACATGCTCAATGATGTTCATATCTGGTGACTGGGCTGGCCAGTCCTGGAGGACCTTGATCTTCTTTGCCTTGAGGAACTTTGATGTAGAGATGGGTGTATGAGATGGAGCACCATCCTGCTGCAAAATTTGACCCCTTTTATGATTGGGAATGTAAGAGGCAGCTAATACTTCTTGATATTTTAGGCTATTGATATTGCCTTCCACCTTGCAAATGTTTTGCACACCTCTATACTGAATGTAACCCCAGACCATGATCTTCCCACCACCAAATTTAACTGTTTTCTGGGTATATCTTGGATCCATACGGGCTCCAGTAGGTCTCCTGCAGTATTTGCGGCAGCTGTGGTGTAATTCAACTGAAGATTCATCTGAGAAATCCACCTTCTGCCACTTTTCCAGCGTCCATCCATTTAGTAGGCTGTGGGCCTTGGCAAATGCCACACGGTTTTTTAATAGCGTTTTGTTTAGTGCTGGCTCCTGGGCACTGATTCGACCATGGAGGCCATTTCAAGACAGAATCCTACAAACTGTTCTAGTTGAGACAGGGACTTGAGGTGACCAGGCCTGTTGGAGCTCTGCTGCAGTGGAAGAAGGGCTGGCTTTTGATTTTCGAACCAACAAACGTTCCTCCTGAGCAGTTGTCTTGTGGGGTCTGCCGGACCTGGGCTTGTCAAAAACATCTCCAGTCTCTTCAAATCTTTTTTTAATTCTTTGTACTTGACGCTGAGACACATTAAAGGTGCCAGCCACCTCTGCAGTGGATCTGGTCTTCAGCCTCTTGATAATCAAGGCTTTGGTCACAGGGTGGATTTTTGGCATGTTGTCAGAGGTCAAGTTGCAGTTCAAGTGAAGGTCAGGGGTGCTGGAGTTCTTTTCATACACACCCACTAATTATCTGATCAATTAGTGAGCACAGGTGAGGCTGTAAACTAGGATTAGGTGCATTATATGACAAGGCGACAAAACTTTTGTCTAGCCAAAATCTGACCTTTCTGTGTTCATTAAATGATCAATATTTCAGCAGTGAAGCAAATTTATTTTCTTTTTAAAAACCTCATTTGGGAGGGTTTCAGCTTTCATATGAGTCATTTCTAAAACCAATGGATGAATTTTAAGTCAGGTTATAGGCTTTGGTTTCAACAACATGGATAAGCAACAGAACTTTTGTCAGGCACTGTATGCTAATCCTGATAATACACAGCTCACTCTCCTAAATCATCTCTTACCTACAAAATAATACAAGAAAACACGGGACTTAGCAACAAACAAATATCTATACAAGAGGCTAGAGAGTATGGAAGGGACTAATAACAAGGTACTTAAAGTGTGGAAGTCTCTGATGAACAGTTTGGCCATTCTAAAAAGATATGTACTACAAACTTAAGCAACACTGGATGTATGGAAATAAAGCGGACGAGAAAGAACAACAGTAAATAAGCAACTTGAAGGCTGTCTTCAGCTTTTTTCCTGGAAAATAGCAGACCGTAGTCCAATATTAGATGAAAAAAACATTGTGACCAGTTAGAGAACAACTATTATATGCTGGACTGTTTTGTAGTTGGCTTACATGTTACATAGAACTGTTAAGTTGTTATCCTGTGTGTTTTATATAAATAAATAAAAAACAATTTCTTCCTATTGTACTCAGTGAGTATATCAAGGAACCAATAAGGCACTTATTCTACCAGTAAATCTCTCTAATCTAGCCTAGGGATGTGCACGAATATTCATAGACATTCGAAATTCGATCGAATGTGCCCAATTTCAACATCCGAACGCAAACAGAATGTCCCAAAATTTGAATGTAAACATTCAAAAAGAATTTTGAATTTTGGATCTAATCATTCAAATTATCCAGACATTCATATATGTACGGGTTCGTATACAATGCATACTTGAAGATCTGCATCTTTCCCACATCCGTATGCATTTGTACGGATCCATACAGACCTAAAAGGGGTTGCATACGGGATAACTACGGGATGCGTACAGATGCAGGGAAGATGCATACAGGCACATACAAATGTTGTCAACATTTCTACGTGCAGATTCAAATCAAAAATTCAAACGAATAGATTTGGATTTGGTAAAAATGAATAGAATCTTATTAAATTTGAATTTAACAGATTCAAATCAAATTTTCAGGTATTCGATTTGATTCAAATAGAACGTCAAAAAAAATTGTGCACATGCCAATAAATACATAGCACCGTGTAAAACTTACTTATAAAAAAGAGTTTGCAAGTACTTACAAAAAGGGAATGTTAGTCTGTTCCATAACATGTATTTGTAAGTTTTACAGCACCCAAATCTGCTACTAAAGCCAGGCTAATTAACAACATTAAAATATTTCAATGGATTCTCACCCTTTCAAGGTCCCTTGCTGCAAAGGTGGTAAACTGATATCCAAAGTCATCACCAAATCCATCACGTAATTTTGGGCCACAAGTTGTTTCCTGCATCCTTCCATGCTCAGAACAACAGGAAGACCAATCAGAAATAACCAACTAAGGCAGGATTCTTCTCCCAAGTAGCTTCAATGAAGTGACCCATTCCAGTTTCCACTATAGCTTGGGTGCTAGAGGGCACAACAACCAAAAGGGTGTGACACCAGCAGTTGATACTGATAGTGAGACACTGTAAAGCTGCAATTCTGTGTCAAGTCACATGGGGAAGAAATGACTCCAGCAACAGAATACTAGACTTTTAACAGGTGTTCAGACAGGTGCAAGTGGCCTGGGGGTACTAGGTGAAGAACCTAGCAATCTTGGGCAATCTTCAGCACAGAAGAGCTATTAAGGACCTCATGAATGCTGTGAAAATTGCAAAATAAGTTATGTGTCCCCTACACTGGTACCACCTCCATGGGTATGGTACCAGTGTAGGGAACACATAAATTATTTCGTTATCTTCCACCTCCATGGGTATGGTAGCGTCTGCTTGCTCTTGTCTCTTAAGGCCCTTTTGACACTGGGCCTTATTCTGGATTGAAACAGAGATTGGCCATGCACATGCTAGTGCATTCCTGGGGCCTACCACAGTATAGAAGGATTAGATAAATTCATGGAGGACCATTGCACCAACAGCTGGCAGAATTGATGACTAGGTACTACCTCCAGTTTGGAGAAACAAGCAAGATGCCTCTCAAGCCATTTTCAGGGAATTGAGAACAGGTGAAAGTTTTGCCTTCATCTTCTGCTTGTGAATGCCCATAAGCAATTGTTGAACCACTGTGTGAGATAAGATGCTGGATCAGATGGACTGTGGCTGATCCAGCAGGGCTTCACTTAAATGCCAATTCCCTATTCCAGGATATAATCGGAAATAAGACCTAGTGTATAAAAGGTGTAAGTATTCCTGATAGAATTTGTTAGTTGTGCAACTGGAAAATGATATACTTCCTAATAATTTAGCCAGTGTCAGATAGCTAAAGAACTGAGAAAGTAGCACTATTTTAGGTTTTTCTCCCCTGATTATTTCTTTTAAATATGCAAAACACATGTTACAATATTCTTTACTGCCAAGGATTCTTGATTTCCTTTGCTGCAGCAGGTGATGTTATTGTCTAGAATTTCAATCTACCATGTGAAATTGGATCTCTTGCTACTTCAATGACAGTAGGAATAGCCATTACCTATTTCAGTAAATGAAACATGCATCTCAAAATGACTTGACTATTAAACAATGTTATTAAGGGACAATTCAACCAAACAGATTCAAACACAGATTTTGAAAAAGCAGCAAATCAACTCTAGGTCACTAATACAAAATCAGCATCTTCCTAGGATCACACAGTTGTATTACACACAGAGATATAGCCTCTTCACTCAGTCCAGAGAAGGAAGACGTGCACATACCATGAAATGCATCTGAGACATTTAAGTAAACAAAATATAATTTGTCTGCTTGTGAGTTTATATACAGAGTCATATTTCAACTGATGGATTTCATACAGTCACTTTGTAAAGAAATGTTTAAGACACTTTTGCACTTAATCTGTATTAGCTAGATCCATATTAGCTAGATCCGGATCAACCACAAGCAGAGCCATCTGCACTGAGTGGGCTTTAGAACAGCAAATGTGTGCTAAAAAGTGCTAGCACAGATAAAGACCACAGATGTTTTTCCACTGGCACTAGAAGTACCCATTAAGTACCCATTAATGGGTACTTCTAGTGCCAGTGGAAAAAAACCCCACATTTACCTAATATACCACTAATCTGGATGAGTGAACCCTTAGCACAGTTCTGATCCTGATGTACTCTACTCTCAAGCAGACTCTTCATGTTTTCACCAGCAACCTGATCTAGATTGCCATGCAGACAATGTGTTTTCAAGAAGCTCCTTAATCCAGATTAATAAGAAAGTGAAGAAAGGGCCTAGTTAAATTACCTTAAAAAACTAAAGGCCACATGTTGTCTTCAAAGGGCTTCCCTATGACTCACTACCACTAGGTCTTGGTTTGACTGCTGATGGTTCTGTTCAGTGTATAGAACAAGTTTTTTTATTTTTGCCATCCTTACCAATCAAGCTTAGTGGCCTCCCTATAAAACAAGTTGGGTTCCTCTGCTTTAAAGACAAACTGTGGCTTACATATCTACAACCAGCCAGGAAGGCTTGATCTCCTACAGTGCTTATGGCATCTAGTTAAATTCATTTGACCTATTCAACTTTCTTTTACTGGTAAAACTATTAAACTGCTCACTGTAGTCCTTCTCACATCCATTCAAGATGTTTTAATATCTACAACTATTATCAAATGCCATTGATTATAGACATTGCAAGTGTTCTCAGCTAGCTAGCATGGAATCTGCCTTGCAACAAAATACACCCAAACACTCACCTTCACGTCTTAAGAATGACCACCAGTCTGAGCTATGCCTACAAAAGTACTCTGAATAAACTGTTGACTTCGAGAGCAAAAAGCATATGATGGAAAGGCAAAGCACAAAGCATTATTAAAGTGGCCAATGAGAGCAAAAGTGCAGAAGCTTTTACTCAAGCAATGGAACAGACAATTGCCCATTTACTTGGACACAATCTTCATTTGCTTTAATGGAATTCTCTCCCTGGTGTGGAGATATATAGCAGCAGCCTAGATTTACAATAAAAACAGATGCCTACAGCACAAGTATTTTACAAAAACTGGAACAAATGTCCTGCATATAACTTCACAGCACTTTTAACACAACAAAATGGTCTAGCAAGCAGTGGAAATAATGCAAATTTAAGTCCAAGCCCACTAAATCTGTTTCCCATGCTACCGACAGCATACAGTTCAGTAGAATATAGAACAGCCCCCCTCATTTCTGGTTTATTTAAATTGCTCCTTGAACAGATTTTGCTGTACTCAAGCAAGGATGGGTACTTGGCAATTTATTATCCTGTGCAAGCATTTAATGGGTCTGATGCTGACACACAGAAATCCACAGCACCGTATTATCATAGAACTGCCAAGTCTTTAGCCTCACGTTCCCTTTGCATTCTGGCCACGGCCGCCTCATTTTTTCAACAAACAGCACTTGAAAACCTCTCAGCCTTACTCAAAGATAAATGGAAATTAATTTTCCTTCAGCCTGGCAGCAGAAGCCAAGCTAATTTCAAGGAAGGAGGCGATAAGGTAGGACATCACCACTGTCCTGTTTGTAACAGCACAAATGGCGTATCATGCCAGGACCAGAAAAATCCCAGCCACCTGGTTCCCAGGTAAACTAATTTTATATCAGCACTTATTAACTCTATCCATTCAATCTCAGTTTTCACAAGGTTTCATTAGAAGAGAACAGAAGCAGCTGGTGAGACACAGATTAGAAAGACTAAAAGCAGGCAGAGTTCAGGACTTAATTAGCTATTATTTTGATAGACTGGTCTGATTGTTTCAACTAGGGGCATATGCATTCTTCAGCTATATTGTAGACTAGTTGGGGAGGTAATGAAGAGCAGTGAAACTATGGGGTCATGAAAAGTCAGAAACTACTTCATGACTGAATGACTATATGACCATTCTCTTCAGCTCATACTACTTCCAAGAGGACAGTACTTGTCTAGCAGAGATCAGTTGTTCCCAGCCTGGGGTACAAGTGCTCCCAGGGACACAAACCCGGACATTTAGGGATATGTAAAAACAACTGAATAACACCTGGAAAAGGCACTCATGGTTACAACATATAAAGCTGAAATAATAGCAACTATTACAAAGATTATAATTTATGGAATGGGCTGTCAAGGGGTAGACAAGTGAAAAAAGACTGGAAATCATGGCCTTAGATCTTTATCATATGCACTCTGAAGTTCACATATGTTTCTCCACACACAAACCTTAGTACAAACAACCTAATAGTACTATGAAGAAGGGCATGTGAGATTCTTTCACTCTAAACTTTCCTTCAAGGATTCACTTCTCTAATCAATCTCTTTCTCTTTTTCCCCTCTTGCTACAACTGGCTTCTTCTCAGATTCCCAGTAGATTAGATGATCTTTTCACTCTTCATGTCCTAGCACCATCTGCTGCTGGCCTATATCTTGCAGAGCAGGCAACTGCCAAAGCAACTTGTAATTGGCACATGGAACTGCTTCTCCAGAGAGAATATCTCCACTCCCTACATGGTGCCATTTACCCAGGCTAGCCCCTTTTAGGTGTCTTTTTACAGAGCACTCTGACATTTCTAACTGGAAGACTGAGCAGAAACAATAGTAAAGGAAAGGATTTAGATGTATGGCATTCTTCTCGTAAACAAACTCCAAGAACTTATGATCTGACAGACGAAAAAGAAGAACTCATGTGGCAGAATGGTTAGAAGTCTCAAGTGAGAGGACAGGGTTTCAAGCCCCCATTCAGGCGTGAGCAACATCCCTTGTCCATGCTGGCACTTAGCTAATTATAGCAGTTTTATAGTGATTTTATTGTGACCTGTCCTGAGAACTTTGGGTTTAGGGAAGGAGGGAAATACAAAAATAAATAACATTATGTCAGTAATGGCCTCTCTGACTCGCCTCCCTCACAGGGTTCTTGAGAGGGAAAGGCACCCCTGAACCCCCTGAGATGTAGGATATAAACAGGAAAATAAGACCTTCTAGGAACCCACACAAACTTAAGGAAAAAGGGTAGGACTTAAGAAAAGAAACCCCAAATTGTTTGGAAACAATAACAAGTATAGAAACAGAATTAAAAAACGTTGTAGTGAACTTGGCAAGCAGAGGGAGGCCAGTCATGTGTAAGAATCCCAAGCCAAAACAAACACAACAGGTGGGATAATACAACCACAAAAGGCTTTTCACTGAAGAAACAAATCTAGTGCAGGAGAAAAGAGTCACTCTGCTGCTAAAAGGGAACAACCACACATCAACCAGGATGCAAAAGCCAGAAAGATATGACTGTGAGAAGATGGTGTCAAGTAAGAAAAGCCCTGGGTTTAAAGATCTGTCCTTTCAGTAGACTGAGGAAAAGTCTGGGCTTCGAATGTACAATTTGGGAAAGAGACGTTCAAGCAGACAGAAGGGAGTTACACAGTTGGGTGGTCTCTTTGAACTTCCCCACAAAGAACAGTAGGTGAGATGAAAGGAATATGTAGGGAAAGCCAGCAGTACAGTATAAAGAGGAAACCAAGTCAGCTGACATAGATACACAGACTCACAGGATGAAACAGGATGAGATGGGCCAGCAAATGGCACCCTAGGTAAGCAAGCACACCTTGCCTTTGGCTCTACCCAGTTTCTTGAAAGGAAGTCCCAGGACCTCAACAGACTCATTTCAGATGGCTACAGAGAACTTATAAAGAGGCTTAAGGCAAAACCCCACACACTGTTTTTGCATGAGGAAAACCCGAGGATAGCAGGGTCCGATTCTGAAAATCTTGACTTAGGCTGTGGTTACACGTAAGGGTTAATCCAGCTTCAGTCCACTTTCAAAGTGAGAGAACACACCAGCAAAGTGACAAGCTGTTTTTTTTTTCAGTAACAAAAAAATCACCTCTGCCAAAGATACTGTGGAAAGAAAACTACCGGTCACTTTGTTGCTGTGTTCTCTCGCTATGAAGGTGGAGTGAAGCTGGATTAAAATCTTAGGTGTGACCACAGCCCTGGTGAGAGAAAACAGGGTAAGACCAAAGGTAGAAATCCCTGACTGCGCCTGACCGGAGAGAGATTCGCTCACACCGCGAGAGGAAGATCCGGATGGGATTCACCACCTTCCCTCAATTTAACACTCCGCAGAAACTTCTCCTCCGGCTCCTAACTTTTCTTCCCCGCTTCTTCCATGGTTGTCAAGGAGGAGGCGGGGAGAAGATTTCGCCCCACTCCGTAGGGTATTATTTCTCACGTTGTTGTATCACTACCACCCAAAAGCTCAAACAGCCCAGCGGCATTCCCGTTCGGACAGCCGCCGCTGCCGCTTTCCCCGCTTATTACGCCCTGATCTTTTGTCTCCTCAAAAGCACACTAAAAACCCCGCGCTCTCTTCAGCGGGGCGCCGCCACGGGTGTCCGGCGACCACCGACTCGTCTCCACAAGCCCCCCGCCGGCCAGCCGGCCCTAGCCGGTTCGGGGGCGCGTTGAGAGTTCGCCGCCCGCGTGCCCGCCTCAAAGAGCCCTCGCGAGGCACCGTGGCGCGTCTCCAGCCTTCCCGCCGCCCGGGGTTACAAGGACTCAGCCCGCGCCCGGGAGGCGCTTAAGTAACAGAGGCGACGGGAAACTCTGGGAGCCGCAGGCAGGCAAGGCGTCCTAGCTGACCGGCCGCTCTCGCTCCCCAGCGGCAACGGCCCGGGTCATCCTCTCCCCGCAGCGGAATCAATGGGAGAAACACCACGGGAAAGAGGTAGAGGAGGAAACAGACACACACACACACACACAGCACTTGACACGCATCCTTGGTCTTACCTCCACATTGAAATACTGCTCCGCTGTGCATCCAACTGCACATAAAATCCAAAGCAAAGCTTGCAAGAAAAGCACCCTGGAATGGTGCACGAAATCCCCGCGGCTTGCAGCGCTGAAGGCGAGAAAGATCATAGTGGACTGTGCTTCTCTGGAGAGCGGAGAGACGGAGCGCGCTCGGTAGGCTTGGCTTCTTCTTTTTTGCTCCCCCCCCCCCGTAAGATCTCTCCTCCCTTTCCCGTTGTCTTTTGTGTTTTCCCCCCACCCCTCTGCTTTGCAATGAAAAAAGGAAAAGACACGCACGCTCGCGTTTTAAAAGGGGGAGAAGGTGTGTGTGTGTATGTGTGTGCGTGTTATTCCCCAGGGTCGGTGAGGAAGAGCGCAAGGCAGCTTCAGCAGCGAGAGAGCGCGAGGGAGCAAAGAAAGAAAAATAAAGGAGAAAACGGGAAAAGCCACTTTACTCCGAAAGGTGGAGCAGCGGCGGCACGGGCGGCGGCGGCGGCGGCGGCATGGAGCACGGTCAGCTCTTCCTCATCCTCAAGGCTCGCCCCTCGAGGGAGGGAATGTGGCGCCCAAGTGCAGCAGCGGCGGCGGCGGCGGCGGCTCCTGCAAGCTGCGTCCTTCGCGCGGCGGCGGCGGCTCCGGCGGCTCCCGCCCCTCCTGCTGCTCGCTAAGGGCCGCCCGGCCGCCTGCCTGCCTCGTCCTCTCCTCGCGCTGCCCGGGCTCAGCCTCTCCCCTCCAGAATGTTCAGCTGTAATCTACATAACTCCGCCCCTTTTTCCTCTGGGGGAGACCTTGAAGGAGGCCGCCCCGCGAAGCTCCTCCTGCCAGCCGAGGAGGAGGAGCGGGAGCGGGAGGGGTCGCTGGCTGGCGTGAATTCTCAGGCTCCGGCGGCGGGCGCCAACCCAGCGAGGCGGCCAGACGCTGCTGGCTGGCTGGCGGGCGGGGCGGGCGGAGAGCGGGCGAGGGTGGTCGCGCGGGCGGGCAAACTACAGGAGGAGTAAACGATGAATGAATTGATGGAAGGAAGTCCGGCGGGGGGTGGGAGAGATGGAGGCAGCGGGGACGGAGACGGGGCTACGTGGCTCCTCGGGACGGTCCACCACCGCCGAAATAAAGGCAGGAAATGCTCCTTAGACCATAGCTAGTGGTGAAGCAAAAGGCCTGGAAAGCGGAGGGTCCCCAGTTCGGGTTTGATTCCTGGCCTTTCCTGGAAGGAGCCAGCGGCGAACCACTTGTGAGCCAGTTTGGTCCAGTGGTTAGGGAGCTGAATTCTTATCTGAAAATACCTGGTTTGATTCCGCCCTCCCCCACGAAGCCAGCTGGGTGACCTTGGGCTAGTCGCAGCTCTCCTCTGAGCTCTCACAGCCCCACCTACCTCACCGGGTGTTCTGTTGTGTGGAGAAGAATAGAAAAGCTTTGTCAGCCGCTTTGAGTCCCCTTAAATGGGTGAGAAAAGCCAACTCTTCTTCCCACGTGAAGCCAGCTGGGTGACCTTGGGCTAGTCACAGCTGTCTTCTGAGCTTTCACAGCCCCACCCACCTCACAGGGGGTTCTGTTGTGGGCGGAAGAACAGAAGCTTTGTCAGCCGCTTTGAGTCCCCTTAAATGGGTGAGAAAAGTGGAGTAGGAAAGCCAACTCTTCTTCTGTATCGCTACCAAGAAAGCAACACGCAGGTGCCCAAAGAGGGAGGTGCCACGCAGCCCAGCAGAAATCAGTCACAACTGGGTAGTGCACAAAGACAACAACAAAAGGGAAATCAAACACTGTCTTGACGCTCGTGCATGCAAACTCAGACAACTTGGGATTTTAAATAAATAGAGGGTTGCCCCAGCTTCTATCTCCATCCTCTCACTGAATCATACTCCTCACATGACATTAGTAGTTTCCTTTATTTTAAAGCGGGATCCTCTTAATCAAGTGCTCCTCCATTTCTTTAGATTTGACAGGGTTTTTTTTTTAAAAAAATCACCTTTACTTTTGTCATACAAGACCTACAGTTAGGAGCCCGTAGGAAAGAAAAGGAAGAAGGGGTGCCTAGCATCTGGTTGCCCAGAATCTTTGTTGCCGAAAATGGGGTCAAGACGATCGTAAAAGGTTTTTTGAAGAAGGAAATAGCTAGGATGGAAGGAAAACAGCAGAGTAGGGTTAAGGGGATGAACTTACTCCTAAGTAAACATGTTTAAAGTCAGGATCCAGAAATAATTAAAATTAACAGAAATGGCAGTGATATAGGTTAGTCATTTTGTTTTAAAAGGCAAAGCCACAAGCAAATCAGTTGGGACGGAGAGTAACTTGGCAGAGAATCTGAGAAAATCTAATAGTCATAAGGTCTAAAGATTATGCAACCTGTAGTGCGTGTTGTCACGTGCAACTCAAGACCTTTCCGCACTTGAATCAGTAGTCAAAGGAGGGGCAGCTCCCAGAGGATGCATCTGCGCCTCATGGCTCTATGCATCTCGGAGCATCCGTCATCAGAGCTGGTAATGCTCTGGATGCTCCATCTCCACATCTTCCAGTTGGAAGACATGCAGGAAGACACTGTGACTGGCAGCGCAAACATGGTGATGCCCTGTGTCGCGAGGTTGTCATGGTGATGGCGCCACGCTGGTGCTGTCAACAAAACGCTGCTATGGCTGCTATCTGGACATCCATTCACATCAAGGTAAGAATTTGAAAGCATTTGAATTCTTACCTTAGTGTAGATGGCAGACAGCTAGAGCATTCTAGCACGATGCCGATCAAGTAAGTGAAAAAGGCTGTGAAAACATTAGTTCTGAGGTTATGCACAAATTTCGATGACCCATAACTTTATGATGTCTCCAACTACTGTATCTAAGGACAGTTCTGGAGTCCCCTTTAGACCACACTAATGTGCAGAAGAGAAGCTTCTGCTATGCTAACTGATCCTGAAGCATATATCAGCAAGTGTATAATCACCCTAAAATAATGTATAGTTTTTTTAAAAAAAATCATTCATATAACAAAACAGCAACATTACAAACAATTCAAACCAGGAACAGTATTATTTGACTGATAGTAGTCAGTCAGACAAGAGGAACCCTGAGGGGGATATCAGGAGACACCAAGCCTGCATTCCCACTTGACTTTTTAAAATCAAAATTAGCTTAAACCTGATATGAACACACATTCTGCTTGTTCCCACTGAAAACACTCCAAAAACGCATTGGGGAAAGCACATCTTTTCCTCCTTTTCCAGATGGGGTTACCACCCCTCTCTCTTGATTGGGTTTGCTCCCACAGTTAACATGATGATGTGGGCAAGGGTGGGGAATTCCAGCTCCATCCTTGGATTGCATACCCAGCCTCTTTTGCGCATCTGTGTAATTTCCATGACCATGGGGATTGATTCCATAATGCTTCAGTCTTGCACAAAATCACCTCCCTAAGCCTAGATCTAGCCCATGCTTTGCACCCAGCAGTGGACAAGAGAGAAATTTATCAACCATAATGCACTCCCACTGCTAGGTGCAAAACATGGGCTAGATCTAGACTTGGGGGGAGGGTGATTTTTCTCTCACCCTCTCTCTTTAAAATCTCCATCCACTTCCAGCGTCTAAATGGATCCTGGATGTCCATGCAAAGGCTGGTTCCCAAGTGTGTGTGTGTGGAGGTTGATTCACACGGGTAAAAAAGGAGCCAGTCAAGCCATCTTTCCCCTCACACCCACCCACCCCTTCCTCGCTTCTCGCCCACCCACCCACCAGCCATGCATAATGTGGTGCTGTTTTTGAAATCAAGCAGAGGTGCTCCCCTTGGACATAAGAAAGCAGTGCATTCTCTCTCAATTGCATCCCAAAGGCTGTGTGTTGTGCTCAGCCAGTGGTGGGTTGGCGTGATTTTGTGTGTGTGCGTGTCTGTATTGCAAGTTCTCTCTGCTTCATGGGAGGGATGGCAAGGGGCTGCCCTCCTGAGAGTGAAACTCTACCCATTTAATGATGCACCCACAACAGTGACAGACATTGGACAGAAGGCTATCGGGGGAAACAACCCTAAAGACGTGATCGCCCCCCAATACTACGGTACCATTCCCAAAGCAAAAAAGATAAAGCATGTTAACGGAAAAAAAGGAGGCGAGAGCTTTTTTTCAAGGGTTTTCTAAATGCGTTTTTGGGCAGTTTACTCCTCAGAAAGTTCAGGACACCAGTCTGTAATGGGGCAAAAGAATTTTCAAATCATTTTCAAAGCTCAATAAAACCCCAGTGAGAACGGAACCCATATGTCCCAAAAAAAGTTTTCTTAAATGACTTTGGTAAGTTATCAGTTCCAAGGAAACAAGTTTCCAGACTCATTAGTGTCAGGTATGCAGAGTAAGAAGCCAAAGTTTTTGCACAGATGGGTAATACTTTACTTGGCTACTAAAAAAAGGAAACTTAAGTGTCTTTTTTAAAAAAAAACCTGTCAGTGTCAGCTTTGCAGTTCAACAGAAATTTTCATTAAGTACATTATGGGCACTTCAGAAATTACTGTTTCACATTTTATCCTGAGATGTGGTGTGGTGTCAGCAGAGGGCAGATTTCAAAAGGCACATTTTAATTTTATTCCAGTGGAGACTTAAGCATAGAGTACAAAGTTTCTTAAGGGGAAATTTAAACATTAAAAAAGAATGAGAAAAAAAATACAATGAAGTCATAATAAAAAGAAAGAAAAAATAACATGGTTACTTGGTATTTGTTTTTGTATATGTACTGAATATATAAAAACAAATAATGCTACATAATGCCATAAATTAATTTCCATATAAGCCATCATATTTGGCTATGTCAGAAACTATAAAGGATGTATTTTTTAGGAAGGCAGACTTCAAAGTAAAAAGATAAGAAATGTCATATGGGATCAGGCCAGTGGCCCAACTACTCTAGCAGTCTGCTTGACGGGGACCAACAAGTTACATATAGAAGCTGACAGAAGCACAGTGACTTTTATATCTGAGATAGTCACAGAGGCTTCACAACTTGGAGAACACCCAAAGTGCAGCAGATAGTGAGGGCAGTAGCAAATAGCAATCAATCTGTTGACCCTCTTGATCGAGCAGTGATTTGTAGTATATACAATAACTTAAACAGCACAAATAGCAGTAATGTATATCTCAGAACTGTGATATAGAGCATTATGTATTTTTCCTCCCCAAAAAGCTCAAGACAATATGTGTAAGGTTTTTTCTGTACCCCCCAAGTTCAGTTTATCAATATCCTTGCAAAGTAGATTATGCCAAGAACAGTGACAAACCCAACGTCAGTCAACAAGCTTCATGGCTGAGATGGGATCTGAGCCCTGGTCTCCCAACACCATAGACTAGTCTTCTAACTATTACACTACATTGATCATGTATCAATATGTTCCTATAGACTCAATTGATTAAATTGCCCAGTTATAGTTCTAGATCCAGGGTGCAATCGCACATGCTTAATGCCCTCACCAGGTGAATTTGAATCTGGGATGTCAGACATTGCATTGTGCCTTACCCTATTCTAAACCTGAGATTGGGTGTCCCTACCTCATATCAAATTCTTATCCTGGTTGGATTGAGTGGGAAGCTACAAAGGTTCCAGCTGAAAGAAATACAACCAATCATAGCATGGAAACAGCTGTTTCAGATGTGCAACCAATCAGGGCCATAGAAAGTCAGGCATGTGACTGGCCAATCAGTGAGTAGCACTCACCATTAGGGAAGGCGTTCCTTGACTGAAAGGTGAAGGAAGAGAAAAATAAGGATGGATAGGGTAGGTATTTTGGACACTTAACTGTTTGATGTGCTTTTTTATACATCTATAGGTGTGGTGATCCTTGGTAAAGGGGCAACTGAGAAAAGCCCTAACTGATTGCACCCCTAGGTTTACCTCAGAAGTACTTTATATATTTGTTTGGAATAAAATTGAACAATGTGACAATAGAAGTCTTTACCTGAGTACCAAGGGCAATGCTATGCCTTGTAAAATACATTCCTTTGTTGCAGTATGTGATTTTATACCAGTAACGTTCCCATATCTGCTATTATACTGTACGTCAAGAGACATTGCACAAGCATTTGTCAGTATTGTAATTAACATTACAGTATTAAAGCTTTTCTGCACTGAACTTTATTCTGGATTATATCCTGGAATAGGGACCTGCCAACTGAATGCTAGTGCACTTAATCTGGCATAAAGCCCAGCGTAGAAAGGGCTTTGGAACCTAAATCCTTTTATAGATTATACGGTACTTTGGCCACATTTTTTTTAAAAAATGACACAGGTGATATAAGTCACCTGTGTCATATAGGACTGCTTTTTCAAAAATTAGAAGTTCCAACTTTATTATAAATATAAAAAAGTGCAGCACTGTACAAAACTACAGACACTCTTTCCTGAGTAGTAAGCTATTTGGTTTATCTGAGCTCATGGCAACGTGCAACAAAGTTGTATGTCAGAAGTGAAAGTACTATGTTTTAGCTTTATTAACCCATCTGTAGAAAACAATCAGTTCTTCTTTTCTGTCTGTAGGATACAGATGCTTGAGGCCTAAATACTCTTAACCTTTTTTGCTTTACATGTGTTCAACTGAGAGCGTTCTTTTCTACCAAGGTATTTTGTTGCTATGGCAATCAAAAATATTTCCACTGTGCTCAGTTCACACACTAGTCAGACCCACATATTGTTTCAAAGGTGATAAAATGGAGTTTGGTGATCTGGGAATCCCTCTGGAAGTGGAAATTAGAAATCACCTTTTTGAAAGCATTTAGACATTCACACTATTTAAGGCAAGGAGCTCTGTATGGCATTAACATCTGAAGTGTGTATATACATACACAACACACGCATACAAAAATACTATAGAAATGTATATATAATTGCCACTACAAACTATTCATTTTTATATTGTGTGCCTGTGCTATATTTTCAGCGCATTTTGAGAGGTTTTGCTTGTTTTATTTTGAACAAAAACTACTTACACAGGGGAGCTCAACAAATATTTTCAAATAAAAGGACTGCTTTTCCGATGCAATCTAAACCTGAAGCAGGGTGTGTGTTTTTACTCTCACTGGCTTATATCTGAGAAATATTGTTCCTTGTTCACTTTTGATTTGAAAAGTTTTGTTTGATAAAGTGGTTCAAATGCACTATATAAAAGTATATGTGCATTTCAAGAGTGAGAACTTCACCTGCTTTTAAAAACACATCATTTATGAATATACTAGAGTCCAAGGCAACTTCCACTTCTGTCCTGACGGCAGGTGTTCCAGAGAACAATCTTGGCTGATCATGTCAGGAATGGGATAGGATGGGGTGGAGTGTGTTATCAGCTGTCTGCAGGAAGGTCACCCTGTCCCAGCCTAGTTCTAAAGCTGTGGAACAATAGTTTGGAGTTGCAGGACGGTGAGAGTTGAGCAGCGTGCCCAGAAATGCCCTACAGTGAGTTGTCTTCCAGAGCCTGGCAAAATGTCAATGGGCTCCACGATTAACCTACAAGCTGCTCCTGCCACTGCCCCCTGTCTGCACTGTGGTGGCAGGAACAGAACCTATAATGAGACTGTTCAAAATGTCCCCATATGAAGCTTCCATCTTCATAATAACATAAGAGAAACCCTGCAGGATCAGATCACAGCACATCCAGTATCCTGTCCCATGCAGTGGCCCAACAGTTGCTTCTGAGCTCCTCAAATAGAAAACAAAGGCAAATCATTTACCTGCTCTCAACTCCATCCCAATGGTCTTTAGAGGCATCCTTCCTGTCTCTTCAACCTGGAGGCAGCACCTATGCATCCACTGTAGTAGTCATTGATGCGTCTGAGCTCCATGAATTTGACTGATCCAGAAGTGGACCTTTTGTCTTCAGAAATGAGCCAATCACATGGCCATTGCATTTACCAGGAAATATAGGCTCCCAATGAATGTGCTGGTATGTGAACCCGCTGTCTATCTAGCATGGTCATCATGGGCTGTGCAGATATTTCCTAATTCTCAAGAAAATGACGTCAAAATGTGAGTTGGTCTGCTAAAAATAAAACAGAAAAAGAAGACATTTATAGAAAGCATGACACTTCTAAAATGGAAAATACTGAACAAGTTAGGTCTTCCTGTTTCTATGAACATACATTAGAACTAAATATTTCTTCATAATTTGTGTCCCCAAAGCAGGGAGTCCACTGCATATGATTTAACATCAGAACATTCCACTTCTCCAATAGTTAGGGTTCAAGGAGCTACAACTGAAGGACTGACAAACAATTTATTGTAACTTATAGAAAGGTGTTAGAAAGTAACAGAGAACAGCATTTTAAATACAGGGCCTATTCGCACTTGACTTTATTCTGAAATATATTCCAGAATAGAAGCCTGCTGTCCACATGCTAGTGCAGGCTACAGCAGACCCTTAGTGAGGCTTGCAAGAGTCTGCATTAACACGTAGACCACAGAACCCTAACCTGAAATACATTCCAGAATACAGCCCGTGGTACACAAGCCCCACAAGCCCCTGCTTACAGCTAGCTAGCAATTACACATTGAAAAATACCCATGCATTCCCATTCACAAAAAGCGAGGATTATTTCTAAATCCCATTGTGAGACTTCTTTTTATCCTAATATAGATAGTATGCATTTGGGGACCTTTAATCTTCAGAAACTGGGATTTCTCTAATCCAGTGGTTCTCAACCTGTGGGTTGGAACCCCTTTGGGGGTTGAACTACCCTTTCAGAGGGGTCGCAGTGAGTCTTCTGCTGCTCCTCCTTCCCCCCTCCCAGCTGCCCCACCCCTGTGGTTGGGGGTCTCCACGACATGAGGAACTGCATTAAGGGGTCGCGGCATTAGGAAGGTTGAGAACCCCTGCTCTAATCCTTTGGGAACACCCAGCTTTGAAAATGGATTCAATTCACTTAAAAACTTCAATGGAAATACAGCCTGAGACTACACAGCAGTGGGCGAGTGGCAAACTTTGCCTAAAAGTTTCCATTTCATCTGTTCAAATTGTCCTTCCTTGAGATCCTCAAGGAAGAAAAAATAGGGTACAAGTAAAAAATTAAGCTTTCCCCCCATGGTTTAAACTTGTGTATTATAATGAGTTAAACATATTACTTTCATACAGAAGAGGGCACATATAAGCAGAAATAACATTATTTTACCACACCCCAGAACCTAGGGATAGAGCAAAGTGGCAATCACATCCACAATGAGTGATGTGTAGTTTTAGAACAGAACAAGATATAGCAAGGCAGTTTGGCACACATTGTCCTTACAACAAGAGTGTGAGGTGAGTTAGGCTGAGATACAGTGACAAACTGAAGGTCACCCAGTGAGGCCGTGTCTTCACGGCAACCTTATTTCACTTTCCCTAAACTGAGATAACAGAATGGATGCAAACGCGAATTTGCCTGTTCCCATTACTTTCAGCTTAATCGTGTTCAATCCGGATTCTGAGGACGTACGTGACTCAAGGGGGGACTCCAGTGACTACCTTTTAAAAGCCGCTTTTTGGGGCTGCCCTGTCCTCTTCCTCCTGGCGTGAACGTACCAACCATAACAGACCCCTTCACGGAGCCTAGCTGGGTGGCTGCCTTTCCTGGATGGAAGAAAAACGGCACCAGCAGCCAGCGATTCTTTGCCCTCCTCTCCCCATTTCCCAGGGCACACAGCAGCAGCAGCAACTCAAACCCCCTTCATAGCCACAGCCTTTAAAACAGAAACTCTAGGGCTTTCCTTTCCTTTCCCTTTTTTAAAGGTCTGAACTTTCAAAGAGCTAGAATTGTGCAAAACTGCAACATTGTTATTAAGGTGTGAAGAGACTAGATCGCTACAGTGTAGCTTGAAGGACTGGATTTTTATAGTGGCTGTTTTGAGGGTGGATTTTTTCAATGAAATCACTATCTTTGGAAGCAAGCTATTGGGGGAGGGAAACCCTAAACATGGATTCTCATCCCTTAACACGGTACGGTCCCCACAGTAAAAAATGTAAAACATTTCAAGCACACGATCCGGAGTGAGACCTTTTGAAATCAGGATTGAGATTCACCACGCTTTGGGGTGGTTTAACATGGAGAAAGTGTGTTAAGCCAAACTGCTTAAGCCAATACTGAGATAAAGCTGCCGTGAAGACACGGCCTGAGTGTCTATGGCCAAGTGAGGATTTGAACTCAAGAACTCCAAGATTCTCATCCAGCACTCTAGCCTTTTGTTTTACTGTTACCACCTCATCCTAGATTTAGGTGCCATTCCAAGCCTTTGGCAAATCTTGGCTACAGCTAACAGAAGTTGGAACCCAAGCACAAATACGAAAGTGGTATGTTCCTTATATATCCCTTCAGCCTTCTTAATGAAATCTTCTTTCTTACAAGTTGAGACTAATGTTCCTCCAAAATAACTAACCTTGGAATATTCTTTTTAAGCTTTTTGAGAGGGAATTCACTTCAGGAAGGAAGGAAGGAAGACTAGCATTGTGGGAAGTAAGTAAAGAGCTTTTATATTCTGGCTCCATTGTAAGGATTTCCTTGATACAAAGGAATAATAATTGAGATTCCTCTATAACAGTTGATTCAGAGTTGCTTTCAAGGGGCTGATGTGGGGTTTACAATGAAAAATGCAAAGAATTGATGATTGAAATGTCCGGTGAGAAAGTCAAGGTCGTGTAGCTTTGTTGATAAGGAAAGAGTAATACTGACTGCATTTGTCAAGTGACAGCATATTATCTAAGTAAGGACAGAGGAAAGGTGATGCTGTTCTGAAGAAAGTGGGATGAGGTAAACAGAACAACAACAGACAGCCTGGTACTTTAAAATCAAGACGGTGTCATTTCTAGGCCGCTTGTATGGGTCATGAGATGTCTTAGGTGAAATGCTTTAAGTGTCATTATTTAAAAGAGTATTTCAGGAAAATGTTGATGCATCTTTGAAACTATGACTCAGGGGTGGGGGAGTAGAATAACAGAGAAGAGCTAGTGACAGAAATGAGATGCCATGAGTCACTTTCTTTGCATCTTTAGTCAGCAATATGTTGTGTCTTATTCTTCCTTATCCAATTTAATAAGAGAATCCAGATTCTTTGCATAAAACGGGTCACCTATTAAGCCTTCTGAAAGGCTGTAAAGAGCCTACAATTTTCTGAAAGAAGATGAAGGAAGTCATGCTGATCTTCCAACAAATCACTAATACTGAAAGCTGTAGGATTACATGTTATTCACTTTCATGTCATCTGCCCTGTCCCTCATTTTATTATCCTATTACTTGGTGATGGGCTCAAAATCAACTACTTAGCTCCACACAATCTACTGGGACTCTGAATCTGAGGTTGTGCTCTGAGGTGGCTTACAGATAGCTTGAAACTGGATCACAAGTAGGATTGTTTATATTCCAGTCTACCCTCCCTGGCAGAAGAAGAAGAAGAGTTGGCTTTTCTATCCTGCTTTTCTCACCCATTTAAGGGGACTCAAAGTGGCTGACAAAGCTTTCTGTTCTTCTCCCCACACCAGACACCCAGTGAGGTGTGTGGGGTTGTGAGAGCTCAGAAGAGAGCTGTGACTAGTCCAGGTCACCCAGTTGGCTTCATGGAGGAGTGCCGAATCAAATCCAGTGTTCCCAGATAAGGGTCCAGCTCCCTAACCACTAGACCAAACTGGTTCCTGGAAAAAGAAAATTTTCCTTTTCCTGGAAAAGGAAAATTAGATATGAGATTTGAACATGAGTGCTACATGCTACCTTAGAGTGATCTTGAACTGACCCTTATATCAGACTAGCAAGCATACTAGGAGTTACTCTTCTGCAACCTGGTGCAGTTTAAGGGAGGCCCTGGGCATGAGGAAGGGAGGTTCCTAGGATGTTTGCTGGTAGTCCAGTATACTGACCAGTGCAGGATCATTTAGTATACTTCCTCTGTCTGGTGAACCAACTAGACAGATGTTCAATATAAGGTATATTTAATTTACAAAAATCCTTATGGTCACCAGTAAAGCTTAATACCTGAGCATGGATGCCCAACTGATGGTATATAGACATCAGTTTAAACATGGCTGCAGCATTGTTAGTTACTAGTTTCAGAGTTTTCTGAGGACACAGAGAAGCATTTTTCAGTTAACCTACATGATGGGTAATGCCACAGACCATGTGCTGGATTTCAAGTGTATTGTAATGCATTACACAACTCCTTCTCCAGTGTGAATAAATCCTACACCATGCTTTGGCTCAAGACCACAGCTCCGAGATAAAATCATGACCTGGATGCATCAACCAGTGGGGGACATAACCTTCAGAAAGTGAGTTAACAATCAGAAATCTGCAAGTGGTCAGATGAAGTAGTGCCTACACTGGCACAGCTGGAGGAAGCAGCCATTGCTTTGCCTTATGAAGTCCAGAGTCAAGGTGGACAGAAACTAGTGTTGCATTAATCCCAGGACTTTTGTTTGCAGTGATCATAACTACCCATCATGCCCATTGCTAGGCCAGGAAGGAGGCTGAAGTATTGTTATTTCTACAGAATGATGATCTTGTCTACTATCTCTGGCCAAGTTTTGCACTGATGGGAAAGTCCAAATGTAACTTATAGAAAGGTGTTAGAAAGGACTGTGGTCCTCATATGTAATTCTGTAGCTACAGGAACCTACAGCTCCTTCTTTGGGGTGGTTACCAGAATGCTTTCAGATACACTCATCGCCCCTTATGACAGCACGTGGATAATAAAGAAGATGGGTAACGTAGCTCAAGAGTTTCTTTCTACCAGCACAGGCAAATCAGAATGGAAGAAGGGATTCCTTTAGATATTTGGGACCTAAGTCATTTAGGACCTTATAAGTTAAGGTTAACACCTTGAATTTAAAACTCAGATGCATTAATTAGTATTCTTCAATATATGCATTATATTTTCAAGTGAAGGTAATCAGTCTCATTTTATCTATATACAGTTGTTCCTTGTATAAAATGGTTTTGCTCAGCTTGTTGTTCTTACTTGGCTGGTAAAAATTCAACTTCCCTCATATAACATAGTATTGTACAGCACAGTTTCTCTTACGGTCAGTGAACTACAACTTCCCTTCTCCATTGCAGTCAACAATAATGTTATTTGGTTCTGTGGAGCTGTTCACAATAAATGATAACTTCCTCTGTGACACCATCTTAATTGACCATCTTAATAAACCAACTTTGTGTTACACAATAGTGTATACATTGTTATACAACAGTGTTATACAATAGTTGTATAACTTAATTCATTATCAACATTGAATTATATGAATCTGCACCTACTTCGTTCCTTCCTTCCCTGGCTGTACACTGAACACTTATGGATAACAAAAGAGCAAACATGTGTGACGACAAACAGGTTGTTTACGATAACTACACAGCCATTTCAAGTATGCTTCCCACAAAATTCAAAGAACTGTATTCCCAAGAATGTTTGAGCAAGATTTAATTTTAAATATGAACTGTATATAATATATCAATATTTAAGTTTATATCCTGCTTTATTGCAAGCAGCTAAAAGTAGCACCTCTGTTATCCTCATTTATTCTTCACAATAGCCCTGTGAGGTAAGCAATACTGGAAAGCAGTAATTAAAAGCCTTTGACTGTTATCCTGTGATGTATAACCTGATGCCACAGGAAAAAGGTTGACTATCTTTAACCAGAAATGACTGTGCTTGCTTTAAAGTCCTGTGACTTTGCTTCCTTCTCCTCTAGGTTTTCCTAAAGAGTATTTGAAATGCTTTCATGTCTTTTCAGTTTCTCATGCAGAATTTACTGGGAAATAAATGGGTACCTTCTCCACTAGTCCGATACACATAGAGAAAGACAAACCAGCAAACTCTTGGTGTTTATGAAAAGAGGGTATAATTTTTTAGAGGTTTTGCAAATGACTCCCCCCCCAAAAAAATGCATCATTTCCTATTGGTAACATTTTTATTTTAATAAATAAATAAAAATTCTTAAATTGAAATGACAGCTTGTGTGCACAGTATAAACTGTTGTGTGGGATTCTTTTTTTGTAACCAGCTATATACTTCTCTCATCATTTATATTTCCATTCATGTATAAGTATTTTTAAAAATGCTACACTTCCAAATGCTACACTCACCACTGCCACCCAAACTCCAGTATTGCACTCACCTGGATTTCATCCAGAAATACCTGCATTCAGAAATCTGAGCTTCTGCTTGCCCCAAGCTTGCAGTCCTTTACATGAACCCAGAAAGGCAGACTAGCTGCTTTCATTGTTTGTACTGTTTTCGTGGATGATGTGTGTTTTGCATGCTCCATATGTTGTTAATCCTTCTGCAAATGAACAAATCCATTCTGCCAGTGCTTATCAAATTCCTTCATGGCCAGCCTGCAGTAGAATCCCACATGGCACTGAAATGGATCAACTCTTGTTTTAAATGAGTTTTGGGATCCTGTAGCAATTCTTTATCAGCATCAGCTGTTCTTGGTGGTTGTTTGCAGATGAAATAGCCCAGGCATGTAAAAGAATCGTTCATTTAATATTTCAGCTTACAGTCCTTTACTTCTGAGTGATTGTGCATCAAGCACAAGATTCATTCTGTATCCCCATAACAATTCTGGCAACTTTGACATGCTGACTAATTTGGAAAACCTAACCAAGCATTTAGGGCTCAGAGTAAAACTTGAATAATGGCTGGGGATGATTGAGTTTGATTAATACATGCACAGCAGCATTGAAGTGACAATCACACATTCAGTCTAATTGCATGGTTTGAGACTTATAAAATCTCATTAGGATTGTGCAGCTGCTGTGTCACTGCAGGGTTATGTTGAACCCCTGGAAACAGCAGGCCTTGTGCATTGTCTAATACTGCAGAAAAGACACTTCTATATTCAAGTATAGTGTGCTGTGTTATGATATAATCCATTAAGGGAAAAATCCCCATAAAATGTCAAAAGAGGGAATATTTTCTACTTAATATAGTGAAGTGTATATTTTGAAAAACCAACTCATTCTTTTCCTCCTCCTTTTTTTCCCAGGATAACAGTGCAACTGAATATAAATGAACCCGCTAGAGGGCAATAACATTGCTAATCTCATAGACATTTCTGCCTCATGCATTTGCTGTAAAAGAAATCCACACAAAGCCTGTCCTTTTTTCAAGTTGCAAATGTGTTTGCTTTTAAGGTTTATGAGTCTTCTCTTGGAGGTACCCAAAATAACTAACAATATTCAGATAAAATGGGTTAGTATTAGCTTGCAGTTCAATAAAATAAACATTCAAAATGTATATATAAAGCCTCACAACAGGCTTTGGATCCCCCTTGGATAAAATGCCAGCTCTTCTAAGTTACTTGGCTATAGCACACATATAATTTTCGGAAGGGCTTCTTCTAGATGCACTGCTCAGCCCAAATATTAGGCCCCTCCAAACAAGG
This sequence comes from Aspidoscelis tigris stejnegeri, assembly GCA_023333525.1. Taxonomy (NCBI): domain Eukaryota; kingdom Metazoa; phylum Chordata; class Lepidosauria; order Squamata; family Teiidae; genus Aspidoscelis; species Aspidoscelis tigris. The sequence continues at coordinate 31,854,651 of JALMGA010000004.1, read as the reverse complement.
CATGCCCAGACACCTCTGCTTGGACTGGCTGAAATCCCAATCCTTTGGAAACAAAAAGCACCTTAATTAAAGGAATGGGATTTCCACTCTGAATCCACCTTTTCAGACAGAAGCAACTTTGAATGGGCATGTAAATGTGTATTGCATGTATTCCCCATTATTCTCTGAGCAATAACACCTATCCAGGAGATGTATTTTGATCCAATTAGGGCATTGTAGTCCCAAGTTCTTTTTGGGTGCTTCGCTCCCTTCTCCCTGCCATCTCTCCAGATGGCAAGGAGAAGGCAGAGACCATGCTGCTTTCTCAGGATGCCTTATTTCATCTGGTTTTCGTTTAGCTAACTGAGGCCGTAGTTAAACCATACCATTTTAATCCATCTCAGGAAGGCAGCAGAATCCAAGCCATTTTCGGCCTGGAATGGCTTAGTCACACCCTGCTGCTGTCAAAGGGAATCACAGCAAGGGGGTTGGTTATGAGGCAGATCAGATGACAGAGCAAAGAAATCACTGCAAGGGGGGGTAGGGGAGGCAGAGGAAGGACTGTCATGGCAAGAGGGAGCAAGAATTGGAGCAGGGGCTTGCCAAGGTATCATTTTCTGGGCAGCCGGGGAACCAGAACGGTGGGCTCCTGGAAGGGGATTAAACTTTAATGCCATATTGTCCCAAATGAAAAAAAAAACTGAATAGAGGGAGGAATTTAGCATTTAAAAATGTAACCAAATGGGCTAAAATTCGGGCTGAAGAAGAATTATAGTAAAGGTGTAACTGCAGCCTGAAAGGATGAGGGTGGGAAGGAGAAAGAGGGAGATACAGAATGCCATTTCCGCTCTCTTCTCCACCCTTTCTATTCTGCATCTGTTGTTAAGAGAAAGCAATTGCAGAATAGAAAAAAAACCTGTCTTCAGGAGGCAGCTTGAGGTCCGCTTGCTGTGGTTGCTTACAGGCTGTCTTTGCCAAGGTCCTGGGAATACTAAGCTTTCAATTCAGTAGATTTCAGCAAATTGCCGGTACCCTGGATTCAGTAAGGAGTTGCAACTCATCAACTCTCTTCCATCCCATGCCCCCTCCCTAACCAAGAATATTCTGCCCATCTTTTACTCAAGTCTGGAAGTTTATTTTTCAAGGGGCAGGCATCATACTGAGAAGAGGGAATGAACTGATCCTCCATTCCTCTTAAACATTTGAATAAAGCAGAAAGAATGTTGTTGTTGATACACAATTCAGATGTACTTCCAGATGCTTATATCCTAATCAAAGTAAGGTCTAACAAAGCTGATGAATAATGTTCATGCCTATAAGTACTTCCATTGTGGAGATAATCTATCTGCAGGGTATCAGTTTCCACATAATTTCCTGCACCCCAGGTATGCATTTCTGTCCAAATGTACATGCTGTCAGGCAGCAAGCCTCAAGAAGGTAGGTAAGAGGAGAACTCTTTATCTGTTGGACCAACTCCATTTTGCTCCAATCTAAAATAGGTCCAGTGGATGCGCTATGTGAAGCAGCACGCTTGGTGCCCTAGCATATAAGGGTGAATAAACCCTAAAACTGACTTTGAGGAAATGAAAGTGTGGCTTCCAGTCTTCCTCCTTCATACATCAGCCATCTGTCTCTTGACCTCTGAGTAACTACTGCCTATTATACATAGAGTGATTTGAGCATACTGCAAAATTGTGTTCAGATTGGATCCTGGTCTTAAAAAAAAAAAGGAACAGAAGATGTACATGGGAATGGTATCAGCAAGTATGATGAATCTCTTCAGGAGCAGGAAAGATGAGAACTTAAAAGATGCCTTGTTTGGATATTGCCCAAATCATACCATGAATGCCATATCACAACAAACAGAAGGACACAACAAGAATAGACTGCCTTTAACACGGTATTAGTTACTGAGCAGAAGACAATTCAAATAACTATCTCAAAGAGTTTGCAGATCATCATTTGTGAAACCGGGAGGGGAAAAAGCAATTAGCTTAGAAATGAAGTTTCTCACATAAATGGGCTCGTTCAAAAGCTCATAGCAATCAAGGAAGCATTACAATTTTGATAAATGAAGGATAATTTGTCCTGAGTATTAAGACTCACATTTTATAGTAAATAATATGTCAGAACTATAAGCACTGGTAATTAATGGTGTTCCTGCTCACCTGTCAAGAGTAACTTTTGTAGTGGAGCTCTGTTCTTGTTTACTCAGAAGTGAAAGCCTGAGTAATGCTTATTGCTAGATACATGTGCATTTTATTTGATTGAACAACCTGCCTATGGAAGCTGTTGGCTCTCCATCTCTGGAGGTTTTGAAGAAGAGATTGGACAGACTCAACAATGATTTAATTTCATTTCCAGACAGTGCAAAGGGTTGAGCTCAATGATCCTTGTGAAGGAGGAGGAGTTGGCTTTCATAGCCTGCTTTTTTGCCCTTTAATGGGGACACAAAGTGCCTGACAAAGCTTCCCATTCTTTCCCCCACAACAGACAGCTAAGTGGGGCCATGAGAGTTCAGAAAGAGAGCTGTGACTAGCCCAAGAACGTGACATCCAAACCACAGGACTAAACTGGTCTTCCAACTCCACAGTCCTATGCTGTGTTTGCACTGTTTTGTAGTGCAAATGCCACACAGATATCAAAAAGCCTACTGAGGCATCTATCTGAGCAACATATGGGGATCCACATTTACTGCTTTTGAAACACTCACAGCTCCCTTGCCATGTCCAGAACAGGATGCAGACTATGTTAAATTGCAGTAAGATAATTTTCAGCTTTGATTTTGACAGGCAGGAGAGGCTTTCTTCCCCCCACTGTGGTAAAATTAGCTCAGATTTGGAACCCGGATAGTGGAGGCTCTCTCTCAGGTTGTGGTCACCACTTCACTTTAAACGTTTTTCAGTCCATTTATTGGGTGTTTTTCCACTGGCAGTGAGTACACATTTTAGCACCCATTAAGGACCCATTTGACTGAAAGCTGGATGACCCCATTTCCATTATGGACCCCATTAGGGACACATCTGTTTCCACCATAGCTAGGGAAATCTGGATTATATGAGTCCTTCAGGACCTATAATCCAGATTTCGTGTAGACCCCATTAAAGGTCTGCAGAACCTGTGCTAATCTCCAAAGGCTACTTTGGAGATTGCACCCCCTGTCCCCCAAAACACCTGGGGTGACAGGCAGACCCCTTGTGGGTAGATCCGGATTTGCAAATGTGTGCTCTGGTGTTTCCACAGCAGGCAGGCTAGCACCCATTGCTATTGGGTGCTAGATCACCCATGGAAACACATTGGGTACTTCCCTTAATCCAGATCTACTAGATCCAGATTAAGGAAAGTACCCATTCCTTAGATCCGGATCTTCTTTGATCTGAATTAAAGGAGCACGATGGGAAAACTCCCTCTGATTGCAACACTCACACCTTTTCTTTTCTGTTTCTTGACTTTCTAGCTTGGAAAGTCCCAATGGAGGGTGGAAAATCTACAGATAAAATGGGCAGAAATTAATAGGTGTGAGCACTGCAATCAGAAGATGGACTGGAGAAGGTTTAGAGTGAAGGTGTGACCACAGCCGCAGTCCTTCCCTTGACAATAGCATCCAAATTACTGCTAAACCTGCCATTGGGAGAGGTGAGCTACCTCCACCCATCAAAGTTGTGTGTAATCATTTTATTTCATTTTATTTGATGTGTGTAGTTGGGCAAGCAGAGAGGAGGGCTTCCTCCATTCTCAGAATCAAAGCAGAGGAGTTCCGAGCTTCAAAACTGATGATGATGAAGATAATAATGATGAAGAAAAGAAGAAGAAGCAGTGTTGGCTTTTCTACCCTGCTTTTCTCACCCATTAAGGCAGCAGTTCTCAACCTGTAGATCACGACCCCTTTGGGGGTCGAACTACCCTTTCAGAGAGGTCGCGATGAGTCTCCCGCCTTCCCGCCACATCCTCACCCAAGCTGCCCTGCCCCTGTGGTTGGGAGTCTCCACAACATGAGGAACTGTCTTAAGGCGTTGCGGCATTAGGAAGGTTGAGAACCACTGTGTTAAGGGGACTCAAAGTGGCTGACAAAGCTTTTCTGTTCTCCCCACAACAGAACATCCTGTGAGAAAGATGGGGCTGTGAGCGCTCATAAGAGAGCTGTAACTAGCCCAAGGTCACCCAGCTGGCTTCATGTAGGAGTGTGGAATCCAATCCGGCATTCCCAGATAAGAGTCTGGCTCCTTAACCCCTAGACCAAACTGGCTCACAAGGGAGGAATTGACACAGACAATGGTGGAGGAACAACATGATGTCCATGAAGATGCCATGCTCTACCTCCACAGTAAATGTACAGTGAGGGGGCTGTGTAATATAGGATACACACTGCAAGCCTATTTTGAATTCAAGATACCAAATGGGTACCAAGCAAATCCTGCCTTAGATTGTGCTGATGTGAAATTTCGCAGAAGCAAAGCATAAAAGAGGCCTGGAACTATTGGTGCTTCACCCAACAAGCCCAGCCTCCACATGGCACTTAGGTGCTTCTGATGAGCAGGCAAGCACCACAGAAATGTGTGGGGAACTCACCTGCTTTCTACCACACCCTTTGTTATTACACAGAGGCTTATTGGAGAAACAGCAGTAGCAGGCCTGTCTATGTGGTTCACTTCTGCCAAAGATCTGTTGGCAGAAGCCTAAAACTGCTCCAAATCACAAGACCTATGATTTAGAGCTGAGTCAGAAAACTGTGAATGTATGGATAAATCCCTGAGTAAGAGATTGTATTATTCTGATGGCATAGTATCAGCTTCAAGAGAAATTTAGAGAAAGGAAGCAAATAGAAATGAATTAATGTCCTGTAGCATTTATGACTAAGTACACACATCTACCTCTTTCAAGAACATATTTTTAAGAAGTGTGTGTGTGTGTGGGGGGGTGTTGGTCAGTTCTCCAAACTTGCAAGGATTGTGAGAAACCAGTAATTGGCACCCCTCCTCCCTCCACAAATAGATTCAATGCTACTTCATTCTGAGTGATTTTGAGGGAGGACATCTAATAATATGAACAAAAAGGGGGCAATGTGATAGCAGAAGAGAAAAGAAATTAATGGTGCATTCCCATAGGCACTCAAATCCAGACTGGGTTTGAACTCGGCACCCAGGGTTCACATTGCATAAGCAAGTAATCCAAATATGGCAAGCAGCGTTCCCATTCCACTTCTCATCCTTGGATTTTCTGAGCACTATCCTGCAGAAATCCGGGGGGGGGGGAACCCTCATGAAAGCAGGACTTTTCTGACAATTTTGTAATCAAGCCCACTTTTTTTCTCCTATATGGAAACAGTTCTGGGCTATTTGAGGTGCAGCTGTAGCCTCCTGGCCAATGCCAGCCACATGTGGGAAGGATTTCACAGCTCACCATGCCCGCAATGCTAAAACGCTATACAACAAGAGGAATACAGCAAAACGTTTTTAAAGTTTTAAGCAGAACCACAATTCAAGCTGTCCCCACCCCCTCCAATCTGTGTGCACATGCATTCTTGCGGACTCCTGAGGTGGTCAAGGAGGGAGAGAGGAATAGAGCTGCTAACAATCAGATACATTTGTTTCAAGGGAAGCCGGTCTCTCCCCTCTGTTGCTGAAAAGCCTTGGGTTTTTAAAGAAGCCAGTCCCAAGAGCTGCTAGTGATATGTTTGTTTCAAGACAAGCCAATTCCTGTCCCCTCCACCCCCCTCTGCTGCTGCAAAGGCAAGAGACTCCAAAAGCTGCTAACAATCACATACATTGCTTTCCTATCTCTCCCAGTGTTTCCTCCGCTCAGCTGATTTTTACAGGCAGGCTGCTTTAAAAAAAAAAAAAACAGGAGAAAGGTTTCACACTGGAGCAGGGAGGGATTTTAAAAGTCCATCACTGGTCTGTTTGAGCTCAGGGAGAGGGCATGAAAAGGAGAGAAATCAGACCATTTAGAAATCAGGGTTTAGTTTTATTTATTTTTTTAAAGTGCCAGCTTCAAGCTCTCCAGGACTTCAGCTAAAGTGAAGGCTGGGAACAGCTATATTCGTATTTTCTCTTTGTGAGTAGGGATGTCTATATTCAGATTAATCTATAGGGACTCTATTTCGGATTAAAAAATAGTCTTGGGGGACTAAAACAATAGTCCAAAGAGGACTAAATAAGCTAAGTGTAAGGGCCTTTCTGTACTTGACCTTATTCTGGAATATTCTGCTGTCTCTGTGCTAGTGCAGACTGTGGAAGGCCCAGGTAAGGTCTGCCATGCTCTTTATTAGCAGGTGGACAACAGACCTCTATACCAAGATATATTCCAGAATAAGGCCAAGTGTGGAAAAGGCCTAAAATAATGTCAGTGACTAGACTTGCCTCCTAAAAGTAACACCTCCTAAAATTATGTGTGCTGTTTTTGAATGCAAATTTAATTTCATTAACCAGACAATTTTAGACTCAGGACATGGAGAAGGCTTAGCCATCCTCAGCAAGAAAGTCCTATGCCACCATGTACAGGCAGCATATAGGGGGCATATGGGGGAGGGGAAAGAAGTGAGTTCACCTTTTCCTCTTCTCCTCACTCCTTCGAACAAAAGATTGGCTGAAAGAAAATGAGGGCAATACTGCACTATTTCTGTAATGTTCTTGCTCTCTTCATTAAGTTAGGTGGGGAGATAAAATCCCCTGGAGACCAGAATGCCATAGAAAGGCAATGCAAGTCATCGCCCCTTATCTGATCCTCACAGCTTGCACTTCCGACCCAGGGAATGGCAGGGACAGTAAATGTGATGTTTGTCTACAAGGGTCAAAATGTGTAGATTTCATCTCCACAGCTGTGTTCAAATTGTCCTTTGAATCCTGGAAATTTTTATTGTGTTTGCCTTATGTGTGTCGTCGGTAGCACTAATAATCAGAGCACACAGTCAAAAAGACTTTTAATCAGCCATCGTCTGAACTGCTGGGGTTGGAATGATAATATGAAATGTAAATATTGTATGTATATTCTTCGCTCAACTACAGTGCTTCCATGCCAGTCTAATATCAGAAGTGACATGGAGAAGGCTGTGTCGTTTTTTAATACAGTGTTCATTTCTACAATATAGCATTGAAACTCCCCTGCATGTCACCTATAATCCTTTCACAAACTGGATTGTGTGTGCATGTGTGTGCGTGTGTGTGTAGCCAAACCTTTGCTCCCTTTGTATTACAGTGCTTTGATCAACATTATTCCTGAGGTGGCAGTAATATGTTCTCTGTGCTATCTTGTATCTTAGCTCCAATTGGGATCTGTCAGGTCAGGCACATATAACCAGCTCCCATTGATTCATTTCATATTGACCCTGCAATCACAGATAATGGTAACATTGCCAGCCAAATAGAATTCAAGATGCCTGAGAGCAGTGACCTTGAATAGGAAGGTTCTGCATCCAACTCCATGGTGCTGAGAGCCCTCACATGACAGCAAGAGCTGTATATTCGGTTAGAATGCAGTTAATGTACACATAAGACCTCTTGAGTGCTTTGGCTAACTGTAAATTTAGGCTTCCAGTGTCACACACGTTCATAAAAGATTATAGCAAGAGTGCAAAGCAATCAGCATATTTGTGGATTCTGTCAAACAGAAAAAGAAACTTGGTACCTAGGATCAACGCTTCTAAAGTAAGAGCCCATAAAGGGACCATTTCCTCAGCACCAATTGATGGAAACAGAAGCTGACCAAATTAACCATTTGAATAATTGGATTCTTGTGTAAGCCCTTTAGACAATTTCATTATTTGATTGTCAACAACTTTTCCTTGTTTTCCTTCACAGCTCCTACAGAAAACTGTTTGGATTATTTGAAAACTCTTGGGTTAAAACAGAAGCAATATCCAGCACAAACACCAACATCTGTTCGCTTAGGCAGCCCTCATAGTGCCAGACTTCCCTGTAAATTGTGGGGAAAACCTGGTGTGTCCTTTATATCTTATATTGACTATCTAGCTGGCTGGGTTATTGGGAACCAGATATTTAAGTCTAGGGGTATTTAAAACTGCGTAATGAACAAAAAAAAATCTGAGAGCATACTGCTGCATGATCTCAGTCATGGGTGCCTTAAAGAACCACCAGTTTCTTAGAGAACTGCCACAAGTGTTAAAGTCCCAGTAGGATGCTAACTGGTAGATGACATTATAATTGTCATCTACCACATTATACATTATAAATTCATATTAAAGTTATAATGAGAAATCCTATGCTTTGTTAAAGCCCTAATATGCTGCCAGGTAATTTGTTATTGGGCAAAACTTATCCAACCTTGCACTGGTTTTAATTTCTAGTAGCTCACTATGCATGTGAATAATAATAATAATAATAATAATAATAATAATAATAATAATAATAATAATAATAATAATAATAATAATAATAATAATAATAATAATAATAATAATAATAATAAAGGGTGTGGATGAGGCAGGGCAAAAAAGTATAATCCATCACTATGGACCTGTTCACATTTAGCCTTTTAGAGCAGTTCTGGACACTTTGGGGAAGTCTCTGTAGTGCCACCATCATCCTGCAGAATTCGGCAGCAGCCCCCGTCTTCCAAAGCTGTAGAAAAGTAAAAGCTTCTGCTGGACGCTGGAGCTCCTGGATGCAGCATTCACACTCTCTTCTGGATACAAAGCTATGTGAGGATGGTATGGCATGGCTGTGGCTGTGGCTGTGGCTGTGCAATCATACACCACATTGTGATTGCCACAGCAATGTTCCAGTATGTGTGTGGATGTTCCATAGCTAATGCCATGGTGATCTGGCCAGGCCAGGACTATTTACACTTCAAGTGCTGATGGTCAGATTCAGGACTGCCCCAGCAGTTGAAGTGCAGAGTTATCCCAGGTCACCTGTGTGAACAGGCGCTGGGTCAGAGCAGTGCATGCCATGTCTGGTATCCCACGCTGAGGGGGAAAGAGCCAGCATTTTCATGTACTGTCTAGAGATAGTCTTAAGCAACCAGCCTTTAGAATATGAGTGTTTCAGTGTTCCAATAAAGCCTTTACAATAGTACAATGAAAAGTTGGGAGAAAATAGTGAGATGTGGATCACAGGAGTCAATAATATTTTTGTTATTAGCGCACAGAACATTTTCCTAATATTTTTCCTAAAAATATTTAGTGCAGGTTTTATATATTAGCTAAGAGAGCATCTGCTGGTGTAAATATCTCACAGGCAATTGCTGCCCCTTCCTCTGACACAGCTTCCATTTCTTTTCCTTCTATTTGCCAGGAAATGATGAGACCATATACCATGATCTTTGTTTTCTTAATGCTGAGCTTCAAGCCAGGTTTCTATTCTTTCACCCTAGTCAAGGGGCTTCTTAATTCGTCTTCACTTTTTGCCATATATGTGGACTGTGTTCCATATACTAAACTGATTACAGAATGACTAAGCTATAGTTATACATTCTTCAAAATGTCAATGACTGGGGGGATATGTCTTATTTTTCCATTCAGGTTTTGAACTTTATGAAAACCTACATCTAAATTCACTTTTCATTCAGTTATTTGGTTCTCTAGAGATTAAAATTGCCCAAGTGAAGTTAATAAATGAATGGTCATAGGGTAAAGTCTAAATGTCTCTGAATTGTTCTGTCTTGCTGACTTTCACTCTGCTCTTGGCTTCAAGGAGTCTACCTCTTTGTATAAGCCCTTGTTCAAAGCTTGAAAATACAAGTGTATTTGATTTCCGGCCATGCCTTCCATATTCATGATATCCCAGAGTAGTCGGGGAATATCTAAAAGCACCACTTGTTGTATGGGGAAAAACAGAGAAAGAACATAGCTGGCTGCAGAATCTCTTCTGCAGACAAAACAATTGACTCCCGCAGTATCGGAAGAGTTGAGTGTAACAAGGCACCCTGGAAACACATAAAACAGGGTTATATGCAGCATTGGATAGAGAATACAAAAGCACTTGACTAAAGCACACACATTTTAAATATATATATAGTTCACAGATAAGCAGGATCAGGGTCATATCTATTTATAGAGAGGCCATTGAGCTTCCCAAAACTTCTGTAGATTCTCAACAGGAAAATGCTGCCAGTTGTACTGCACTCATTTTGTGCTTATTCAGCTTTTTCTGGCCATTGAAGTCATTATCAACACTAAAAACTGAAATAGCAATACACATTACCAATAATAGAATCTAGTAATCCTTGTCAGTTACACATCCCATTATACCACTCATCTCAAAAAAGCATCAGTTCATAGAATGAAACTGTAATTACCTGCCCATTCCTTCTCTGATGTAGAAACAACTGAGATGAGATGGGTCCCATGCTGCAACTGTGAGATTGGAGCCTTGCTCCTCTAAGTGCAAGTTCTAGCTGGACATGGAAGAACAGAAGATCACCTGAGTTAGTTGCTGCTGCTGCTGCTTTTGCTGCAATTTCTGTTTAGTTTCTCCTTTGTCATTATTGAGCTTTTTTATTAGTTGGTCTTTTTATTAATTGGCCCTTTTGTTTATTTTCTTATTTGATACTGTGTACTGTAATTTCTTAGATTATATAGCTTAGTATCAGAATTCTGTAAATGTTTGATGTATATTTGATGTTTTATTTATTTGCTGTATTTCTCTGGTATGATTATTGTAAGTGTTATTTTGTTCTGCCCTTTGATGAAAGGGGTATTATAAATAAATGCTGTATGTTATGAAGAAGGACAGGTGTAAACACCTAAACAATCTCTAATAGGATTGTCCCTATGAAACCAAGGTTGTGTCCACATGATTCAAAAAGGACACATGGAAAGTGACCAAGAGACATTCCAACTACAGTTGTTGGACCCACAAGAACCACAGCGTGTGTCAGAGTGCTTCAAATACTCTCAGGAATCATTTCCCTATTCTTCTTCCCTTTCCTGCACACTGACAAAATCATTCTGAGTTGCTGGTTACCCACATTTCTTCCTGCTGCTACTGCCTCCATTAATAGATGCACAGAAAATGGCAGACTTCCAGGGCCATTTCTCATGTGTTCCTGAATAAGACCAGGCACAAACTTCAAAGCTGTAGAATGAAACAAAGGGACTTTCTATACAGACCCTTAATACTGATTAAGGGTCTGTATTAGGGATGAGCATAAATATTCGTGCCACTGGATAGGCGTACAAATTAGTATGAATTTCAACATTCACCCACAAACTGAATGGATCTGGCCCTTGTTGAAGCTTTGTTGACATTTTCATGAAGGCTGGATCTGCCCATCACATTACCTCTGAATGCACAGAACTGAAGGGGGAAATTGGTTTTGTGAACATTCCTATTCTGTGTAGTATACTTTTAGGCCTCATAGACCTTAATGTGGATCTATGAGATGATGTCTCCTACTGGTCTGCACTGTCTACATTATTCTGAGTGTGATCCAGCTTAAGGAAGGCTTTAATCTGGATCACTGGTAGACCCATTTAAATTGGGTCTACCAGCATGGCCCTTATGCAGAGCACAGGAGGCATGCTGAAAAGCACGTCCCAAAGGCCCCAAGACTAGAACTTCATGTTCCAGCCCATGCCTTCACGAAGTCAGAATCAGTGGGCCAGACTATTCTGGATTCATGGACCTAGAATTAAGGCCACTATGTTTGGAAGTGTACAAATGCTATGCCTTCTTCCAGGGCTGGAGCTCCAGCCCAAAACAGAGCCCGTCTTTCCAAGTACAGCCTACCCATGTCAAGGCTTTAAAAAACAAACAAACAAGGCAATGGTGATGCAACAAGGGGGAAATGTAATATAAGCAGCAAGACATGAGACAAAGCAGAACTGATTTAACACATTAAAAACATTAAGACATGATTAAATGGTCAGTGCATTGCATTATAAGAACACATAACTTCCTTTGAACCATGTTCACAATAATTTTCCTCTTGTACTCAGCTATTAAGAAAACTAACTCTTGAAATCTGTTATTTGTGGCAGCCAAAGGGAGGAGTCACATAGCAAGGCATTAAGAAGAGGTGGTTTGCTGATTGCACACATGTCCTTCCCTTACCTATTGAGAGGAGGTCATCGAACACAGGAAATGCCCCTTCATATATGCTGGCCAGTTGCTTCACTTCCTTATGCTGTTCTAGTGCCTTAATGAACACGTATGGCTTGAATGTATGCAGAGGTTACACTCAGCACAGTGAATGTGCCGTGAAGAAGCAGGACCCTGCCCTCTCATAGCGTGTTCATGGCACAGTAAAGGTGTTTTGTAAACATTGTCTTAGGGCATTATTGCACTTACGTCTGTTCTAGTCCCTGGGCCTCTTCTGGGCTTCATTCACCTGTACAGACTGAAGTGACACTTCCCCCTCTGGGCTGGAATAGTGATGGAACTGACTAAACAGATTCATTAGTATACTAGAGCCATGAGGGACCCATTTCAGTGGTGCGCCTCGTTGGTCATCGACCCAGGTAGACGAGTTAAAATCTGAATTTACGTTGCAATTAAAAATACAGAATACAACATTTTGTGATGGAGGAGGAATTGATTTTCAGTATTCTCAGCAACCATTAAACATCATGCTAGATTTTCTATCTTTTTTTTCTCTGTACCGTCAAAGATCTTGATGTCTACCATTCTGGATCTCTGCCAGAATATTTCAATATAAGGAATAATTAATTTTCTCCAGTGTTTCCTGTAAATGGCACAATAATTCCTATAAAGTCGAAAGGCATACATACCAAAGACTTTGCCTTATCTAATTCACATGGGCAATATCGGTTCATGTGAAATTCACTGGAATTGTCATCTCAAAATGCATTTGATAATGAGTTCCATCTGGCCTTAGTGAACAGTATCCTGGAATGAGGAAATGTTAAGCAGCCTCAGTATCTAGGCTAGACTGGGAAGTTAAACAAACAAACAACACAGAAGGATTGTCATATCACTATAACGTTGTTACTCCTACCTCCAGAAAGAAAGAAAGAAGGAAAGAAAGAAGGAAAGAAAGAAGGAAAGAAAGAAAGACTAAATGGACATGCTTATGCAGTTAACAAGAATCAGGCTTAGCACCAGTGCATATTTGCCTTTGTTGTTGGGTGCCACCAAATCCTGTTTTATTCCTGGTTACTTACTATACAGACTCAAGCTTATCATAGCATTGTAAGAGTTGGAAGAGACCTGCAGGGTCATTGATCCAACCCCCTGCTGAATACAGGATTCACTAAACCATCCCAGACAGATCCAGCCCCTGCTTGAAGACCTCTAGCAAAGGAGAGCTTACCACCTCCCGTGGCAACCTATTCCACTGGCTGATCACCCTTTCTATCGGAAAGTTTCCCCTCTCTAATATCTCTTGCAGTTTCTTCCCACTGGTTCCAGTTCTTCCTTCTTGTGTAAGTGAGAATAAGGCTGATCCCTCTGCATTGTGACAGCCCTTCAGTCTCCTTGGTAGAGAAAAGCGGGTTAGAAAAGCCAATTCTTCTTCTTCTTTCATTTTAATCCGTCTCCGATAATATCTCATACTTCCTTAGAGGATATTCTTAAGTTTTTAAGAAGCAAGGCACATTTTGGAATCCTCTCTTCTATTCCTCCGTCCGAACCATGTTTTGATATTTTCTGTATGGTAGAAGAGATGACTAAATAAGTAGTACCTCTTGTGGAGGTTCAGCTGTCTAAAAGAATGGTGTCTTGCCACCTATTGTGCTAATTTGGGCCAATGACCATTCCCCAGAGCTGGCCAGTTATCACTTGTGACAGGACTGCTCAGGTGGCTGTTGGACTGCCCAAGTGGCTCAGCTAACTGCCAGCATGTCCAAAGGGTCAATTCATGTGTCTGATGGCCTCCTCCCAATTGGCAAATTGCTTCATCTTATATGGTACTTCTGCTCTTCTGCATGAGTTTTCTTCCCAAGAAAATGTTCAAAGATTTTCAGTACCACACATTTTCTTTGTCCTTCCAAACTACTGACCTGTCTGCTCAAAGACATCCCTCTGCTTGATAGATAGTGCAGAGATCAGCAGTTCAGAGGTCATCACTGAGTGCCACAATCATTTGGCTATCAAGCCACAAATATCCTTGGCCTGTCCGTTTTGGAGTTCTGAGCGATTCACTTTTGTGCTATTTCTGACTTTCCTGTTGCAGCTGAAGAACATACTCAGCAGCCATGCTAGGAGGTTTCACTCTAAATTTAATTTATATGGTGAGGATTTAAGCTGGCTTTTGCTGTTATCTGCTCCTCCTAGCTTCCAAGGAGGAACTTCAATAGGATACACAGACAAGCAGAAACTTAATGGGAAATAGACAGCATGGATTTAGAAGGGCAATATCATTTTTAACCTTCTTGACTTGCTCAAAGAGGTTACAGTAAAGTGTGGCTGTGGTTGTGCATATTTCATAGCTGATCTGTATTGCAGGATTTTTTTTCCACCCCAAATAGTATGAGCTGTGATTCCTGGAGTAAAAAATAATAATGAAATAAAATCATCAAGGGTATCAAATAATTGTATTGGCAAGGACACTGGGATCCTGCAGTAGTAGTAATGTATTTCACTGAATACACACACACATTTGCACACTATTTGTAGAATATTCGGTGGTTTGCAGATACTGGAAAATATGACAATAGGTCCCTTGAACACTGTGTCTAGTGGGGGGCATGGAGAGAAGTCATGGGTAAATAATATTGAAACAGCATTCTAAATATGTCTAGAAGAATTATTTATTATTATTTTTCATATGGCAGCAACACATGGACTAACAACAATTAAAATAGGAAGTTAGAGTTTGTAGGTTAAAGGGACCCTATATAACAATATCAAGGTCACCCATCCATTGAAGGACTGTCAAAAAAGTCTGACACCAATCCTGTATAGGCCCTCAGTTCAAAACTGGTCATGATATAGTCAACAGTCTGATGTGTGGCTCCACAATCACAATGGGGGGGGGGAGGATATTTTACTCCATTTATACAACTCCTGTATAAATGGACAAAACACTCCTACTTAGTGTTTACCTGGGCAGTCATCGTAAATCAAAACCAACTGGTTGTTTTGTGGGATCGTCCACCAATTTTCTCATATCTTAAAACTGTTCTACATCTGTTCTGCAAACACAATGGAGGTTTCCTAAATTTAAGTCTCCTGACTGATTGTGGCATCCACACTTGTTTATTGTGATGTGCTTAAATGTATCTGTTGTAAAACATTCTTTCACAAGAGCATATTTCCTACATAAATCCAGAGGCGCAATATGGCTCAGTACAGGTAACCAACAAGTGGGTATTTTGGACCCAAGCTGTTAAGACCACAAAGAATACAAAAACAGAAGTGTTCATTAACTGGGAGGCTCAGTTGAGTCTGACCCCATGTCAAGACAACCTGGTTTGGTTCAGAATTCCAGATGAATTCAGAGACTCTCTGATGAGAATCTAGGGTTGCACCTGCCTACAGCTTAAAGGTTTACCCATTAATTGCCTGGGGATTGGCTGTTTCCAACTCCAAGTTCCAGAAGGAACACATTGGTCCAGTAGCAGGTAATTCCACTCTCTGGATGCTCTTTCCTGAGGAGCTGACTGTGAACTGGTGTTTGGTATTATATGGCATGCCATACCAGCTCAAAATTGGCTGAATGGCCAAAATTCTGGCCATATTTCCTGTCCAGCTGTAGTTTGACTTCAGTGGCCATAGAAGTCCACTTCGTAACATCAGAGGTTTGGGCAGTTATCTTCCAACCATGAGCCATTCTACTGGTGTTTCATATGGAACAAGCCTATATCCCATTTTTAGGAAACTGGATTTTTTACTGCTTAGGCACAATGAAATCTCAGAAGCACATATGGAGATATTTAGTATAGAATTGTACTAGTACAATCATAGAGTATAATCATGCTTTCAAAATAACAATGATAATTCAGGAGCAGTGTCATAAACAAAATGTAACTATGTTCAAAACAAGGAAATGTGTCATTTAAATTTCAATAATGTAATATTGTTACAGACATTATTAAGTGGTTTGTGATTATTATGATTATGAACACAAGCCTGCTTATTGTGTTTCTTTGTAACATTTCTTTAGTAGGAATAATCTCAACAGTCTTGTTAAAATGTCTCTTTATTCTGTGGGAATTAGTTTGAGTTCATTTCACTGTAGGGCTGTGTGTGTTGATTCAACACAAATATTCTTCTGTGAAAGTTTATATTATAAGCTACCAAAATATTAGAAAGTGTTTTTGTTTCCTTTTTTTTTTTTTGTCAGAACTTGTCTTGGCTCATCCTGAATTGCCTCAGGAACAATTTAAGCACAATTCAAAAAGGCTGTTTATAAAGGTACTTGGAGAGGAAGTTCACCCTTTGCTTCCCATCTGTGGTTTCCAGGTGCCGCCATCTTGCAGCCCTGGTGCCTATGCCAGTGTGCGTGTGCCAGCTCTGCCACTGGGACAAACATGACGTGCTGCACTCACACACTTGTGTGGCATGTCAAGTGATGCATCAGCATGTTTGTGTATCATGTCACATGACATAGAAGCAGCCAGTGTAGTATGAAAGAGACTGCTCAGAGCCCTACTGGCTCCAGTGCAGGTAAAGGTAAATGCACATGTGCTGCACTTAAACATGCAGTATGTGTAGGGGCCTCATGGTGCACTCCTGCAGGGAAGGGCGGCACTTTATAGTTCAGAAACAGCTCCATCATGTGTGAATGTTCCATCTCGGAGTGCACCATGATGTGACTATTGGGCCAAGTGCAGAAAACTATAACAGATGTGATAGGCATGACAATCATATTGGTGTCCCATAGCGTACAGAATCCACACACCTATGGGGCAAATGTTTCACACCTGCCAGGTTTCACCCCTCATTAGTTCAGTGTCAGACCATAAATGGCCCTAAATGTTGGTCATTTTCAATCCAATGCTAAACTGAAATGTATGGAAGTCACCCTCAGTAATTTGCCTCCTTCTTCCATGGTCATTTTTTATGATAGCTGAGAAGGCAAATATTGCCACAATCCATCCTTTGAATAACTTATCACATCCTATGCCTACAGCAGTCCTGAAGGTGGATTCCATGCCTCTGTTGGTCAGTTGTGGGTCGGTGCACTTGACCACTGAGCTCTGGGGTGCTCATAGGGAGCGAACCCATTTTCACCTGTATGGATGCAGTTCAGAATGCCAACTTACCTCTAACTACACCTACCTATAACACTGGGTTGGTATCTAAAGCAGGATGGTGATGGCAAAAGTAATTGATTTTTTAGTCATTTTGTTCGGATAGTAGCTATGTTCCAACTTTCCTTGAGAGTCCCCAACAAAACAAATTTAAGAAAAAAGGTAAAGGAAGGAAAAGAGGGAAATAGGATCTTCAGCACATGATGATTTCTGTTCTTGTTCTTCACTGTGGTATTGCTAAAGAAAAAAAGGAGAGACAATATGTCAAGGGGAAGACAGAGAATCTTGTCCTGGTCTTTTCTTGTTGGTTGTAGAAGACAGTAGATAGGAGGAGATCGCCAAGCACCTAGCTCTCTGGCTCTCTTTTAGCAATTGCCTAAGGTTTTCTTTCAGACATCATCAACTGGTGATTGTTGAGTGATGGAAATTTGCAGTATTTTGGGTCCTTCCACACTGGGTGGTAGACTGGACCACAGTCTGATCTAGGCCTCTTTTGTGGCCTGGGATAGGATGCCAAAATGGTGCTGTATACTATGGTCTAATGAACTGTGCCCGTTAAATGGTGCAACAGAAAAGGCTCCTGCTGGGAACTTTGCAGACTGAGAGCTTTCATTCCTGGCCTCCAAAAGTAGGTCCCAGCCTTCAAAGCCTGCAATCAGATCTAGTTCAGGAAAGGCTGTCTAGAATGCAGACAATCCTGAAGCCAGCCAGCAATAACTCATTACACATTGGAATAGGTTGCCTATTCTATCTCAAGGTGTCCCACCTTAGGACAAGATAGCCCCAGCAGGGGCAGAAATAGCCTCAGAGAAGTGACTGAGTAATATTTCTGATTAGATCCACTAGTTTTGGTTTTTAAGAATCAAACTAGAAGTAAACATTCCATATTTCTCCTCTTCTATTGTTACATTTTTTGGCCTTCATTTGAAATACAGTATCAGCTTATGAGCCACCTTGTTTCATACTTTAATAACTGTGAACCACAATCATTTTTGAGCACACTTGCCCAACACATGTTCTTTCCCCACCAAATGTCTATGAACTATGCCAGGGCTTTGATGGATTTAAATAAATTTTTAGATTTAAAAATCAACCCTAATAAATAAGTAGAGGAAGGTCTGTGTTGTTCATTTTAAAGATTTAATTTAATGTATTAATTCATTTATTTGTATAGAGCCATATGTATTGGTGAATTGAATGAAATTTGGAGGAATTTTAGTCCATCTTAAGTTCGAACATTTCTAATATCTCCATTTTATTTTATAGACACAGACTTCTTAAATGTTTCCCCCATGGTAGGAGGACAAAGGGATCCATAAGAATACACAAAAAGCATATGACTATTGTTTTTGTTAGTTTATTTGGAGAGAGGAATGCTAAAAGGGATTTATATTCCTCTCTAAGATTTGTGGATATTGGCTTTGGATTTAAACATGGAAATGGCATACATCAGAGATGTGTCCCATAGAAAGTAAGGAGAAATGGCTACAACCAAAAGAAGACACAAAAATAAAACATCTCTTCTGACAAGCTACAGATATGTAGCTTGTGACTCTGAAGGCCTATCCCCATGCCCCTGAAATTATTCTGAGGCCACCTTGGGAGCGTTTCCATGCAAAGCCCTAATATGGGCTACATGCGAGACAATATGTGTCCAAAAACCCCCACTTAGCAAGTGTACTCCTTCCAAAATAGGGGGCTAGCATGTATTGTCCTGGGGTCATGCGGGTGCTCCTGGGTTATTTGGGGTGGAGCTTGGTTGCCATAGTATTAGCAGGCAGGGTTTTGCCTCTGCTCTCTATTCCTGCTGTGTGCGCTGCAATCAGCAGGCGCTTGGGGATTTCTTTAAATAAAAGGCTACAGTTATTATACCCCCCTTCCCTGATAGCAAGTCTGGGACCTGAATTGGGAGAAAATTTTGAGCCGGTTGTGAGTGGGGGCTTCCCGCTGTCATGCCCACTGTCATGCAGATGTGTGCACCTCCACTAACCTGTGGCGGCCAAAGAAAAGGAATGATCTGCTTTTAGTTATGCTTTTAACTAGCTTTTTGTTATTCTTTTAACTGTCGCAGCCAAGGAAAGGAATGATCTTTGTGTCCATGGAGGTGCAACTGAGGTGTTTGCCTATCATTGCTGCAGCTGTTTGCCTGTCATCGCTGCAGCAGGTGGGACAGGTTATGGTGACGTCAACCCGGCTTCCTATCAGGGGAGAGGGTGGATGGGGAGAAAAAGATGTGGGTTTACACTGTGGCTTGCATGGGGTTAGGCACGTACAATTTGAATCCGCGTCGCCCCAAACCACATGGGGATGCTTTAGTGCAAGTTACAATGTAGATTTTTATGACAAGTGTCACAAGCAAAGCAACCAGCTTCCATGGGGACGCACCCTGATTGTTAATCCAAAAGTTGCCTATTAAAACCTAAACAAAAACCTTTAGGTCACAGCTGTTGCTGCTTGCCAGACAAAGCAGTTGAGGGGATCCCACCAGATAACAACAACAACAACAACAACAAAAAGTAGCTATATTCTGTTTCTTCTTTCTGGGAAAAGAACCTTGTAGAAGTAAGGATTCCTTGTGCACATGTGGCCCAGATAGAAACCAGCATTAGGCACAACTAGTCCAAGGGCGCATAATTAGTAAGATGCTTTAGAGTAGATGTGCCATTTAAAGAAGCCATATGGAAGGTTAGCACAGGGTGAGCTTATCAACTATGCGTAGAGCTACCTAATCACAAAACATTTCTTCAGTATGTTAAGATTAAGGGGCAAAGAAGAGAAAGAACAGCAACTGGTTTGTATGCTGTTCTTTTGCACCAAAATCAGACCAAAGCTATACTGACAGGAGCAACATTTGAGAATATTCAATGGAGACAGAGTATTTTTTTAAATGTTTTTGAATGTTCCACATTTTCCAAGAAATTAAGAAGATTCTGTGTCTCAGGCAAAGTTTCAGTCTGAAGAGAAAATATTCCTAATCCATTTTTGCCAGCTGATGCAAAAGCTTTAAAGTAGACACTAATACCCAATTTATTTATTTATTTGTTTTTTTGCTTGAGATTACCAGATTCTCAAGACCAGGTTAATCCCTCTTTGTGTCCCAGATCAATTTTGTCTGCTGTTCTTTTCACTAAAGGATGTCAGAATGAGGATGGAAAAAGTGTTTTTCCTGAAAGCAATCTAATTTAAACCCAAGGCAACAAATTTTCTCTATACATATATATTTTTAGATCTGTATATTGTGCCTACTGTATGTAATAACAACTCCATAACACACCCCCAAATATATTTAAGTGAGGAAATATTTTTCCTGCCTGCTCCCTTTATCCTTTAATCTTAAGACAGAACAGGCACCTACTAGCACATCATGTTGGGAACAATAATCTTCCTTTAACTCTGATCTAGAAGTTCATGATTTGATCTTGGCTATTTCTTGCTGCGGTTAAGCCAGTTCAGCCAACAGATCTACGACTAAAGAATAAAAGGAAGAAAATGAAATGCAGGTATTTATTGCCATGAGGCAAACACATGGCAAAAGGAATTCATCCCAGATACACTTCACAGCCTAATGACTATTGGAATCAAACATGAAGTTACAGTGAATTTCTACAACTCAGCCAACTTATTACTGGTAACAGTGGAAGTCACTGAACATTTGCATCAGAACCTCAAATGTGGCTGAAATTGATCTTGCAAAGACTAGGTGTTGAAAGACCTGTGAAACTTTCTGACTGCTTCAAAAGGATATACAGGTAGTACAGGTTCTGTTCGAGTATATTCCTGCCTGTGTGTTATAATTAACTGCAGAGGCAGTTGGAATTTCACCCTCTAACACATTTGATTTCTGTTGTAAAATCATACATAGTGTCACTGCCATGCCACAGAGCTGCCCTTGGGTCAAAGTTGTCTTTCTACTAGCATAGATGTAGTGCAGTTAGGAAAAACTCTATACCTGCTCAGTGCAACATCTTTAAGATAGGACTACACCGTCAGGAGCTTCTAAAGACCACTTTAGACCAGCTTTCATCAACTGGTGCCCTCCAGATAGCTTGCACTCCCTGTACACTAGCTGGACCTAATGGGGATTTGTAGTTCATCAGCTACAGGGAACTAAATTGATGATGAGTATAGCATTTCTCACTAACCTCTTCATTTGGTAGATTATGCCCCTTCACATACACTTGATGTAAACCAAGGATGTTTCCACACTTGCCTTAAAACTGTTTCCAGAAAGGCTTTGGATTCCTCCCTTCTGCGCATTGGAGCAGTCCAAAGGAGATCCTGCCCAATGTTGGTACAGTCCACCTGCATTGGATAGTACCAGACTAAGCTGCCCAAAATGGCCAGCTAGTCTGGAAAACTAGTAGACCTTCTAAAAAAGCTTACTCATGGTCTAGTAGGTGCTAAACTGGACCACTGAGCAGTGAGGAAGCCTCCATATGTTCCAGGTTAGCGGGGTGACCAATTTCAGCAGCACATCAAAGTATACCACCAAAATGGGTCCCTGGTGATTCTGAGGCCAGAATTTTCATTCATGGCCATTAGATCTTGGCGTTTTTTTCCCACTTACCTCCCTTAATCCAGATCTAAGATGATCCGGATCTAAGGACCGGATCCTTCAACTACTCCAGATTTAGTAGATCCGAATCAAAGGAGGTACCCGATGCATCTCCACAGGCAATGTAGCACCCAATAGCAATGGGTGCTAGCTTGCTCACAGTGGAAATGCCGGAGCACCCATGTGGCAAATCCAGATCTACCCAGATGGGGCCCACCCATCACCCCATTTTTTTGGGGGGGGTGCCATGGTGGGTGGGTGTGCAAACTCTGTAGATGCTCCGGAGATTCTTCGAAGATCCTCCGGAGCGGCTTTGGAGAATCTTCAAAGTTTGCGGCAAATCGCTCTAGAGATTCTCCGGAGCTTTAGACAAACCTCTGTAGAAATGGCATTGCTCTGAAGGGTCATCTTTGAAGCCTGTGCCATTCTCCATAGTTTCCTTCGGATCCATCTTTGGAACCATCTTTGGAGATTTGGGGCAACCCCCCCCCCCCCGTGGGTGTCCCCTGGAGCCCACCCCTAGACCTCATTGCCCAATCACAGTGGAAGCATGCTCCGTATAATGTGGATTTGATGCCTGAAGACCCCAGTGTAGATCCTTTAATGGGGTCTACAGGAAATCCAGATTATAGGTTCTGAAGGACCCATTTAATCCAGATTTCCTTAGAACAGGTGGAAACAAATGTGGCTCTAATGGGGTCTGCAGTGGAAATGGGGTCTTCCTGCTCTGAGCCTAATATTTCCTTAATGGGTCCCTAATGGGTACTTAAAGGGTACTTTGTGCTAGTGGGAAAACCCCCTTAGTGGAGGCCAGTTCCTAAAGTCACATGAGCTTTGGATCCAGTGTCAAATGGCCTTGTTCTGGGACACATGGACCAGGTCAGAAGGTGGATGACTCCAACTCATTCAGTTTTCTGAACAGTCCACCACAGGTAAGTGTGAAAATACCAGAATGTGCAGCAAGACTGAAGTGACCATTAAAGCAACAAATAACTAACTTTCTTTTCCAAAGTAACCTTCTAGCACATCCATTGTGCCATGTTCAAGGATGTGTACACTCTGTTTGCTCATGACGTATCCCTAGCATCATATGGCTCTTATAAGTCAGGACAATGAACACTGCAAGATCGTGACTGAAGTAAGCTGTATACCATCTCTATTGAGGGTATGACTGAGTGTTCCATTTATCTGTGAAAGAAGCAATATATTATCAGAATTTTTTTTAAAAAATATATGAATGAAATATCTTTGGTAAACCACACATTTCCAGGTGTTGCAGAGTAGTTCTCCAGCAAAAATATGCTTATATTCTGCATTGTTTTAGGCATAAAAATGTCAAAAATACGCAAAAACAGAAAGCTGGTTGATAAAATGTGCATATGAATCAGTAAGAACATTTCAAAAGAACAGGACGAAGTTTTTCTTTTAAATCAAATATATAAATTGGCTAAATTACAGAAGAGACCAGAGGAGCACTGCAGATAAGGCACCATGGCTCATCTAGTGCAGTATCCTGTCTCACATAATGGCCCAACAAATGCTTCTGAAGCAGAAAATAAAGGCAAAACCTTCACCTGGGGCCTATTTGCACTTGGCTTTATTCTGGAATATATTCTGGAATAGGGGCCTGCTGTCCACATGATAGTGCAGGTTACAGCAAGCCCCAGGTGAGGCCTTCCAGAGTCTGTATTAGCATGTGGGCCACACCCCCTATCCTGAGATATACTCCAGAAAAAGGCTAAGTGTGAATAGGCCCCAGTTCTTCAGTCCCTGCAAATGGCCTTTAGAGGCATCCTGCCTGTCCCTGCTACCACTGGAGGCAGTAACTAGGTATCTGTTCTAATAGCCATTGATATATCTGTCCTTAAAATTGCCCTACTCTTAAAAGTTATTCAAGTTAGTTACAATCGCAACCGCTTCTGACAGAAAATTCCACAGATCAATAACTTCCCCTTGTTAGTCTTAACTTTCCTGTTCATCAGCTCCATACTATGTCCCTTGGTTCTAGTGCTGTGCAATAGAGAAAATAATTTTTCTCTACCCATTTTCCCCCTAGTATTACTCCTGTTTAGTTGTCTCACCAGTCCCAGATCTACCCAATGATGGCCATACATAATAAAACATTTGATTAAAAAATATTTGTATTAATAAAAAATAATGAAATGAAAAAGACCCCTGTATAATATCATTTCAATTCAGAGATGCAAACGCAAAGCAACACATTTATTGTATTGCTGTCATGCTATCCACCCTGTCATGCTGTCCACCCTGTCATGCTGTCCACCCTGTAAGTCTCAGTGGGCAGCAGCCATATCTGGCAACTGGAAAAACCATTTTTGTTGTCTGTCATAAATGGCTCCTCTTGTGTCAACAAGACTTAGAACAAACAGAATCCTGTTCATGTATATGGAATCGCTCTCCCACTCCCCCATACTTAAGCCTATTTGCCCTGGGAAGTTGGAAGAATGGTAGAGCAATGGAGACAAAACAAAATTAGAAGCTCAAGTGTGGTATGTGTAAAGAAAGCAAACACCAAAGGAAGAAGAGCATCAGCATAACTATTTTCTCCTTCACCATTGCCCACCCTTTGAAATGCAGGTCTCCTCCCAAGGAGTATTTTTGTTTTTAATTCTTGTTTCTCCCCAAATCTCTATAGTACTTTTTTATTTCTATATGTTTTAATAAGTGTTTAAAATAAAAATAAAGTTATTTCAAATTGCACATGATGCCTTATTAAAATGAGATAATGCCAGGTCAGTCACTTCCTACATCTCAAATTATAACTACTCATTAGTGCAGATGGACTATGCAGCTGCCTTGTATTGCTAACATCACACCCACACTATCAGGCTCTTATGAAATCAGAGCTGATTAAGTAATAGCGACAAATAGTGAAGCAAAATGGGGTAGAAGAAAATTAACTTGCTCCCTCATCTCCATACAAAGATTTTTTTTCCTCCCCACCAGAAAAGAAATACCTACCTGTTCCTTTCTGCTGAAGCAACAGAGCTGACATTGGGTGAATGCCCATTACAAGCTTAAAACAGTTTCAAAATGGTTTCGATCCTCATAGTCCCCACGTCAAGTTGGCTTAACACGCTTCCGCATGTTAAATCGCCCCAAAGCATTGTAAATGTTAACACCCATTTCAACAGGTCTCGCTCCGGTTCGTGCATTTGAAACATTTTACATTTCTTACTGTGGGAACAGTACAGTTTTAGTGGGATGAGAATGCATGTTTAGGGTTTCCCTCACCCAATAGCTTGCTTCCAAAGATAGTGATTTATAAAAATTCACCCCTTACAGCAGCTGCTACACTGTAACAACCTACCCACTTCACACCTGATAACAATGTTGCAATTTTGTGCAATTCTGAAAGTTCTGACCTTTAGAAAGGGAAAGAAAGGAAAGCAGCTGCAGGTTCTGGGAGATGTGTGAATGTTTAAGGCAAAGGGGGCTTGAGTTGCCACTGCTGCTTTGTGCCATGGGGAGAGGAGGGGAAAGAATCGCTGGCTGCCCAGTGCCGTTTTTCATCCATCCAGGCAAGCAGCAGCCACCCAGCCACCCAGCTAGGCTCCGTGAAGGGGTCCGTTATGGGTGGCGTGTTCAAGCCAGGAGGAAGAGTGCAGGGCAGCCCCGAAAAGTGGCTTTTAGAAAGTAGCCACTTGAGTCGCCCCTTGAGTCACGTACGACACATACGATCCTCAGAATCCGGATTGAACACGATTAAGTTGAAAGTAATGGGATCAGGCAAATTCGCGTTTTGCATCCGGTTCTATTATTTCGGTTTAGGAAAACCGTATTAAGCTTGTAATGGGAATGTGGCCATTCATTTCTTCTAATCTATTTGCAAAAAGTTTGTTACTTAAGGCAGAATATTGGTAGAATACAGGTGGGTATGGTTACCTACCTCTGGCATAACACCAGAAGCTGACATGTAAAATTTTGATGTGCACCTGAGTGAAGAGAGGGTGAATCGGGGTATTAAAAAGGCCATTTTGAACAACATTATTAAGTAAAATAAGGAGTTAGGAGTATTTAGGCTAAAAGTGCCATGTTATGTGGAATCCACCCTTCGCTGAGGCGGGAGTGCCGTTGCACCATCTTAAGAAGTTTTCATATTTGTATTATTTTTATACTATCTTCCACCGCATGGTATTAAGGCAGTTTACAAGATCAATTAAAAAACAGAATTACAAATAAAATACAGCACCCCTTTCTCAAAATATTTCTTTAAAAAGGTGTCCCATTCATCAGAAGGGCTCATGGTCAGTACCTTAAAAATTGATTACAAATATAACACAAACCACTAGAACAAAATAATTGCAATTAAATCCAAAAGGTTTTTTAGGCAGAGGCAGCCAGAAATTGGTAGTGGAAAGGGTGGAGCATTAATTGTACTCAGTGCAGTTAAATATGTATGTATCTCTTATGTTCTTATGTACCAATCAACAATGATTGTATTAATATGTTCAGCTGTGTGCATGATTTCGTCAGCACTATGCGCAATTCAGATGAAGCCCACAAACTTTTTCATGCAGGAGCAGCCGTTCCTGGCTGTATTCACCTGCCTTTGCCACTGCTCATGGGATTACAAAATTTGAACAAGTACAAATTCTTGAAGACACCTATGTTTTTCTTTGTGCATTGCTTTAGAAACTTTTTTGTTTCACCTTAAAATGCTCACTGAGTTGCATGGATCTAAAGCAAATAGCCACACGTCTGTGACAGCCCCACCTTAGCCCCACTTTGTCTCCCAAGTGTGCAAAAACTATTGCTAGAAAACCCAGCACTGGCTGCGAGTTTTCCAGCAATAGTTCTTTTATCGACCTTGTGGATGGAGCTGTCATGGTTGCTCCATACAGGGTGCATGTGTGGATGCCAAAACAGCTGGGCATGCAGATGGTGGCAATTGTTACATCTGGGTGTTCAGTAAACAGGTATTTGGGTATGCAAATACGTGTATCACTAAAACACTCAAAGGTTGTGGTCACACCTTCACTTTAAACCTTCTTCAGTCCCTCTTCAGGTTTGATTGCCCACACCTTTTCATTTCTATTCATTTTATTTGTGGACTTTCCACACTCCATTTGGACTTTCCATTCAGGGAATAAAATGGATAGAAATGAAAAGGTGTGAGCATTCAGACCTGAAGATGGACCAAAGAAGGTTTAAAGTGAAGGTGTGACCATAGCCAGCGCTGTTTATCTGGGAAGAGAAAATTGTGAGGGAGCAGTATTCCACATTATCAATTCCTAGAGCGATATCTGCCTGCTGACTGGAGGTTTCCCTCCTTTGATCTGACTTGGATCAAAAGAGGATTCGCTGGTGCCATGAGGTTCAGAGGCTTTTAGGAGCTGCCCTCACCCCCACCAACCACTACTGCAAACATCCAAGCTTTCTTCTGCCTTTCTGGTCTTGCCAAGTTCTGTCCAATTTCAGATGATTCCTCTTTCTCACTGCAGTTTAACAAAATATAGCATGACGCTTATCAAGGGGATGCAAGCAGAGGCTCCAGGGAGAGAAAATGGTTGATGTGATCTGTCTTTTGATAGGACAACAGTGGGATGCAACTCAATGCTGTGACTGAAGAAAATTATTTCTCTCACTGCTCTGCTGCTGTGAAGAGGGCTCTTTATTGACTGTTTGACTGTTCTTTGGGAGAATATTCTTAACCTGGCAACTCAAACATACTGTATTTCTGCTGCACTTTTCTCTTGCTTTGTTTCATTCAATTTCTTATGGCTTAAGAGCTTTACAAAAGATAAGTGTGCTTTCATACAAATCAAGCATTAATATTCACTCCTACAGACACGATTATCTCTGCCCATGTGTGACTTGGGAGAAGCGTTTTTCATTTTGGCCAAGGTAATTTGAGGCCTCATTTTCTAAATTTCATGGTTAAGCTCCTCTTTCAGATCTACGAGGTCATTTGTATTCTTAGGGTGCCTGATGCTTAGCAATGATCAGTTGTTCAAATATATATATATATATATAAATGCATGAATGTTTGTTGGTTTAATCCCAGGATTGTTTCAAGTTAACCATGAGCTCATCCACCCTTTTACACACATTGCACAAAAGGTTGTGATACCTGTGCATTGCCTTTGCATTTCATTGTGTGTCAGTTCTATGCATTTCTGTCATCCACATAACGAAAGTTAAGTGTGAGGTGATATACATAAAAGAAGAATCACATTTAGGGATGTGCACGAATATTCATAGGTGTCATGGTCAGCCAGGAGGAGGACTCAGAGGATGAGGAGGACTTACTTCCTCAGGTGCAGGAGGAACCTGAGGTGGTGCCAGGACCCAGTTCTGACCTCCCAGCCCCAGTGGAGCCTGGAGTTCAGCAGCCCAGCCTTGCCACAGCAGAAGAGCAAGACATGGGAGACATGGAACAGCAGAGCACGGAGATCCCTAGCTTTAAGCAGAGGAGAGCAGAGAAGGAAGGGTTGAGACTTGCTCAGAAACACGCAGTTGATAATCAGCAGCTGGGATCTGAAAGTGCAAGATAAAACACCTGGCAGATGCCCAGGCCTTTTGTCAGAAACTATTGTTTACCTTAAGAGAAAGCTGCTGTATCTGACTCCTGGACTGCTTGGAAACCCTAGACCTTGGACTGGACCTGTTGACCATTCTTCTGGCTGCCCTGACCTCAGACTGGACTGTTTGCATTACTCTTGTTAACCCTGGACTTGGACTGTTTCTGGATTTCTGCTCTTCGGACTTTGTTTGAGCTGTACCTTTGCTGAGCAATCTCTTGCCAGCTGTGTGCTTGTGAGTGTGCTGGGAGCTTTCCCGGACAATAGGCATTTGAAATCCAACTGAATGTGCTGAATTTCGACATTCGAACTTGAATAGAATGTCGTGAAATTCTAATGTAAACATTCAAATTGAATTTTGAACTTTGGATCTATTCATTCCAATTATCCATACATTCATATGTGTATGGGTTCATACAAACGTGTACTTGAAGATCTGCATCTTTCTTGCATCCGTACGCATTTGTGCGGATCCGTATGGGACAAAAATGAGTTGCATACGGGATAACTACGGGATGCATACAGACATGTATGGATGCATACAGATGTGTACGGATGTGGGGAAGATGCATATAAAAAATTCAAATGAATAGATTCGAATTTGCTAAATTTGAAACAAATCTTGTTAAATTCAAATTTAAAAGATTTGAATTGAATAAGATTTTTGGGTATTCGATTCGATTAGAGCAGAATGTAAAAAAACACACATTTGTGCACATCTCTAATTGCATTAACATTTTCTGGTCAGGCAAGCTGGCATGGGAACATCCCATCTGCAAATGATTTCTAAGCTGTTTCTAAAAGGTGCTGCTTTTTTAAACAAAATGTGTGAACAGAGCATCACTATTTGGACCTGTCCGTACTTGCTGTCTTGATATAACAATACCACACTAGCCCTGTAATGATCCAGAGTATCAGTGGCCGTCCACAGTGATAAATGTTAAACTAGCTCCATACCTAGCCAGCAGTGCTTGTAAGTGCAAATGGTCAGGGTTGCCTGGATTGCCAAAGCAACGTCCAAACTGGCATTTGGTACACTATTGGCCATTGCCATGGTGATCTGGCAGCTGCATATGACTGCACACAGCCATAGTCACACAACCAAGCCTGCTTGCTGCACTGCACCTGGAAGAGGTTGTGAAGGCTGATATCCAGAAGCAATCCAGCTGCTCCTGGTCAGTGTGTGAACTGCTTTTTCGTGGCCACAGCTGGATTGCTCCTAGGAGTTTCAATTGATTTGCCACAGCTCCCAGCTGAGATTGGAGTGATCCATCAAGTGGCCTGGATTGCTGGACTGTCAAAGCGTGAGCAGGCCCATGGTTGAAGCCACTTCATTCTGAGTGTTCTAGTATGACTTTCATTTGTCTCATTAACTGGACAGTATTCACTTCCACAGTTTGCAAATAGCTATCCAAAGGTATGTGGTAGTCATTCTTCATCCCTAATGATATTCCATGAGTTCTCTGCCATTTCTTAAGGGATGAACTAACAATATGTCTTTCTCCCAGCTGCTTTCATAATTTCTACATTTAGCACTATTTGTAATGAACAATCTTAGATAAGAAAATGTTGATCTTACCTGTGGCTCCATTCATCCCAATAGTGTTTCTCTCTCCCTCTCCATCCCTCTCTCTCTCTCTCTCTCACACACACACACACATATCAGCGGACCATACTTCTGCAGACATGCTGTTTAACGTGACCTTTAAGACTGGACAACATGTGCGTGTATTTTACCTTATTTACTTCTAAGGTTGTCCTAGAACAGTGGTCAGCAAACTCATTAGTCAACAGAGCCAAATATCAACAGTACAACAACTGAAATTTCTTTTGAGAGTCAAATTTTTAAAACTTAAACTATATAGGTAGATACATTGTTATTAACTTAATTAGGTGATCATTTGTGGATGCAATCTTTCCTATTTACATTTTCTAAACAAACAGCTTATAGTCCTGTTAGATACTACTTTACTAACAGCATAATTTTCTAGCCTGTTCTCCCCCCACCACATTCTCCAGTCTCATAATGGAAAACAAAAATCCTTGGGGATTCATAGTTATCAGTTGGAAATATAATTGTGAAAAATGTAGGTCTTCTTCTGCTTGCCCCCAGGAAGGTTGACGATACTTCACAGTAATATAGTTTTGCTTTATTAAAATGTAAATCCAGCAATAAGCAGCCTGCATAAACTACAACAATATTAAATAATGTTTCTTGTCCACTGCACTATGATTACAATGCCATATCAATATTTCCCTCTCAGAATGTCACGTCAAGTACTTGAGGTATCAAAAAACAAGGACTTACATACCCAAGTATTGTTGAATTGAAAAAATGAGTATAAATGAGTAATTACTATTATCATTTGAGATTCGCATCTAATTTCTAGGTCTTTATAAGAAATTAGCCATGAGGACTACTAGCAACTTACTGGTTTTTTTTTAAAGAAATCTGATAATGCAACTACTTTTTCCATGTACTGCTCTATGTTATCTAAGGGTGTTTCTGCACTGAACTCAAAGATCCTGATCTTGAAGATCTAGATCTTTGAGATGGGGGTCTTCCCTGACAACCAGATCTTGAAATCCAGATTTTCAGGAGAACCCCCTGGGTCCACACAGGCCCTCTAGTACCCAACTGGAATGGGTGTTGAGAAGGGAAATGTGCAGACGCGCACCACGCCACCTGAGGCCCTGATCAGGCCATGCTGCTGCTGCCTCTGCCACTTGGGGGCGTGGTGACAGTAGTGCAGCCACCTCCACCATGCCCCCTGTCCCAATGATGGCTGTGAGCCATCAGGGCAGGGGGGGATTGCAACTACCTGTAGCCTCTTCCTCCCATGTCCCCCCCCCATCGAAGGCTGCTTTGCCTCTAGGGAAGAGGATGTGGGAGGCAGATGATGTGGGAGCAGGGAGTGGATCGCAGCTGCCTTCTCCTCCCACAGCCATTGCCTCCCAGTTGGGAATAGGCACTCCTGGTCATGGCATCCACCTGAACTTCACGCATCAGTGCTGAGTCCAGGAGTACCCCCAAGTTACACATCTGTCCCTTGCAGGGTAATGTGACCCTGTCAAAGATAGGGTATCTCTCAACTACACAGACCCGAGACCCTGTG
This sequence comes from Aspidoscelis tigris stejnegeri, assembly GCA_023333525.1. Classification (NCBI taxonomy): domain Eukaryota; kingdom Metazoa; phylum Chordata; class Lepidosauria; order Squamata; family Teiidae; genus Aspidoscelis; species Aspidoscelis tigris. Next base: position 31,823,343 of record JALMGA010000004.1, on the reverse strand, counting down.
ACGCACAGAAGCTCTGTCTTGTCTAGATTCAGTTTCAATTTATTGGCCCACATCCAGCCCATTACTGCCTCCAGACACCTGTCCAACACTTCAACTGCCCCTCCTTATTCAGATGGCACAGAGATATAGAGCTGGGAATCATCTGCATATTGATGACACCTCACTCCAAATATCCCGATGATGTCTCCCAGTGGCTTCATATAGATATTAAATAACATGAGAGATAAGATTGACCCCTGGGGAACTCCACAAGTGATTTCCCAGTGTGCTGAATCAGTATCTCCAGTAACCACTATCTGAGTTCGGTTCTGGAGATAGGAGGAGAACCAATGCCAAGCACTGCCTCCCACTCATAAACTCCATAGACTCTCCAAAAGGATACCATGGTCAATGGTATCGAAAGGTGCTGAGAGATCCAGGAGAACCAACAAGGTGGCATTCCCCCTGTCTCTCTCCTGGAGAGAGACAGGGCAACCAAGGTAGTTTCTGTGCCATAACCAGGCCTGAAGCCAGATTAAAATAGGTCTAGATAATCAGCTTCTTCCAAGCATGCCTGCAGTTGAACAACGACAGTTCTCTCTAGTACCTTGCCTAAAAGAGGAATGATGTTAGCTACCGGGTGATAGTTGTTTAGATCTTCTGGATCCAGGGAAGCCCTCTTCAGTAGGAAGCATACCACTTGAGGAATATTGGGGAATTCTGTACAAGGAAGTTGGAGTACCAATGGTTAGAGTGTAAGTGGTGAAAAGCCCAATGTACATAAGAACATAAGAGGAGCCCTGCTTGAACAGACCGCAGCCCATCTAGTACAGCATCCTGTCACACATAGTAACCCACCAGTTGCAAACCTTCTCCTGCTCTCAAATCCCAGCAAATGGCCTTAGAAGCATCCTGCTTGCCCCCACAGCCTGAAAGGTGTACTTAGGCATCCATTCTATGTAGCCATTGATACATCTGTCATCCATAAATTTGTCTATCCCTTCCTTAAAGCCATCCAGGCTGGTAGCTGTTACCACCACTTCTGGCAACAAATTCCATAAACAGATGACCCTCTGGGTGAAGAAATACTTCCCCTTGTCTGATCTGACCCTCCCACCCATAAGCTTCATAGAATGCCCCCTGGTTCTATACCATGCATGTTTTTATATACTTCAATCAGGTCCCTTTTAAGCTGTCTTTCCAGACTGAAGAGGCCTAGATGTTGCAGTCTGATTTTGTAAGGGAGGTGTTCCAGCTCCTTAATCATTCTGGTTGCCCTTTTCTGCACTTTTTCCAGTTCCACAATATACTTTTTGAGGTGTGGTGACCAGAATTGTACACAATATTCCAAATGTGACCTCACCATAGATTTATAAAGAGGCAAAATGACACTTGCTGAATTGTTTTCTATTCCCTTCCTAATTATTCCCAGCATTGAATTAGCCTTTTTTGCAGCTGCTGCACATTGAGCTGACACTTTCATTAATCTGTCCACCAGAACCCTGAGATCCCTTTCCTGGTGTGCTGCAGAAAGCTCAGCCCCCATCAGTTTATAGACATAATTTGGATTTTTGGCCCTGATGTGCATTACTTTCCACTTATTAAGATTAAAGCACCCACTCACCCAATGCCAAGAGATCCCTCTGGAGCTCTTGGCAATCTTTTTCAGTTTTTACTACCCTAAATAATTTAGTATGATCAGCAAACTTTGCTATTTTACTAAGTACCCCTTCTTCTAGATCATTGATGAATAAATTGAAAAGCATTGGTTCCAACACTGAACCAGTAAATCTGACTGTACAGTGGTCTTACTTCTGCACCACTCTTATATCCTCAAGTAGCCATCTAGCAGAACTGTACTAGGAAGTTAAAGGACTAATGTCATCGAGCCATAAAGATATATCCATGCCACATTCAGAAACTTGCAGTATGAAATTTTGTAGGTCTCTTGGGTTTGCATGGAATTAGACTCTACAGTTGGAAATGTTCCACTGGACATATCTGGAGAACTACCTGGTCCTATTTTATTGGATCACTTGCAATTATAACAGTCTGAGAAAGTGGAGTTTGGTCAACTAATGAACTACTTGTTTCCTTGATCCCTGAGTCAGCTCCTAGAGTTCTTGTATTTTCACTCATAAGCCAGGTCTCTTGTGGACAGAGTAAATCATATTTTGCTATTTGCCCAGTTCTATTCAATGATAGCGCAAAGTGGGGTTTATAAACTACAACTTTTATGAAACAATAGATGTCTCTTTCAGTAAATTAGACATTGATTGTTGCTTGTTACTATTATAATTCTTGCCAGTTACATCTTTTGCTGAGACAAATTGTTTAAAGTTACTGACTAGCTGGTGTGCAAGTGAATGCTCCTTTAATTTAACCCAGGATACAGACCTGAGCGAGGTAGAAATTAAGTTAAGCTTGACCCCATGGGAGTAACTCTCAGAAGACTGTTGCCACCTCAGGTTTCAGCATCTTGAGAAATACAGGGTGTACTTAAATTAGAGATGTGCATGAATATTTGAATGCATTTGGAATATGATCAAATTGACTGAATTTAATCATTTGAATTTGAATTGAATATCCTTAAATTCAAATTTAATGATACAATACGGATTTCAAATTTCGGATCTATTAGTTCAAATTATTCAGACATTTGTATGTGCACAGGTTTGTACACAATGCATACTTGAAGATTAGCATCTTTCCCACATCTGTACGCATTTGTACAGATCTCTACAAGATGAAAACAGGTTGTATATGGGATAACTACGGGATGCATATGGACATGTACAGATGCATACAGATGTGTACGGGCCTGGGGGAGATGCGTATGGGCACCTATGAATGTTGACGTTTGTAAGTGCAAATTTGAATTTAAAAAATTCAAACGAATAGATTCAAATTTGCTTAACTCAAATTGAATTTGGTTACATTTGAATTTTAAACATTCGAATAAAATCCTGCAAATTGCATTCATGCACACCCCTAGCTTAAATGTCAATTTTAAAGTAGACAGAGATAAGATTATCTGGTTTATTTCTGTTTTCTTTCCAAGTACCGTACCTCAGCAAACAGACCATAAATTTGTTCATAAGGAATATGTAAACAAGTACTTAATCAAAAGCAATAGATAACCTTCAGTCTGAGAAGAGTTCAAAACCTTGCTGCTTTTCCCAGTGATGCTATCATGAATAATAAATAAATAAATAAATGGGCATCAGATAGACAAATCCTACATAGTCTTTCCTGTACTATCATTTCCCCCAGCCTAGGCACAAATAATAATTGAGATAAAGATCTGCTTGTTCTTCTAGAGATTTTAGAATATGACAAAGTATGCACTGAAATCAGTTAACAGACATTAAAATAAAGTTGCATCAAAACTTGAATCATAACTATGTTAAGAATAGCCAGCTTAGCACTTTCTTTTACTCTTCTGGATGTGGTCCTTTAGTTTATAATGTGGCCAATAATCCGAAAAGATGTAGAAGTAATTTAAGCTCCTTCGCCACTCCAGTATTGATCTCCTTGCCAAAAGGGTGATAATTAGAATAATATGTTTTGCTATACAAATACCTGTCTTCTAAGACATGGAGTGAAACCTGATCCATTCACCAGATGGTATCACTGTTTGATCCATCTACACAATTTGCAGATGTTTTGAGTGCTGTAAAATCGGGGGGTGGGGTGGGGAATGAAAGCAGGACTTCAGAGGACCAGAAAACACTGATAATCCAGATCCCACATTAAATTTAAACCTGAACTGCTGAAGTGATATCATGAACTGGTCATAAATGATTAAACTTTAGGCTGAACATTTGTCCTGAATTATGTCAATTGCTGCAAAGAGTTCGAAAGTAAATTCTCTTAGCCTAGGTGCAGAGTGCAGACATTCTATAGTAGATTCTTATTATTTATCTGTCACAATTATTATGGTACTGAAACATTTCAATCCTCCTGGTCTGGTTTAAAGAAAAGGAAGAAGATGAGAATTTTGAGGACTAGGACAATGCGTGTTGCTAAACACAAAAATACGTTCCAACTTTTTCTAAATTTTCAGTACAAGTAAAAGAAAACAATTTCTGGGTGGTAGAATTGCTTTGTTTTCAATGCTTGCATACAAATCATATATACAGTTAACTGATTTCTATAACGATTTATTTTTCTCTGAATTAGTTCTCAAAATTGTAAAATTGCATAATTATATTTTTTGCACTGAAGACAAACAAAAACATATGCACTCAGCTGTGGTACAAATTCACCCTACCCACTTCTCTAGTGTACGTGGGTATTACCAAAGTTTCAGTTCATACAGGGAGGAGAAAAGTCAAAACTGGAATTTGTTCAGTTGTAGTCCAGTGACCCAGAAGCAGGAGACTATTGGAGCCATGATCTGTCTGCTGCAGAGAAGAAAATTCATTCCCAATTCCCAATTACCAGTTTCCCCTGTCTCCATTAACTGCAGCTGAAATGCATCTGCTGCCACTAGTGTCAGCAGATAATCTTTAGAAGGCAAAAGGTCATGATTTATTTACAACTTTAGACAATTACGACATGCCAGTCCAGTATGATGTACAACAGCTTGAGAACAAATGACTGACCCCCAAGTTTACTACATGAGGTTTTGATGGATGAGGGGGAATTCAAACCAAGAACCCCTGCCACCACTATAAAATAACCCAACACAGCCATGGAAAAGGCCATCTGAGGGGTTGGAGCATGGAGTCCTGTCCCAAAGGCAGGAGAAACAACATTTATACTTTTGGAATCTTTCACCTTCAGAAACTTTGAAGCTGATAGATGAAGTCCCTTAGCTTCAAACTTCCATGTGTTGTGATAAGGACCAAGCAGGAAATGGCCCTGGGAGACGGCCATTTTCTTTCTGGTCCTTAACTGAACCAGGCGGAAAATGGCCTTCATGGTTACTGTGGTGACTGACTTGTTAATAACAGCTACAGTCAGATAAGTGGAAAGCAGTGGCTGGCAGAAATCCCGGGGCGGGGGGGGGGGGGGATGTCCCAAATTATAAAAACAGACATTTTAAAAGGAAGTGGAAGCAGACTGTGTATATGACCGCTGCATTATGAAGTCTTTTCTCTCACTTCTGCACTAGAAGATGTGTGTTCAAACTACTACTTCACTCTGAGAATGTATGCCCTCTTTTTTTTTTCAGCCTAAGAATGCGATAAGAAAATCCAATCAAAAGTGACATTTTAATGATGGCATAACACTATGTTCGGCCTTTGAGCTCTTCTATTTTCAATGAATTCTTAATGGGAATTTACATAGCCCTGAAGTTACAGAGAGAGAGAACAAAAGCAATTGTTTCTTCCCCTTAGGACTGCCTTTCATACTTCAATGTACAGCTGACAAATATGAAGGAGAAACAATAACATGAACTGGAGCCTAAAGAGAGAAGCAAAGAAAATGGGATCTATATTAACCAGAAACCTTGAGTAGGCAGCAAAGGTCAAAACAGAACTAACTCCTAAATGGAAAATAAGTAATATTTAGCTACAACATGTGCCTTGAGTGTTAAATGTAGGTTTCAAAGAGATTTTATTATTCAGGTGAATTTTAAAAAGTGTTATCTTCTGAGTTTATGACAGCAGAATGCTTGGCATTCATCATTATATCTACAGCTAACTTGCCTTGTTTTTTTATTCCTTATTATTTCACAGTCGTTAAATTTTCAGTGTTAACTCATGTCACATCTGCTCTTACATTTTTTCCCCTACATATAGGAGGGCTTAGAAGTGAGCATTTGACTGCGAATGCAACATGATGAATTTACTTTTTCTCACAACTATTCTTTTGATCAAAGGAATTGGTGTTTGATCCAAGGGGGGGGGGTCATTCTGATGTGCAGGGTTTGACCAATCAAAACTGTTTTGTTACACAAATCTGCTGAAATGAACATTACTTGGGCCTTTCCAAATGGTTAGCCCTGTCAATCTATTAGAGTGCAAAGGAAACTGAGGGAGTAGATTGATCATTTTTAGGATGTTGTGAAGAGTTGGTTTGACCAGACTAATGCACATATAAAATTCCCCAAAGGAGCAGGACAGCAGAGAGGCAGCTGTTAGGGTTGTAGGATGGTTTAGAAAGGAGGAAGGATGGCAGAGCAGACTGGTGTATAATTTAATTTCTGGTAGTTTTATTACTTGGAAGTTGCAACACAAGCTGTTAGGTTGGTCACAAATGTCTTATATGAAATCTGGCTGAAGGTTTTGTGCTTAGAAAATGCTGAAGCACGGTTAGTTGAAACAGAAGTAAACAGCATTCCTTTCAAAATTGATATAAGGTTTCTCTTAATTTTGTTTTTCTCTGATTGAAAAAACAGGTGCACATGCCTCCTGATGATACAATCATTTAGAGTCACATTAAGAAAAATGCATAGAGGTAGGTTCAAAAAATAGTTGGCTACCTCAAAGGACCTCAAATGAATCTCTAGCAAGATTTACATGGGCATCTCAGAGCGCACTGAAAGGTAGCCAGGATTTGTGGTGACCACACATCACTGCTTTCAGCTGGCACTTAGACCTCTCCTTCTGAGGATGGAAACAGTTCCTGGGAGCACTTCTTTTGCAGAATGGAAGAAACCTCTCTGCATAAGGGAGTGTTGCCCTGGTTTGCTTCTGCAGGCATCATGTGCTGGGATAGGCACTGCCGTTTGTAGTCTTGCTACCCGGTGCCCTTACATAATGACCTCTGGTGGAAATTTCAGTACCATGTATAACTTTAGTTCCCTGATCTCAGTTTACAAATGCCAGACAGCAGGAGTCCAAATAATGACTTTTACTGACTGTTGTAATCTCCCTCCACTCTTTATACACACATCCTGAAACCTTTGGGTGAAAGATGGGATATTATAAACAAAATAAAACAGCATACATGGATTTGAAGAAAGTTGGTTGAAGAGCAAGAGCATGTCCAGATGCTGAGGTTAGTGGATCAAATAGTAAGGCTGCATCTCCACTGTCCTCAGATAAGCCAGCTGGAGGAAGGAGGCAGTTCAGGTGTGGCCTGACTGTCATGGCATGCTGTTCCCGTAACATTTCACCCTGAGAAATGTAGCACCTGTACTCAGAAACCAATCTCTTGACCTCCTCCTTGAACTCCTGGCAACTAAATTAAGAGTTTAGCGCACTGTCAGAGCAAGAAAATCCTGCTTCACACCTGCTTCCCTCCTCAGCATGACATTAGTGCACTTCCAGTCACATCGACATGGGAAGCTATAGAAATGTTCCATACCAAGGGTGGAGGAAGTGCCCCTCACAAAGATGTGGCCTAAGCTAGCCAATTAAGGGTGATTTCTTGATATCTGTGGGCAAAGCGTTATTAGGTTGCAGTCCTGTGTACACCAGTATGAGAGTCAGATGCATTGAACATCACAGTGGTGAAGGAGGCTCTAGTCAGAAGTTTTCTTTTGATCACTGGAGTTTAGACAAGCATAGAGCAATAAAATAAAAGAGTAGTTTCTGGTCAGACCTTTGCCTGCCCCCAGCACTGCTGGGATGGGTGGGTCCCAAATCACAGCCCATTGTTTCTGAACACCTTGTGGACCTTTCTGAGTGGACAAATATATTTGATTTTAAATGTTGCTACATGCCCTGAGACCTTTGGGTATAGGGTAGAATAAAAATGCAAATAATAAATAAAATAAAGGTAACCATCTTTGGGTATAATATGGAGCACAGAATGTGTCTTTGAGTAGCTCTGAATATGATGGGGTGGAACATCCTTTGCTCTTCTGGACAACTCAGGGCCAAGTGTCTGAAGTTCTGTTAATCAGCAGTAGAGAGATAACGGAGTCTGGCATTAATAATGAAATGCAATTAACTATATGATCGTGTTTTCAAGTTGGAGAAAGTCATGCACAATTTCAAGCACACTGAAACTAACTGAAGTGATGAATTAGCCAGCTAAGTTATTTTTAGTGAGTGATAACTGGTGCTTTTAACAAGAATGGATAAATGGAAATACAAGCTAACCAACAGAGATAATTATGTAGATAGGTTTATCCTTGCTTTTTCTTGATAAAACCAAAGTAATTGCCTCAAATGACAATAATACAGAAGTGCTTTATGAATTTATGGCTTTCCACTAGTCAGCTGCAAACCAGCTTTTGTGTTAGGTATACTTTTAAATCTATATGTTAATGCACATAGCATCTTTTTTATACTCTCCCTCTCCCATCAAGCAAAAAGAACCAGACTAGACCATCTCCAGAAATTAGTATCACGATAAAGGCATTGTACTCAGAGGGTGGGGTGGAGAACCCACCAGGGAAATAGTATGAATAATTTAGTGATCAATTAGTGTTTCATCTGTTAGGAAGTTTTCCTAATTCTTTACTGAGAGCATGTTTCTTCATTGCAAGACAGCAGTAATTTCTATATTATTTATGAAAGACACCATGCAGCTTTGGCTTTCATCACATAGCCTGGCCTCATTAATCAGCTCTGTCTATGTGATGTAGTTAAAAATCTTGGCAGCTCAAACTAATGAAATTTTATATACGTTAATTTAACCAGATCGGGCTTTATGTGCTTGAATTAAGTCTTATAGGGAATATTTATACTTAACTTACAAATGCTTCTTTCTACTCTAGCTGGTATCTACAAACAGAAAATGAGTCTAAATCATGTGGCTGAGAGTAACTTCCCTTACCGCACCACCCCAAACAAAGTGTTCTCTGGATATTTCAGCTCCAATCAGTTCCATTTTCTACAGGGTAGGTTGCATCCAAACCTACATTAAGTAGCCTTTAATGTGGATTAAAGGGCTTTAAATGTGGACTTTCTGGCCTTTAATGTAGATTAGAGATACAAATATGTGGATGCTACAATATCTAAACCACTTTCAAGCCACTTTATTTTCATATCTGTAGAAGTAGGCTAGGACAAGTAAGGTATGTTTCAAATCCTCTGGAAGGTATTGAGGCTAATTTGGCCTTTGCACATAGTTTCTGACTTTGGATAGGGAGAACCGGCAGTGGCAGGTTGTCTACATGCCTTCATAGTCCACAATACAAAGGCTGATCTAATTTAGACTGATGTAAACAGGTCGTATTATAAAGGCAAAGGATTTTTTTTTTTTTTTTTTTGCAATTCTACACTGGTCTTCTGAAGGCAGCCACTTGATCATCACAGCCACAGATGGCATGGATCTGGCTCTCGACTCCCCAGGATCTGGATCAGTAGCCTAGATTTCCTCAGGGAAGAACATGAGCAATCCACTACTGGCAGAATCTGCAAATGTTTGCCAATGGCTTCTCTTTAATGTTACAGACTCTTCATCTTCTATAAAAAAGTAACTTAAACTCTGACCTTTTGTAGCTGAAGGCACCTGCCTTCTTTCTTGCCTTCAGCTTTAAAAGAAAATGCTTTGAGTTACTGTTATGGAGGCTAAGCTTCAAAATATTGAACAAGTACTGTGGAACACAATAGTTTGATATTAAATGTTTCCTCCTGTGAAAAATTATACTAGTTGCCACTTTCTGTGCTGGTTAGACAGTAGCTTATTGGTTTTTGCTCAAGTCTTAATGTTAGTATATGAATGTTATGAGACTTAGTTACCTGACCGTGTTTCTTTTTTTTAATGATATTTTTTATTAAAACATTTTCATCAACAGCCTAAAAGCATCCAAACATAATAAATCATTGACATCAATAATGTCCCTCCATCTTCTTGATATTTTGGTTGACTTCCTTGTTTTTCAAACATCTTCCCTTCCATTTTTTTTCCATCCACACTCTATGTATCTCTTCTTTTTCCAGCTGACCTTCTAAACTTCACAGAACCAGTTTTTAATTAATCATCGTCTTCATACATAATTATAACAAGAAACATACTTCTTTAAACCTCCTAGTTTCCTAAACTAAAAGCTATCCTTTTCTTATAATATACTTCTATTATTGCCTTATGATCTCATCTTCTTTAACTCTCTACAAAAAACAAAATCTTACTTCGGATCACTATTATAATAACATTTATTCAAACTATAAACTATTTTATTCATATAAGGCTGCTTTAGCACAGGCCCTTTAACACCCATTAGGCACACTTTTGGAAACGCGCGACCGCACAAGCGTTGCTGTTTCGGACACATCCAGTGAGGTGTGTCCACACAGCAACACCGTTTTGAAACCGGTTTTCGGCGGCACGTCCGCATTTGCGGGGTCTATTAGGCACACTTCCAGTAGGTGCATTTGCACCTATCCATGCCTAAAGTGTGCCTAATGGGTGTTAATTACACACCACATATGATGTGGTCTTGCGCCTTGAAAATGCATCCACTTAGGATGCGTCCGCACGGCGCAAGTGTGCCTACACAGGGCACTCCCCTGGCCCGCCAGTAGCAGCCCCAGCCACTCAGGAGGCGCGCAGGATGCAGGCGCTCTGCATCCTGGGTGCCGGCCCTCAGAATCGGGGTGATGCTGAACAGGTAAGGAGGGGTGGGCTTTAGGGAAGCTCGCCCTGGCTCCAGAAGTGGCGATTCGCCGCTTCTGGGGTGAGGGTGAGCCGCGGCAGCGAGGTCCCCCGGCTCTCCATGCTTGGCTCCAGCGAGCCAATCATGGCGGGCTGGGGGAAGGCCCAGGGGCATGAATGGGAGGCGGGTGCTGTGCGTCCGCACAGCACCCATCTCCAATCCGGATCTATGCTGCATGTGTGGCGGCATGGGGCAAGGGGTAGATCCGCATCTGCTAGATGTGGTTCTACCCCCTAAATCCGGATCTACCGGGGATCCGGATTTGGTGAAACCGGTTCCCCTGGGATCTGGTTTTACTAAATCTGGGTGCAGTAGACCCGGATTTATTTGCCCCTGTGCAGAAGCAGCCTAATATTTTTATTATTAACCTTATTCATGTTAATATAATCATAACTTCATTACATTTCTACTAATGGCAGAAACTAATCCTAAATTCATTAGATATCTTATTCCCATCTTATATCTATTCTTATTTGACTTTTTCAATTTATTTTTTACTCTGTTGTTGTAGCTGCCCCCTCTGTGTATATCCCCCCCTAGCATAAAAAAACCCCACAGTCATTTAGGTAATGCCAGTTTTCCAATTATCTTTAGAGTTTCTCTTCCTGGAAATCACCATTTCTTTCTTAAGTACTCTTCCTCCCCCCCCCCCCTCACAAACTGGAAGACCCTCTTCAAGTGGTAGTTTATTAGTCTGTCTCTAGCTGTTGCCGCTCATTCCTCTGGCTTAGCTTCAAGCCTTGTAATCTTTGGCCGTGTCCCTATGCAAGCCGGTTGATTCACTTGGGCTGCATGTCAAAGAAATCTGTGTTGCAACATGTAATAAAGCATCCCCATGTGGTTTGGGGTAATGCGGATTGAAAACACATGTGCCTGTCCCCAAGCAAGTCGCTTTTTGTAAACCTGCATCTTTTTTCTTCCCAACCCCTCTCCCCTAACCCTTTCCTTGGCCACCACACAGTTAAAAGCATAACCAAGAGTATTAATATCTTTTAAAAGCATAAGCAGATCATACCTTTCCACCACAGGTTATCGGAGGTGCGCACATGTCTGTATGAGAGCAAGGGAAAGAGAGGGAGAGGGTAGGAGGAAGACGATCCTAGCAAAGATCGGGGGAGGAGGAGAACCAAGAGTGGGGGAGAGAGGAGGAAGGCGAACATGTAGAAGGAAGGAAGGAACTTGTAAGAGGGAGGCAGGGAGGAGAGGAGAAGAGGGCGACCCGTGTAAAGGATGCTCCTGCAGCAGCAGCAGATCCCAGTTGGTGCAAGAGGAGCTGCTGTCTGCCTTGACAGCTCTCTCGCTGCCCTCCGGCGTCGCTTCACTTTCATGCTGTTTTACCATTCCACCCAGGTTAAGATCAGGTGCAGAGGGAGGCATCCACATTTCAAATGCTGGTGGCAACATCTGGCTTGCACTGGAACATTGCCAGGGCACTTGACTGGGCAGATGTATTGTTCCATCCACTTGCAGCATCACACCTAGAAGAAGGTGCAAAGCCTACTGCCTGAGAGCTCACCAGTTGTTCCCAGCTATCAATGATCGGGGCAGCTGGAAGGAACTCTCCTGTGCTGTGGAATAGTGGTGGCAGGGAAGCATACAGACGGATATCCCTTGGAGTGTCTGCAAGTGCTCCAGGAAGGTAAGTGCAAACAGGCCCCTGCTTTCCAAAATGTCAAAATAAATCTAGGCTGATGAGGGCTGATGTACCTTTAGCAAGATGCCAGTGAGTTAGGTCAGACTTCAGAAGATTGCATGGGAGAGACTTCAGCGGTTTTCTTGGCAAATACAACAACAGTGATTTTCCATTGCCTTCTTTGGATGAGGATCATATCTGTGACCCTCATTCCAAGCAATTGCTCTACCAGCGTGCTATGGCCAGACAAAAGGAGCAAAATGAATATCCACGCCTTCTATGCTTCATATGTTTTACTGGTGTATTGAAAGGTTAAGTGCACATTCCCTGAGACACAATCAGTCAAAGAAAACCCTGGTTTCAATACTGAACTTATTCCTTTAAACAAAACAAAGCAAAACAAAACTAGAAATGCAATCATTTATCTTTCTCAATGTTCCTAGTAGGGAAACATAAATCTTATTGAGTATTTTATAGAAGCACTGCAACTTCAATAAAAATAAGACAAATCCATCTCCTGCTCTATGAATTACTCAGAGGAATCACCTTTTCCAGTCCATTTTACCAGAGTAGCTTGGGAGATTGTAGGACCATTGTAAGTCTGCTTGCGATATAGGAAATGCGAAAGAAAGAAATGTATCATGCAAAAGAAACTACATCAATGTCATCAGGTATGTTCTGAACATCGGAATCAATGGACTAACTTGAGCAATAGCTTGCTTCTCCTCCACTGATGCTACCAACAATGTTCTTTACGGTTTGAAGAGCAAGAATACATTGTACATCACAGTCCATAGCTGCAAGGTTACATCTTCTGCAAATTCTCATTGGCTAAGTTGATTTATCAATTTTATTGTTTGCTGTAGCATTATATTTCATTTACTTGTGCTTTCTAAAGCAGTTTATTACTTCTTTGGTCAGCAGTTTTGTATTAAAGTGCTGTAAAGATAAATCCAATGAAGGACATCAAAGAGGAAGTTTTTCTCTTCACCTGTTCCATATTACACAGAAACCTTTCTACTTACACCACAAATGTTAACCCCTAAAATTGTAATTTTGCAGCTTGCTGCCCCCAAGTATTTATTTTAGAAGGTTCATAAATTGCATAGAAACTGAGGATTTGGAGAAAAGTACTTATCATGAGTAATTTTAAGTATGGAATTGCACTGATGCATTCTCTTTTTAAATTTAACTTTAAATAACCTGCACATCAATGTTTCTTTTAGCAAGTGACTGAGCAAAGGGCTTGCAACATTTTAAGTGGCAGCTTTGTGAGAATGTTATCTATGCAATTGGTTTTACAAGTAACAAATCACACAAGCACCCTCTTTCCAAAGTACCCCAAGATGTTTCTCCAGAGATGCTTCCCTGTCGCCATATTTTCACATCTATCCTTGCCAAGATGCAGGAGGCTCAGGCCATTATAGGTGTAGTTAGCCATATTTTCTTATAATTTTTAAAATAACAATGTACAATACCATGCTTATGCAAAAGATGAGAGAGAGGAAATCTGGACATTGATGAACTTTCACCCCACCGCTCAAACTAAGCTTTTTTGACTTTGGGGGAAGTTTAAAGTACTGCTTAAGTGCTGTATAAATGTTAGAGAGTCCTTATGGCTCTAACTTAATCTCAACGTTCTTGATACCAGTAGGCTCTTCTCTGCTTATGTTGAGTGCTGTTGATAGCAATTTGACTTCACTACATGTAATAAGTTTTTATTCATATACCTTGGATGGTCATAGAGCTATTGATATTGCCATATTTTAGTCATCATCATGGCTTGGCTTCGTGAACGAAGATTTAGCAAGGGCTCAACCCACACTTGTTGTGTGCACACTGAACATATTTTAGTACACATAAGATATTAAATCTTTGGAGATTGTTGAATTCTAATGATTAGCATTCCTTTAAGGGTTTTCTTCTAAGAACTTTCTGGTTAATTTTCATGCATATATGACAGTTTGTGAGCCTGCATATAAGGACCCATATAGGGAGATATTTTCACATTATATTATCTTAGCCTCCATGCTTAAGGAAGTCAGATAATCCATAATCTGATCCTCCCCTTTGCTCTATGGCATAAGTTTCAGTTGTGGCATTTTGTGGCAGCTCCCTTCCTGACCAGGACTTGATGTCTTCCTTTGGCCGCTCCATTTTGCAGCTTCTGGTTTTGACTATGATTTTGATGCTTTTGGTTATAACACTTAAATTCCATATTCCAAGATTTCCAAACTATGTCTTATTGTTAAATGTGGCCTAATCTTCATTCCCTTGTATGTACTACTTCACAATCTTTAAGATGACACTTAAATTGCTATCTCTTAAAGTTTATGGTTTCTACACAATGGCGAAATCTAGAAGGATGGAGAACATGATTTTCAAAGCAGAAACCCAATTTGTTTCATTGTAGTCAGAAGTAATCTTCCTTATTCCCATCTAAAAGGAATTGGCAGGAGTTCTCAGCTCTGGGCTCTTCTAAGTCAATGAGAGTAGCAATAATTATTTGTGGAGACGAGCCAATAACTTGTATAGCTAAGAGGATTGACCTAAGGGTAAATTTGTCTTTCTTAACATTGTTCTTTAGAATAAACCAGTTCCCCTTGTAGCAGTATATGTTCCCAGTCTAAAACAATATGCTTTCTTAGACAATTTGTTGGAATCTCTTATGGAATTCTCACATTCATTATAGTGGGGGATCTGAATGAAGTGGTTGTTATAAAGAAAGATTGGTTCATTACCAATGGAAAAGAGGCATAGAGATAAGGAAATCTGGTCTTTATTGCAAATATATGGCTGTACTGATGTGTACAGCTTTTTAAATATAGGTCATAAAGATTTATGTTTTACTTCAAAAGACACAACTTGTACACAAGGCTTGATTACATTTTCATAACTAAAGATATAAATTCTGATATAACACAGTTCACTTCTAGGCCCAAGGAGTAATGGAGAAACTCCAAGACTTGGGCTGTTTTATGAAATTTTAACAAGTTTTCAAATAAACAATTTGGCTAGACGTTCATTAACAACATTTGAAGAGAGCTTAAAAGCCATGTCTTAGCAGAAAGTTTGCAATTTTTCTATGTTTCAATACAAGATGGTTCTAGTTTGTTGCTGACAAGTCTAAAAACTGCATGGAAACCAACAGTTTGTTTCAAATACCTTTATTAACTTTAATACACAATAAAAAATTGCATGAGAAACGAATTTAGCAATTTCTTTCTCATCAGAGGAATGGGTAGTCATATGCCGTCAATCTCTGACTTGGATTACCGTAAATAAATTACTTGAAATACATCTTAAATCTGTTCACAGGTGGTATTTGATACCCCATCAAATTAGCCCATATTAATCCAGGATTGTCACCATTGTGTTGGGGTAGGGGATGTAAAGCTAAGGAATGTACTTCCACCTATGGTGAGAATGCTGTAAAACTCACACATACTGGAAGGAAGCTGAATATGAAGCAGGAAAGATCTTGCACCAAGGATCACCCTGAGCCCAGAATTCTGTATGTTGTTGGCAGAAAGAAACTAGTATCTCCAGGAAAACAACAGTCAACACTGAAATTAATGGTTATGGCTCGCTAACCAGTTAATTGTTCAGAATTGGAAATATGATAATAACTTTAGTATAACAGTTTATGAAACACTACCATCAATAATGCAATAATACATGAGATTCTAGTTTTCAATAAGAGTGATGATGTCCTGAGGCTGTTGGAAAAATGGAAGCTTTTATAGAATCAATAATTCAGTTTCTCACACCTAAAATTATATCAAAAATTATATATAGAATAAACATTACATGTATATAAATCATTAAGAAGATTCAGAGAGGCAAACGGATGAAAATGGCTTAGAAGACTTATATTTACTCATTTATTAGTTCCGTTATAATTTGCAATTATTTGGCATTATTACTGTACAAATTTGTCATGATTATTGTATGTTTTAATCTTATTGGTATGTTTGTCTATGTTCAATAATAATAATAATTTAAAAACAGTAATACATGTAGGTGTTACAACAACATGGATGGTAATGCGAAGAGTTGGCCAAGAGGCAGCTCATTGGAACCTTCACTAATACCTTGTATAGGCAATGATTCTTTTGATTTAAGCTCTAGATCACTTTCTAGCTGATAATTTCCAACACCTATACCAAAGTACAAATCCCAGAGTTATTGGAGGGTCTGCTAATGGCTAGAACATGTATTAATTATCAACATCCTGTATTTTATATACCAGCTGTACTCAATGTCATTTGCCAGTTGTAGTTTATTTTTCACTGTACATGCATGGATGAGCCAGAAGTTTAAGATAACATTCCAAACTTCACCTCTGTTCAGTGATTCAGACTGCAGCAAACCTCATCATAGGTGGTAGTGGGTGTATCCTTCTATTTATTGGTCTGTTCTAATGTGGATACTCAAACCTGCTTTTAGTGTCTATATTTGACAATAATATATGGGTGCCGCCAGGTATATACCTATTGCTATGCATCTTGCATTTGGCAATCCAGAAAAATCTAAACAAACACAGTTTGAATTGTGGGGTCCAGACATCTCTACTTCAAAGTCTGCCATTTAATTCAAGATAGAATTAGGCATAATGGTAGGATATGGACAATATTTTAATTCTTCTTTCTACCATTCATTTAGAACTCCCTAGTAGGGATGGGTGGAAGATGTCTGTCCACTTTTACATTTCAAATGAATTTCAGAGATTCAGAACTTCACATTCGGATTGAATGTTGGCTATATTCGAAGACTGACCTTAACATATGAAGCGAAAGCTTTTGTGCTTTTGTTCAAAGCTTTGTTACATTTGCAGAGGTGACAAGTGGATTCAGAGGGATTTGTAGGGGATTCAGAGTGGATTAGGAGGCAGTAGGGATTTGAAGCAAATTGGAAGTCTAGCACATCCAAAGTGGCTTCATTTGCACAAATGTCAAGTTCCATCCCATATGCTTTAAGGGAAGGTGAATGGGGGGAGGGAAATTGTGCAAATCCCTATTCCTCAGAACTAAGCACTGATCTACAAAATATGAACAACAAATCAGTGAATAATATCGAAAATCCCTCAGCTGTCTTTATTATTTTAGAACATCATGTTTATGGGTCTGTCTTTACCATGATCTCCAATTAAGAGTGAAGATTGAAATATAGTTATCTGCAAAGTCAGATTTTTTAAAAACGTGAATGGCTTCATCTTTATACTGAATTTGAATATCTATACCAAATATTTGGAGGGGAGAGGAAAAGGGAAAGCATTTATTTGTTTAGCCTTTCATAACTAGGATCAGCCCAAGACCTCCAGGTGCCTTGCATGTGTATGGATATTCAAAAATACAAAAATCTGATTCGATATTCAAATTCGAATCCGATTTTCAAAAATTCAAATTTCTGAACTTGGTCGAATTTTGGATTTTTATTGGACAAGAAAGGAGTGCAATTAACCAACATTGACCAGTGCTCACACTTGGTGCAATAGTCAACTTTGGCCATTTTCTCCCCCCATGATTGAATACTTACTTTATTTAAACCCGGGGCTGGTCCTCTTCTAGGTGCCTTCATTTTAGCTGTGGTGTCTTCTGTGGCTGTGCCAGCTTCAGCACCATTGGCTTGACAATGCTGACGCTCTGCGCATGCACAGTCATGTCTATGGTCATCTGTAGTGCCAGTGTGCATGTAACTTCAGATTACCCCAGAACACCGGAAGAGGTGTTGATGGTTGTGCTGCTGAAGGCTTGGGGTAAGGTTTTGGTAAAGGTTGGTTAAGGTGTGGAGCACGATTATGTGCAGATGCTGTTCACCAGAAGTTCACCAGAATCAGCCCCTGCTTTTTACCATATAATCTAAGGAGCTGTTTGCTCTAGTCTGGTTAATTTTGTTTTCTTCCAAGGAGAACAACTGCAAACACTCCGTGTCTTCACTTTGCTTTTTGATGGCTGGGTCAGAATGGCACCATGGAAAAAGGCATCCTCCTTGTCTCCATTTTATACAGCGGAACCCATTTTATACAGTATCTCCATCCAGGACACAAGAAAGCACCCTGGTGCCTCAGTCCCCCGCTGCCACTAATGATGAAGGGTGGGTGGTAGTGAGCATCTCCTTTGGTTGATGAGGGGACCCTAGAGGGATAAGTGGAGATGATGTCACAGTCTCTGCTGTCTTATTATTGATGTAGCAGTTGCCTTTCCTTTCTTTTTATATTACCATTTCATTTTATATGACTCTGGGAATTTTGATGTATGGTAGCATAGAAATACCTTAGAGATCAGTACCTGTTCAGGTTGGATGAAGCAAAACTCCAAAGTTCTGGGACGATCTAATTTAAAAACAAGTGTACTGTATTATGAAATCATGATAACAGCAAATATAACAAGGTATATTCATTTTTATTGACTCCTTTTTATTACTCCTTTTTATTGTCATTTTCTTTTGTTCTTCTTTATGCATATCAGTGCAGTTTTACTGTGTTGTTGAATGCCTGCTATATTTGCTGTTATCTTGATCTCATAATAGAGCACACTTAGTTTTAAATTAGATTGTCCTGGAACTCTGGAATTTTCCTTATTTTGTTTCAGGTTTACAGACTATTGGGTGAAGACCTAACTTAATGTTAAGAAAACAGCTGATGGTTTTTTAAAAAGTGTTTTAATTTTTTTTTGCTATGATGCCCCAATTCTTTTTAGAAAAGTAAAGATTTGGGGCATGCCTGGGGCTTGCTTTCCCCTCCATGTCCTTCTCCTCATTTCCTCTGAGCAGTGGAACAGTCCAGTTCTGGCAAAGAGGGATCCTGTTAAAAAAAAACCCACACCTTTAATATTACATATCTTTATATGAGACTTTTTTTCCTGGGGAAGCAGGAAGTTCAAAAGATGTCCAATTTTGATCAGAATTTAGACCCATTTCTAAATCTTTGTTTGATCTTTGCTTTCTTCAAATTCTTCTGTGTGCACTTTTAAATATGAATAGAGCAGGTGCTGAAATGCAAACAGACATCACAAACTATCTGTGCACATATCTAAAATAAAGTTTTAGGGGACATCATAATTGTTTTGGTGTGGAAACTATTGCTGGAAAATGTGTGGAGAGAAAATAATCAACATACCTATTGACTATGTTCATGGGAGGAGAGAGGAACAGACTGGTATGTGGACAATCCTTCCTGCAAGCTGTTCCTAAGATTGCATTCAGGTGCCACTTACTTATTCTGCTATATTTGGATATTCTGGAATAAAGCATGGATATTCCAGGATATCAGAATATAACAGAATAAGTAAGTGACATCTGAATGCAGCCTTGGTTGCCTCAGAGGTGTTCTTTCCTTAAAGCCTATGATAGGGCCTTGTTCAAATGGAAGTAAATTCAATAATTGAAAAAAAAATGTGTTCCATACATATGGACTAGATGATGATGATTAACGATAAAAATAACCCTTAAATTATTGTTGATGATTGGGGATTGGTCCTTCCCTCTTTCACTCGTTTGGGGCTAGTATATAAGCTATACAATATCCGAATACAAATGCAACTGCTTCAATTCCCTAGGCATCCACACAGCTAAAAGTGAGAATGATTCTTCTATTTCTTCATTCTCTATTCAGCATCCTATCTTGTTTGGTCTGCATATGCTTACCCAATAATTCATGAAAAAGAGCTTGCCCATTTGCCCTGGTACAGCAGTAACATCATGAATGATATTATCCTTCCCATTAGGATTTTCTTTGATGACTTGTGGGATTTTAGCAGATGCTACTTGAAGTAGTTGCTCCATTTTCCATTGACTTATAGGAATCTCCAAGGCCCATCACTAGAGATTTTAGAGACAAGCCCTGATGAAAGGTGACTAAGGAGATTAGACGTGTACATCTTCAGAGACGCATCTTGGTTTATAGCTAAATGAATAGTTTAAAAGAGAATTTGCAAACATTAATACTGCCAGATTCTATTTATTCACTGTAGAGTCAAAGGTTTCGAGGAAAATGAAAAAGGATGGAGCATATGTACTGCTTCTGCATGATGGCAGAAAGATCATAGCAATCAGAGACCTTCGATAAGCGCCCTGACAAGGGCTCCAGTGGTAACATGTTTTCTGCACACTTGCCAAATCCCTTTGTGGCAGAAACATTGAAGCCTCAGAACTTCTATTCCCCAGTTCTATGTTTCCACAAGCAGCTGTTTTGCAGAGTTCAGGAAATGGCTATGGAAGTAACATATTTTTGTGTGTTCTGCCAAACACAGAGAGAACCAAGGTGAGTCTGCATGGCACAGAGGGTAGGAGAGTGACTGGAAAACTTGTCAGTACTCTTGCAATTGCTCTTCGGTTAAAGTAGTCCAGTGAGCTGCTGGGATGACTGCTGCTAACAGGTGTGTATCCTGCACTCCAGAAGCCCTGTGTGGATCTTGCCTCAGATACAAGAGAAAGGACTGTGGAACTGTTTTGTATGATGGGATCTACTCAACTAGCCAGTCCATGAATTGCATAAATGGGTTAGTGTAAACCAGAGTTCCTCAACTTTTCTGACTGTCTGAGTATGGGTATAATTCTGAGAAAGAGTTGTGGGCACCAGATGTAAAATCTAGTAGCTGTTATGGGGAATGAAAAAGAATATAAAACTTGTATTCATAATGTTCTCTTGACCATTTCTCACTTTTTCTGAGGAAGTCCCATAAATGGATTAGAGGCATGCAGAAGCTGAACAAGTAGAAATAACTGCTTTTGCAAACAGAAAGTAAGGGGGGGGGGATCCTGAGCTG
Organism: Aspidoscelis tigris stejnegeri; assembly: GCA_023333525.1. Lineage (NCBI taxonomy): Eukaryota > Metazoa > Chordata > Lepidosauria > Squamata > Teiidae > Aspidoscelis > Aspidoscelis tigris. The sequence continues at coordinate 31,802,462 of JALMGA010000004.1, read as the reverse complement.
GCTATTTAATTTTAATGAACCAGAGTGTTCTCATAACCATCAAGATGTCCTTAAACTATCTAATGGTTGGCAGATGAATACACCTCAGTCTTTCAATACGTGCCTCAGACAGTAATGGTATCATGAACACAAGTCATTTCTCATTGACTGCAGTGATCTGATTATCACATCCTATACTCAAGGGTCTCAGGGCAGGCTGCAGTGAAATTAACTGGGAAAAGAAAACACAGTTACTGACTAAAACAACAGTAAAAGTGCATGAAAGGGGATGGAAGGCTACTTCTTCGGCCAAAGATTAGGATAAAGAAGTGTGTCTTCATCACATGTTTCAATGCACATAGTGAGGACACGTGATGCATGTCAGAGGGGAGGCTATTCCATAGTTTGGGGGGGGGTTATTACTGGGAGATGGGATAGTCACATGCCCCCATCCCTTTGTGGGTGGTAGAAGAGCCAAGGGAGCATCACTGCAGATCTTAGGGCATGTGCAAGTCTAAATAGGAAATGGTCTTGCTTTAGATGTTTGGGGTTCAAGTCATATAGAGCCTTATCAGTTGAAGTTAAAACCTTGAATTAGGCTCAGTAGCAAATAAGCAGCCAAGGGAGTTGTTTTAGAACAGGGATGATATGTGTCCAGCCAGCAGTCCTGGTCAGTCTTGCCACTGCATTCTGCACCAATAGCAGCTTTCTGACTGTCTTCAAAGGCAGCCCCACATAAAGCACATAGACATAGCAGGAAGTAGACATTCCTGGTCATCACTTCCACCTGAACCTCAAATATCACTGGAGAATCCAGGAGCACCTCTGGATTTTAAACTTTACCTTTCCAAAGCAATATAACCCCACTGAGAACAGGATGCTTCCCTGCTTTGTGGACCCAAGATCCTGTGACACATAGCACATGTGGATTCAGTTTCAACTTACTGCTCTACATTCAGAGCAATATTGCCTTCAAGTTCCTGTAAGAACTTCAACCACCTCACCTGAGCCAGATGTCACTGAGAGATAGAGTTATGTACCATCTGCATATTGATAGCACCTTACCCCAGATCTCCTGATGACTTCTCCCAGTGACTTCATGTAAATAGCATGGGAGCTAAGTTCAATCTCTGAGGAACTCCACAAGCTTATTGATCAAGAGTCTCCCTGAACCTCTTCCTGGTATTAGCCCTGGAGATAGGAGTGGAAGCATTGAAGTGCTGTGCCTCCAATTACCAATCTCCATAGCTTTTCCAGAAAGATAATAGAATTGATAGTATCAAAAGCTACAAAGAAATCCAGGAGAGAACCTACAGGGTAGCTATCCATTCCCGTCACTCTCTGTCAATTTTCAGTGAGTATTGCAATAGGCAGCTAACGTGTGCTGTAGTCATAGTAGTTGTGCCATAGGGCATGTGGAATGTGAGAATATTTGGAAAAGGGGGACCTTGTTAAATTGTATTTTATTATCTTTTTAAGGGCAGCAGATGGATGGGATCATGGCTTTGTAGTATTGTTAAGATGACACCAAACAGCTTTTTGATATGAAAAGAGAGGAAGGTGAGTACTAAAGTTTTCTGTACTTGGTACACTGGGAAATTTGCTCTCTCTTTTTTTCATTCTAGGGTCTAACTGCACCATGTGTGTCTGAATAAAGGATGCACTTCCTCTGTATTTGACCTGAAGAAGGTCATCAGCCAAGGCAATCTCAGGACCATAACTGAGTCTGAAGCCAGATTGAAATGTGTCTAGATAAATATAAATAAACCAGGAAATACTCCATCCGTGGCAATGGGCTTACTAGGTGGCCCTCCTCTCACTGGATCCTCATATATACTTCACAGTGTTTCTTCAATGGGTACAGGAACCTTGCAGCCATAGTGTATCCTCATGTTTGCCAAAATTCTCTTGGAGATCAAAGAATGGATGTCAAGGAAGCAAAATCACTAGCATATCAGCACCCTGGATAGCTCCAAATGCTCAATTCTATCTATTTTTGATTGCTCATCCCATCCCCAAACTAAAGCAATGATAAGAGTGCTACCAAGATGGAGGCCAATTCTTGATGGTTGTGTTAACAAATCATAACTATTTTATTTGGAACAATAACTAAGTGTTTACAATTACCTCCTTAAGAATACTATTAAGTTTCCAGTCTATCTTACAATCCCTGGTATTTCCAAGGGGCTCCTCATTGAAGTGCTAGCCAGGTGTGCATTAAACATTTTTGAACAAGGTTCACTCTATATCATGGTGGAAAAGTGTATTTTTCAAGTACATTGCCAGGGTCAGGATATGTCTGGTATAGCTATATCTATATAGCAACACACATACACCATTTTGTTATTGAAATCATATTGCACAAGATGTTAATCATGTTATTAAAAATTGTCTTCAGGTGTGTAAGAAAATATTAATATTGTCATGCACCATCGATACATTGAACAACTCCTTTAAATTTAATAAAGACAAAAACACTCTCAAAATCCTCTCCCATCTCTCTCTATATGATGTGACTTTATATTAATGTTCTATTACTGTCAGGTTTAGCAGACAGTAACTGAAATGTGCCTAGCATATTACTTGGTTGATTAACAGGAAATCAACTTTCGTACATTGTATTACATTATTCCAAGAAAGCAGTAGGTCATTTAGTCACTGTACTTAGCTTCAAAAGAAAAGAAAAGAGTATTGAAATATTGCTCTTTGTTTCCAAGAGCTCTGCAGATGACACTTATAATTCACAGTAGCCATGTAAATTGTAAAGGAAAGGCATCAATTTTGTTTGACAGAAACTCAAATGTCAGCAGGTTTCTGATCAGATGGAAGCAGTTTTCTGAATTTTACAGGAGCAATTGCCACTTCTCAATGCTCCCTTTTTCATAGGTTATATTGAACACATCGGCTATTTATCAACCAGAGGAAAGTTTCTCCTTCTGCTTTAAAACCATTTCCCATTATCTTGCAGTGTTGGCTATGACAAATCCATAGCACTGATACAAAACAGCAACAATGTAGTTATTGAAGGAACTACTTGTGCAGATGAAGACTGTTAAAGGATAGGAATGCTCGAATGGCACAGTTCATCCCCCCCTCTCATTTCAAGAACTCTGGTTTTAGAGTGCATTCAAATCCACCATTGTGCATGCATATAGCAAAAACTCAGAGCCTTCTGCACTTTCTGTACCAGCAAGAGCTCTAGGATAATCCAACACACTTGTGCAGAATCCCTTGTGCAGGAGCCACCGCCTACCAGTTGTACACTCCATCTAAGCACACCCTTGATCTGAATCACCAGTAGCAGTTCAGTCTAGTACAAAACATGGAAGTTCTCAGAAGGTGCATGCTTAAGAACGTAAGAGGGGTCCTGCTGGATCAGGCCACAGCCCATCTAGTCCAGCATCCTGTCCCACACAATGGCCCACCAGTTGCTTATGTGTTCTGGTTACATGGGTATCCATTTGGCTGACACTTCTTATTGTACTGTCAGAAAGAGTTCTCCAGTGGTGCCTTTGGATCTCATACACATATGCCTGATTCCCATGACTGATTATAGTAATCTATTAAAACATGTGAGTTTGTTTCTCAAGAGTTCCTAGTGTCCACGATCATGCTTTTCCCCTCTTCCATTGCAGTTCTTAAATGTGAATGGTGGAGTCTTTAGGAACTGAAGTGATTTGTATCTGCAAGAAAATAACAGAAAGGAACCCTTATAAAAACTTTGACTGTACTCCTGAATTACTGAATCGGAGCCAAGAATAGCCCTGCAAGAACGCACCAATGTGTGCTGTGTGGAATGGCCTCTGTTTCATAAGACACCAAACCAATTCTTTGCCCCATGTCTGCGTCAAAGTCAAAACATAGTGGATCCCTTTACATTACTCATGTTATACCCACAGCTCTCAAGCTCCAAACACAAAAATCTAAGTTCTCATTCGCAAAAGTATCATCAAATCAGATTAATCCACGATGGAATGAATTTTCTGACAAAAAGCCATTATTTATTTATTATTTTTAAAAACTACAGAATAAAACATTGAGGTTTCCAGTAATATTGCTGGAGGCATTGCCTGCTTAACATTGCAAACTTTGCTGTTTAGGCTAGTCTTCTTAATGCTAATTTTAAATTTAGGGTTTGCTTTTACTTACTACTTCTGTATATAAACTACTGAGAAACTATACAGGGTTTCATTATCTGCAACTTCTATATTTCGTGAATTTGTTGAGTCTCTGTATAATTTCCTTCATTTTTCCACTTACAGTTTTTCCCCAACAAGGAGGAATGCAGACAGAAGACCCTTGCTTATCATGTGTTGGCTCGTGGGTTTCCCAGCACCAGCAAAATCAAAGTGCTGACAGCTTTTCTGTTTTATTTCCAGCACAGTGAAGTTAAAATAAAAGTAACCCATGAACCAGCAAATGGTAGAGGAGGGCCTCCAATCTGCATTCCTCTTTGTTGGCTAATACCGGTGGAAATCTGGGAAGCCTGAGAATTGTTCATAGAGACTCAGAATTTTCCCAGAAGCCTTTGCTGAGCTCACCCCGTAACTTTATACATCCATGTTACACTGCTTTCACCCCTTCCCCTGAAGTTCCAGAGTGCTACTTCCCCTAAACCTTCCCACTGATAAAGTTCTGTATATATTTATTTATTCCCAAATTTTTAATTTCACAAGGTTGGTAAGTCTCTGGCTTTTTCTGCACTTGGTCTTATTCTGGATTATATCCTTGAAGGCTATGAGAACATTGAATTTGCTTTTTTTTTCTTCTTCGATGCTGCTGCACACTTCATTGAGCTGTTTGGCAGAACCCCGTGTTCCTTTTCCTAGTCACTCACAGCCAGCTCAGCCTTATTAGTTTATTTATGTAGTTGGGGTTCTTTGCCCCACTGTAACTTTATTACAAGTCAATCTGAAAAATAGTAAGAATGAAGGACTTCACTTAGGATTTAGAGTGAATGGTCCTAGGAGTGGGAGCGCTTAATTGTAGTACAGACATCTATCTCCTGGAATGGAAGCCTAACCTAGATACTAATCCCCTTGCTGAAAATAGTCTCTGATACCATCTGGTCCAGGCCCCTAGGGTTTGGTAGGAGTCAGTGCACATCTCTTCTTGTTTTGGAATATTTTTATAACCAGAAGCACTATATTGTTTTAATATTTATGATTTTATTTTATTTTAGCACTTTTTAGTACTATTATGGCCTTGAGGGCTTAGTGTGCTGCCAATCCAATTGAGTCTACTTGCTTCCCTTTTCTTCTGATGGAAACACACTTGGAGGGACGTAGTTGATTGGTTACAGTTGCAGCATGGTTGATCTCTGAGCAACTTCCATGGGCACCTCTGTGCAGTTTTCACAATGGAGATAAAGAAGTTGTTTGTCATTGCTTCCTTCTGGGGAGAGGCTATGGGTGGAACTAACAACCCTCTGCTTTCCGGGCATTTTGCTTTACCACTGTGTTATATCCATCTCCTCCTTATGCATTGGATTGTATTATAAGACGTTGGTAAAATTTGCGCAAGAGGTGGACACTGCCATTTCAATGCTGAAGAGCTTGAAAACATGCCCACCGCCATTTCCTGCCATGCAAACATCATGTGTTTTGGTCGTTTCTTGCTGGCAGTGCTTTCACAAACACAGGAAATGGCCCTGGAAGTCAATCATTTTCTATGGTTTGGAAAATAGTGTGTCACAGTGCTTTTAAGAGCACTTATGGTGAACTGCTAGATGAGTGTGGGGTCATGAGTACCCTATACTTTATGAGTGCTCATGCAGTTCCATTAGGGTGTTATGCAGATTCCACCACTGTCATAGCAAATTGAATGTAATCCAGATGAATCCCAAATACATCACTGGTAGTTGCTCACACGGAACTGGATTGTTTAAGATTTTAGCTTACGTCTCCATGAAAAGAAGCAAAATGATACCAGTAGCAAAGCTGTAGTACAATCTGAGCTCCTTGTGTAGATTCTTGTTGGTAATCCACTAATGGGTACTTAATGGGTACTTCTAGTGACAGTGGAAAAACACCCTATATTAAACTAGCAATAACACTGCTAAAAATAACGCTGAGTGGAAATGTTGGCAAAATTCATTTCTGATTATTGTAAAAGTAATTTGATACTTATGTTAATTTAAAACTCATTTGTATGTCTTGATTTTGCTAAATTAAAATCAAGGCAATTTCTTTCTGTTTAGGAGATCATCCAGGGTTGATGTCAAGATGCAGGAATATACGTATTGCATTGGTAAGCATTCCGGTATGCTAAATAGGTAATGAGTGGACGTTCCCATGTACGGTCAACCTATCAATTGCCATGGAACTATTTCCAAATGATAGCAAAGCTGCTGGCACAGAGGTTTCATCTTCTCAGAGAGGTTTTGTTATTACATAAATCAGATGCTGGCTTCCAGCCACATTAAGCCCCTGCTTGACATGATTTCTAAACTGCCGGGAGAACCGTGATAGAAGAGAATTAAGCAGCCTATCATCTTCCATCAATCCAAATGTTAACATCTGGGATCACAGCGTGCCATTTTATTAGGAGACTGGAGATTGCTGCATAATAAATTAATTTAATAGACCACGGAGCATAATTGCTAGACTCATTTATCTGACATCAGCTAATCATGGTGACTGTTAGTTTTCTGAAATTCCTTAAGTTCCTTCTTTCCTATTTTCCTTTTGCTGTCAGTATTTTCTGCCAAAAGGTCCAAAGCAAAACAAAACCCTGAACTATAAAGCTCTGTTCTGAGACTATGCTACATATACACTACTAGGTTTTCAGAAATAAAGCCTTCATTTCCAGTTGTCAAAATATTTATAATCCTTCTTGAATTCTGAAGAGTGTCTCCTCTCCATAACAGTATCATGGGCCTACTTTATTGTTCAAGGATGTCAAAATCTGTAAATTAGTATGTATAGAAATCAGGGGTAATATCCTTACTTCAAAGCCAAGACTGAATTGTAAGAAAATATGCCTGCTAATATGAATATCAGATTTATCAACATTTCTGACAAGGATACAAAGAAAAATGTGTCTGTAAATATCCCCAGCTCATCGGTATTCCAATAACTCATTTAACATTCTCTTGCTCATCTCTCAATAGTATTCCAGTGAATTAGGGATAGGTGAAAAATATTTGTCAGCTTCAGCTTTGTAATTGAATTCAAAGCTTTGATGATTTATGGGTAAATAGAAGGGGGGGCTACATTCCTAGCCCCCACTTTGTCCACAAATCTAATGTATCTGCCCTTCATTGAAGTTTCATTTGATGAAGGCTAGATTTGTCTACCCCTGGCCTCACGCCCACCCACCATGCCCCTTTACCTGATAATCTGGCTGTGGCTGCATTGTGGTGGCCATAGCCATGGTATTTGCTACTACAACACCATTCTCAGCACTCAACTAGGCCTTCTGGAGGTTTCGCATGATTTCCAGATAAGAATGGCCTCTTCAGCTGTCTCTACACCTCTAGAATGTCTAGTTGAACTGCTGAGGATGGTGCAGTGATGGTGGCTGTGGCAAAAGAACCTCTTAGGAATCCGGGGAGCACCAAAATAGGCCCCAGGAATGTCAATGCAGCCTCACTCCCCAATGTGGCCCCTTACCTTTCGGGAGCCCATGGTGACATCCTGGGGGCCTATTTCAGCATTCCCTGGAGACCAAAAAAGTATTTCTGAGTCAGCATGGCGTGATCCCCAGATGGGGGTTGCGTGATGCTGACCCAGAAGGCCTTTTTTGGCCTCTGGGGAGTGCCGAAATAGGACCCAGGAACATCACCGCAGCCTCCCTTCCCCCTCTGATTGCACTCCCTTTCCTTTATGGAGGCCGTGGTGACACACCCAGGCCTATTTTGGTGCTCCCCCAAGACTGAAAAGGCATGTCCAGGTTTGTGCGTGCAACTCTCCATCTACGGATCATGAATCGATCCCTGGATGAAGAGCTATGTATGCAGACCCCAAAGTGCCTCAGACAATGGTGTGGGGCAACAGTGGTGGTGAGGATGGGTTGGGAGGGAAGGAGGGAGGGGGAAGGAGGGGATGTCTGCTTTGTTTCATTATGAATCAAGTGTGGGAAATGGGCTTTGTGTACATCTCTAGATTGAAGGCTTGGGCATACCTGTGCAACAGCTTCCCACCTGCCAGACAGGAAGCTTCATTGCTCACAGAGGGTGGGGCAGAGACAAATGGCCAAGCAGCAATACAAAAAGGATTATTACTGAAGGTAAAAAAAAAAAGGAATGTAATGGCTAGAATGCTGGACTAATCTTTGGGAAGCTCAGGGTTCAAATTCCTACTCAGCCACGGAATCTCACAGGGTGACTTTTGGTTAGTTGATGTCTTGTAGCTTAATCTCCCACTCAGGGTTGTTGTAAAGATAAACTGCAGGAAATGAAAATAATATGCACTGACTTAATTTTTCAAAAAAGAAAGAATAAATAAATTAACTTATATATCTAGGAAATAAGAGAATAAAATATATATCTAGAAAGGAGCTTTCACAGTAGGGTCCTGATGTTGAGAAAAAACCCTCTTACCAAGGGCTGTCTACTGTATCTTACTAAGGGCCACTGGGCTTTCAGTGCCTTTACCAAGCTCTGAAACAGAAAAATTATTTAATTCGGCATTAATTTTAATTATGTATGGAAACAAGGGAACAAGGTTCAAAGCACACTTTTCTTTTCCTATCCAAATCTTGATTTTTGTTCAAGATGTTATATCAAGCCATATATCAAATTTTTCCATTGCTTGAAAATCAGCAAAGTCTGTTTATTAAAGATGATGACTAAAAGAGAAAAGATCAATTGAAACATATGATTTGTGATTGACTGCATTAATAAAGTAGATTGGGACAAATAGAACTCCACAACTCACAAGAGTATGTGGAATTTGTAAATCCAAAATCAATTGACTCAATACAGAAGATTATCAGCAAGTTACGTATAGGGATGATTAAAAACAAAACACAGACACACACAAGGGGAATAAACTACATAAAAACTGGCAGCTGAAAACATTAAGGTAAGAAAAATTGTTTTAGACAAACATTGGATTATGTCAAAAAGTGCCCTGCAGTACAGCAAACTTGATGGAAGAAATATCTAACTTACAAAGAAAGAGGCAACTGGATTCAAAAGAAAATAAAAATACACCAGACGTATCATCAGGCATTGGAAAGACAAAAATGGCATATAAATGGACAAATAAAAGCAGACACTAGGACAAGACATGGGTAGGTATAATAAATATGGGCCTCAAACCTAAGTGTCGTTGATGGTTTTATGGAATCACACATGGAATGAATTTACAGCATTATCAGACAGATATGATCACAAAGCAGAGGTGAAAAGCAAATTCAGGCAAACACATGGCATCCACATTGATGCAATCTTTTTCTAGAAGATCATCAATCAATAACATGATTTTTAAGTATTGTATGTACAGAGATCTGGCTCATACTTACCTCTAGGGTGAGGCAGTGAGATGGTAAGTCACAGCAAGCTTCTAGAAAGCAGTAGGAGCAAACACGGATTTAGTTTTCCATTATTCTTTTGCATGACTTTCCTGGGGCTGAATAAGCTTCATAAATATTATTAATATTCTTCTTATTGACCATATCAGGACATCTTACAGACAGTGTGCAGAGAATGATATTACATCAGAGCCAGTTTGGTCTTGTGTTTAGTGTGTCAGACTCATATCTCAGAGTAATGGGGTTTGAGTCCATGAAGCCAGCTCGGTGAACCTGAGCTAGTCACAGCTGTCTTGGGGTGTTTTTCCACCGCACTCCTTTAATCCAGATCTAAGAAGATCTGGATCTAAGGAAAGGGTACTTCCCTTAATCCAGATCTAGTACATTAAGGGAAGTATCCAATGTGTTTCCATGGGTGGTCTAGCACCCAATAGCAATGGGTGCTAGCCTCCCTGCTGTGGAAACACCAGAGCACCCATTTGCAAATCTGGATTGACCCACAAGGGGTCTCCCTGTCACTCCAGGTGTTTTGGGGGACAGGGGGTGCAATCTCTGAAGTCCCTCTGAAGGCAACTTCGGACATTAGCAAAGGCTCTGAAGACAAATCCCTTGCGAGAGCTTGCATATTAATTAGCTCCTTGTGAGCAGGGATGAGTCAGCCTCATTAATATGTACCTCTTTCCATGCCTGAAGGTAACAGGATGAGTCAGCCTCATTAATATGTACCTCTTTCCATGCCTGAAGGTAACAGTCCACTTTGTTCTCCCTTTGTTCTTGGAGGTTTGTCTTAGGAGCCGTTGCTAATGTCTGAAAGCAACTTCGAAGTAACTTCAAAATGGCTGCAAAATGACTTCAAAGCCTAGGTTTTGGGGCTCCTCTCCATGGGTGCCCCCTCCCGCTAGCCTCCTCTAGACCCCATTGCCTGTTTCTAGTGGAAACAGGCTCCCTTTAATCTGGATCTATGGGCTGAAGACCCCATTGTAGACCCCATTAATGGGGTCTACAGAAAATCTGAATTAAAGGCTGAGATGTACCCATATGATCCAGATTTCCCCAGTGGCGGTGGAAACAAATGTGTCCCAAATGGGTGCCATGGTGGAGATGAGGTCATCTGGCTCACACCCAAGTGGGTCCTCAGTGGGTGCAAAAATGGGTTCTTTCTGCCAGTGAAAAAACACCCTTGCTGAGCTCTCACAGACCCACCCACCTCACAGGGTGTTCTGTTATGGGCAGAAGAACAGAAAGCTTTGTCAGTCACTTTGAGTCCCCTTAAATGGGTGGGGAAAGTGGGGTGGAAAAGCCAACTCTTGTTCTCCTTAAGTTCATTGTCAAATTATTCAGACTATGAACTTGCACAGCTTATGTTCCTTGAAAATAGTCAATTGCACCTGAAATACCACATAGCCCATCTTGCTCACAGTATCCCAGCAGTTGGTTTATAAATGTGTACCATCTTTGGTAGAAACATTGTCCTATGCCAGGCCAGATTGAGTGATCACACTGAGAATCAGCCAAGCAACTGACTGACCACCTTGGGGTTGGTCCAGCCCAGATTTAGAGGGTGTGAAGGAAGGTTCTCAGGCTCCAAAGTTGCTGGCTAAGGCTATTTTATAGCTGGTGCCCAGAAGTTGATACAGTAGAACAGATCCGCTGTTTATGTGCCATTTGCACAAGGGTGGTAGCTCTGGAATGCTGTGAGCACTGGTTACACAGGCTATAGCACCATTTTTGTTGCCTGGGCCTGCATGCAGACATGGCATGGCATCCCAGTAGACTGGTTCACAATTTGGATGAGGTGTTCCAGTGGCACTGCTGGGCTAGTCTACTGGCCCAGTGCAGACAAATTTCCTGAACAACTTATTAACAAATGAAATGAAGGAGCAGGATAAAATGACTGCCCTGTCAGGGTTGAGTGGATGAGGTAAATGTAAATATATTTTAGATTATCCCATATATAGTGTTGTTACTGATCCTGGGAGTTTTTATGTTTTTGGATATAAATAGGTAAGTAAAATAACATAAATTAAATGTGCCCAAAGAAGGTGGGAGGCAGCATTGTGAGAATTCAGGTTTTAATTTATTAACTTAGCTTAGACTTGGGGCCCAAATATCTGAAGGAACACCTTCTCCCATACCAACCAGCCTGTGCCCTAAGATCTGGAGGAGAGGCTCTCCTCATTGTCCCACCACCCTCAATTTTAGGATGGGTGGGCACCCGAGAGAGGGCCTTCTCAGTAATAGCCCCCCCGGTGCGTCAGGCCCCTTGACTGTATATGTTCAGGAAGGGGGTGAAGACTCACCTCTTTGCTCTGGCCTTCGGCTAAATGTGACACAGTTTTCCCCCACTGCAGACATTATTGTTTTATACTGTTTTATATATATGGTTATGTTTTTACTTTAAATGTGTCTGTTTTAAAGTGCTGTTACCTACCCTGAGACCTTAGGATATAGGGCAGGGTAGAAATGTAAATATAAACAAACATGTAATGTCAAAATTCAGGGGGGTGGGAAAGTGGGAACTTCCCCCCCCCTCTGTTCCATTTCCATTTCCATTTTTTATTTATATACCGCCTTTCCAAAAATAAATTTCTGCCCAAGGTGGTTTACAACAAATGGAAAAAACATATAATATGAATACAATAAAAAAGGCAAATAAATATAGTTAGTCAAATAAATACGTAAGTTAAAAATACATTGTACGTTATAATAAATAATACATCATATAATAATAACAACAATAGTAATTTTTTTTAAAAAAACCAAAAACTTATAAAACAGTCATTGTTTGCAACACTGAGGCCAGTGAGAGTGGAACTTAAATAGGTGACTCAGCCCCACGCCCTTTTTGGCTCAAGTGTGTGATACGCTGAGAAAAACACTCTCTTTTGAGTCTTCATGCCCATTTTGCAAAGAGGCAGCTGTGCCATCTTGATTTTCTGGCGTGTTCTTTTCCAAAGTGTTATCAGGATTGAATCAACAATTATTTTGAGATATCTTGGGGAGGTGCCTGGTAACAGCGCTCAGGTGATGGTCCGTGGTCCTCCTCTCCTCTTCCTCTGCCATTCCTAAGAAGTTGCAGGGGAGGGAGGTGCCTGGGCACAGCTGTTGAGGCTGGGAGGTTATATCTGGCCCAGAGTCTTGCTTCTGAATCCACAGATGCAAGACATGAAATAGTCTTAGCATTATGAATGTTTATACATACTGTACACATGCATAGTTCTACAGTTGGGGTACATTGTTTCAGACTTTGCAGCGGCCGATATAGTGCAAGAGGATTTGAATGCCCCCAATGGCTGGCCAACCTGAGACCTGCACTATCAGGTCATGTAGATGAAGCCTCTGTCTCAGATGAATGCACGCAAGCGAGCAATGTGCAGACGCATTTCTTCAGTGTGAAATAAGTTAAGCTGAAATGATCAGGCATATAAGTGAAACAGCCCTTTAGACTTAAGGACACTTCTTTTTTCTAAACCCGACTTGAGTTATTCCATATATTGGTGGATTTTTGATGGGATAGTGGAACAGGATAGTCATTGCATAGATAGTGTTGCCTTTTTATTGCTGTCCTTCTCAACAGCATCCATAGCATCTTCTTTAAGTTGCATCTGAATCTTATTTCTTGTCAAGTGATTCACACTGCATTTTTGTTACTAAGGTTAAGAAAAGAATTAATCTTACCTTCATGTGAAATATTTCATTCTGAAGTACAGCATCAGAAGTGATGGTTTAAAAAAGGAAGATTTATCACTGAAAATCACTGCCTGATCCTAGAACATCATATCGGTTGCTACATTTTAATCTTGGCCCTTATAATACAACAGCATTTCCCTCAGTTTGCATTAAGAATTAAAGACATCTGTACCGATCTGTTACCACGATGCTTTACTCAATGCAGACTTCATAGGTGTAAAACAATATGCCAGTCAAAACCACAACCCCCCTCAAAATGATAGAGTCAGGATGCTGTTGATGTCATCAAACCAGTTTTTTCTGAGTCAATAAGCACTTCCAGCTAAACTGCTTTGTTTGGCTTAAATGCTTTGTTCTAATTAACCATAATTCAATGGGATCAGCTTAAATCCAATTATTGCAAACTTACTTACAAGTTTTGTCAAAAAGAAGTACTAGAAAGACCCAGAAGACATTTTAGCCTTACCCTCTGGTGCAAGACAAGGTCAATTGGTATTATTTATTTATAGTGTATAGATCCCACATTTTCTCAAGCTATTCTATCAGCCATTCCCAGAGCAAGCTTCTAAGGGCTCTCCTTCATGGCTTGGACAACAAAACAGTGGGCCTAGGGCTGATATCTCATCTCTGTAGAAAGACCATGGATAGAAAAAAATGTGAAATCATGCCATAGCCTGCTGAGTTTTATGCATGTATATCTGTGAAAGTAGTAAGATATCTGGGCAAAGTTGGGTGATTTTGACACTACAAGTATGGATTGTGGGAGTCAAAGTTCAAAAATGAACTTCACAAAACCCCTTTCCCCTGTCTAGTTAAGAATTCTAAGCTCAATGCAGTGCCTAATTGTTCCACAAAAATACTTTTAAAGACATTGTCTTCAGTGACAATTGGTTGTCAGTGACCTCTATGCAGGTGTTAATTTATGGCTGAACTATTTTAAATCTTATGACAAGATGTGGCTAAAGTGCTGCACTCAACGTGCCAGCAAATTACATTCCAAGCAAGTGCATTCATTTCACACATTAGCAAGGTTATGCTCAGGATTCTGCAGGCTAGGGTTAAGTAACATGTGAACTAAGAATTATCAAACATGTGAGATGTGTTTTAAAGTGGCAGAGGAACCAGAGATCAAATCACTGACATCTGCTGGATTATGGAGAAAGCAAGGGAGTTCCTTTGACTGTGTGGATCACAACAAATTGTGGCAAGTTCTTAAAAAGGTTGGAGTACCACAACACCTTACCTTTCTCCCGAGGAGCTGTGTGTAGATCAAGAAGCGTTAGGATTGGGAAGGTAATATGACAAGGCTGTGTATTGTCATCCTATTTATTTAATTTATATGTAAAACGTCAGGCTGGATTAACCAAAAGTCAGAATTAATATTGGTAGGAGAAATATTAACAACTTAAGAGAAGCAAATTAAACCACTCTGATGTAGGGCTGTGCATGAAGCACATTCCACCCTTCAATTTGATTCAAATCAAAGGGAGAGAATGTTCAGCTTTGTGTGAAATGTTGAATCTTCACGCAAAAATGGAACCCCAACCCCTCCCTTACTCTTACCTTGATCCCCTACTCATCCTTTGCTGCCACAGGTGCCATGCCCTCATCAAAGGCTCAACTAGGCCTATCAGAAGTGTGTGCACAGCTGGAGAGGCCACCCCTATCCAAGAATCATGGTAAATACAGGAAACTGCATGACATTTTCTGCGATACCCCGATACGGGTGGCTTCTCCAGCTGTGTGCACACCTCTAAAGGGCCTAGTAGAGCCTCTGAGGGGGGGGGGTGCAGTGGTGGTGGAGGCCATGGCAGCCATGGCCATGGCCAGATTTTCAGGCAAGGGGGTGCGACTGAGGGGGGGGGGCAGATCAAGCCTTTGTTGAAGCTTTTATGAAGCTTCTACAAAGGCCAGATATATTTGGTTTGCAGGCAAAAGGGTTTTTTTCCCTCATCTGCCTAAATTGCAGTAGCGCTACACTGATCAAGAAGCAATAAAATGATCAAGGAGTATTAAGTCAGCTTTGCCAATAAATGAAACAACAAAATAAATAGTACAAATATTAAGATCTGCATGAATTGAGAAGTGGTTTCTGCTGTAACAGATGCTCTGAGGTTGTCTTATGAGAATTCAAGCTGAGTAATCAGTGTCATGGGAGATGAAGCAATATGTTAAAAACTAATTCCTAGACAAGGTACAGCTGTATTGCAGGAAAGCATCACAGGCTGAGAGAATTCTTAACAAGGATGATAT
The DNA here is from genome assembly GCA_023333525.1 of Aspidoscelis tigris stejnegeri. Taxonomy (NCBI): domain Eukaryota; kingdom Metazoa; phylum Chordata; class Lepidosauria; order Squamata; family Teiidae; genus Aspidoscelis; species Aspidoscelis tigris. The sequence continues at coordinate 31,787,063 of JALMGA010000004.1, read as the reverse complement.
CTGCTCAGCAGCAGAAGCAGCATTTTATCTGAACTTGGCATTTCTTCAGCTCCTCCGCGTATACTCCTTACATTAGTGTGGTTAATACTTCCCTTAAAATAGCATAGACATCACTTTGCCCATAAAGGTCCATATCAAAATGATGGTTTTTGCCAGTTGTAACATATGGCTGTGAGAGTTGGACCATAAGGAAAGCTATCAAAGAACTGACACTTTTGAATTGTGGCGCTGGAGAAGACTTTTGAGGGTCTCTTGGACTCTTCAGTCAATACTAAAGGAAATCAACCCTCATCATTCACTGTAAAGACACATAATGAAGGTGAAGCTCATATACGTTGGGTACATAATGAGAATATAGGACTCATTGGAAAAGGCCCTGTGACCCACTTTGGTCTAGTGGTTAGAGTGCTGGACTCATATCTCTGAGTTTGATTCCATACTCCTCCACGAAGCTTTGGGTGACTTCATAGCCCCATTTACCTCACTGGGTGTCTGTTGTGGGGAGAAGAACAGAAAGCTTCATCAGCTACTTTGGGTGAGAATTGTGGGTATAAAAGCTAAAATCTTCTGATGGTGAGAAATATTGAAGTTAAAAGGAGAAGTGGACAGCAGAGGATGAAATGACTATATAGAATCACAGAAGCAACAGATAAGCTTGGGTAGATTTCAGGAGATGATAGAAGACAGAAATACCTGATCTGTGAGACAGACATAACTGAACAACAACAAAAATCTAGTACTATACATTTTACACTGCCTTGCAGAGGATTCTAAAAATCTGTTAAATAAAGAAATGTAATTATGGTATCTGATATTTTATCCTGATTTATTGGCTATTATTAATTCACTTATTTTAACTATTTGTATAATATTTAAAACTTTATATGTGTTTTAATTTAGTTATGTTGCTCTGAACCTCCTTTCAGAAGGGAAGGATACAAACTGAATTAATGTAAAAATAATATATCAAAATGCTGCTGTTGAAACTAAGGACATCCTATAGTTTTCTGAAATTTAGGCCATGTCTCCATGGCCACAATGGGAAGTACCTAATGAGTGGTGTCCTCCCCCATGACACTGGGAAGTTCCTTTTATCTATGTCCAGTGATATGGGTAGCTGACAAAGCAGCAGATAAGGTGCTTGTCTTTAAACTGTGATTCTGTGTCCTTACCCCAAGATAGCTTCAAAGGCATGCAGTACTGTTAAAAATGGTGATGAAAAGCCTGAGATCCCTTTCATTGGTGCCTATGAATATAAGTGGCCTTATTTGTCAGCACTATTCAAGTGGTTCAGAAACTGGTTCATACATAATATATCAGTGGTTCTCAACCTTCCTAATGCCGAGGCCCTTTAATACAGTTCTTCAAGCTGTGGTGACCCCCAACCTAACCCTAACCCCCAACCATAAAATTATTTTCATTGCTACTTCATAACGATCCCTGTGAAAGAGTAGATTGACCCCCAAAGGGGTCCTGACCCACAGGTTGAGAACCACTGTAATATATAAAAATGATGGAGAATGAAAGGATGAACAAAATTCAAACAAAACACAATGTAACACATTGGCAGAGTAGAAAGAAAACATACAGTTAATGAAAAGCCTTGACAGAAAAAATGTATCTTTTTTTCTAATTTCAAATATTTATTAGAAAGTAACATATTTAACTTTACTTACATACATATATACATGCCTCAAGTAAAAAGAACAATAAATAAACACAAAATGTAGCAATACATCCCTCACCCCTTAATTGTGGCTACTATCTAGGCATACGGCCACTTCAGTAGAAAACTCTTTTCTGGGATACATGTATTTGTTTGTGCTAACAATATTTCTATACATGGTTCCCATATTTGGTGAAAATACTGATTAGTGTTGTTATCTTCCATATGATAAAAGATGTATAATGAGACTTTGGGAGAAGAAGAACAGTTGGCTTTTCTACCCTGCTTTTCTCACCCATTTAAGGGAACTCAAAGCAGCTGACAAAGCCTTTTGTTCTTCTCCTCACAACAAAATACTCTGTGAGGTGGGTGGAGCTGTGATAGCTCAGAAGAGAGCAGTGACTAGCCCAAGGTCACCCAGCTGGCTTCATGGAGGAGAGCAGAATCAAACCCGGTATTCCCAGATAAGAGACTGGCTCCCTAACCACTAGATCAAAATGGCTCAGTTGAAATGGTTAGACTACTGTAGCTGATTTCAAGATGATCAAACTTAATAATTTGCACAGTAGATGTTTTAGAAGTTGCACACTACTCTGACTAAAAGTTTGATCTTTTCTAGAAAAGAGAAGCTCTAAGAGCTGAAAATTTGAGAAACAGAAGGCTCTCTGTCAGTTGGGGCATTTTTCTCCAGTGTAAAGCATGGGAGTTTTTCTACTAGCACTAAGTACCCATTAGGGACCCATTAGGCTCAGCGCAGGAAAACCCCATTTCCACTGCAGACCCCATTAGAGCCACATTTGTTCCCACCGGTACTAGGGAAATCCAGATTCAGTGGGTCCTTCAAGACCTATAATCAGGATTTCCTGTAGACCACATTAAAGGGGTCTACAATCTGGTCTTCAGCCATGAAATCCAGATTATATGGTGGTGTTTGCACCACGATAAGGCAATGGGGTCTAGGGGCACCCACGGGGGGTGCCCCCAAACCCAAAGCTTTGAAACTGGTGCCTAATCTCTGAAGACGGCTCAGAAGAAAACTCCAGAGAATGGCACAGACTTCAGAGCTTAGGACATTTCTATGGGGCCTTTCTATGAAGCTTTGCCCAAGCTCTGGAGAATCTCTGAAGCAATTTGCCGCAATCTTCTCTAGAGCGGCTCTGGAGTTTACTTCCCTTCGTGTGTCCATTTCTTAGATCCGGATCATCTTAGATCCAGATTAAGGGAGGTATGTGGAACCCCCCCCCCCCCCCATATTAATTCTCATTCTGATAGACTTGTCGCTTTACTGCCAGTGTGTATAGCAATTGTCTTCATATTTAAAATTATTTATCCAGCTTTTCCTATTCTAGTTTCTGCATGTTTCCCTTCTGTTACTTGTTGTATGTAAAGAAAAAATACAGCACAAAAAGACAGAAAGCAAAATCCTTTTAAAAAAAACCTCAAAGTATTTTACAAATGATAAGAACATAAGAGGAGCCCTGCTGGATCGGCCCACGGTCACCTAGTCCAGTATCCTGTCTTACTTGAGGCTGCACTGTTACAAATCTCATTTCTGCTTTCTTGTTTTCAACAATGCCATCACTTCCCAAAATGTTGCTACTGGAAATAACAAGATACACATTTAAACATTTCTAACTGAGTCATGCAAGGCAGCAATTTTATATCTATATAACAACAACAATGACAAAATCCCTACACAAAGTCAAATTGCATTATGCAACAGAAGATACAGTTAGTCAAAAACAAAACAAAACCCAACTCTGCGTTTATTAGTGACAAGGTGCCACATCACCCCACCTTAGCTGAGGGTGTACTTCTCAATACCTCGGCATTTTCAGCCTAAAAACTACTCTTGAGCTTTATTTTTATATGCAATCATATATTTGTTTGTATATGTATATGGTAGTGCTGTTTCCCGTTTCACCCTCGCATTGGCTGGCGCTGTCCTCTTTCCTGTTTCCGCTTTAAATAACAAAAACAGATAAACACCTCCCACTGTGGGCTGGATTGCTCTGTTCCTGCCCTACTATTCCAGACTGTGAGAGATAAGTGCAGAATTGCCTCATTCTCAATTCACCCACCACACCCTCATCTGTCACTCTCCCATGCACACACTTAATTTACTTACTTGTAACACCTTCCCTTCTGCATGATTATACAGTTGCAAAACATATCAAAGTTTCTTAATTCAAGCATCTAGATAACACATTGAAAGAGAAGAAAGAAAGATGGCTTATGCAGCTTCAGATGCCTACCTCTTTATTAGCAGAGGTTTGAAGTGTTGGTCATCATCATGGAAGTGCTGTAATATTAGTGTTTCCCAGTTTCAAATGATCTATTCTAGGTAAATGTTCACCATGCATCAAACAAGAAACTGACATTTTCAAATCTGAACCTTCAGTGCCAGTGTGCTAGAAATTGGGTGCTTACTTTTTATGGCATCCAGACACATTCAGTGGAATTTTTTGCACAGGACTGCAGGCCTCGGGTATTCTTGGCAGTGGGACTTTAGAAATTCAAATTGCATAGATTATGTTGCTATGTACTTGTTTTCTGCATTGAAAAACTGTTTTCCTTAAAAGTGCATGGGTTTTTAAGTTCAGACAGGAAAGCATCACATCCTACATACTGCCTCTTCACCAATCTGCTCACACTATGATTATCCATCTGTTTAGTCTGAATAACACTCCAATTCCGTATGTATGGGCATACAGATGCAGGTAGGAGTTTGACGGAAAGCTCCCAAGACTTGGCTTAAAAAAACAAAAGACATTTGTAAACATACCTGAGCGTACCATTACCTTATTCCTATGCCAGAAAATGTTTCATTGTTAAATCTACAAACTGGTTTCACCAAAACAAAAACCTTGGGGTGATACTTAGTCATGTTAAAACATATATCCTGTAGTATAAATTACTGGTTGCTGAATCATGAAGGAAAGAAAGAAAGAAAGAAAGAAAGAAAGAAAGAAAGAAAGAAAGAAAGAAAGAAAGAAAGAAAGAAAGAAAGAACATACCCACCGCTGTTTCCTAAGATCCAAGCAACCAGCTATTCTTCTAAAGGAAACTGTAAGAATTAGTTTGTATAGTTATATTGTGAACATTCAAAATAGTGTTTTCTAAGTGTAAATAAGTTTTGGCAGAATGCAGGATTTCACTTATTAACAAACATGTTGGAGCTCATAAACACGAATTTCATAATATGCCTGAGACAATAAAGTAAGTTAAATATCAGAGATTAATATGGAGTTTGGGACATGATATCATTTCAGGAATTTTGGTTGAAGAGTAGGCAACTGCTATTCCAGAAGAACTTTCTGTTTTTAAGAGCACAATAGGTTGAAAAAGTACTCTGTTGAAGACCCCACATGCCTTTCTAAATTTTGGTAGTGGCAGGAAAAGGAAGGGGAAAAGAATAAGCAGAGTGCGAAAGTGGAAGCAGGCAAAAACAATAAATCTAACAAGCATATAGAAAAATAAATGAGATGGATGGATGGATGGATGGATGGATGGATGGATGGATGGATGGATGGATGGATGGATGGATGGATGGATGGATGGATGGATGGATTCTTTCTTGGCTCATCTGCATGTGAGGGCATGGGTAGTCAACAAACACTTTTTGGCATACTCACCACTATTCTGCATTCTTCAAAAGACTGGCAAACGATGAATATAAATAAGATACCATTTTTAGGACCTTCATAGTACCACATGCTTCGTGAACCTGTCAATGCTGAAAACTGCAAAATCAGGCTGGGGACCTTTTGAATGAAGAAGTAAAACACTAAACACAGTAGAACAGTTTATTTCACATCTCACCCCAGGTACATTTTGAGTAACCAGACAGGGAGGACAATATTCCTACATATACTGTACATGGATACATACACACACATGTGTGTAGTCCACCCACACATAACAGGTCAAAGCCTAAATTCTGTGCCTAAACATGAGAAGGGAAGAGAATAAATATTCCAGCATGGTTAAGTAAAAGGATGGTGACCTACATTAGCATCACGAGCATTGGTGCTGTCTCCAGTTGCTTGTGGTGTAGACACTGTGTTCTGGTCTGTGCAAATTGCTATGGCATTGGTCACAGCAATTTCAGCTGTGTACTCACTGTTGCCATGGCGACTGCAGCATGATGCACACTTGTGCTGCTGCAGATGCCATACCATGCCTCCGTGCAGTGTTTGCAGCAATAAAATCTGCTTCACAGCCTCAGAGGGTCAGGGATGGTTCTGTATGTTCTGGGATGCTCTGGAATAGAGGTGGAACTGTGGTGTGTGGAAGACGAGTCCTGGAACATGTGAGAGCCTCCTTGATAAGTAAGTGCAAACAGGCCCTTTGTTATTACTAGATATCATCAAGCATTCTTGATTCCTAGTGGCTAGATTGGCACCTCCATGCAATTTAGGACTTAGGATGGAGAAGCCTGTTTAGCACAAAAGAAGATCCTTACCAAGATTAAGGACTGGAATGATCCAGTTGAAACTGCTCCAACTGCAATGAATCCCTGCTGGAGCAGTTCAAGTGTCCTGGAACAAGGCCACCTGAACTTGGATGGTCTGTTCCAGAACAGCCCCCCACCCCCATGCTGCTCTAAAGCTCATATTAGCTTCAGAGCCTTCTGGGCACAGATATTCTATTGAATATCCATGCTCGGATCTTGGAGGGGGGGGGGTATTCGGCCAGAGCTGAATTTTTACACATTTTTTTCAACTCGAATAGAATGTGGAAAATGGCTCCATGCACACCGCTATACAGATTGTTGATCCCTGATGAGCTCCACAAATGAATTTCAAGGCATCAAGCAAAAATCTCCCACATCCACACTTTTGACCTTGGAGATAGGAGCTGAACCATTGCAATGCAGCGCCTCCACTCCCAAACTCCACAGCCTTTCCAGAAGGATACCATGGTTAATGGTATCTAGGAAGACCATCAGAGGAACATTTCCCCTGTCTCAGAAGGTCATCAACCAGGGCAACCATAGTGGTTTCCATGTCATAACTGGACTTGAAGCCAGATTGAAATGGGTTTAGATAATTTGCTTCTACCATGCTTGTACCTGAGCAGAGGAAAATGATTAATTTGTTGATAATTAAACAGTACAATGGCTAGAGTGATTAACAGTCACAACTTTATATGTGTAGTACAAAATCTATATTGGTATTTTAAAGAAAGATTTTTAAGGAAAGAACTCTGCTGGAAAAATCAGTAACTTCTCAGAAGAAGCAGTAAGTAGCAACAGAGACCAGCAATCCTAGTTGTCTGACTTGGCATAAAGCATGCCATAGCTTTCTTGGGAATAGAACCCAATATATTCCTTGAGTCTGCGTGCATTTGAGTGCCTTGACAACAGCATTGTTAAAATAGCCAGATTTTTTAAAATTCAAAGGCACACACACACACCATATTGCTTTTCTAGACATAACACCAATATTACAGCCTAGTCTATCTTGGGAAGAATGATAGATTCATCTGCAAAGTAGCAAATACCCTGCTGAGCCCAAAAGCAGAACTCGGAGATCTTTTTTGAATTGAGTAAAGCCACCTTTACAAAAGAAGGAGAAGTCCAAGAACTTATACATCTAAATTTTTTATAACTCCACACCTACAGTGTATTACAGTAGCAAACATTCTGTGCTGAGATCATGCAACTCAGCAGCAGCTCATTTTCAACAGCAAACAAGAAGTAATGAGGCAGGATCTAAAATAAGATAAATCTGTTGGAATAAAGTTGGAAGTCATCAAAAAAGTATTTGAGTAGAAGATGGGAATCTCAGTACAGCCAAAATGAACATACAAAATGTAAGCACAAGTCCCAAAAAGAGTAATATAAGGAATTCCTGAAACAATGGAAACATTGGGAAAGTGGTTTCCAGTTTCTGTATGTTGTTCTTCCTACCATGTCACATAAAAGTTAACATTTCCCAAAGTCCAAACATTATATAGGAAAAAGGCCAATGGGTTGCTAAGCAGAGCGAGATAAAGACATTCAATTTAAGAAAAGCTTTTTTCCCGATTGCCAGATAGAGTGGGGTGAAGACCTTAACGATACTGAGATACAAGGCACAGAGTGAGGAATTTTCTCAGGACAAGTGGGCTGGATGAAGATTTAATCAGAAACATGGGGCCTTATCTCACTTACCTACCTTTGGACTACTTCAGCTGGTCTGATCCTACTGGAATGGTTTCCAGTCAGAGTGGTCCAGACGTTCTGGAACAAGACTGTCTGCTCTTGGGACAGCTGTTCCAGGACAGGCCCCATGCTGCTCCATGCCATCCTGTGCTACTCCTTTCCTAATATAAGCCCCTTGTGAGTTCAATAGACATGGGAAGCACACTTAGCCATTTCTCCTCCCTTACTTATGTGTTACCTGTTATTTGAGGTAATTCTAGGACACTGGCAGCTTAGAAACAGGAAACAACAATCCCTCTTGTTTCATGAACTTGTAAGATTTAGTGCTGGCACATGCTGGAAGGAAATATTTTCTTGTTATTGCAAAAGAATGGATACAGGATACAGTGATTAAAATTATGTAAACTAGGCTCCAAATCTTTGACCATCTTGGGAAATGAGAATACCACAGGAAAACCTGATTCCAGTTCTACTCTGGAGAATGTAGATATAAATGGTAAAGTTCTTGTTGGTGTTTCTCAATGGTAGCCCTAATTTTAGAGGACATATGGTGAGAGGAGTCTACAGACCAAGTTTAGGGTTAAAGGAACTTGTATCAAAACGGAACAGCAAAATCTTGGCACAGGAGAAATCATGGCTCTGATCTTAGCTACATTCTGCCAGAGAAAGGGACATGCAGGATAGATTCTTTTTCAAGAACACAGCTTTCTAGATAACAAGAATGAGATGTGATTGAGCCTGCTGAAGGCATGCATACATCTGAGGGTGTTTAGTGTGTTGCTTTGCATGCCTTACATTTTGCACTGCAATTTGAAATCTCAGACCACATGCACATGTATTTCCCTTGAGACATCTTGAGGGAGAAGTTGTTGCAGGTGTACCTCTGCCGTCGGGGCGGGGGGATCTGAGTGGCTTTGTTTGACTTCTGTGCCCTCTAGTCACATTGTGCAGATGCAAACTGTCTCCCTTCATTCAGCCAGAGTGGCTAAACTGCCACTGTGAGCTAGATCAAGGGGTCACAAAGTTCAGGGCCTCATCAGTCTGCATGTCAATGTGGACTTGGGAAGCCATGCCCACTATTGGTATTCCCTGTCTGTGCTGGATGAACCATAGTCCTGATTAGGGAGACCTTAAACTGACACTGCACATTTAAATACAACATTTAAACTACACCGCACAATAATAGATTCAAGCCATAATGGTCCATAAGTCACTTTTAAAAACTTTTCTTAAACTGAGGTTTTCTTATTTGGCTGGATAGATGCATTATATTTCCCTACATAAAATGCTTAAGGAAAGGCTGTTGCATTTTTCCACCCATTACATAATCGCTTATACTGACATCCTGGCTTCTGCCCACACTGACTCTGTTATCACTGCTGGAAAGACCAAATGTTCTTCACAGACTGATGAAAACAGATGGATGTCCTTTGGTGTCACATTAGGAAGGGATTGTATTGTTGAAAACACTATTGTTAGGCAGGGGGAGGAAAAGCTGGCAATTATCTGTGGCTCATCTGAGGATTAATCACAGTCTCTGTTTCACAAGACCAAAGACAATGGGGTGATATTATGTGTGGTTAAAGGAAGAAGAAGAAGAAGAAGAAGAAGAAGAAGAAGAAGAAGAAGAAGAAGAAGAAGAAGAAGAAGAAGAAGAAGAAGAAGAAGAAGAAGAAGAAGAAGAAGAAACAACTTTGTTTAGGAGCTAAAATACACTGAACAGTAGTGCCCTTTCTTAAAAAATAAGATAGCCTTATTTTCATTTTCCTATTGTGATATTTTTCTCATAGTGGTTTTCAGACATTCTCATCTTCTAAATATCCTTTCTGTACTGAAATGCACATCTTTGCATACATGCATAAGAACACAGGAACATAAGAAATAGGGGCATGTTGTATGAAGCACATTTCCCCCTTTTGATCTGAGTCAAATCAAAGGAGGGGAATGTTTGCCTTTGTGTGAAGCCCCCCCCCAATATAGAGGGCTTGGATGTTTGCACAAAGGGGAACCCACATCCCCTCCCTTGCCTCCTACTCACCTTTTGACTCTGCTGCCACTGCTCCCACACCCTACCTCAGAGGTTCAAGCCCTCCTGGAGATGCACACATTGCTGAAATGGCCACCCAGCTCCCTGGGAACCATGCAGGATTCCCAGTGATTCCTTGGGAATCGGGTGACCATTTCAGCCATATGCACACCTCTTAAAGTGATTGAGGTGGGGCATGCTGGTAGCAGTGGCATGGCATGGCAGGGTGCAGTGGGGGGCAAGGGAGGGGATGGGGGAAAGCTGCAAACAAGGGGGTGGCCAGAGTTGGGGGATAAAGTGGGGGGATGGTCATGGGAGATGCCCCCGCTTTCTGGTTGAATATATTTGATCCACACACAAAGGGGGTGGGGGGCTAGGAATGTAAGTCCCTTTGATCTGAGCATGATGCATTGAAACTTCAAATTCTCATGCAAATTCAAAGCTGATATATATATTCGGCACATCCCTAATAAGAAATATCCCACTAATTGAGCAGTCTGCTTTTGCAGTGTCCAACATAGCTTGCTCTGATTGCATTTTCTCAACAGCTGCCCTTCGAAGGCAAACCACCACATTAATATTCCTGAGCACTCAACGTCCCCTTTAAACAATGATGCAGTGTCAAAGCAATCATGTGATGACTTTAGGGGAAGGCAGCTAACTTCAAATCATACCTGAGCAGTTGCCACTCACCTTTAAAACTGTAGCCTCTGAATGCCAAGCCTCAGGACCTCTGTGGCAGCCTGTCGTGTCCTGGGCCAGCAAGGCAAGCAGGCAAACACATGCACGCTGCTAGATTCCAATGGGTTTAAGCTTACTCAAAGTCAGGGTACAGTCCAAGGTCGGGGCATCCAGAAGTTCAGCAATAATGAGGCAGTCCAGAAGTCAGCAAAGTCAACAGGGGTCCAAAGTCTAGGCACGATTCAAGAGTCACAGCTGGGGTTGCACAAAGTTAGTCTGCAACGCTTGCTGAGCATTTGCCGATTGCTTAAGTAGAGGACATTGCACCCCACCCCTGCTTCCCCAGGTGGGCTAATCGTTGTGAACAGCGTGTGATATGTTTCTGCTGCCACAGAGGTCACTGGCAAAGGCGTGGTTCCTCTCCTGAACTTTCATCTCAGGAGTCTGAGCGCTCCCTCAGAGCTCGTCGCTGACTCTTGGTGTCCGTGCCAGCTGACTCTGGTTCCTGTGATGTTGGTGGTGCCATTGCAAGTGCATCCTCCTCCTCTGAGGAAGGAGGGCTGGCATGATGGGGCATGACACAGCCCAGCTTTTAATGTGTGGTAAATGAGCCTTGGATTCCTGGATTATATATTGTGTACTGAGTGTTACTTTGAACTCTTGCCCTGGAGTTTCCTATCCCTTCAACCCCTGCTCAGCCACGAACCTGAACTCCAACCCTCAACATCAGCATCCCTAGTGATGAGTTGCTTTTAACTGCTATTATTTGACTGTCTTTCTAGGTTTAGATCAAGATATACTTCAGCTTTTGATCCAACTCCATATTTATTTGGTGTTTTCTTGAAGAAGCCACCTTACTCATGAGAAGGAACCTCTACTTTCCCATTCCAAGCCTTTTCACTCTTCTGTATGTTACTAGCCATGCCTCTGACTTTCTTGGAAGTAGACTTCTACCATACAATTTTGATTTCCAAATCTCAACTCTGGATCCTCTTCAAGCAAACACATGTGTCCCATGAAAGCCACCCATGTCCTGTGTTCTAGCTCAGCCTAGCTCCCGTGCTGTTTTCATGTTGGTTAGTCCTGACCCTCTGTTAATCAGTCCTAGGTTTCCACCCATGATCTGGTGGCAAGATGGAGCAAGGTAATTAGGTATGTACCTTAAAGGACATTGCCTCAGAATAAACAGATGGATATCCTCCTCCTTATCTGTGTGAATAAATTCTTGGATATGAATGTGCGTCTATAAAGAAAATACTAGGATATCTCACCTAATTTTAACACCTATTAAACCTTATTTTCCTATACATTAAACCTGATGAGGTGCAAATGACCAAAATTCATGCTTGGATTATACTTTCATTAACATTGACATTGAGTTCCCCACTGAAATTTATCAGACTAATTTTTGCCAATTTAAAACATTTCCATGCCATCCCTCATTATGAAAACCTTGGAATGGTTAGCAAACAAAAAAGTTAAGCAGAATGGATATCCAGGAACAAAGAGATGCCAGTTAATGTTGCAGTCTGAGTGGCCATTTGTTGCATTGCCAAAAAAAAGAATGAGTTGTATTGGAAAATTAAATGACAATAGAGGGCATAGATTCACATGTCTGCACAGACTAATTTATTGATGCAGATAAAAATATAGGCTGTTTCTACATGAACCTGAAGTAGTCCGTATCAGAGTAACTTGCTCTGATCATGTTCACAAATCTGCCCCAAGTGTCTGCATGGGATGACCTGTTTTGGTCAAGCCCCTATTCTGGTTCTGAAGCTTGGACCAGCTTCAGAGTCAGCCTGTGAATGCTCTGATGATCAGGATGAAAGTTCCTGGCCTTGGAGCTTCTGGGGAACCCATTTCAGCACCATGCCTTATTGCATTCCCCATGGTACAATGGACCATGGAGGGATAAGCTGTCCAAATACCTCTGTGTGCTGGTAAACCACCACCTAGTACACTGATAGACCTCTTTAAAGAGAGAGACTAGACCAGGCACTTGTGCTGCCAATCACGTGTTCCCCTTTCATCTCTTCTCCCCAGAAAAGGTGCAGATGCAGTGTTCAGGGCTATACCATTATACATGTGGTGGGAACACTGGTATGCATGGAGCCATTTTTAGTAAAGAAATGGCTCTGTGTGGTGTGGATGCACCATGCAGGTGTTCGGCCGTCTTTATTAAAAGAGCTTTATGTTGAAACAAAGTGTGGAAGATTTTTCAGTTTTAGAATGAGACTCCTTTAGATCTTATCCAGATTTCAGATTGCATGCAAGAGTATTGAGATAAATAAACACAATGATTGGATTCATTTTTGGCAATGTATTTTCTATCTGTTACCCAGATCTGTCCTAGCCTTACCTATATGTAAAACCTGAAGGATCTCCATATGGTTCTTGAGTGCTACCACTTAGGTTCTCTCCACCAACTCAACTGATCTGTTTATTTAACCTAACACCACATACAAACTCCCAAAGTTGGATTTAGAGCAGAGAGATCTCTTGGCAAGCTGATGGAAATCTGTTGCCCACAGAATGCATTGGTATATGCCAGGTCAGCTTCCTTATCTCTGAGCAACTCATGAATGAGACACGTGTTATTGACGGGTCTTATTATGAACTGGCGGGTGTTAAATGCAATCTCTAACAGGCTTGAAGGCAAAGCAGTCATGTATTGAACTGAAGAGAGAAAGAAGTAAATAGATAAAAATACTGCAAGAATGAATAACCTTTCCTTTTTTCTAAATGGGTCCTACTCACATATCTCCTGTCTGTACAAAGGTGAGTGAAATTATCCAATGGTGGTCTGGAAAATAAAGTTCTGATGTCTTAAAAGTTCACCACAGAGAGAAAATAAGCTCTGCAAACCTCGACTTAAAGAGATCTGGGGTCATTGCTTGAAGATGATTTTAATGGATGTGTACAAACACTGCTCTTTTCTAGTCTTCCAAGAGTCCCTACACACATTCTGCCACTTGTTTCCAAATATGTTATTGAGATTTGCGGCCTTCTCCAGCAGTGCAGCCAAGCAGCATTTAGGAGTTTGGAGATTTTTTAGATAAAACTCCTTCAGGGTCTGTGGATAAATGTCATCCCGCTTCCAGTGACCCAACTTTATTCTTCCACAAGTCATTTATGTTCTTTCTCAAACCAGCATAATTTCCCAAACTACAGCAGCACATCAGTTTACAGATATTTCCAGGGCAAATAACAGCTCAAATGACTTTTGCCCAGGCAAGCAAGCGAAACAATAACCAGCAAAGGCAACCACAGTAGTTAATCAGATAATGTGCTGCTGCATTATTTTTAAACAAGCCTGTTTTAAATGCTAATTAAGTAAAAACAATTCTCCTACAATTAAAACAGTGTCAGTTTGACATTTGTACTGCCATCTTTGCCTCTTTCCCATACCCAGCCTTTCCTGCTAGTTTTCATTACAGATGCTGCCTTTCCTCTGCCAGATCATTACAAGATGGGGGTAAGAACTGGACTGCAGAAATAGGCAGAAAAGGACACTAAACTGGACTGCAATCTTTTATCAAAACTTGATGACATTGTTAAGTTGGCTCTGTCTGTCTAAGCCTATTGAATGAGGCCTGGGGAAATGGTTTTGACAGAATGGCTAACCTGTGATGGACCAGATGATTGCCAGTGGCTTTCCATCACTGGCAATCCAGCCAGACATGGTCCTGGAGATACCCACTGCAGAACATGGAAGGCAGCAGCACGTAACCCTGCTGCTGAGGGCCAGAAATGTAGGTGGAGTAGGAATTCACTTCTATGTCCGTAATCACAGCCCACTGGTAACAAACATTCTTCCAGCATGACCCTGTGTTTGGTTACTAGCACTCAGTGTGCTAAGGGTTGATGCATGTAAAACAGGAAGGATACCTCTAAAGGCCATTTTCAGGGAATCAAGAGCAGGTAAAGTTTTCAACTTTGGCTTCTGCTTGAGATGCCCAGAAGCAATTGATGGTCTACTGTATGAAACAGGATGCGGAACTTGGTGGCCTGTGGCCTGATTCAGCGTGGGTCCTCATATGTTCTTATGAACTAGGAATGGACTAACTGGTCCTGAGAGAACCTGGGCATGACAGGGAAACCACTCCCCCACCATAGGGCTACATGATTGCTGTTGGAAACTATATCAAATTGTTCTGAACAACTGTGCTGCTGCCCAACCCTGGGGTCAGTCTCGAGTAGCTCAAGATACCAGGAACCAAATGAAGTGGGTGCCAAATGTGCTGGTGTAACCAGCTTCATAAGTCTCCTGGGCAATCCTCCAGCTTCCAGTCATATAACTGAGGAATTTGGGGGTGAGCCCTGCCAGAGCATAAGTCACCCTGCCCTTTCCTCACTTGGGGAGAGATCTGTTGACACTGCATGGGGTTTAGTCGGCCCTTGCAGATAGTGCAAGGATTAAGTATGTACTGTGATGGGATTGGCCATATGGCCATGAAATATTCCAATAAGCCCAGCCAAACTGCTAGACGCACACTACTTACCAAATCCACTAAGGAAGCAAGCGCCACTAAAGCCTAGAAAGAAGCAAAGATAATTTCCAAACTCCCCACAACCAGTGACTATCTTTTTATCCAACTCAGTCTCTTCCTGCCAAACACTGGAGTTGGAAAGTAAGCTAGTCCTCCTTGTTGGTGGCATCTAATTCTGGATTTCCATATCACTGTTCCTGGACCTGGTGACTGCAATATAAGAGCTTTGGTAGACAGTGAGGTTAGCTATACCATGATCAAGACCATGCTAGTTGATAATTTCCAGATCCCTAGAGTCAGAGTAGCAGGACTGACCATCTTTGTAATGAAGGCTGTGAGACCATGCAAAGAATAATTCCTATCAAAGCCAGAGTTTCCTATCAGGAGGAGGAATTAGTGCTTCTCTAGTGCTTTTTGCTTTTTGCTCCAATTTCTCTGCCATGCCAGGTCACTTATCTTCCTCACTAGGGATGTGCACGAATATTTGAATGCATTCAAAATTTGATTGAATCGAATGTCCTTAAACTCAAATTTAAAGATTGATTCAAATTTTGAATTTTGGATCTATTCATTTGAATTATCTGGACATTCATATGTGTACAGGTTCGTACACGATGCATACTTGAAGATCTGCATCTTTCCCGCATCCGTACACATTTGTACGGATTTGTATGGGATGAAAATGGGTTACATATGGAATAACTACGGGATGCATACGGACATGTACCAATGCGTATGGATGCATACAGATCTGGGGAAGATATGTACAGGCATCTACAAATGTTGTTGATATTCATAAGTGAAAATTCAAATAAAAAATTCGAATGAATAGATTCGAATTTGCTTAATTCGAACTGAATTTGATTAAATTTGAATTTTAAAAATTTGAATTAAATCAAATTTTTTAGTATTCGATTTGAATCAAATTGAATTGAATCCCAAAAATTGCATTTGTGCACACCCCTATTCCTCACTGCAGATTCCATTCAAGAGGAAAAGATATTCTTTGGGAGGGGAACAATGCCTGTTGAATGAAGACTGCGGTGCCAGTTGCTGTTGTTGCTTTAGCAAAAGAAAGAGATATTTATTGTTAACAACAATAATAAGAATGTGGCAGTCGGAGGAGCTGAAACGTCTCATCATAATTTTGGGGGCATGCTCAATTTCTTAAGATTTGAGAATTGGCAAGGGAAAGAAAAGTGGACTCTGTGCCTTTCCAGAGTGAAGCCTCTTTGCAACATCAGTGGCTTTTGGGTTGGGTTTGCATGGCAGCAATGGAAGCCTCATGTTGATCTCTTTGGAACAAGCTATGATCTGCTGCTGATCAAAGTACACTTGTTGTTGTTACATTCTGCATTGAAACATTTCAGGACAGTTCTTCCAAATCGGCTAACATGTGCAGCTAACCCAGGCAGGTGGCCTTTAAATGAAAGATCACCTCGCTAGAGGTGGGCTGAATGCAGCTACATCTTCTTTTTACATACTCAGCCAAAGGGAGCTGTCCAAGGTGGGCATATTCAAAATCTTTACCATCCTTTCCCTCACTCTTCAGTCTTCGGAATGCCTCCAGAAAGCATGGAGGAAGCAAAGGGTAGCCTTACGCAACACTGGAGAGAAAAACAGCTGCCAGATGTGTATTGGCACATCTCCAAGCCATCCATCCAATAAATCACAGTATCACCCCCTTTCTTTTGTTATTTGTGAGTGCACAGCCAGTTCCTGGATGGGTGAATCAGTGCTGTGCTAATGATGCTCACATCAGTAGCCAGAACTTTCATGACCACATTATTTAATCTACCCTTTAGTGGCAATAGGCTGGCAGCAGTCTGACATGGCACTATGCCTGCATGCTGTCCCGGGAGGGATGTGGGCAAGATGTCGGTGATATTTGTGCATTTGGTAAATCCTTTAGATAGTAGAGCAAAGTAGGTTTTGGTGTAATGGCTTAAAGTATTTACACATCACTACTGTGAATGTTTCAGCACAGAATTAGCTCAGCCCTCTTATGTGAGTATTAAGCATACAGAGGAAAGCATGCAGGCAGATTGCAAAGAGGCATAAGGGAGAAACATTTGTCACCTTTAACTAAGCATGTGTGTTTTATTTTACATTAGTAACTTATTTAGGGATTATAATTGGAGTTACTTAATCAAAAATGAAAAAGGCAGTTTTTAACAAGTGTCTGATTGCTAACACTTCATGTCTTGTTCAAAAAAGAAATAAATGACCTCTGTGAGTCATTCAAGTTAGCAGTCAAGCAGCCTGAAAGCATTATCTGTAGGTTCTTTCAGTTATGTTGTTTCATCACAGTTGAACATTATTTGGAAAACAATATGTTTCAGGTTTGTTTGTTTTTAAAAAAATATTGCTTTCATTTTGCTGTTTAATGTTACATGATTATTAATGGACTGTTTGTCTTTTTAGGAGGATTTGAACAGAAAATGAGCTCATACCCCTCAGTATAAAAAGATATCAATCATTTTGACTGCAAATTTAAGATCTTTGTTGGCTGTGGTCTTTGAACTGACTGTGGTTAGCAAATCCATTTTCACCCAAATAATACCTACAAGAAGGTTGGTGCTCAAGTACAGCCTTCTAGATATTCCTCAGCTCTTTCAACTCCTGGCATTTCATCACAAACCATGGGATTCTGGGAATACTAGTTCAGGAGCCCTTTCATGGGTTACTACTTTGTCTTGGTGGAAGGGCTTATGTAGTTCAGTGTAAGTATGAGTTATACTATGCAGAGACACCCAAAACAGGCATGTCAGAAAAGAGAGTTCTGACTAAAAGTGATCAAATGGAAAAGAAAATGGAAGAGAGGAGGGCAATAACAGATAGATCCAGAAAGAATGAAGTAGCTAGGTAAAAACTGAAAGGACACTAAAAATTTGCAAGCGTCCAATGCACTAAAGAATAATATTGCATAAGAACCTAGACTGTATGATCTATGAACCAAAGTAAGATGTGGCCAGACATGAGATGACAAGTTTCTTGAGAATCAGTGAACTTAAATGGATGAGAATGGGTGAATTTAATTCAGATGATCATTATATCTGCTACTATGGACAAGAAACTCATAGAAGAAGTGAAGTATCCCTCTTAGGCCCTTTTTGCATACTTCCTTTCCTGGGCAATCATCCCAAAAAAGGGAAGATGAGGGATAGATTGGCATCCACACATTCGGAAGCTAAATCTCACCAATGCTTCCCTATGTGCTAGTGAGGTGTGAATCACCTCAATTAAGGAGGTGATCATGGAGCCACACAAACAGTGCCAATGAGTATGCATAAAATGATTACCATGGCAACTGAGCAATGCAGCACACAACTGCACCTGTGCTACCTGGTCACATGCTCCATCTGCACCTTGCCTATCTTGTATAGAAGAACAATTAAAACTGCTTTACTACTATATGAGCAGGGGACATTCCTTCATGGACCACAATATTGAAGTGGCTCTGTGTAATGCAGCTGCAAAGTTTTGGGGCTGTCTCAGGATTTCCTCACAAAGATAAGTGTGAATTCGCCCACAGTCAATAAAAAAGCAAGAAAAGCAATACTTGGGTACAATCTAAAAAAACACAATGATACCTGTTCAACTCCAATTCAAACTGTTCAACATCACAGTAACCCAGATATAGGCCCCAACCATTGGTGCCAAAGAGGCTGAAGTTGCTCAGTTATATGAAGGCACACAACACCTTCTAAAACTAATACCCCCCCCAAAAAAAAAATCACTTTCATAATAAGCGTTTGGGATACTAAACTAGGAAAGCTAACTGAAGTAGAAGAAAACAGAGGTGTTTTTGCACTATGGCAAAGATGCCTCAGAATGTTTTGGCCCAAACGTGTTGAAGCTACTTTCCCATCTGCACTGGCAGGTAAACAACACATTCCAAATGTGTCCTCTCCCTGCCTACGTAAGAATGGGAATGTGGCTTCAACGTGTTTGGGCCGAAGACCTTCCCCCGGTCTCCCCCAATTGGCTGCCTTGCAGCCGGGGGTGGGGAGGCATGTCGGGTCACTTCCCTGGGCTCCCATGAGGTTCATCAGCCTTGATAAGGCCCATACAATTGGCAGGACCCCCACCTAGCATCCCCCATCCCACCCTGGGGTAGCACGCATGTGTGCATGGCGCTTACCTGCCGCTGCTGGCTCAATTCTGGCTGGAATAGGCCGGCGACATTCTGAGCATGTGCGTGGGGTGGCCCCTCATTGGCCAGGCACCCGCACCTGCTCAGATGGTCAGTTGAGGCCAGGCGGGTGCTCGGCCAATGAGGGGCCACCCCAAGTGCATACCCAGAACATCACCGGTCTATTCCAGCCAGAATCGAGCCAGCAGCAGCAGGTAAGGGCCGTTCATGGGGGCGTGTGACCCCAGGGTGGGGAGGGGGTGCTGGGTGGGGGACCTGCCACTTGTATGGACCTGATCCAGGCTGATCCACCTCATGGGAACCCAGGGAAGGGACCCGACATGCTTCCCTGCCCCTGGCTGCAAGGCAGCCAATTGGGGGAGGCCAAGGGAGGGGCCCAGTTGTCACAGAGGGAGAACGTGCAAACGCTTTCCCTCCGTGGCAGCTGGGGGCATTCTGGATCATTTGGAATGCGTGGAGAGCACTTTCTAGCACTCTGCTTTTGGAAAGCATTTACACCATGTTGGGACGCTTGGGGCAGCCTGGAATTGATTTGGCCACCCCACAAGAGTGAATGTAGCATCCCGGCATGTTGTAGATGTGTTTCAAACCCCTTTGTGCAAGAAGGCCTCTGGTAAGCTTGACCCTGGAGTACAAAATGAAGCTAGAAAAAGACTAATAGAGTTTTGTCAAGATAACTTGCTGGTTATAACAAGCAATGTTTTCCAACATCTCAAAAGGCAACTCTACACATGGGCATCACCAGATGGTTAATACAGAAATCAGTTTGATTATATACAGTACTTTGTAGTCATTGATGGACTATAGTTGGGGTGTCCACTCCTGTGGCTCATGAGCCATATGTAGCCCAGGATGGCTATGATTGCAGCCCAACACCACATTAAAAATTTACTTAAACATTATACTAAAACATTATGAAATTACACACAGACCATTTTTGTTTGGTCATCAGTTTTGGTTAGTGTTTGTAAATTTAATGTGTGGCCCAGATACACCCAAAGGTTGAATACCCCTGCTCTATACAGTTGGTAAGAACAGAACCTGAAATTCATTGTGGCTCAGATCGGGAGGTTCTTATTGCAAAATTCAGGCTTAACTTGAAGAAAGTAGAGAAAACCACTAGACCACACAGGTATGACCTAAATTATATCCTTCATGAATATTCAGTGCAGGTGATGAATGGATTTAAGGGATTAGTTCTGGTAGACAGAGTGCCTGAAGAACTGTGGACAGAGGTTTGTGACATTCTACAGGAGACAGCACCAACAAAATCACCCCAAAGAAAAAGAAGAGAAAAAAGCAAAATGGCTGTCTATGAGGCTTTGCAAACAGCTAAGGAAAGAAGGAAAGGCAAAGGAAAGATAGAAAGGGAATGATATACCAAAAATGAATGCTATTTCCATAAAATAGCAAAGAAAAATAAGAAGAGATTCTTAAATGGGCAATGCAAAGCAACAGAAGAAAACAGTAGAATGGGAAAGACAAGAGACCTCTTCAAGAAAACTGGCACTATCAAGAGACTTTAATGAAAAACTGGACATGTTAAAAGACAAAAATTGTAGGGACCTAAGAGAAGTTGAAGAGATTGAAAGAGGTGTCATGAATACACAAGAGACCTAAAAGAAATCTTGGCTGTTTCCACGCTTACTATAGTCCATCTGGATTAAGTAAATCTGGATCTTCAGAATCCAGTCCTTGGGGAATCTGTTACTTGAAGTTCTGGGTCTAAACAAAAACCCCATACATCTGCACAGGCATATAGCACCTGATGGCAATGGGTGCTAAACAGGGCTGCCATGTAGCTACTGTAGCATCCATTCTAAGACCTCCTCGAACTGGCCTGTGAAGGAAGTGCTGCCCGCGGCAGCATGGCACAATTAGCCTGCACAACTGTCATTCAAAAGTCACTTCTATTCATAGTGTGTGTGGAAAGGAGATGGCTGCATAGTTGACTATGTAGCTACCACATTGATGGTCACTGGTTGCATAGTTCATCTGCATAGGGAATTGGTGGCTACCTAGGCCCACCCCTGAACCCCGGCATGCATGTGGATGTGGGCTCTGAAATCTATGGCTAATCTGGATTATGGGTCCCAAAGACCCCATTAGATCCAGAACTTGATAATGCTCGTGCAGATGACACAATCCCAGTGGGATCCTAATGGTGCTTGCAGTGTGGAAGGTGAATGCATCATAAAACCATACAAATCAGGTTCTTAATGGGGTCTATGGGGCAGCTGCAGAAACAGACCTTAATATCACTGATAACCACAATGGTGTGATCAGTGTCTTAGAGTCAGATATCCTGCAGTAATGTCAAGTGGGACTTAGGAAGTATTTCTAACAGCAAGGCTAGCAGAGGTGATGGCTAGACTATTTAAAATCCAAAAAATGCTGCACCCAATTTGCCAGGACATTTGAAAAATGTCCAGGATTGTAAAAGGTTCATTTACATTCCAATCCCAAAGAAGGGAAACGCCAAAGAATAGGGATGTGCACTGATATTCAAAACATTTGATATTTATACAAATTCAGACATTCGTATAAGAATGTTACAGCATTTGTACACTGACGTCTGAATCCATATGAATGCTTTGGCGAAATGGAGAGGTGGGGAAGCAGCTGCACCAGTCACATCTGCAACAAATCTAGAGTGCATTCACCATGGTTTGAGATTGGATTCAGAGTGGATTCAGGGAGGATTTAAGGCTTTCCAAATTGATATGTTATGAGATACGTATCAGATACATATATATTCATATTGAATAGAATCCTACCGCATTTGAAGGGGATCTATTCAAACAAACACAAATTTTCTTACATTAAATTCAATACTAATCGAGTGCAAAAGAACTCATTCAGCCAAAGAAGGTTCAAACTACTGAGAGATTGTGTCCATTTTACCCACTAACAAGGTCATGCTCTAGGTTTCAACATGGAAACTGAGAACTACCAGAAGTGCATGGTGGATTTTGAAAAGGCCTAAGAATTAGAGATTAAATGGGCAACATCTGCTGGATTATTGAGAAAGTAATGGAGTTCCAGAAGAACATCTACTTCTGCTTCATGGACTATGCTAAAGTCTATGGGTCTGTTCACATTTATCTTGTAGCGAGCACTGGTCCAATATCAAGTCAGGCCTGTCCTCAGTAGGAAGCTCTCCTGGAGCCTTCCAGCAGCGAACTGCTAAAAAACAGTCTACATGCTTACCAGGAGTGCTAGCATGGCAAATGGATGTAATGGTGCAACTGCACAGTTCTGAACAGTGTTCAGATTGCCATGGCAATGTCCAATTGCATGCCAGATGTAGCTGCAGATGTTGCCATGTAGATCTTCCCTGTCCTGCCCATTTCAAGTGCTGCTGACCTGGTATTATACCGTAACAGTCAGATAAGTGTGAAAACACTCTTTGTGTGGATCACAACAAATTGAGCAAGCTCTTAAAGAGATGGGAATACATGAAGCAACTGACTGGGTCAAGATGCAGAAAGGTACATCATAAGAAAGGTTGAGCACTGAAAAATTGATGCTTTCAAATTATGGTGCTGAAGAAGTCTTTTTGAGAGTTCCTGGGGCTTTAAGCTGATCAAATCTGTCAATAATGAAATAACTATTATTCAACACCTAAAGTAATTCCTTCTCCCATATCAATCTGCCCATGCCTTAAGATCTGCAGTTGAGGACTTTGTGGTTATTCCACCACCTTCAGTAGCTAAAGGAGTGGTTACTTGGGGTAGGACCTTTTTGATGGAAGAACCCATACTACTGAATAGTCTCTTCACTGTATACATTAAGATTAGTAACGGTGTGCCTATTTAGCCTGGCTTTTGGCTGAGGAAACATCTCCTCCCCCCCCCCCCATGATTTTAATTTCGATTTACTGTTGAAACTAGCCCTGAGACCTTCACATAATGAGAATGCAGAATTCACTGGAAAAGGTCCTGATGCTGAGAAATATTGAAGGGGACACCAGAGGATGAGATGGATAAATAGTGTCGTGGGAGCAATACGAGATTTGGCAAAATTTGAGAGACTGTAGAGGATAGAAGGTCCTGACATTCTATGGTCTGTGGGGTCATGAAGATCTGGGTATGATTTGACTGCATAACAACAATAGATCAAGATAATTTGAAATGCTGTTGTTGAGCAACTCTGAATTAGGCTATAGTTCAGATACAGGACTATAGGAGGCTGAAATAACCTCCCTTCTGAGGTGCCTCAGGTACCTTCATTGTATGTATTTAGACATTTGGTGAAGGTAGACAGGTAGACATCTTGGTCTTTGGAGGAGGGAACAGCATTCCTTCCCCATGCAGGCACTGCTACTGTTTTAGCCAATCTATTTTATTGTATTTACAGCAATTTTATTGTGATATAAGGCAGGGTAGAAACGTAAATATACCCTATGACGACACCAATCTTGGAAAAATGAGATGCAAGAGCTGGGATTATAGCCTGTGTCAAGTGTTCCCAAATGAAATTTTCAAATGTCACTAAACTCATGCCTAAAAGGTATTGTAAAATACTTAATGTATCTGGCAAAAAGGTTTTAAAAGGCAAGAAGAATATAAATTTTAAATGTTAGAAATAGCACATTATGATGCATTAATATCGCTTATCAGTACAGTGACATTTATTCAAAATCTTCTCTATTTTTTCTGAGGGTGGCAGGTGTTTATTAAAGCCCCACTCCATGCCAAGAACTCCCCAGAGCAAGGAGAGTTCTGTAAGCTTCTTTAAATGAACACTATATATATAGATTTGAAATTTTGCTCTGCCTGTATGGTTGGAGCTTGTGGTAAAATAGATAAGTGGATAGCATAGAGGACGGAATTGACCCCTGGACAACGCCATATGAAAGCTCCCAAGGGGTCAAGTGAATATTCTCCTTTAGCTACTTTTTAGAGTCTACCTTGGAGATAGGAAGATAACCATTGTAGGTCAATGCCTCCAGTGTTAAAGTATGTATGTATTTGTTTGCTTGTTTTGCTTAAAAAAAAACCCATAACGTTTCACATTTTTGCTTCTCTAAAATGGTGCATTTACATTAGAAGGCTTAAATTTTAGCTATAATTGTTTCCAACGCCCCAACGCCACCATGGATGAGAGGAGGAGGGAGAAAGAGCACTCAAACATTTCCACCTTCTGCAAGGACTACAAAAACCCAGCAGCACCTAGCCCAACATTCCAATGCTCCAACGCCACCATGGACGAGAGGACAAGGGAGAAAGAGCGCTCAAACATTTCCACCTGCTGCAAGGACTACAAAAACTCGGCAGCACCCAGCCCAATGCTCCAATGTCGCCATGGACGTGGGGAGGAGGGGGAAAGAGCACTCGATCATTTCCACTTGCTACAAAGACTACAAAAACTCAGTAGCCAGTTGTCCCACCTGTTCATAGGTTTTTTTCTCTTATTATTATTATTGTATATTGTATTAGTTGTTATAACATGTAATGTATTTTTGATTATTCTTATTTGCTGTACTCTTTGATATAATGATTGAATTTGTATTGTATTTTGTTTTTCCATTTGTTGTGAACCACCTTGAGCAAATTTTGTTTGGAAAGGCGGTATATAAATAAAAATGGAAAAAAATGGAAATGGAAATAATGCAGAGAAATAAATAATAGAGGTAATTAATCTGACACCCTATACAGTGAAGGCATGGTGATGGATCTGTTTTCACACTTTGGAACTGCAGTTCTTTGACCTACCTAGCCCCAACTCCCCCCCCCCAAAAAAGTGATTCCTCTTTCCTGTACCAATAAAATGAGGAGGGTTGCAGAGGTATAAAAGACACAGCTATGCTATATTGCTAGCAGAACTGGGATACCATGCATTGTCACTAAGGTTAATGGCCCATACCAGCAATCTGGGCAGTGCCTACTTTACCCAATTCAGAGCTTCAGTCCATTTTCAATTCCATGTTCATGAAGGTCAGTTTGTATAGATAATACACCTGTGCTTAATCAATTGGACTAGTTGCCAGCTAGCTTCCAAGACAGATTCAAGGTTTTCTTATTAACATACACCACCACCCCAAAAATAACTTGGGACCCAGTTAGCTGGTAGATGACTTCTTGTATTACCCACCTGTAAGTCACTGTGATCATCCACAGAAACCCATTTAACAGATAGCAGACTATGCTGAATGTTACCTTAATGCCATTCACAATCAAACCTACTTGATAGTGGCATTTTTTCCTGTGGAATTCTCTCTCATGTTTGTGAGTTGCTTACAATAACATATTTTAGAAATCTCCTTGAAGCACATCTGTTTTCCCAAGTCTTCCCTGCCCAATATGCTCCCTTTAATCTCTTTCTTTTTCTTGCTTTCATGCTTGGTGTTTGTTTCACCTTTTGCCATGGACACACCTTCACGTTAATCCTTCTTCAGTCCATCTTTGGACCACAACATTCACACCTTTTTGGTCCAATCCAATCATACTCTCCCAAATCCTGACTTTTACAAGTCTCAAGCCATTATAGAGTTGTTAATACATTTTCATTTTGGGGGTGTGATCAGGCAAGAGGGCCAAAGGGCTCGGAACCATACTGTAGTGGGTGGACACTGCATGAATTTGCAATGCCTTTTGCCCAATATGTCATTACACGCTGTTGAGTCACAGAACTCTTATCCTATCAAAGCACAGAGGATGCTGTGACTAGGAATGTCCACAAATATTCAAAACATTCAAAATTCAATCAAATTCAGACATTCAAATTCAGACTGAATGTCTATACATTTGAATTTAACATTCAAATGAGTTTTCAAATCCTTCAAATCATTCATACGAATTATTCAGACATTTGTATGTGTACAGATACATACATGTTACATACGTATCTGTATGCATCTTATTCATATCTGTATGCATTTGTACAGATATGTACAAAAGAAAAACAGGATGTATATGGGATAAAAATGCGTACGGATGTATTTGGACACATACAAATGTTGTTGACATTTGTATCTTCAAATGCGAAATGAATATTTGTAAGAATAGATATGAATGTATTCAATTTGAATCAAATGTGAATACATTCAAATTTTAAACATTCAAATCAATTTGAATCTTCAGATATTTGATTCAGATCAAATGGAATCCTGAAAATTGCATTCATGTGATGGTGGAGATGGGCAGAGATCTAAAAATCTCTCATAAAAGAGTCTCAGGACAAGAACAGAAAGGTGAACCAAACTGAGGTCAAACTGAGGAACGATTATCAGGTATTGTGTGTGGAGTTAGTGTATTTTTAGTCCAGGTTTTTAATAAAATGGACTATTTCAGCATGGTATGACTAAGGCCTTTGGTAATTTTTTTTCATTATTTATATATCTTGAATATGTTCTTAACCACTGTATGCAACTTTGAGATGTTTATAAACATAATCAGATAATATACAAATGCTTAAAATAATCAAATAAGTTACAAGTGTAGGTTTACTTCCTTCAGAGCTAGAAGACACCAGTAATCTCATCTTCTATGTGTTTCTTCAGACCTTTTGCAAAGTCATCCATGTTGCTGGCCAGTTCTATCTATGATCCAAACTTCTTCCAGGAAATGCTGACTTTCTATTTCAGCCTTACCAGTAGTATTAGCAGCACTCCCATGCCTTTGTTTTCATAGAAAACACAAGAAAAATAAAATTGTCCCATAGTCATTATTTTCAGTTCCTACCGACTGCCTCTAATTTGTCTTGTATCCTAGAAACCACATATATCTTCCTAAAGCACTGGAAACAGTAGACATCCAGGTGGCTCGCAAAATGTAACCCCCGCCCTGTAGTGTCAATCAGTACTCATCCAGGCTAAATGAAGACCTTAGAGATTGATACTAATTTTATTCTTTGTTTTCTCTCCTTGGTTTCCTCTCTTTTAATTAGCTCTTTTCCTGCAGTACTCACTTACAATATTATAATGAACTGTTATAAATCCAGCACTTGTCTATTTACTGTCAGAATTCTATGGCCATTTATAGCTATTTTACAGTCAAGAGTGGGAATCTAATTCTAAGTCTCCTCTTCTCAGTCATTATTTATCTTGAAAGATAGAAATTGTCTGAGGGCTATTTGCTAATGTAGGCAACCCATGTTGAAATTCCCTCTTCTGCACAATTATTAAAGATACAGGAATCCTGACTATCTTTTGGCTTGTCAGTTCCAGCAGTTCAAGAAGCCAACCAATAGATATATATGAAGGATAGATTATTGTAATGGTGACAACCACTTTTTTGCATCCTTCGCAATGAATCTGATTCTGGACTTTCAGGCATTTTCTCCCTAAATTTGCCTTACCCCATCTCAAAACCTGAGAATGGGCATCTCTTCCTGATTTGGGATTTAACAGCACCAAGGACAACTGTTTTTTTAAAAGATGGATTGGCCTTGGAGCTCCATAAGTACCGAGGAGGGAAACGTAGGGAAATATGCAAGCAGAATGATGCAAGGGGCAGTATAAGGATTCACATGTTCCTTGACGGCAGAATTTGGACCAGAGGAGTGAATACAAATGTATATATGCAAACACCAGAAGCCTTCGAGCTAAAATAGGGGAGCTAGAAAGCTTAATGATGGATAGGATTGATATTATTGGCATAACTGAAACCTGGTGGACCAGTAAAAACCAATTGGATACAGTAATCCTAGGTTACAAACTGTATAGGAAAGACAGGGAAGGGCAAAATGGAGGTGGTGTAGCCTTGTATATTAAGGAAGAGATAGAATTTTATGAACTAGAATGTCTAGGTGAGTCTGACTCTTCCACAGAAGCAGTGTGGGTAAAAAAACCAAGCCAAAAAGGAAGCCTAACAATAGGGATATGCTATCATCCTCCCAACCAAATACCAGAAGGAGATCAACAATTGGAAAATGAGGTAAAGGTAGTATCCCAAAAAGATAGGGTAGTTATAATGGGGGACTTCAATTATCCTCACATAGACTGCATTAACTCCTGTTCAACTCAGGAAAGAGAGAGAAAATTCCTAGACTGTTCCATGGAGCAAGTGGTCATGGAACCAACCAGGGGAAAGGCAGTCCTGGACTTGATCCTAAGCAATGTTCACGACCTTTTGACAAAGTTCCACATCAAAGGCTACTGAGTAAACTCATCAGCCATGGAATAAAAGGACAGGTTCTGTCCTGGATTTGTGACTGGCTTAAGGGCAGAAAGCAGAGAGTAGCAATAAACGGCAAATTCTCAGGGTGGAAAGAGGTAAAAAGTGGGGTCCCTCAAGGCTCAGTGTTAGGACCAATGCTTTTTAATTCATTCATTGATGATCTAGAAGAAGGGGTACACAGTAAAATAGCAAAGTTTGCTGATGATACTAAATTATTTAGGGTAGTAAAATCCAAAGGAGATTGCCAAGAGCTCCAGAGGGATATCTTAGCATTAGGTGACTGGGCAACCAAGTGGCAAATGTGCTTTAATCTTAAGAAGTTTAAAGTAATGCACATTGGGGCCAAGAATCCAAATTATGTCTATAAACTGATGGGATATAAGCTTTCTGCAACACAGAAGGAAAGGGATCTCGGGGTTTTTGTGGACAGTTCAATGAAGGTGTCATATCGAATCAAATGCAAGAAAATTTGTTTTCATTTGAGTAGAACCCCTCTGAACGCGGTAGAATTTGTATTTGATACGAATGCTCAATCTCATACAAATCCCATATGAATCCCATACAAAGTTTCATACAAATGTATCAAAACATTTGATTCGATTTCAAATGTCAATCTTTGACTGTGCCAAGATTCTATTCAAATTTGAATGTCTAAATTCAACCTAATTCATATGAATTTAGAATGTTACAAATATCCATCCCTAGTTTGAATGCCTTTGTGTGTGTGTGAATCTACAAAAGGGATGTTTTTGTTTTATAGGGTGATTTTTTAAAAAGCTCTGCCTGATCGCACCCTAAGCGTATCTCCTACCCTGTTTTTGAGCATATATCAACCAATAATAGCTAAATCATTCTAGAATTAACTTTTTTTAATTAGTAAATAGAACAGGTGGTGTATTGTAGCAGAAGGAATGTGGTGAAAATGTCCTGGGCACCACAAAGGGAAATGTCAGAGCGCAAGGCAGCAACTTCAGACTTTCTCTTTGTGCACTGACCCTTAGGCACCATTCCCACACACCATAGTACACTGGTTTCATGATCACAGCTCCTTAGATGCCATGGTGCAGCAGGTATTATTACTGTTACTGTTATGTTATTGTTTTGTTTGTATTCTGATTTCAAAGGTTCCAAATCAATCAAGCAATAGGTGTTTGATTACTCCTTTTGAATGCTTAACTTTGCAGGACTGCTGCTATTACCACATTTAGCTCACTTATGCCTAATGACTACATAATTTTCTCCTATAGGGAAAGTATTTATTATGCTTCCTTTGCATAACTAAAAGAACCGTATTCAATTGTTATAGTAACAGATTGCATTCAGGATCAGAAGTCTCAACTGAACTTTGGCATATATGGGAGGCATACATTAGAATTTTATTCAAAACTAACTACAGTACTTCTTAAATGTGCCGATATAGTGCAATATGAGATTTAAAAAATAATTTCAAGTCACTGAGGCAAGTTTGAATTCTGCCTATAGACTACATTAGCAGGCAGATGCAAATTCTTATTTTGTCTTTTAACCTGATTTTCCTTTTGTACAGGGCTAAATAATTCTAAATAATGGTTGTATTACAGTCACTTCCAGAAAGGTAAGGTTACCACAGGCCATAGTCCCAGCTTTCAAAGGCTTCTAGAGGTGGTGTCTTAATTGTGGCCTGGCAAAAAGGGCTTCTTGTCAGGCTAAGTCACATCAGTGAGTGCTTGTGCCTGCACGTGCTGGAATACATCAGTGGCCCTCTCACAAGTTGGTTGCCATGTATTGACTGTACACCCCAAAGACCACAAGACAGTGACTTCAGAGTTTCTCCTTGGGTTCCTAGTATAGCGCCCAGTGTGGAATTGTCCGTAGCTGCACCACTTTGTTCTCCTTGGAAGAAAGGCAGGATATAAATGCTATGAAGTAAATCAGGAAAGTGGGTAGCATGAACAACACGGTGAGAGAAGTTTGACCAAATTGTCATCTTAGCCCCATCACCACCTACCAGTTCCATGGGCCCATTTCCATTTTCGGCAGCAGTGGACACTTCACAGTGACCGCACCAGCCTCTTTTCCAATGTGACTGCTGATGGAAATGCCTCCTTTGCAGGGTGGTTCCTCCTTGCTTGGAGAAGACACCATTCTGCAGCACCTCATCCCTCCAAAATGAAGATGAGGAGGTCGCCTTCTTTCTGCAGCGACTCATCCATCTGCAGGACCTCTGCCTGAAAGAGGAGATGCATCCGTAAGGACAGTTATGGCACCATAAATGTTGTTTGAAAATAGAACTGGGGTGTTCCACTTAATGACACTGAAGGGAGGGGCCCTTTAATGAAGAATGATCCAAAACAAAGACCAGGAATCAGGGATGTGCATGGATTATCCATGCATTCAGAATCCAGATAAACACGTCCGGATTCTGAGATTCATGGACAGATTGAATAGGGCCCTACTTTAAGGGCCCTATCTGTCCATAAATCAGATAACCAGTATTCGTAGAAACTTTGGTAGAAGGATACTGGATGCCACAGAGCATCCCTACCCCAGCCACCTTCTCCCCCCAAACCTCCCCCCCCCAGCAACCTCTCCAGTGCTCCCTTACCTGCTCTGGTTGTGGCATGGGCCTTTTCCAGGACCCTTTGGAACTGCGAAAGGGTTCCGAGAGCTAATACAGGCCTTCATGGTTCCAAAGGGCCCTGGAAAAGGTCCACACTGCCACCAGAGCACCCGTGCCCACCTCCCCAGGCCACCCTTTCCTGGGGGGGGGCGTGCTCTGGTGGTGACATGGGCCTCTTCCAGAGCCCTCTGGAACTGTGAGCAGGCTCCCAGGAGGTAAATACAGGCCTCACGGTTCCAGAGAGCCCTGGAAGAGACCTGGTTTGGTGGGGGAGGGGAGGGCAAAGGAGGAATGGGGGGACTTGTTCCGGGCACGGATATTCTACAGAATATCCATGCTCAGATACAAATACCCCCACATCCAGGAGGGGGGTATTTGGCTGGAGCCAAATTTCTTCACATTCTATTCAACTCGAACAGAATGTGGGGAAATGGCTCTGTGCACATCCCTACATAAAATGCCCTGCTAATGTCTAGATGGAATAGGTACCTAGGCACATCTTTCAGGCTTGGGGTCCAGGCAGAATACCTCTAAAGGTCCTTTGCAGAGATTGAAGAGCAGGTGAAAGTTTTGCTTTTGTCTTCTGTGAGATGCTCATAAGCAATTGGTGGATCACTGTGTGAGACAGGATGCTGGACTAGATGGGCTGTGGCCTGATCCAGCAGGGCTCCTTTTATTTTCTTATGTTCTTAGATGGCAGCTGTACCAATATTGGACATTGTCAGGACTTTTCCCTTTTTTCAGTTTGTGTCCCATTCTCAAAAGTGCCCCATTCCTCTTCCTTTTGAGCTTTACCAGCTTCCTTCGAACATCACCCTCTCTAGCTCCAAAATGACTTTAAAGCCAAAGGCACATGAATTTTAAATACATAAACTCTGTCCACACTGAATGAGAAGAGCAAGTAGCTCTTCTTGTAAGCTTTACTTTGAATTTCATTGAGCAAATTCCTTGGGAGGAGGTGCCTTGTCAAACGGCACTGGGAAATGCAGAGTGTTTGTATAACCAAATGCACTGCCACTTGTTCCAATTTCACCCTGATTTTTCTTTCAGAAAATGAGCCTTTTAAAACATTTACTTCCTTACCTGAACCCAAGGGAAGGGAGAATCCTATGACCTTAAGAAATAAAGGGAGGAACAACCCCTACACACTTCTTAGCATTTCAGAACCAGTGAATGTTGCCATTTAGGCACTACAGATGTCTTTTTCAAAGACATCCCTGCATTAGATTAGAGCATCTGGGATTCTGTATTATCTGTATTTTTGGTGAGCAGTTATATTTACTTGTCTCTGCTTTCTTAAATCTGATAACTATTGCCACATGAAATGCTTATGAGCTTTATTTTTCTGAAAGGGTAGTTTTATTTCTCTCCCAAACATCTATAAATACAGATAGGGAGTAGATTTTGTTCTGCCTTTCCTCCATCTCCTGTAACCTTTTTGCTGTGACTTTCTAGGGGTCACACAGCTGAAGGGCTGGCTGTGCAGATGCCATTTAGCAGTGTGGTGGTTGTGTGCGTATCAAACCTGCCTTTTGCATAATGTTCTTCGAATGCTTCATGGCATACACAGTTGATGTCCTTTTATGGCAAAACAATTTGTAGTTCCATTGAGTCTCTGCTTATTAGACAGTGTGCATGTTTCTTTGGCCATAGATAATATGCATTCTACCTAAGTAAATAAAAATCCTTGCTTTGGTAGGAACAGCATTTATTCTTCTGAGCCAAAATTTAAATCTTGTTTGTATCCATGTTGGTGCAGCACAGATGTATATAACTAAAGCGTTGAGGCCTGAAGTTATCCTTAGTAAGTGAGTCCTCAGAATCTTCTGTTATATGTGCATATGAAGCAACCCTTGCACCATGTTGTCATATTCAATCTTGCTCCATTGTTTTTACATGCTGCAGCGTGCAGCCTTTTACTATGGAAATGTGCTGTGCATAGCCCTGCAGGCCACAGAGGCTGTAAACATAAAAATACATTTTGATAAAAGTTCTGTAAAGCAGGATGTCACTCCCGTTTCTCCAAGTAACAAATAAATGGATGTGGAAGGACAACTTCTATCTCTGATGCCATGATAAACAAACTCTTTGCAGCCCTTAGAATGGAAGGGAAGGGAAGAGTTAATGAAAGAGTATGGTGGGGGGGCTTGATGGTTTCCTTTTCTATAAAACATAAGTCCTTTTTGCACTGGGACTTTTTCTGGATTATATCCTGGAATAGGGACTAGGGATGTGCAAGAATGTTTAAAATTTGCCCAAATTTGC
This sequence comes from Aspidoscelis tigris stejnegeri, assembly GCA_023333525.1. Lineage (NCBI taxonomy): Eukaryota > Metazoa > Chordata > Lepidosauria > Squamata > Teiidae > Aspidoscelis > Aspidoscelis tigris. The sequence continues at coordinate 31,753,907 of JALMGA010000004.1, read as the reverse complement.
CCAAATTCAGACATTTGAATTCAAATGGAATGTTGGCACATTCGAAGATTGACATTTGAATTCTAATTGAGTGCTTTGGAACTCTTGTACAAATATTTGTTACATTTGTGACTATGGGAAGGTGAGAAAGCGGCTGCTTCAGTCCCTTCTGCAATTGATCCAGAGTGGATTCAAACTGGACTGAGAGCAGATTCAAAGTGGATTCAGGGCAGACTTGACACATTGGCTGCTTCCGCAGTTACCTATTTAAATACGGATCTACCTCATCCGGATTTAGTAAATCCGGTTTAGAATACATCTGGATTTACTAAATCTGGATGCAGGGTAGATCTGGATCTATGAGGGTAGATCTGGATCTAATAGATATGGATCTACCCACCCCCGTCCTTCCGCACACGCGGTGGAAGGACAACTTAGATATGGATTTGAGGTGGGTGCTGTCCGGATGAACAGCACCCGCCTCAAATCCGTGTCCTGTGGGCTCTCCCCTGGCCTGCCATGATTGGCTCTGCTGGAGCCAAGCATGGCGAGCCGGGGGACTCTGCTGTCGGGGCTCGCCCTTGCCCCAGAAGCGGTGGATCGCCGCTTCTGGAGCCAGGGGGAGCTTCTACGAGGCCCTCCCTAGCCCTCCCCCAGAGGAGAGCCCGAGCGATCCCCTCCTTACTTCTTCGGCGTCACCCCGATTGTGGTCACGGGGACCCAGGAGGCTGCGCGCCTGCATGCTGCGTGCCTCCTGATTGGCCAGGGCTGCTTCTGGCTTCTCATGGGTCCCCACCTATGGGATTTGTATCAAACATTCCTATCGAATTCAAATCCTACCATATTTGAATGAATACAAATTTTCTTGCATTTGATTTGATATGAATCAAATGGAAAAAAAACATTCATGCATATCCTTAATAGGGAACTGCCATTTGCATGCTAATGCAGACTACGCTAGGCCCCAGGGGCCATAAAGACATTTCCATTCATTTAAGGGTAAGTTTGATTGTATCAAGTAAGCGTGATTAATATTATTGTTTCAGTAGTAAAGATATAACAATAACATTGACATTGTATGTAATTAAACAATTCTAGATCTAGGTTTTTAATGCTAAAGGTCCTTACGACAGTAAACACTGTGATATTACATAAATAATCATTCTTATGACTTCATGACAACCTTGAATTGATTTGTAGCATGCTATTAAATAATACTGCTTTAAATGATCCTTCTTTATAGGTGATAATGTCTCCATTTTATCTTCACAAAAGCATTATGAGGCATTAGTGACTAGTCCATGTTACTCATGTTCCTGCTGGCCCTGTCCAGTATTGCAATCACACCTAAGTTTTAACCCTACTGTCTTATCAGTAGTCTTAAACTATCAGTCATTTCTCTTCTGTATTTAGAATAGGAAAAACCAAGATGTCTTGTTCTGAGAGGCACAGAGTGTGGTGGACAGACTGACCAGTGATTTGCCATCTGATCTTTGAATGCCATGGCAAGCCAATCTTTGATCTAAGATGTAAATGTCTACTTGAGCATCAGATCAAAAAGTGACTTTCTTGTGCCAGGGGAGAATCAAGGTAAATGCTGGTACATTAAGTTGGTGGTGAACCCACTGAGAAAAAAATGGATTAAACCAAATTTATAAGTGAAGTATCCTGCATTCTAAACACAGGGCCTTTCCACATTTGCCGCCGAAAACGGATCTATAAGATCTGTTTTCGGCCAAAATGTTTTCAAAGGGAAATCCGTTTCCAGCAGAAACCGTTTCTCCCAGACCCCGCGTGTACACAGACGCGCGGGGCCGCGGCGGCAAGGCCGGATTGGGAAACAGTTTGGGATGGGTGCTGTGCGAGTGCACCAGCACCCATCCCAAATCAGCCCTGCCGGTGCCTGCCCAGCTCTCAGAGAGGCAGAGCGCATGCTCTGCCATTCTGACAGCTGGGCAAGCCTGGCAGCCAGCTTCCCTGTCTTGCCCTCGCCAGAGAACGGAGAATCCTCCATTCTCTGGTGAGGGCAAGGCACCCCCACTCCTTCTGTCACCCCAACCCCACGAACAGCCCCCTTCTACGTACCTGAGCGCCTCCATTTCGCCTCCATTTCGATCGTGAGTCTCGGAGGGACGGCAGCAATCGCGCATGCGCACGCGCACGCCATTGCTCTGACGGCCCCAGAAGCCCAGGGACACTGGGAAATGTAGTCCTGGGCTGCCTGGAGGGCCGTCAGAGCAATGGCGCGTGTGTGTGCGATTGCCGCCGTCCCTCCAAGACTCACGATCGAAATAGAGGTGAAATGGAGGCGCTCAGGTACGTAGAAGGGGGCTGTTCGTGGGGTTGGGGTGACAGAAGGAGTGGGGGTGCCTTGCCCTCACCAGAGAACGGAGGATTCTCCGTTCTCTGGCGAGGGCAAGGCAGGGAAGCTGGCTGCCAGGCTTGCCCAGCTGTCAGAATGGCAGAGCATGCGCTCTGCCTCTCTCTGAGAGCTGGGCATGCGCCGGCCATCCGGCTTTTCCCCCTTCGGTGCGGAAACGTTCATTTCCAAACCGTTTTCAGGGGGAAAGCCAGATGTAAGACCTGATTTTTTCAGGTCTTACATCTGGGTAGGATTTCGGCGGCAAAACCGGTTTAAACAACCATTTTTGCCTGCCGATATGTGGACGCGGCTTACTCAAAGGGGTCCTAATTCCGGCCCCTATGTGAAAGCCAAGTCTAAATGCATTCCACATCTGGCTCTAAATCTGTTTTTAGAGCCAGTGCGGAAAGGCCCACAAATTCATACATTGTCACCCTTTCTGACTGGGCCTTTTCTTTTCTTTCTTTCTTTTAATTTCTATTTCTTGCCCACACAGATTTTTTTTAATGCATTCAAGAGATGTCACTGATAAATCGTCTATCAACTGCCTATCAAATGACAGACAGTCTTATATTTAACTGTCTTGACAGCACTTCTCACAGCAGGAAGAATAAATTTAGCCCTTCTCCGTTAAATCTTAATAGAGACAGTCCTGTCTCAAGAGAAACAGTGGAATGAGGTAAAAGGGACAGCTCTGAAAGGCACGGTTGAAGTTTTTAAAATGAACTCTTGCTTCACCTTCTTTAGGCTTAGAAGAACCGGAGCGAGCCAGGAGCTGAATCTCTCAAAGTGTAGCTTCCTTTGAGAGCTGCCTGCTGAGTGCTGTGTGATTGTGGCTTTTGTGCTAGAAGGTGGCAGCCCCTTCCTTGAACTACTTGGTCCCTCATTATCTCTTCTCTGTCACACCTGCTGTAGCCGGAACAGCTTTCATGGAGGTCAAGCTGTGTGTGGGAAAGCAACTCAGCATTGTGGGGATGGGTCTTGTTCTCTCATTTCAACAGAAAATCGGATTTCTCCATGTGACAGTCTGGAGCGCTATTCTATTTTCTGTATAGTCGTTGCTAAAAAGAGTTCCTACAGTTCTCTACCTTCCTGAAGTTCTTTAGATGTTTCCTATCTGTGCACTCTGGTTGGATTTTAGGGTCTTACTGTTTTTTTCTTTCCCTACAAGTAGACAACTACCAGATAGACATCACAGATGAAAATAAAAGCTGTAAACAAACAAACACAAAGCACTGGAGACTTGAAGCAATTACAGGAGAAAGTATTTGTGGATCACACAAGAATTTTTCTTAGTACTCTGCTTAAAATAAATATGAGTACAGCAAATTTCCTAGAAGATAAGGAAGTTGGAAAAAAAATATAAACTTAAACCACTGTCTGATAAGGAGTCTTAGAAGTTAGTACATTTAAAAATGAGCGGACCCCTTGCCGCCATAGAAAATGAAACATTCAGGAAAGCAAAACACATGTACAGTAGCTGTCCTGCATGGCAAGACAGATAAACTGGTACAGAAACAACTTTCTTAAAAATGCAACTTTCATAGATAAGATCCACGTGGTGCCATCATGTCATTGTGAATGAGACATAAGGAGCTATATCTATCCTCACACAATGATGCCATAAACTCAGAGTGTCTTGTACCACTATTAAAGAATTAGGTATACCATTAGGTTGGTGTAGTAACAGAATTTTTGCTTCAAAACGTAACTGTGCATGAACAGTCCCTCAATTTGTAGTTATTGCTGCTGGGTGGGTGACGTATCATTCTATTTTTGTGTGCAACTTGTAAGAATTTAATAGATTTATTACAGTCTTTAGCACTTAAATCCAAGACAGCTTGGAGTCTTTAGCTCCAAGCTGTCTTGGATGAAGCCGATTATCTAGACCCATTTCAAACCGGCTTTAGGACAGGCTTTGGGGTTGAGACTGCTATGGTTGCCTTGACCGACGATCTGCGCCTGAGCATCGACAGGGGTAGTGTGACCCTGTTGGTGCTTTTGGACCTCTCAGCGGCTTTCGATACTATAGATCATGGCATCCTCCTGGACCGCCTGAGGGGGTTAGGTATCGGAGGCACTGCTTTGCAGTGGTTCCGGTCCTTCCTCTTGGGTCGGTCCCAGAGGGTGCTGCTCGGGGACTGTAGCTCCAGTAAGAGGGACCTCACTTGTGGGGTTCCTCAGGGGGCTATTCTGTCCCCGATGTTATTCAACATCTATATGAAGCCGCTAGGTGAGATAATACGGAGTTATGGTGCTGGGTGTTATCAGTACGCTGATGACACCCAAATCTATTTCTCCATGTCTCGCTCGTCGGCCTCGAGTTCCAATGGCATCTCTTCGCTCAATGAATGTCTTCAAGCGGTAATGGGCTGGATGAGGAAAAACAGATTGAAACTGAATCCAGACAAGACGGAGGTGCTCACGGTGGCGGCCCCGAAACCAAGAATTGGGTTACAACCTCCAGTCCTGGATGGAGTCACACTCTCCTCCAGTGACTGCGTTCGCAGTTTGGGGGTGCTCCTTGACTCGTCACTCCTGATGACAAATCAGGTAAATGCGACAGTCAGGAGCGCCTGCTATCAGCTTCGGCTGATACGCCAACTGCGCCCTTTTCTGGAAGTAAGGGACCTCGAAACTGTTGTGCACGCACTGGTAACCTCACGCCTGGACTTCTGTAACGCGCTCTACTTGGGGCTACCCCTGTACTTGGTTCGGAAGCTTCAGCTGGTACAAAATATGGCAGCCAGGCTTGTTTCTGGTACATCTAGGAGGGACCACATTACTCCGGTTCTGAGGTCCTTACACTGGCTGCCTATTAGCTTCCGGTCCCGGTACAAGGTGTTGGTTATTACCTTTAAAGCCCTAAATGGCTTGGGTCCAAGCTATCTCAGGGACCGCCTTCTCCCGTACAATCCTCCCCGCACTCTCCGCTCCTCTGGGAGGAACTTACTTCAGCCTTTAAAATCCAGGCTTGTGGCGACCTCCCAGAGGGCGTTCTCTGCTGTCGCCCCCAAACTCTGGAACGACCTGCCGGATGAGATCCGTCAGTTGACATCATTAGACAGCTTTAAAAAAGCTGTCAAGACGGATCTCTTCCGGCAGGCCTTTCCAGATTAACTTTCCAGATTAATCATTCCTGCTCGGGCTCTCTGACCCCCTCACTCCTCCCGTAGCCTCATCTTTAGTGATGGTCGAGGATCTTAGAGGGACACTGGGGCTATTGGTCTGTTTAATTATGTTTTATAGTTTTTGATATTGTATTTTAATTTGTCATATTGTTTAATATATTTTTAAGGGGGGGAGGGACTATAATGTTTTATTTTTATATGATGTTTTTATTATATTTATTGTTGTTAACCGCCCGGATTGGGTTGCCACAGGGCGGTATATAAATAAATATTATTATTATTATTATTATTATTAATAAATAAATAATTCAAGTCTGTGCCTGTAAATTACTTTGTACACGACATAATTCTTATTCTACTGATTGTTTTGATGTGTTATGCTAACTGTATTATTTTCTGATTGCTTTAACTGTTTTTATTTATACTGAATGTTCTACATTTTGTACAAAGAGACAAATAAGGGAAATAACCAACATCACTTTCACTAAATCAATGAAATATTATTTTACATAATAAGACTTAATAAGATGTTCAGCATTATTCTCCAAAATGGAAGATGTTAAATGAAGTGAAAAGGGCAAGTAGTTTTAAAACTTACTATGGCAATTTTTGAAAATCAAATCAGTGTTACATCATTTAGAACACACATGGATCTTAACAAGTAAATCATGTATGCCAGATTTCATGGGAATTTATTACAATTTCCCCCTGCTTTTGTGTCCTACTCTCATTCCAAAGAGTTTAAGGTGATGATTATTAGGCTGCTTATCTTCACTTAATCCTCACAACAGTTGGTGTTTTTAGCTTCTCTGCTTGAAAATGAACTAGTTATTTTTTTTTAAAAAAATCTAGTATTGAAGATAAACATCCTTGTCTAATTATATGTTAAGAACCTAAGAGAAGCCCTGCTGCATTAGGCCAAAGCCCATCTAGCCAGCATCCCATCTCATACAATGCCCCCCCCCAGTTGCTCTTGGGCTTCAAGCATTAGACAAAGGCAAAAACTTCACCTGCTTTCAAATCCCTGCAAATGGTCATTAGAGGCAACCTGCACATCTCTCTAACCTGGGGGCAGTACTTATGCATCCTCATAAGAACATAAAAGGAGCCCTGCTGGATCATGCCACAGTTCATCTAGTCCAACACCCTAGGCCTTTTCGCACACCTGGTTTTTGAACATGCAGAAAACATCCCGGAATGCGGCATTCGCATTACCGGGGTTGGGTTTGTGTCCCAGCCCGTTCCGGCATGTTTTCTGCGCATTCGAGATGTAGAGCACTTTAAAGTGCTCTACATCCGTCCGCGTGCATTCAAAGCGTCCCCGGCCGTTTGGGGAGGGAAGCATTCACACACGCTTCCCTCCCGGACAGCCGTGGGCACACACACCTGCCAGCATTGGGCTAATTGCCTATCTTGCCAGGCTAGGGTGGCAATTGTGCAGGTGGGCCGAGCCGATGCTGGTACATGGCAGAGGGGACCCACCAATGTCGGCCCACCTGTGCGATCACCACCCTAGCCTGGCAAGGTAGGTGATGGCATTGCACGGGGGGAGGTGGGTCCCTCCGAGCCCTGGCAGCCCCATTGGGGCTGCCGGACCCAGAGAGGCACTGAGATCAGCTTCCCCTCACCCCTTCCCGGGGTGGGAGGAGGCCAATCTCTGGCTGGCCATCAGGCAGGGGCTGTTTACACATGTTCCTGCGTTCCTGTGTATGAATGGGTAAAGCGTCCCAAAGTTTCTTAGGCCACGTGCAGTACATCCGTTCCGGATGTAGTGCGAAAAGACTCCTGTCTCACCCAGTGATCCACCAACTGCTTATAAGCATCTCAAGCAGAAGACAAAAACAAAACTTTCACCAGCTCTTCAGTCTCTGCAAAGGGCCTTAGAGGCATCCAGCTTGTCCCCACAGCCTCAAAGATGTACTTAGGCATCCATTCTATTAGCCACTGATACATCTGTCATCCACAAATTTGTTTAGTAAAAGGGAAAGGGAAAGTTAGAAGAGTTCAATAACTCCAAAATGCATGGAGACTATTTAAAAACATAATCAAGGAAGCACAGCTAGAATGCATACCTAAAAGAAGAAAGGGAACTTCCAACTCCAAGGAGAAAAGAAACCAATGTGGCTAGAATCCACTCTAGCCTCCATTCACACACTTTCCCTCCATCCTTTCTTAAAGCCACAGTGATTGGTTGTTGTCACCACCTCTTCTGGTAGTAAATTCCATAGATCAATGATCCTCTGTATGAGAAACTATTTTCCCTTGTCTGTCCCAGAAGTCAACTCTGGTCATATCTATTTAGAAATAGGTGTGATTGAGTTTGGTGGCCTTTCTCCAAATGATTGCACTTCATCTTTTTAATTTAAACAACAGAGAAATAGACAGTGCCCTGAAAAGGAAAAAGGGATGGAACAGGAACAAGTGTGCAATTAATGTCTCACTGTAAATCCCAGAATTGCATAGGCTTGGTGAATGAATTATTTACATTGTAAGTTGGGTGTTTTTATTGATAAATGCAAGTTTCCATAAGGACTTGCATTTTGAGAGCTTGTATGTAGGACATAACCACTTAAGTCATGGAAACTGCATTCCATAGATGTCATCAAATCTTTACAGAATGCATATTGATTGAAGGAAATAGTTTTTAATGGAGGAAAACAGGCCAGAGATAGAATTCCTATAGCACAGGGCTGGCTAACCTGTGGCTTTCCTAAAACTCATCAGCTCTCCATCATGGGAGTCATAGATCAATAACATCTGGAGGACCCCAGGTCCCCCCTCACTACTTTTAACAGTTGAAAATGAAACCCCTCTTTTTGTTACAAAAGTGATAAGTGATAAGAAACAACATTCCTATCTATCTGGAAAACCTTGCTGGGGGTGAGTTGGAATCCAAGACATTGTAAACTATTACAGGAAGTATAATAACAATACATAAACTTAAGGTGAAACATAAGAACACTGAAGTGAAGAAACAACATTGCTTGCTAATTGTGTATGCCAATCTCAGCCAAGAAAGTAACTGCTAGTTTTGGAAGCTGTAATGCAGTACCATCCATCACGTTTTGTATCTTTAGTTCCTGATCCAAAAGGAAGGGGGAAAAAATCTTCTTTTGTTGTTTCAAAATTTGCATTTCCAATTCAATGAATATTTTTTCTGAGCAATAAGTGATTTTAGTCTTTGTGATGTTTGACAGTCAAACATGCTTACAAGATTGAATTTGCCTTCTGTTGGGAAGCAGAAAGCAAAATGCTAGCAAAAGCTAAACCCCTGCTCCATTTGAATTCCAGCTTTAAAACATCTGAGATCAGGTGCTCAAGGGTGAGTGACTTTTTGAAAAGACAAATTTAAAATGGTAAAGATACTCTCCAGTCAAGTATAACTACTGTGGACTATATCATCACATCCATGGCTGCATTCCAACACAGCAAAGATAATCCGACTTCTCTGCAAATGAACACCCAGTATGATTTCAGATCGTTCCTCAGTTGCTTCATAACACAAACTCAAAACAGACTTGCTTGTTCCCAATCTTTATTCTTCCCATGCTCAGCATGGAGAAACCCCTTGTTTGTTAACAAAGGAAAAGGGAATATACACTGTCTTTTACTTGCATGGGATGCAACAGAAAGGAAATGGAGGATACACTGTCCTCCTTGCAGGGACTGGAGAGGAAGTGAGAAGCAGATACAACATAGCTTCTTCTATGTCTTACCTTTGTTCTCTTGTCCGTCCACAATAATAATGTTCTCAGCTTCCTGAGTATAATGCTTGCAGTTGGTTAAGAGTAAATAGGGAGAACATCCCCAAAAGTATAGTTCCATCTCAAGAAGGACCATTTCTCTGAACTGCTCATTTAATCCACATAAACTACAGTTTAGTTCACTTTTGGTAACTTTAGTCCACAAAAGGTATGAAATCTTTAAAAACTGTTGGGACATTGAAGATTCAAGCTGTATCTAAACTCACTATTTAGTGTGTGGGAGTGTGGCCCATGCTAAGGTTCTCTCTAAGGCTGTAATCACAGGCAGTAAAAAAGCATCTCAGAGCTGGCATCCTGCGGCTCTTGAGTTCTCATTCCATCTCTAGTTCACTTTTTCTAGCCAAGAATTTTCATGAGAAGGAAGAGGGGCATTCTGGCATGTGAAAGAGCCCTCTGTCTCTAAGAGGACATTCTTTTCTGCTCTGCATGAGTGTGTAAACAGCCAGAGTTTGATCAGATCTTTTGTGAAGAGTCTTAGGGTGCTTCCGCACTTACTGCTGGAAATCCGGATCTATTCCATCCAGATTTAGTAAATCCGCTTTAGAGTAGATCCAGATTTACTAAATCCAGTTTGCGGTAGATCTGGATTAACTAACTCCGGTTTCAGGTGGATCCGGATTTACAGAATCTGGTTTAAGGTAGATCCGCATCTATCAGAAACTGATCTGCCCACACCCCTTACGTCTGCACAGGCGTGGGAAGGACGCCTTGCAAGGAACAGATTCCGCCCTCGCTGTGCGGACACAGCAGCACAGATTTCAAGATGGCTGCCCCAGGAGCGGTGTGATTGAAGCATTCAGCTGTCAGTCACCGCTACTTTCCAGTCGTGTGTGGGTACGCCAGGGATGGGTTGCCGACCAATCAGTGGCGTGCCCAGGCACCCATGCCCGCTGGGTGCTGAAGCCTGCTTTTTGTGAATAGAATCACCACATCTGACAGCCGGTCAAGGGACCGGGAGAGGAACCGCGTGCACGCCGATGGCTGCAGAGTTCCAGTCGCAGCCCTCTCGCCCTCGCATCCCGGGTTTGCCAACACCGCAGGGCAGATCGCAGCAACGATCCCCAGCCGCTTGGATGCCCCTTACGTAGAAGGGAGAAGCAGGATAGGCGAACCACCTCTCCAGAGACTTCCCCTCAGGTGGCGGGACCAGCGAGGGTCTCCCTCCTCCACCCCAATGCAGCCTGGGGCCGCCATGGCCACGGGTCCCTTTTCATCAGCCAGACAGAGCCACGGCCATCTCTGTTGGTGATGCCGCTGCCATGGGAGGTTCCGTGCCCCAGCCAAGACATCATCACTCCCCACCATGAGTGAGGCCCTTCCCATGGGGCCAAATGGCCCCTGGGGTTTTCCACCTGGCCCCTGCGTCCAGCTTGTTGTGCTTCTGCTGCCGTAGCTGGGCGCCTGCCCGATGGGAAGCCCTTTGCCGGGGGGGGGGGATTCATGGCTGGGCTATTCTTCTCCCTGCCTCCTCAACATGGCTGTTCCGTGCAGTGTCGCCACACTCAACATGGCAACTTCCTGTCCCGCCCCATGTGTTCTCTCTCCTATCCGTGTGCGGACGCATCCTGCGTTAATGCGGTTCTAGAGGAGAAACACCCATTAAGACTACCTTCAGTGTGGTGTGCTGTTAAACCCCATTAAGCAGTAGCACAGACTTCAAGCCGGCTACCCGAGGAGTGGCGTGATTGGAGCATTCTGCTGTCAGTCACATGTGCATGACTGAATCTGAGGCAAAAATGGCCATTCTCATATGCAGGGGCCAACACACAAGCACTTCTGGGTATTTGATGCGTTCAAAATACCTGGCTGTGTGCGTGCAGAGGTTGGTGCTTGCCCCGTGCTATACCCAGCTATCTGGACAACTAGTGATTATTCTGGAAGAGCTTTACTCCAGAATATTGCTAAAAAGTAGGATTTTACAGTGACATCTGAAGGTGACCTCAACGAATATTGAAAATGGAGCTTCTGAGAGGGGGAGGGGGGGAAAGAGAATTAACAACATTTCAAAATATTGTTGCCCTCAATATAAGGGAAGTAAGTAGATATTTATCAAGTGATGATGTCCCCTCCCCTTTTGTATTTGTTCCAAATGCTACTATTCTATTAGTACCTCTGCTTTTGGGTGCAGTATTTTTTTTAATCAATAACATAGAGTTACTGCAGACATCATGAATACAAAATGTGTCCTAATTATGCAAATATGTGGTTTAACTGTGTGTTCAATTTATTTTAAATCCTTTATTAGGAATAGTAATGTTTAAATAATTTACAGGTACGTTAAACTGAAAAAGTACACATTACAGGTACCTATAACTAGCTGCATTAGTTTCAAAGGCTTCATGGGGAATTAATGCAGTAATTAATACTTTCCCCCATTTCCATTCAAACAAATAGTCAGTAAATATTGTATAAACTTATTATTCTTTTCACAGGGAGGAAAAAGAATGATCCTGGATGGTATTAATTTTTCATTCTGATGGAAGAATCTTCTTGCTATTTCTTTTTTTAATGATCATCGCGTAGCTGGCTGTAAAAAAGTTCCTGAACAGAATGAACTGTCAGAATTTGGTTTCTTGAGTATGATTCTCGCCCCAAGATCTTCAAGAGTTTCAAAGTAATATCATGAGTATAATCCAGGAGTCATAGGATTAATGTGTAGCTTAAACAAAAGATCACCCTGTGTGCCATATTGCTCTTTGCCCTCCAGACGATTTCCATGCCAGGAATGTGGCAGGTGGCAGACAGCGCACTCATAGTTATCTTCTTGATTTCCACACTGCCTGGCCTTAAAGTTGCAGGCCAAGGCCATTTTGGCTGCCACGTGCCTGCACAGTGCTGGTTGCAAACAGGAACCAGGGTGGCGCATGTGGAGCCTGCTTTTAGGAAGTCCCTGATTGGAGTGCTATGAGGTACAGATTCCACTCCCTAGAGCAGACCATGAGCAGGGGTCATGTGACCACCATGGTCTGAAAACTCATCTGGTATATTCTTTTGGATGTATTCAGATGCAGGTAAAAACCTGCCATGTTCCCATGACTATATTGGGATTGCCACACATATTCGTGGCAATCACAATGTGGTCCCAGGTTAATGGAGCAAAACCGCACTGTATCTCTAACACGGAAAATCCAGCAATGACACTGAGTTTTCCATAACAGCAATTGCTTACCACTGCCTGGTGCTTCTTTGTGGGATCCTTTGTCTGGATGCAGCAAGAGCACAAAAATAGCAAAGGGAAGTGGGCAGGTACTTCCCACGTACAGGTATTTTGCAAGGCCAACAATCCCAAGAAGAAATGCCAACAAAGGTGAGAGCCTGGTATTTTGCTGGGATTGCCTCTTGCCTTCTGACAGGAGAAACAAAAGACAATTTCAGGATCTAAATAAGATCCTGGAATTTCCTTTTATCGTCTAGAGCAGTAGTTCTCGACCTGGGGGTCGGGACCCCTTTGGGGGTCAAACTACCCTTTCAGAGGGGTCTCCCACCACCCTTCCCTCCCACCTCCCAGCTGCTCCACCCCTGTGGTTGGGGGTCTCCACAACATGAGGAACTCCATTAAGGGGTTGCAGCATTAGGAAGGTTGAGAACTGCTGGTCTAGAGGCACCTCTTAGTAACCAAGATGTTGCTTTTGCTTCCAGCTCTAAAATAATCAGAACTTATTATTTTTTTGTCAAATGTTCCCATTCCGGCTGTAAATGTAATCCACACTGAAGTCCAGAAAATGCATTTAGGAATTGTATTTTCTTGTCTTTAATGTGAATTGGAGGTCAGGTGGCTGCTACATGCTTCCTCCTTTAAGCTGCTTTTGAGATTCTTCTTTTTTACTGTGTGTGTATGCACATTTATTCAATCCTGATTCACGCTTCAGTTTACACCCAACACCCACATTTAGTGATCATAGTGATCTCATCTTTAAATCTCCTCATACTGTCCATAGTCTGCATGTATACACACATATCGAGCTTGTCAGAGAGGGCATTTCAGAGTGCTTCTTCCACTAATGGAAAAAAAGTTTCAAAATGATCTCATCTGGCTCTAGTATTCTTCAGATGTTTGGCCACAATAACAATATTCAGGGGGAAAAATACCAGAATAGAGTGTAGTGTTATGTAACAAGGGATAGCTGTAACATGGGGTAGCTGAATGCAGTATTTTCCTTTTTTCTGGCTTTATGGTATTTTATGTCACTGTACTTGTATCTGTGTACTTTTTTAGTTGGTCCTACATGTCTATGTGACATGTTTTCTGCTCATATAAATAAACTCAAACTAGGAGAGAAATGGTGGTGGTGGGGGGAGAGAGATGTAAGATCCCTTCCTTTTTCTTTCTTTCCCACCCCCTATCAGCTACAAAAGACATGATAAAGATGACGTGTATCCACTAATGGTTGGGGGCACCTTCAAAAAGCATCTTCTTCATAGCTGCATCTCCACAAGTAGTGGCAACAGCAGTCTCCAGTGAGCATGCTCTCCCATTTTCAGGTACAAATAAGAGACGTTTTCGCACGGGGCTGAACGGAACGCGGAAAAGACAGCTGCGGACACGTCATCCGCATTGCCCGCGCGCGGCTTGCGTTCCGACGTGTCCGCAGCTGTCTTTTCCGCGTTCGAAATGTAGAGCACTTTAAAGTGCTCTACATGCGTTCCAACGCGGACGAGCCGCCCGCAGCCGTTCGGGAGGAGAAGCGTTCGCGCCTGCTTCTGTCTCCCGAACAGCTGCGGGCTCGCCTCCGACGCCGCGCGGCTTTGACAATCAGCTGTTTGTCAAACAGCTGATTGTCGATCTGCCTCCGCGGCTGTCTCCGCGCCCCTTGCCGGCGTTTGCCGGCTAAGACAGCTCCGGCCGCTTTCCCCTTTCGCACACAGACGCTCCGGAACGCGTTTACACGCGTTCTGGCGCGTCTGTGTGTGAAAGGGGAAAGCGCCCGGAGCTGTCTTAAGCTTTCCGCCTGAACGCGTTCCGTTTCGAACGCGATGCAGTGCGGAAATGCCTATTGTCTGGGCCGCTTGTCCTGGTGGCTTCTGCTTTCCCATCCTCACTGAAAATTGATTGTCACTTGAAACAACGCCTCCATGCTCCACAGTGAAGATTTTGGAGTGGCGATTATGGTGCCTCCTCCAAGAAGCCAGTTCCTTCATCAAGTGGGAACCTAGGCTGGGAAGTGGTGTGACTGCTGCTTTGCCCTGAGAATGGTAACACAGTATTCACATTTAATGGCTACTTACTACGTGCTGAATCATGCACATTGTCTCTCTTCCTATGAAGCTCAATCTGCAGGCATGACTCTAGAGCATTAGCTGCACCTGCATTAGGGGCACCTCTTGCCAATAAGTTAATCTGATATGACACCAAATGCAGACCTAAAGCCAGGCTTTACAGTGTTGCCCATAATATTCAGAATCACACTAGGGACATATTAGACTAAATGGTTTATATTTAATTGGATTTATTCCCATACATTCCTGCTCATCCTTTTAGGAATTTTTTTTTTTTTTGGTAGCGTAATAGGTTGTGCTGTGGCTCACTCAAATATTTTAAACTGCAACATTCAGCAGCTTGAAATGTCACTCACTAAAATGTGAGTTCTAATTATGGATGCACCATTTTCATCTCTCTGTTGGCTGATTTGTAATGAATTCTCATTTCTAGTCCACTTTCAGCTGTTTGGAGGCATTAAACCAGCCACAGTTGTGACTTAATGCCCACTGAAAGTCTTTCTCTGGAGAGTAGGGATGTGCACGAACATTCATGACATATGGAATTCATACAAATATGTATGAATTCATAGATTCATGGCTGAATTGTAGGCCCTATTCGTCCATGAAGTGGTTTATCTGGTATTGGTAGAATCTTCCTGCACCCCCCCCAGGCCTCCCACCCCCTGTACCCCCCCCCCACACCCTTGGGGTGCATTCCTCTGGCATCCCCAGAACTAGAAGGCCTCTCTCAGGCCCCAGAAGGCCTATTTCAGGGGGGTCCCACCCACCTCCCACATACTCCCTTACTATTTGGGGCACGTTCTGCTGGCATCCCAGGCCTCTTTTTGCACTCTCTGGAAGCCAAAATAGGCCTTCCGGAGCCCAGAAAAGACACAGACCCAGAAATGCCTTAGAAGAAGGCACAGAAGTGATAGCAAGGAGGACAGGTAATTTGGTGGGGGGCTTATATTTGTTTCTTGGGGGTAGGATTCAGTCAAAGCCAAATTTTTCTACAAATGTGGGTAATGGGCTTCATGCACACCGCTACTTGAGAGACAAGGAAAAATGGTTGAAACTAGTGGAAGATATTATGGTTGGTTTTGTTTTTTTAAAGCAGTATGGATCTGCCTTATAGGGTCCATTACTGCCTTATAGGGTCCATTACTGCTAGACATCTAACTACAGCACTGATAGCTCCTGATGCAACTGCAACTGTGCAGAGTGTCAGCGTTGTCATGGCGATGGTGCTGATACACACGCATTCCAACAGGACACTGCTGCCAAAATGGTGGCACCCTGAAGAGGACAAGCCCTGCCATCAAATCAAGCTAAGTATACAATCGCAGGAAGGGCGGGAATGGCTAACATTGACTAGCACTCCAACTGTGAGCGCAAGTCTGCATTGGTTCATCATGCCCCTTTCTTGTCCAGCCGATGGGAAGGGATGTGCAAAAGTGCCCCTGGAAACACCAGAGATAGATGAGGACTTTGGTAGAACCAAAACCCCAAGTGGACTCCAGAGTAAACCTGTTCTTACACCAAAAATCCCACCCTCAGGAGAAGCAAGAAATTGGCTGTTTTGACAGGCAAAAGAAGTTTAATGACATTCAGCCTGTCCAGGTCATGTAAACAGGTTATCTTAATCCAATTAGAGTTTGGGCACTGAAGGCAGACAAAAAGGAAGTTAAACTATAATTTCTGCTACCATGAAATATGATGATGGACACCAATTTGGATGTCCTCAAAAATGTTTATGGATAAATTTATGGAAAATAAGGTTATCAATGGCTATTCATTTTGACAGCTGTGTGAATATCTATGGTGCAGTAGGTGGTATTTGGGAGACTGTGAAATTGTCCTCTCATGGGCTTAGGATATGCAGTTGTTTGGTCACTTTGATGATAGTCTGTTGGTCCACATGGGGCACTGATCTAATCCAGCAAGACATTCCTTATCTCTCTGCTTTTCACTATAGCTTTATTACAGCATCTTTTATCAGGGAGACTTTCTAGAATTCCTGTTGTATAATTGATAATTTCTACATGCGTGGAGAACTTAGAAGGCTTGAAACTTTGATTCCTGGTCTCCGGAATTAGACTGGGACAGACCAGGGCAAAATGGATGACCCCTGACATGTGCCATGAGCTACCACTCCAGTCTTGACCAGAATCTATTAAATATAAGCTACTCCTTAAAGACAGAAGATGATTTGTGAATAAAAACCATAAAATAAATGGAAAGTCCTATTCTAAAACATTAAAAAAACTAAGATATGCTGCTGAAACTTTTCAGGAGTTAAAGCCTTGTAAATTCAATAGGTAAGGAAAAGGTGGGGAGCAATTTTGTGTTGAACAGTCGCAAAACATACAACTGGGATTCTTCATTTGTATACAATGAACAGTAGAGATGTGTATGAATGTTTTTTTCATGTTTGTTTCAAATCAAATGCCAGAAAATTCGCATTTGTATGACTAGATCCCCTTCGAATATGGTAGAATTCAAATTAGTTGTGAATGTTCTTCAAATGTTATTCAAATCCAATTTGAATCCCTCCCTACAAATCCTCTACAAACCTGATCTGAACACTTCAAATCTGTTCTGAATCCACTTTGGATCTGCTTTGGATCTGCTGCAGACGTGACCGGGCAGCCACTTTGCCACCTCCCCACGTTCATGAATATAACGAAGTTTCAAATGGATGCACAAAAGCATTCACTTCATATTTGAATGTCAATCTTCGAAGGTAGCAAACATTCAATTCAAATTCAAATGTACAAACTTGAATGGATTTTGAATGTGGTGGATAATCATGCACATTCCTAATGAACAGATACCAACAAACGTATTCAGTACAATACTTAATTAAATGGGATCTGCATGCATAATCATAGAGCTTTTTCTTCAAAAATGATTGAAACGTTAGAAAATATTCTGCACAGTTTTTTCAGCAAATTATACCTCTTTGTTGCCCTCTGCTTCTGATTCTTTTAAAATACTCATTTTATTTCCCTGAGAAAGTGTCAAGTAGAAACATAATGCTCCATGCTGAAACCCTCTCTCCTTTTTCATATTTTATTATTTTTATCTTAGAACATAGGGCCAATCGTTTTTCACAGGTTAGTGCTCATCCAATTTCATGGGGTTATTGGTTCATATCAGAGATGGGGGAGAAATTGCAAGTGTTGGTTGTTTAATCTGTTCCAAAAAATATGGACTTCTGCAGGGCAGTGTAATGGTCTGGCTTATCTTTCAAGCTCAAATGTAACTTGAGGACCACTGGTGCATTTTAGGAAAGAAAATGCCTCTATCTACTGCAAAAGGTCAGCCTCATTATAGTTGCTTCTTTCCACTGGAATTATTTTTAATAAAATATTTCAATGAAGTGCTTTTTCTTTTCTGACAATTATTACAAGTATATGCATGTGCTTAAACTGCTTTGGACTTACATACTACCAGGATCCAAATAGTATAACATCTGGAAAAGAACAATGGATAGTAGATATCAATTAGTAGTTCAATAACATCAAGACTTGAGTTGAGTAAAATGAGGACAGCAGAGATGTAACTAGTGTGGCATGGATTTCATCAGAGAAAGCATGGCAAACTCCATGCAGACTGAAATAAACATTCACAGTGGTCCTTACACCCACAACTGGTATAGGACACTCATAGTCCTGATCCTGAGCTCTTCATCCACAAGTTAAGGCAGATCAAAGAGGTCCCACTGCTTTTGGTTCTGCTCAGTCTGCCCTAGATGGAGCAAATCTGGGAGGCCTTAATCTGAATTTCTGGTGGATTCATTTAATTGGGTTTACCAGAGGGGCAAGGGCCTTGTTCTGGAACACAGGAGCCATGCAGACAGTATGCTTCCATGTTTACAGACTAGGGATGTGCATGAATATTCGTAACATTAAAAATTCATATGAATTCATATGAATTTGGAGATTCGGATTGAATGTTGGCATATTCAAAGATTGACATTCAAATTTGAATCAAATGTTTTGATACAAACCTACAAAGCTTTGTTACAGATCTGTGTGGGATTTGTATGGGATTTGTATTGAACATTTGTATCAAACTCTAATCCTTCTACGTTCAAAGGGCATCTATTTGAACAAACATGAATTTTCTTGCATTTAAATTCTCACCCATTTAAAGGGACTCAAAGCAAGTGACAAAGCTTTCTTTTCTTCTCCCCACAACAAACACACTGTGAGGTGAGGCTGTAAGAGCTCAGAAAGAGAGCTGTCACTAGCCCAAGGTCACCCAAGGTCATCTGGGAGACCTCCAGATAAGAATCCAACACTCTTACCACAAGACCAAACCAGCCAGAATGTAGCAATAAATAATCCTCAGCTAACCAAATGCCTCACAGAGGACCTCATTTACTTTCAGTACCCCTAGCAAAAGGCTAGGATCTTTCAGTGGAAGCTATGCTTCAGAAGGAAGTTACTTGTGTTCTCGTGTGTGGGCCTTGGAGATATTGAGATCCTCTAAAGTGAGGATCCAATTCAGTTTCATCCACATTAAATGAAGTATGGACCAGGTTACAGTTCAAAATGGTATCCTCGCTCAGTTTTAGCAGTAGGCCTTAGGGACGAGTTCTAAAACTGGCCCAGGACCACTATATCAGACCATCAAAATGTGTGGATAGTATATCACGGGGGACTCTTTTTAGTGATGTTCTAGTAAGCACTGTCAGAAGTGGGACTGCCCCAGAAATGGCCAAGCTGAAGTCTCTTTGAAGGGTGTGGCTGAATGTGGAGCAGAACAGATGATCTGAATATGGACAGCCTTATCCTGTTCCAGATGTGCACTGTGAAGCATGGAGGTGCTGACCTGTCCCATTATAGGATGGGTTGCTTGTTCCAGGTCAGAGCATTCTGCTCTGTCCCTAAGCAAGGAGAGGGAGTGTGGAAAGAGCTCAAGATGCATAGGAGACATGGAGTTGGGGTGGCACTCTAGGCTGGGATGCCCTCCCTTTCCAAGCCCAGTTCAGGTTGTATTTGACCTCCAGTGAAACCAAGAGGCTTGCTATTTAAATGGCAATTCCCCTTTTTCTTATTTTGATGTCTTGTGACAGCAGCCTGAATGGAGTTTGGATAACCTTTACCTGCTGATCTGCTGATCACCCTTAGGGCAGTGCTGACATTGCTGGCACAGAGGTTGAAAGCTGTCTGCCCAGTCCAGCAAATCATAGGAGTTCAGCTTGCCTCCTTCACCAGTGACCAGATAGATCATTTGATGGGAAAAGAAGCAGTAATAAATCTCTTTTAGCTCTGCTGTACCAAACCGCTATGAAAAATACATGCTTATGTTCTTTATAAATGAGCAAACATGTGAAGGAGCATGCAAAAATATATTGTGGGGTGCTTCCTCCTGTGTAGTCATGCCCACCAGTTGAGAACCTCCAGAGAAACTCTCCTAGCAATCCTGTCATTTAGCAAGGTTCATTGGAAGAAAGCTAGAAAAGGAGCATTCTCTAAAGTCACTGATAGTCTTTGTAATAGCCCCCCTGCAAAGATATATTAGGCACACTCATAAGAAGAATGAGAGAAACCACTGAGAACACAAGTATTGTAGCCAATATGAGTATCAGATTTGAAAAAAACAGCTTAACCAACAACAGTATAAGTCAAAAGTGTAAGTCTGGAAAAGGAGAAAGGGTGATATTACTACAGTCATGCTCAGGGGAGCAAGGCTGGAGGGCAGCCAACCAATCCTTACTCAAAAGCAAGGTGAATGCTCCAAAGAATGCGGGGGGGGGGGGGGACTGAAAATTTGGAAGCAGTGCTAGTATCCAGTTTTATAGCAACACATAAAATATAACACTTAGTCTGGTTTGAAAACATTACATTTAGTCAACTCAACAGAGCAAGCTTGTAGAACCAGCTCTAACACTTTCTGAATTTTAATTTATTTTATTTAAGAATTAATATCTTGTCCTTCAACAGAAAGTCTCATCCTCAAGTGTCCATTGAGTTAGCCCTTTCCAATGGGTTGAGGACAAGGGTTTTGAGGACACCTTTAGAAAACATGTGGAGCTATGTTTGGTGAATTGGCATGTTAGTCAGCCAGCAAACAATTGGATTACGTAGGTGAAGAAGCAGATTATATAAAGAGAGAGATTTAGATATGATTTGTACAGGAAAATTACATAAAACAATAACAAAGCAAATGATGTAATTTTATGACCCCTTATGGCCCCCAGTGACCATAAATAAAATCAGACTATTGGTCTCTTCCTTGAAGTCTAGCAAGTCACTGGGGAAAGACTGTTTGCCACCAGAGCTTTGTAAAACCTATATAGACTGGTGTGTTCCACTTCTAGCTGGGCTGTTTACCCATATAAATTCCTCAGGTTATATTCCCAAAGGCTGGTAACTTCCTGTTATAGTACCAATCTTTAAGAAGGGAAACAGAAAAGATCCAACACACCATAGACTGATTAGTTTGACTGATATTGTGGCTACACTTTAAGCCAAATACCTTCCGTGTGAGATTGAGAGTTGAGAGGATTCAAATGACCTTCTAACTGGCTGCTCCACTATGGGTAACTGTTTTATTCTTTCTCACTTAATTGAAAAATACACCTGTAAGGGGGGACAGCTCTTTTTGGCCTTAACTGATTTTAGTGCAGCATTTGACTCAATACATACTTTGGGAAAAGTTAAAGGCACTTAACATAGAATCCAGGGCTATTGCATCTGTGTGTCAACAATTCTGTCCCAGTCCCTGCTGTTAGAGCAGAACTTGGAAACCAAGCCATTCAATGCTCCATTAACATCAAAATATTTAACTTCTGATTATGTTTATTCTCAATGTCTAGAAACAGATTTCTAAGAACGTGCCTTGAAGAATATAGGAATGAGAGCACCCACTCATGGGTCCATCAACTATGTGGCATAATCTCTCACTGTGGTCTTTCCTCACAAATGTTAGGGCATACCAGCCAGTTAGCTAAAGAGACTTTTAAGCAGCATGTGACATACATTAGTGCACAAAATGATATTGCGAGCCTTTCTAACATAAAATTACTAAAATGGCTAGCAAGAAGGAAATCTATTTTCCAACTAGAAAAATATCTAGTTTACAAAATGTCCTACCAATTAAGGCAACAATTTACTTATGCACATTTTGAATTTATTGACTCCATGGTGAAGTATGGGAGATGCCATCAGGTACCTTATGAAGAAAGACTGTGTGTCTGTGGCACATCAATGGTTGAAGATCTTTTTTATATCGTGTTTACCTACCTGTTCCTTGTATTCCTCAATAAGAACAACTTGTTTGGATCCCGTTAACAAAATATGTTCCACTGAAATGCAGAACATAAGGTGACTTACCTTCTGCAGGGAGAAAATGTCCAAGGGACATATAGGGTAGCTTTGTTTTTTGTTAAGGCTGCCTGACTTAGGAAATCATTCACTGAGCTCAATGGGGTGCCTTGTAAGGGTGATGGGGACAAATAATGATGATATTTTATTTTGTTGGCTTTTTAAACTTTATCTTTGTATGTTTTTTCCCTGTATATTTTTATATAATTTTACCTTTTGTAAACTTGAAACTTGATATGGTCAAATGACTAATCAATAAAGTTCATTTCATTTCATTTCATGCAATTTTATGAAACTCAGAAGAAAACAAACTTATGATTAATTACATGTAAAACTAATACAGAACAGAAAATACTGTTTTTCTATTCTTAAAATGAAGGTAGTTGTTGTAATTTCATCCCCAGCATGCCTTAATGGGAGAAAAGTGATTTTAAGTGATTCTATGTAGGAAATGGATGCTTGTGTGAATTATTTAATAACATACCCTGAAGTACTGGCTGACTGTACAGATGCTGACTCAGCAATTCAACTAGCAAAACACAGTTTTGTTCTTTCATGTTCACCATATTACCTAACATGAAAGACTGGAACAATATGGCATCAAGAAGTTCAGGTAATAAATATAGATTGAGCAGAGAGCTAGTATACTTCAAAGAACAAATATCAACCAGTTCATGGAAAGTGTCAGACTCAGCCATTTCTGTTTTGTGGCTGTTTACTCATATAGGCAACATTCACATGCAACTTTAAGGAATAAAATAAGCAGATTCAAGCATGCAATGTGATGACCGGTTTTTGGACCAAGATCAGAACAGTGGCCAGACATTTTTGAACAAAACTCATGCCAAGGTGAAAGACATCATTTTGGAGTTCCAGCTTGGAGATCTCACAAGGAAATATCAGGTGCAAAGTCCACATGACCGAAGCTGTATGAAGCCCATTTCATCTGGAGTTTGGACTATGCTATAGCTAGTCTATCAAACAAGAGCTATGGATTGCAGATGATAACAGGGCCATTTTCTTTCCAGTTATTTTCATATAATTGGTGTGTGTGTGACCCTTTTCATATTATTTATATTTGCTGTTCAGACATATATACTGAATAGGTAGAGAAACAGCAGAATCTTTTCAGATATCATATAGAGGATCTAAAAATAAAAGGTTTTTTTTTAAAAAAAAAAAGCCTTCCTACGTTTTCCAGAAGTTATCAAAATGTCCTTTTCTTTACAAAGCACTGATTACATTCCCCACGTAACCTAAAACCATCACATCAGGTATAGGTCTTCTTCAGCAGAAAAGACATTTTCCAGAGAAATTTTAATGCTGAGAGAAGCCGTTTTCAATTTGTTCTCAAGCAAAGGCATCTTTGTCCTTGTTCTCATCCTTAAACAGAAAAGAAAAAGAAAAATGTCAGCATAATCCTAAGAATTGAAACTATGAAAACAAAATAAAGTAGTAATTTGATGCTTAGAACTTAAGTAGCTACGTTATATTTTGCTCCAAGAAACAGCAGTAGGTTTCTAGTAAAGCTAATTAACCTCATGCTCAGAAACACTGTTTAAACATAAGAAACAGAAAGAACAGCAACAAAAGAATTTGGATTATATATTGCACAAATGGACTCCAGGCTTGTAAAAATAATCTCAAAGAGCAATATAACAAAAGAATACTCTTGATTTAAAATGAGTGGTCAGCATACGCCAAAATAATGGCACTCTATTTTGGGACGGCGCTGCCCGTGAATCTGTCTTAGCTGACAGCCGCTTTGCATTGGGTCTCTATTACGAATATTGTCATTCATCATATTTGCCTTGCCTGTCTTAATTCTCCCATCTCCCTACTATGATGTGTCATCATTTTTCTCCATCACCATGGCATTCAGAACTAAAAGCAGTCACCAGACCTAGGCAGAGTTTCGGATATATTGTTCTAATACTTAATCCTTCATTAACTTCTTTTATGGCCCAAATTATGAGAAACCGGGATTTAATTTAATATACAGTCTTAGAGTGGTATATTTAATGCATATGTCTTTTGGATATTCTTAGATTCCAGTCTCCATCAGCATGGCTGATTATCAAAAATGACAGAATTTGGAGCCCAGCAACTGCCAGTGTCTACTGCCTCATGGTCTGTGGTATTCCACACTGTGCTGGGAATACTGAACTTGATGGCTAGTGGGCCATGCCAAGGGCCATTCATACTGTGGATGGCCCATGCTGTGCCAGTGATGGACCTGCTGGCCTGAACTGGTTTATCTGGATGCCCACTTCCAAAGGCAGGCTTCTCAGCCATGGTATATTGGACAACCTCCTCATGTAAACCACTAAAAGCAGAATTAATGTTTGGCCCCAAATCAGTCTCAGTGAATTTAATGGACCTCTAGCAGCAAAGAATTGTCAAACAATTCTCATTTTGTGAGACAGTTTGATCTTGTGGTTAGAGTAGGGGATTTCTATTGGTAGTCTCCCAGTTTGATTCTGCAGTTCTACACGAAGCCAGATGGGTGACCTTGGCCTAGTCACAGTGATCTTTCTGAACTCTCGCACCCCCAACTGCCTCACATGAGGCCTATTCATACTTAGACTTCTGATATACAATTAGATCAGAGTACCAGAGCTGTCCTAATTGCATACCAGAGGCCTAATTGCAAATAGGTCTAGGGTGTCTCTCCCTTTCCCTCTGTCTACATAGGTAGCTTTCTAGAAATCATACATGAACTACTGAAGTAAATCCACACAGGCCAAAAACCGATATGATCAAAATATTCTTAATCGCTATCGGTAGTGAAATCTGATGTAACTTCTGGGGATTTAGTTGATTTATGATGATGATGATGATGATGTAAAACAACAGTTACACACAGCAAACGAGATCACTATGCTGGATTTCGTATTATATCACTAGTCGGGCACTTCCCAAGCACCTAGGACTGCGTGATCGGCGAATTATGCGAGCAGACCCCAGTAAAGTGCCTTTTTGTAGTTGGCAGATGGATATTTTGTCAACGCCAATGGTTTTTAGGTGCCCGCTGAGATCTTTTGGCACCGCGCCCAGTGTGCCGAGGATGACTGGGACCACTTTCACTGGTTTTCGCCAGAGTCGCTGTAGTTCAATTCTCAGATCTTCATATCTGGTGAGTTTCTCCAACTGTTTCTCCTCAATTCTGCTGTCACCTGGAATAGCAACGTCGATGATCCACACCTTCTCTTTCTCAACAATTGTAATATCAGGAGTGTTATGCTCCAATTTTCGGTCAGTCTGAAGCCTGAAGTCCCAAAGTAGTTTTGCCTGTTCATTTTCAACAACTTTTTCTGTCTTGTGATCTGACCAGTTCTTTGCCACTGGCAGATGATGCTTTTGGCACAAGTTCCAGTGGATCATTTGTGCTACAGCATTGTGTCTCTGCTTGTAATCAGTTTGTGTGATCTTCTTGCAGCAGCTGAGTATATGGTCGATTGTTTCATCCATTTATTTGCAGAGTTGGCACTTTGGATCTTCTGATTTTTCAATTCTGGCTTTGATGGCATTTGTTCTTATTGCTTGTTCTTGTGCAGCAAGAATCAGTCCTTCTGTTTCCTTTTTCAATGTTCCATTCGTAAGCCAAGACCAGGTCTTTTCCATGTCCACTTTGCCTTCGACATTCTCCAAGAACTGTCCATGCAGTGTTTTATTGCGCCAGCTATCAGTTCAGCGTTGAATTGCAGTTTTCCGGTACTGGTTCTTGGTTTGCTGCACTTTGAGTAGCTTCTGGTTGTTGACCTCAATCAAAGCTGATTCTTTGCTTTCTGCCACATAATCTGCTAATGCATGCTTCTCTTCTTCCACTGTTTGCTTCACTTGCAAAAGTCCTCTACCGCCTGCTTTCCTGGGCAAGTACAGCCTGTCAACATCACTACGAGGATGTAGTGCATGGTGGATCGTCATCAGTTTTCTGGTTTTTCTGTCTAAGTTGTCCAGCTCCTGCTGAGTCCAGTTCACAATTCCTGCAGTGTATCTAATGACTGGTATGGCCCAGGTGTTTATGGCCTTAATGGTGTTACCGCCATTCAGTTTACTTTTCAAGATTTTTCTAGTCCGTTGGATGTACTTTTTACTGACCACAGATTTCACATGGCCATGCTTAATGTTACCCAGTTGCAGGTATTTGTAGGCTTTTGACTGGTGGGACCTGATGACTTGACCATTTAGCATTTCAATGCCTTCACTTTCAGTAATCTTCCCCTTCTTCAGTGCCACTGTGGCACATTTGTCCAGGCCAAACTCCATACTGATGTCACTGCTGAATATTCGCACTGTGTTGGTCAATGACTGGATCTCAATTTCAGATTTTCCATAAAGCTTCAAGTCGTCCATGTACAGTAGATGTGACATTTTCTATGAATTCCTGGCAGTTTGATAGCCCAGGTTTGTTTTCTGTAGGATGAGTGACAGCGGGATCATAGCGATGATGAAAAGCAGTGGGGACAATGAGTCCCCCTGGAAGATGCCCCTTTTGATGTTGTTGTTGTTGTTGATGATGATTATATACAAAACAACAGTATTACCCACCAGATCATTAGTTGGAGTTGGTCTTCATTGCACATTGAGTTCTTCCCAAGAACTTAAGATTTTGTGATGTCTCAGAGTATAATGCATGCAGATTCGAGCAGTGTGGCTTTTTGCAGTTGGCCAATGGTGATTTTGTCAACACTGATTTGTTTCAACTGGCACCCAAGATCTTTTGGAATGACACCCAGTGTGCCAGTCACCACTAGACCTACAACTGCTGGCCTCTGCCAGGGTCACTGCACTTTAATATTCAGGTTGTCCTACTTGGCTATCATCATCATCATTACCATCATCATTATCATCCATAGTCTGATTTTCCTACCTGTTGATATTTTAACCTTGAACATTTCTGGAACAAACAGCAACATCCAAAAGCTCTAACAGTGGATACCATCCATTAGCTACTTGGCATTTTGGCACTGATGAATTTCAAAGGGAATCGTCCTGACCTACATCTTTCCCCTTCATTTACCTTGCAAGGACTCTTGGTGACCCCAGGAAAACAATGTTGTTTTTGTGGGTTTCTGTGCTTTCTATCTTGTCTGCATTCTATTTACTCACAGCTTATCAGCTATCACTCCAGTCTATTATTTTGGTAGGCTAGCTGCAATTGAAAGTCCAGTAATGCTTCCAATAACAGAACTTTTTTTTCTGCATGAAAGCAATGCCATTCAGTTCTTCAGGGTTTCATAGGGGCAGAAAAAGTAGGGGCGGCCTCAAAGAAAATAGCAGGACCCAACATGTGTATTATATACACACAATACCCTCATTGCATTGCCATAACTCTGGCTATAGCTCCTAACTCCTCCTACCATAGGAATAGCAAGAAACATTCATAATGGAGCGATGTGGTGGAACAAGCTCTGCCCTTTTTGTGGGAATGAAAAAGGCCAACATGTGACCTCCCTGTCTCACCCCTTCAGATATTTGAAAAATCACGCACAAGCTGAGGACCAGAGGTGTTTGTCGAACCACAGTTGAACATCAGTAAAAGATTTCCCTGTTGATGAAACACTCAGCAGAAGATCATGACTCTACCTATGCAGAATTGAAGGGCACCCACTGATGAGTGGGGAGAGACAGGGAGAACTTCCTGCCCCTTATTCTTCAGTCAGTACAATCAAGACCTGCAGTCCTGGCAAAGGCCAAATACACAG
Organism: Aspidoscelis tigris stejnegeri; assembly: GCA_023333525.1. Classification (NCBI taxonomy): domain Eukaryota; kingdom Metazoa; phylum Chordata; class Lepidosauria; order Squamata; family Teiidae; genus Aspidoscelis; species Aspidoscelis tigris. The sequence goes on along the minus strand of JALMGA010000004.1, from coordinate 31,726,427 downwards.
GTACATATTTTCACAGGTTAGTTTTAGAGATAAACTAGCACAAAGGAAAAAGAAATTAAGATGACAGGATCACAGGTCGTTTCCTCTCCCTTCTCGGGAAGCATGGCTTTTCAAGTCCCACAATCCCCAAGAAGGGGAAGGAAAAGCCCTGCAATATCACTGAGAGTGGGGAGGGAGGACGGCAGGGGGGCATCCAGGCACTCCACCGGCGATGCCCTGCACAGGCAGGTTGGCAGAGGGTGTGATCCAGTGGTGGGGAGCCAAGCTGCCAGATCAGACCGGTCTGCCCCCTCCCCCCATCAGTCATTGCCAATAGCCAGCACACCATGGAATGTCTGGTGCCAGCACTGGCAGCCAGTTGTGCCAGCCAGGGGGCAGGGCTTGGCAGTGGTACCGGTCAGTACACTCTGGGTACAGGTGTACATGTTTGCATTTCTGACTGCCAAGTAGCATCCTCGGCTGTCAGAAATTGTGTATGATCATTGTGCACCTCAAGCATATTACAGTAGTTACGCAATTCAAGACACAATAAAAACATTAAACAAGCATAAGGCACCACAGACCTATTACAGGAAATAGTCATAGGGTAGTTTTGGGGAAACAGGAGAATTAAGAGGGGGATGAGGAAATACTGGCAACCTCTGCATGGAGGCAAGAAATAGACACTAGTAGGGCTGTGGTCTCACCTGAGGTTTAATCCAGGTTCAGTCCACTTTCAGAGAAAGAGAACACATCAGCAAAGTGGTCAGTAATTTTCTTACCACATTATCTATCCCAAAGGTGAATTTTCTGAGTTATTTAACATTGAAGGAAAACAGCTTGTCACTTTGCTGATGTATTCTCTCCCTCTGAAAGTGGACTGAAACTGGATAAAACCTAAGTGTGATCAGGACTGAGGCAGACTGCAGGCCCAATAAGTGGCCTGTGCCCCTTGGGCTTTCCCAGGCATGTTTTGTGGGCCAGGTTTATATATATATATATATATTTCTGCAGAATCTGCTTGAACTTGGGATTCCTAGGTTCTTATGAGGAACACCTGACAAGATATAACCCTAACTGTAGTTAATAGGATGCTAGAGGAGATGGATACAGTGGGGCTCACTCTTGTTACAATCTTGATCATTCAAAAGTTGCTGCCTTACAGTGGGCAGATGAAAAAGAAACCAGAAATCTGCATCTTTAACAGAAGGGGTTGCAGCATGTTCTACATGTTCTACACGATGAATCTGCCTTTCTTATGCAACTATTAAAGGTACAAGATACATATCTGATACGAATAGATATGTATCCTATAGGTTTCCCCAGCTTAACAAATGTCCAAACTATTTGTACAAATGTCCAGAAACATTCGTATTTGTTTGAATGTTAGCATAAGTATATTGTAACATTCCATTCGAGCTTGAGTGTCCGAATTTGGCCAAATTTGGCCAAATTTTGAATGTTACGAATATTTGTGCACATCCCTAGTTCTGAAAGGCTTGATACTCGGAGTATAACTATAACTTTACTGAAAGGTACATGATTATTCACAATTCCTGGGGTTCCATCACTGTCTAAGCAATTACCATTTACTTCATTATCTCTTTGCCCCCTGCTGTTTCACCTGCAGCTTTCATTTTGTAAGATAAATAATTATTTGTTAGCACAGGCAAACTGAAATTGCAGATGTGGATTTTGCAGCTGAACCCACTCTAGAACATAAAATGGAAAGTATGCATTTGCAATTTAATAACCTTGGTGGATTTAGAGCCCATTAAATTGTCCACATCTTGAAATCTGAAAAAGCAATAAACTATTAGCAAACTATAAACAAGAGAGACTATTCCCACATCTTTAGAAGTTCTATTTTATATGGTTTCTCAAATCTGTTATACCTTGGGTGCTTGCAAGGAACCAATAGATAGCTGTAATAATCATCATCAAAAGTTATAAGTGATTGTTTTGGTTCAGCTATATGAACAGAATTGTCCTGCATCTTTTTGAGAATGTTATTAGACATCATCTTAACCCCTCTTTTATCTAAGCAGTGTATCATCAGTCATTAGGATTACAATTGCACCCTTAGGGCACCATGAAATTCAAGCAAACTTTTTTTTTCAAATAATGAACAGAGGTTTTGGACACAGAGCAATAGTGAAATAGATCCATTTCAAAAGTAGGTCTATGAGTTCAATGAAAGTAACCCTTATGAGGCAGGCAAAAAAAGAGGCTGCCATATTAGTGTAGCCTTTGTTGACAGAGCACCAGATCATTCATCTAAAGGAATGCCTTCTTCCATATTGACATGCCATGGCCTTAAGATTGGTAGGAGTTACTTGGCCAGGACATTTAGGAAAGGTGGGAATTAGCTCTCATGATCTTCAGTATGTCAAATGTTATCAGCTCATAGTAATATTGCACTATTGGAAGAGAAGCTATATACAGTATTAGTTAGAGTATGGGTTTAACACCCCTATTCCATAAGAAAACTGTTTTCTAAGAAGAGGAAGAATGCTACAAGCATAGTGCTCTTCCTCCATCAAATGAAGAGGAACTAGCATCCCTCCTTAAGAGGCAGTGTGCTGTCTACATGCTACGTGATGTCCCCCCATCCGTCAAAATTGCAGAAAGAGAATCCCCAGCATGATTTTGATGGACAGGGAAGGAAGCCAAATCAAGGTTTTTGACTCAGAAATTGAGAGAAATGCTACCTCTCTCTTCCTATACCAAAACTACCAGCTGTTCCTTAGGCCTAGAAGAGGAAAAAATGTGACTTGGGGTGACAAAATCATTTGTGGGAGCACTAACCTTGCAGTCAGTTTGAACTCTTAACATCCAAGTGTTGCCCTTCAGCAACATGTTAACAGGATTAACTTGTTAGTGCAAAAAGCAACTTCTAACAGAAAGAAGACCCAACACTGAAAATTCAAGTCAGCGGTACTAGGAAGTGTGTGTGTGTGTGTGTGTGTGTGTGTGTGTGTGTGTGTGTGTGTGTGTGTGAAGCTGGTGTGAGTTCCAGTGCTATTACCTTGAATGGGGTTCTGGCCTGAGTGCAAATCCCATTGCTACAAATGGTCACTGGCACTTCCCAGTGCAGATCTCAAGGATGTGGTGCAGGCAATAACCTCAACATATAACAAACCTTGGCAGACATCTTGCTCAGTGAAACCTTGCCAGGAAAGCTCCATACAAGTATGATGGAACATGATAGGGGGCAATGTTGGCTTCTCTCTCTGTCTGAAGGTCTACTCTTTGTCTGAATGTTGATGATTTGAATCTTTCTTACCTTTTAATTGCCTTCAGCATGACTTTCCCAAAAATCTTGCAGTTCTCAAACAAATGTTAAGGGTGAATGAATACAGAATGCCAGTGATAGCTAAGACCAATCAGTGGATTCCAGACCAAACACAGCCTAAATATTCATTAGGAACACAAATGGTAAGGCTTAAACTGCCATACTTTGGTCATATAATAAGAAGACCAAGCTCTTTGGAAAATATGGCGATGCTTGGGATAGTAGAAGATCAATTTGATCACAACGGTGATGAAGACCTTACTGGCAAACCTATGAAAGACTCTAGAAGACCAGTCAGTCCAGAGGAAGTCAGTCCATATGGTTACTATGGACTGTTGGCTATAACTAGATAGCATCAAGCAAGCTAGCTAGCTGGCTAGCTAGCAAGCAGAATACAACAAATCTTTTAGAAATGAATGTTTTGTTTATTTTTAAACTTAAACTTACCCAGCACAATAGGACCCTATCCTGCTATAGACAAAGAAGTGTGAATTATAAAATAAATGATAGGAGCCACCTGAAGCTAATAAAGAAAAAGGATTAGCTGTTTTCTAGGAAAGCAGTTCTTCAATTATCCATTCAACACAGACATTAGATATTTGGCTATCTAATAACGTATCTGCTCTTTGTCAGGGAATCCTGCCAGGAGCACTCATTACTGATACAGATATGAAAAACAGACATCAGACTGCAAGAAGGGTGGGCTTTTTAACCCCCCTTTATGTCTGCAAAATGAATTTCTTGTCTGAAAGGTTCTTCCTATTCTGAGTCCACAGAAAGGCCACTGGCATTCTTCAGTGGAAGGAAGGTAGCAATGAAGCTCCTGAAAGGTTTTCTGTTGGTGAGTGGAGTATCTCCACAGGGGGAGAGAGAGAAAAGATGATCTAAATTTGTGGGTGCAAGGATAACAGGACTTAAGGATTCATAGCTAGCTTTTTAACTTGTGGTTCCCAACAGAGAAGCTTCAGTTGGAGTTTCCATCTTGGATTTTTCCAGAAATTAGTCTCCTGGGGATATATTTCCTGGTAATCATCATCATCATCATCATCATCATCATCAGGCTATGAACATGAACATTTATCTAGTGATAAGGATGATTTGGAGTCATAGCCCTGTTCACTTCCTAGAGACATTTGATGAGAGTGATTAATCATCTTTAACACCAACTTATGTTTTAGTGGAAATGTTTCACAGACTACTGAAGAGTCTAGGTACACCCTGACTAGATGTACACAGACTTTTGAGAACACTGTTTCATCTCGATACCGCTTGTGTGGCTCCAAGGTATACTTAAAGCCTGTTTGGTTGGAGGTACATCACTGGAGCTTCTCCAGAGGTTCTCATAAGAGGACTGATTGAAATCTAAGACATGGTAGTTAAAAGGTTTGTTAAGCAACTTCACTACCAGAGGTGACGCGTGGCTGAGACCGCAGGACTACCAGTCATCCAGTGTCATCCAGCCCTCCTGAAAACATAGAGTATAGCTTCAGCAAATAGAAAAAAGCTGAAACTATACTGTATGTTCATGCGCGGAGGTGCGAGGTTTTAGCATGCCCTTAGCTCGGTAGTCCTGCCAATAAGGGCATGCTAAAGCCTCAGCTCCTCCTCCCTCAAAACTGTAACAGGGCCTTGGTCAGCCCACACTGTTACTTTTGACTCGGCTGCAACGGAAGAGGAAGGTAGGTTCCCCTTCCCCCACTGCTGCTAGGAAGCCCCTGCGCCCTCCAGCCCTAAAGCCTATCCTCTATGTTGGGGACCTGCATCCCAATGTCACCGAGGCCATGTTCTACGAGAAGTTCAGCCAAGCTGGGCCCATCCTCTCTCCATCCATGTCTGCAGGGACATGATCACCCACTCCTTTGGCTATGCCTATGTCAACTTCCAGCAACCAGCTGAAGGTGAGCAACTGGGGGGAAGGGAGAGGAAGAGGGACGAGAGTCATGGGCAGGCAAGAGGACTCCTGGTAGGGCAACTTCTTCTGCCCTGCCCCATGTCTACTTTAGGGCCAACCAAAGTGAGGGAGCCCAGCATAGTAGTGGGTTGCAATGCAGGGCTGGGTGGGCAGGAGGCTCGGGGAGAGCAGCTTCTCCTCTTGGTTGGTTGGAGAGAGTTTGCGTTGTTGTGTGCCAGTGTGGAAAGTAGGTGAGAGCAGTGGCCTCATGGCTAAGAGGAGTCACCTCCCTGCTATTGAGACTGAATAGAAAGGCCTCGTGGCTTATGCGAGAGAAGCCTTCCCCACTCCCTGCCCCATTGCCTCTGGTTCCATTGCTCACTTTCCCCCCTCCCTGTCCCCCCTCCTCCATTGCCCCTGCGGCAGGTGGACCTGGGTGAACCAGGTCGAGATTAATAGAATGTGGAAAAATTTGGCTCCAGCCGAATACCACTTCCCATGGATGTGGGGGTATTTGTATCCATGCATGGATATGCTATCAAATATCCATGCATGGACCAAATAAACCCTCCCCAACCCCTCCATTCCCACCCCTCCCCCACTTACTTGACCTGCTCACTGCCACCACTGCCTTCTCCTTGCCGCTGGCACCACTGTTGCTGCCGCCGCCGCTGCTAGCACCCCTTCTTCCGGTGTTCTGGAGGAACCAGGAAGAAGCCCAGGGCACCACCGGAGCACTCCCACAGGTAAGTGGGTGCCGGGGAAGTGGGCAGAAGCACTCTGGTTGCACCCCGGGCCTCTTCCCAGGCCCTCAGAATGCCAAACAGGCTTTCTGAAAGCTAAATACAGGCCTTCCGGTTAAACCTGGATGGTTAAACACTGTCACCCTAATGATGCTGATGTTTTGCTCAGGCACAGTTGCATCTATGGTCATCTGAGGTGCAGCACGCTTGCATGGCAACTCAGATGACCCTGGAGTGTGGATGGTTACGCTGCTGGATGCTCAAGGTAGGTTCTGGTAAACATTACTTAATGTGTGAGGTTCTCAACCTGTAGGTCACGACCCCTCTGAGGGTTGATCTACTCTTTCACAGGGGCCATTATGAAGTAGCAACAAAAACAATTTTATGGTTTGGGGCTAGGGTTAGGGTTAGGTTGGGGGGGGGGTCACCACAACATGAGGAACTGTATTAAAAAGTCATGGCATTAGGAAGGTTGAGAACCAGTGCTCTACACTAATCAACGAGTAGTGAAATTCTAGTGAGGGCAGGCACACTTGGAGGCTGTAACAGCCTACTCCACATGTGGATGCTCTTCACCAAAGGTTCACTACTTCACTAGAGGCCATAGTGCAAATAGACCCCTGGATGCTGTAGGCTAGAAAGGGTTGCTGAAAATACACTCCTCCCAGAAAAAGCAGTTGCAAACCACTTTTGAATTATTGTCAAGAAAACTGTGCTAATTTGTTTATACAGTCAGCAGGAGTAAAATCTCACATCCCCCTACAAATCTCTGAAAAGGCAGAAGGAAGCCTACATCAACTGCCTCTCTCAGTCATCTCTGAACTTAAGAGGCTGGGGCTGTAATGCCCGCTAGGACCCCTCAATCCCAAAAAGTACGTTTTTAGTTTAAAATGCAAAGTGTGGCGAACACGGTAAGTCCAGACGCGTAAAAGTGTCGCCAAAGCGTTTTTTTATCAAGGGTAAGTAGCCTAAGGGAGGGGCTAGTTGAGCACTCCAAGGGGAGGGGTGAAATAGAATGCTGGAGTTCAGCCAATCAGGGTGAAGCTAGCCAGCCAGGCCCATATTTAAGGGGGGCCTGAGGGAACAATTTCTGTTCTCTGCCTTGGGTCGCTAATCCTGGAGGGAGGTTATCAAAGGGGAGAAACGGGCCCTTAGCTGAGGAGGCTTGAATTAGGGTCCTGAGTCTAGTAGTATATGTTTGATTCAGTTTGTGAATATATTTTAGGGCAAGCTAACATATATTGAACTGATTGAAAGTTTTATTCATGAAGTTGGAGAGTCTTTAGACTTAGTGTAAAAGTTAAAGACTGAGCAGTTGTCAACGAAGCAACAAAGTGTAACTTTAAGAAGAAGCTGACTTTAAAAACTTTATCTGTATTTAATAAAAACATTTTTTTGTTGTTTTAAGAAGACTTCGGGTGGTACATTCCGTTGTCATAGGAACTGAGAGATACAGTATCCCTGCCTAGCTAGGTAGAGCTAGAGGGGGAGGGAAGTTTGGTGAATCTGACTTCATCTTGTTACATTATTCAGCCCATAGGGGCAGAGAAGAAATATACTTTTAAAAGGAAGGTCTGACATTATATCCTTGTTTAGGATATTACAACATGCTACCCAAACAATAAAATAATTATTACTGTAACACTAGAACAACAGGCCGTTAACAACTGGTGGCAGCACATTTAACATTTAACATTGGTGGCAGCAAGAAGCTTTATTATAATATATTTGGAATTTTAACTGAGGACAAACGCTGGGAAAATAAGTGATAGAGATATTTGAGTTTTGAGTTATTTTTCTCTGGCGTTACAGGGGCCACCAGTTCTGGTGTTGTGCCATGCTATATAATAATGTAATTGCACAGTGAGGTGGCATTCAGGACATTAAAAGAAAGAAAGACAGGCAGAAAAGTCAAGTAAGGGTGTACTTAAAACCATTAGCACCAAAAACTGTATTTCATAGCTGCATATATGGAAATGAGGGCTATAAAATTTAACCATTTACATAGGTGGAAAAAGTCACAATTTCACATAGATGTGGCCTGAAAATAAATTAGCACCTTTTCAAAAGTGATTTTAAAAATTGCTTTCAAGCAAGATAATGCATTTCCTGACCTCTGGATGAACTAAGATCTGCATAATAAAGAACAGATACCTTGCAAAAATGGCCTCAAGTAAATATCAACATACAGCAAAAAAACCAAAGCAAAATAAAACTCTGTCAAAAAGTTACATTAATTTCTTTTATGGGTTACATTTCTACAAGCAGTGGTGCCCCCACCCGTACCAGATGCCCAACTTGTGTGTCCTAAGCTGATTCTTAAAGGCTTTGCTCCTAGTGGTGCTTCTGAAAATGTCATAAATTTATAGGACTACAGCTCCCTTTCTGGACTGGGCCTTTTTCTGGATTATATCCCAGAGTAGAGACCTGCCATCCACATGCTTGTGTAGGTCCCAGGCAGGGTTTGTACCAGCATGAAGATGGTAGGCCCCTATTCCAGAATATAATCTGGAATAAGGCCCAATGCAGAAAGAGCCTAGGATTAAAGACCACAATACAGTCATCCTATCAGATGTCCTGGGGTAGGAATATACCTTGCCAAATGCAAATAATCTATTTTAGCCTGGACTACAGTGTACAAATGCACATTCATGCTTCTTCCTCAGAAACAACCAATGCAGCTGAAGAATGGAGTTGTGATGAGAGAGCTTTGCCTTTGATGTCTCTGAATAACATTTTAATTTGCTGTGGGCTCTCCAGAACAAATTGCCACTTGCTTTCTTATATTTCTTAATCATTAAACCTGCCATTTCCTCCTCCAGAATGGCTGCTCTTGCTCAGCAGGGAAACAAGAACACCCAGAGGGTCATCAGCCTATGGAATCTGCTACCAAGCCTGTGGTCATATTTAAGGTTTAATCCAGCTTCAGTCCACTTTCAGAGTGAGAGAATGCATCAGCAAAGTGACAAAACTGTTTTCTTTCAGTGTTAAATATCTCAGAAAATCCACCTTTGGGATAGATAATGTAGAAAGAAAATTACTGGTCACTTTGCTGTTGTGTCCTCTCTAGAGGTGTGCATGAAGCTCATTTCCCACACTCGATTTGCTAAGAACTGAATGTGGGAAAATTCAGCTTTGGCCTAATCCTACACCCACAAATGTGGGGGGCTCCGTATTCCTGCACAAATGCAACCCACCCCCACTTACCTGTCCTCCTCACTGATACTTCAGATATTTCAAAGGCACTATGGTTGTCTAAACACATTACAAGAATGTATGCTACCATATACAGTATTAAGCTTTAGTTCAACATACACTGTATAGCATTTTTAAATGTACAATTCCAAAGCAAAATAAAAAACAATTTTGCAGTGATTTGTAAACAGTTACCGGTACTTTCATTTAATCCATTGTAGGAAAATTAGGATTTAACTGGCTTAAATTGAAATATTAGCAAGAGATTGCTTAAGCTTGCTTTTTCCTCTGTTGCTATGTATGGTTTTGGAAAGAATTAAAAGCATTTGTGTCTCTGGTAACACCTCTTAGGAGTGCAAAATGTATCTTCTATGTTCCACTGAGATCACCTTTGCCAGCCAGAAGACCCCCTGATATTTAGATTGCAACTCCCTCCAGTTCCAGCTAGCATAGCCTTGCTCTCAAACATCTGGATGGCACCAGATTGTCAGAAACTCATGTAACATATGGGACATTGCTAATGCTGGACAGCCAGATGGGATCGTCACTCACAGAGCTTTGTTTCCATTCCGGGGTTTATAGTGGCAATGTGTCATGTTTGTTGGCATAGCCATTACTGTCTCATGATTTCTGACATGGTGCTAGCATAATGGCACATGTTCCTTGTATTATGCAATTCTTTAGCTGGCACAACAAAAGACAGAATTGGTCTATGGGCCATCTAGATGTCTTGTCTAAAGAATGCAGGATACTTCTTTATCATCTAAATCAGTCCAGGCTTTGTAGAACAACATTCTGCATATAATCACAGCCCAAATATGGTTTGTATTATGTTGTTGGCTTTTAATCACTGAACCAAAGCTACCATTGATGTGAATTCTGATAAGAGACCATAGATGAACAGAGTTTGAGACAGACACTCGTACAGGTCAATCTCTGTTCTTGGGAAGATAAAATCTATGCCAGTTGCCATGTCTCTTCTCAATAAGGATATGATTTGAACCCAATGCTACAATCCTTTAACAGATTTCTATCTACAATATGTATCTTAAATATTAAGAACTAGTTAGTTAACTGGACAGGATTTTTTTTTCTGTTTTCTTTTTAATTTTGGTAGACTTTATCTGTGTTTATTTAAAATCAAACCCTATTGTCATGGTTCAATTCAGAATACATTCAGTGGACAAAATTCCTCCTCCATCAAAAATAGTTCAATTGCTGTAAAGTGAAATTCAGAGTTGTTTCTGGTCTTAGTAGTATCATTGACACTAAACCCTTTTCTTAAAAGTCTTGGAAGATTTTGGCCCTTTCTGCACTGGGCCTTTTTCCAAATTAAATCCCTGAACAGGGGGTCTGTCATGCTCATGCTAGTGCAGATTATGGCAGGTCCCACCAGATTTAGGAGCTTGCTTGCCCTTACCACACAGTGAGTGTTGGTCCACTCATTAGTGAGGCCCACCCACACACTGCCGCCACCACCACCACCACTGCTTGGAGCTTACTAAGTCATCCCCAGTCCTAACTAGCTGTGGACAACTAAAATATTGTCCACAGCTTGACTGGGAGCAGCTAGGGAGCCCCTGGGCATCAGTGTTTGCACCCTCTTCTGGGTATGACACTGCAAGTGGAGATGGTGGCACAGCTCAGGCTGTGCAGTTGTGTGTCCTGATCATGATGGCAAAGTCTGGACACATGCTGGATGTTGCCACAGCCATTGCCATGGTGATCTGGACTACTATTCCAGTCAGGTGAGAGTGAACAGGCATAGGTGCTCATGGGGTCCAGTGCTATCTTGTTCTGCTGTGCTCTCGGGTTCATTTTTAATACTGCATTGCATGTAAAACAGTTAATGTTATTCACCTGAACTAATCAAAACATTGAAAATGTGGTGCAAAATATTTTACTTATTTTTAATAAAAAAATGCAAAGTGGATAGACAGACAATGGCGGATAGCTGGTTTGGTAACATTATGGGGGATGATTAACCTCTTCAAATCTCTGAAAAGATGTTACATAGAAAAGTGCATCACTTGTTCTCTGTCATTCTAGAACACTCAGTAATGGGTTTAAAGTGTCCTAAGGATTTTGGCCAGATTTTATAAGAAACATCCTTACAGTTAGAATAATTTATGAGTAGAACCAATTCCCTAGACAGGTGGTGGCATCTTCCTCATTGGATGTGTTCAGGCAAGGGCTAGGCCACCATCTGTTGGATTTGGCATTAGTGTGAAATGAATCCCTTCTTGGGACAGAGCGTTCGACTCAATGGCCTAAATAATCCATTCCAGTTCTATGATTCCATGGAATAAGGTAAAACAGAAGAATCAGTTCCAAGCACAGAACTTAGGAGAAATCTTTGCAATGCAAAGTACTATGAACTGTGGATAGAAATAGATCATTATATTAAACAGACAGCAATATAGTTCCTGGTGAAAGAGTGAAGATTTTGTTTTTTTAATTTTGGCATTCACAAAAATAAATATTTTATCTAAAGCAGTGTTTTGTAATTAAAATGCATATTCTATGTAAAGAAATGCATTGTGAATTGTTACCAACATTACTCCAGTATAAACGGTAAGCAAATATAGAGTAAAATTTTGGATAATTTTGATTAATTTGAAGCCCAAAAGTACAGCAAATTTAAACTCCCAGGGAATTTATAGCCAGATTGTTTACGCAGGTTTTAATAATGAAAATTTCCACACAAAAAAATAAAAATAAAAAAACTAAACAGACAAAACTCATTTCAAACACCAAAAAGCCAGCATTTCAGTGGAAAGAATTTATTAGAAATACAGAAGAGAAGTTAAAATGAAATATAAAGACAGATTAGAAACATATTCCCTTAAAACATTTAAAAGAACAGAGACAAGCATGCAAAAACTGCAAAATGACTAAATAAATGAACACTTCCCATTAAGGTATCTTTGTGCATTAAGCTGAGCCTATCCCCTTTTTATTAAAACAATTAGTTTATAGTTATGCAGCAAAAGTTCCCCAAAACCAAAAAAAAAAAAAAGCTTCTCATGGGTAAGAATTTAAGAAATGAGAATAAAATTCCCACCAGCACAGTTCAAATCCTAAAGAAAAATATATGTAAACCAGAAAGAGAATAGAAAATTCCTAATACTAGAAAAAAATATTCCCTAGTCCAAAAGCTCTAAAGAAAAATAGGGAAAAGTGAATGGAGGAAAGGAATATTCTGTTGTTCTCACAACCATCTTGTCTTCTCCACGCTCAGGGATCCAAAACAACAGATGTGTAGGATTCATCAAACTATATCCATTTCAGGAACACAAATGCTTTTAAAATTGGGAGAATTTTTCAGTCTTCACCAGACTGATCTAAAAAAAAAAAAAAGAAAGAAAGAAAGAAAAAGAAAAAGAATTAAAAAAACCCAAACTTAAAAATAAATGCTGTTTAAAAATGTTCTTTTCAATTGCTTTTACCAGAGAAACCAAACTCAAATTGCAAGGTTTATAATGGTTCACCAGGAAAAGAAAAAAAAGTGCCCTTTTCTGCTCTCCCAAACAATGGGGGTAAAAGAGGATTCAGCATAGTTGCATGAAATTCAAACTACGCTCACAGAAAGAGAAAAAGAAGCCACGCCTAGTTCCTGTTTGTGTAGGAAGGAGGAGGAATTACGGCAGGAAAGGAAATAGAATCCAAGCTCTCATGGCATGACAAAAGGAAAAATTCCTATTTCTCAGTTAAGCTAGCTATAATCCCTAACCTAACTTAATTTTTCCCTGTTTCTGATGCCTCTTCTTGTACAAAATCTAACCCAAAATTTGTGATGTCAGAATAAATCCCTTTGAGTGGTGTGTCTTCCCCCAAAACCAATGTATTGCTATGGAAAATTCCCAAATTGCACCTTGGATGTGACCAAACATATTACAAATTAACCCAGAGTTCATCAACACTTCCTGATTAAACAAATAACACAGGTAAAACAAGATAGTGTTGTTTGACACAGAAAGATTATCCAAAAGCCAAATATTTTATTTCCCTAGTCTTTAAAAAGATTATTTTCTCTTGGCTAATTGTTGTTTCTTGCTTCACAGAAAGAAATCCTACATAGGTAATCTAATCAAACCTACCCAGCAAACTCTGAGTTAATCAAGCTTTGGGGGAAGCCTGAGTTAATCATTCACCTGTTCCACAATGAAAATGCCCACAATGAAACCCCGCAGAAAAAACATATGGTTTCAGAGAATGAGATTAAATAATTTCCTGTTAAAAAAACCATTAAAACTTCTATTTCTTCTTTCAGAGAATAAGGGAAAATTCAACTCTTATTATTATAAAATCATGTGTGTTTGTATTATTATGTCTCTGTCTGATTGCAAAAGCTACTGCTTTGTGTACCTTAAATTAACATTTCTAATTAGCACTTCTGGTTTGATCCCTTCAGCTTGACTCCATCAAGGCATGTAAACATGAGCAAACTCCTCCTATTTATCTTTGTCAAGGTGTAAACAGTGAGTCATGTCCAATGTGAAATCTTGACATCCTAGTACTGGTGACGTTTTAAACAGACTATTTTCAGTTTGGATAGTAATTCCAAATTCTTATATATTTTACCCAGATCTTTTCAAAAACCCATTCCATTTTATTCTTTACCATCTTATTAAAATTAGGCAAACTAATCTCTGTCGCAGATTCAGACATGGTTCTGTGCTCGCAGGAGTTTCCCCTGTGCATATATACTATATATACCTCTATACTAGCAGCAGGGCAGGGAAAGCCTTGTGCATTGCCATCTGTACCTCTTCCAGCTGGAAGGGTGCAAATAGAGCACATGACCAGGAATGCAGGCACGGTTGTGCTCTGTGTTACCTGGTTGTCACAGCAACCGCCACACATATCTGTGGCAATCCCACCATATATCTGTTATATCCCCCCCTAAATACCACTATAGCCTATTGCAGGAAAACCTGACTCTGGTGCCAGGTTTTCCAAATTGTACTATAACCTAACTCATAGCCAGAATCACACATTGCTGTGCATGTGCAGGGCCCAAAAAGGATACCTGTGCATAAACAGTGGCAGAGTTTGCACATTTCCAGATATTTTCCATTGGTAAAATGTACACAGATAGCACTGATTTGAGCGCTGTCTAACCAACAGGTGATGATTCCAGAGGCACTATACTTCAGAATATTGCCTGTTAGTAATATGTTTGGCCAGCATCTGGAGCTGGCCTGAGTAAACTTAACTTGTGCATTAGAAGAGGAAGGAATCCATTTTCTTTCTGGTATTTGCTGAGAAAACAAAGGAAGTTCATGCCTGCATGCTGACAACACTTTTTATATACAGCTCATAAAATGCACAGGGCCTGCCATAGTCCTCAGTAGTATGAGGACAGCAGGCCCCATTCTGGGAAATATTATGCAATAAGACTCAGGCTGCTGCATCCCCATGGTCTCCAGTTATTGCGCTGCTGAATTGGGGCATCGTTAATCCGCATTGTAGTTCGAATTAAGATGTCCCCATGTGGTTGAGGAGAGTGCGGGATCAATTCGGATCCAACTATCCCCAAGCAAACATGCTAAACCCCTGCATTGGGGAAACTGCATCCTTTCCCCCCCCCACCCCCCTCTGTCCTGATTGGAAGCCCAGCTAATGTCACCATGCCCTGTCCCCCCCAGTGCAGCGACGACAGGGGAAATCCCTGGGAAACGCATCCAGGTTGCACCTCCAAAAACACAACACACAACAAAAATAAAAAAAAGACAAAGGGGGGGCATAATAGGATGGCAAAAGGGCTGATGGCTTGAAGCTGTGGCTCTGACTTTAGCAGATGTGCACATGTCCGCATGACAGCAAGCACACCTCCACTTGACCGTGAGCCTTGTGTTCACATCAGCCTCCCTCTAAACCCTTGCAGCTTGGATCCATTTTCTTATCTTCTGGTCAACAATGCCCTTCTGGTCCCCCATGCCTCCAGCTATTACCATTAGCAGTCTCAAATCCTAGCTTTGAAAACCATAGCTTTTGACAGAGAATGAATGATCCAGAACTTGTGTGGAAAATCTACCCTTGTATCCACGCATGCCTTGCTGATTGGGGGATCAGGCAAGGGGGGGGGGCATGCTTTTAGCCAGAGAGGGTAAATGAGATCTCATTTCAGCTTAATTTCTTTGCTGCTTTATTTTCTTTCCCCAAGCAGTTGTGATTGCAGCGCGCATGGCAGGGACAGTGAAACCCTGCCCACTAGTGCTCCAATTGCCAAACTCTTCCCCCAATAACCCGGGAGCATTCCCATGAATCAGGATAATATGTGCTTGCCTCTTAATTCAGAGCGAGAACAGTTGGAAAGCGGGGTGGGTGCTGTGGATTTGTGCTGTTTGCCCCAAATGTAATCCAGATTAGAGGATGTTCATGGGGATGGTCCAAGGCAAACTCAGGTTCACCTCGCAGTATATTGATCATGGGGATGAGCAGTGCAGAAAAGGAGCCTTGTGGCAATAAACTGCTCTATGCTTTTTAGCTGCTTTAAGTAGGTCAAAGAGAGAAAAATGGCATACCTAAGACCATCCTATTGCCTCCTCCATCATGTGAAATAATGGCAGGTCTTACATGGTTGAAAGCCTTTCATTTTAGGCAACTAGACTTTTAGAACAGGCTATTAAAATAAGTGGCTATTTGGCCTTATAATTATAACATTATTTGAAGGTAGCTTCTTTTGTTCCTTTTCAAGTGGACCAGTATTATGAACCACTCTTCAGTTTTAAGTTAAGAACAATATGTGTGTGTTTGTGTGTGTGAGCTTTGCAAAATATTTCATGAGAGGAACAGTTTCCACACTGAAATTTAATTAAAACAATACTCTTGTCACATTAATTGGCTCCCTTTTGAACTCCAATATTGCCATTCTTTCCATCCTAGCTGTATTCTTTAAAATTTTGGTTTTAACAATGCACAGTTTAGCAGAGCCTTTCGGTAACTTTTAAAATGTTTTCCCCCTTGTACGCAACATCAATTAGCAATAAAGTCCACTAGCTTGAGGTTCATCTTGCCTGTGGCCCTCCATGTCAAGTGCACCTTGCAGATGTGACTATTATTATTTTCTGGAAAATTTTACAGCAGGGCCCATGGGGGGTAGGAGAACTTTAAGGATAAAGGAAAGTTGTTTCACAGTTTGAGGAATTCTACAGGTGGTTTTGTGGCAGTCCTATGTTTGTGTTTTATAAGACTCTGACCTAAAATGGAAAGAGAACTCCAAACACATTTAAAAATTCAGCCTTTATTACAGCTGGGAATATTGGCTGCCTTAAATCTCAAAGTGAGAGATAGGCTTGCTGAGAGGGCTGGGGAAAATGTACTTTAGAAAGGCCCCTTTGGCAACAATCACTGAGCCACAACACGAGTATTTGAATTATTTCTCCATACTTTGCATAAGAAACAGCTGTTGTGTCTTAAATGTAATTTTTATAGTGGTCATGAGGCTGCTGATTATAGCATTCAGGTTCTTACAGGTTCATCTGGGATTTTCTTCTATTGCGGTAACTTAATGTAAAGCAAGAATTCCATTATCCAAGAAATTGGCAGAATTTACAGTAGTAAAACAGCTTCCCTGAGTTTCACCAGAGAGTTTCCACTTGAATTGTGGCCCCTGAGCTGCCTCTTCTTCCCACAATTTTTTCTTGCAGAAGGGCTGGACCTCTAGAAAGTGGCTCCTGGGATGACACATAATGGCAGGCCTGGGAAATGAATGGCTTGGCTCTCTAGTATCAGCTGGACAGGAGAAAGCTATCACTATAGCTCACCTGTCCTCTTGGGTGCAGGTGGATGGTGGTTTGTATGAGGAAGAGTAAGGCAATGAATGAAGATGGAGCTCCCTTCTGCAGCCTGGGGCCCTTCCTGTACTTTGGCTGTGACCACACCTTCCTGAAATAGTCCTTCTGCTTAAGGACTCAAAATGCACTAACCCAATACCCGATAAGATAATTATCCCTCAGTTTGTCCTCAGTTTGGGTAGCTATGATCACACCTCTCTGTCTCATCCTGAGACTCCTTTTTTAAAGATCCCTACCCCTCTCCACCCTTCACAAAACCACTTGCACTCTGATGGGATAAAATTTCTGTGACTCAACAGCATGTAATCGCACATTGGGCAAAGGGAAGGCAAATTCCTGTGCTATCCACCCACTATGGTTCATCCCCCTTTAATGCTCTTCCCCAATCACATGCCAAAAATGAAAAAGATAGCACTCTGTTAACAACCTGAGACTGTAAAAATCAGCACTTGGAAAAGTAAAATTGAAAAGAGGGAAGTCCACAATTAAAACAGATAGGGTTAAAAAAGTGTGAGCGTTGTGGTCTGAAGACGAACTAAAGAAGGATTAAAGGTGTGATCACAGTCTTACTGGTTAATCTGGATCAAGGAGCTGCTAAGAATCTGTAATCTGCATGGCAATCTGGATCAAGATCTACACTGCAATCAACACTGCACATGAGTAGTGTAGATCCAGATCAGAACTGTTCCAATTGTTTACTAATCTGGATTAGTGGTAGACCAAATAAATGTGGTCTGCATCCATGCTAGCACTGTTTAGCACACATTTGCTGTTTTAAAACCCAATCAATGAAGGTGCATTTGACTGTGATTGATTCAGATCTAGCTAATACAGATCGCAGATTGCAACATCTAGGCCTCTTCAGCTTGGAAAGACGGTGTTTAAGAGGGGACTTGATTGAAGTACATAAAATCATGCATGGATAGAAAAGGTGGACCACTCTGGTATGGACGTGACACTGCCGCATGTGAATAGAGCACCCTTGAGAGTACAAGTCCCTCCCAATGGGTAAATGTGAAAAGCCCCTATTTCTTTTGAAATGTAAAATCTCTGTTCTTCTTTAATTTAGACTGGAAATCAGACAAGTACAAACTTTCCATTGCTCCGATGTGTTGGCTTCTTCTTTTTTTAATGCAGCTGCACATTTGCCATACAGTTCACAGACAGCACACTTTTAACACATTTCCTGCTCTATTAGCTTTATAGGTTTGGCTCTGATAAAACAGTTTATTCTAATCAGCTGTTTAAACAAGGCAAATGGAAACCATAACATACCTACATACAGCAAATGACAACAATTCTAACTATGACCAATCTTGTTATAAGATAATAGTAACTTCTGGGGCCTCTTTGCATTTACTTGACAGGTATGGTATAATAATACCAGTCAGGTAATAGAGTAGTGCAGTGGCAGCTATGTGTACTTCAAGTGCTGGAAAAGCCCCATACTGGACCAGGAGCATTTAAAGTGCAAATGGCCAAGTCAGGGCAGGCTGAAGCCCCATGAAAATGTCCATAACAACATCTGGTGTGTGCTCAGACATTGCCATGGTGGTCTAGACACTGTATGTTATTGTTCCTCCACATTCACACTGCCACTCCCACTCACTGCATCACACCTGGAAGAGAGTGCACATACCGCGTTCAGAGGCCTTTCTGCACTTACCTTATTAGGCTGCCGGGCACTAGGGCTGGTCAACACTGGGTACAGGAGGACCATTCACATTTGCCAGGAGTCCCTTACCAGTCAGAAATGTTAATGGTCCTGCTGTTGACCAGCCTGCGTCCCGCTTCATTGGTGCTGCAATTGGCTGCTGCCAGCTGCATCACACATTCTGAGACACACCCGCAGGCCAATGCAGAGGGGCAGGATCGATCCTGGTGACTTGTTAAGGCAATGTGCCCCAATGCCACGTGGATTGGTCCCCAGCCAGCCTGCCACTATGGCGTTGGCCTGCTGAGATCTGTCTGATCATGGCAGTGGCTGGCAATCAACCAGGACTGGCAACACGGTCGCATCTGCTTGGACAATACACTCCCTGCTCCCCACATGCAGCAATCCAGAAGATGTGTGAATGGTTGCATCACCGGACACTGCCAGTAAGCCTTGGATAAAGGATGGTAAAGGAGTGGAGTATGAAATTATGCTCCATATCTAATCAACAATTAATGCACCTCTAGTGAGGGTGGGCATGCTTCTAGGCTGTAGCAGCCTAGTGGACATGTGTATGCTCTTCACCAGAGCTTCACTAATTGCTATCTAGAGGCCTAAGTGCGAATTGGTCTCAGGAATGAGCTAGTTGCACAGTGATCCTAAGATTCCTCAGGATTCATTCTAGCACAAAAACTGTCATAAGAAATTTGGGTCCAATGAAGGAAATTTTGAGATACCGTATTTTCCGGCTTATAAGACGACTGGGTGTATAAGACGACCCCCAACTTTCCAGTTAAAATATAGAATTTGGGATATACTCGCCGTATAAGAAGACAACAAGCGGAGTATAAGACGACCCCCGACTTTTGAGAAGATTTTCCTGGGTAGCAGATTTTCCTAAGTAGTCTTATACGCCAGAAAATACAGTACCTTTGTCAGTAAGTCTAAAATGAATCCTCTGATACCTCACTCAGCACACTGCCAAGAAGTTAAGGAGTGAATTTTTATTGTCATATCCACATGCTTCTTAGAGAGGAATGTGCATTCCACAGATTGTATGAGTTGGGGCACTCCAAAAATTGTGGCTATTTTCTTTTTCAAGATTTGGAATAGCATGACATGGCCTGCAATCTGTGCTATTACTGCCTTCTCATCAGAAGAAAATATTATTATTAATGATAATAATAATTGTTGTTGTTATCACCTTGGAAATCCTTTATTTTTGAGTATTGCATCATTGGGGATGTCCTATGTCACTTTCCAGTGCCTTTCTGCTGTTATAGGTTCTTTAGTTAGCAGCTGTGTTTTTCACTTTCCAAAAACTCACTTTGCAGAAATCCAACCCTTGCTTTTGTTTCTTCAATTATTACTTCCTCCATTGGAGGGGATTGTTGTTGTTGTCGTCGTCATCATCATCAACAACAACAATGGCAAGTCTACTTATCTAAATATCCAAATCTTCACAAATTATTTCAAATTTGTTTGCTATTGATTCATTTGAATAAATCCAGGAAAAGACTACAACATTCCAGGTAAGTTGAGCAGTCATTTTATAATGTAATATAGTTTGAAATCCATATACAGACTATTTGCAAAGTGTGCAGCAGCATTTAGTGCATTATTCTATATTAATGTGCTTAAAATTTGAAAAAATAGCTCTGTGTTCCCATAGATTCAGATATCTGGATAGCAGGATACAAAAATTTTGTGGAGGAAAAAATGGGGGGAAATGCCTTGTGGAGTGAACAGCATTTTCAGCCAATCACATCTGGAGGTCTCAGCAATGGTGTGCACATTTAATGTGAGTCTTCCACGAGAATGTGAATTGGGAAAAAAGAGAGCACAAGAGATGGAACCTATGTGTAAATATGTCACTAGGTCTTTCTCATGTACATGACAAGGTAATACCTGAATCAGGTCACCCCCAGTTAGTTAGTTAGAGATAAGTGTAGACATAGGATAACTGTTATGGAATGGTTGAGGGGTGTGGCTTACAGAGGGAGGGGTAAGCTAGCTCAGTAGAGGAACCAATCAGAGCTGGAGAGCAGTGGCCAGAAACTATAAAAGCTCTGGAAGCAGATGTCAGAGGTTCTTTGCCTGGGTAACTCACTGCAGGAGGGCAGGAAGGAACTGGGCTACTGTCCTACTTGGGAGAGAATCTGGGTAGATGAGTACTGAGTAAGGCCGCATCCTCATTACAAGCTTATTTCAGTTTCAAACCGTTTTCAATCCTTGCAGACCCCACGTCAGTTTGGTTTAACACACTTTATGCGTGTTAAATCGCCCCAAAGCATTGTAAATGTTAATCCTCATTTCAACAGGTCTCACTCCGGTTCCAAAGACAGTGACGTCAGTGTAAAAATCCAACCTTCACAGCAGCAGCTACACTGTAGCAATCTATACTTCGTACCTGATAACAATGTTGCAATTTTGCACAATTCTAGCTCTTTGGAGTTCTGATCTTTAAAGGGGAAAGAAAAGCAGGGGCAGATTCTGGGAGATATGTGAATGTTTAAAGCAAGGGGGCTTGAGTTGCTGCTGCTGTGTGCCCTGAGCAATGGGGAGAATCGCTGGCTGCCTGCTGCCGTTTTTCCTCCATCCAGGCAAGCGGCAGCCACCCAGCCAGGCTCCGTAAAGGGGTCCGTTATGGGTGGCGCATTCACGCCAGGAGGAAGAGGGCAGGACAGCCCCGAAAAGCGTCTTTTAGAAAGTAGCCACTTGAGTCCCACCTTGAGTCACATGCGCCACCTACGATCCTCAGAATCCGGATGGAATGCGATTAAGCTGAAAGTAATGGGAACAGGCAAATTTGTGTTTGCATCCGGTTCTATTATTTCGGTTTAGGGAAACTGGATTAAGCTTAAAATGGGGATGCGGCTTAAGTGTTGATGAATATAAGTAATGTTGACAGTTGAGAAATGAATAAAGAAGATCATGTGCTTCTGTAAGAAGTTATAACCAATAAAGCATTTTACATTGTTTCTCTTTAAAAAGTGCTGGAGTGCTGTGTGTGTGTTGAGGCAAGAGATCTCAGACGTTTTCGCACGGGGCTGAACGGTGCGCGTGGGAGACAGCTGCGGACACGGCATACGCATTGCCCGAGCGGGGCTTGCGCTCCGACGTGTCCGCAGCTGTCTTTCTCGCGTTCGAAATGTAGAGCACTTTAAAGTGCTCTACATGCATTCGAACGCGGACGAGCCGCCCGCAGGCGTTCGGGAGGAGAAGCATTCGCGCCTGCTTCTCCCTCCCTAACAGCTGCGGGCTTGCCTCCGACGCCGGCGCGGCTTCGACAATCAGCTGTTTGACAATCAGCTGATTGCCGATCTGCCTCCGCGGCTGTCTCCGCGCCCCTGGCCGGCCTTTGCCGGCTAAGACAGCTCACGATGCTTTGAGCATTCGCACACAGACGCGCCGGAACGCGTTTACACGTGCTCCTGCGCTCCTGTGTGTGAAAGGTGAAAGCGTCGTGAGCTGTCTTAATCTTCCCGTCCTACTCCCGTTCCAAATGGAACGGGAGTAATGCGAAAACGTCTCTCATTACGGTTACTGTACCTTTAAGTGTAAAAGGAAAAGAACACAGGGGCCAGCTTCCCGCTAACACGAGAAGCCTTTGTAGTTGATATTTAGCAATGGAAAGGGAAAGTTTGCCACAGCGTGGTGCCTGCCAACCCGGGGCTGCAGTAAACGGAGCCAAAGCTGAGTGACTTGGAGCAGCAGAGGATTGGGCGAAGAACACACTGTGACACTGGTGCTGTCTTTGTCCATTTTCAATTCCATGCACTTCTGACTATCTGGGCATCAGAGTGTCCAGATGTGCTTGCCATCACTTCTACTTCTGTGTTGGTGGCTCTGTCCAGAAGGTAAATGCCCTGTCTAAAAAGAGCTGTTGCTGGAAAACCTGTGAACAGCACAGTCTGGGGTTTTTTTGGGGGGGAGGGAGGGAGGGTAGCAGGACTGTGGTGGTGTTACCTACGGTACATGAGGCAACCCACCATAGCAGTGCTGTAATGGTGCTATATTCCCCCCTTCTGGATGGGGCCTTATTCACATTTCCTTTTTTCCTCGTATATGGTAATACCCCAAAGGAGAGAGCACATATTTAACTTTGTCCAAATAAATGTGGAGATGCACCATGGCCTTGCGCGGTTTCACCCCATAAGATAAGACACTGTGTTTACCACTATGGCTATAATAACTTGCAGCAAAAAGAGTAATCAAAACTGTTTTCTATAGCCTTTCCCTGCCCCTTGATCATGTTCTAGCATCTAAAGTGTATTGAAAGCAAACAGAAGGTTTCATAACATGAGCTTTCCTGTCGTATCACAGATTAAGTACAGAGTTGATTTTGACAAGGCTTTTATGTGCTTCTATGTACCACTGCCAGCAAATATCAAAATATATTATTAAAAAATGATTTACTTTTAAGGTTGGCTTCTCAGAGCTGTGATAATATAACTGCTTTTTCAGCTACCTCATCTTCAATAAAAAAAACACATTCCAACTGCCAGGGGACCCATACGATGATGCTTATTCGTAAAGAGCTTTTCTTCATAGGAATAATTCTGCAAGATTTTTTTTATGCCTTTAGACAGTGTCATTGCCAATTTGTGACTCATGAGGGGGTGACCTACTCCATTAAAGATTCTTAGGGTATTTATTTTACATATTGCTGCATATTTGAAATATCATTTCTCACCATCAGTGTATGACACAGTTGTAGAAATCATGTATAACATAGCTTGTTAAATACAGATGGTAGGTTGAATATGCCTAAATCTGGAGTTAAGTTGGATGCTATTGTGGTTGTTAGTTTTACCCTTAATGTAAAGGTATGGTTTTATAGCTAATGACATTGATAAAATTCTTGATTTCCTTTTCTTACAGCATTGTGATTATCAGTAACCAAAGGAGTGTAATTGTTTTTAGGCAATTTTGCTTTACATTTTAATTCAATAAAATTTGAATGCAATGCTCTGACAAAACTGAAGCAGGAAATAACTTGTTAACAACTCACAACACTGCCAGGTTTCCTAGTGTGAAAGCATTTTCCTATTAAACTCCCTGCCCCTGGCTCAGGAAGCCTCTAAAAGTGTATAGAAGAGATCCAGGCTTTTACAAATAGGTGTCTTCCCTCTACCACATCTGCATGCTTAACAGACAGTAGCAGCTTGCAGACAGGGTGTAAAGCTTGGGATTGTCCCAACACAATGTTGGAATTGCCACATGTGTTTGTGGTAGGTATGGGTGAAAAAAAAAATGTCCCCTTTGCAATTTGTACAAATTTTGAAGCTTCACAAGTTCACATTTGAATCTAATATTGGCTATATTTGAAGCTTGATATTCACATGTGAATTGAAATGAAAACTTTTGAAGCATTGTTACATTAGCAAGAGTGAGGAGGTAGCAAAACAACTGCCTAGTCACCTCTGAAGTGAATTCAGAATGCATTCAGGACAGACTCAGAAGGGATTTTGAGGTGCAACTGGCAGCAGCACAGATTCAAAGCAAATCTGAAGAGAATTCAAAGAGCACGCAAAGCAAATTTCAACCCTAGCACATTCAATGTGGCTCCATTCACACAAATGTGAATTTCCTTTGCATTCACTTCGATTTGAAAAAAAACCATGCACATCCTTAGTTTGTGGTAATCCCAGCAAAGCTGTGATATATTGTGGTGAAATCTCGCAATAACATTTTTGTGCAAAAATCAGTTCCCAATCTGGGTGAAAGCCTGCCCATGCAATCTGCCAAAGCGCATGTGTGGAGCCAAACCAGGACTCCTTCCAGACTGGCGGAATAAATCCGCAGTGAAGAGAAAAAATGCAGCTTACGTGCTGCAAAGTGGTGTCCAGGCATCCAGACTACAGTAGAGCAACCTCCAGTAGCTTCCTCATTGGAAGCTGCAAGAGCTGAGACTGGCGCATGCAGTCACATGGGATGAGGCAGCCAATTGGAGTTGAGCTGTCCTCCCTGTTCTCATTGGTTCTTCTCACCATTCTGACCAGACTGGTGGGAAGATTCAAATTTTCTTAATACTGCACAGGGAGTGCTGTTAAATAAGCATTAAGTAAATTTGCAGTAGAAGAGTTGGTTTTTCTACCCCGCTTTTCTCACCCATTTAAGGGGACTCAAAGCGGCTGACAAAGCTTTTCTATTCTTCTCCCCACAACAGAACACCCTGTGAGGTGGGTGGGGCTGTGAGGGCTCAGAAAAGAGCTGTGACTAGCCCAAGGTCACCCAGCTGGCTTCATGGGGGAGGGTGGAATCAAACCCGTTATTCCCAGTCAAGAGTCCGGCTCCCTACCCACTAGACCAGTAGTGTTGGTATAACACGTCACCACTGTGATCCAGCGATCGTTGTGTGTGGCACCTCCGACATGACTGTAGAGTGAGTGCTCCGAGCACAATGGGGTGTTCATATCCTGCACCCCTAGGAGCACTCTCGTGGTACCATGGAGGATGCACAGATGAGCAACACCTGCATCATCAGGGTGATCCACTGGCACAATTTGGCTAAAAAGACTTCCATAATATAATACTTCTTCAAACAGAATAATCTTTTTTCTGATCACTTTTTAACCAGAGCTAAAGTTTATCTGGGTAAGACTGCTCCGAAAAGTGAAGCATATGGTGCTCTTGGGGCGCTTTCTGCACATGGTGACTTACATCAGCTTATGCTCCAACATGGCAATGAGAAAAAAACAGGAGGAGAGAATGTGGCATTTTTCACCCTCTAAGTGGTGCTTTCTCCCTTCTGTGCTGATATGGGCATCCACCTGCTGGTCTTTGCTGGCATAGTGATAAATTGACCAGCTATATTTGTGGCTGTAAATCATGACACATAGCTGTAAAATGCTGCACAGCTTTGATTCAGTGATGGAGGCATGGTGCACATTGTGACAGGCCTCAGGAGGCTTGTCACTATAGTGGGGTATAGCCAATAATTTCACCAGACCATTTGATCAGGGCCTTTAGAAAATTTGGGCATTTCCGCATTTGCTGCCGAAAACGGATCTATAAGATCCGTTTTCGGCCAAAACATTTTCAAAGGGAAATCCGTTTCGAGCAGAAACAGTTTCTCCCAGACCCTGCGCGTACACACACATGCGGGGCCGTGGCGGCAAGGCCGGATTGGGAAACAGTTTGGGATGGGTGCTGTGCGAGTGCACCAGC
The DNA here is from genome assembly GCA_023333525.1 of Aspidoscelis tigris stejnegeri. Classification (NCBI taxonomy): domain Eukaryota; kingdom Metazoa; phylum Chordata; class Lepidosauria; order Squamata; family Teiidae; genus Aspidoscelis; species Aspidoscelis tigris. The sequence continues at coordinate 31,700,695 of JALMGA010000004.1, read as the reverse complement.
ACCCATCCCAAATCGGCCGTGCCGGCACCTGCCCAGCTCTGATGGCCCCAGCAGCCCAGGGATGCTCGGAAATGTAGTCCTGGGCTGCCTGGAGGGCCGTCAGAGCAATGGCGCGCGCGTGCGCGATTCCCGCCGTCCCTCCGAGACTCACGATCGAAATGGAGATGAAATGGAGGCGATCAGGTACATAGAAGGGGGCTGATTGTGGGGTTGGGGTGACAGAAGGAGTGGGGGTGCCTTGCCCTCGCCAGAGAACGGAGGATTCTCCATTCTCTGGCCAGGGGGAAGGCAGAGAAGCTGGCTGCCAGGCTTGCCCAGCTGTCAGAATGGCAGAGCATGCACTCTGCCTCTCTCTGACAGCTGGGCATGCGCCGGCAATCCGGCTTTTCCCCCTCCGGTGCGGAAACGTTTGTTTCCAAACCGTTTTCAGGGGGAAAGCCAGATGTAAGACCTGATTTTTTCAGGTCTTACATCTGGGTAGGATTTTGGCGGCAAAAACGGTTTAAAAACCTGCTGATATGCGGATGTGGCTTGATCAAAGGGGTCTAATTCCGGCCCCTATGCGAAAGCCACGTCTAAATGCGTTCCACATCTGGCTCTAAATCCGTTTTTAGAGCCATTGCGGAAAGGCCCTTTGTTTAAAACAGCAATTCAGCTAAGTTGATACTGTTTTTAAAAAAACTCATATGCAACTTCAGTATAGAACATAAACATATATCAAATTTAGCAGTCAGTGCCCAACAAAATATAGGCTATTTAACAGAGAAAGAGACAGAGACAAAAAGGTAATTTTAGACAGCAAGTGCTAACTGGTTAAGAAACAGTATTTATTTATTCTATTTGTTTATTCTAGTTCATTTTCCTTACTTCTGAACATACCTCCAAAGTGGCTTGAAATACCATATATAATACTAGATAACTGGTGCTCTTTTAAGCCTATGAACCCCCAAATACTCTAATCTCTCTCTGAAGCCATAGCAAAACCAGGCATAATATATTGCTAGGCAAATGCTGCCTTATAACTCTTATGGCAAATGTGATAGTTGGCATTTATTAGTTGAATATCATAATTCCAAGCTAGGCTTATCAAAGTACATATAGCTGGATGCAAGAAGTTATGAGTAGAAATAATGCCTCTAAAGTATATTTTTAGGGCAGAGCTTCCTGAAAATGCTTAACAGATAGACAGAAAGACCACTCCTTTGTCTTACTCATGCAGATCTGATCAGAACCCCTCAATGGGACGTCATCAACACCTGAACATCTTTGTTTGCCAAAGATAAAAACTTTTGTTTAAGATGCACAGCTGGAAGCAGATGTTTATGTTAAGAGCTTGAGAAAAACTCTGACTCATCAAGCATCCGGGCAGGTCAGAACTTCAGCCTTTGGGACGCATTGCAATGGTCTGACCCTGTCCCTCCACAGATTCAAATTCCTGCTTTGAATCTGATTGGTCCGCTGAGAGTATAAAAGTAGCTCTCTGGGCCCATAGATTTTACAGTCCTCTTCCTGAGGTCCCTCACTCCAAATCTGATGCCATGCTGAATCACTCCTTGCTGAAATCACTACACTAAACTGAAATCTCATGGCAGTTTTGCCCGGCTCAGGAGCTGGTATCCCTCCAGTGGCATTTTTGCACAAGCACTAGGAACCCATTCTATACCCCATTAGGAACCCAGTTGGGAAGGTCCTGTCCCCACATGCACCCCATTGGAGGCCCCATTTGGCAGGCTCTGTCCCCACGAGGGCAGGAGAAAACTGGATTTAATGGGCACTTAAATCCAGATTTCATGCGAACCTGTTTAAAGTTGTCCACTGTCCGGTCTTCAGGCATACACATGGCTTACCTGCTCAATGGGCTCCAGGGACTGGGTGCCACATGTGCAGGTGGCACCAGCTCCACCACCACTCACAGCTATGGAGCCTTGCATAGTGACGTCCCTGCCCAAGGGGATGGCAATTGAGGCTGCCTGCTTCAGATGGTGGGCCAGATCATGGCCCAATGCTCCCTCCACCAGCACCACCTTCTGCCTCCTCTTCCTCAGCACTGAAGCAGCCCCCTGGGGTGGGGGGTTGCTGGTGACAGTGGGGTGCAATCACTGTGGTGACAGACGTGGCTTCAATCACTGCCTCTGTCACCTCTGCCATGCCTCCAAAGCTGGTATCACCTCCACCACCCTGCAGCAGCACTGGGGGCATGGCAGAGATGACCGAGGCAGCAATTGCAGCAGCCTCTGTCAGTGTGGCCCCACTGTCACCACCACTACAGCCAGCACCCCACCACCTCCAGGAGGTGGGAGTTGGCAAGGGTGGGGGGAGCACTGGGGCCACAATCCAGCCTGCTAGCTGAAGTGGGCAGCCACGATCACCGCCGCCTCAAGCAGGGATGCCACTCACAGCTCCATAGCTGTGAGTGGCGGGGCAGAGCTGGCACCACCCATAGGCATAGCTCTGCTCCTGTGCCCACCCCTGACAGCTACGGAGGCATGCAGGGCCTCCATTGCTGTTTACCAAGCTAGTATAGGCTTTGTAGCTGCTGCATAAGCAGCTATAAAGCCATGCCTCTCTGCCCCACCCTCTTCCAGCTCCAGTGAAACTGAGCCCTGGAATGGTCGCTATGGTGTCTGCATGGTGCCCCATTTAGCACCCATTCCAGTCGGGTGCTACAGGGCTTGGGCAGATAAATGGGGTCTGCCTGGAGATCCAGATCTTCAAGATCCGGATCTCCAGGAGGACCCTATCTCAAAGATCTGGAAGGGAATCAGTGATAGGAAGGGGAATTAAACTCTGTATTAATCGTCTAAGTGTACTGTTGTAATTATTGTGTATGTAAAACATAGCAGTTTTTCTTTCATCTGACAAATGCACATGGCCTTACAGAAAACATGGTAAAGAAGATTAACTGAACTAGGCTTGATAGAATAGAAATTAATGCAAATATTATGAAGCTAAATAAATTTTGGATTGTCGCAGTGAACAAAATCTGCACTTTTCCCCCCGCACCTTCATCCCCAAATATCTATGGGCTGGAGAGTTAGGATTAACAAAGGGAAGGTTTTTGTTTTGTTTTTTCATCCAGAGGTCTATGGAATTTACTACCAGAAGAGATAATGCCAGCCTGGATAGCTTTAAAAAAGCATTAGACAAAGAGCCTTTTCACAACTTTGTTAGGTGCAAAGGTTAGAGAACCTCTGGGCATCTGCACTTCAGAATACCCAATCCATCCCCAAATTACCTGGTACCCCATTATGTGTCAGGTAAATTCAAATGTTGCTATTCCAGCAGCATTCACCTTACCATAGCAATGACAGCAATAGAAATCCACGCTGCCTGTTGCTGCAGAGACTGGGTGATGTGGTGCACAACTGTGGCAGTTCTGGCACACTCCATGTACCCTTCACCCAGAAGAGGCACAAAAGGATGCATGCTGGCATGTGCTAACCATTGGCCAAGATAGTGATGCTCTACTGCTGTCTGGTCAGGGGACAGTCCAGCACACGTGGAGCCGCCTATGAAGCTTCAACAGAAACCTGAATATCTGATTCGTGGATGAATAGGGCCTACAAATGAATTCTGGATGTCACAGATATTTGTGCACATCCCTACAGGATTTATTCCAGAATAAAGCCAAGTGTGAACAGGTCCAAGGAAGGGTTGGGGAGCGTAAGAACTGCACATTTCCTCAAGGACCTGAGCACTGGCTTGCAAGGATTTCGTGCTTTGAAGTGGCAAGAACCATTAGCGACCTTGCACCTCCTGCCTAGGTCAACACTCCACATCAAAGGCATGCACCATTAGCACAATGTATAGCAGCAAAATACATTAATTAAGTCTGCACTTTCCAAAGAAACGTCCCCCCCTTATCTGCCCTAAATCTCCTGCCAGACAATTTGATTGGATGCCTCTTAAGTCTTAGCACTAACATAGAAACATTTCTCTCTCAGCATCTCTCATAAGTTTAATCATATTTTTAATTAAAAGTTACCGAGTACTTTAGCCTTTGTGCATAGGCAAGGTGCTCCAAGTCCAACCTTTTAATTATTTTTGTCAGGTTTTCTGCTTCTTTTTTAGTCTGCAATAGCCTTCTTGCTTTTAAGACATCCATACAAAGCATTCTCAAGGAAGCTGCAGGCACACAATAATCGGTTCACTGATAATGGGATTTTAAATACAATGAAGGTAGAATGCCAGCAGGGGGAGGGGGGCTTCCCAGTGTTTTGCACTGACTGTCATATGTATGACTACCTGCCCATGGGGCAGCAGTCGTGGGTATGTGTTCGGTGCAATGAGCTCCGGGCTCTCAGGGAACATGTTTCTTCCCTCGAAGCCAAGGTAGCGGACCTGGAGAAGCAGATAGAGAGTAGGAGGGCTGAGGGTGAGGTCTTCAGGGATGCAGTAGGAGCATCCCACTCCATGACAAGCAGCTCTCCAGCTGCCTCGGAGAGTCGAAGCCTCAGGCAGGGAGGACATCAAGCCGAGGAAGAGGGGCAGGCTCCCTTAGTTGGGACCCCTTCCTCAGTGGATGTGCCTGTGTCCTCTTGCACCGAGGATACTCCTCCACGGGTAGTGGGAGGGGGGCTTCTTGTAGTGGGCGATTCGATTATCAGGAATATAGAGAGCCGGGTTTGTGATGGGCGTGTTGACCGCATGGTGACTTGCCTGCCTGGTGCAAAGGTTGCGGACATCACGCGACATCTAGATAGGTTAGTAGACAGTGCTGGGGAGGAGCCAGTCGTCATGGTACATGTCGGTACCAATGATGTTGGGAAGGCAAGACGGAGCGTCCTGGAAGCCAAATTTAGGTTGTTAGGTAGAAGACTAAAGTCCAGGACCTCTAGGGTCGCATTCTCAGAAATGCTACCTGTTCCACGTGCAGGGCCAGCTAGACAGGCAGAGCTCAGGAGCCTCAATGCGTGGATGAGGCAGTGGTGTCGCGAGGAGGGGTTTAGATTTGTAAGGAACTGGGGAACTTTTTGGGACAAGCCAAACCTGTACAAGAGGGACGGGTTACACTTGAACCAGGAGGGAACCAGATTGCTGGCGATTAACATTAAAAAGGTTGCAGAGCAGCTTTTAAACTGATCCCTGGGGGAAAGCCGACAGGAGCTGGGCAGCATCCGGTTCGGGAGAGCGCACTCTCAAGTGAGGAGGGCTGGAAACATGCAGAAAATGCTGAGCTAAGTGCGGGATTAGTTTCACATGTTCCTCGACGGCAGAATTTGGTCAAAAGGAGTGAATATAAATGTATATATGCAAACGCCAGGAGCCTTCGAGCCAAAATAGGGGAGCTAGAAAGCTTAGTTATGGAAAATAGGATTGATATTATTGGCATAACTGAAACCTGGTGGACCAGCGAAAACCAATGGGATACAGTTATCCCAGGATACAAACTGTATAGGAAAGACAGGGAAGGGCGACATGGAGGTGGTGTAGCCTTGTATATTAAAGAAGAGATAGAATCTTATGAACTGGAATGTCCAAGTGAGTCTGGCTCTTCCACAGAAGCAGTGTGGATAAAGATACCAAGCCAAAAAGGAAGTCTAACAATAGGGACATGCTACCGTCCTCCCAACCATACGTCCGAAGGAGATGAACAATTGGAGAAGGAGGTAAAGGAGGTAGCCCATAAAGATAGGGTAGTTATAATGGGGGACTTCAATTATCCTCACATAGACTGGGTGAACTCCTGTTCAACTCAGGAAAGAGAGAGAAAATTCCTAGACCTGCTAAATGACTGTTCCATGGAACAAATGGTCATGGAACCAACCAGGGGAAATGCAGTCCTGGACTTGATCCTAAGTAATGCTCAGGACCTGGTAAAGGACGTCACTGTAGCTGATCCAATTGGGAACAGTGACCACAATGCAATAACCTTCAACTTAAATACAGGGAGTAAGTTCTTAATAAAGTCTAACACAGAGACCTTAAACTTTCACAAGGGAAACTTCCCCAAAATGAGGAAATTAGTGAAAAGGAAATTGAAAGGGAAAGTCAAAAGAGTTAAATCACTTCAAAATGCATGGAGACTACTTAAAAACACAATAACGGAAGTGCAACTAGAATGCATTCCTAAAAGAAGAAAGGGGACTTCTAGGTCCAAGAAGAAACCAATGTGGCTCACAAATGCAGTAGATGAAGTCATTAAAAACAAGAAGAGTTCATTTAGGAAATGGAAGGCTTGTCCAAATGAGGAGAACAGGAGGGAACATAGACACTGGCAACACGAATGCAAGACGGCCATTAGGAAAGCTAAGAAAGATTTTGAGGCGCACATTGCTAAAAACATCAAAAGAAATAACAAGAACTTCTTTAAGTATATCAGAAGTAGGAATCCAACCAGGAGAGCAGTTGGACCACTAGATAGTAAAGGAGAGAAAGGGGTAATTAAAGAAGACACGGAGATTGCAGAGAGACTAAACGAATTTTTTGCTTCTGTGTTCACGGAGGAAGACAGAAGACACATGCCAGTAGCTGAGCCTGTGTTTTCTGAAGAGTTAAACTGTACAGAAATAACCAAGGAAGAGGTCCTGGCATGTCTTAATAAAATAAATGTTAACAAGTCACCGGGACCAGATGGTATTCATCCAAGAGTCCTTAAGGAACTCAAATGCGAAATTGCCGACCTTCTAGCAAAAATATATAATCTTTCCCTAACATCAGGCTCCGTACCTGAGGACTGGAGGGTAGCAAATGTAACACCAATATTCAAAAAAGGATCCAGGGGTGATCCAGGCAACTACAGACCAGTTAGCTTAACGTCAGTTCCGTGTAAGGTGATGGAAACCATTATTAAAGACAAAATTAGTGTGCATATGGAGCAGCAGGCATTGCTGAACAAAAGCCAGCATGGCTTCTGCAAAGGTAAATCATGCCTCACAAATTTGTTGGAATTCTTTGAGAGTGTCAATAAACACGTGGATAAAGGTGAACCAGTAGACATTGTCTATCTGGACTTTCAGAAGGCTTTTGACAAAGTCCCACATCAAAGGCTACTGAGTAAACTCACCAGCCATGGAATAAAAGGACAGGTTCTGTCCTGGATTTGTGACTGGCTTAAGGGCAGAAAGCAGAGAGTAGTAGTAAACGGCAATTTCTCAGGGTGGAAAGAAGTAAAAAGTGGGGTCCCTCAAGGCTCAGTACTGGGACCAATGCTTTTTAATTTATTCATCAATGATCTAGAAAAAGGGGTACATAGTAAAATAGCAAAGTTTGCTGATGATACTAAATTATTTAGGGTAGTAAAATCTGAAAGAGATTGCCAAGAGCTCCAGAGGGATCTCTTAGCATTGGGTGAGTGGGCAACCAAGTGGCAAATGTGCTTTAATCTTAACAAGTGTAAAGTAATGCACATTGGGGCCAAGAATCCAAATTACGTCTATAAACTGATGGGGTCTGAGCTTTCTGCAACACGCCAGGAAAGGGATCTCGGGGTTTTGGTGGACAGTTCAATGAAGGTGTCAACCCAGTGTGCGGCAGCAGCAAAAAAAGCCAATTCAATGCTGGGAATAATTAGGAAGGGAATAGAAAATAAGTCAGCAAGTGTCATTTTGCCCCTTTATAAATCTATAGTGAGGCCACATTTGGAATACTGTGTACAATTCTGGTCACCACACCTCAAAAAGGATATTGTGGAACTAGAGAAGGTGCAGAGAAGGGCAACCAGAATGATTAAGGGTCTGGAACACCTCCCTTACGAAACCAGGCTGCAACGTCTAGGCCTCTTCAGTCTGGAGAGACGGCGTTTGAGAGGGGACCTGATTGAAGTATATAAAATTATGCACGGCATAGAAAAGGTGGATAGAGAAAATTTCTTTTCTCTATCGCACAACACTAGAACCAGGGGGCACTCTATGAAGCTGATGGGTAGGAGCGTAAGGTCTGACAGGGGGAAGTATTTCTTCACACAGAGGGTCATCGGCCTATGGAATGTGCTGCCAGAAGAGGTGGTGACAGCTACCAGTCTGGATGGCTTTAAGGTAGGGTTAGACAAATTTATGGATGACAGATGTATCAATGGCTACTAGAACGAATGCCTAGGTGCATCTTTCAGGCTGAGGGGGGGGGAGGAAATGGGGCGCTTCTAGGGCCATCTGCTGGGACTCGAGAGCAGGAGAAGGTTTGTCCTTGTCTCTGCTTGAGATGCCCATGAGCATTTGGTGGGCCACTGTGTGCGACAGGATGCTGGACTAGATGGGCTGTGGCCTGATCCAGCAAGGCTTCTCTTATGTTCTTATATATCACCAATTCACTGTGATTTTTTTCTTCACAAAGTAGCCACTCACTTATGGTTTCATCCTATGGACTAAGAACCCACAAACCAGATGTTCAGACCTTCACACGAATCCTCTCAGCTGGGGTTTAGACATTACTGCTAAGAGAAAGGATCTTTATTTGGCTCTGATTAAACTCAGCAAGAAGAGTCACAACGAAGTGCATTAAATGAAGCATAACTAACAAAGTCTTAATACAGATCAAACTTATTTAGCTTTTTCTTCCCCTTTGAGGTCCTGTATATGAAGAGCAAGATAGACAGGAAGTCAGGGGGAAGAATCGAGGATGGGGGTGATTGTGGATTACAGTAATGGGCCCAGGTGTTTGTGGTTTCAAAGCTAATTTAAAATCTTTAACCTCATGAGATGCAAATTGTGGTATTTTTGTTTACTGCTATCATAACCTTTCCAGGGCTTACAGTAGTTTGTTTGGGATCAGGTACTGAATGCTTCTTAAGCATTGTTTGAAGAAGCCTATTCAGCTTAACTAGATAAAGATGGGCATATGAAAATAATGGAAAGCCACTGCTCAACTGACCTTGACTGCTAATTTAGAGGTCATTCCAAAAGGCACTACTGTCTTATCTATCTAAACGATTATTAAATCGAAGTGTCATAAAGTACAGGTTATATACTTTCCTGTTCAAAGACTTCAGCTATTGTAGTAAACACAAAAGCTGCACAGCTTTTCCCATGGCTTCCTTTTCTCAGCCCTCCAATTCTCAAGTCCTGAGAGTAAAAGGAGCAACAATTTTCCTGTTTCCATAGACTTTTAGCAGACACTCAGCACCACTACAGGGACATCCGCATGGAGTTAAAAAAAAAAAAAAGCAAGGTGGAAGCAAGACAGCTTAATGCGAATCTTAATTCGCATTAAGCTGTCCCCATGGTAATGGAGGAAAACCCGGGTTCCAGGCGAACCTGCCCGTCCCCACGAAAACCTCTGTAAATCCCTGCATTGGGATACCGTGGTTTTCTCCACCCCCTCACCCCTTGCCTGAGTGTGCGAACACGCACACACACACACACACAGAGTGAAATCCCTCCTGGAGGAACATCTTCCCCTCCTCTCCCCTCCCCTCCCCTCCTTCTCTCTCTTCCTCTTACACACACACACACAAGATGGTGGAATCCCTGGTGGAGCCCAGATAAAATGATTAAAAGAGCTGCGAAAGCCACTGCTCTCATTTTAACGGTTCTCTATATGTGCACACAATAGTCCCTCTCCCCATTTGAAAGCCACTCAGCTGGATGCAGGCAACTGTCAGCTTTCAGACGGGGAGAGGAGCTGTCAGAGCCCCTATAAAATGTTTAAAAGAGCAGAAGCTTTTGTGGGGCTCTGACAGGGATTCCACCCTGTGTGTGTGTGAGAGAGAGAGAGAGAGAGAGAGAAAGGGCTCAGGCTGGACAAGGGAGAGAGAGAGAGAGGACAGAGGGGAGGTGGAAGACGTTCCTCCAGGAGAGATTCCCTGTCTGTGCGTGCATGCGTGTATGTGTGTTTGTGTGTGTGTGTGAGAGAGAGAGAGTGAGAAGAAGAGAGAGAAATTCAAGCCCCTGCAACCCCTTGGAGCTGCCTGTTAATTAGCTCCTTGATGGGAGGCTGACTCATTAAAGCAGAAAGAGGTGCATAATTAATTAGCTCCTTGTTCAGGTCTCCTGCTCTTGAGAGCTGCTACAACCCCCAGACAGTTGCTCAGCTAATTGCAGGGCAGCTGTCAGGCTTACCTGGGTGATTAAGCTGTCAGGTGGGTATAGGGCACCCAACAAGGCAACTGTAAGGTGGCTATAGGTGCTGTAAAGAGTAGGGAAGATTTTTAAAAATAGACGCGAGAGCCCTTTAAAACAGACTCTGCTCTATACTTGCCTGACAGCTGCTCTGCAACCAGATGACCCAGGAGCATCCACATGACCACAGGACAATACATGCTAGCCCCTTATTTCACATGTAGTATACTTGCAAAGGGGGGGGGGGTTAAACATGTATCGTCTTGCATGTAGCCCATATTAGGGCTTTGCATGGAGACGCTCCGGAGGCAAAGCAGGGTTAAATTGGGAATAAAAATTGCATGGAGATGGCCCTATGGTGCTGAATTCTTTCCACTCTGCAACTGCCTTTGGGCATTATGGCAGCTGCAAAGCACATGGCCTTAAGACTACAGGTCTCTTCTCTTCCTGTTTGAGGATTTTCCCCACCTCTGACCACAGGATGTGACATCGCCAGGGACCTCTGACCTGCCTGCTTGCCTGCCTCCAGCCAATCACCTCCCCAGATTCTCCTCCTATGTCATTTCCTCCACACCCCTTTCTACTGCTATATAAAAAAGCCTGTGCAGATACTCCATCTGGGAGCATTCCCTCCATGAACTACGGGGCCAAGTGCAGAAAGACCCATGGTTAACCTTAGATTATTTACTGGAGTTCTTTTTTGGTATAATATCAATGAATAGTCGCACAATATGAGAGCATTACAAACTCTGCTGGAAATCATGAATGCAAATGAGTTAATAAAAAAGGCAATATATTATTTAGTATTTTTTTTTCCAACGGGTTACTTTAGAACTGGGCATTAATAAGCATCAAGTAATTTAAAGTTGAGGGAGGAGGAAACAACATCTTATGCCTCCACATGAAACACATTTCGAATCATTCCCCCTTTTCCTCAGGGGGTGTGTGGAATTGCCAATCAAACACCAGGACATTGCTGACTTTTAATCACTACCAAGTGTGTCGAGCTGATAAGAGTAATGGCAAGGAAAGGGGCAAAATGTTCATTCCTAAGAGAAAGATTAAATTCTGAGCCAACAGAAGATGAATACCCATTATGATCAAACTGGATAGAAGATGCATTTGGAGTCCAAAGTACAGTCTCAAGAACTGCAAGCCTCTAAAACTTTGTTGTTAAATCCGATGGTCTGCCTGTGTATATCACAGTAGGATTATCAACTTCACGAAGTAATCCCATGAATATCTCTTGAGAAGTAAATATCATGGAGTTCAATGGGTTCCACTCCCCAACCAATGTGTATATTGGTAACGTGTAAATTTGCTGGCTGAGACATAAGGTCACACAACTGCAGGATATTAGAGTCTACTTTTCACACTGGCCCTAGACACCCAGGTTGCATCACTGGATACTTTCCCTTAAACAGTTAGCAAATAGGGGAAATAGGGGAGCAGGAACAATAACACCATTATTTTCACCTATAGAACAGACAGCAGTCCAAGTGACTGGATAGCCTGGAATCCGGGTGGTTTAGGGGCACGCCAACGACTTACCTTCTCCAGAATCTTCAGGGAAATCTGAAAATGCAACATGGGATCAATATTGTTCATGCGGCAAACACTGTCCCCTCACTGCACATTCAAGGCACCATAAAGGCACCATGCAGATTCTGCCTTAGAATAGCCCCACTTAAAATGTCTGGAAGGTTATTTGGTTAGATGGATGACCTTGATCCATTTGTCCAATGTGAACATAATGTGATGTAAGGCTGGCATCTACATTGCTATCTTTACTCTTTGTCTCCGACCAAGCCTTGTTTGCTGGCTCACTACCAGACAGATCCAGCTTTTGCCTTGCACTAGAGACAGGGAACTGGCACTTAAGCCCTTTCTGCACTTACTATGGGTTAATCCATATTAGTGGGTCCCACTAATATGGATTATGGGGGGCACTGATCCAGACTACATGGAGGCATGGACTAGATCAGTGCCATCTGCACTGCAAAGCTGATCTGGCCCATGTCCCCCTGTGGCCATGAAGCTTGTGTGAGCACACCTCCAAAGCCTAAGAATGATCCAGAAGAAAAAGAAGAAGAAGAAGAGTTGGCTTTTCTACCCTTCTTTTCTCATCCATTTAAGGGGACTCAAAGCAGCTGATAAAGCTTTCTATTCTTCTCCCCACAACAGAACACCTTGTGAGGTAGGTAGGGGCTATGAGAGCTCAGAAGAGAGTTGTGACTAGCCCAAGTTCCCCCAGCTGGCTTCATGGACAAGTGCAGAATCACACCCAGTTTTCCCAAATAAGAGTCCGGCTCCCTACCCACTAGACCAAACTGGCTCACTTTAATCCAGGGGTGCTTCTGCACCTGCCTCCGAAAAACATTTAAGAAAATCCATCTGAAATAAGGATGGATCCCCGGAGGCCTCCCATATCCGCACACCTGTGGGGAGGACGGATTTGGCCAGGCGGATCCCCTGGGTGCTGTGCGGAGACCACAGCACCCATTCCAAAGGGCCTCCGGCCTCCCGCGCCCCTGCCCCCGGAGCCACGGGACTGGAGCATGCAGCTGCCGGTCACCACGTGTTTCCACCAACTGGCACATCCACCCCCTCACCTCTCCACATGTGGAAGCATCCTGCTTCCAAATGGATCAAGGCAAGGGGGTGGATGGAAGACCTAATTTTCAAGGTCTTCCTGGAGGCCAAATAGTTTGGTGGTAAGACCCCATTAAGAACGAGTCTCGCACACCAGAAACAGAATATTGTCAGGCTGGCAAAGAATGGCCACGAGACTCTTTCTTGAAAAAGATGAACAGGGATTTATTTCAGCTCAGCATTAGGACATTTTTTTGATGGGAGCAACTTGGAAGAGGAAGCCCAGTATATTCATATGTTTCATAGCTGGGCAGGGTTTGGCCCTTAACCAATGAACAATAACTATCTTTCAAAACCAATTTAAGCTTGGCTCCAAAACCTTCTCGCACAAATGTACCACTTGGCCTCAGCAGGGAGGAGGGAGTCAACTGTCAGTTCCCTGCTGAGGCAAAAGAACAGGCAGCCATTATATACATATATGCAGAATTCCATAGATGGCAGAGACCTTACATACAGATATTATGTCAGGCTGCTAGCCCTGCCTGACAAACATCAGCCATGGTAAATAAGATGGTGAGCAAGTCCACACCAGAGTGCGGAAGCGGCTGCCGCTAAGAGTCCCGGATCCAGCCTCCAATGCGGAAGGTAAGTCTTATAAGTGTTCTCTCTGTGTCTTTAATGTGTTCCTAATGGGGTTTCCGCAGCCAGTGTGGAAACACTCCAGATCACCAGTGAGTGCAGGAAGGGACTAGGCTTGCTTTGCTCCTTTAAAAGCCTTTTTGCACTAGGCAAAAAGTTGGCAATAGTGGACACTCCCACATGGTGCCTTCACACTGCATGGAGCCATGTCTATACCAGAAGCATCTCTGTGTGTGCTAGAGTGATCTCCACGAGTTTTTACTGCTCTACTGGTCTAGTAGTGGCTTGGCTGGGACAGCCTGGCACACTCCATTTGCCCATCTTCTGGGTGTGACTGGGTGATCCAGGTGGAATTACATGCCATGTCACCCTTTCACCACATCAATGGCTCCATGCAAGTCCATTGGCACCATTGCTCTGGCACCAGATTCAAACTTAGCCAGGGCTAGGTGAAGCCCTGGCTAAATTTGGAATAGGTTGGGCATTGCAAAATGCAGATGCCCAATCTATTCCAGAAGGTAATTGGCCATCTTAGCCTAAAGTTTTCCATGGGAGAACTTTTGTGTCCTGCAAATCTACCCAATCCCCTTCCATTTTTAGCCAGCTCTGAATGAAAAAATATATGTGAAACAAAAGAGTAAATAGATCTATGTAATTTACAAAGTTTGCAAAGCATGCTGCCTGTTCTAGCATATAATATTTGGAGAGGGACTACAGTTAAGATGATCTAATGGGGGTAGGCAGGTTTGGAAGACAAATGAAATGTAAATAATGTGAGTAACATGACCTGAAGACAACCTGAAGTCATCCTAAACTACATGTGTGACCAGGGCCTTAGAGGTGCCATGGAGGTTTTTGTTTTTGCTTTGTTGTGTTTGATCACAACCTAAATCTCTGGTTATAACACATTTACAAAAGAAAGTTATTTATGCTTTGTTTCAGTAAGTACAATAGGTAGGCAGTTAAATGCCTTGTTGCACCAGGGCATGAACTGTGCTGCACAAGTTATTTTGGTTAACTTTGCAGTTTAGCAATCTGAAAAATCAGTGAGACTTCCACCTTGAACTTGACATAATGCAGCTGCTGAAGTGAGATATCTGACATTTAAAATTATTGAATGGATGGGTTTATAGAAACTGCCTTAGCAGATATCCTTTAATATAAATGATTTGACTGGAAGATTTATTTATAAAGATATATATCAACGCCATTTATTTCTGCTGTAACTCAGCTACCCCCTGCAAATAATCCATAAGGGAAAAAAATTATTTTGTAACTATGGGCCATGAGTACTATTGAAAGCCTTGCTTTTGTCTATTTGAATCAGAACCCAATTCATAGTACTGTATACATTTTTCAGTTCAGGTGTATGAAAATGAAGCTTCCAACAATCCTGCCCTCTTCACGCTGCAGTCTGTGAGCTGCTACTGCTAAAGACAAGCAAAAAGAACCTCAGAGGACAAAGTTATTTTATAGGCAGGTTCACATAAGATAAAGTGGCTACTAGCAACATGCTAGTTGCTAGTCATTTAGCTGTTTAGTCAAATCTTTAACCTACTCAGAAAGTAAGTAGATGCAAATGCAATTTAGACTCTGTCTCCACTTATGATGGGCCTTAGAAAAAGGTCAAAGCTCTCATCTCTTTACATGGGGGAAAGATGTGCCAGGCCATTTTTGGGCATGATTCCCATCCAAAATGTCTTTTTCAGCAGGATGCAATTTCCTGTACTATACCTCTTTTCTCTTCTCTATCGCTCAGCACTAGAACCAGGGGACCCTCTAGGAAGCTGATAGGCCAGAGAGTTAGGACAAACAAAGGGAATTATTTTTTCAGCTAGAGAGTTATTGGGTCTGTGGAGTTTACTACCAGAAGAGGTGGTGACAACAACCAGCTTCAATAGCTTTAAAAAAGATTAGATACATTCATGGAGGAGAGGTGTATCATTAGCTGCTAGAATGAATGCTTACGTACTTCCTCCAGGCTGGAGAGAGAGGTAGGATGCCTCTAATGGCCATTTGCAGGGATCTGAGAGCAGGTGAAAGTTACACCTTTGTGTTCTGCTTGAGAATATCCAGAAGCAATTGCTGGACCATTGTGTGAGACAGGAGGCTGGACTAGGTGGCTCCTCTTATATTCCTATGTTTTTATATTCATCCCCATGTACTGAAATGGAGACTCAGAGGTGTCTTTCAGAGCAGTGATCATGGCGTCCCAAAGGATGACTGTGCAAATAAATATTTTTACTACTCAAAGAAGTGAGAAAAAAAATTCTGGGCAAGAAGAAAGTAAACGGGATTTGTCTCAAAAGCATTTGGGGAGGCAGCCAGAATGGATTGTGGGATCCAGAATGAGAGGGACCTATTTGTATCTATTTAACAGTCCAAAAGAGAGATGAACTGTGTCAAAGCAGTGATCTGTTGTCAGGTAATCAATTCCTGAGTCCTTGATCTCAGAGAATGATACATTTTAAGACTTTGTGACGAAAGTGACCTTTTCTTGTAATCTGCTTGTGACTATAAAGCCTCTGTAATCAATGGACTGAGTAGGCATAAAATAGAGAAAGTGCACAAATGTACAAGCTGCTCTGGAAGAGAAAGTTGTTTGTGTGTTCATTTTGTGCAAATGAATGGCAACCTGACAGTCAGGCAATATGCATCAGACTCAGGAGGAGTGAAAGAGAGAGCCCTGTACCTGTAAGATTTATGTTCTACCATCCAAACCAAACCTGCACCCACATTGATGGTAGAAAGCGCTAGGTGGAGGCCCCAGGAATGTAGCCTCTACATACTCAAGGCATCTGTGGATCAGCAAACATCCTAAGAAGCATCTTCCCCACAGAGCAAGAGAACTGATATCTAGACCCATTTCAATCTGGAGTTTTCGCACTTCCCTTCCAGTCCCATGGAGAGGAAAGGAGTGCAATCTACTAACACTGACTAGAGCTCACATTTGCAGTCACTTGTCAATGTTAGCCTACTTCCCTCACAATAGAACACTTACCCTGTTTCTTGTGTGGGTGCTGCCATCTTGTGTATGGCGCCCTCCACCACTGTGCATGTCTCAGCACCATCGCTATTACAATGTTGATGCTCTGCGAAGTCACAGTTCCTTTAGGAGGGTTATGTGAATTGCCAGTGCACTTGTGTGGCCATTCCGATGACCTACCTGGCCAGCAGAGGTGCAGATGGTCACCACTGAATGCTTCCAGGTCAGTTGGGGTAAAGGTTGGTAAGGCTGTGGAGCATGATTTTGTGCCCAACACCTAGTCAGCAATTATGCAATTTCTGGGCAGGTAGGGGGCATTTCTACACTGTAAATGCCTCCTGCAAGTACAGATGTTGCCCAGATGTTGTCTAATTGCTATAGGCATTGTTCACACTTGGCTTTATTCTGAAATATATCTTGGAATAGAGGCCAGTGCAGGCTACTGCACGTCCCAAGTGAGGCCTGCCAGACACAGACCCCTATCCTGAGATACACTCCAGAAAAAGGCCAAGTGTGAACAGGTCCCAGGTCTGGTTTAGGGACTGAATTGGCTTTGGTGGTTCTTATGAATGACCTTCTGGGAGAGAAAGGCGGAGCTATTGCAACATTGCTGATCCTCGTAGATCTCACACTGATCTTTCATACTATGAATCATGGTATCATTTGAATCACCCCTGAAAGATGGGTGTGGGGAGCACTGTGTTACAGTGGTTCTCCCTTCAGGGGTGATCCTATAAAGTAGGGAGACGGAGAGAGGGAGGAAAATGAAACAAACTGTATCTCAGATGATAAAGGAGCGTAATATGTAAGAGATATTGGTAATGTAAATTCGAGATATATGTACTGCAGCAGAAATTATAAATAAACAGTATAAATTTTTTTAGAAATGTTCCAGATTGATCTGGTATAGCATGACCGAAAATCCTGTACCGTTCTGTCAGGCAACCTGTACCTTTCTGTGCAGTTCAAAAATAATGTTTGCTTGATATAAGTCCCAAGTATTCCTTTCAAAATGTATGGTTAATATTACTAGAAGCATTACATATAACTGACACTTCATTATTGCTTTCACCACAAATAACGTCAATGCTCTTAAAATTATTGCAAAGAAGAAAGTAATTTTTAATATAATATAATATAATCCAAAGAGAAAAAGAGAGAGAAAGAGGCTGTATTACTGTTGTTGTTTAATTATTATTATATTTTTCTTTCTTTTCCTTATTTTTAAAAATATTATGTAATGTTTGTTATCTGTTAGCTACCTATTATAAATATATATGTACAGTTAAAATAATTCAATATGTAAAATATATTTACATTTAATATAAGCTGTAATGATAAAGTTGAAAACAAAAACAGTCTTGCCTGTGGTCACACCTAAGGTTTAATTCAGCTTCAGTTCACATTCAGAGTGAGAGAACACATCAGCAAAGCGACCAGTAATTTTCTTTCCACATTATCTATCCCAAAAGTGAACTTTCTGATTTATTTAGCACTGAAAGAAAACCACTTGTCACTTTGCTGATGTATTCTCTCACTCTGAAAGTGGACTGAAGCTGGATTAAACCTTGACCACAGCCTGAGATGGGTCAGATCAGTCTGATCTGTTCTGGGCCAGGTTGCATGATTTGGGCCAGTACAGCACAAGATAGCCCATGCCCTGCAGAGAGGCCCTTAAAGACAAGTCAAACACTCTCTCCTTGTATTTCAGTCCAGCCTATAACTAATTTTATTAGCTTAGCATTATACCTTCCAAAATCTTGCTAATGGATGGAAGAGAAAATTAAGAAAAAAATCTTACTATGCATTTTCTCAAGAGATCTGTCAGTGATCGTCTTTGCTCTCATCTTGGAAAGGAAGAGAAACCCATTTAATTCTACGAGGCATTTGGGATTTACCTGGCAGTGTGTGTTTGTTCATGTTTTTACTTTTCAGTCATGCTGTTAAATTATTGTACATTTCAATTGTGAGTCTTTCATAAATTTAAATCCATGCATTTCTTTTTAAAAACTCTCTATTTTAATCATTGAACTAGTTGGCCAGCTCTAATGTTTAAAGGCACTGCAAATGGATAGATAACCTATATATGCCTCCAGTCCAGAAGATACTGCTAAACCTGAACACCTGCTCCCTGTGTCCATTGACTACGGAGGATATGGGATGGCAGTACTAAAGGGACACGGGCAGTGGAAACTCACAGAGCAGAACCAATGGGCTGGCAGAAAAAGCAAGCTAGATTAAGGGCAATTCCTCACTGGCTGGTATGTGGGACCAGCATGCATACTAGGAGCTTCCCTTCTGCATGCTGGTGTGGCCTAAAGGAGTCCCCAAATGAGGCCTCCTTTGGCACCAGTCAGGTCTATTTCAACCAATAGGAAAACCCTGTTCTTTATTTATGCCCTTTTCACATTTTTATTTTCTTTTACTTCTGCAAATGGGAAAGATCAAAACATGACTACATTAAGAACCACAAGTGGGAAAGCACTATTAAAAATCAATATTTTTAAAAAATATATTAAAGGATAGTATTCTTTCCTTTTTCAAAACTCCTGCAGGGATAACCACTGAAATTTCAAGAGTAGATGATGGAATGGCAATAAGCAGGGCATTTTTAAGATCCTTTAATCACACTGAACCTAATCTTGATCCATTATGGATCAAAGCCTGGTTCAGCACAGTGAAATGTGTGTGTGTCTCTCTCTATAGCTTCTCCCACTAGCCCTCTGTTTCTGGACTGGTCCCTGCATCTGAAAATGCTGGTAACTCTGATGAAAATTAATTTCGCCCTTTGTCAAGACTGTGTGTGTACTCCTCAGCTATTTTTTAAATTCAACCATCTCCCCCTCCCCTAATTTTCCAAGTCTCTGTTTATTGTTTTTAAAAAATTAATGATGCTGAATTAATATGTATAATACTTACTATTGTGTAACATAATTGGTATAATTGTTGCATTATGAAATGTGGTAAAGCATGCTTGATAATCTAATGACAAAGTAGCACATATGGTCACCCAATAAATTCTGGAGCAATCCGGTGGAAGTGTTTAATGGTTCGTTTTATGTGACCGATAGTTCCTGACTCCTGGCCTGAAGTGGTCCACAATTATCAATCAGCCACATTATTTCAGGAGTGACCTTTCTAAAACTCAGTAGCGTACAGCATGCTGTCATATTTGCAGAGAACAACATGTATTCATAGACCTCGCAACCTTCACGATGCCATCTGGGAAGACAGACAATTGTTTTCTTCTAGCAGGAAGCTCTGTTATAACGTTTCATGTGTAATGCAAAAAGAACCATTCATGTCTGCTTCTATTTATACTCAGATTTACTGACAGGATGAGCCTGGAGCCTCAAGTACAAATCCTTAGAAACTATAAAATCTACAGATGCATTTTTAGTCTCCTCTGTGCCTCCAAAACTTCAACGGGAAAATCTCCATCAAATCAAAAGCTTTCTTGGCATTTTCCCATTGCATTAATGGACAAGATTTTTGGAAACTAGATCAAAGTACATTAACTGGTTTGTCTCTTGACTGTGAGCTGCGTTATAGTGACACTTATTTAGTCTGTGGATGGTCTGGACTCTAAAGAGGGAGACTAATTACCCTCAGGGACATAGCATCTTACTGATTTAATATTTTGTTATGTTCTTGTTAGGTGCCTCTGAATCGGGGGTTACTCACACAGAGACTCTACCATGCATTCAATCAGATTCAGCTACAAGTAAACCACACCAAAATGTTTGTGTGTCAAATGTGCAGTATTTTCAAATGAATTCATTTTCTCCAGCAATCCTCCCAAAATTACAAATGTGTTGGTCCTTCTAAATGGTGTTTTTTAATTAAAAAAAGTGTGTCCATATGAAGATTTACAGAGGTCAAGACAACATGGCCCCAGTTTTTCCATTTATTTGTTTACTAAAGGTCTGCGGGTGGGCTACCACAGTAAAAAGAGATGAAAAAGAACCTACTAAAAACAATTACAGCACCTGAAAGTTGGGGAGGGGAATCTATTTTCTCAACCAAATCCAGTCATTTGCAATGCTAAGGTGCTCCAGCCCTTAAAAGGTGTCTAAGGCAGACAAATATTCTTAACTCTTTGCATAGCTGGAAAAGCTGGCCAGAAAAAAAGAAGAAAAACCATTAGAGAGCTGGAATGGCTCCTGCAGCTCCACAGCTTACTTAAGGAAAAAGAGCACACCACAAGAGAAGATATATTGCCTTTGCATGAGTATCTCTGCAAAAAGACCAATTTTAATTAATGAGCAAAGTGAAAGGCAATCGTAGCTGGCATGAAAGAAAGACTAAGTACTGTTGCCTGCATAAAAACCTCCAGAAACTGTCACTTGAAAAGCACTGCTGAACTTTGGCATCAGCTTTTTCTTTAAATACAGCATTAAAATACTGAACAATTTCTGTCAAAGCCAACTCCAAATTTGGGTACAAAAGTAGGCAGAAGGGGAGGTGTTGTTGTGTGTGTGTGTGTTTTTTAATTAAAAGAGTTTTGACCATTATTGAAGGTGTTCCTTTGCTTCCTAAGGAAAGTTTGCTTACATGATCATTTTCTCATTTCATTTCTACAGACCATTTCATCAGCCTGAAGAATGCTTGGCAGACACAATTGGAAAACCATTTGCTTTTAAACTAATGACAGAACGTTATTCATGAAAAACACACAATTTTACAAAGCAGTTAACAGAGTATATGTGCACAAGGAAAATTCTGACCATTCAAAGAGTATGTCTGAGTTAGTCAAAAGGAATGTACTAGGTCATAGTGGCACAGGCTGTATCTTGGTTGACCAAGATATTATTGGTCAGTTGATTTGTTCTTGAAGCCTAAGCCAGTATTGTGCACTGCTACAGTTGGTCCTCGTGGTCACCGGAGTTGTAGCCCCTCTGCATGATTTCATTGGCCAGTCTGACTGAAGAGGAGACAGTGGTGGACCTATTTTAAACAACTCCCGGACTGCCCTAATCTAAGTAGCCATTTGCAGCCTCTTAGACCAGCCTATTCTGCATCCAATGATGATGCAGCAGGCTAGCAGGGAAGGGAGCCTCTCTACACCTCACCAGAATGCAGAAGAGAGAGTCCCAGAAGAGGGTTACCACTGCGATTTACCATTCTAATGGTTCAGTATGGAAATAGCCCTAGATATGCCAAAGAGTATTTCACATGCCAGCCTACTGCAATAGCATAAGTGAACTAGGAATTTGATTAAGACATCGATCTTTGGAAGGTACCAAATCCAGCTGCCCTGGACATCAATAATACAAATAACATGGTAAAATAACATTAAATATCAGGAAAAAAAAGGTAATTTCTGGTACTATCATAAAAAAACAAGAACAAAAAGAGGGGGGTAGAAATCTACACCAAAAACACAAAATCAAACACCAGCATTTATCGTATACAAAGAATCCCGTGTATTGTTAATTTTCCGTAGTTTATTATTTATGCAGATCATATAATGCTGCTAAAGGCTATGCCCACTATCATCAGGTGTTCTTGGACAAACTAGGAATGTGCTTTTTTTTTTTTTTTCAGTTGAATCCAAGTCAAAACTAATGTCAAAACATTCAATTCGAGTGTTTAGAATCCGAATGCAACAAAACCCAATTCGAATCCAATACGTTCGACTCTATTTGCTTGAATGTTAGATACAAATCTGAAGATACAAAAGTCAACAACATTTGTTTTTAAAGATACGAATGTCGACAACATTTGCACGTGTTATGCGTATCTGTATGCATTTCGTACACATCCCGTTTTATCCTGTCTGCATCCCGTTTTCATTCTGTATTATAAGTGCAAATGCTTACAGTTATGTATGATATTCGTACAGATACGTGCATAATACATACGTATCTTTACATTCAAATCATTTGAATGAATGTTTTGCAATATTCGAATTTCGTTCAAGCGTTTAAATTCGAATGTGAAGGCATTCTATTCGAATTCGAAGGTCCACATTCGATTGAATTCAATCAAATTTTAAATGTTTAGAACATTTGTGCACCTACCTAGGACAAACCATGACAGGGGTCCAGGGCTTGGCCTATACTACACCAGTGTGGAATTTGTTCTGGAATGAGGGCCAGTGTGAAAAGGGCCTATGAGAAGAAGTTGCTGAACCACATGGGCCTCTGATCTAATCCAGCTGCACACATTTAGCATGTTCCTTATCAAGGACAAAATGGAGTATCCAGTGTTTGGCCAAAGTCAGGATTCTTACCAGTAATCCCTTTCATGAACTAGCAAATGAAGAAATAAATCCCATTAGTGTATATGGGGTTCAATGAATTTCTGTACATTTACTTCCCCAAGCTTTAAATTTGAAAATGTCTTTTTGGAGAGCTTTTTCTCTGACTCCGGCTGTCAAGTCAAGTATGAATCTTACTACAAACTGTTAACTAAACTTACCATAATTTAATATTTTGCTTGCAGTGAAAAGGGGAGAGGAAGGAGGATGGCATGCCTGTCACATCCTCAGGTGATTTCTAGATGATATTTGAACTAAATAATTTCCTTTCTTGTGCTATATTCCTTTGACCTTTAATTAGGCATCTCCTATTTTTGTGATGAATATGATCTAATGCACTTCTGTACGCAAACAGTAAACACCAGCACCCATGTCCCAATGAAAACAAATGTGTTGGGAACCTAAATTCTAATCTTCGTTGCAAAGTCTTCAGCACTTAAAATGCATATACTGTAATTCAGCCAAAACATTTTTTTTCCTATGCTAGCCAAACAGTTAAATATTTCTTTCATTTATAAGCTACCTTGTAGAGCATAGATCTGTTTTCTGTTTAGAATGGTGCAAAACTGAAAGGCACCCCAAAGTCCTGAACACTAGAGACATGGCCATCTGCATGCCTCTCATGTTTTGGATCAGGGCCATGGTGGTCTGCTGGTAGAGCTGATTAAACAGATCTATTAGTGACCCAAATTAAGGCCTCCTTACTCTGAGTCAGGCTCACTCTAAAGCAAATGAACCAGTACCTGTGGGTGGGGATCTTTAGAACCACACCAACATGCAGATCTGGAGGCCTAGATGCACACTACAGTGGCCTTTAATCTGGATTAAGGGTGCTTGGAGAAAAAGCCTGAGACTGATAACCACAGTTCCCTTAAATTCCAGTTTTCCATAATTGGAAATTACTGGTATAAGACAATACTGCAATACACCACAGTTTTCATGAAATAAACTATAGTCTTATACTATACTAAATATATATAATGCCAATAGCGCTTGCCTAATTTTTTGGAAGGTTTTGCAACTGAATTCTAATGCAGCTCATTTTGTATGCTCTGCTACATTTTACACTCTTCTGTCTGTCACTTGTAATGCTCATAAGGGCCTCACATAATTCAATATTTTTTGCTTCGATGTCACATGAAATTATTGTTGAAAAGAGTCTAAACAGTGCAGCGGATAGAAATAACTGAACAATATTTTATTAATAATGTGGAAATATTTGTGACGGCAAAGTGCACTACAAGATGCTTTTGGCTTTCCATCATGGCACAATGAGATGGATTAGTTTCAATAAATTTGCCAGTATTTAATAAAACATAAAGGGCCTCTACATGCAGGGCCCTATATATCCCTGATGCAATCTCATTATGGTTATTGGCAAACACCAAGGATGAACTTGGACCATTAATATTTATCATCTAGGCCTGCAATTCAAGTACATCAGAGATTCAGGAACTGTGTTAGAATTTGAATGGAAACGTTTTATGAGAGGGTTTTTTATCAGCTCAACTGAAATGAAAACAATACTTCATTTGTCTTTAATAACGATGTCTATTTATTGCCTTTTAATTTCAAGCATGCAGTGCATTGCACTATGTAATGTTTATACCAATAATTACTCAATTCAATTTGAACAACTTCTGTTTTCCAAAGATAAAGGTTTAGAATTATTCTAAGGCCCTTTCTGCAGTTATGTTTAAACCATAATAGGAACCATCATAGATGGCTTCTGGGCCTCATAGGTTGGCACATTAGTGTGGATCTATGAGGCCCCCTCTACCACTGGTATGCCCTATCTGTGAAGGATGGAGCATGATCCAGATTGAGCCCTTGACCTGAATCACAGTGGACCTGTTTAAACAGGTCTATCCAGCAGGCACAGGGCCAAATCCAGAGGTGTGCAGATGACATGCCTCTGCATTCAAGAACTACCTGGGGGCCCATTTTAGCAGCACACCGAAGAGTCCCACTGAAATGGGTCCCCTAGTGGTCTCAGTGCTAGTACATTTCATTCCTAGCATTCAGAGCACTCAGACCACACCATGTCATGTTCTGGACCGGTGGACCTTGCTGGTCCAGACCCACCAGCCCAGAACAAGGCACAGTGAATGCAGAAAGCCCCTAATACTGGCAACTGTAATTCTTTTGAAAGTTCACTTGCAAGTTTATATCCCTGTTTTCACATTAGTTGACATGAAAATAAGACCATAAATGTGTGTCTCAAAATATATTTTCTCTCACACTATACATCCTTTAGTCTGCACCAGGATGCACATAGCAGGCCCTTATTCTGGGATATGATTCAGAATAAGACTCAGTGCAGAAAGACTCTGTGCAGAAAATTCTATTCAGCAAAATCACCAAGTAGGAAAACTCAGAAACCATGCCAACTTGGCACTTGTGGAGAGAAGGAGACACAGCAGACGTGGCAATGACGTGCAATCATCACCCCTCCTAGTAGCGTCTCTTCCCCCCTCTATTTTCATGCCATCCAAACCAGCAATCACTGGGATAGGGATGCCACCATTTCCTTCTCCTCTCTTCCTCCTCAAAGACCCACCTTACAGAAAACAGGGATGAAAATATAGCCCAGGATCTAGAACTAATATTCTAAATGTTCTAAAATGATGCCTTTTGAAATGAAGTTATGGAGCCTATATATTATATCATGCAGCAATCATTTACAATTCTGCACAATTAGTATTATTATTAATTACCTTCCTGAATCTTGCAACTTGACTAATGGACAATGTGACTAATGGACTCTATGCTTTGATTGTTAATCACTGAAAGGATCAGCATATGGTACCAGTATTACAGTGAAAACCTACTTGCACTTTCATGATTTCAACAGATAACTGACATGAGCCTTTTCTGCACCGAGTCTTACTCTGGATTAGGGATGTTCACAAAGCCAATTTACCCCCTTTGATTTGATGCAAATTGAGGGGGGGATTGACTTCATGTGCAAACATCCATCAAGATTTCCTGTGATTCCCAGATGGGATAGGTGCGTGCACATCTCCAGAAGGCCTAGTTGGGCCTTGAAAGAATGTGCTGTGGCCATGGCTGTATTTAGAGGTAAGGGGGCATGAATAGGGACAGGGAACAGGAGGATGGGATGGGCAGATCCAATTCTATGAAGCTTCAACAAAGGCAAGATCCATTTGATTTGTGAGTGAATGGGGGCCTATGAATGTAGGCCCCTTTCATTTTATCTGCAAATGTTGAAATTCATATGAATTCATACAAATTTCAAATAGCAGAAATATTTGTGCACATCCCTATTCTGGATTATATTCCAGGATAGAAACCTGCTATCCACATGCAAGTGCACAGGCCTGCCATAGTCTTCGCTAGGTTGCAGATGGCAAATCACTACTCTGGAATATAACCCAGAGTAAAACACTGTGCAGAAAGAGCCTTATATTCCTAAATCTGACTTGGCAATAAAACATCAGCTTAAAGTGCTGTGTGGGTTCTTTAAGAACATGGGGAAGCCATCACAACCATCACCAACTATTACAATACTCTGAGATTTTTGAAAATGAAAAGCAAATGTCTTATATAAATAAAATCAACCAGTCAGTCATAAGAATGATGTTCCATGCGCATATTGAAGTCCCAAATAACATTCAAATCAGTCATGCTTTCTCAGCCAGCCAGAAGCAATTTGGCCAGGATTAGGGTGTTATGCCAGATAAAAACCAAACATGAGGAATGTTTTTCAATGAAGCATCAGACGAAACATGCCCTATGTATATGGCCATTTTTAAATGCAAACAGAGTGATGCACTCTCTCATTTACTTGACAGATCAAACTTGGCACTGTTTACCCAACTGGCTATGATGGTCGTTTTAATGCTGTAAATTAGTTTAGCCTGGAACTGCAGCCACCCCATTCCTTGAAGTCATCCACTTCTAAAAGTGTTAATCCACAAATTTAATAACATATGCGTTCTGTAAAATCAAGCTGAATTAATATTAAATGCTTATTCCTGGAAAATATGTTTGCTCATTAAATCTGACAGTCATTCCTTATGTAGTAAATGCACCCAGTGCCAAGAATAGTTTGGCAGGGCTTACCATCTACAGTTCCATTATTCTAATTGCCTGTAACCTATAATCAATATTTACTGCTTTCCCTGTGGCTTAGATGCGTAGCTAAGCAGTATGAAAAGGTTCTTATTGTGTTGCACCTACTCAGTACCTACAAGACACAGCAAAAATTTCCCCCCAATGACTTCATCTAATCTATACTGGTTGTCTAGAACAGCATTTTAGATATCTTAACCCAACTCCTGTACCTGTGATTCACTAGAGTGATATTTCGTCATCATGGAAGGAATTATGGAGGGTTTCACTTATTTGCTCATGTGATGAGGAACTATTGAAATAAAGAAGGTAACAGATATATCAGAAACCTGTACTGAATATAAAATCAAAGGCTGTGTCTCCACTTACATGGAAAGACACCCAGTAAAGTATCTTCTGCAATGAGGTTTCCACTTGCAGCAGAAAGCACCTCATGGCAATCACACCACCTGATTATCAGATGCGATCATCATCCAAGATTCCACGTAAGGCACCAATGTATGAGGGCATGATCTTTCTATCTTCAGTAGAAGAATTTGTACCACCACTTCAAAAAGGTCTCCTTGGTCCAAAGTGGAGATGAGGAGGTATCATCTTCCAGACCTAACACCCTTCAAGAAGCCATTCCATTTTATAGTGGGGAACTCGCAAAGGTATGGGGTACAGATGGGAAAAGCCCTCTAAGATGTTTCAAATGTCAAACCTTCTGAAGAGACTCAGGTTGATTCTGTACTGCATGATATATCACACACGATGGCAGTTTGCTCTAAGCAACCCATTCCAAGGTGGGTTGGGCTGCCATTGGCCTACTCTTAAGGCTGTCCACATTATGGGCTGCCCATCTGGGCTGATGTTTCAGCCAAGTGCCTAGATGTGGCATGCTTTTGGTGCCACTTCTGGGTGCTCAATGAAATGGTGAGGCTTGGAACACTGAACCACTGCCTGTGCACTGTCTGAATTTGGCCAGCTGGTCTGGTATACCAGCTAGGATTGCTTGTAGGCTGTCCAGTATTGGAGTAGGATGTGGCACCATTTTTCACCATAGCCCACTCCAAGATTCATTCAGTGCAGGTGGGACATCCTGCCAGGGCCTCTGGCTTCTGCTAGACCTCTCCATGTCTGCACCGTGGTATGAAGGGGCTGGCCTAGCAGGTCTCTTCAGCTGCTCTACTTGGCCCAGTGTGGAAAAGACCTCTGATTTGATTTTACCATTTTGTCTCTGATAGTGTCCAACAGCTGTATTGTCTGTTGAGCCTTAAAATCTGGATGGGACAAGAAACAATAGAATGGGATGGCGCTGTTATTGAAGGGGCATTCATACTTCGTCTTTCACAAGATGTTTTGCAGGATAGGTTACTGGTGCATCTGGTTTGTAAGGGCAAAGGACTTCAGATATTAAGTCCATTTATTCCATCTCTCACACATTTAAATTTAGGGTGGCACACTATATGTTTAATCCAGACCCCTAACATTAGCAGTACCTGTTTTGACCCTTAGTAACAATTCCTACCCTGCACCTAGCCCTCCACCCTGACAGGCAGAATGGAAACCAAACATCAGCCATCTTCTAACCTGACTGCTCTTAATAGTCACCCACCGTAAGATCAAGGAAGGTGGAGCAGAGCCTTTGAAAAATGTTTGGAGCGTGCATTCTTTCAGCTCATGTGATGGCATGAAAGAGCCAAAAATCCACAGTGTAGCTGTAAACATTTTCTGCTTGTTGCTTTTTCCAACAGGGGTAGCCCAAATTAGACCATGTTGCAAAATTATTATCAGCAATGGTGTTATGTAGAGTGTATCCAGCATCTACAAAATTTCAAAATAGCAAAGAGAGCTTGAGGTTGTTATACAATATTGGTGGAGAAAGAAGGAGAAATGACCATGCCTTTCCACTTCCCCTCCTACTTTAGGCTCAGTGGTTTCAAAAGCCTATGCCTCCTTCTAACCCTACTGCTGCTTTCAATACACTGCTCAGAGAGTATTGTTCCTTGGCCAGCTGGTGGAATATACTTTTACATGAGATGTTGCAACTCTCCAGAGATTCTGTGTCCATCTTCAAACTGCAGCTGTGTTATTGAACAATTTTAATAATTAATGCATATGAATAATGAAGCACACTGAATCATTAGTCCTTTAAATTTTAAAATTGTTTTTACATTTTATTTATTTTATTTGGGGGAGTGAGTATCTATGAACCACCCGTGAAAAAAATTCTCTTTAATTTTAGCCAATAAATAGGTGGGAAACGTGGTATAAATAACCCATCGCTTGATCTTTGGAAAACCAAAAGCCACTTTTTCTTGTCACATCCAGACCTCTAAATCACTCCAAGACTAAATTGCGTTTCTGCAAAAATGCTCCCAAACAGAATGCTAGATCTGTACGTTAAAGAGAAACAGCTAAAAGAAGACAAATGCGCATTCCAAGTGCAGTGTGTGATAGTTGAAAGGACACTATTTCAGCTTTAGAAGTTATTAAACATTAGGGATCAGGGATAAATTTGGTGAGCTCACAGTTCCTGAACAAATGCACATCTTAAAAGTTCTTTATTATTTATTAACTGAATTTGCATAGCAGCCCTATACCTGAAGTTCTCTAGTCAGCTTGCACTGCACCACTGCACCATCCTTTACAGTTTTCACATTCCTGAGTCTCACCAACAAAAAGATGTATATAGAGTGTAGCTTTTGAAGGCATATGAAACCACTGTCTCATGAAACTGAGGCAGGATCTACACTGTGTCCTTCATGGCTCTGAAAAAAGCTGTGAGGGCGCTGGGTCTGCTCGGCCCTGGTCTGTCACAGCACTGTGGTACAGCAGATGTACCTGCAGAGTGTGGATCCACACAAATCTGGACACCAAGGGTGTTTTTCCACTGTCACTAGAAGTACCCATTAAGTACCTATTAATGGGTACAAAAATGCCATTATGTACCCATTAATGGGTACTTAATGGGTACTTTTAGTGACAGTGGAAAAACACCCCAACAGATGCCATCTCACTATAAACATTTACCAAAGCATGGTAAAAAATAGTTTAAATAAACAAGTGGAAGTAAGCACTCACTGATCACTTAGTCCCACTCATCTAGCTGTGACCACGGTGCTACACCATTGCTGCTCAAGCAGACCCACGCAGTCCATTCTCTGCCATTGTATCTGTGTGTTTGATGATCCCTAGCTGGTGACAACACAGCTAGGGAATGAAAGTTCCTTGGCTGCCATGTTAGTACAGCTGAGGGCAAAGGTGATGTGTGGATAGAATGCCACCACTTCAATAAGTGCACCAGTAGCATAACATGCTTCTTAATGAGATATGGGTAGAAGCAGGGATGAAAAATTAGCTAGGAATCAAGACAAATTAAAAATGGAACATAAAAGTAAGGAGGAAAATTTAAAACATCAAATATCTATGTTGTATAAAAATATTTAAATGCATATTTGTTTAAATATGTGTGTGCGTGCATATGCATGTGCAGGGGGATCCATCATTGTATTTGATTACTCAGCATTCTTATTTTATGCTAAAAGGGAAAAGAATGAATTCATTTACTTTTAGCATTTCTAATATATAATGTAATAGGAAACTACTATGAATATAGAATCATTTATTTTTATTAATCATATTCCAATCTTCTCTTTGGAGGGCAGTGGCTTGCTGTTGGTGAAAATATAGCACAACTCAGTTCCATACAAATAAATACAAAAATAAATCACCATTGACTTTTGTAAATGAATATTCTAGCAAAATTACAACCAAACACAGTACTTAAAACATAAACCACATCCTAAACAGTAACCTCTCTTGCTGAATTGGGACATGACATGGAAGCTTTCTTAGGTTTAAAGTTCAGGGACGGCAATTTGTGGCCTCCAGATTAACCTCACCCATCAGAGTGAACATTTATGGAGACAAAGAACCACATAAGAACATCAGAGGAGTCCTGCTGGATTTGGGCACAGCCCTGCTGGATTGGGGCACAGCCCATCTAGTCCATCATCCTATCTCCCATAGTGGCCCACCAATGGGCTTCAAGCAGAAGACAAAGGCAAAACCTTTATCTACTCTCAACAACCTACAAAAGACTTCGAGGGGCATCCTGCCTGTCTCTTCAACCTGGAGGGGGTACCTAGGCATCCATAGATATAGCTGTGTTCTATCCAGACTGCACTGGTTGCATTCCTCTTTTGCTTTAGAAAGTTTCACTTTCCATGAGAGACAATTGTTACGTGAACTTTGTTGTTCTTGGAGTTCTGTCCCATCTGTTTTTCCTGATAGACAATGGCATGGATCTGGCATTGCTAAGCAACCACCTTTCATAAGCACCTTTGAAATGGTTTATCCAAGAAACAAAAGTTATCAATTAAAATAAATGATAGTATTCTAGTGCTGGCTCTGCAAACCTTAACATCATGAATGAGTGATGGCTTCTTTGCGCAAATGTAAGTCATTCTAGCAAACTACTTAGGAAATAGAATTTTTTGTTTGATTTTAAAACTATTGGCCAAGATGCACAGCAGCCAGATTACAAATGAATCATTCTCGTTATGGCACTCTTAAAGCTTATGAAAGTAAAATAGTAATTTCTGATCCTCAACTAATGTGTTTGCAGTTGCTGACAAGGCACTCACTTTAACAGCGGTATGTAGATGAAGTATGCCAAAGAAGATTAATTTGTGTGGCATGCCTCTCAATAGGGCAGACTGCAATCTGTCCTAAATGAGGCATCACCAATGGCCTCTGCTACTCCATATTCCAATTTTGCTCCCTAGTAGGCCACTGAACTGACAGCTATGCAAGAGGTGCATAAAATAACGATGTCTTCAAACTGGTCTCACAGTGACATAGAGGCGGCCAAGCAGTTATGTCATCAGTGAGGAAGTGATTTGCTATTGCTTTCTTCCAAGGATTGAGCACAGGATTGATCCTAAAATGCAAAGCAGAGGGTCTACCACCACCACTAAAGTATGGTTAAGAGGTTTGTTAGACTTGCATGGCTCCTGCTCCTGGCCTGCCCCTAGGGACAGTGGTCTATCCAAGGACTACTTACAAATAATCTCCACATGAGCCAGGCTGGTTCCTGGTTCCCGCCATTGCTTCCAGACAGCTGGACACATCCTTAATCACTCAAATCCTGTTTTAGAGCCTACTGGTCTCATGAAAATAATCTACCTCTGGGGTCATTGCATGGGTCATGGGAAATGTCTCCAACCTGCAGCTTTGAGGATAAAGAACATAAGTGCCAAATTGCATAAACGTCTATATGTCATAGGTAGAACAGTGACACAAGGGACTCTACCAGCTTCATACAACCTTTCACTAGCCAACATGGTCAATGACCAGGAATGATGGGAATATAATTGTAGAGCACCTAAAGATCCCGTCTTCACAGCCTTATTACAAGTAGTGTAAACTTCAACTAGAATCAAGAATTATTAGGATTCAGCAGCTTCCTATTCTCCATCGGGCACTGGAAGCAAATGTTTGGAATGACAGATAAGCCAGCTTTCAAGAGTGCTCATATGCATTGCTTTTATGCATTCACACTAAGGGCCATCCACATGGCATAAAAGGGTACTCTTATATGTTTTGGGTGCTCCCTGTTCAATGACACAAGCACTGAAGACTACTGAGAATACTTTTGAAGAGGTCCTTGAAGTAGCTGTTCTGAAGTTCTAAGTTGCTTCTCACCAAAGAAGTGGCTTGAACAACATGCATATTAAAAAATGTACAGGGCCCAATGAAGTTCTCACCATGAAGACTGTGCCCATTGGCAATGGTGGTAAACATCAAAGATGCTACAGTGTCTAAAGGCAGTTTAGCAGAGAAGCACTTCTCTGCTAAAGTGCCTCTAAACATTGTAGTGGCTTTGATTAGCTTTTTAGCTGGCAAACATCAGAAGCTGCTTGCTGGCAATCAGAGAGCGGGGGTGGAATAAGGGTTGCAGGAAGAGGTTCATGGGACAACAAGGGCCAGAGTACCCTCCTCATCACTCCATCTTTACCTGTCAAACTGGGGCAGTCAGTTCTGTTACGTTTGCCCAGCAATCGGATCATGGAGAGAAGAGGCTAATTTCTGCTTGATCACTGTTTAAAAATGGTCAGCAGTTGTGATCAGCAGGACAGTAATGGTGAACACAGGACATGAAACCCACCTCCTAATGATGCCAGAGTCTGTCCCCTCCCCAAATAGTCCGGGAGCATCCCCATGTGCAGACTCGCCCCCCCAAATAATGCGGACTTCACTCCCCAACTGCAGAAAGAACAGTTTTCTAGGGGACTAAATTTAGCGCAGTTTTGGGCGATTTGGTCTGCATGTAGCCCGGTTTGGGGCTTTGCATGGGGACACTCCTTGCCAAATGTGATTTGATTTGGACTTCATAGTGCATGAGGACATGACCTTTAGCACTGTCCTCCACTTTGCTATCCTGCCTTGGTGGCACCACTAATTGCAGACCTGCCTGTAGTACTTATGTCAGATCAAATAACAAGAGCCTATATTTCTGAGCACAGAAAATGACTGACTTCTGGGGCTATTTCCTTTGTCTTCAAAAATAGTCCCAAACAGAAACAACAAGTTGGGGACCAAATATTCTCCAGCTTTGACATTTCCAAGGCTGGAAGCAAGGAGGAGCATGCTGTCAGCATTGCTCTTGCTTTAAAGAATGTATCACTTTCTTGAATTGGCTGGGGTCACCATTATGTGTTATGTGGTGCTGCCTCAGATTGCTTTTATTGGAATGAACATATGCTGAGTGCAATGGTGTACCTAAAAAAGACCACACTATTTCAGAATGGTTCTTCTGAAGAACATCTATCTAGATTCCTGCTGAAGAACATCTAGTGTAGTTTAAGGAACCCCATTATTCCTAGAAATGCAGTTCAATAGGTAGTAGTGTATGATCGTGTGTGGTGTGTGATGGCTGGGTCTTCCCAGCTGTGAGTAGAATAGCCTTTTTGCCTTGGTAGTCCCTTGGAAACAGTAGTTGGATATAAATGTAAATAAATAAATAACTGCTAAAGCCAATGCTAATGCCAATAATATAATCAAAAACATTAAAAATTTCCTTCTTTGATGACAGTGCTTGCCACTGATTGGCCACTCATCAGTCCAGCTTTTTATGGCTTTGATTGGACACTTGTCCACTTTAGCCATTTCCATGCTGTGATTGGCTACATTTCCTGCCTCCGCGCTTATGCAGCTTCCAGCCCAACCCCAAAAATGTATCTCCTTGCAGCCTCAAATTCATCCAGAGTGTATCTCATTAAGCATTGCTGATCATGTGTGTTCTGTATGTGTTCGTGTGTGTGAATTGCCTGTGATCTCCCTGTGATCTCTCTCTTGTCAACTGTAAATGTTGAGACTGGTCTGCCCTTCCCATCTTGGAAGCTTCCAATTTCAGACATATACATGTTTCATAGTCTACCACGATGTGCTCCTTTCACAGAGTTTTTGAAAGGCTGAACTTTTGCCTGCCTTAAAAGCATTAGATCTGATCTCTAGCTATTTTATTATTTTACTTTATTTATTTTACTTTACTTTTTATTTTATTTATCTCTAGTGATTGGTAATTACAGCTCTGGATGCAACCATCAGCTGAAAGTTCTTCCTGGGCCTGTTGACTCTAAAAAGTAGTTAGCTCCAGCTGTGCATTAACATATCATCTCCCAATAAATCATATCAAAAAGGATAAACACTGATAAAAGGCATCTGCTGACTCTTAAAAGGTCCTATAAAGTCAATTTCATGCCATATTCAATGCAACTGCATCCACCAGTCGGAATTTGTGTGGTACACTATTCATCTTCACTTTTTCATAGGTGCTGTACTGCAATTAAGCATTAATGAGCAGACATGGAAGCACCATATGGAACTGTTGTTCTATATATGGAATACCGGAGTTGACAGCTTTATGCCTTTCAATTCACTGCTTATTGCTATGTCTGCCTTAAGCTTCTGGTATCATTAAGCAACCTGAAGAAAACCAGGATATGAATTTGTTTAGAATAAAACATTGGTGACTAGGGATTTGGTATCTTCATGCTGAATTAGGGCATCTTGGCATAATTTTAGGTCAGGTCTAGACTGAGTTGGAGACATGATGGCAGTCTTCAAACACCTGAAGGGCTGTTAAAGGGAGTCAATACATATTAGATATTAGAAAAAACTTCCTGATAGTGAGACTGATCAATCAATGGAATAGGATGCCACAGGAGGTAATGAGCTCTCCTTCACTGGAGGTCTTCAAGCAGAGACTGGGCAGATATCTGTCTGGGGTGGTTTAGGATATCCTGCATTGAATTGAGTAGCGGGTTGAACTTGGTGACCCTAGAGGTCCCATCCAATTCTATAATTCTATAATTTGATGAGATTTAAGCACAGGCAAGACTTGGACAAGTCCTTAAGGCAACCATGGCATCACTGTGAGGTACCAGTGTTACAATGTTGCACCATAAGAGTGCTTTTTAGAATATAGGATAGATATGATTCTGTGGCCTGGGAGAACTCACTATGCACATAGTATTCCTTATATTGTCATAGCTGCAAACCATTGGGTAGAGTTCTGATAGGGCTCCGTACAGCTCTGCTAAAAGTGCATTGTTGGAAAACATGTGGAAAATTTTTTAGGAGAAAGCACAAGAAAACAGTTGATTTATTTAGCCGCTTTCAAGAAGACCTGAGGCGCAAATGGGCACAGCTCCTTGTTTCAGTGTTCCCTGTGCTTGGAGAGGCAGCAGCCACATGAACAGCATTCTGCTGCTACTGCAAGCAATGTCACGCAAAGACTGATCCTTGATCTTAGAAGAGCAAGGATTTAAACCAAGGAACTTCTGGGCAGTTTCTCCATGCATGCCACTGTGGAAAATGCCCCTGCCCAGACTGAGCAATCTGGGCAAGGAACAAGTGGCACAAAGTGATGTTTAGCTCCTTCCTATTGTGGTCCTGCTGAGATGGGAGGGTGATATTTCAATTATATTTTTAAAATAAAAATGTTATTTTGATTTCATTGATGCTTTACATGTTTATGAATGTTGTGACCCCTGGGACCATTTGGTGAAGGGTGGGATAGAAACAGAAATTAAAAAATGGAACAAATAGGTAGGTAGGTAGATACAGATACCCACTCAGCCTAGCTCCAAAGTCAAGGAACAAAAGGATGTCTGGCCTCAGAGTTGCAAGATGGGGACATTTTCTTGTGGCCCTGAAAATTGCCCCAGAAGTGGGCTGTCTCCGAGAGCCCAGTAACAAAGGAAGTCACTCTAAATTGGTCTCCCACTAGATGGATCCTAGACATGGTTTCTTTGCCCAGGAGAGGGCCAGACACAGGGTCCGTGTGGCCAGTGCATTCCCTGGAACTCCATGCATTGCAAAGAATGCACTGGGCATGCAGATCTCAAGGGCTCAAAACACATCTGTGTAATCCAGGAGGCCAATCCAGATGTTAGCCTAGGTTCTACAATAGGGCTATCAACCACTGACCACTGCCTTTCCTTAAAAAGGCTCAAAAATGCCCTTCTCTTCATTTTAGTGTCAGCATACATGCATGCGCGTGCGTGCGCGCACATACTTATTGCCTGGTTCCATGACAAGATTAAAATACAGTATTAAAACATAAGAAATACAAAACAAATAAAGATTTCTGCATATACCTCCCTGGATCCAGAGGCATTAAATAACTACTGCAAAGAGGCTAATATCCCCTTTTTGGGCAACATGGTACTGAAGGCAGTAATTACGAAACTGCAGGCATGCTTGAAAGAAACAGATTATCTAGACCCATTCCAATCTGGTTTGGCACTAAAACTGCCTTGTTCACCATAATGACAGAGGGATGGGGGCATTGCAACTCTGTTGCTTCTCCTCGGTTTCTCAGCAGCCTTCAGTACCATTGACCATTTTATCTTGCTGGAACATGTCCAGGGATTGGGACTGGAACTGGAAAAAAACATTTTATGGTGGCTCTCTTCCTGTCTCCAAGGTAGGGTCCAAAAAGCAGCAAGGGGAAGATTTTTGTTTGATGCTCTGGGAACTTTCTTGTGGAGCTGCTCATGGTCCATTCTGTCTCCTGTGCTCTTTAACATCTATATGAAGCTGATGGAAGAGATCATCAGACGTTTTGTTATTTGTCTGTTTCTTCTGAGTGAGAGAATCAATAAATAAAATGGGGGTGTGAGTGATGCCTTTTTTGGCAACAGAATGGGGCAGTTTACCCATTTCCCCCCAAATGAGCCACCTTCAACATGAAATGGAGATGCTGCCTCCATTTAACATTATTGTTGTTGTTAAATAAGTAGAATTCAGAGCTCTGTTCATCTCTGATTCACAGCATTCAAAAGACAGGCTAAGTGACCCAAGCCCTCATTCTGTTGTGCTCTGTTCTGCTTTCAGTGTTGCCTGCAGTTCTCTCCAACTTTAATTGTTGTTCCCACAGAGGAAAGAAAAGAAGTGTCTGGCAAAGAATCCATCTGGCTCTATCAGTCAGGTGGGACCCATCTGGCTGTGTTGAACAACTGCCACCAATAGCTAGTGGAATGAGGCCATGTAAAACTATGTGCTTTTTAAAGCCTGAGTTTCACCAAGCCACTGCCAGATAGATAAACTGAATGTAAAAAACATTGTTAATATGTGTGGTCTGACTGTAGGCTTAGCACTGGAAACTGGAATGGTATAGTAGAGCAGGTCCCATATCCCATGGTACCACATTCGCACTGGCACAGAAAGTAGAATGGGACGTCACAAAATAAACTCTGTTCAGAAACTGATATCTGAGTCCAACTGCGGGCAACTACATCCATCACAAAAAGTTACATACAAGTTTCAAATGCAAGTTTTCCTTTTAAAGTGCAAACGCTTAGCACTCCACAAGTTCATTTGCTTAGCTTCTGTGGAGATTAAAAGGGAGAATTGCTCTTTAAACCTATGTGTGGTCTTTATTATGAATGCATTTAGTGCATAGGTAGCATGCTTCCAGGCATAAAATAAACTGTAAGGCTTTTATATCTTATTAATATACAATAATCATAACAGCTCTTTAATTGCTCTTAAACAGATCCATGTGTGAACTAGGTCTGGGGTGAAATCTCTGAACAGTCAAGATGTTCAGACTTTGACTTGGGCTAGATAATATTTATCAGGCTGATTGATGTGGGGATGAATGAAGGAAATCACTATTGAGTTCCTGGGCCCTCTGGAGTAAATGTGTCTACCCTCTGACATACCTTCCCTTCAGAAACTCAGAGGGGAAATTGGATTACATCCCTGAACTGTATATTGGGTTTCAGTCAGATGGCAAATGAAATTCACCTGTTAAGACCCTCTGGGGCCCAGTGAATACAGACTGCTGTCCACATGGGGCCTGAAGTAGCCTTTGCGGTGTGGAGTATGCTCTTGGGGGCAACTTATGAGCAAACTCTAGGAAACACCTTTTCACCCGCTTTCTGCCAACAGCAGCATTTGAAGAGAAGGTGGTAATGGGAATGAGTTACCTATGGCAATTTCTGAACCATACAATTTAGCACCAAGCAGAAATTGCCAACTTCCTGAGGCCCGGTTCCCATTACAAGCTTAAAATGGTTTTCCTAAACCGAAATAATAGAACCGGATGCTAACACGAATTTGCCTGATTCCATTACTTTCAACTCAATCGCATTGGATCCGGATTCTGAGAATCGTACATGGCGAACATGATTCAAGGGGGGACTCAAGTGGCTACTTTCTAAAAGCCGCTTTTCAGGGCTGCCCTGCCTTCTTCCTCCTGGCGTGAACGCGCCACCCATAACGAACCCCTTTACAGAGCCTAGTTGGGTAGCTGGGTGGCTGCTGCTTGCCTGGATGGATGAAAAACGGCACCAGGCAGCCAGCGATTCTTTCCCCTCCTCTCCCCATTGCCCAGGGCACACAGCAGCAGTGGCAACTCAAGCCCCTTTTGCCCACTCACTGCCACAGTCACTCCTTAAAAACATTCACACATCTCCCAGAACCTGCAGCTGCTTTCCTTTCTTTTCCCTTTCTAAATGTCAGAACTTTCAGAATTGTGCAAAATTGCAACATTGTTATCAGGTGTGAAGTGGGTGGATTGCTACAGTGTAACGGCTGCTTAGGGGGTGGATTTTTACAATGAAATCACTATATTTGGAAGCAAGCTATTGGGGTAGGGAAACCCTAAACATGCATTCTCATCCCACTAAAACTGTACCGTTCCCACAGCAAGAAATGTAAAACTTTTCAAGCGCACGAACCGGAGAGAGACCTGTTGAAATGAGTGTTAACATTTACAACGCTTTGGGGCAATTTAACACGCGGAAAGCATGTTAAGCCAACCTGACGTGGGGACTGCGAGGATCGAAACCATTTTGAAACCATTTTAAGCTTGTAATGGGAACTCCCC
This sequence comes from Aspidoscelis tigris stejnegeri, assembly GCA_023333525.1. Classification (NCBI taxonomy): domain Eukaryota; kingdom Metazoa; phylum Chordata; class Lepidosauria; order Squamata; family Teiidae; genus Aspidoscelis; species Aspidoscelis tigris. The sequence continues at coordinate 31,661,738 of JALMGA010000004.1, read as the reverse complement.
CTGAGTCATTTCTTATATGGTGTTGAAATGTACTGGGTGGTGAATGTTTTCCCCATTCTGCTTGATGCTCTAGTATTGTTTTTGGTTTATTTTTAAATGTTCTCGCTATGCTTGATTTTATGCCTTGGCTTGTACTCTGTTTTTTAAGAAGCAGTAACTGTTTTGAATAAACAAAAGTAGGGAATAACTGCAGGACTATAGTTACTACTATTTATACTAGCTCATAATCTATTTTTGAGCTGAAGAATTTCATGATTGAACACACAAACATTCACCAGAAGCCTCTTCACACTTAGGCTGGTAGTCAACAATTATTGAACTTCTGAGGAAGGGCATTTGCTACAGCCTCCAAGTGCTCCCTGCCTTTCCAAAAGTTCACTAATCGTTGACTATCAGCCTAAGTGCAAAGGGTTAACCCAAGTTAACCCTAAGCTTACCTTGAGCTTCTGGGCAGTGGCCATTTGCACCTCTTCTGGTGCTCTGGGATCATCTGAGGTGCTCCGCAAGCATGCTGGCACCTCAGATGACCATAGACGTGACTATGGGGGTGTAGGACAGGCCCTGGGATCAGTCTCTGGTGAGTGACCACATGGGGCTTAGGCTGTCATTACCTAGCACTTGCAAGGGCAAGCACTAGTTAATGTTGGATCATCGTGCTCCTTTCCTGTCCAGCAGATGGGAAGGGAAGTGCAAAAATGCCCCTGGAGTTTTGTTTTTAGGCCATTTTCGCACTTATCTCAGGATGTGGCCTGCAGGGAGGCGCCCCCCTCTGTTGGCACTCTCTATCTGCATTAAGTGCTAAGTAGCCCAGTTTAGCTGGCCAAAATGGCTGCCTAGACAAGAGTGCAAGTAGACCTGTTAAAAGTGTTAAAATAGATGTACTTCTGGTCCAGAGATTGAAAGATGACCCTAGGCATGAGGAATTGTGCACACCTCCATGGGCCTTTTTAAACAGAGGAACCCATTTCAAGAGTACACAAAATTACACCAAGGGCTCTAAACTAAAGTTCCTAGCCTAGCCATCAGAGAATCCAAGAGCTTGTTCAAATGATTGTGTGATCCAATTGGGAACAGTGACCACAATGCAATAACCTTCAACTTAAATACAGAGAGTAAGTTCTTAATAAAGTCTAACACAGAGACCTTAAACTTTCATAAGGGAAACTTCCTCAAAATGAGGAAATTAGTGAAAAGGAAATTGAAAGGGAAAGTCAAAAGAGTTAAATCACTTCAAAATACATGGAAACTACTTAAAAACACAATAATGGAAGTGCAACTAGAATGCATTCCTAAAAGAAGAAAGGGGACTTCTAGGTCCAAGAAGAAACCAATGTGGCTCAAAAATGCAGTAGATGAAGTCATTAAAAACAAGAGTTCATTTAGGAAATGGAAGGCTTGTCCAAATGAGGAGAACAGGAGAGAACATAGACACTGGCAACACAAATGCAAGACAGCCATTAGGAAAGCTAAGAAAGATTTTGAGGAGCACATTGCTAAAAACATCAAAAGAAATAAGAAGAACTTCTATAAGTATATCAGAAGTAGGAATCCAACCAGGAGAGCAGTTGGACCACTAGATGGTAAAGGACAGAAAGGGGTAATTAAAGAAGAAACAGAGATTGCTGAGAGACTAAATGAATTTTTTGCTTCCGTATTCACGGAGGAAGACAAAAGACGCATGCCAGTAACTGAGCCTGTATTTTCTGAAGAGTTAAACTGTACAGGAATAACCAAGGAAGAGGTCCTGGCATGTCTTGATAAACTAAATGTGAACAAGTCACCGGAACCAGATGGTATTCATCCAAGAGTCCTTAAGGAACTGAAATGTGAAATTGCCGAACTTCTAGCAAAAATATATAATCTTTCCCTAATATCAGGCTCCGTACCTGAGGACTGGAGGGTAGCAAATGTAACACCAATCTTCAAAAAAGGATCCAGGGGTGATCCAGGCAATTACAGACCAGTTAGCTTAACGTCAGTTCCATGTAAGGTGATGGAAACCATTATTAAAGACAAAATTAGTGTGCACATGGAGGAGCAAGCATTGCTGAACAAAAGCCAGCATGGCTTCTGAAAAGGTAAATCATGCCTCACAAATTTATTGGAATTCTTTGAGAGTGTCAATAAACACGTGGATAAAGGTGAACCAGTAGACATTGTCTATCTGGACTTTCAGAAGGCTTTTGACAAAGTCCCACATCAAAGGCTACTGAGTAAACTCATCAGCCATGGAATAAAAGGACAAGTTCTGTCCTGGATTTGTGACTGGCTTAAGGACAGAAAGCAGAGAGTAGTAATAAACGGCAAATTCTCAGGGTGGAAAGAAGTAAAAAGTGGGGTCCCTCAAGGCTCAGTACTGGGACCAATGCTTTTTAATTTATTCATCAGTGATCTAGAAGAAGGGGTACATAGTAAAATAGCAAAGTTTGCTGATGATACTAAATTATATAGGGTAGTAAAATCTGAAAGAGATTGGAAAGAGCTCCAGAGGCATCTCTTAGCATTGGGTGAGTGCGCAACCAAGTGGCAAATGTGCTTTAATCTTAACAAGTGCAAAGTAATGCACATTGGGGCCAAGAATCCAAATTACGTCTATAAACTGATGGGGTCTGAGCTTTCTGCAACACACCAGGAAAGGGATCTCAGGGTTTTGGTGGACAGTTCAATGAAGGTGTCAACCTAATGTGCGGCAGCAGCAAAAAAAGCAAATTCAATGCTGGGAATAATTAGGAAGGGAATAGAAAATAAGACAGCAAGTGTCATTTTGCCCCTTTATAAATCTATGGTGAGGCCACATTTGGAGTATTCTGTACAATTCTGGTCACCACACCTCAGAAAGGATATTGTGGAACTAGAGAAGGTGCAGAGAAGGGCAACCAAAATGATTAAGGGTCTGGAACACCTCCCTTACGAAATCAGGCTGCAACGTCTAGGCCTCTTCAGTCTGGAGAGACGGCGCTTGAGAGGGGACCTGATTGAAGTATATAAAATTATGCACAGTATAGAAAGGGTGGATAGAGAAAATTTCTTTTCTCTGTCGCACAACACTAGAACCAGGGGGCATTCTATGAAGCTGATGGGTAGGAGAATAAGGTCTGATAGGGGGAAGTATTTCTTCACCTAGAGGGTCATCGGCTTATGGAATGTGCTGCCGGAAGAGGTGGTGACAGCTACCAGTCGGGATGGCTTTAAGGTAGGGCTAGACAGATTTATGGATGACAGATGTATCAATGGCTACTAGAACGAATGCCTAGGTGCATCCTTCAGGCTGAGGAGGGGAGGAACTGGGGCGCTTCTAAGGCCATCTGCTGGGACTCGAGAGCAGGAGAAGGTTTGTCCTTGTCTCTGCTTGAGATGCCCATGAGCTTTTGGTGGGCCACTGTGTGCGACAGGATGCTGGACTAGATGGGCTGTGGCCTGATCCAGCAAGGCTTCTCTTATGTTCTTATGTTCTTATGATCTTTGAGAGCAGAATGAGGTCTATCCTGGAACAATCTTACAAGTGCAAGAGGCTTGTCCACCACAAGAGAAGGGATCCAACAGCTGGAATCACTCCAACTTGTTTCCAATTAAAATAGGCTTAGTTTCAAAGATTTTCATGAAACTTCCAGAACTTAAAAAACTGAATTAAAAATGATTCTTTGTTTCTTGCAATAGACTCTGGCAGGATCTTCATGGGAAGGGAAAAGAGCACTATCCTTGTAGCACTCCCCCTGCAAATTAAGAGGAACACATTGCTGACCACCTGCTTCCTGCACTACGGATCCCCATGGACTATTTTCTGCATTTAGAGAGGCCATCAAGGAGGTAATTAAGTAGGTCTCCTCAAGCAGTGGTGGGAGTGGTGCCAAAGAAACCACTAGAAAGTGAATACAGGACAGAGTGGGAATTCAGAAAATGAGTAGACGTGAATATACTAAAAAGCAAAAAGATTCAGGAACTCAGAAAATTTCTGCATTTACTGTTGATCCAGACTGAGAAGTCTCTTAATCCGGATTCTAGACTTCTTCATTTCCAAGTTAATGTGATCAAGTAGACCCCACCCTCTGCTGGTCTGGCTGTGTCTGCACTGGATGAAGCCACATCCAGACTCAAAGGCTGTTAATTTGGATCTCTTGTAGATCCAGTTAATTGGGTCCACAAGAGAACCAAGGGTCAGTTTGGTCTAGTGATTAGGGAATACTCTTATCTGGAAATACCAGGTTTGATTCTGCACTCCTCCACAAAGCCATTTGGGTGACCTTGGGTGAGCCACGGCTCTCTTCTGAGCTCTCACAGTCCCACCTACCTCACAGGGTCTTCTGTTGTGGGGAGAAGAATAGAAAGTTTGGTCAACCACTTTGACTCCCTTTAAAAGGGTGAGAAAAGTAGATCAAAAAGCCAACTCTTCTTCTACTACTACTGACTGATAAAGCTAAAACAGGACATTGTGAGTATAAGTCTCAAACAGCCAGAATAGAAGACAAAATATTGGCCTCTCATCTTCAAAATAGAGTATCTACCAGTATGTCAGGTAGATTGTTTACAGGTAAGATGAAAAGGTCAGGAAAACCATGAAGAAGACACAGATGAGATCATCGTGGTCCTTTCTGCACTTGACACTATTCTGGAATATATCTTGGGATAGCGGTTTGCTAGCCACAAGCTAATGCAGACAATGGTAGGGTTCACCTCGGGGCTTCCATAGTCTGTACTAGCATTCAGATAGCAGGTCCCTATCCTGGGATATAGTCCAGAAGAAGGCCAAGTGCAGAAAGGCCCCATGTTTGGGAGATACAAATCCCATCACAGCCACCATACTAAGATGGTTGGCCTTTGTTCCCAGAAGAAGTTCTTGCCAGGCCAGCTTGTATGTACATTTGGAGGCTTGCTGAAATAATGAAAGGCTATGCAAGGATGTCATATGCCCAGTGTAGCAGCAGTTTGGTAGCTTCTTAGAGGGGCAGCTGGGGGCAAGAATTTGAGGCAAAGTGCTGTCTGTGCTCTACAGCTGAGGACACCCATTTGTTGGGTGTGTCACCTAGCAAACTCAGTCCCCATGTAAGATACATGTAGCCATTTAAAGTGCTTCAAATAGCACATGAAGTGCCATTTTGTACCCCCTACCTTTGATTACCCTGAACAGATCAGAATATTGCTCAATGCATCAAACATGCTAGAACAGTTCATACACTTTCCTTCCTTAACCTGAGCATGGAAAAGAGTATTATCTGTAAAACTGCCTAATGTGGTTCTTTAGAGTTAACTGAGCTGATCTGCTTAAAAGAAATTTGGTATTTTACCACCTGCAGTTACTTCCACCTTCATTTATGTCAATGTTCTATATTAATAACTTATCTTCCACATAAAGGGAACATATCAAATGGCTACAGTTGTCTATTCTGGCTGGTGATCATCTTCAACAGGTTGTTTTTGTTTCTGCTACTTGCAAAAGATCTAATGGAATACCTTTGCACTGGGGTGGGGTGGGATCAGAGTTAACCAGCAATCATGCAAAAGCAAAATCTGTTCTTTAATTTATTGGCAATATATTTATTTACTCACTTCAGTTTTGCTGAGACCTAGCTGTGCTGATAAAAAGAAAGGAAGAGGTGAGCTGATAGAACAGAAGGTTTTGTTCTTTTTTTAAAAAAGGAGACGATGGGGGGGGGGGAGTGGCCCATAAGAAGTCATGCCTGACACCGAGGCACAAAGCAGTGTGATTAAAATTTGCTTATACAATTAGAGTGGAAGATTCTGAACCAAAAATGTTATGGATGGTGGCATTCAAATTAAAATGTTCCAGTCTAATGGAAACATTAAATATGAATGAGATGAAGAAACCCCAAGAGAGTCCAGTTTTGTTGGTACAACTATGTTCAGGTCCTAAAGGCAAAAAGGGGAACCTGAAAAGAAAGGGAACATTTCCCCAAATACTCATGACCTAGGTTTCCTTGGAGACTACAGTACAAAGGAACATGTATGAATCTATACTGGCTGCCTTAGAAGCAGAGCTGAGAAGAAAAATGGCAGAATTAAGTTACCAGAAAGCCTTCTATGCAGTTCTCATGGCTATGAAGAGGCTTTCTCCACTCCAGATTTATCACAGAAGAGGTAGCTGCCATCTACATACTTGTGCAGATTACAGTAAGCCACAGGCAGGTTCTGCTATAATCTGTGCCAATATGCAAATAGCAATGCCCTATTTCAGGATATAACCCATAATAAGGCCCAGTGTGGAAAGTGTCCCACTGCTCTGTGATCAATATGTTCCATAAAAATTTACCACAGAGCTTCATTTTTCCATGAGTCCTTAAGGAACTCAAATTTGTGAAAAATTTTCTAGCAAAAATATATAATCTTTCCCTAATATCAGGCTCTGTACCTGAGGACTGGAGGGTAGCAAATGTAACACCAGTCTTCAAAAAATGATCCAGGGGTGATCCAGGCAATTACAGACCAGTTAGCTTAACGTCAGTTCCAAGTAAAGTGATGGAAACCATTATTAAAGACAAAATTAGTGTGCACATGGAGGAGCAAGCATTGCTGAACAAAAGCCAGCATGGCTTCTGAAAAGGTAAATCATGCCTCACAAATTTATTGGAATTCTTTGAGAGTGTCAATAAACACGTGGATAAAGGTGAACCAGTAGACATTGTCTACTTGGACTTTCAGAAGGCTTTTGACAAAGTCCCATACCAAAGGCTACTGAGTAAACACATCAGCCATGGAATAAAAGGACAGGTTCTGTCCTGGATTTGTGACTGGCTTAAGGGCAGAAAGCAGAGAGTAGTAATAAACGGCAAATTCTCAAGGTGGAAAGAAGTAGAAAGTGGGGTCCCTCAAGGCTCAGTATTGGGACCAGTGCTTTTTAATTTATTCATCAATGATCTAGAAGAAGGGGTACATAGTAAAATAGCAAAGTTTGCTGATGATACTAAATTATTTAGGGTAGTAAAATCCGAAAGAGATTGGAAAGAGCTCCAGAGGGATCTCTTAGCATTGGGTGAGTGCGCAACCAAGTGGCAAATGTGCTTTAATCTTAACAAGTGCAAAGTAATGCACATTGGGGCCAAGAATCCAAATTACGTCTATAAACTGATGGGGTCTGAGCTTTCTACAACACACCAGGAAAGGGATCTCGGGGTTTTGGTGGACAGTTCAATGAAGGTGTCAACCCAGTGCGCGGCAGCAGCAAAAAAAAAAGCAAATTCAATGCTGGGAATAATTAGGAAGGGAATAGAAAATAAGACAGCAAGTGTCATTTTGCCCCTTTATAAATCTATAGTGAGGCCACATTTGGAATACTGTGTACAATTCTGGTCACCACACCTCAAAAAGGATATTGTGGAACTAGAGAAGGTGCAGAGAAGGGCAACCAGAATGATTAAGGGTCTGGAACACCTCCCTTAAGAAACCAGGCTGCAATGTCTAGGCCTCTTCAGTCTGGAGAGACGGCGTTTGAGAGGGGATCTGATTGAAGTATATAAAATTATGCATGGCATAGAAAAGGTGGATAGAGAAAATTTCTTTTCTCTGTCGCACAACACTAGAACCAGGGGGCACTCAATGAAGCTGATGGGTAGGAGAATAAGGTCTGACAGGCGGAAGTATTTCTTCACCCAGAGGGTCATCGGCTTATGGAATGTGCTGCTGGAAGAGGTGGTGACAGCTACCAGTCGGGATGGCTTTAAGGTAGGGTTAGACAAATTTATGGATGACAGATGTATCAATGGCTACTAGAACGAATGCCTGGGTGCATCTTTCAGGTTGGGGGGGGGGAACTGGGGCGCTTCTAAGGCCATCTGCTGGGACTCGAGAGCAGGAGAAGGTTTGTCCTTGTCTCTGCTTGAGATGCCCTTGAGCATTTGGTGGGCCACTGTGTGCGACAGGATGCTGGACTAGATGGGCTGTGGCCTGATCCAGCTAGGCTTCTCTTATGTTCTTATGTTCTTATGTTCTTATGTACTTATGTTCTTATGATTTAGATCAGTGGTTCTCAACCTGGGGGTTGGGACCCCTTTGGGGGTCGAATTACCCTTTCAGAGGGGTTGCGATGAGCCTCCCACTGCCCTTCCCTCCCACCTGCCAGCTGCTCTACCCCGTGGTTGGGGGTCTTCACAACTTGAGGAACTCCATTAAGGGGTCGCGGCATTAGGAAGGTTGAGAACTGCTGATTTAGATGTTAGTTCATATTGCTTAGGTAATTGTAATTGTGATTATTAATGCAACATACTTGGGGATGTGCATGAATATTTGTAACTTTCAGATTCGTATGAATTTGTACGAATTCAGACATCTGAATTCAGATTGAATGTTTTGCACATTTGAGGATTAACTTTCAAATTTGAATCAAGTGCTTCACAACATTCATATGAAGCTTTGTTACATTCATGAACCTGGGAAGGTGGGAAAGCAGCTTTTCCAGTCACATCTGCAATGGATCCAGTGTGGATTTGAAGTGGATTGAGAGTGGGTTCAAAGTGGGTTGTGCTTATTTGGCCCATGCCTCCACTTACTCCACTTAATCCTGATGAGTGGGCCCAATTTATTTTGTACTCACTGATCCAAGCTATCCCAAGATAAGTGCAGAAAAAGCCTATGGAACTTGGCACAGAGTTCTATATAAAAGGTCTGAATTAATTCACAGAAGACCTGACAATTCAGAGAACACAGCATCCAACACTTCCTGTCCTTGCTGACATTCCAGCTAACTTTAGTGTAGAAGGTAGTCCTTCCTCCAGTGCTGCTGGGAAACTGTGTGCAAAATGCATTATCTGAGCTTATCTACTCATGTGGATTTCTGTACACATCTGGTTTGCCACAATGAGTACTAGCTTCTGGAAAGAAGAAGAGGAGTTGGGTTTTCTAGCCTACTTTTCTCACCCATTTAAGGGGACTCAGAGCAGCTGACAAAGCTTTTCTATTCTTCCCCCCACAACAGAACACCCTGTGAGGTAGGTAGGGCTGGGAGAGCTCAGAAGAGAGCTGTGACTAGCCCAAGGTCATCCAGCTGGCTTCATGGAGGAGAGTGGAATCAAACCTGGTATTCCCAGATAAGAGTTCGGCTCCCTAACCATTAGACCAAACTGGCCTGAAAACTGGTCTGACTGACCGAGGCATTTACGACATTCTTTTATTCTTCAGTTCTCTTGCTACGTGGCTGCCACAAAAGCCTTGCCAAGGTCCGCATTCATGGTAGCAGATTTCACAAATGGTATGTGAAGTCCTCAATGCTTTGTGCACAGTTGGCCACAATCAGGCCTTCCTCATAATTTAGCACTTGTAGGCTGGATGGATGAGTATTTTGCAAGGTTTCCCTATAAAATCAAAGGAACATAATAAGGCAGCATCACATGATGCTGGAAAAGTCAGAACAAGGTTCAAATATCAGCTTCTGCTTGAAAACCTGTGTCTTGATCCCATTTCCCCATAAGTAGAATACTTCAGTAAAAGTATGCTTTTATGGACTCATGTTATAATAACGCAGAATTCCATTTCATGAAATCATTTATAAAGCTGAACTCTTGAAAGGTTGACTTTGTTTAAAAAATAAATTGGGATTACTAAACCCTAGTTTTCTGTTATATTTAAAATGTCGATTTAAATGTCAGTTTTGCATGATGAATATTTGCCTGAATGTCACTCAGGTGATGACAGGTGGCATTTCCTATGCCAGGGCAAACCATTCAGACTAGGGTTTTGTTTTTCCTTTAACAGAAAGGGGAAGAGCACTTCTCACTGTTCATAAAAAACAAATAAAACTGATGTAAGTAGCATCATCACACAGTTGACCAATGATGCCAAGAAAACAAAAAATTCAGTAAGAAGAATTAGACTAGAGGAAAAAGAAGTAAAAGTATAACTGGAGTCAAAGGTCTATCCATCAATCAAAAAGTGGAAGCAAACATCCACAGATAGATTCTTTTGTTTAAGGGAAAGCAGAGAGGATGCTGATGTGCTTTTGGGTTGCCTTCTAGTTTGTGATGTATATTTTCCAGTGAAACATCTATTGTTATTATGATCTGCCCTGCAAGGAGTATATGGACCTCATATTTTCATTTATCCTTTTCAGGATGATGGGTTGTGGCAAGAAGAGGAATGCACATTCTTTCTTTCCAACACCAGGAAACAGTGACAGCATGTAAAGACACAACTGCTGACTAGGAACTAGGAACTACCGCTGGTAATATTAGAAGTCCTCCTCTGAAACTGGAGAATTACCAGCATTGTCCAAGAGACATTATTAGAGATATAGATTATAGAAAGGATCTTTGAGCAGAACATAAGAGAGCCCTGCTGAATCAGGCCACAACCTATCTAATCCACCATCCTGTCTCACACAGTCTCCCACCAATTGCTTCTGGGGATCTCCATGTGATTAATTTTTAAAATAATAATAATAAATTTGAATAGAAATGCTAGATAGAGGAATCATACACACAAACTGAGGAGAGAATGGGAAGTACCTCATGAACTCTACACATGCCAATTGGCCAAAGGAAAGACTGGACCCACCACAGCACAGTTCAGCTTCCTTTAGCCTGTCCTCCTGCGCACACTTGAGGAAGCGAAGATGGCCTGGAATGCCCAGATGGACTGAGTCCTCATCAGTCCTGTAAAAATGAAGACTATGGTTAAAACGATCTAATGGGGAAGGCTGGCTTGGAAAATGAATTAAATAAAAATAATGTGAGTAACAAGAACTTAGGTTCCTAAACTACTTGTGTGACCAGGGCCTTGGTCTCAGTTCCCTGACGATGGCCTTTAGAGTCATCCTGCATTAGAAGCTGACTTTTAATAAAGTTCTATCTATGGGTGTATTGAATTTTGTAAGTTACAAGCAGAGGGATGGACCATATAAGCAAATGAGATTTCTGTGCCAGACTAACTCCATTTTGAAAGGGAAAAAAAGCAGAGTTTGAAACTGCAAAAATGGATTTTTTTTTCACTGCTCCTGGTTCCTCCCTGATGTAAGCAAATGAAAGAAAAAGGACCAAACAAAGGCCTGGGCAATCAGATTTAAAAGACTCTGGGCCTGTTTGCACTTCGATATATATTGGAATATATCTCAGAATAGGAGTCTGTTGTCCGCATACTAATACAGACTCTGCCAAGCCTCAGCGGAGGCATTCTGTGGCCTGCACTAGCTTGTGGACGGCAGGTCTCTATTCCAGGATATATTCCAGAACAAAGACAAGTGCGAACAGGCCCTCTGATACCTTCCAAATAATACATGAAACAAGTATCTAGCCAAGGAGGTAATATTTTAATGTTGGCTTTACTCTGTTCCGAGGTTTTTATTTTTTAAATGTTGTTGACCACTCTGGGACATTTGGGTGAAGGACAGAATATAAATATCAAATAAATAAATAATGAAGCGTACTGCTCCAAATTCACCCTAGTCCAAAACAATTCTTTTTACTGATGTAGACATTCCCCTTCTTAAAATAAATGGTAGTTCCTCCTGTAGTAATTCTGACAGTGTTCTCCTCCCCCAACCAATCTTTCTGAGAAGGAAATGCGTACAGCAATATTATGTGCTTCGTTGCCTGCTTGAATTGAAGATTTTCTGGGTCACATATGATCCCCAAGGCCTCTACCATGTTCTGATATTAAACCATCTGGGACAGACCGAAGGAGATTTCAGGAAAGGCTTTTGCTCTTCTATGGAAAATTATCATTAAGTAGGTCATTCCTTAAACTGCTCTGAGTGGAAGTAAGAAGACAAATGACTATGAACTAGAAAAGGGAAAAGGTGTAAATAAAGAAGAGTTTAGGGTCAAGAGCAGATACGAGATTGATAATGGTGTTTGGCCCAAAATGCTGGATTTGCAAAATAAAAAGGGGAGAGGGAATGAGGTAGATTATAATCTGAATGGTATCCTGAATGGTATCCTTGCACAACATTTAGGGGCCTTCCATTTTTCTGCCATTGTATCTCTTGTTTGGATTGTCCAATTTAGGCTGCATCTACATGACAGCCCTTTTAGCCAACTCCTGGAACACAGGCTATGGAAACCAGCACAGAGGCAGTAGCCACAGAGATGCCCTTTCACAGCTGAGGCTCTTAAATAGTCTGTTGCAGGGGAACTTCTGTTGCAGCAGTAAGTTGCCTGTCCTGAGAAGGAATCAGGCCTGGTAAGATGCCTCCTCCCACTCCTGTGTATCTACAAGGGATATGGAGAGGTGATCCAGATCTCTGTGATCAGCCTCAAGAGTCAGTCAGACTATTAAGGATAAGATGACCCTTGCCGGGCTTGAAGCGTTTCTGGAACTTATAGTGAGCAATGACACTTACCTGGATGTCACAGATCAAGGCACTCCAGGATGCTCCATCCTCATGCCAGGCTGCCTTCTCCATCCCAGAGTGTCCAAAAATGTCATAGAACACTCCAATCTTCCATTTTTACTGCTCCACAGCTTTACCAGGAACATCTAGTATGCAGCCGGTAAGCTCCCAGATGCAGCATTTGCACCAGTGACCCAGAACACAGTGGAAGTCCCTGAACTTAACTTCAGTCAGATCTCATTCCACTGGAACTAAGTGTGAAAAGCTCCATAGATACCCATCCCCAAGGGCATCCAAATACATAAATGACCAGCTCCCAGGGATCTCAACAGATGGCACCATAAGTTGGGAAGAGAAGCTCACAGGGAAGCAAACTACGGCCTACTTCTTGGGCCACCCCTCTGCCTTTAAAAATATGACAACTTTAAAAGGCAAGATTTGCTCTGTGAGCAGCAGATGGATATTGACAACATACTAACATTTACTATATCCCCTCTTAACCAGCTCTAAAGATTCTGCACAGCAAATTGACCTTTTACGTCTGATGGCGATGACAGTCTATGAATCACAATGTTAGAGCTCATCAAAGGCTTTAAAACAAAAAAAATGAAAGATCCAATTTAGCCTGATTTTTTTAAAGAAAAGACTTCACAAGGAGTAAGGATGGAGCAGGAAAGAGATGTTTGTCAAACCTGTGGCCACTTCCTCCTCTCCAACCACCGTTACCATAAAACGTTCTAGTAAAATTGGGCTGATGTACGAAGGCAATATTGGAATAGATTCCTGTGGAATTTAAGAGAAATGATTATAGTAATAATTAGTTGCAGTTCCACACTGTCATTTTATTATAAACTAGCCTAAAAGATTACAGAGCTGTGCAGAAAATAACATACATTGCATTCTGCGGTTTAATCCCAACACTACACTAAAAAGAAAAGGGGGAAAGCTACTAGATGGTGATTGTTTGATGTCCCCAGATTTATCAGTCCTCATGATGTGTTTTACAAAGTGAATGTTGCATTCTAATCGTTTTTCATTCTTCTTATGCATGAAATAAATTGGTAAAGATTAGATAGTGTTTGTGATTTAGAATTTGAGGCCCTTTCAGTACTGGGACATGGGGGGAGTTCCCATTATAAGCTTAATTTGGTTTCCCTAAACCGAAATAATAGAACCGGATGCAAATGCGAATTTGTCTGATCCCATTACTTTCAACTCGATCCAGATTCTGAGGATTGTATGTGGCGTACGTGACTCAAGGGGGGACTCAAGTGGCTACTTTTCAAACGCCGCTTTTCGCGGCTGCCCTGCCCTCTTCCTCCTGGCGTGAACGTGCCACTCATAAGGGACCCCTTCACGGAGCCTGGCTGGGTGGCTGCCACTTGCCTGGATGGAGGAAAAATGGCATCAGGTAGCCAGCGATTCTTTCCCCTCCTCTCCCCATTGCCCAGGGCACACAGCAGCAGCGGCAACTCAAGCCCCCTTTGCCCACTCACAACCACAGCCACAGCCTTAAAAACAGAACCTGCAGCTGCTTTCCTTTCCTTTCCCTTTTTTAAAGGTCAGAACTTTCAAAATTGCAGAGAATTCATTGTTATCAGGTGTGAAGTGTGTGGATTGCTACAGTGTAGTGGCTGCTTTAACATTTACAATGCTTTGGGGCGATTTAACATGCGGAAAGCATGTTGAGCCAGCCTGACATGGAAACTGTGAGCACAAACCATTTTGAAACTGAAATAAGCTTATAATGGGAACGTGGCCATATTCTGGATTATCCCTCCATCTGCATGCTAGGGAAGGCCCTGGGTGGGTTCTTCTGCATTCTGTACCAGCATGCAGATGACAGGCTCTTATTCCAGGATGTAATCTGGAATAAGACCTAGGGCAGAAGGGGCCTGAGGCTGCATTTTCACTGCACCATAATGAGGTGCCTTCAGACATGGACAGTAAAAGTGATCAGTAAATGGAATAAGTTGACATGAGAGGTAGTGAGTTCTCCTTTCCTGTAGGTCGTCAAGCAGAGACTGGACCTACACCTGTCTGGGATGGTTTAGGGAATCCTGCCTTGAGCAGGGGGTTGGACTCATATGGTCCGTGAGTATCTGCAGAATCATGACTATGACAGTCCCACAAGATTTGCCCTATATATATTTTAGCCCCTAGAGTTTTGTCTCATTATCTTATTATAATTCTAATGAAAGATAGTATTATACTGTTTTACTCAGAGAATCTTCTTATGTGAGTATTTCTGTATATATTTGTTATAATTTTTGTTTTTATTGATGTATTACTTGTTACTGAACCCTATGTAATATTTGTATTTTATATTTGTTTTCTAGTTGCCTTTTTATAAATACTTGTACGTTTGGTGTATTTGTTATAGCCCATTGCGGCATGTAAGTATTGTTTATTTCATGTCCGGTTTGGGAAATGGTATATGTATATGTAAATTGTTTGATTTCTTGAGAGTTTGGTTTTGTATAGCACACTGTCTAATTTTATTATGTCTAATTTGTATAACCATATAGAGACGAAAGAAGTCACCATTTGGGATGATCGTTAAAAGCCACTGAGGAAGACGACTTGTCGAAACGCGTCTGGCTTTAGATCCCCATTATTTGTTTTTCTATACACCATTCTTTTTGTCTTTTGTAAACTGTTATTAACTTTTTAAAGATATTATATTTTTACCAGTAAATTTACTATTATTTGTATATAAGGGTGTATATCTTTTCCTCCCCCTTTTTTGGCATCAGGGCACTTTATTTAGTTTTCTCATATTAGTAGGACCTTGGTTTTTTTCTCCTTGATAGATCTTTTGTGTTCTCTCTGGTCGTCAAGCAGAGACTGGACCTACACCTGTCTGGGATGGTTTAGGGAATCCTGCCTTGAGCAGGGGGTTGGACTCGATGACCTTAGAGGTGCCTTCTAATGCTATGATTCTAGGAACTCCCTTTGCTGCTTCCATCACCTGTTGTATTCTACCTCCCACATGCATTAAAACAATGCTGATTTATCAGCATCCTTTTAATGCACACTTACCTTTTAATGCTCCTTCACCACTGTAGGTGATGGAGCTTCCTGAATGGCAAATGGGAAGCTGCTCTGCAGCGACACTGAAGCTTCCAACCAACCATTCTGGCAGATCAAAAGCTGATACAGGGTCCCTGAAAAGCTTCCAATACACCAGGCTGGTGGACCAGAAGCCCCTTTGCAAAGATTCCAAAGCCACTGCACAGAGAGGACAACATATGGAGGCACCCATATGAGCTGACAAAACACAGACACTGCTCAGCTCTGTTCCCTCAGGTGTAGTGACTGCATTGACCACGTGTGGTGTCTGCACAGACCTTCACTCATCCAACTGATATCCTGCCAAATACACTTTTAAGGACTATCATTCACTCACTGTCTTCTCGCTGTCTGTGGCCCTGTGTTCCAATGAAGGAAGTAACCTCCAGTTGATTTCTTAAAAAAAAATGCTAATAACAATTATCTGCTTAAAATGGCAGTAGCTGAAAGTAAACCTTCTTAAGAAGGTTTTCTTCCATCCCAATTTCAACCTTACTGAAAATTCAGAATGCCACTAGTTTTCTATTTAACTCCCTTATTGAAGTTAAAGCCTAATTGAAAAAATATACAATTAAGGATTAGATGTTTTAGATTTTATAGATAATATTCATAGGACTGTTATATCAGATCCAAAGAACACATCTGTGTTAATTATTAATATAAGAGCCAGTAACTGTCCCATTAAGCCTAAATTAAATGTGAAAAATATTACAAGTTCCCTTCTCTTCATGCCTGCTTTGGTGACTGCTTCTTCTTTTAAATGCTAAGAACAGCTTTGGTGTTACAAACCCATTCTTTAAAAATTCCAGAAGCTTAACCAGCTCAGTAATATTTTTTTCTCTCTAGTAGACCTCAGGCTTAATTGCAGGCGTTTCTATGGAAGAACAGCAGAGAAAACTATTTCCATATTGTTGTCAAGCAGTATCAAGATGTATCCATGTACTTACCAGGTGTCACATCTAACT
Source organism: Aspidoscelis tigris stejnegeri (assembly GCA_023333525.1). NCBI lineage: Eukaryota > Metazoa > Chordata > Lepidosauria > Squamata > Teiidae > Aspidoscelis > Aspidoscelis tigris. The sequence goes on along the minus strand of JALMGA010000004.1, from coordinate 31,645,430 downwards.
TGATGACATCTTACCCTGAACACCATATTACAGAGTAGGAATAAATGTGGGAGTTTTGGTGGAGCTATGTAAAAAGTGTGCTTCCTACCTAAAGTAGATGCTTTTTAGCCAGATCAAAATTTTTATATTTTGAAATATATATACATATAAAATGAATTATTTAGAGTAAAGGTTATGGATGGATAGCGACATTTCCTGTTCATGGCTAAATTTGCACTTTGCTGTCCATTCGTGGATGGCAAAGGTAAAAATTCCACACATGTACTAAGCATTTGCATATGATCTCTCCCCACACACTGGATTTACCTGGAGTGTGGACATGTAGTCTGGGTGCTGCCATCTTGCCTTCTGATGCAAATGCCATTGACATTATGTGAAAAAAAGGCCCAGAGATGAGCAGCTGGGTACAGGATTATTTATTTTATTTATTTATTATTTGCATTTCTATCCTGCCCTATATCCAAAGGTCTCAAGAGGGATAACAATATTTAAAATCAAACATATATATTTTAAAACAATAACAGTATATCTTAAAATCAAAAACAATGTCTAAAAGTGGGAAGAGAAAGTATATCCCCATTTAATCAAAGACCAGAGCAAAGAGGTGCTTCTTCACTGCCTTCCTAAACATGTACAGAGAAGATGCCTGACACACTTAGGGGCCATCCCTGAGAAGGCCCTCTCCCAGGTGCCCACCCCTTTTACTACAGAAGATGGTGGAACAACCAGGAAGGCTTCCTCGCTGGATCATGGGCAGGTTGATATGGAAAAAAGCATTCCTTTAAATGTTTGGGGCCCAAGTCATTTAGGGCCTTATAAGTTAAAGTTGTCACCTTGAATGGGGCTTGGTTGTGCATCAGCACCCATTGCAACTTGTTTAAGGCTGGCATGATGTGTGTCAGGCTAGCTGTCCTGGTCAGCAGTCTATCAGCTTCATTTAGCATCAGCTGCAAATTCCAAGCCATTTTCGAGGGCAGTCCCATGTAGAGTGCTTTACAATAGTCCAATCTGGAGGTTACCAGAGTATCTCTGTCCCAGAAAGGGCTTCACCTGACGCACCACACATAGTTGGGAATAGACACTCTTGGCTACAGACTAGCATCAGTGCAGAGTCCAAGAAGCACCCCCAGATTTCACACTTGTCCCTTCCAGGGCATTACAACCTCATCGAGGACAGGGTGTTTCCCAACTATACAGACCTGAGACCCACAGGAAGGGGATGCAGCCAGGTAAGGGGGTAACTCATGCATAGTGTGGAAAAAAGAAGAGGAGGAAGAGGAGTTGGCTTTTATAGTTCACTTTCCTCACTCAAGGCTGCTGACAAACCTTCTGTTTTTCTCCACACAACAGACACCCTGCAAGGTAGGTGGGGTTGTGAGAGCTCAGAAAAAGAACTGTGACTAACCGAAGGCCATCAAACTGGTTTTGTGTAGGAGTGTGGAATCAAATAATAGATCATCCTGTCTCTGTAAATAATCCTTAAAAGATTGTCAGTTCTTTGTAAAATTTGCATTGACTTTCCTCCCCGCAAAATGGCTCAATAAGGTAGTGCTCTCTTTGGCTTCACTCTATACACAGGGTGGTGCTTTAAGGGGCAGCATTCTGTGCCAGAGTCAGAGCAGCACCCTTGCAGATAAGTTGACTCCAGGGGTAAGTTCAGGAGTAAGGCTCCCCATGGGCAACTTGCAGATATTTCATCACACACCATACATTCATTCCCACAAAGGGGAAACTCCCAATGACACTTTCTATCTGTATCCTAGATGCAATATATGAGCCAATTGTCCTTTCTGCACTTACCTTAGTTAATCCATATTAGCTAGATGCATATTAGGTTGCTTCTGCATTTTCTGCTCAGAAACGGCTCAAAGAAGAGCCATTTCTTGGAGATCCGACCTCCTGAAGATCCATCTCTATTTTGGACTGATGCAAAGGGCCCTCGCGCATCTGCACACATGTGGGGAGGCCGGATCGGGTGGCTGGATCGCCTGGGTGCTATGTGGAAGCTGCAGGACCCATTCAAAAGGGCATCTGGCCTCCCATGCCACCGACGCTGCCCCAGGAGCCGTGGGACTGAAGCATGCAGCTCCCAGTCACCGCGTGTTTCCAGGGGAGGGTGGAAGGAGGCAAACCAACTTGCTTCCACCCTCCCCAAGATGGCACCCACCGGGACATCCATCCCTTCACCTGGCCATGGGCAGAAGCATCCTGCTTCCAGATGGATCCAGGCAAAGGGACAGACTGAAGACCTCATTTGTGAGGTCTTCATTTTAATCTGGTTTTTGGTGTTGAGACCGGTTTTAGAAATGGATCTCGCTCACCAAAATGTGGAAGCGGCCGCCAGGAAGAGTTCCTAATTGGTGATGCAAGGCGGAAGGTAAGTCTAAATGTGGTTTGTATGTGTCTTAAATCTCTGTTTAAACCGGTTTCCGCAGCCAAGATCCAGATCAACCACAGGTTGAGGCATCTTCATTGAGTGGGCTTTAGGACAGCAAATGTGTGCTAAGGAGTGCTAGCATGGATGTCGACCACATTTATCTGGGACCAATTTGCACTTCAGCCCATAGTTGATAATTAGGCAACATCTGGGCAAGTGCATCTGCACTTGTAGGAGCTATTTACATACTAGAGACGTCTCCCTGCCCAGAAGTTCCCTAATTATCAACTAACTGTGGAGCCCTCACGTGGTGCAATTGAAACTAAACACAAGGCAGCAAACTTGGGATAATGGGAAATATCTGATATTGCTGATGCAGAAAATGCAAAGTTTACATTTTGCTTTGTTATGAATTTCTTCTACCACCAAGTTCATTTTCGAGTGTTTGATTTTGCTTCATAAGTAGCTTAACTATGCGAGTCAGTAAACATATGTTGCTTACAGGAACAAAAGTCTACAATTTGAGGTTGCACAACATTGTCAGCACCATAAGTAGCACTTAGTGTGGCACTCAGTATTTTCTCTTTGTAACCTCGCATACGGTACATTCTTGAAAAGTATCCTAAATGTCATGTTACTTGTGAATAGTGACAGTTGCTGTTGCTATATTTTATAAAAACATACTAGAGAGCACAATTTGAATTTTTGAATGACAAGAACCCATGCAAAGGCTTATAGGAGCAAAAGAAACATATAATTTCAGAATCTATTTTCTTTTCCTAAATACAAAGCACTAAAAGAAATATAGATTTCCTATGCTTACAATATTATTTCCTTCACTTGAATAATAGTTGTTTTACCAAAAGTAAAATATTGCATATCAAGAAGCAGTGAAGGTATTTTGTTGCATACTATATACTTATTCTGCATTCAGGTTTCAGGATGATAAAGTAGTCAGAAGCTCTAAAAGACACTGAATAAGAGATGTACACAAACCTAAAAATTATGGCTTACTTCAAACCCAACTGTACCATGTGCCGTTCGAATCTGAGCCAGCTCAAGCCAGTGCGATTTGAATTTCCAACTAGTTCAAACCTATTCAATGCCCAAAAATAAAAGCAGAAAATGATTTAAAGCTGTTTTAAAAAGACAAATTATAAATGAATTAGAACCACCTGGTTTGAACCAAGTAGTTCAACCAGTTTGGACAAAAAATCTTGCTTAAATTCAAATTCAAACTGGTTAAACCACCTAGTTAGTATTGAACTGGTTCAAAAATGGACTAGTTTGGCAGCATTCTACTACCTTGTTTTTCCAGTGGAATTCTGATGAAACAAACCTTGTAGGTAGTCTCAATAAACAAGCTTCCCCCTCAACTCACCTTGCCTACTTTACCTTATGTATGGTGTCAACAAAACGGATAGAGATAACTGTTTCCTCTTCCCTAAAACAGATTCATCCAATGAAGCTGAAACCTGGATGAATCTGAATTTTTTTTAAAAAAAATGCAATGGATAGTTGAACTTTGGAATCCACTAACACGAAGTATGAGTTGGGTCCCAGTTTGAAAGTTCTCAAAAAAGATTTGGACCAATTTATGGACATCAGGGCTGTCAAGAGCCATTAGACCTTTTGGCAATAGGAGGTTGCATGCTTCCAAAGGCAAGCTGTTGGGAGATTATAAACCCAGCAAACTTTGCACTTATGGTCTGCTGGTGGGCTTCCTTGGGCAGCTAGACTAGACTGCGGAACTAGATGGGGCATGAGTCAGATCCAGTAATCACTAGTGCACTTGGCATGATAGTTTTTTTAAAAAAATTAACCCTGGCACTGCAAGCGCGGGTTGCCTCAATTGATTTAGAAGTAGGCAGCAACATGTAAACACCACTGCTTCACAGGGTACCAGGGATCAGCACATAATGAACAACAGAACACAGAAATAGTTGGTTGCTAAACCATCTTCTCATTCTCTTCTACTAGTGTGGCCGCAGCCTCTTTCTCCTTTAAAAGAGTAGGGGTGTGCAAAATTAGATTTGTATTTGCAAACGTCATCAAATATTTCAAACTTGCAGACATTCACATCAAATTAATTTTTTCCCCCAAATATCCTAAAATTCGGTCAAGCAAGTTACTCTCCTGTTTGCAAAATCAAACAATTTGATCAAACATTCATATTGCCCTGTGGTTTTAGTCATAAAAATGCTTTTTGAATGGGGAAAATGTCATGAAAAAATTCAAAAATGAATACAAAAATCTGGTTTTTCAATTTAACGATTGCACAATGATTTTTTTTCAATTTGATAGTGAAACAGTTGTGATTTTTTTTATGTACAGAGCAAGAAGAAAGGAAAGAGATAATATGCTGCCCTTCTCTTTACAGTGTTTTGTTTGCCCTCCATTTGGACTTTCCAGGTTCACAAGTAAAATGGATAGAAATGAAAAGGTATGAGCATTAGTCAGAAGTTGGACAGAAGAAGATTTAAAATGAAGGTGTAACCACAGCTTCAGTGTGTTGCTAATGCTTTACACACAATCTCAACAACAAACCTTTTAGGAAAATAAGCTTTTCAAAACCTAGAACCTGCCTTCCAGAAAAAGAGCGATGTATGCAAAATATCTCCAAATCTCAATGTATTGTAGTCATTAACATATTACTGAGGTCAGCCCACATCTGTTTCCTTTTTCTGTCTTTAATTCCAGTTACAATACTGTGTTTTATATTGCACCATTTGTTCCTAAACTGCTGTAGTACAAAAAATAAAATAAAATAAAATAAAAATGCAGCAGGCCAATTTATTCATTAGGTCTATTGTAGCAGAACCTGAAAGGGTGGGTGGGTTTTTATTATCAATCCATTTAATTTCAAGATAGGATTTAGTGGAAATCAATATCAGAGAATGCATAATTGCTAAATCTTCTTAAATTAATAGACTCATTCATTAAGTCCCCCAAAAAATACTTAGCTGGTATTTCTTGTGACTTTCCCTAATTAATTAGCAAGCAGAAACCAACTAGGAACAGAAGGGTTTTTGGCAATGCTATGGTAGAATCTAAAATCATTTTCCAAAGAATTAATCTGAGTATGTATATGTGGTGTTTCAGCCCTTCCCCTCTGAAAATAAAACCCTGATTAAAGGAAGTGAATTGCAAGAAGAAATAAATAGTAGTCACGTGCTGACGAACTGTAGGTGGGAGGGGAGGGGAGCATAGTCTAGCCAGATGATGGTTTTCAGCATTTCTGGCTGGGCAACTTACCAATATGTCACTACTAATTACTAAAAGTCAGCTTTAAAAGCTTTTGAATTAGATCTAGCATGCTCTCTATGAAATTCTATCCTAGATTTGCAGTAGATTTCCCTATTAACTTGGGGGTGAAAACCACAGGGAACATCCGCACAAAATGCATTGGGATGATGCATGCATGCAAGTACAACATTTTGTATGATTAAGAGCACAGCCACACAAAGACATCAGGGAGAAGAGGGAAAGCAATAAAGAATGAAATCCATATTGCACTTGCTGAATATCAATGCAAGCAGTGAATTTTCTGCTATGATGTATTATTTGGGATTTGGGAAAGCACAACTTGGATATAACTCCTACCATATTATTGTTATTATACAATATATCTTAATAAAACATTAAGATATACTGTTTATTTATTTAAGAATTTGTATAGTGCCCTTCACTCAAAGATTCCAGGGTGGGTCACAGGAATATGAAGATAAAGCATAAAAAAATACCTAAGACATATTTAAAATATAGCCTGCCCACCCTATCAGGGCAACTTTCAGATGAAGTTAACATCAAAGACCAGGGTAAAGAGTCATATTATAACCACGCATCAAAACCATACAATATAGGCACTTCGTAAACCACCAGAGTCAGGGCACCATCACACAAGAGTTCCTCTTGTGTGTCAGTGTCCCATACATCTCTGAGATCATTGAATCTGAAGCCATTTAGAGATTTATATGTTACCATCAACATGTGAATTGGGCTCAATATAAGAGTTGGCTTTTCTACCCCACTTTTCTCATCCATTTAAGGGGACTCAGAGTGGCTGACAAAGCTTTCTATTCTTCTCCCCACAACAGAACACCCTGAGAGGTAGGTGGGGCTGTGAGAGCTCAAAAGAGAGCTGTGACTTGTCCAGGGTCACCCAGCAGGCTTCATAGAGGCATGCAGAATCAAACCCGGTATTCCCAGATAAGTGTCCGGCTCCCTAACCACTAGAATAAGCAGCCAGTGCAGATCTTTCAAGACCAGTGTGATATTGATGCTCTTTCCAGATTTTCCATTCTAGACTGTACTGGATAAATCCTGCTTGAACTGTATGGACTATGCGATCCTCAGAAGTGTATATTTGGTTTATGTTATGGGTTTTTTATGTTTGTTGTTATATATTTAAAAAACAAACAAAAATTAAAGAAAAAAAGACCAGTGTGATGTGCATCCAACCAGAAACCTCATCAAGCTACTACATTCTGAATTAGTTCCAGCTCCTGGGCCATCTTCAAGTGTATCCCCATGTAAGTGCATTACAGTAGTCTAATCTGGAGGTTACCAAAGTATGGGTGACCATGGACATGTTATCCCTATCCAGGAAGCATTGAAGCTAATGACCCAGTTGGAGGTAGAAGTAGACCCTCCTGGCTATTGCTGCCATTTGGGTCTCAAAGAACAGTGACAAATCCAGAAGTGTTCCCATATCCACTGGCCTGTTCATTCTGGGGCAAAACAACTCCATCCAGTATCATTTTCTCCTTAACTTCCTGGACTCAGGATCCTGTGACACATAGTACCTTCATCTTGTCTGGATCTAGTTTCAATTTATTAGTCCACATCCAGCACATTACTGCTTCCAGACAGCAGTCAAGCACTTGAATCACTTCTCCTGACTCAGAAAAAATGGATAAAATTGGTGTCATCAGCATATTGATGGCACCTTATTCCCAGGAGCTTTATATAGATGCTAAAGATCATAGGAGAATATGAAGGTCAAGGATCAAGGAGACAAGTCGTTGGTCTAACCTCTGCAAGCAGCTTGTCCACTTCTTCAGACCAGATTATGTGAAATGGATCTAACACAATAGGGCCACATGGTACTCCAGTTACCTCCAGCGGATCTCCACATGGTTCCCCAGTTACCTCCAGTTACCTCCAGCAGATCTTTGCCAACTATGAAGACCAATTTCATGTGAATCTGATTCACTTTGTCCCAAAATGGATTCACAAGCCCCTTAAACACTCAGAATAGATTTGGAGACAGAAAAATAAGTCTTCTTCACCACCACTGCAGCACAGCAGCACAATAAAGTGCTCTTAAACACACTGGATTAGGAATGTGCACAGATTGAATATTGACATTCAAATTTGAATTGGGTTTTCAAAAATCCAAATTTGAACATTCGGATTTTTGAATAATTTGAATGAACAGATCTGCATATATTGCACGTGAATCTCATGCGTATTTGCGCTTATATTGCAGGATGAAAACAGGATGCATAAGGGATGAAAACAGGATGTGCGCAAATTCAAAAATCAGGTACAAATGTTGCTGACATTCGTATTTTCGGATTCGAATTGGATTTTCAAAAGTACAGATTCAGATCATTCGGATTCAAATCGGATTTTCAAAAATCTGGATGTTTAAAATTCAAATCGAATCAAATATTTGAATTTGAATCGATGAATTCAAATGCAAAAAATGCATTTGTGCACACCCCTACATTGGATTCACATTGGCATTTTTACCACTTGCATTCTACCCATTGCCCCTCTCCCTCCATCACACACAACTCCATGATATAATGGAGTACCTTCTGAGATTTTTCTAGGGATGTGCATGAATTTTTGTCATGTTCGCTTCTCATTTAAATGAATGCAAAGGAAATTCACATCCGTGCAAATAGAGTCACTTCAAATATGATAGGATTCAAATTTGCTGCAAATGCTCTTCAAATGCTATTTGAATTCACTGTGAATCCCTGCCACCAGTCATACCTCTAAATCCCCTCTAAGTCTGTTCACTGAATCCATAGACACCACAACCCTTGGGCCTCCACCAGGTGTCTTCCATTGCCATGTGGATTGGGCCTAACACTTATGACCTGTTACAATTAGGGAATCGATTGAGGACTGGATTTCAGGAGTAACATCCAGCTTTCGGTCCTGAAGGATATAATCCCCTGCTGAATGTTTGCTTTCTTGGATTTGACAGTGTGCTATTTTCTCCATTTTATGTAATAAAGAGCCTTTGTGATTCAAAAATGATGTGGTTTTTCTAATAAAACAGGGATAACCTTCAGACAGCGAGATTTATGGCTGTGTGGTTATTTAAATCCTGATCTTTTAATCTGGCACTCTATGTGCCACTATACTACACAGGATATTGTACACTGTATTAGCTTCCAGTATTCCATTTTTCTTTATAAACTAAAGGGAGATGTAGTGCATCAGGCACAGCACTTGGCTTAGCCTTAGGCTGCTTCTCCATTTTACGCTCAAGAAGCCTTTCGTGGCTCCCAGGACAGCCAGTCTTGATTCCCATCCATCCCCACCAAATCACCTGGGGGGACACGCTAGTCTACTGGGAGTCTATTAAAAGTGCCTGAAGTTCAGTGCACAAGAAGCTACTTGTGGCCTTAGTTTGCTCCTTGTCTCTCTGCTCAATCCTACTCTTTGAAGGAATACTAGCCCCATTTTTGCACTGACTGTCAAAGATCCGGATCTAGAAAATCTGGATCTTTGAGATGGGGTGCTCCCTAGGATCTGGTCTTTGAAAATCCAGATCTCTGAGAGGACTTCATACATCTGCACGGACCTGCTAGCACCTGATTGCAATATGTGCTAAGCAGGGTGCCATGCAGACACCACAGGATGCCACCTGAGGCTCCAGTCAATCCCCAAGAGGGAGTCCTGCCCCAGTTCTGCAGCTGCATGAGGGGTGGTGGTGGATCACAGCTGTGCACTTCAGCTGGCGGGATCAATCATCACCTCATTGCTCCCATTGTTGCCTCCTCCCACTACTGATGCCCCACCACCAAAGCAGCTTCATCACGGGCATGGTAGAGGTGGTGGAGTTGGTGATTGCAAATACATCAATGTGGCCACCATTGTCACCCCCTCCTCCTCCACCACCACCACCCCAATGAGGCTTTTTCATCAGTAGGGCATCAGTGGTGGGAGACGGGAGCATTGGGGCAATGATCCAGCTGAAGAACTGGGGCAGGACACCCTCCTGGGTAGGGAGGGCTGTCACAGCTATAGAGCCTGTGCTCAGCTTCGTAGACAGCTACGAAGTCCATGCAAGCCTCCATAGCTGTGAGCGGTGGTGTGGAGCCAGTGCCACCTGCACCTGCAGCTCTGCTCCTGCTAGGCCCAGCCCTGGATCCCTTCAGCAGGTAAATCATGCAGATGTGCATCCACACATCCATTTCCATGGCTGAAGACCAGATTGTGGACACCTTTAAAGGTCCACACAAAATCTGGATTTAAGGGCCCAAAGGACCCATTAAATCTGGATTTATCCAGCCCCCGTGGGACAGGGCCTTCAAGATGGGATCTTAAAGGGGTCTTCCATGAAGACAGGGCCTACCTGATTGGTACCAAAAGGGTACCAATAGGGTTCCTAAAGGGCTCCTAATGAGGTCTTCAGGGCCAGTGCAAAAACAGCTAAAATAGCCAACTTCCATGACCACTTCCTGTGCCTTCAAAAATGGTCTCAGGTAGAAGCATCAAAGCTAAGGAATGGTTCTGAATTTTGCACTGTTTCAAACAAATGCTCTACTCCTAAAAGCACCAACATCCTCCCTGATACACCTCCTAAGAGTCTAAAATTCATCCTAAACCAATCCACCACCTAACATGTCCCTTTTATTTTGCATCATGCTAATTAAATATATTTCCTATTGGTTCCTCTTACCTTGATCTGTCAGTTCATCATTAAAATATGTATTCAACATTCAGTGTGATAATCTTTTTGTGCTAGAATCAAAATATCTTTGATCTATTTGTTTGCTTTCCCACCACATGCATATTTTCCATGTTGACTTCATCCACATGACAGTGAGATCTAAGCGAGACCTCTAGTTTAGTTCAAGCAGTGGTATAGTTTGTCCATTTGGATCAAATTCAAAGACTGGGAAGTCTTCAGGGAAAGTTCTAAATCATCTTGTGATTATCACCTGCAAGAAATCCAAGGACAGCTGCAAAAAATCATATTCTGGCTGGCTTTCAAAGATACAAAATTCAAGATGTTTCACATTTTCCTAATTATCATGGAGAAATAAATTTGAGAAGGAGAAGAAAGCAAGTTTTTCTAAGGATATTGATAACAGTTCTAACATTTATAGTTGACAGCTTAACAGAATTAGCAATAAGGATCCTGAAATTGTGAAGTAGCAGCCTGCAAAAGCCTGCCTATAATCCCAGACATTTCCTAAGACATTCTCCGCCATTTTATTCTCGGCATAGATCACATAAAAGATGATAATGGCATTCTGTCTGACTTGCTAAAAAAACATTCATTTTTTAAATTATTATTTATAGCCAAGAGTCTTCTGTCTTTGTGGAACAAATGACTTTCCAGATTGCTTCCACAAGGCTGGTGATGGAGGAGTAAGGTTCCACATGGAAGCCTCCATTTGATTTTAATGGATTATATTTTGATCGGCTGTTGATGAAAACATAGGGATTAAAGAGGGATTTGGAGTATCCCTTTGTATTAATAACACAGTAGACAACAGTCTAATAGCTAAAAGCCTTTAGTTAGTGGACTGCAGATGTAGGCTGCATCTCCATTGTCATACAAAATGCCTGATAACGCATCTTCTGCCACTGAATTTCCACTTTTGGTGGCAGAAAGCACTTTGTGGCACACATGGCACTACCAGGCACAATTCTGTCCTGGATTAGTGACTGGCTTAAGGATAGGAAGGAGAGAGTAGTAATAAATGGCCAATTGTCAGGGTGGAAAGAGATGAAAAGTGGGGTGGCCCATGGTTCAGTATTGGGACAAGTGCTTTTAAATATATTCATCAATGATCTAGTAAAATAGCAACGTTTGCTGATAATAGTAAATTATTCAGGACAGTAAAAACTGAAAGAGATTGCAAAGAGCTCCAGAGGGATCTCTTGGCACTGGGTGAGTGAGCAACCAAGTGGCAAATGTGCTCTAATCTTAATAAGTGCAAAGTAAGGCACAGGGACCAAGAATCCTAATTTGATTGAAGCTTCAATGAATACCGGATAATCCAATTCATAGATGAATAGGGCCTATGAATGTAGGCCCTATTCAATTTGGCCACGAATCTACAAATTTGGACATATTCATATGAATTCCAGATGTCACAAATATTCGTGCACACCTCTAATACAGAGTAACAATGCGGCATCTGCATGGATGCTGGCTTCATCCCCTTCCATGCTGCCATTATTGGTAGAGCAGTTTGAAGAGCCCTGCCACTGTATGAGAAGACTTAGAGATCCAGTAGGCAGTGGTCTGGCATGTTGATGGAGATGTTGATATATTCATGGGGCAGATTTGGATTCTAGTAGTGGAGTGATTTGTGAGCTCAGTTATTTCCCCAACCCTGGAGGCCAAACCTTTGTGTTAATGAGCCGATTTTTACAGGTTTTGCTCACTGTGGGGGTTCTTGAAAATGTCTAAAAAGACCTGATTATAATCAACATTTTAGACCAGCTGGGTTGGAGGCAGGAAACACCCAATTAAAGGGGAAATTATGACCTCCTCAGACCAGGCACACTTCCCTTCTGGGAACATAGGATGAAACTGTGCTCCAGGAAACACCCACACAATTTGAGACAAATTTAAGCTCAAAATACCTTGCAAATTGGTTACAGATTGGCCCCTAACCTCAAAGAACCCAATTTCAATATAAGGCTCTCAACCATTCAGAAGATTCCCACTGATTAGCATACCAAGGATGCAACAGAAGCAGAAAACAAGCATTTCTTTGTTGCTTTTATTTAACATATAATTTATCTGCACTTAAATAGAAACTATTGATATTTAATTGTGTTATATACATGGCTTGTTCTCACACCTTGCAAATTACTGGGGTTGCAAATGACAATGTCTGATTACTGCTCAGTTTTGATGAAAAACACACTACTCTTAATGAAATGGAGAAGGATGAATTTTACTTCTTTTACTGTCAACTTCACAAAAGCTATTGCACTTCAAAAGCTGAGGGTGCATCTCCATCTGCAGCAAAAGCACCTTAACCAGGCTCTCCTGGCAGCTGGTCTCCATTGGGAGAAAGGGAGAAAACCAAGAATAAGATTCAAAGTGATGCAGGATCTGAAGGAAAGAGGAGGTCTTGGTTTACTTAATTTGAAGATCTATAATGCAACCTATGGATTAAATTGGATAGCAAAACGGTTGGAGGATAACTGACCACCACAGAAAAGGCCCTCTTGGGCTTCCCTATGCATTGCACCTCTGAAAGAGAAGGAACAACAAGAAGGCCCTCTCCTTGAGATCTCAGTGGATGGGTAGGTCTATATGGGAGAAGGTTCTCCAAGGGTTTCTCTTCCACCTGTTGGCTCCATCCCTTCCCAGTACACTTCATCTACATTGGACAAAGAGCATATAGCACTTGACCAGCAAGTGCCCTCTCCACGTTCCTTCTCACAGAGTGGAAAAAAACATGTCCAGGTGCTCCTGCTGCTACTAGGTGTAGATATGATGGTGAGAAAGGCCAAAAGGGCCACTTCTGGGACTATATTCTGCTTGATTGACACCCTTTCTTTGAACCTCTGACACTCTGAAGATCCTGGGTTCCAAAGTGAGCAAGGGGGACAGCTGTGTGGTATGCGGACATCATGTTTTCCCCTCCTTCCCTGAGGAAAGACCAAGCACTTATCAACATTCAACTACATATATCCACACAATACATTCAAACTAGAGTATTATTCCCCAGATCTTAACATGGAAATATTTAAGATGTATTAGGGATAGTAGAAAATAATAGAGAGTGGCATTTCCTCTCTTGCTGCTGCCATCTTGCCTCAGGTGGCCCAATTTCTTATGTTAGTTCTATATAATGCTTAATGCCTTAAGTAATTTAGAATATAGGTACCTGAAGCATATAATCATAGAATTATGGTGTTGGGCGGGATCTCCAGAGCTATTGAGTCCACATCCAGGGTCATTGAGTCTCAATGCAGGATTCACTAAACCATCACAAACAAATGGCAGTCCAGGCTCTGCTTGAAACCTTCCAATGAAGGAGAGCTCACCACCTCCTCTGGCAATGTATTCCACTGACTGATTGCCCTTACTGTCAGGAAGGAATTTTTCCTACTATCTAATCAGTATTAACTTCCTTGAAGTTTCATCCCATTGTTTCTAGTCCTTCCATCTTGTGGATGTGAGAAGAGGGCTGTGACAGCCCTTCAGATACTTGAAAACATCCATCCCGCCTCCTTTCAGTCTTCTCTTCTGCAGACTAAACATTCCTAGATCTTAACCATTCCTCATAGGACATGGTGAGTAGACCAAGGGTATCTTCTTCTCTTCCTAGAATCTGGCCAATCTTAGAATGATCTCTAGGCCACCAGTGGCCCATAATTTGGGGCAGCAAATTCTGTAATCACGGATGAGGCTCCAGCTGAAAACCCAGATCATGCAAGAAGTTTCCAGCTTGAACCTTGTCCCCCTTCTCATAACCCTGGTAGAAGTGACTGGGGACCCACTGACATTCCAGACACCCTTTTTGAGTCATTTTACACTTCGACATTTGCTGTGCGCCCTGAGGAAGTTTGGTTGGTTCCAAAACTGAAGGGGGTTTTGGTGCTGTCTGTGTGAAGACTTTTGCTCTTTTCCCAGCTGACAGTTTTATGGCTTTTAGTGCTTCAGTTGATTGATCTGTTTTTATTGTTTCACTGATCCTATCTTATGTATTTTTATTACTGTTTTATCTCTTCTGATGTTAGTTGCTTTGGAACGTTTTAAACTGAAGGACAGCATAAAAATATATTAAATTAACAAACAAAGCTATCTAAAAAAAAAGTTGGTTGCTTCTTTGAATCAGAAGGCTGCAGCTGCAATGATTCCAACTGTACCTTAGTGCAAACAGTTTCACATACAAGTTTAGTAAATTATAATTTGGATAGGACATCACCTTCCCTATATTAGGGATTTCCATGGCAAGGCCGGCAGGCGGCTTCACCGGGTTCCCCTTTGCCCCTTCTCAAGTGAGAGGGAAGCCGCAGCGACCACCCCCCACCCAGGTTGGGGTCGCGGGCTCACGATCACCAACTTACCTCCTCGCTGCCGGGCTGCTTCTGGCAGCAGGAGGCCTGGCGTCCATTGCACATGTGTGTGCCATGGCCTTCCATTGGCCAACCACCCTCGGTTTCAGGGGGAAAGCCAGATGTAAGAGACCTAATTTTTTAGGTCTTACATCTGGGTAGGATTTCGGCAGCAAAACCGGTTTAAGAAACCAGTCTTGCTCACCGAAATGTGGACGTGGCATCCTCAAAGGGGCTCCAATGTGGCCTCCACTGCAGAAGCCAAGTCTTAATCCCTCCCCGAACATGTTCTAATTCTGTTTTTAGAGCCTGTGCAGAAAGGTCCAAAATACTGGGTGATAGAAAGGAGACCATTCTCAGTGGAAAGATCTGGGAGAAAGGAAATAACTTTAGAATTCTTGAAACCTCATTGTCCCTCTCCCACACATTGTTCAAGGGTGACTTTAGGTCATCCTTGGCTTAGGGTGGTGATGGCGAACCTATGACATGCGTGTCAGCACTGACACGCGTAGTCATTTTTGATGACATGCGGCCGCATACAGAAAACAATTCTGCCACTGCCTGCCTGTCATCCTAAGCAGAGTCACTCCGAGTGTAGATCACGCCGCTGCTGCCACTCATCCTCATTATTCACACTCGGACCAACCTTGCTTAGGAGGACAGGCAGGCTCCGCCTCTAAGCCGGCGGCTGCTGCACTCCTGCTGGCCTGGGACGCTGGGAGTTGTAGTCCCTTCCCTCGTCCTCTGCCAAATGAGCCGCTCATGGAGCATGCTCCTGAACTCAGCAGCAGCCTAACAAGCTCACCAGGCTAGGGAGAAGAAGTTTTGCTACGTAGGTCCATCCTCCCCTTCATCACACTCTCAATCTCTCTTTTTAGCTTTAAAACAGTTGCTTGCTTATGTGTTTGAATTTGTTGTAATAAGTAATTGCTTATATTTCAATTTAGTAAACAATACTGCTTGATTTTGGTGTGTTAAATAATTACTTGTTTGAGGGGGTTGCTTGTGGAGGGGTGTAAAAGAGAGGAAAGGAAGGGGTAATTAAGGGGGGTTGTGCTTCACTTTAGCTTTACATTCTTGTTCTTGTCCTGTATTTTACGCTATATTTTTTTCTCATGCTTCATTTTTGTTTAGTTGAAGTGTTTAAAGAAGCTGTTTGAATGAGGAATGTATTATTGTGTTTTCTGTGGTTGTTTCTGTAATCTGGAAGAAGTCTGAGCAGTTGTATATTTAAGAAGTTTATTCACACTTATGTTTTAATTCAGCTTCAGTGCACTTTCAGAGTGAGATAATACATCAGCAAAGTCTCAAGCTGTTTTCTTTTTGCATTATCTAACTTGGAAAAGCCATCTTTAGATTAGATAAAGAGGACAGAAAATGATTATTCACTTCGCTGATACATTCTCTCACTTGGAAAGTGGTCTCAAACTGGATTAAAACTCAGGTGTGAACACAGCCCAACAGCCTATTTTCAAACATCTGTGGCTGCAGTCAATCCAACCCGGGCCTTAAGGTTCCTTCTGCTTTTGCTGCCAACTTAACTACCTATCTAAGCAAGTCCTAGCCATCAGAGTGAGTATTTTGTGAGGAAGGATGGTGGACTAGATGGGCTATGGCCTGATCCAGCAGGGCTCCTCTTATGTTTTTATTGCTGTTTTGAGATTCTTTCACCAGCATTTTTTCCGCTGCAAATCCTATGGTACTTAGATAAGCCAATATGTGAGTGTGGACATGCATGCAGAAAAACAGGTTTATGTTATTCATTCCATGAGTTTAGTTCAGTTTCATACATAAATTATTTTCATTATCGGGTTCTTTATCTTTCTGCTCCCTGGACCCCGCCCCAGTGACCTGTGGGGCCCTGTCCTGGTGACCTCTGGTGCCAAATATCATAAAATTATGGGTTTTTCTTGGACACACCACTTGAGTTATGCTCGGTTTTTTGGCAAATTTTGACACACCAAGCTCAAAAGGTTGCCCATCACTGGCTTAGGGAGAGCGCACACAGGCTCAGGTGACAGCTGGATGGAGGAAGGGACCTGTCTCAAGCACAGGACAGCTATCCCAAGAGGCCATTTATACAGTTGCTACCCCAGTCAGCCTGGGAATGCCAGTGCCAGTGCACAGAAACCAGTTTGGGGGATCTATGGCAACTGCTGCAAACCAAACAGTCAAAGCTGAATCAATAGGACAGGATACCACTTACAATAGCAGTGGGACTGGGGCTTGATGCCAGTTTGGAGCAGGAGGACTTCAAAGCCCCTGCCTTGGGGACAATGGAAGATAATTTCCACCATGCATGGCCTTACACTAATCGGAAGAGTAACTCTTACATAGCAGCTAGTGGATAGTAGATACTATGTTTGGAATCCAATTGATCTTTATTTATTTATCTATTTGTTTGTATTTCTATACTCCCTGCACCAAAAAATCTCATTGAAAAATACACAAAATAACAATTAGAATGTTAATATACTAATAGTCTACAAGTAGCAAACAAATTGCAGAAGACAGGAAGTAATCTTCTTTTGCTAGAGAGTGAAAGTCTGAGTCTTCACTAATCATCTGAAGGTATAGATTGCTGGCATTTGACATACTGATCAGGAATAGTCATTCACCCGTCTACTTGTAATTTCACCCAGTTGTGTGTCCTTCCTTATCCCTATCTTCATGGCTATAGTTTTGTTTGCCCCTCTTTTTTTTACTCTCTCACCTTTCCTCCCATTCTCTGCTTCTGGGAAGAGTAGACCTATGTATCTTTGCTTCTGTGCAAAAGTAGACTTGTGCATTTCTGCTCCTGTACAAATTTGTTTCCAGGAGGAATATGCCTCTGCCTGTCTATCTTTAGTCCTGCCTGCGTACAGTCTGTGAAGTTGTGGGTAGGTTTCCTGCACTGGAATCAGATTTGGCAGCAGGACTATGGGGCTTGGTTAGGAGGCTTAAAGGAATGTTTCATGCACAGAAGTGGGAACTTTTAAAAAAAGAAAAGACTAAAGGCAGGAATTGTTCCATTAACTGCCTGTGGATGTTGGGCTAGAATCTTTATTTGATTGCCTTGACAAGAAAAAAAAAGGAGGGAGGACTTACATGGGTAAAGTGCTTTAGATGGGTATGCCTGAAAGGAAGGAAGGAAGGAAGGAAGGAAGGAAGGAAGGAAGGAAGGAAGGAAGGAAGGAAGGAAGGAAGGAAGGAAGGAAGGAAGGAAGGAAGGAAGATCTTTTCATGCAGAAAATAACTACTATGCAGAAAATGCAGATTTGGAAGCAAGATAGTGCACATTAGACATAACATCTCACTTTTGGGTGCAATGGAAACTAGTGGAATATAAAGAAAATGTATGTATAGCTACACCCTTAGACATCCATTTTAGGAACTGGCAAACATTTTTCTCTTTTAGAAAGTTTGGAGGGAAAGATGTGATGTGTAGGTGAAACCTGAACAGATTAAACCTTCAAACAAAGCAGCCTTCCTCTAAGCGTGAAAGACACCTCTGATTAATGGTTTGCTATACCTCTGCTAGCATTACAAATCTTGAGTACATATGCCACCAGGACATTAATGTGTGGGATGTACATGTATAGGATAGGCTTTATATCCAGGAAAACACTGAAGCATTTCCATGGGCCATGAAGCAGAAATCTAATGATCTTAATTCTTCCATCATCCACACTTTGCAAATGGACTTCACACAAAGAAGCAAGCAGCATTTCAAATGAATTTACTGCTGCTTTGAGAATCTTAAATACTTTGACAACAGTGCTACTTCTTCTAATAGCTTGGAAGAGTATTTTTTTTCAATGGCCTTTTAATTTATTTTTCAGTTTGTAGTAGGTTTTAGTTATTGGCTAAATCTATTACTGTCTTAGGGAACACATCATCATAAGAATCTCACTTCTCATGTTAATGCATAGTTTATTCCATCTCCATAGGATAGATCATGATCTGGATTCTGGTAGCCCTTGATACTGATGTCTAGTAGACCTAATCCAGAACACAGAGGCCTGCAGAAGGGGTATGCTTTGGATTAGGGGTGTGCACGAATGTATTTTTTGCATTCAAATCTGAGTTGATTCGAATATTCAAAAATTCAATTGGTTTTGAATTTTAAAAATCCGGATTTTTGAAAATCTGAGTCGGATCTGGATTACTCGAATCCGCGCATTTGAAAACTCAATCCGTATTAAAAAATACAAATTGTCAATAACATTCGTATCTTTTTTTTAATTTGTGTGCATCCATATTTATCCCGTATGCAACCCGTTTTCATCCCGTGTGCATCCTGTGTGCATCCTGTTTTCATCCCATATTATAAGCACAATCATTCGAATTATTCAATTATCTGTATCAGATCTTCAAAAATCTGAAATTTGTCCGAATGTCAAGATTCGAATGTTTTAAAATCTTAATTGATATTTGATATTCAACAGAACTGAATTGGATTTTTTAATTTTTGAATATTTATGCACATCCCTACTCTGGATTATAGGCAGCATATCTTATCGCACCACTGAAATGAGTCCCTAGGGGCACCAAGGCCAGGAACTTTCATTCCTGGGCATCAGAGCTTATGCAGCCAGCCTGGAAAATGCTGCTGCCATGCAATGACATTGTTTCAGCCCAGAACAATTGGTCCCAGCCTTGGGATGGATCGCTCTGCCCTTACCCTGTTATTCCAGATTATGAGAGATAAATACAGTAAGTCCCTGATACATATTGGGTGTGTCCACTCCAAAGTTTTAATTCAGCTTCAGTCAACTTTCAGACTGGAAGAACATATCAGCAAAGTCATTTATCATTTTTCTAACTCAAAGGTGAATTTCCTGAGTTAGATAAGGCCAAAAGTAAACAGCTTGTCTTTTTGCGTTATCTCATTCTGAAAGCTGGATTAAAATGTAGGTGTGACCACAGACATTAAGGCAAAACCCAAATGACCAGTAACAAGAATCTGAACTACCAGAAAGTTCTTATTTCTTTGTATATGTTGTATTTTGGATTCAATAGTTTCTGCTTTTAACTGCTGCTAAAATCAAAAGTAGAGTACAGGATGAAAGGAAAGGCAATGTTTAAATTAAATTAATCCATTGCATTGAAATCCCTCGCATGTCTGATCCTCCACAGGGCACTGCCATTTCGGTCACAGTGTCCTGCGTGACTGAGCTGGCACCAGCGCTATGGCAGTGATGACACTCTGTGCATGTGCAGTCGCATCAGGGGGTCATCTGAGGTACCAGCATGTTTGCACAGTATCTCAGATGACCCCTCACACTGGAAAAGGTGAAGATGGTCACTTCCTGGATGTGCCAGGTAAGTTCCCGGTTGTGATTGGGGAGGGTTGGTTTGCTTGTGGTACATGATTTTGTGCACCACAGCTAGTTTGCAGTTAGTTAACATCTGGGCAGGTCAGGGGTGTTTGTAAGTTGCCAAGATGTTAACTAATTGCAAACTATGGGGCCAAGTACAAAAACGCCTCAGTTTTGAGTGGCCCTTATGTTGGTATGATGTGGAGCCTCTGATCTCGCCTATAGTCTACACATCTTCATTAAGCAGTAAAGGCACCTTAACAAGGCCAACAAAGAAGCCAGTCTTGATTTGCTGTAATGGAAACTAACTACCTGAGGCTCTGGCTAAAGCACCTTTGGTGGGTAATGGGAACAAAGCCTACGCTGCTTAAGGGTCTCTCCAGGCTTCTGTATAGGTTTATGCTGAATACAGACAACCAATTATCATGATGGTATAACAGTAGCATCATGACAAGGTGTTGACCAGAACAATGACAAAAAAAAAGTGAAGAGAAAGCTGCAAAAAGAGACGGAGGGAGGGAGGGAGGGAGGGAGGGTGTGTGCTGTGAGTTCCAGGAAGTTGCTGTCAAAACAATGTCCTGGGGACCTTGCTAGATGCCCAGTAAGTCACTTCAGTGCTTGGGAAAGCCTACAAGTACCAGGCAGGCTGCAGAAAGAACTATGAGGGCTTTCCCTTTAGAACCAACATTGGCTCTTGTTGTCTCCAGGCAGACTACATTTTTAGTACAAAATAGTTCTCATGAGCTTAGCTGGTGAACTTCCTGGATCTTATATTGTACACATTAATTTTATTTTCCTGTCCTTTCTTCCTTCCTTCACACACTTGGTAAACCCCTGGAAGTTGCTATCAAAGCAAGTGAAATAAATAAACGAATGAATGAACCTATTGGAAAAAAAAACAGTACTTGAAAGTGGGGAGGGGAAATTGTTTCCTCAGGCAACGGGAAGGCAAATAATTTGTCACAGATACCTAGATTGTTTCCAGACTTATCTTTGGAGTGGGTGACAAAATGTGCCCTATCGCTGTCCAGAACTGAACAATAAGGTCTAGTGGTGGACCAGGCTCTGAATTGTAGAATACAGAAGTACATGGACAACATGCCTCCATAGCCTGGAATGCAATGAAGGAATATGTTTTGGTAGTGCACTAGGAAGCACTGTTGGAAGTGATGACAAAAGATGGCACACTCCTGAAATGGACTCATGCAAAAGCTACAAAGTCCAGGAAAGAAAGCTTCTGGCCTTCAGTGTCTGGCCACCAGTATTGAGGGTTAGATCCAGCCTTTGAAGGCTTTAGCTGAGGTTGGTCCAGCAACAGGTCACCCAATGTACAGAGGGCCTGAGTTCAACTACCTAGCCTAGGATAGCATGGACCATGTCATGGCTGGGGTTTGACCTCTGCCTTGCCAGACACTTTGGTCTCTCACCTTCTTTATTAAGGCTTTAAACTTCTCCAAAAAGCTCAATTTCTGTGCCAGCAAGCGACCCCCTCCACAACATACACTCTCTCTCCTTAGATTATTGCTTTAAATGGAATGATTCTTCCCTGCCACCAACCACGGCATTCTGCCGGCTTGGCTTTCACCTTTTAAAGCAACAGTATCCTATTTTGCTCATATCTTTCCTATAGCTTCTACTGACAGACTTTAGTCAGACACAACTGAACCAGAATGAGTTAACTTGTTTTATTTGTTACAACTTCTTTTGTTAAACAGTTTATGAACACAGATCACTTCAGGTTTCACTGCTTTCACTTGTTTAAACACTTTTACTAGCAATCAGGATCCTAACCTATCTAACCTCACAGGCTGATAAAGACCCAGTTCTCTCCCTACCCACCCACCTCGTGAGATGATCAGACAATGAATATTTAATCTCCTGACATGCCCTTTTATAGAGTCCTCTGATGACATCGGATGCTCATTGGCTATGCCTTTGGGCTAGCTTACCGCCTCCCACCAGGCTATAGTAAGCCACACCCACTTCAGCTTACAACTTAAACTATCCTATTGTAGGAGCGGAATAAATTAATTATACTTCAATTAATTACTTTTAATTGCACTTATTAATTAAAGGTAAAAGTTCTGTTTGAATGAATACAGTAAGATGCTTGTCATTACCAGGCCAAAGGTCTGAATTCTCCCCTCCAAGTTAACGCCTGCCTGCCTGTGTTCTTTATCTTATCTTTTGACCACAGATGTCAGGCATAGGAGGCAAGGAGAGGAGAATTTACACTTACAAAATTAGGTAGCAACAGGGTGTGGTTAGGAGAAGAATTAAGATGAAATAAGGACCTTTAATTAATGCAAATTTGCTTCTGTAATACTCTGCTTGCGTTAAGTTAGAACTCTAATATCAGAGTGAAGATATAAATATAATGGTATTCTCTGCCATTAATAGGGAATAATCTAACAGCTAGAAAGTTGTTTGCAACTCCCTTTTGCTGTCTTGTAGGACACGCCTACCAAACAGCTAAAATGCCTCTTAAGTGCCTTATCTTTAAACACAGACAAAGACTAGGCGCTAATTGTTACTGAGGTGTAAAATGTTTGGTACGTTAGCCTCAAGAAACTCAAGGCTAGCAGAGGGACAGAAGGGAGTCTGTCCAAATTAGGAGCAAGACTAATGGGACAGAAAAGGTATTTTTCTTTGAGCAAGAATTATAATATAAATGCTTGCAATGTATTGATCATAAGCAAAACTAATAAGAAGGGATAAAAGTTGTTTTAAACTATCCCTCTCTTGCTCTCCTTCTGCTTACGTCAGAAGTTCCTTATCTCTTGAAACTTATGGTTTACAGAGTACAGGAGACTGGGCAGGGCAGAAGCTGCAGCCTGTCCTTCTCAGTCCCCACCCAGGTACTGTGCATTAAGAACTATATTAATTTGAGTGTTTTTATCTGATGATGAAGGAGAGACACACCTATTTGTAATTTTGTATAAAAGACTGTTGGCTTGAAATGAGGGGCACGCATCACCTTTGGGTGTGCGTCCCTGCAGGTAATAAATATCGCTGATCCTTTCCTGGAACAATCCAGTCTCATGCACCATTATTGCGGGACCCTTCTGGGGTCACCTGACGCCTTCACTATGTCTAAAAATACCCTTAACCTACTTACCGTGCCAAGGGGGTCATTATAGACCAGGATAGCCTGCACTGTGTAGAGGCAACCCTAGGACCTCCAATTGCCAAATACTCAGAGTTGTTCCCTGTCCAACCCTGTTTAATACTACTATTTCCAAGGAAAAACATTTGTTCTCCCAGAATGGCCTGGTGAAAGGGAAAAGATCTGCCATCCAGTCTGCTAAGTAATATCAGCTCCCACTATCTGCTTACATAAAGCACCATGATGCCTTTTTAATTGGCTTTTAGTTCTGTTGCTGCACTCAAACAAAAGGTGATTTTCCTAATTACTATCTTGCTTTCTTTGTGTCCTCTAGCAGAAAATGAATATGACTCAGTGCTTCAGAACTTAGCCTGAGAAAGACCAAACAAAGATCACGTCTGGGAATGTTTGGGGAGCACACTTTCTTGAGTTGAACACTGAAAGTTTTCCTGTAGGCCGTAAAGC
The DNA here is from genome assembly GCA_023333525.1 of Aspidoscelis tigris stejnegeri. Lineage (NCBI taxonomy): Eukaryota > Metazoa > Chordata > Lepidosauria > Squamata > Teiidae > Aspidoscelis > Aspidoscelis tigris. Next base: position 31,621,900 of record JALMGA010000004.1, on the reverse strand, counting down.
ATTGGTTAATAAAATTGACTTACTTTTTCTTACCCAAACTGTAACTGAGCCTAACGTAGTCCATCGCACACTTATTAGTCCCTTAGGGTGCTTGTCTGGAGAGTTTTTGGCTCCTAGTTTAGCGATTTCACGCCAAGCTGATAAAGCAAATAAAGATTTTGATCGAATAAATTCAATTATATTGTGTATTGGGGGGATGTCCCTAGTTTTATTTCAGTCAGACGTGATCATGCTTCTGTCAGATGTCCATCACAGTATATGTAAGATTTTATACATCTTACATATTAGGAATTTATTAAAAAGAAAAAAGAAAAATATGGAAAAAGTCTCCATATTCTGTGTGTGTTCATGGGGGGACGGGACATTTTCGATGTTTTAAAAATATATACATATGTTTGAAGAACACGGAACATAGTTACACTTTCACTTTAAACCTTCTTAAATCCATCTTCAGGTCTTTCTGTTCACACCTTTTCCATTCAGGAAAGTCCAAATGGAGTGTGGGAAGTTCACAAACAGAAACAGATAGAAATGCAAAGGTGTGGGCTGTCAGACCTGAAGACGGATTGAAGAAGGTTTAAAGTGAAGGTGTGACCAGTGCCATGAAAAGCTATCATAGCAAAAATTGGGACAAACACAACAAAGATTCTGTAAACCCCCTCTACAAACTTGGTGATATGACAGCATCATCCTTCGCATATGAGAAGTCAAAAAAGTTGGTCTTGAAGTATACACAACTCAGTTTCCCTATAGGAGCAGCTAAGCACCCTGTGACTGACATACCTTTCTTATTGGTATAGAAGTTGGGTATCCTATTGGGCGGGATAGAAATACAAATAAATAAATAAATAATATTGTTAAGACAGAGTATGGCCTACCAGAGAACACTAGTTCTGAGGGCTAAGGCTCTTATGGCATTCTGCAGACACACTCCTGCCATTATCATTTACTATTCCATCATACAAGGTTCTATCCACATTTTCAAACAATGTAGGGATTTTCTGACAAATCAAAGCTGGTAGCAGACAGGCACAGTATATACTTACCACTGTGCATTGTACTGAACTTCCTCAGAAAATAACTTTTCTTCCACTGAAGTTGATTTACACGTTCGCACTGTCCTTTCCTCCTGTATGCCTTTGTGTCTTTTCACAATAGACAATGGGACATAATAGAATGCATACATAATTCCAGCTGATAAGATGATGTTTCTTGCATTAAAGTGTGATGCTACAAATCTCCACAGAAAATCCTATTAATTTTTCACAATTAACTTTCACATAAACATTGTATTACTCAGTCAAAGGGGATTTGGGCTTTTTTTAAGCTGGAAGACAGAGCAACAGAGCAACTAAGTACGTTCCCAGCTGTAAGAAACCAAAGACTAGAAACAGTTGTTTGACGGCTACAAATAAATGAAAAATAACCATTCAGTCTGGATGAAACTCCAGTGTCATCTGGGATGAGTGCCATTAAATCTGTTGGTTGCTTTTCTCCAGCTCCAAGGTCTTCCATTCTAAAGATTCTTCTATTTCAGTTCTTTAAAACACGGTTGACACCCCTCTTGCAAATTCAATCATGACATAACACTACAGAATAAGTGTCATAAAATGTAATAAAACCAAGTTACTATAATACTTGGTGCAATGCACCTCCCCCTCCCTCAGCCAGTCTGGGGCAGTGTGTGCTCCTCTTTTCCCTTTCCAGACTGCCTCATCCGGTATTTGCTCTTAAATAGGTAACTCTTTAATGTCTTAAAGTATAGCGTTGACCATCTCTTCTTGCGGCTCCCTGCTTCAAAAGCCAGCACTTTTCCTGTCTTCCATAGAACAAAACCAGTGGGGGTGGGGCTGCTGCTTTTGCATGCAGTGCGACTTTCACCCTCTCGCTCCTTAAAGCAATAGGAACCCTTTATCCCTGGCGTTCCCTGTTAACCATCTAAAATAAATACTGCAGATAAAAGCTCTTTGTACAAAAGAATGATTACAAAATTTTAGTAAAAGTAACGTTTTCTTTAAAAGTACATTTCAGTGTGTCAAGCTAGCCAGTCCTCCACTCTCCCTAAGGGTACTCCCCTGGCTTGTCCCTAAGCCTAGAATCCTGGAACTATGTTGGCAATTTCCCTCAAGATGTAGGTCAGTCACACACACAACTTCCCACCTAAAAAAATTCCCAAGCATAGAACAAATCCTTCTGGTGTTGATGCCTTTTATACTTCTGGCAGCCTGGCATGGCTTCACCTGATTGGCTGCACCTGTGGGCATCTCTCCCCTCTCCGTTATGCTAATTAGGGAAGCCTAGCCGTTTTTATCCTTACACAGTAAAAGCATTTCATACAGTAAATATTTTAAAATACATTACAAACATTTCACATGAAATACAATAAGAACATAAGAACATAAGAGAGGCCCTGATGGATCAGGCCACAGCCCATCTAGTCCAGCATCCTGTCTCACACAGTGGCCCACCAAATGCTCATGGGCATCTCAAACAGAGACAAGGACGAACCTTTGCCTGCTCTTGAATCCCAGCAAATGACATTAGAAGCATCCTGCTCCCCCCCCCAGCCTGAAAGATGTATCTGTCCTAGACATTCATTCTAGTTTCCATTTATACATCTGTCATCCATACGTATAGAATAAATCGTCATGAGTCACCATGCTTGGACATCCAGTTTATTGGTGCAGTGGTGACATAACTGACAGCCAAATGAGATTCAAGATGGCCCAGAGTCATACCTTCATTCAGCCAGCCGCTCACTAAGTACTGTGGCCTGTCATTTACTTTAATGCTAATCCACGTTATAGGGAGGTTGGGAAACAGAGCAGAAAAAGGAAAGTGAAATACCTGCCACTACTGCTCCTTGAAAGAAACCTGAAGTAAGAACATCTTAAACAGGCTCATCACTTGCCGTACCATATGGGCTGTAGTGCTTTCTTGAGCCACAGAAGCACAAGACATGATGCCTTCCTATTGTATGCCTTGCCCTTCACTAATTTCTTAGCAGTGAACATCCCCTGGTTTCAAAGTGACAGTATGCCCTGATTTTGATACATATCAAAAATGACCCTGGAAAAATCAACATTTTTGGCACTTCCCAAAACAGAGGCACGGAGGGCATGGTGTTGAAGGATCACTCATGCATTTGGCAGCCATCTTGAAGAAGTCATCTGCAAGAAGAAGACCCCTGAGGTGCCTGCCAGCCCTTGAAGGTGTGATATATGCCCAGTTGCATCACCAGCACCAAGACATCATTAGATGCTCTCTGCCACCCAGGTGGATACAGCCTTAGTTGGTGGAATGAAGTTCACTGTCAGTCATCCCAAAAAATACATTGGCTAAACAGATGTGTCATGGAAAAAGTATGCTTAAAAGAAGTTGGATTACTGCAGGGTTTTTTATTTACAACCCTACATGATACGCAACATTCTTGAGGGAGTTCTGGAAACAAGCAGTCTGTGAAGTATATATCCTAAAAGCTGTTTTACCACAGGGGCAGAGTATGGCTTAGAGCCATGTCTATTGTATCTAAATTCCTTCAGCTTCCACTGAGGAACTGGAAGACAAGAGTGCCAGATCCATATTACTTCTGTTACACTGTGCAGCAACTCATCAATTCAGTGGGCTGCTTGCCATAAATATTAGCAGGAGCGAAAGTGAAATTCCTGTAAATGAAGATTAAAGGAAGCCACTTTGAAATTGGCTGAGCTGGACACAGTTAAGGTTTTGTGGCCCGCCCAATATTGTAAATCAGCATCCACACAGCATAGCCATTGATTCTTTAATTAACTGCTTCAACTTTTGCCAGAAAAAGGAGAGGTACTAAGGAGAAATTATTATATGTACAAAATTTCAGCTAAGCCTGGATTCCTTCTAATGTTAAAATATTATAGTCTTGGCTATGTAAGTATTCATTCCTTTGAAGTCCTTTATGTACATTACGTGCATTTTTATTTTCTGTTTCTGTCACTACAAGTATATTTTAAAATACTCCTTAAAGCTATCTTGTTGTACAAGCTTTGCATATTATACATTACATATTTATAGATTTAAAACATTTCTGTATTGCTTCTCATTTAAAAGAAAAAAATCTTGAAGTAGTTTACAGAGTTATGTAAAAACATGGTTAAAATAGTTTAAAAAAGAGAAAGAAAAATAGAACAGAAAAGGCCTGACTGAAGACACAGATTACAGACAACTAAATGATGTAAGAGGCAGTAGTGCCTCATGATGATTATCAGAAGACAGAGCATTCTAGAAGATAGGTGCCCCTAGAAAGAAAACCTAGTTGTGGGTAATTGTAAGATGTCACACACTAATTCATCATAATTGCAAGATTGCAAGATTACCTTCCTTGGTTATCTTATCTTCAACAGATTTAGGCCCTTTCTGTATTTACTTGTTAATCCATATCACAAAGCTGCTAAGAGTAGGGTTGTGCACACATTTTTTTTTTTTGCATTTGAATTCGAGTCAAATCGAATGTCAAAACATTCTATCCAATTTGAAGTTTAAAATCTGAATGCAACAAAAACCTATTCGAATCCATTACATTCAAATCTATTTGTTTGAATGTTGGATCTGAATTTAAAGATGCAAATGTCGACAACATTTGTATGTGTTATATGTATCTGCACATATTCGTATGCATCCCGTTTTATCCTCAATGCATCCTGTTTTCATTCCATATGATAAGCACAAATGCATACAGATACGTATAATATTCATGCAGACACATATGTAATGCATAAGTATCTGTACATTTGAATGACTCAAATCCTTTGAATGAATAATTCGGAACATTCAAAATCAGTTCAAATGTCTAAATTCGAATGTGAAAACATTCTACAGTGGTACCTCGACATACAAGTGCCCTGACATACAAGTGTTTTGAGATACAAGCCGCCGAGCTAGTGATATTTTGCTTTGAGATGAGAGCAAGATTTGAGATACAGGTATGTAAATACAGTACAGTACATAACAAAAACAACTGAGGTGGTGTTTTGGGAGCTGGAATGGATTAATGGGAAAATTGCTTTGAGATATGAGCGATTTGACATAAGAGCAAGGTTACGGAACGAATTAAACTCATATGTCAAGGTACCACTGTATTTGAATATGAATGTCCACATTTGAATGCATTTGATCGGATTTCGAATGTTTAGAAGATTTGTGCACATTCCTAGCTAAGAATGTGTCATCCATGGAGGAGTAGAATAGATCCAGATTAGAACTATACAAAAAGCTCACTAATCCAGATTAGTGGTAGACCAGATAAATGTGGTCTGCATCTGTGCTAGCACTCTTTAGCACATATGATGCATATGCCTCTAGTGTTGATCTGGATCTAGCTAATCTGGATCTAGCTAATATAGATTAACAGAGATAAGTGCAGAAAGGGCCATAAATGAGGAAAGTATTAAGTATTCTGGCCTTGACTTGTTTGGGACTTTCTAGTTATACATGGCTCTAAGGTTAAATAATTATAGTAAGGCTGCATTAACAGATGAAAATTAAACCAATAATCAAATCAGTTATTTATTATTTTATATTTAATCCAATATTCACCTCATGATCACAAAGCACATAGCAGAAAAGATTAAAAACCGAGAAAAAGCATAGAAGTTATAAAATGCAATTTAAAATAATAAAACTATTATTTATTTTTATAAAAAATGTAAACAAGAATACAAAACTAAATACAGTGCAACAGGATAAGGAAGGCCAAAGACTAAAATGAAAAACTGCATCTAAAAGAAAAAGCCAATCCCTCATCCAATACAAAATCCAACCAAAAAAGAAAAAGAAAGAAGAGGTGGCCTTTCTACCCTGCTTTTCTCACCCATATACTGTAAGGCAACTCAAAGCAGCTGAGAAAGTTTTCTATTCTTCTCCTCACAACAGAATACTCTATGAGGTAGGTGGGACTGTGGGAGCTCACCCAGTTGTCTTCATGGAGGAGTGCGGAATCAAACCCAGTGATTGCGAGATATGAGTCCAGCACTCTAATCACAAGACCAAGCTGGCTCAGCAATGTTTCTCAACACATGAACTTACATATAAAAGCACAGTTATTTTCCCTACAGACCATTTTGCAGTTTTCAGGTCCAGTACCAGCAATATGGTAAAGCAGGAAGCCAGAAAAAAGACTCTAGTATCAAAAGCACAATCAGTCTTGCTGCCTCACTCCACAGACCTGGATCAGCCTTATTTTTGAGTCTAGAATCTCCAAGCTGGAACTGATCTGGCTGTGTGAATGGAGGATATTTGCTGGGATTTGAGAGCAGGTTAGTCCACATCTCTGCTTGAGATGCCCATGGGTAATTGGTGGGCCACTGTGTGAGACACTATGCTGGACTAGATGGGCTGTGGCCTGATCCAGCAGGGCTCCTCTTATGTTCTTATGTTCTCCTCCACCTGTCAAATGACAGCTAGAAATTTCCAATTGCCATTTGATGGGCTGAAGACTCATTTCTTCCCCCACTAAGGAGGAATAATTTGAAGCTCAAGGCCTCAAATTAGCAGCCTCCTCACCTATCATATGCCAATGAAGAAAGCCATCATCACCATTTGACAGGTGGGAAGGAGGCTTCCCCCACCTTCCTAATCCAAGCTGGGTTTTCTGTTTTGAAATGGAAAGGTAAAATGACTGAAAACCACACTACACCTCTTTTTAAAAAGTAGGAAACAATATACAGTTATTTAAAATGTTGCATATAAGTATTCACATAGTTTCCCAGTAATTAAAGTTCTTTGGGCAGCCATCCTTTAAGCTAAGATGATGAAATGCCTGAGAGACCACAGGTCTTCATCAGGTGCCAAAAACATATAGACATGGTGCCCATTGAACTTCAAAATATCAGAAATTTGGTAGATTTCTCATAGTGACTGAGAGTCCAAGGAAGTAGCAAAGTACACTACATTCTTAGAAGAACACAAATCTAACTAATAAAATGGCCTGATTTATCTAAACAAGAATAATTATCTGTCAGGATTAATTATTGTACTACGGATGTATATTAAAGAAATCCTATAAATGAGGTCTTTCTGCTTATGCTCCTGTCTTGTTTAATTTGTATGTCTTTCCTGTGTTTTGAGGATCACTGTCTAGAACTTCAACATGCTACTCAGAAGTAAAGGCCACTGCTTTCCATTTTAGATCTTTCAGGTAAATAATGCTATAAACATTTCCCTCATTTTCCTCTCAGCATGTAACAGAACCATCTTTTCATTTCTATCATTTGTAGACTTTCCACATTTCATTTGAAAACATTAGTTGCAGTAAAGTACTTGATAAAGCATTTAACAAAACTTGAGGGCGGATGGTCCCTTGTGTATAGGAAGGCCAGAGTGTGCATGTGTTGACTGCAGTGTGGACCCCACACTCTTTTAGCACACCATGACATTGCAAAGATGTGTGATCTCTCCACCCGTTGTGCATTTTGATGGCACCATGCCAACAAATTTGGAAAAGTACATAGAAAGACTAATTGTTGAAGATAGTGAGGAAGCAGAGGCATTTACATTTCTCCATCCAGCTGCTCAGCACTAGTGTGTGGACAGCAGAGGCCAATTCACACTTGGCCTCCTAGTTTGCAGTAGGTGAATATCTAGGCAGGTGCACCTGCACTTGCAGGAGCTGTTGAGAAACTCCCACCTGCCTGCCTAGAAGTTCAAATATTGCAAAGTAGTAGTGGTGTCTGAAATCATGCACCACATGTGACTTAATCCTACCTAAACGTGACTACAACCTTACCATGGTGTGAACATTCACACCATTTTCAGTGTGAGGGTTCATTTGAGGTGCCGCGCAAGCGTGCTGGTATCTCAGATGACCACTGATGCAACTGCACATGCACAGAGTTTCATTGTCGCCATAGTGACAGCGCTGCCACATGTGCAGTCACAATTGCACAAGGCTCCGTGATCAAAATGGTAGCACCCTGGTGGGAATCAGATATGTGTCCAGAATACATTAGTTTGTTCCACATCTTTCCCATCCAACAGACGGGCAGGCAAGCGCAAAAATACCCCAGGTTCATATTCCAGGACATAATCCAAAGTAAGATCCAGTACAGAAAGGCCTGGTATGTGCTATATTCTAAGTAAAAGAGGGGGGAAATTACCCAAAAGGCTATATACAGTACATGCTAACTTTAACAAACAGATTATTCCTCTACTTCTCAAGGATGGAAGAAACGAACAAAGAATAAATTAAAATCAGGTCATTGCTTCACAGAAAAATGTAGGCCACCTTAATTGGTTTGTGTCACTTGATACAGAATAGCAGCAGTTCTGAGTAAAATACTTCAGCAAGCAATTACCATTTCCGAGAAATGGATCCTTCTAACCTGGTTCCCCTAGAGCAACTGCAGGAGATGGCCTTTAAAATAACAGTAACAGCAGGCTACGGAAAATAAGATTGTTTATCTAATCTTATTTGGTCTGTGTCTGTTTTTGTTGCTTTTCCTTCTGAAAACGTGGCCAGAAGGAAACAAGAGGGAAAGAACTATATATACCTAACCAGTCCTAAGTTGCCTGAAGAAACAATGAGGTTCCTCTATGTATCAATAGGTGCATAAGAATATAAAAGGAAACCTGCTGGATCCGGCCACAGCCCAACTGGTCCAGCATCCCATCTCACACAGTGACCTACCAATTGCTTCTGGGAATTCTCAAACAGAAGGCAAAGGCAAAGCCTCCACCTGGTCTTGATCCCTGAAAATGACCTTTGGAGGCATCCTGACTCTCCCTCCTACTTGGTTCTGGTAGGCATTGAAACACCTGTCCTCATGAATTTGTGTAACTCTTTCTTAAAGCTGTTCAGGCTCGTTTTCTGTCACCACCACTTCTGGTAGTAAATTCCATTGACCAATGATCTTATGGGTAAAAAAATTCTTTCCGTTGTCAATCCTAATTCTCCTGCATGTCAGATTCATAGAGCACCCCCTAGGGATGGGCTTTTTGACAGCTGGTTTGTAACAAATCAAATATTAGAAAATCCATATTTGTTCAAATAGATCCCCTTCAATTGTGGTAGGATTGTATTCGATACAAATGTATTTGTATGAACTCTTGTATCAGATACAAATGAATACATATCTGATACAAATGCACACATATCTGATACAAACAAATATGTATCCGATACATATCCCATAACAAATCTGCACTCTGAAAGCGTCAAATCTGACCTGAATCCACTTTTAATCTGCTCTTGATCCACGTCAAATGCAATCTGGATCCATTGCAGATGTGACTGGCACAACCGCTTTCCCACCTCCCCAGTTTAACAAATGTCCAAACTATTTGTATGAATATCTGAAACATTCGTACGAATACAAATTTTTCAGATATTCATACGGGTGTTTCAGACGTTCGTACATTAATGTTTGTACAAATACAAATGTTTCAGACATTCGTACAAATGTTGATGTACGAATGTCGTAACATTCAATTCATGCACGAATGTACAAATTCCAGTGAATTTGTGCGAATAACGCATGTTATCAATATTCATACACATCCCTAGCGCCCCCGAGTTCCAGTGCTGAGTGACAGAGAAGAGACTTTTTCTCTATCCGCCTTCTCCACACTGTGGACAATTTTATACACTTCAATCAGGGCTCCTTTTTAAAAACTGACAAAGCTTAGACTTTATAAGCTTGATTTCCTAAGGGAGATGATCCAATCCCTTCATCATTTTCCTTGCCCTTTACTGCACTTTTTTCTAGTTTCACAATATCCTTCCAGAGGTGTGACAACCAGAATTGTTCACCATATTTCAAAGGTGGCCTCACCATAAATTTATGGTGACATTTGCTGATTTACTTTCTATTCCTTTGCTAATTTCCACTAGCATTGAATTTGCTTTTTTCACTGCTGCTCTGCACTGAGTTGATAGCTTCATCGAGGCGTCCACTCAACCCCAAGATTCCTTTTCTGGGCCATGATCACACGTTAGCCTCTTAGTCCATCTCAGGGATGAACAAGGAAGCCAGCTGTACCCAGGGCAAGGCATTTTTGGCCTGGAACAGCTGTCCACATCTACATGCTGCTGCCACCCCCCACCAAGCCTTCATGCTAAAAGGTAGGCTTCAACTGGCAGAGGGATGGGGGGGTGTTCAGCACATGGGAGGATGTTTCTGAAGGGTGGGAGGGCAAGGGGGGGTTGTGCACTGAGTGGGTGACGTGATGGGGATGTTGCAGGAGGATAAGGGAGCTGGAGGGAGTAACAGTGGCAAGGGGTAGTGCTATGGGAGGGCGTTGCAGGGCAGTAAGAGAGCTGATGGGGGTCAGTGACAGTTGCAGCAGGAGAGGAATACTATAGAAGCCTGTAGTAGGAGTGTTGTGGTGCTGACAGTGTCCACAGCAGTGATGACAGTGGCAGTGGGGGAGACACTATTGGAGGTTGTTGTAGAAGGGCAAGAAGGCTGATGGGGGCGGTGACAATGATGACAGGGGAGCAAAGTGGTAGGAGGTTTTTGCAGGTGGGTGTGGATGGTGGGAGGTGGTGACAGTGGCAGTGGCAGTGGCAGTGGCGATCACAAGCAGAGAACCAATGCAAGGGGAGGGTGTTGCAGAAGGGTGAGGGAGGCAGTGGCAGCAGTGAGAACAGCAGGGTGACATGATGAGAGGGCAAGGGGGCAGAAGAAGTCCCCCCCATCATTGCCACTACCACACTGAAACTTACCTTTTACTAAGTGAGTGGAGGTCCTTGTCCAGCCCTAAGTTTGTTTCTGGCTGGGACAGACTCAGTGCTGGGATTATCACAGGACAGTCCCTTTCCAACCAGGAAAGACTGCCAACCCCCCCCCCCAAAAAAAACACAGATGCCCACTTTGGCACTTGATACCCAAGCACTTAAGATAACCTGGGTCCTGGTAAAGTGTGAGGTGTGAACACAGTCCTGGTGTATAACCGATAGCTCAGGGACCCTCAGTTTATGGGCAGAATTGAAGTTCTTTGCCCCGGCATGCATTACTTTATAAAATGGGAGGTTTTATATTTGGTTCCCACTGAACTGTTGCAATACCACAAAACAGGAGAATAATGTCAGGGTGGTAATGATAGGAGAAAGCCTTGCATGTTTTTGTGTCTATGGATTGTTCTTTTAATTGCTAGCTCAATTATTGAATGCTGTAAGTAAAAAACACGACATAATCGTCAGAGAACTCAACACCATTAGTGTGAAAGGGATGCAGTATTTGACAGAGACACAAAGAGTTGTATCTGCAGCAAATTGCTGTGAATGATTTGTACCTGGTATTTAAATGGACTTAATTTGTTTGCAGAACTCAATAATGTTTTTGAAAGGTATAGGAAGCTATGTAAGTTGTTCCATAAATGTTCATGGTATAGAATACGATATAATTGAGTCAAATGAAGGGATGGAGATATCACTGACAAAGCCGGGGGTTTTGCCAGGTCCAAGAAGCAAATAGGGTCCATGTTCATTAATTAATAAATGTTTATCAGTGCATTCTTTGAATATCTTTGGTCCTAATATGCATGGCATCAGAGATCCATCTTTGTAAGCGGCTCATTCCACCTAGCATGTGGCTCTGAACTCTTGCTCTTACAGACACATAAGTGAATCCTGTGACAGTCGATTTTAAATTTCATGTCATTAATGGGCAACAAAAGTGTAAACAGATGGCCAGCTCCCTTTTCTTGTATCCTATTCTACAAGTAGTGTTCATCATGGATGGCTTAGATTTTAAAATATGTTTCAGTATTTGTTTTATAGGTTGTGATTGATCCTGGAGGCTCCTGGTGAAGGGCAGGATATAACTGTGATAAATAAAGAGGTTGGGAGCTGGTTCATTCCTCAGCACCAAAATGGTGTTGGATAGAGCACCAAAGGGGGACTGCTCTCATGAATGTTACCACAGTAGACCAGAAATAAGTGCAAAGGTTGTGGAGGGTGTGTTTTTTACTACTCCACAGCTATCAAAGGTGGGACAGCCATGCATGATTGAAGCTACTCTGTGATGGAAATGGTTCCATAGTGTGTGGATGCTTTGAGATGGAGCAACACCCCCCCACACACACACAAAGTTGTCCATATTCCCTAAATGCAGAAAAGGCCCAGACTCTGGCATTTGACTGGGGAAACAGCTTCACCTCCCCACTTTCAGGCATTGTTATTAAATATATTCCGAGACATTTGGGTATTGGGCAGAACGCAAATACAGATAAATATGTAGCTTGCCTCTTTATTCCCATAATAGTTTCACGATACATCTCTCCTCTGTTCTGGTCTACAAATTTCTCCTGCCTCAACTGTAGTTCTCGCATTCTCGTTTCTTCTTTTTTAAGATTCCCCTTATAATGGATTCATAAAGCAGCTTGGCAGATGGTGTTGTCACGCAACAGTATTTCTAATGCAATTATGCTGCTGCTTCCTTTTGGAGGTAGTGACCAAAAACTTGAACAATGTGTTCATTATTATTCTGTGTGATGTACAAACGAAAAGTCAGGTTTAGGTTTGGTATTGGTATTTTTTTATTAGAGGCTACTACTTGAAAAGCACATTTGCATTGGATTGAACAATTTGATCTGCAGGCATGTTTGTAAAAGGCAGCTCACTAGATGATCTAAAATCTACAAAGCTTCCAAAATAAACAGCTAGAGAGATTTTGTGCACACGTGCTATTGACACATTTACTTTAGAATAACAACAACAACAAAAGATAAGACAAGATATCCACAAATACTTCCAGAAAATGGGGAAAATGTTGTGTTTACACTATTTTCAATGCATTAAATGGCCTTTTTATATGTGATTTATTTTATTATAGCTTTAAAATTATGATAAACAGATTTTTAAAATATTCTTAGTATTTTTATCTGTGAGTCACCCTTATTACCACAAGATTGAATGAACAATGAGTAAAATACTTGGGGTTGAGGAAGTCTGTCTTTAGACTAAAAGGATTGTGACAAAGAAATGTCAAGCAAGACTCCAGGTACATCAGCTCACTTATCACCTTCCTGCACCAAACTGATATTTCAACTTGAGGTTTCCCTTGAAGGAGCAAGGTTCACATCTGCTCTGCCATCTTATGTGGTGTTTGGGACAGGGCATTTGCTGAACTCACCACTGGCTACTGAAACAGAGGAGCCCCAAGGAGGAGATACAAAGACTCCCTGAAGCAATCCCTCAGTCTTAGCCATATTTATCACAATGATTGTCCCCCTCTGGCCTCAAACTGAAAGGCATAGAGACGCACCATCTACAATGCTGCTGCCTCCTTTGAGAACCAGTCTCGAGGAGAAAAGACAACACAGGAAGAACCATGCAATAACAATACCACCCAAGGAGAGCTTTCCCTGCACCTTCTGCAACTTTCCTGCATTGGTCTGTTTAACCACTAATGCGCAGGCAGCTAAACACTGCTAAACACCACCACAACTCTCACAGTGGAACAAGGGCAAGGGGCACTGTTTGAAATCACATAACACTTGCATTTTCCCCACAGTAATATATTCAGTTTCTCATGTCGTTGTGCTTTCTGTTACTGTGGCCTAAAGGAACTGTCTTGAAGAATAAAAAAACCCAATTGCTTCCAGAAGGTTAAGCTTTCTTCACTGGTGCTGCTCCAAATGCCCAGGCGGCCATGCTTGCCTGTTTGGCAGACCACCTAGACAGGATTTGGGACTGATCCTTGACTGAGATCAAATGTCTAAGGAAGGAAAATAAGACCTGCAGAGCAGAATACCTGACTAGTGTTGGAGCTACTCCACAAGATCCATGCTTCCTCACCAGGCATGAGCATGTCATAAGAACAAGGGCTGTGCCATCCAAGTGGAATCTAAAGGAGTAGCATGCTTGTTTGCTAGTTGACTGTACTGGTGATTGTGGAATTGGCCTTAATTGTGTAAAAAACTTAAAGTAGATTCTTCTGAACCTAGTACATATAACTACTAGGGACAAAATCAGATGATAATGGCCTTCAAGGAATCATTCTCAGCACTGCCTTGGTACTGAATCAAGAAGTACATGGCGAGAGGTGACAGATTAAGAGGAGATACCATGATAGTATTTTTTAAAAAGGGAACATATAGCATATACTAGTTATGCTGACTTTAGGAGCTTCAGAAGTGTGTATGCAGCTTTCTGCCTTTCCTCAATAATAAATTAATCAACTTTTGAACAGACCAAGATTTGTAAGATGTTCTGCACACTAAATACCCAATTGCATTTTTAGCTTGCTTAATGTGAAAAAGTAATTTACTGGTGGTTTTACAGCTTCTTGGACAGTCCTTGGGCTAGTAATTGAATTTTATATTCATTTGGCTTCTATTCTGTAGGGGAACATCTGCAACAACTCCTACTAATACCAACATTTCAAGATTTATGCGATCCTCAGAAGTGTATATTTGGTTTATGTTATGGGTTTTTGATATTTGTTGATATATATTAAAAAAAATAAAAAATAAAAAACAACTATATAGTAATAATCAAAGCTAGAGGGATACTAACTAAGCAAGGCAAGAAAAGACAAAGGGCCTTCTTAAGGGTGACAAAATTCATGGGCCTTTCTGCATGGACCCTTAATAAGGATTGTGGGTCTGTGTCTTCACTTCTGGGCCTCATAGATCTATGAGACCATGCACCACACCCTGCTGGTCCACTCTGTCTGCATTAGACAGCATGACCCAGATTAAGGAGATCTTAATCTGAATCACTTGTAAACCCACTTATTTAGGTCTAACAATGGACCAAGGTGGCCCTGATTCAGAATATGGAAGGTGTGCAGAAGGCTGTGTTCAGGAGTACCAGGGGCACATTTCACTCCAGTGACCCTGTGCAGCCACAAAGATCACCATGGCATGGGCTGGTCTAGATTAGCGCCACCATTTTCATCTGAAGATGGATATTGTAGCCATATCCAAATGCTTGGATTTAAAGCTTAACTATGGGATATGATATAACAATCTCAAATCTATAACAAGTGGGATATATTATTATTGGTGGTTATTTTATCATGGTTTTATATTGTATAAGCCACCTGAATGCCAGGAAGTGGTAGGACAGAATCTAAATATAACATGATCAGCAGCATTTTCCTGATGATTTGCTTGCTTGTTATTTATTTTTGAATAAAATTCGTAGAGCAAAAATATTTCATTCATGCTGATAATGATTCAGTGCAGTTGTAAGGAAGCTGTTACATCACGTAACATGTTAAACGGTGTAGCATTGCCAAAGCCCCTTGAAAAGCCATAGTTGTGACAGTACTGTCATATCAAGGAAAGGCAATATTTATTTAAGTACTTCTCATTCAGTCAAGGTGTTAGAAGTCCCAATAGTGCTTGGCAATAGCTTTTACCCCAAGGCCTATTATTGAACTATAGTCCTCTGACACTGATCATGATTAAAGGTGACATTAAGCACAGAACACAAAGCTGTAACAGTTAGATATAAGCACAGAACTATTTTAACATCCTCATGGTAGGATTTTCTTATTCTGCAAGACAAGAAAATTACTGCGGTGTGCCTGACAGGACGCTTCCCAGCTTTGTAATGATAATAATTAACGAACTGTTATATTTCTGCAGCACTGAAGACCAATGGTGCTGTTAAGGTTGTTCACAATTGTGTTGTGTCACATATGCCATAGATTTGTCCCACCTTATTTTCAACTTTTGACAGTGTTCCATTAATGTGAAGTCTTCAGCACAACAATAAGCATTGGGGAATTATTTACACAGTGGCACAGATGTGGGTTGGAAGAGGGCAAGCACAAAGAATATTTAGAAGGTCTGAACATGGCTGTCACTTTTGGTTTCTTTAGAGGAAGCCTGAAACACTGTAATGTTCTGACTCCCTTTAAACATGGCGAAAAAATGCAGATGTTGTACAAAAAGAATATATGTAGCAAGACACAATTTCTCACACCTTTGCCTGGCACAAAGGCTAAGTACTAGGATGCATCAGGCATTTTCACCTGATGCATCCAGAACCTACCCAGTGCCTCACCAAGCACTGGGTAAAAGGCAGTTCCTGAGATGCCCTTGCTGTGCCAACAAGCATGCCATGCACAGTAGGGGTGTGCACAAATATCCGTAACATTCAATATTCATATGAATTCGGACATTCATATATGATTCAAATGTTACGACATTCATATTTGTACAAATGTTTCAGAACATTCGTGAGCTGGGGAGGTGGGAAAGCAGCTGTGCCAGTCACATTTGCAACAGATCCAGAGTGCATTCAACATGGATTGAGAGTGGATTCAAAGTGGATTCAGGGCAGATTTGATGGTTTCAGAACAGATATGTTACAGATACATATTGGTGCATACGTGATACATATCATATACGTATGGGATATGTATGGTATACATATGCATTCATATCAGATATTCACAGATATTCAAAGGAGGTCTATGCTAACAAATATGAATTTTCTTACATTCAGTTCAATACAAATCAAATGCAACCCCACCACCACCATTTGTGCACATCCCTAATGCACACCATTGTTGCTGCATTAACAGCAACTCTGCTGCACCACAGCTGCACCACTCTGCTCCAGACTCTGTCAACTGGAAGAGCTGCAACTGAAGCCATTTTGGCCTATTCTCGTTGATGGATAGTATAGCTGTAGAGCACATTTTTGTGCTCTGCAGCTATATGCGCAGGGCATGCTCCTCCACACATGGACCTGTTTGCAGGAAAGAAGCCGCTCCAAGCACAGCGTACGCTCCATGTGGGAGAAGCCTCTGGCTGTCCCACCAGAGCAAATGCGAAAAGACCCATGCCTCATCTATTAGTAGAAATATAGCCAGTATTGATTCCTTATTATTTTTGTTGGAATTCAAAAAATTGTTTTTAGTTCCAAATCAACATCTGCCATAGTTTGGCCAAATGGAGCAGAGACTCACTGGTATGTGCCACTCTCTTCTATTCTGGCCTTTGCCCATACTGACCACTCGGAGCCAAGGTCATGCTCCCCATTGCACCCCAAGGTACGCAAGCACAGAATCTATCAAAACTAATAGCTGTTGATTCCCTGGTCCACCATGAATTTGTCCAAACTGCTAAACACCACCACAACTCTCGCTGTGGAACAAGGGGAAGGGACACTTGCATTTTCCCTGACGCTCTTCTAGTTCTGTTGCATGAGTTGCCACTGACCAAAATACCTTGCAAATTGTACAGCTGTACTTTGCACAGTGAGAACATGAAATTTCTTTCTTTCTTTCTTTCTTTTTGGTATGCCTTCCAACATTCAGTTTCATTCAATGACTTCTGGTTATCATATTTCACTTCAACAATTTTAGAGACTTCTTCAATGTTTCCCCTATAGTAGTCACCTGTTTTGGAAATTTAAAAAAAGAAAAACTCCAAATGCTGTGCTCTAACCCCTTGAACATTTTATGTAACTGTACTCTTCTGAACCCATTCCAGCTCTGCTATATCCTTTCTAAAATGGTTGTCTATTTGTCACAGGGGTGATGGTCCTAGCTTAGCCAGAGGTCTTCAAGAAGAGTTGAACAGCTGTAGCCATAGATTTCCTGTATTTCACAGGAGATTTGACCAGATGGCCTACAGAAAGCCTCCTTCTGTCTACAAGACTATGTATGCAGCTTAGTTTCATAAACCAAAATTCTTCCAGTCAGCCAAAATTTATTGGAGAAAAATGAAGATGGGAAGGTAAGGGTATCTTGCAATCAATGCTAAGTCTTATTCATTATAATGTTTGTTTGCTTGTCTGCTTGTTTGCTTGTTTGTTTGTTTCAGTATGTATGTCCACCCTTCACTCAAAGATCCTGAGGGAGATTACAACAATAAAACACACACAAAAAACCCATAACCCTCCAACTCTGGCAGGACAACATTCAGAGGAAGCAAGAAAGTCAAGACCTAGGTGAAGAAGTTTGCCTTAACTAGTTGTCAACCTACATAGGATTGGCACTTGGCCTACTTCAGCTCAAAGGCTGTTTCAAATTCTGGGAACCACCACAGAAGACTTTCTTGTGTGCCACCATCCCTTGCACCTCTGAGAGTGGTAGAACTGCGAGAAGGCCATACCCTTCTTCTCTTAATACCTGCACAGGTTTGAATAGAAGGCGACCCTTCAGTCATTTGAGGTCTAAGCCCAAGCCTATGAGGACTTTATATCACTCTCTTGAAATGTGCATGGTACTAAATAAGCAAGCATTGGAGATCTTTCAAGACCAGCATGATGCATGTCCAGGCATAAACTCAACTGCATTCTGTATTAGTTCCAGTTTACGGACTATAGACCAGCCCCATGTATAACACATTAAGCAGTCTAAGCCAGTAAAGGAGAATGTAATCACTCCTACCTGTCACTGACACTTGAGTCTCGCATCTGTTCTTCCTAGGGCAACCTCCCCACTTCCATCTTGTCAAGATTCATTGTCAGTTTATTGGTCGATATCCATCGCCAGGAAGCAATCCAGACCCAGGTAGGAATTGACTGTTACAAAAAGCTACGGACCCTTTCTGCACTTGGCTTTATTCTGGAATATATCTCAGGATAGTGGTCTGCTGGCTACAAGCTAATGAAGACCATGGTAGCCCTCACCTGAAGCCTTCCGTGGTCTGCACTAGCGTGCAAATAGCAGTTCCCTAGTCTGGAATACATTTCAGAATAAGACCAAGTGCAGAAAGGTCTTAGGTCTGATACAATATAAATACATGGGTTTTCCTTTGTTTATCTTTCTGTCTGTCTGTTTCTGCATTCGTTTGTAAGTTTATTGAGGAAAATCCTTGTAGTTACACAGAATTCTTAATAACATTTTACAAAATAGTCAATATTTTTTATTCAAGAATAAAAAAGTCAATATATCTTAGAAATGAATAACAAGAAGAAAAATGAGATTTATGATAAATAATTAATGTACTATTTATATGCAGAAAACATCCATTTACCAATGACCATTAGAAATTCTGTACCAGAGCTGTCCTAATTGCATACCAGAAGCCTAAGTGTGAATAGGCGCCCTTTTAGCTGACTGTTGGTGACCATAAGGATTCACTTTCTCCAGACTGACCAAACTTGTAGAATCGGGGGCCATTTGTAGGTTGTAAATCCCTCCTGCAAGAGCAGATGTGCCTGCCCAGATGTTAACTAATTGCAAACTATGGGGGGGGAGGTTTCTACTAGCACTAAGTACCCATTAAGTACCCATTAGGGACCCATTAAGTACCCATGAGGCTCAGAGCAGGAAGACTCATTTCCACTGCAGACCCCATTAGAGCCACATTTGTTTCCACTAGTTCTAGGGAAATCTGGATTGAATGGGTCCGTTAGGCCCTATAATCCGGGTTTCCTGTAGACCCCATTAAAGGGGTCTACAATGGGATCTTCAGCAATCAAATCCAGATTATACAGAGCCTGTTTCCACTGCAATCGGGCAATGGGGTCTAGGGGGTCCGAGGGGGCACACTCATCGGTGGGTGCCCCCAAACCCAAAGCTCCAAAGCCTGTGCATAATCTCCAAAGCCAGCTCTGAAGCTGGCTCCGAAGCTGGCTCCAAAGAGTAGCACAGGCTCCGAAGAGGACCCCATGCAAAAGCAATGCCAATCCTACAGACCTTTGTCAAAGGCTTCAGAGAATCTTCAAAATTTGTGGCAGATCGCTCAGGAGAATCTCCAGAGCTTATGACAAAGATTGCACCCCCTCTTCCCCCAAAACCTGGGGTGATGGGCAGGCCCCCGTGAGTCAAACCGGATTCGCCACACGGGTGTTCCGGTGTTTCCACTGTGGGCAGTCTAGCACCCATTGCTATAGGGTGCTGCACCGCCCATGGGGACGCATCAGGTACCTTCCTTAATCTGGATCTATTAGATCTGGATTAGTTGAAGGACCCATTCCTTAGATCCAGATCATCTTAGATCCAGATTAAGGGAGGTCAACGGAAAAAACCTCTATGGGGCTAAGTGCAGAAACACCTTTCTTAGGTCTGTCAGTGAGGATTTCACTGCTGTTCCATTCCATTCCATTCCATTTTTCTTTATATACCGCCTTTCCAAACGTAAAATTTGCTCAAGGCGGTTTATAACAAATGGAAAAACAAGATACAATACAAATTCAATCAATTACATCAAAGAAATACAGCAAATAAGAAAAATCAACAACTCAAATCGAAAACAATCTTTGCCAAGGCAGTTTACATAGATCAAAATTACGTTACATGTTATAACCACTAATACATTATGCAGTAATAATAATAATAATTAGAAGAAGAAAAACCCTACAAACAGGTGGGATGGCTGGCTAATAAGTTTCTGTAGTCCTTACAGTAGGTGGAATTAGTCACACACTGAGTCTCCCTCCTCCCCTTGTCCATAATGGTGTTGGGGCGTTGGGCTGGGTGCTCCTGGGTTCTTGTAGCCTTTGCAGCAGGTGGACATAGTCGAGCGCTGATTCCCCCTGTTGCAATTCAGTCCTTCCACCTAGTAGCTGGTTGATCTCTTCTTCTCCCTTCTACTTTCCCAAGCTTCATCATGTTTTCCAGAAAGTTTAGTCTTCCCATTACATGCTGGAATTCACTGATTGGTCTTTTCACCTACTCATGGTACCCTGAGAAGCTTTCTCCAGCACCAAAGTTCAAAATTCTACACATTTCTGGTTTTACATTTCGCATCCATACAATACAAACCCTGATAATCAACCATTCTGATCTTTGTTTTCAATGATATATCCATAGTGTATATGAACATCCATTCCTCTATCAACATTGTTTCAAGATTTTCTTTTCATTCTGTTAGCATTTCATTCATTCTAAATAGCATTTTACTATTTGAGCAATATGGTCAAAGTTAACCCTTCTGCAGCCAGCTAGCAATCCATTTCTCCTTCCATGCTGCATCGTAGTGTGAGCTATGCTGGGGGAGGGGGCTACCAGGTGCACAGTGATGTACAAAATATTCCTGGATTTTGAATGTGCTCAGCAGACAAATGGATATGGCATCGGGGGAAAAATGCTGGGTTAACAAACAGGAATGTACATGCCCTTTTGTCGGAAGCACAAAACATAAATGCAGAAATTTAAAATATCTCATGGGATTGCTCTTTTTTCCCAGAGGGAACAGTGCCTATTTTCTGGTGTAAATTGCAGCCTTCCAATTCCAACAATGTTCTTGTGGAAGAAAACAAGGTAAACAAAAAAAAAAAATACAATGCAGCTCTCCAAACTGCAGCCCAAATGGAAGGATTATTTCAGAAACATGCACAGACCCAAATGTAATATTGGTGCAAGTATATTACAAAATCTACTCAGACGCCTTTAGGTAACATATGTTGGTTGTGATTCAGAGATGCATAGAAGTGAAATGTGATTAAAGAATGATGAAAATGTACTGTGCATGTTATGATTCGCAGAATCGGTCCAGCAACTTAAAAGTCATTTAACCCAACCTTCTGCCGATAGAAGTAATCTACTGCTACCACATTCTTGAAAGATGGCCATGAATTTCTCCTGTCTTGTGAGACCATCTATCTACCTGATAAACAGGCCACACTTTCAGGATATTTTCCTTAATTATTTAAAAACTCCTTTATTGTGATGTCTTCTATCTCCAGATGGAAGAATCGCACTAAGTCTTCTTACCTCCTTTACAGTGTTAATCTTTACTATGCAGGTGTTACAAATCCAAGTCTGTTCATATTCCAGTTATGGACTTTATTACCTATGGCACTTATGACGCCTCTGGATGAAGGAAGAATTGTGAGGTTATAGCTATTTGTGAAGGGAGTCTTAAAAATAATGACTATCACAAGGAATTAGAAAATTATGGTAGCACAAATATGTAACCTTCTGAATAACAGAAGGTGTGTGCAATTAATTTATTTAGTGGCTAGCTATCAGATTTTAGTACAAACGAACAGTACATCTCACCTGTCAGGAAAAATCTGCAAGCATCACTAGCCTCATGTGATAAGTAGTAACTAAAATAATTGGCCATAAAATCTTAGAAAGTGGGTATTATTTAAACAGACATTATAAAGGAAGAATAGAAGAGACAGCACTATGGTTGAGCAGGGATATTAAAAAAGAAATCATAAACAATATGGAAAGTATAGAGGAAGCAGTAAGAATAAAAATGGGCATGTTCAGAAAAGACTGCTGAAGCAGAATGAGACATTTGGGAGTAAGCCATCCAATATTTTAACTTTCACTGCACCATTATATGCTCAAAATATACTAAGAAGCTTACTCAGGGTCACAATGGAAGATATGGGATATTTCTGTGCTTACCTACCTTGGAGCAGTTTAACTAGTTCGCTCCGGCTTGTCCCAGTCCAAGCCCAGTTGGTGCCAGACACATTTGAAAGCTGGAACTCCATTGTCCAGGTCCAGCACCGGCAGCAATGTGGACATACCTTCCCTGTTTCACTCCAATGAAGCATACTTCTGCTGCAAGCACCACCCACTATTTCCTGTGATTGGCCCAGGTGCTTGCATAAGAAAGAATGGAAAACACCACAGTCCCATCTTTGAAGTTTATGGAAGCTTCAGACCTTACCTTTGAAGCTTATGTAACTTTGAAGCTTATTTTATAAGCTTATGAAAGTTTCAATGATGCACTGTGGCATTTTTCTTGTCCTGGATTGCTCTGTGGTTGGATTGCTCCAGAGAGGGTTTGGTTAACTTGAGGCCTATTCACACTTTGACCACTAGTCAACAATTAGTGAGCATCTGGTGAAGAGCATACGCACGTCAACTGAGCTGCTACAGCCTACAAGCATGCCTGCCCTCACCAGATGTTCACTAATTGTTGAATGAAATTGTGCTCCACACCTTAACCAACATTTACCTAAAGATTACCTGAAGCATCTGGCAGCATGACCATTATTATTATTATTATTATTATTATTATTATTATTATTATTATTATTATTATTATTATTATTATTATTATTATTATTATTATTATTATTATTATTATTATACCGCCTTTCCAAAAGGAACTTTTGCCCACGGCGGTTTACAAATGGAGAAGAAAAAATACAAAGCAAAATACAATAATCACATCAAAGAAATATGGCAAATAAAATCAAAAACTTAAATCAAAAACAATTTTTTCTCCAAGGCAATTTACGTAAGTCAAAAATACATTGCATATCATAACAAATAAAAACATTATATAATAGTTAAAAAAGAAAAAGGCTGGATGGAGGCTGCCCGGTCCTTTTCTCCCATTCCCAGTCTTAACTATACTTGCAAGAGGGAGGGGCCGCAGAGAACGCTCGCAGTCCGACTTGGAGGCAGGTTGGAGGCAGCTTGGTCTTCCTCTCCCATTCCCCCCCTTAAGTATACTTGCAAGAGGGAGGGGCCGCAGAGAACACTCGCAGTCCGACTTGGAGGCAGGTTGGAGGCGGCTTGGTCTTCCTCTCCCATTCCCCCCCTTAAGTATACTTGCAAGAGGGAGGGGCCGCAGAGAATGCTCGCAGTCCGACTTGGAGGCAGGTTGGAGGCGGCTTGGTCTTCCTCTCCCATTCCCCCCCTTAAGTATACTTGCAAGAGGGAGGGGCCACAGAGAACGCTCGCAGTCCGACTTGGAGGCAGGTTGGAGGCGGCTTGGTCTTCCTCTCCCATTCCCCCCTTAAGTATACTTGCAAGAGGGAGGGGCCGCAGAGAACGCTCGCAGTCCAACTTGGAGGCAGGTTGGAGGCGGCTTGGTCTTCCTCTCCCATTCCCCCCCTTAAGTATACTTGCAAGAGGGAGGGGCCGCAGAGAACGCTCGCAGTCCGACTTGGTGGCAGGTTGGAGGCGGCTTGGTCTTCCTCTCCCATTCCCCCCCTTAAGTATACTTGCAAGAGGGAGGGGCCGCAGAGAACGCTCGCAGTCCGACTCTGGAATCGGGAGATGAGCAGGGCTATTTGCTTTATTTCCAGTTCGCTGTGTGTGGTGGGTAGGGAGTGCGTTGTGCGTGCAGGCGCGGTAACATTGCTGGTCCTGATTGGTCACTGGCCGCTGCCAACAACTGGGCATGCCACATGTCCACAGCCTGAAACCCCAATGGCAGTTTGGGTGGGGATCCATCACTGTGGCGTTGGTTCACACCCCTCTGGCTGATGATATGATCGGGCCCAGCACGTCACCACAATCAATCATGTCCCTCTCCAACGGCATCTGGCTGTGTCATGGAACATGATATGTGGCAAACGTCAGCAAATCGTGGCAGTGAGGAGGTGGGGCTTCCAGCTTTGGAGGCAGAGGCCCAGGCTGGTAAATGGAGGACCATTCACATTTCTGGCCAGTAATGGATGCTTTGGGGAAGCTTACCTCCCAGCAAATATGAATAGTCCACCTGACATTTACCAGTGCTAGTTCATGGCAGCCTAATCAGCTAAGTGCAGAAAGGCCTCAGGACTCCTGTGGCAGCATCTCAATGTAGAAGGGGTGGTCCAGCAAGTGCCTTGAATCACTCCCACAGATTAGTGAGGAAGAGGCCTCTTCTCTGTGTTCGTATTTTATTTTGTACAGATTTATTGTGAAACCTAAACTGAGACCATCTGGTATGGAGTGGGAAATAAATAGAAATAAACAAATAAATTTGTAACTGGAGAAAGTCACCTCAGAAAATGCAGAGCCAATTTATTCCGAAGCTAGCTTGAAGTTTACCTTTACGCACCACTGATAAAGATTAGTCATAGCAGAAAGAGGAATGCATTTGTCTTTCTTTCTTACAGAAAGCCCATTAGGAACATTTTTAAAAGTCCAATATATAGCTTAGCATGACATTGGTTCAGCTTCACTAAAACTCTTTATTCCCTTCAGTCCCATGTGCAAAGATGACATAGCTTGAAAGAAACATACATATTTTTTTAAAAAAAAATGCCTGTGATGTTGCAGTCATGAATAT
Source organism: Aspidoscelis tigris stejnegeri (assembly GCA_023333525.1). NCBI lineage: Eukaryota > Metazoa > Chordata > Lepidosauria > Squamata > Teiidae > Aspidoscelis > Aspidoscelis tigris. The sequence goes on along the minus strand of JALMGA010000004.1, from coordinate 31,597,042 downwards.
ATATATATATATATATATATATAATTATTTGAATGCAATCAAGTTAGGTAATGATGCAAAAAATTGCTCCATGAATCAATCAGTCTGCTATACTTGTTTCATTATGCGATAATACAACTGAGATATAATTTCAGTAAATTTGGCAAGGCTTCTCAAATTTGATATCCAGCCATGTGTGCATGAGTGTGTGTTTAAGTGTGGACCCAGCATTTCAGCATATAAAGGAACTGGGATTTGCGTGGAGAAGAGATAATGCAGATCTCCATTTTCATGATGTTTTGTGCATAACATGGTTGCTGTACATTAGTCATCATGCCAAGAGATCCATGTAGAATAGTTACTAACGCTTGGTTCAGGGTTGCTCTTTGCTGCAAAGGACAACTATGAATTGAATGGAAGCTTCCTCCTTCCCAAAAATGGAGGAAAGAGAGAGAAGAAGTAATAACCATCAAATTCTGCCCTCTCAGTCATAGCTATCATGATGAAACTCAAATATCCTTAAATACAGAAAGGAGAGAATGCCAACTTACAACCAGAACACTGGACCTAGAACATCTCTAATAAAGTGGTTGCAACTTGCAACTAGTCATATTAAGGAGGAGAGTATTTAAAGCATCTTTTATCTGGATCAAAGCTCATGACTCGGGCTGTGGTTACACTTAAGGTTTAATCCAGTTTCAGTCCACTTTCAGAGTGAGAGAATACACCAGCAAAGCAACAAGCTGTTGTTTTTTCAGTGTTAAGTAACTCAGAACATTCTCCTTTGGTATTGATAATGGGGAAAGAAAATTACTGGTCACTTTGCTGATGCATTCTCTCAGTCTGAAAGTGGACTGAAGCTGGTGTAACCACAGCCTCAGTCAATACATAGAGTTAAGACTGACGCTGATCTCTTTCACATTACAATTTGAAATATGCTGCTGACCTAGATGAAAAAGCAGGAGGTGCTCAGTAGGATATTGTGAGACTCTATTTCCCACCTGCCTCTGCAACCAAGACAAATAGGCATGCTGAGAGTTCTAGTCCCAGGATATCTGGATACCCAAGGTTTCACTACCAGATTTCATGAAATTCAAAGAATGTTTTGCATAAATCTGTAGAAGAAAGGGCTATCAGTGTCAAATGCCTCTGATGGCAGTGTGGCTAATGGGTTAGAGAAAGGCAATACAGCTCTAATATCAGGTACTGGAGACTTCAATCAGGGCAAGCTATGTGCTCTTGTCCTGCTCATGGATTTCCATATGCAGCTGGTTTGATACAATAAGAGAAGGCTACTGATATGACCCAGCAGGGCCTTTATAAAAATGGCCATACTCAGAATGGACATCCAAAGGGTAAAGCACATTTTGCTACTTCCTACTTCTTTGAGAACATTGCTGTTGCCACCTAAGTGCTATTCCAGAAGACGAAATTTGAGGGTTAATGATGGGACACAACTAAGCCAAACGGTTCTTACTGCCATATGTTCCTCCTTTCCGCATTTGTTTGGAGTATGATATTTATATCATATATTATATTTGCTGCCAGAAGAGGTGGTAACAGTTACCAGCCTAGATGGCTTTAAGGAAGGGCTAGACAAATTTATGGATGACAGATGTATCAATGACTACTAGAATGGATGCCTAAGTACATCCTTCAGGCCGTGGGGACAAGCAGGATATTTCTAAGGCCATTTGCTGGGATTTGAGAGCAAGTGAAGGTTTGGCCTTGTCTCTGCTTGAGATGCCCATGGGCAATTGGTGGGCCACTGTGTGCAACAGGATGCTGGACTAGATGGGCTGTGGCCTGATCCAGCAGGGCTCCTCTAATGTTCTTATTTCTTATTTATTTCCAAGAATTTATATCTTGTCATTTGCGTGAAGGTTTCAGGGCAAGTCACAAAATTCAATTAAGCCATGAAAGCTATTAAAAAGTTATTAAAATCAGTAAAATATACAGTTGATAATTAAAATACATAAAGCATCCAAAACATTTCAGAGCCACATGAGAACATATGAAAAGTTGCTGATATGAAAACATCACTGTCATTTGACTGCACTTTTTATTTTTCTCTGTCAGAAGTCTGGAGATGAAAACAAACATTTTATAAAGGCTATTCCTTGTCTTTGCTACAAACACACATTGACATGCGCAAACTTACAACTCTCAGATAGTGGAAATTTCCTCAATTGACTTCATATGAATTTGGTGGCTCTCGAAGGCCAATAAGAACATTTTTAAAAAATTATTATCGAGATTTTAATATAGAATTCTGATACAATCAACCTATAATTAAAAAGAGCATTACTTTTTCAAATAAATACAAAATTGCAACCTCTCCCTTCCCCTCCCCCTTCCCTCTGTCCCACCCTCAGTTAAAGGACTAAGGGCCTTTTCACACTTAGGTGATCAGAACAGCCCCCACACTCTGGGTGTTGTTTTACTTTACACTCACTCAGAAAACTATACTAGTAGCAGAGAGCATGTTGAAGAACAGACTTGAAGCATACAACTTCTTGATTTGATGCTAGGGGACCCCTTTGGATCGCCTAGCGTCTGAAGAAGTAGACATGTCTACGAAAGCTCATGCCACCAACCCTTCTCTTGTTAGTCTCCAAGTGCTACTGACTACCTTGCTGGACCTTTTGAATTAGACTAACATGGCTATTTCTCTGATATTAACTTCTTGATTTGTTCAACATGACATTACTTATTTAAACTTGTGAGTCTTATAAGTTGTTTACATCATATATGCATGTCTAAAGATGCTAGACTCCATTCTTTTGCTTACTAGCTTGAAGAGAGAGAGCATGAAGAGAGAGAGTTACCCTGGCCAGTCTGCGCGCCTGTGCAGAGAGCCTCCTGATGGCCAGCGCTGCCAGAAGCAGCCCTGGCCAATCAGGAGGTGCACAGCACGCAGGCACGCAGCCTCCTGGGTCCCCACGACCACAATCGGGACAACACCAAAGAGGTAAGGAGGGGATCGCTCGGGCTCACCCCTGGGGGGGCTAGGGAGGGCCTCGTAGAAGCTCCCCCTGGCTCCAGAAGCAGCGAGGGCAAGTCCCAACAGCAGAGTCCCCCGGCTCGCCATGCTTGGCTCCAGTGGAGCCAATCATGGCGGGCTGGGGGAGGGCCCTGGGTAGGCACAGTTTCACTTTGCGGATGCATCCTAAAAGGATACATTTTCACAGTGAAACACCCATTAACACTACTGTGGATGTAGTCTTTTTTTAACACCCATTAAGCACACATTAGAGACAGATAGGTGCGGACATGGCCATCCCTATCTTTCTCTAATGGGTACCGCTGTGCGGACGCGGTCCACCCATTCCGTTCTTAATGGGTGCCGCCGTGCGGACGCGGTTTCCCACATGTGTGTTTAATGGGTGTAACTGTGCAGATGCTCCGTACTAAAAGTGGCTTAAAAAGGTGCCTCTGTGTGGTTGCGTGCTTCCACATGTGTCCTTAATGGGTGTTTAAGGGCATGTGCGGAAGCACCCATGGTAGTCAAACTCGACATCCTTTCACAAATCTTAAATATGATACACCTGCTTTGGGTTAGTTGCAATAGCTAAGGTTGTTGTTGTCAAGCCATTTGGCCCTTTTGCTGTTTGTATTCCTAATTGTATTGTAGTTGTTTTTTATCTTTTCAGTCATTTGTGTAAGGAACTACAAAAAGCAGGTACCAAGGAGCGCTTGATTTTATTTACACCTCACATCTGCATTCTGTCCAGACACACCAAATCTGGTCTTGTAATATACTGAATGCTTCTGGGGTGGGCTAATCTCCCTCAGTGTGCATTGATTTCAGCAGATGAACAGCCTGCCATTTTCAATATATTTTACTGAGGCTGTAGAAAGCTACTGGGTCCTTCATAAATCAGATCAGAGGATACTTGCAAATAAATTTAGGTTGCATTCCAAAGCTGACTTTCCTGGCTTAGCCTACCCCTCTTTCCTTATCATCACAAGCAGTCTGAATAGAACAAAGAAGAGCTGTGGTGCAGATTTAAAATCCAGCTTTCCTGCAATCAGTTCATTTAAAATACAGCATCAGCCACCTTTTCCTTAAATGTACAGCTTGGAACATTTTTGCCAGGATACAGTGGTGGCCTACGCAGGAGGACACACCAAAAGTTCCCCCAGTGACTGTGAAGTAGTCTTTTTTGAAGCCCACACTGCATTGGTAATCCAGTTTGGTCTTGTGGTTAGAGTGCTGGACTCCTGTCTGGTAGTTTCCTGGTTTGAGTCCTCTCTCCTACACAAAGCCATATGGGTGACCTTGGGCTAGTCACAGCTCTCTTCTTGTGTTCTCACGGTCCACCTACCTCCCAGGTTATCTGTTGTGGGGAGAAGAACAACACCCTTAGGGGTGAGAAAAGTGTGGTATAAAAACTGACAACAAGTCTTCTTCTTCAGGCATAGGCCACCACTATATCCTGGCAAAAATGATCCAAACTGTACATTTAAGGAAAAGGTGGCTGATGCTGTATTTTAAATGAACTCATGCTTACCCATCTGTCCATTACTTCTAGGACCTTTACATTAGAAAGATGCTATTTTGTACATTCACATTAGCAGAAGATAGCTTCCTGTCAGGCTAAACACTAGAGAGGGATTGCAATTATCCCAGCCTCATGGCTGTAGTGAGAAGGAACCTCTGCTTGAACTCCATCCCCTTAACTTCACCTATACAATGTGGAAAGGCCCTAGATGTCACTGGAGATGCTCCTCGTGGCTTCTCATCCCATACCAATCCACAAGGCTGGTGACCACAGTCTCACTTAGTACATCAATTTTATTGTTTTGCCAATGTTTGTGTCCTGTCTCCAGCTGGCAAGGTCTGGAAGTAAACACACACAGAGATGCACGGGCTTAGTAGCAGCAAGAGACAATATCAAGGCAAGGTTTTGTGGGGCTGAAGAGTTAACACATTGTCAAACAGTTCCAAGGTTGAGGGACTGTTTTTGCTGTTGGGCCAGAGAGACAGAATAGGGATGCTGGTGTACTGTTCACCCCACTGCCCAGTATCCTCCCCATCTAAGCTGGCTGAGGTGGTCTTGGATGTGGTGTTGGAGGGATTTCAACATCCACACTGAGGCTACACTCAGTAGACCAGCTCAGTTCTTCATGGCCTCCATGACAACCATGGGGCTGCCTCAGTTTGTATCTGGTCCGACTCATATAGCAGGCCACACTCTTGATTTCATTTTTGCCACAGAGCGGATTGGTGAACATCCGTTGAGAGGAGGGCTGGCTGTCAGCCCATTGTCATGGACAGATCATTCATTTGTGAGGTTTGGACTTACAGTGGCTGCTCCCCTCTGTTGGACCTATTGAGATGGTCCACCCCCCGAGACTTACGGAATCTGAGCGATTCCTCAATGCCCTGGGGGATTTTCCAGTTGGCATGACTGGTGCTGCTGTTGAAGCTCTAGTCTCTCTGGAATCTGGAGATGAGCAGGGCTATTAACACGATTGCTCCCAAGTGTCCTCGACATGCCTGTGGAGCCCAGAAAGCTCCTGGGTATTCCATGGAGCGACAGGCCATGAAACAGGAAGGTTGATTACTAGAGCGCAGGTGGCATAAATCTTGCTGTGAATCTGACCGATCACGGATTAGAGCACACCATTGTGCCTACCACATGGCAGTGATGGCGACGAAAAGTAGTTTTTTCTCCACCCCCATTGCGTCCTCAAGCAGCCATCCTGCAGAGCTCATTAGAATAGTAAATGGCCTTATAAAACTAGGCTCGAGAAAGTGCGAGCCAGGGCCAGGTAATATCTGCTGTGAGAGTTTTCCAAAGCACTTTGAGGACAAAGTCCCTCAGATTCGCAGGGGATTAGATGTCACAATTAGACAAAGTCCAGGGGAGGTGTCCAGAGGACATGGACAAGGTGCTTGCAGGGGTGTGGCTGACAACATGCTCTCTGGATCCTTGCCCTTCTTGGCTGATAAAAGCTAGGCAACAAGGTATGACCAGATGGATCCAGGAAGTGGTGAATGCCTCTCTGAGGAATGGTTCCAATGGCCCTTAAACAGGCTGTGGTGCACCCCCTCCTGAAAAAGACATCCCTGGATCCAGAAGACATAAACAACTATCACCTGGTGGCCAACATACCTTTCCTAGGCAAGGTACTAGAGAGAGCTGTTACTATACAACTGCAGGCATGCTTGGAAGAAGCTGATTATCTAGACCCATTTCAATCCAGCTTCAGGCCCGGGTATGGCACTGAAGCTGCCTTGGGCACCCTGGTTGATGACCTTCTCCGGGAGAAAGACAAGGGGAATGCAACCCTGTTGGTGCTCCTGGACCTCTCAGCGGCTTTTGACATTGGCCACGGCATCCTTTTGGAGAGGCTACGGAGTTTAGGAGTCAGAGGCAGTACTTGGCATTGGTTCTGCTCCTATCTCCAGAGCCAATATCAAATAGGAGGTATTAATAGGAGGTATTAATTCAACACACTGGGAACTTACTTGTGGAGTTCCCCAGGGGTCAATTTTATCTCCCATGCTATTTAACATCTACATGAAGCTACTGGGAGAGGTCACCAGGAGATTTGGAGTGAAGTGTCATCAATATGTAGATGATACCCAGCTCTATCTCTCTGTGCCATCTGAATCAGGAGAGGCAGTTAAGAACATAAGAACATAAGAACATAAGAGAAGCCTTGCTGGATCAGGCCACAGCCCATCTAGTCCAGCATCCTGTCGCACACAGTGGCCCACCAAATGCTCATGGGCATCTCAAGCAGAGACAAGGACAAACCTTCTCCTGCTCTCGAGTCCTAGCAGATGGCCCTAGAAGCGCCCCATTTCCTCCCCCCCCCCAGCCTGAAAGATGCACCTAGGCATTCATTCCAGTAGCCATTGATACATCTGTCATCCATAAATTTGTCTAACCCTTCCTTAAAGCCATCCAGACTGGTAGCTGTCACCACCTCTTCTGGCAGCACATTCCATAGGCCGATGACCCTCTGTGTGAAGAAATACTTCCCCCTGTCAGACCTTACGCTCCTACCCATCAGCTTCATAGAGTGCCCCCTGGTTCTAGTGTTGTGCGATAGAGAAAAGAAATTTTCTCTATCCACCTTTTCTATGCTGTGCATAATTTTATATACTTCAATCAGGTCCCCTCTCAAACGCCATCTCTCCAGACTGAAGAGGCCTAGACGTTGCAGCCTGGTTTCGTAAGGGAGGTGTTCCAGACCCTTAATCATTCTGGTTGCCCTTCTCTGCACCTTCTCTAGTTCCACAATATCCTTTTTGAGGTGTGGTGACCAGAATTGTACACAGTATTCCAAATGTGGCCTCACTATAGATTTATAAAGGGGCAAAATGACACTTGCTGACTTATTTTCTATTCCCTTCCTAATTATTCCCAGCATTGAATTTGCTTTTTTTGCTGCTGCCGCACACTGGGTTGACACCTTCATTGAACTGTCCACCAAAACCCCGAGATCCCTTTCCTGGCGTGTTGCAGAAAGCTCAGACCCCATCAGTTGAAGTGCTTGACAAGTGCCTGGAGGCGGTAATGGGCTGGATGGGAGCCAATAAAATGAATCTGAATCCAGACAAGATGGAGGTGCTGTGTAGCACAGGGTCTCAGGTCCTGGACTCTTCGCTGATGCTTGAAGCTCAAGTGGATGTCGTGGCTAGGAGTGCCTACTCCCAACTACAGCTAGTACATCAACTGAAGCCTTTTCTGGACAGAGATGACTTGGCCACAGTAACATCTAGATTGGACTACTGCAATGAACTCTACATGGGATTGCCCTTGAAGATGGTTTGGAAGTTACAGCTAGTGCAAAATACAGCCGCTAGGTTGCTGACCGGGACAGCTAGCCTGATGCACATCACACTGGTCCTAAAAGAGTTGCACTGGCTGCCAATTCACTACCAAGCCCAATTCAAGGTGTTAACTTTGACTTATTTATAAGGCTTTAAATGACTTGGGCCCCAAATATCTAAAGGAACACATTCTCCCATCTCGACCTGCCCATGCATTAAGATCTGTAGTGCAAATGCTGGACACCATACCTGAATATCACTTCAATGGTTACTATCCCACTGAAATTAAGTGTGGATAGGATGTTTTTTGGTCTCAGCTTCATAGCCAGGGACCCATTCCACATAGAGATTCACTATCATTTACTTCCACCTTTCTGCTCTTCCACAGGTGAGTCAAGGGACCAAGCTTTGTACACTGGGTCATGTTGGATCATAGAGAACATTGGGCAGGGATTGAAATACCCCGTGCATCAGCAGAGTTCCCAAAACAGGGCTGGTTGATCTTATCTCATAGCAGCAGCAACATCCAAAATCCATTCTTGTCTGAAAAAGATACCCTTGTATTTTTACACCATTCCCAGTTTGAGTTTCCAAGCTATCCACAAGGGTAATTTCAAATTTACTTTTTAAAGAATTTATGTCCCGGCTTTCACCCAAAGGTCTCAGGATGGATCACAATAGTAAAGAATTAAAATACATTTAAAATATAACCCATCCACCATCCCTGGCAGGACAGCCCCCAAAGGAAGCTAAATCCTGCCCACTTGAGTTATTTCCCAGGATTATGAATGGAACTTGGTTTTCTCAGAAAAATCTTTTGGAAATAGAGAGATTGAGAGAGAAAGCTTTAACTTTTTTTCAATGGAAATAAAATGAATCAGAACAGTAGTGACCTTGACCACTCAGAATGAAGAGCAGCAGGAAGGAGGAAGGAGTGGCAAGGTACACATAAAGAAAGCCTGTCTAGACACAAAGGGAGTTGCTCACTTTAGACACAGCAACAGCTTAAAGGGAAGAACATAGACAAAGGAGAATGGGATAAATGAGTCTTACCAATGCCGAGAACATATGTAACTAGTCTGCTAAATTGGAACCATCTGCTTAGGGGACTTTGGTTTAATTGAAAAAGCAGGAACTGGTTAAAATGGATATCAGCCACAAGGTTAACATATTACTGCAAAAAGTTTAGATGGGCTAAGTAAAACAAGAGCCACAGGAGGCGTAAATCTATGAAAAGAGTTGAAACACTAAGTTCGCTGAAGGGGATGATTCAGAGGGAAGATATTAAGCCGAGACTGCAAAGACCATTTGGAATCAGGTGAAGGATTAGCTTTGGGGGAGAAAAAAATTATCCTTGGATATTGCCAAAAAACCTTCTGGAGGGGAACAGAAGGCAGACCAGGAAATGTTTGCGTGAGATGAAGGAAATCTGTAATCATGCCAAGTTAGTGATTGTGATGATGGTTAAATTATATACATATTGACTGGGAATACATTAGTAGGATAAAATGAAGGAGGACACGGGATACAGACTGAACGCAAAGTCAGGATTCCTTCCTTGACTGCTGGGAAGGCCAAAGCATTGAACATGGATAGTAGATTCATGGTTACCTTAATGAGTGGCCTGGGAGGGCCAGCCAAGCCTGGAGAAATTCCAACAACAAGAATGGCTTCAAAATACCTGGAGAAGCCTTCTACAGTTGGATGCTGTCACTGTATCACCCCCCCCCATCCTATCTCTAGAGCAGTGGTTCTCAACCTGGGGGTCGGAACCCTTTTGGGGGTTGAATTACCCTTTCAGGGGGGTCGCGGTGAGTCTCCCGCCGCCCTTCTCTCCCACCTCCCAGCTGCTTTGCCCCCATGGCTGGGGGTCTCCACAACATGAGGAACTCCATTAAGGGCTTGCAGCATTAGGAAGGTTGAGAACTGCTGCTTTAGAGATTGCACAATCTCTGGGAACCAATTCTGGGTTCATCAAAAGCTAGGAACTTAAGTTCCTAACATCAGTTTCCTCTGGGAACATATTATAATGGCAGAATCTGGTTAATCGCCAAAATGTTTTCCCTGGTAGATCAGAACAGGGAGGTGTGCACTGCTTGTGCTCTTTTCCCCTACCAAGTACCAGAAATGAGTGCCCTGAGAAAAGGGCTGAATCCCACTCTCTATGTCCTTCTTTGTGAAAAGGTAGACTTGGGCTGGTGTTTCACCTGGGTTCTTGCTCCAAAAATGCAACTTCTGGGTCTCTTCAATCTTAAGAGATGTTTTTAAGAGTTGACCTGATTAAAATATATAAAATCATGGGGAAAGTGTGGAGAAGGTGGTTAGAGAAAAACTATTTTCTCTATTGTGCAACACTAGAACAAGGGGGCACTCCATGAAGCTGATGGGCAGGAGAGTAAGGACAGACATGGGGAAGTACAGACTATGGAATTTAGTACCAAAAGAGGTAGTGACAACAATCAGCCTAGATAGCTTTAAGAATGAATTAGATAAATTCATGGAGAACAGGAGTACCAATAGCTACAAAAATGGATGTTTACACACTGTCTCCAGCTTGGAGAGATAGGCAAGATGCGTCTAAAGGCCATTTGCAGAGAACCAAAGGCAAGTGAAGGTTTTGAATTTGTCCTCTGCTTGAGAATGCCCAGAAACAATTGGCAGGTCATTGTGTGAGACGGGATGTTGGACTAGATGGCTGTGGTCTGATATAGTAGGGCTCCTCTTAAGTTCTTATGACCAGTATCATTCTAGCGGCCTTCACTGGAACAGCTGTCCTATCTACTGCAAATCTTCTTCTGTGTTACAGTACTGAAATGACACATTAGTTCAGCCTATTTATTGGCAAAGAATGATGGGAGCTGTAGTTCAGCAAACCTAGCTGGCCAAAGTTTGACTATCCCTGTGTTTTCATATGTTTCACTGGGATGTTTCACATTAACCCATTGGGGAAAAGAAAATTCAGATCCACACTGGGCCAGAGTTATGTTTTGTGCAAACAAGCCAGACACCATTGTGACAATCTCAGTGGCACAGTGAGCTCCCACATCTCATCTGCCCTTGTCACTGTTGGATGGCACTCAGCCCATTATGACTAGTGAACACTGATATTTCATCTATAAAACTATCTTTTGAAGGTCTCCATTTATTCATTCACTAATAAGTGAACATCAAAGATGATTGCTCAGGTTTTATAAAAGAAGGACTTTGGGTTGCTATAGATCCAGACGTAAGAAATTATTGCATCTGAAAGAAAGAGGCAGATGAGTGCTTTCTCATAAGCAGGTTTATTCACAGCAAAAGAACAATACTTTCAGTTGAAAGTGTTCCCTCATGGCAGATCTACTCAAGAAAGCATGTCTCCAAAAAAATTACTCTCATACAAATGTTTTTAATATATTCGTGGACTGGGAGAGATTTGGTAAAATGAAGTTCTATAAGCAAACAAGCTTTAGATTGGAAGCTCTTCTTGGTTCAGATATTTTCAGTGATTACCCCTCAGGTACATTGAAGATAAACAGGAAGTGAAACAGATCCGTGCTGCAAACTGGTGTTGAAAGCTGTTCCCATAATATTGCAAGTTTCAAGGAACAAATATGAAACTTTTCTTGATTTAAATACCATCCTCCAGATTCATGGACTACCAGTGTTTCCATATGCCACTTCAGTGTTTGCATTCATTTATTATGAACAACCGCTTGATGCAAATTTGTCTGCAGTGCCACATCTCCAATGCACCCTGGCTGATGGAGCTGGACCTTACTGCTGCCACAAGTGAGGTCACACTGACAGGTGTAGGCGCTTGGAGTCCCTGTGCAGGCAGACCTGCAAGCCATATTGTCACAAACCCACAAAACTCCATGACCTTACAAACATTAAGAACGTAAGAGGAGCCCTACTGGATCAGGCCACAGATCATCTAGTCTAGTATCCTGTCCCATCAGTGACCCATCAATTTCTTCTGGGGATCTCAAGCAGAAGTCAAAAGCAAAACCTTCACCTGCTCTCGATTCCCTGCAAATGGTCTTTAGAGACATCCTGTCTCAGCAAACAGGAAGTAGAACCCAGGCATCTGTGTTGGTAGTCACTGAATTTATCTAATTCTTTCTTAAAACTATTAAAAATTACTTACTTCCTGACCCTAACATACTCTTCCCTGGCACCAAATCCTCTCCCCATTCATCTAGACACCTACCCTAAAGGAGGGGAAGGGCATCTCCACTCTGTAATGATACTGTGGTCTTTATGAGTTTAAGAAACTGGTTTTGCGCACCGACGTGCAGATGCAGCATCCTCAAAGGGTCCCTAATTCCATTCCCCTTGCAGAAGCCACGTCTTAATCCCTCCCCAAACAGGCTCTAAATCCATTTTTAGAGCCTGTGCAGAAAGGCCCTTCTTCTTCTTCTTCTTCTTCTTCTTCTTCTTCTTCTTCTTCTTCTTCTTCTTCTTCTTCTTCTTCTTCTTCTTCTTCTTCTTCTTCTTCTTCTTCTTCTTCTTCTTCTTCTTCTTCTTCTTCTTCTTCTTGAAGATGATCCACATCAGGGGCATTCCCTAGGCCAGGACTGGACCCTTTCTGCAGTTGGCCTTCTTCTGGAATATATCTTGGGATAGGGCCTGTGAACCCCGCCATTGTGTTACTGTATTTAATGTGTGTTGATAGCATTTTATTTTACATGTGTTTACTATATTTGTTCTGTTCTGGCTGTATTCCTTGGATTGTAATGTAAGTATCAGAGCAGCAGGTAAGGAGTGGGTAAGATACCCCTAGTTAGCATAAGGTAAAGGGAGGGGAAACAGTTGCCCACAAGCATCCAGTCAGGCTTAGACAGGTCCCTGACCACAGGCTTACAATCTAAAGAGACAAGAAACAAAAGGAAAATGGTGTGGGAGGGAGAAGGAACAGCAAAAAACTGAGGTCTTCAGTTCCAATTCTTCTGTTTATTTCTTATTGCTGGAATTTTCCTATTCTCTTTACTTTGAATTTTCTCTTCATTGATGACAAACCAGATGATGGTAGAGATGGTCAGCTGGCATCTACTCAGCCCCACCCTGCTCGGCCTCAGGACCAGATGATTTCTCAACTGGTGGATTGGCTGTCGTAGTCTCTTTGCCATCTTGTGATGGGAGCAGTTGGAAGAAGGAGGAGGCACTTTTGTGAACAAGGTGGCAGACCTCCTCAACCTGCTTCGTCTCTTCTGCTCCTCTCAGGCAAGATGGTTCGCAGCCTTGTGATGGCAGTTAGAGGAGGGAGGGGCACTGCAGGGAGCAAGATGGCAGAGCAGCCCAGCCTGCTGCCTCTCCTCCACTCCTCTCAGGCAAGATGGTTCGCAGCCCCATCTGAGTTTGAACCAGCCCCTCGAATGAGGAGTGATTTGAGTTTGAGTTGAAACCTGTCAAACCACTTGGTTCAATGCAAACTGGCAAGAAAACGAGCTAGTTGGATCATCATAGGAACTGGTGAATAATACGCTTCAGATTGCCACTGATGAACACTGTAATAGTCAAAATGCATTTGGGAAAATTCATACTTTGTGTTCTGGATTTCTTACTGACAAGATTGAGCTGTGGCTTTTGGATTTCTCACAGTGTTCATTACTAATCCTGCTTCAGCTGACCTCACATTCTTCACTCACTCATTTTCCCCAAATGCCCCTGTGAGAAATACTTGCGGACATAACAACACACACACACAGGTATTGTGGGAGATGGAGAGGAAAATAAAAGCCATTTCTGAAAGCCTTAATTTCAACTGCTGCTGCAAAACTGAAGCTGATGGAAAGGGAAAAGAGAAAAGTAGATTTAATTCCCTGCTTCAACACCAAGGGAAGAGGAATAAAAAAGTCAGTTCATATCTAGATGCTACCATTCAATGTGAGATGATACTAATTTATGTTGCTTTTTAATATCTACAATATATGAAGCCACAGGGAGAAGTCACCAGGAGACTTGGAGCGAAGTGTTATCAATACAGGGATGACACCCAGCTCTATCTCTCTGTGCCATCTGAATTAGGAGAGGTGTTTGAAGTGTTTGACAGCCACTTGGAAGCAGTAATGGACTGGATGGGGGGCAATAAATTGAAGCGGAATCCTGACAAGGTAGAGGTGGGTCTCATGTCCGTGAAGTTGGGAGGTTGTAATGGTTGTAATGGCTGTAATGGCCTTGTTGTTGTAATGGCCTTGAAGGCACAGGTGCAAAACCTGACGGTGCTCTTGGACTCTGCACTAACTCTTGGGCTCTGCACCTGAGACTCAGGTGGAGTCCATGACAAAACGTGGCTACTCCCAACCATGGCTGGATTGAAGACTAAGACCCCTTCTGGAAAGAGGTGATTTGTCCATGTTTACCCACACACTGGTAACTTCCAGACTATTGTACTGAGCTCTACATGGAACTGCCCCTGAAGACAGCTTGGGAGCCGCAGCTGGTGCAGAATGTTCAGAACAGATGGCTGGACACACATCACACCAGTCTTGTGATACACTGGCTGCTAATTCACTACCAAGCCCATACAAGGTGTGTTAACCTTAACTACAAGGCCTAAATGACTTGGGCCACAAATATTTCAAGGAATGCTTTCTTTCAGTTTTCTTTCATATTGATCGGCCTGTGCCTTAAGAGCTGTAGGGAAGGCCCTTCATGGTTGTACCACCACCATCAATAGTAAAAAGGGTGGGCACTAGGGCTAGGGCCTTCTCAGTGATAGCTCCCAGATTATGGAATAGTCCGTCTCCTGAGGTGAGTCAGGCCCTTTCACTTCACATGTCCAGAAAAGCTGTGAAAACGCACCTCTTTGTCCTGCCTTTTGGCTAACTAAGCAACAGTTTTTCTTTCCCACTTTCAGGCAATATTTTTTTTCAGTATGTTCATTTTTATATTTGGTTTTTAAGGTTGTAAACCATCCTGAAACCTCTGGATATAGGTCAGGATATGAATAAATAAATAAATAAATAAATAAATAAATAAATAAATAAATAAATAAATAAATAAATAAATTAGTGTGCTGCATTATGGAAGAACACAGAGGTGCAAGATAGCATGTAGCCCCTTGGCCTAAGAGTCTATTTAACAAGTAGAGGCCTCCGGCACAGTGAGATTTGGTCCCTCCATTATATTCCAAACACTGCAATGCGTTTATGTTCCAAAGTGAAGAACTTCATTTTCTGCTTTCATTTAAGTGTGGAAATTAATCACTGGGGAGTGTAATTAAACATATGATGCTTGAGGAAAGTAGAATAAAATTTGAAGTAGAACATCTTTAGCCTGCATTTTGTCCTCGACATGTTAGATAATGCTTAATGAAGCATTTTACATCCTATTAAAGCTTTATGGTACACAGTACCTCCTTCTTTAAAAATGCTGAAAGCCAACATATAATTACAGCTTAAAATTAGATAATACTTATCAAATGTAAACACATTATATAACTCTCCCACTGTATTGTAATAGTAACATTTAAGCATCTTGTGGCAAAGGATACCAAGTTCCCAGCATAAGGGGTTGCAAATGTCTGCATTTTACATTTTAAGCTTCATAAATGATTCTATCCTAAACAAACGTTTATGAAAAGACTGAATGAAAGTTATTTCCTTTCTACCTATAGAGCATGCTATGCTAAACAGGAAGGAATGGCTAAACAGAGATACAATGGGTTTTTCTGCATTGGGTGGTCAACCACACTATGGTCTGGTCTAGACCTTTGCTTTCCAGAAACCACAAGAAGAAGTGGATCTGGCCTGAAAACAACTAGGCCAGAAACTCCAACACCCAGCAGCTTTCATGTGCAGCCTCCAGAACCACTGCCTTCAAAGGCTCCCCAGACACAAGCAGCGGTCAGAGCTGGAATAAAATAGCTCATCACTCATTCTGGTCCAGTAGCAACTCATCCCAGCTTGGTGTGGATTCCTTGTTCCAGGATAGGACATCAAGCCCTGTCCCAGAACACTGGTTCCCATTGATCCAGATTATCTGGAGGCCCACTGATTCAGATTACATGAAGGCATGGGGCAGATCAGCAGCATCTGCACTGATGGTGCTGATTTAGCCCATATCACCCCATGGCTAAGAACAACAATTCCCAGCCTTGGAGCCCCAGGGTGTGCTTTTCAGAAATGATCCAGTAGTTCCAGAACATGAAAGTATGATGTCTGCACACCTCCTGTGACCTAGGACAAGGCCATTGGTCCAATTATAGACCAGTTTAAATAGTTGTACCTTCTTAATCAGTATCTGTCTCCAAGCTGTACAGATGGAGGGATGGGGCCTCCTTCCCCGTTTTTGCACTTACCTTGGAAGATCCAGATCTAGAAGATCTGGATCTTGGAGATGGGGTCCTCCCTAGAATTGCAGCCTCCAAGATCTCAATCTTGGTGAGGACTCCATACGTCCACATGGGCCCGCTAGCACCCAATTGCAATGGGTCTTCAGTGAGAGTGCAAAAACAACCCTTGTTGCACATTAATGTATGGATCAGGAGCCCATGATCTGGATTAAGGGACTCCTTAATTCAGATCACCAGTGAGTCAAAAAAGGGCCTTTATCAGCTTTGGCTGCATGATTCCTCATCCATCTAAAATTAACCTATGTACACCTGCTTGTGAATACCTTCACTGGATTGGGGCCCGTAATTTTTGTTTCTACGATTGCTGTCATACTAGGAGTTCTCCTAAGAAACATATCTAAAACATTTTGGAAGAATAAAAGCGTTGTTTTTAACTCTAAACTGCCTCATGGATTAGCACTTTTGCATTTACTATTTAAGATAATTATACATCCTGTAAAAGAAGCTTATTTTGCTCATTAGACTGCTTTCAGATGACTACCCACAATAGCTGGTAGGCTAGAAAGAGATTGTGTTTGGAGCATTAAGCTTTCATGACTAAAGAAATCATTAAATTCACTCCTTTTCTTTTTGTTCTCTGGTTTGTATTTTTCTTTCACAAACAGTTGTGGGTGAGTGAAGATAATTCCTTTGGAATGTAGAACGAATGTGTGTGAGAAAATAATATATAAATGAATCATTACCATATTAACAGTCTGTCAACACTTCAGTTTCTTTGCCAGCTGGTGTGACTTTGGATGAGGGTTTTATACTATAAAGGTGTACTAAGAACTACACACAAACACATGAAGCTTGTTTCGCTCCCTTTCTTCTCTCAGGTATATGCTCTCCCATGAACCACCTGACTATCCTTAACTATGGCTGCCTCTAGTCTTGCAGAATAAATTCACAGTTAAAACGTAAAAGCGCAGAACACTTACTTCACAGCAACAACCAGCCATCCTGACTCGAAAGGCAGCTCTGTAGCTTCCCCTAACAGAACTGCGGCTACATCTTCACGGCATGCGTTATTTCGATTTAAATAATTCGAAATAAATGACCCGGAACAAAGCTGTCTACACGACTTGCAAATTGATCCGGTTCCGTGGCATTCTGATTGCAGCCTTAACGCGGAATCAATCCTGGTAATCCCCACAATAGCCCTGTGCTCCCACCCATTGCCAGTCATGGTGCCCTGTGATTGGTCCTCACTCCCAGGATCCCTCCCTCCCTTCCCTTTGCGTCATCCATGCTCCACCGGGGATTCCCGTTCTCTCCCCTCCCCCTTCCCACCAGCAGCAGCAGCAGCAGCAGCATCCATCCATCCATCCATCCATCCATCCATCCATCCATCCACCCATCCTGGCGCTGCGGCACAGGCAGCTTCGCCCTGGGGCTCCTCAGTGCCCGGCTCCGCTTTGCCCGACTCCACCGCTGCCGCCGCTGCATTCTCGGCGCCTTTCGCCCCGCTGGCCGGAGCGCGCTCGCAGCCCGGGCCGCCCCTGCCTCCCCCGCCGGCGGCTCCAGCGCCCGCCGCGCCATCCATCCATCCATCCATCCATCCATCCATCCATCCATCCATCCATCCATCCATCCATCCTGGCGCTGTGGCGTGGGCAGCTTCACCCTGGGGCTCCTCGGAGCCCGCCTCCACCGCTGGAAAAGGAGGAGAGCCGAGAGGCGGGCGAGCTCAGCGTGCCCACCGCGGGGGAGGGTGAAGGGGGCTCCTCGCTCGCTCTTCCCCCGGGGGCCGGGAGGGAACTCGGAGTGTGGGGAGAGTGGGCTGGGAAAGTTCCGCGGGGACTCCCCTTTCCTTTCCTTTTTAAGTTCAGAACTGCGCAAAACTGCAACATTGTTATAAGCTACATCGCTACAGTGTAGCTTTGGAGGTAGTGGCTGTTTCAAGATTGGATTCTTTCAATGGAATCACTCTTTGGAAGCGAGCTATTGGGGGAGGGAATCCTAAACATGACGTGCCTCGAATACGGACAAGCCATTGGTTACAGTGCGATTGGGGGTGGGACAGCCTGGACACGGAATCTCATCCCGGAAAACGATACTGTCCACACAGTAAAAAATGAAACATGTATCAATGGCACGTTCCGGAGTGAGAGCTGTTGAAATCAGGATTTATTTCAAATCGGTATAACGTGGTTTAACACGGAAGAAGCGTGTTAAGCCGAACTGCCGTCTGAACTGTGAGGACTCAAATCGTTTTGAATTCGAGATAACGATGCCGAGAAGATGGGGCTTGCAAGAGTTAAGGAGGTGCTCTTGTCTTGATCTTCTCACTGTTCTGCCTTCACTGAGGAAAACTTCAAATTTTGTTTATGTTGCACAGCTGGTGTCCTCTTACCAGCATTAAGGTAAGTGTGCAGTTCCAACAGGATAATGCAATATCACGATGATCCATCAGTTGTCATGTGTGATGCCTTGACTGCACATTCTGCTGCACAGTATAAACATGTCTGGATGCAGCCTATTTCCCTGCCCGTTCCCAGCTTCAGATCTTACAGGCTTGCAAGATTAAGTAGGCTGTAAAACTGTAGGAGGAAGCATTTAAGTCAAATTTAAGTCAAGCTCGGATCCTAGTGACTGCACAAATAGATTCTTGACAGCAATGAAAAAATGGTTGCTGTTCCTTTCTTCTGGAATATTTGTCAGCTTCCCACCTAGCCTAGAGTACCATGTATTCCTAGGTAGTCTTGCATTCAAGTCTACTTAACTTCCATTATCAAAGATGATTAGCTAGAGGAAGGGATCAGGGTAATTTATTTATTTAAAATATTTATATACCTCTTCCCTTTAACATATAATCTTGAAATGGTGTACAAAGAATAAAAACAGCTAAAATCACAGTAGTTATATTTAAAAATATAATTAAAATCAAGGATGGGGAAAACAAGCAAACAAACATTCACTCTTGGAGGGCCTGGGGAAAAAGATAGCTCTTTAACTGGCATCTAAAGACCAGATGGAAGACTATTGCATAGGGTGGTGCCACCACAGATAAGGCCTAGCTATGAGTGAAGGAAGATTCAGAAGCGTATTCTATAGTCTGTCATTCTATATATTACATCGCTCTCCCATGCAATTTCTCCTTTACACAGAAATCCAAACAGAAATATCTGGAGAAATGAACACAGAACCACAACCAAGATGTGGCAGAGCTGAAAGAAGATTCCAAAGTAACCAAGTGGATGGAGTAGGTCCTTTGTGGGCACAATTCAATCAGACCAGAAAGTAGGGGAACAGAACAGATATATTTATATATATTTATCATATTGAGTCTGCTTCTCTACCCACTGTTGTTGAGGTGGCCCTTCTCTGAAAGCATGGATTTTCTCCAAGCAGCCATAAAGAGACTGTGGCTTCACAACAGCCTTTCCTAGCCACAGTCATGTGAGTGGAAATGCACATATTCACAGCATCTTCAGACTGGGTCTATGCACAAGTCCTAGAGTGGCAAAGAATCCGTTCTTCACTCGTGTTCCTTCCAGGTTTTTGGTGTTTGAACTAGCTGTGATGGGACCAAAACCATTTGCTCACCCTGCCCCCAGGGAGTCACCAAGAAGCATAACAAACATCAATGAAGCTGAAAGCTTGAAGAGTTGGGACACTTCTTCATAGGATTTCACCCATACAAGCACATAGTACCAATTTGACTTTAAAATGGTTATATAAATTCCCATTCCGTCCAGTATCAGGAATGCTATATTTCTGAAAATCAGTTGCAGGAGGAAATAAGGTAGGGGCAGTCATGTTCATATCCATGTCTTGGAGCTTCAGCTGAACCTGTTTACCTTTACTATGCTCGCTTCCAGGCTAAAAATGTGCATATTTTTATTATTATTATTCAGAGTGAATGGAAAGAAAATTCTCATTCATGTGAATAATGCCACTTTGAATATGGTAGGATTTGAATCCACTGCAAATGCTCTTTGAATGCAATTCCAATCCACTTTGAATCCCTTCCACCAGTCACATTGGTGAATCCGTTCAAATCTGTTTCAAATCCGCTTTGAATCTGCTCTGATGATGTGATTGGGCAGCCACTTTGCTGTTTCCCCACTTCGCAAATATAATGAAGCTTTGAATAAATGCAGGAAAAAAAATTGCTTCACATTTGAATGTCAGTCTTCAAAAGTAGCCAATATTCAATTCAAACGCGAATGTTTGAAGTTGTTCAAATTGTGAATCTGGTGAATATTCATGTAAATTCCTACTCCAGGCATATGTAAGAATTCCAGATCCTATAGGCTGGGCTTGAGAGAAGACCGTCTTTGTTGGGTGCTGCGGTTAAGAAGAAGAAGATTTGGCTTTTCTACCCTGCTTTTCTCACCCATTTAAGGGGACTCAAAGTGGCTGACAAAGCTTTTCTATTCTTCTCCCCACAACAGAGGGGAGGGGAATCAAACCTGGTCTTCCCAGATAAGAGTTCAGCTCCTTAACCACTAGTTCAAACTGGCTCAGTTTGTTTTCCTTTGTTTGCTTCTCTACCACACCTTTAACCAGGCATTTATAAATAAAGACCACCTCTATGGCTGTTTTGCTTTATTTTATGAAGATTATATACCATTATTATTATTATTACTATTGCATTATTACACTATAAAGTGATTAATGTTTTGTTTTTAATTTAATAGCCTTGAGCAATATTAGAAACATGGAATATAGATAGATAGATAGATAGATAGATAGATAGATAGATAGATAGATAGATAGATAGATAGATAGATTGATTGATTGATTGATTGATTGATTGATTGATTGATTGATTGATTGATTGATTGATTGATTGATTGATATTCCTGGCTTTGCTTTGGCATCCAGATGGACCTTGTAAAATACCAAATATATTTTAAATTTTAATATTCCCATCCCCCCTTTTATCAGTACACTGATAGTGTTTGGTAGAAAACTGTATGATACTGTAGAGTTATTTGCAGGAAGTGATTTACCAGCCACTTATTCTTATAGAGTTACACTCAAGAAACCAAGCTGTTATCATTTACGAAAAATGTTTAATTCTCTAAACCTTTTACAGTCATTTATCTTTTCTCACTACAGCCTCTCAGAACATTAATGAAATGGAGAAAAGACATTTTTAAAAAGGTATTACAACAAATAATGAAATACAATCTAAAGGTTTATTTTTTTTCAAAAATCGATTAGGAATAAAGATACTTTATGTCTTTATCCCTTCATTTTCTGTTGTCAGCTGTCCTACTTTTCCTTCTTGGCAAAGATCCATTAAGAAAGGTTTCAGGTGCATCTAAAACTTGGTAGACAGTTCCATTTTGCCTGTAACGGACAGAAATTACAACTCTAATCCTACTGACTGAGACAGATTTGTTCTCACAATACCTGCTTTTCTATTGCTGAGCTCTATTCACTTTCCTTTTAGCTCGGATTGTAATTGTGTATGTACTATGTCAAGCAGACTCTCTTAAGGATTGTTTACATTTTGTTCCACAAGTCCAACAACCCGGCTTAAGAAAGCACTTCAAATTTATTTCTTAAAGAGCTTCCTTTCCATTACCTAAATGTGTGGCTTTCCTGAGGGCCATAAAATGCTTCAGGTGCTTGAAATATTCCAGATGTTGGATGATAGCTCTAAATAGCAACCATCCGTACCTCAATGCTTTGCTAATGATATACCATACTCTCTGGGTGTATTTTAAAGATAGGCTATATCTATCTCTTTCTTAGAATTTTCAATGGCAAAATTAACATTGTTAAAAACAAACGTAAACAAGTTGAATAATATAGTGTGCAAAATCAGGTTGGTAGTCTAGTTTTTCACCATTCTACTTTAAAAAATCATTGATGCTCATTTAATTCTGCTTTTTCATCCCTTCTCTAGCAGCCACAGTAGAAAAAGTGTGAGAGGTAGGCTACATCCAAACAGTGACTGAATAACCCACTAGCAAGGGATAGCACCAAATGCTGATTCTCCACCCTTGCTTGCTGCACAGTGCCGCAGCTGGCACTATCTTTGCACATTTTAAATTACATGTTAGTGATGAGCACGAATGGGATTTTTTTTTGTATTGAATCAAATGTAAGAAAATTTGTATTCATTCAAATAGATCCCCTTCAAATGTGGTAGGATTCTATTCCATAAGAATGTATTCGTATATCCAATATGAACTAATACAGAGCAGATATGTATCCTGTAACATATCCACTCTGAAAGTGTTAAACCCGCCCTGAATCCACTTTGATTCTGCTCTCAATCCATGTTGAATTCACTCTGGATCCATTGCAGATGTGACTGATGCAGCCACTTTCCCAGCTCCTCAGTTCACGAATGTTCCAAAACATTTGCATGAATACGAATGAAATTCTACAAATGTCGTAAAATTCTATTTGTATATGAATATCCGAATTCATAGAAATTCATACAAATATCAAATGTTACGAATATTCATGCACATCCCTATGACATGTGCTTCTGGGCATTTGGAGTACCTGATGTGCTTGCTGTCACTTCTGCACATGCATGGATGCCTATTTGGCCTCCAAACATGCCAGCTGAACAAAGCTACAATGGCACCTCCATCCAGAAAGTAAACAAGGCAGCCTAAAAAATGCCAGAGTTGGAAAATCTGTGACAAGTGCCTGGTGGGGGGGGCGGGGGGAGATACCATGTCTATGGTGAGGTTGCCTGTTTCCCATAAGTCAGCTGAGGATCCTGGACAGATGAGTCTTGATGCTGATGAGTCTTCAGCAGTGATGGCAGAAGCAGGGCTAAGAATAATACAGTCTCTGCCTCTCCCTCAGACAAGGAGTGGCCATATTAGGCCATGACCTTGGGGATGATTGCATGAACACAGGAAGTGGTGGCAGAGGTCAACTGAAGGTCTGCATTGTTGGAGGAGGTTGGGGAACTATAGGAAGCACTGCAAAAGCTCTTCCTACTGCTCTGCCTTAATAGCAGAATAATGAACATTTTGATTGGTTTGAGGAATGGTGGAGATCATTGAACAGATGATGAAAAGCTGTGTCCTGGAAATCTAATTCTGTTTCACTAGGACATCATGCATTTAGAATGTCCAAGGGTCCTAGTTCCTACCCTGCCTAAATTCTTCTGACAATCAGTTCAACAAACTACTTGCACACCATTATCATATTGGCCTCTGCTTTCTCTGAATTTCTCCAGGTTTTTTTTTTATTTTCTCTACAGCATAACATTAGAGCCAGGGGGTAGACAAGTGGAAGTATTTCTTCATCCAAAGGGTCATGTCTATGGAATTTGCTGCCAGAAGAGGTGGCAACAGCCTAGATAGTTTTAAGAAAGGGTTAGACAAATTCATGGATGTCAGATATATCAATGGCTACTAGAATGGAGGCTTGAATGGAGGCTGAGGAGACAGGTAGGATGCCTCTAAAGGTCATTGGCAGGGATTCAAGAGCAGATGAAGGTTTTGCCTTTGCCTTCTGATTGAGATGTCTATAAGCAATTGGTGGGTCATTGTGTGGGACAGGATCCTGGACTAGATGGGCTATGGCTATGGATGTGCACAATTGGGTTTTATGAATCAAATGCCAAAAAACCCAATTGATTCATAATGAATCAAATGTTAGAAAATCCGTACTCATTTGAATAGATTCCCTTCAAATGTGGTAGGATTCTACTTAACACAAATGTATTCATACAAAATCATATGAGTATCTAATATGTATCCGATACAAATGAATATGTCTCCGATATGTATCTAACACAAACACATAGGTATCCAATATGTACAAACATATCCGCTCTAAAAGCGTCAAATCCAATCTGAATCCACTTTTAATCTGCTCTCACTCCATGTCAAATTTACTCTGGATCCATTGCAGATATGACTGGCGCAGCCCCTTTCCCACCTCTCCAGTTTAACGAATGTCTGAACTATTTGTACTAATGTCTGAAACATTTGTATCTGTCAACAGGTGTTAATGTACAGATGTAACATTTTGATCAGTTTGATTTGTGTATGAATGTCAAAATTCATACAAATTCATACAAATAACGAATGTTACAATTATTCGTGCACATCCCTAGCTATGGCCCAATCCAGCAGGGTTCCTGTTTTACATTCTTATGTCTCGCATACAAGAATAAAAACGGAAGTTGACAGACATTTAGCTGATTATAAACTTTGCTTCTGTTTTGGTCTGTTAACGTTCATCTAGCTTGGCACTTCCTAAATACTAAATCTACTTTATTGAGCTGAATTCATCCTGTTTCTTTTAGTGGTTCTGTGTACTCTGGATTTAATGATCAATATTGTGACTTCTTTTTAATGATGTATTTTGAAGGATAATGTAAATGTTCATGAGATGCTTCACTCACAGCTTTTTGGATTTATATTACTGAAGATGTTTTTCTTATGCTCACATAGGGCGCGTCTTCATGGCATGTGTTATTTCGGTTTAAAGAATTTGAAATAAAAGAAACGGAACAAAGCTGTCCAGACGACTTGCAAGTTAAACCGGTTCCGTGGCATTCCGATTCCAGCCTTAACCCGGAATCAATGCTGGGAGTCCGGACGGCAGCCCTGTCCTCCCGCCCATTGCTCTCTGATTGGTGTTCCCTCCCAGGATCCCACCCTCCCTTCCCTTTGCATCATCCGTGCTCCGCCGGGGATTCACTGTCCGATCCGGCCATTCTCTTCCCTCCCCCTTCCCAGCAGCAGCAGCAGCAGCAGCAGCAGCAGCAGCAGCCATCCATCCATCCATCCATCCATCCATCCATCCATCCATCCATCCATCCATCCATCCATCCATCCATCCATCCATCCTGGCGCTCCTCGTTGCCCGCCACCGCCGCTGCCGCCGCTGCCACGTTCTCGGCGCCTTTCGCCCTGCTCCCTCCCAGGATCAGCCCCAAAGTAACAGAGATTAGACCTCCCGCCCTCATCGCTGTGCAGCTCTGGATCCCCGAGGGGACCGAGGGGCTTTTCCTTTGCTTTCACAGGGCACACAGCAGCCGCAGCAGCAGCAGCAGCAGCCATCCATCCATCCATCCATCCATCCATCCATCCTGGCGCTCCTCGTTGCCCGCCACCGCCGCTGCCGCCGCTGCCACGTTCTCGGTGCCTTTTGCCCTGCTCCCTCCCAGGATCAGCCCCAAAGTAACAGAGATCAGACCTCCCGCCCTCATCGCTGTGCAGCTCTGGATCCCCGAGGGGACCGAGGGGCTTTTCCTTTGCTTTCACAGGGCACACAGCAGCCGCAGCAGCGACTCAAAACCCCTTCATAGCCACAGCTTTTAAAATACAAGCTCCAGGGCTTTCCTTTCCTTTCCCTTAAAGTTCAGAACTTAGGCGATTCCGAAGATGTCTGGATCCCCTTTTCCCACCTGCGCTTCCCTCACGCGGAGAGGCTGGGCTGGAGGGGACCGAGGGGCTTTTCCTTTGCCTCACAGGGCACACAGCAGCCGCAGCAGCAACTCAAAACCCCTTCATAGCCACAGCTTTTAAAATACAAGCTCCAGGGCTTTCCTTTCCTTTCCCTTAAAGTTCAGAACTTAGGCGATTCCGAAGATGTCTGGATCCCTCTTTCCCACCCCTGCTTCCCTGGCGCCGAGAGGCTGGGCTGGAGGGGACCGAGGGGCTTTTCCTTTGCCTCACAGGGCACACAGCAGCTGCAGCAGCAACTCAAAACCCCTTCATAGCCACAGCTTTTAAAATACAAGCTCCAGGGCTTTCTTTTCCTTTCCCTTTTTAGAGTTCAGAACTTGCGCAAAACTGCAACATTGTTATTAAGCTAAATCGCTACAGTGTAACCTTGGAGGTAGTGGGTGTTTGGAGGCTGGATTCTTTCAATGAAATCACTCTTTGAAAGCAAGCTATTGGGGGAGGGAATCCTAAACATGTGTGAGGGTGTCATGAAAGCCTGCCTCTGTGTGTGTGTGTGTGTGTGTGTGTGTGTGTGTGTCTACCGGCTCGCTCCCTCCCCAGGAGGGGAAGACTAGCTAGGCTTTCTGCGGCCGGGCTCCCTCAGCCAAATTCTTCTTGCCCGCCCCAGGGGAATCCAAAACGCTGATAGCCTCCTCCTGCCCAATCCCCTCCTCTCCGTCTCTCCCCCCAACAACTCTCAGCACACACTCCGGAGCTGTAGCGCTGCTGTGTGAAGGCTGCTCCAAGAAGTTCA
This sequence comes from Aspidoscelis tigris stejnegeri, assembly GCA_023333525.1. Taxonomy (NCBI): domain Eukaryota; kingdom Metazoa; phylum Chordata; class Lepidosauria; order Squamata; family Teiidae; genus Aspidoscelis; species Aspidoscelis tigris. Next base: position 31,570,811 of record JALMGA010000004.1, on the reverse strand, counting down.
GGCTTGCAAGAAGTGATCCAAAAAAAGTTTTTGCTTCAGATCAGGCAGGGAAACACCCCCCCCCCAATGACGTCCGCAAAATACGGACAGCCATTGGGTAGATTGCGATTGGGGGAAGGGCACCCTGAATACGGATTCTCTTCCCTTTACACGGTACTGTCCACACAGTTAAAAAGGAAACACGTATCGACGCACGATCCGGAGTGAGACCTGTTGAGATCAGGATTTATTTCTAATCGGGATAACGTCCTTTAACACGGAAATACCGTGTTAATCCGAAGTGCCGTCTGAACTGCGCGAACTCAAAACGTTTTGAATTCGAGATAACTATGCCATGAAGACGCACCCATACAGTTCTGCATTCAAGGCCAGGATTAACCGATTTCCTTAAACTTTAGCTATCCAGGCCAGGGTTATCCAGCAAGGCACCTGCTTTTTCAGGCTGATTCAAGCTAGTAATTCCACTGATGACTACTGGAGAGAGATTTTGCAGTAAGTGTAAACTCCTTTGTGCACTAGACTGGTCAGATATGACTGGAACGTGTCAGATTCACAAGCAATGTGATTTATTAGTTACCATGTGGGGTTCATCGCTGTACTGTGCCATGTATTGAAACTGGATACAGCACTGAGCTAATTGGGATAAATGATTCAGCACAGTTAGAGCATAAAGGTCAAAAAGAAAAACAGATTGCCTTAAGTGGAACTAATGGTGTGGTGAAGAAGGGAAGCTGGAAGAACAGCAAGTACAAACAAGTGTTTATAATCATGTTTTGGTTCAAGGGCTCTCACTACCTGCGCTGCAATTTCACGTGATTTCCCTACACCCATGCATGTGACACTTGGCTTTGCCATGTGTAAATCGCCACCACTCTGCTTTGTGATGAAGAAGAAAATCCCATTTTTTTTTACTACACAAAGGCTTCCAAGTGAGCTAGCCAGGCATATTTATTTATCTGGCCATTCCATACAATTGGATTAATATTAACTTCATCAACAAGACTCAAAACAAATCATCATTTCATGGCAATTACATGGTCAGGATGGTAATGGATATCACCAGCAAAATCATAGACTTTTGGAATTCAGTTTGGAAACATCAAAGTATCTCACCCACAGGCATAATTGAACTTGTAGTGCCAGAATAACCTTATGGGAGTTCAGGAGACAAAACTTTAATCCATTTCATCTCAGGGAAGTATCCAGATCTGGCAAAGAGAACTAAATAATTGATCAAGAACATGCAAACACTCTTAAGAGGGCAAACCAGCAGTTCTTCCTCACACACTGTTCACTAGCAGTGCATCAGCACTGGATACCTCTGCCAAAGTGTACACGCGCACGCTAATTAAAAGGTGATTCATCCAATTCCTGTTGTTCTTTCCAATAGCTATTAAAGCAAAGATCATTAGGAAAAAAAAATTATGTAACAAGCAAGGAAGTGTCCCACTCTCTTTTTATATCATGAGAAACTTGAGGTGCAGAGAGAGCAGGCAACTTGTTAGGTAAGTCTAGGTCATATTGTTAAATATTGGCTCATAGCTATCAGAACATTTTGCTTTTTTTCCCCCTCATAGTAATTCTTATGGGTCATAAAAGGTAAGGCCCTTTCAGCACTGGGCCTTATTCCAGATTATAACCAGGAATAGGGACATTGTGTCTGCTTGCAGGTGCAGACCACAACAGGCTGTGCCTGGGCCTGCCATATCTGCATCACCATGCAGACAGCAGGCCACTGTTCCCAGAATATAATCCAGAATAAGGCTCAATGCAGAAAGGGTCTAAGACTGCATCCCTTGCAGATGCAGGATCCATGGTGGAAAGCCCACACAGGGCCTGTTAGGGATGCTGGGCAGGGAGAAAAGGCAGAATGTTTCAGCTGAGTAAGGAAGGAATGGATAGGCAGATGGGAGACACTTGTGATGGAAATAAATTGGCAGAGATTAACGGTTGCTACCTCAGTCTTTTCTTTAATTTTAAAAGTTTTTCTTTATATACGTACTGCACAGAACTTGGGGGAACACTTAAGCTTCACAGTATAATTCCAAGTTACTTAAACATCAGGGATATCAATCTGTCAAGGCAGGAAGCATAAGCAATTGTGAGTCAATTTCATCTGCTTTGGTGCAAATGAAAGTTGCAACAGGTTCACTGAAGGGGCAACAGCAAGACAAGCCTCAAATAGGGAATGCTTTTGCAGGTGGTGGCTACGGACAATACTCTCACCTTATCATCCCTAAGTGTCTCTAGTTTTATGTTTAGCTAGTGTCCTTGTCACTACTGGTAGCATGTGGCACTCCATTAAGTCCATTCAGGTTGCACAGGTAGTTCAGTTCCTTCAAGATGGAACATCCAAGAAGGTCTGATGTTTTTCCCAGTACAGTCTCAAAAGAATGGAGCAGATTCCAGGACATGAGCCATTACATGAGGACAGATGGAAGGGACATAGAAGGACATAAACCAGCATCAGAACCAGTATCTGCTTCTCAGTACAAGGAGGAAAGGAAGAACACCTCCAGAACCCTGCAAAATGATCTCCAGCACCCTGCTGATGTGCATGTTTCTGACCAAACCATTATAAACAGACTCTAAGAGGGTGGCCTGACCTGTGCTCACAGACCTGCACTGAGCAGCTTGATTGGCATTTGCCAAAAAATACCAGAATTGTCAGATCTGCCACTGGTGCTATAATCTCTTCACAGATGAGAGCAGGTACACACAGCACATGTGGCAAACAGACATGAAAGCACCTGGATGTGTGTTATATCATGATCACTCTTAGGTACTGAGATGAAATTGTCAGAGCCATTGTCAGACCTTACATTGATGCAGTGGACCCTAGGTTCCTCCTGGTGCAGGACGATCCCTGGCCTCATGTGGCCAGAGTATGTAGGCAGTTCCTGGATGACAAAGACATTGATGCCATTGACTGGCCCTTGGGTTCCCCAGACCTGAATCCAAAGCCCCATCTTCACGGCATCGTTATCTCGAATTCAAAACGATTTGAGTCCTCACAGTTCAGACGGAAGTTCGGCTTAACACGCTTCTTCCGTGTTAAACCACGTTATACCGATTTGAAATAAATCCTGATTTCAACAGCTCTCACTCCGGAACGTGCCATTGATACATGTTTCATTTTTTACTGTGTGGACAGTATCGTTTTCCGGGATGAGATTCCATCTCCAGGCTGTCCCACCCCCACTCGCACTGTAACCAATGGCTTGTCCGTATTTGAGGCACGTCATGTTTAGGATTCCCTCCCCCAATAGCTCGCTTCCAAAGAGTGATTCCATTGAAAGAATCCAGTCTCGAAACAGCCCCTACCTCCAAAGCTACACTGTAGTGAGGTAGCTTAGTAACAATGTTGCAGTTTTGCACATTTCTGAACTTTAAAAAGGAAAGGAAAGCCCTGGAGTCCCCGGGGAACTTGCCCAGCCAGAGACACGTTGCCCCCACTCCGCCGCTGGCTGCCACTGCTGGCTACTCCACACGCTCAAGCCCCCTGAACCACCACCACCACCCTGGGACTTGAGCATGCGGAGCGGCGATCGCCCACTCTCCCCATTCTCCGATTTCCCTCCCGGCCCCGGGGGGAAGAGCGAGCGAGGAGCCCCCTTCGCCCTCCCTGTGGTGGGCACGCTGAGCCTGCCCGCCCCTCGGCTCTCCTCCTCTTCCAGCCTTGCGTCGAGGGAAGAGCAGGCAGCGGTGGAGCGGGGCAAACGCCGCTGCCGCCGCCACCGCTGGCTGCTCTTCCCTTGGCACGAGGCTGGAAGAGGAGGAGCGCCGAGGGCTGGGCGGGCTCAGCATGCCCACTGCGGGGAGGGCAAAGGGGGCTCCTCGATGGATGGATGGATGGATGGATGGATGGATGGATGGATGGATGGATGGATGGATGGATGGATGGATGGATGGATGGCTGCTGCTGCTGCTGCTGCTGCTGCTGCTGCTGCTGCTGCTGCTGCTGCTGCTGCTGCTGCTGCTGCTGGTGGAGGTGGGAAGGGGGAGGGGAGAGAATGGGAATCCCCGGCGGAGCATGGATGACACAAAGGGAAGGGAGGGTGGGATCCTGGGATGGAACACCAATGAGAGAGGGGGGGTGGGCAATGGGTGGGAGGACAGGGCTGCCGTCTGGACTCCCAGGATTGATTCCAATTTAAGGCTGAAATCGGAATGCCACTGAACCGGGTTAACTTGCAAGTCGTGTAAACAGGATTAACCCGGTTCACTTATTTCGATTTCCTTAAACCGAATTAAGGCATCCCATGTGGATGCAGCCCAATTGAGTACCTCTGGGACATTATGTATCAGTGCATCCAACCCCACCAAGTAGTGTCACAAGCTGTTCAGGAGCTCACTGATGCCCAGTCCTGGGAGGGGATCCCCCAGGACACCATTAGGATTGGGCCCAGACATTGTCAGGAGTGCATAGCAGCACATGGGGGTGCTACACACTAAGTCACATTATGAGTTGCTGTGATGAAGTTTAGGTAAATTGAATGCGGCAGTGATTTCAGTTTTTTACTTTGATCGTTGGGGTGATCTGGAATCCAGCCAGATGATTTTGGTTGATGATTTTGGTTGATGATTTTGGTTTCCATTGAGTGTTGATATGTCATTTCATTCTCAACAAATTACACAATTTATATCAGTAAAGATTTTCAACTTGAATCTTTCATTCATCAAGATCTAATGTATGAATTAAATGTTCCCTTAAATTTTTTGAGCAGTTATATATATATATCTGTAACCTGTAGTAATGCCTCTTTCTTTCTTAGGAGGAAGATGCTGTATGTACACTATGCATCTTTACCACTAGACTAGTATAGCCAAGGCTACCAGAAGCCCCCTTTCAGCACCTTAGTTCAGTCCAAATGGATTAGCATCCACAAATGTGGATGCGCACCATACTCTAGTTTCCTGCATTTAACTGCACACCTTGGTACCCCACTGAAATGGATCCCTGGGGGTCTCTGAGGCCAGGAACTTTAATTCCTGCCATTGAAACCCTTGAAGCCAGTGTGGGGGTTGTCCCAGAGCAGCCAACTAAATGTGGATGGCCTTGATCTGAGACAATTGGACCATTACTGGTCTGCCCCAGTAACAACAGAGCAGTTTGAGCAGTCCAACAAAGATAAGTGCAGAAATGGCCTGAGTCTACCTTTAGAAAGCGCTGACACTTTGTACAGCTGGAGCTACTTGACTCATTTTCCCTTTGGTCCCACCCACCACTGACTAAAAACTTATCTTGTGTTGGTGAAACTTGAATGAGGCATTGATGTTTTCTCCGTTATCTCGCCCTCCCCTCGCACACAGTTTGTCTTCAAACATTGCAGTGCATAACATCAGTGAATTACCTGCAAAGTCCCCAGAATCTCTTTCATGAGATGGAATTTATCTTCCAAGAACACATAAAGCTGCCTTCTTGCAACTCTTTCCTGACATGAATGTTCTTTCAACTGATGATCTAATAGCCTCAGTGGTTCACAGTCTGGTGTCTTGCTTCTGATATAGTTCAAAAAAGGACGAATAAGATGGGAGAGAGAATACAAGTTCATTGCTGAATGGAAGAAGTCTAGAAGGAGAGAAAGTATTTTGTTGGAAGTAGCTGCCAGTCAAAAAAAATTCAAATCACAGGAAGCTGGAAAGCAATAGGATGGAGAGGTAAAAACAAGAAACAGCCAAGAAAATTCTCTTTGTGAAGAATTATTCTGTATCACAAGTGCAAGGTTGGTCCTCAAGCAAATGTATATCTGCAAGGAGGAAGATTCAATGTGGAATAAGCCATGAATGCTACATTTGGGGAAACCTGGACTCAATCTCTTCTGAAGTGATGGTTCTCAAACTTCAGTTCTTCAGGTGAACAACTTCCAAACACTCCACATTTTCACAGAATGTTGAGAGTGGAATGCTGGGAACTGTGATTCAGGAAGACCTGGAAGGTCACAGTTTGAAAGCCACTGCTCTGAACCATAAAGCCCATTACTGTGTATTTTATGTCATGATCTCACCTTCAGTGTAAACCTTTTTCAGCCTACATTCAGGTCTGACCAGTCACACACCTTTTTCTTTCTATCCACTTTCCTTGTGGACTTTCCACTAAAGTCCAAAGATAAAATGGATAGAAATGAAAAGATGTGAGCAGTCAGACCTGAAGATAGACTGAAGAAGGTTCAACTGAAGGTGTGACCATGGCCAGTTTGCTCTGGCCTTGAGTTAAAAGGGGACGCATTCTCCCTTCCCACTTACAGACACTGTTGTTTTAATATATGCTTTTATTGTTTTAATACATTTGATTTTAAATGTTGTTACCTGCCCTGGGACGTTCAGGTATAGGGTGGGATATTAATAAATAAATAAATAAATTACTCACAAAATTGCCAGGAAGGTAAAATGGAAGAACCTATATTCTTCAGCTTTATCCAGCTAGGAAAGCATAATCATTTTTAAGTCACCTATCTTCTCACAGACCTGGGGATGGAATGACTGTTCATATGAAGAAGCAATTGGATATGAAGTCCTGCCTGTCAGTGAACCACCCTAGATCCTCAGCTGGTTTGCTGTCAGGAAGATTTCATTTCTAATTGCTCTCTCCTCTCCTCTCCTCTCCTCTCCTCTCCTCTCCTCTCCTCTCCTCTCCTCTCCTCTCCTCTCCTCTCCTCTCCTCAATGAAGCCATAATTGATGGAGGGTATAAGGATGATTTGTGCCAGCCTTTGCTCCTCAGGAAATTAAAGGAAATATAGGTGGAAAATCAATAGGAAGGAACAGGAAGTGAAAAAACAGCAGGTGTTATGTTAAAATTTGCAGCATTTTTCAACCATATGTCTTTCAGGTGTTAGCCCATCCTGAATCTGCCAAGCGTCTTGTGACCCATCACATATCACTAGGCCCTGATAGTGCACTTTCAAATTCTACACCTTACCTGCAGGCATTGCCCTTAGATTCTGCTTACCAATTTCCAGCATCTGGGCCTCTGGGAATGCCCAACCATACTACTAACCCCCCCCCCCACACACACACACATTCACAAAACATTCCTGATGTTTTTTACTCTAGAACGCATTATGCATGGCCAGGATGGCCAATGGTCTGGAGTGATGAAATAAAAAGCCCCAAATATCTGGGAAATATCAGGTTAGAAAAGGCTGGGAATTGTTGCATCTCCTTTCAGAAGACTATATGACTGTTCACAGGTTACATTCATTCAAACAAATATCCAGCACTTGTCAGACCTGAATTGCTCAACCCTACGAAAGTTTTTCAGCAGACCTTCCCCCTCTGTGCTGTCCTAAGCAAAGTGTTAGATGGCACAGATCGGGGCTGGTTGCTTGATTTATTCATTCTTGGTACTGAATGTGGTTTTCCTTAAGTAGTTGGAAAAACTCTGCATATTTGCATTAACCAGTATTATTTTTCATTCAGATCTATCTCTTTTTTTGACCCTTCAGCTGCTGTGGAAATAAATCATGCTATTACTCAAATCCTAAAGGAAGTTTTATCTCACTGTAGCATAATAAATCTTGGTTAGAACGCAGCAGGATTGTTTTTAATTTAACGATTCTGTAGTCAAAAAATGTTCAGGTTGTGACAAAATCAACAAAAGCCAGGAAATTTAAAGTTAATGTTGAATCTCATCCATAAAGCACCTCATTAAGCCTCGTCATTGCATCCTGTATCATTTCTAAAGACATCTGCACTTGCTCACAATTACTGAGCTAGTTATGGCCAGGATACTGAGCCAGTAACATTTAAGGTAGGAGCTATGCAGGTTCCCTACAGGAATGGCATATCCCAGTTTTACCTTCCTGCAACACAGCCAGCAGAACCTGGCAAGCAAACCTCAAAAGAAAAGAAAAATCCCAGGAAAAAATCTATAGAAGATGAGAGGCCCTTTTTGCATTTAGGCTGTGGTCATACTTAAGGTTTAATCCAGCTTCAGTCCTCTTTCAGAGTGTGAGGATCCATCAGCTAAGTGACAAGCTGTTTTATTTCAGTGTTAAATAACTCAGAAAATTCACCTTTGGGTTAGATAATGTGGAAAGAAAATTACTGGTCACTTTGCTGATGTGTTCTCTCACTCTGAAAGTGGACTGAAGCTGGATTAAACCTTATGTGTTACCACAGCCTAACATTCAGGAGGGAAGTCCTCAAGGCAAATGCTGGTAAAGAATACCAGCCTGAATGGCTGTAAGAAAGGATTAGATAAACACAATGGTTACTAAAATAGTCTAGTGCTGCTTCCAGGTTAGAGAGACAGCCATCATGTCCCTCAAGGCCATTTGTAGGGAACTGAGGTTTGCCTTTTCTTCTGCTTGAAGTCCAAAAACAGTTGGCAAGCCACTGTGTGAGACAGGATGCTGGACTAGATGTTCTTATGTTCACATGACATTATTTTTTACTGTGGCTACAGTTCCATGTCCCCTCGACCAGAGATTTGTGAAAATTCATGGCAACATCTGTCAGGGAAGGAGAAACAATAAATAAATAGTTTCATTATCTAACTGGACATCAGATCTGAGTGGGCAGAACTGGAATTTCATTGTAGTGGATAAAACTTTTGAAAAAGGTCCTCTTAGTTTAATGGAGATGGATATTTTACTGGATTGCATGGCTGGGGCAAGTCATGGATTGCTTCTTGGCAGATATTGGTTGTGGGGCAAAATGCTGGCTGTAAGTTTCACTTTCATCTACCTTGGCCTGTGTTCTGGTGCGCCATGAAGTGAGAGTTCAGCATTCCACCAGCACCAGATTCAAGGATGGAGAGAAAGAAGAAGAGAGAGAAAGCCAGGAATAGCTGCCTCCATCCATACTAGCCTGTAGCTGCAGTTAATGGAACCTGTCCCTTTCAAACACAAGAGTCTTTAAAAAAGAAAAAGAAAAGCAGAATGGAAACAGCAGGCCAATCTGTCCACTTTTCTGGCTAGCAGAAATCTGCAAAAATTTGGAAGTAATGCATTATTTGCCACTTGGCTTCATATGCCATCTCAGTCCCACTTGCAATAGCACTGCAATTCAGTAGTTTACAATTTCACACTTGTTCTTTATCCCACCATGGGTTTGTTCCACTCTTTGGTTTAATTTCCAGATATTCTGTAGCACTGTATGGCTGTTTAGAGTCCCAAAATGAAATGGCTATCAACAGAAATCTGTTTTTCCAAATGGTCTTATTGCAGCAAAATATACACAACATATCCCAACTTCAATGTTATATCTATAAAAGAAGCTTGATAGATGCTTTGTATACGACGTTTATCTTCACACCCATTAAAAAGATAATGCTTGCCACCAGTGTGAAGTAGCTATGAAGATAAATGTTTTCAAAGGATCCATGTTATTGGGCTTAAAATATACCGTTCACTCTGTATTCCATTTCATTATTAGATTTTGGAGAACTTTCTTTTTCCTGAGAAGCTTAAAGACATAGCTGCCATACAGCCTGATCTCAGTCAATCAAGGATTCATAAAACATGTGATTATTATTTTTTCTGTACAGGCATCATTCCATAGAATAATCAGTCATTTTAGCTCCTTCATTATGCATGAATATGTATTTTATTTTTACTATATGCCACTTCCCAACAGAAAGGAAAAATCTCAAAGAGGTATATGAAATAAGATTAAAAACAAAGATAAAAACACTTTATAAATTAAGCAGTTCAAAATGCATTATGGGCTTGTCATTGGTGGCATTTATTTACTTATTGAAAATATTTGTATACTCCTTCCCATTAAAAATATAATCTCAAAGCTAGCCAAAAAGTGGAGCCCCTTTGTCCTCACATCTCTCTTGGGGCGAATCCCCACAGCAAGCTTATTTCGCTTTTCCTAAACCGAAATAATAGAACTGGATGCAAACGCGAATTTGCCTGTTCCCATTACTTTTAACTTAATCACATTGGATCTGGATTCTGAGGATCTTACATGGCGTACGTGACTCAAGGGGGGACTCAAGTGGCTACTTTTTAAAAGCTGCTTTTCGGGGCTGCTCTGCCCTCTTCCTCCTGGCATGGACGTGCCACCCATAAGGGACCCCTTCACCGAGCCTAACTGGGTGGCTGGGTGGCTGCTGCTTGCCTGGATGGAGGAAAAATGGCAGTGGGCAGCCAGCCAGTGATTCTTTCCCCTCCTCTCCCCATTGCTCAGGGCACACAGCAGCAGCGGCAACTAAAGCCCCTTTGCTTTAAACATTCACATTCAGCTGCTTTGCTCCCTTTCCCTTTCTAAAGTCAGAACTCCAAAGAGCTAGAATTGCACAAAATTGCAACATTGTTATTCCAACCATCAAGGTGTGAAGTGGTTCCATCACTACAGTGTAGCGATCCCTGTTAAGTGGATTTTTACACTGAAATCACTGTCTTTGGAAGCAAGCTATTGGGAGAGGGAAAGCCTAAACATGGATTCTCATCTCTTAAAATGGTACTGTCCACACAGTAAAAAATGTAAAACATTTCAAGTGCACGATCTGGAGTGAGACCTGTTGAAATCAGGATTGAGATTCACCACACTTTGGGGTGGTTTAACATGGGGAAAGCGTATTAAGCCAAACTGCCGTGCGGACTCCGAGGATTGAAAATGTTTTGAATCCGAGATAAGGTTGCCGTGAAGACATGGCCTTGGAGGGGTAGGGTGGCAGATAGCATGGTGTGCCTGATTCATTCAGCTGCCAAACAGCACAGAGAGAATGAGCAAACAGGTAGGCAAAGGGGAAGTCTCTGGTTCCCAACAAAGCGTATAGAGCAGGGCAAATGGGGGAAAGAGGCAGGATGCTCTATCCCAGATTTGCCACCTGGTATTCTGATGAACATGCCTTGCCCTATTTCCAGCTCCTCAACCAAGTCCTCCTCTTCCATGTCCAGCTAGTACTGCCTCATCAGCCTCACATCCTATCCCACTTGGCCTGTGTCCTCACCTCACCTCCTCAACCATGTCCTGTTCCAGACAATGGAAATTATCTCCAAGGCTGCCTACCCTCTGACATCATCCAGTGGAAAATGCACAATCATTTTACCTTGCTTGTAGGGATGCACACTTTGCCAAATTCCCACAGTCAATTTGATGCAAATCGAATGGAGGAATATTTGGCTTCATCCAAATCCACTCCCAACAAATGTTGGGGGGCTTTGGCTTTGCAGACGAACATCAGAGTAATGTTTGCAAATGTTTGTGAACGAAGGGAAATCCCTCACCCCACCCCACCCCTCCCTTCCCACCCACCCCACTCACCTGCTGCCATTGTCATCATGCACTGCTCCAAAGCTGAAATTGGCCTTTCACATGTGTGTGCACAGCTCACAATCTGGGGATCGCCGCAATCCCTGGGTGAGGAGCTCCACATGCAGACCCAGAGGGCCTACTTGAGTCTACAAGAAGCATATGGTGACAACAACGATGGTGCAGCCAAAGGTAAAGGTAGGGACAAGAAGTTGAGGGGAGAGATCCATCCTTAACGGAAGCTTTAATGAATGCTGGATCCATAGATTCATGGACACAAATGTCAAAATTCTTATGAAATCATACAAATTGCAAATGTGCCAAATATTCATGCACATCCCTACTTGCTTGTCTCTTCAAGGGACTAACACCTCACACAGGGGTATGGGTGAAGTGAAGTGGGGTGGATGGATGGATGGATGGAACACAGATGTGGGGGTTCAAGCCATCAGTTAAAAACAGAGGCTATCATTTGCTTAATGTGCACCTAGTTTGTTGAATGAAAATCTCCGTTTGCTCCCTACAAGAGCCATCTCTCACCTTTATTCACCTTCCTCTGTCTCTTCATGGGAGACAGGTGAGGTAAAGGGACTGTGCTCTCCCACCTGGATGATGGTAAAGGGTACAGGATTGGTTTCAGTTGTTGGCAAACCCTCCCTCATTATTGACCACAGTGTACATGGAGCCTAATAGTATCTGGATGTGAAATGAGGATCTGAATAAGTATAAACTGCATCCCTAGAGTCTGGAATAAGTAATCTGAGATTCTTTTAGAGCAGCTTATCATGTTTCTCTTTTGAATTTAAAACTAGAAAATTTGATTGAATAGCCAGCATGTCTCATAAATATCCTGTGGATTAACGTTAGCCAGTATAGTGGTGACAGACAGACCTGGACTGACTATTAAAGCTAATAGGGCAACTGAGAAAGTGTCAGATTTTTCAGAAGAACTGATGTCAAGAGTGATTATGCTAAATGCCAAAAGTAAAACTCATTGTCTTTGTCCAAAGGTGGTAAGAGAATACCCCCTCATCCCCAGGCCTCTGCAGTATGTCTGTTTCTAGAGCTGGTTTTGTTTTATTAGCTTGACTGAAGTTATTGAGAACTACAGGCTGACATTTGTATATTATTCATGAAACATCTTGAGCTTTAAAAAAAACCTGTTTCTTCCTGTCTTCCACCCTCTGGGATGCTGACCACAGGAAATGTATTATGCATACAGTGATCAAATTAGCAGCTATCCAGAATCTAGTCCAAATGAAATTGAGTGGCAGAGCCCAAATAAACATCTACTGGGTTCAATTTTGCCTCCTTTGGAGGACAAGATGCCACCTATGACCTTCCTTCCTTTCTGAATCTGCATAGGGTACCATCCAGACTTCTTAATGCTGTGCATCAGAATGCACAGCCGAGATCAAGCCATCCCACACAATGGCCGATATTTCACAGTGGCCTCACATTATAGTGACAGTACTGAGAATTTACTTAATGCTGATATAACAGCATTCCCTGCACAGCATTAAGAAAATTCTAATGTTCCCGCCAGTCTGGACAGGATGGTGAGAACAGCCAATGAGAACAGGGAGGGCAGCTGAATTCCGATTGGCTGCCTCATCCCATGTAATGCATACACCAACACAAACTCACTGCTTTTGATTAGGAGGCTATGATGAGTCTGCTTTAGTAAGGACGACCAGATGGTGCTTCACAGCAAGTAAGCTGTGGATTTTCCCCACAATTGCAGATTTATTCCACTAGTCTGGAGGGGAACCTGGCAGGAAGGCAGGAAGGGAGGGAGTAAGAACATTCTGGATCAAACCAAAAGTCCAAGTAATGCAGCAGCCTGTTGTCACAAAAGCCAGACAGATGTCAACAAAATGTTCATAATTGAAGCTGTTTATGATGTTGGCAATTTCCGCATATTATAGTAACAATTCTATGCATGAAGTATACACTGTGAAATAAATTCTTCTTGTCTTTTGTGAATCTTCCAGTAACCATGAGCAAACCCTGGATCCTCATGATTTGGGATACATTTTCCACAACCCCTTTTAATACTCTTTGTATGATTTTATACATCTGAAACGTGATTCCTAAGACTGAGAGGAGACATGATAGCTGTCTACAAATACCTCAAGGGTTGTCACAGGGCAGAGGGATCAGCCCTGTTCTCACTCTCTCAAGGAAGGACTAGAAACAATGGGGTGAAACTGCAGGGGAAAAGATTTAGTTTAGATGTTAGGAAAAAATTTCTAACAGTAAGAGTGATCAACCAGTGGAACAGGCTGCCACGGGAGGTGGTTGGTTCCCCTTCGATGGAGGTCTTCAAGCAGAGACTGGACGGCCATCTGTCTGAGATGGTTTAGGAGATCCTGCCTTGAGCAGGGGGTTGGACTCGATGACTCAGGAGGTCCCCTCCAACTCTACCATTCTATGATTCTATGTCTTGTTCCTCAAAATTCCCAGACATTGCAGCTTTCCCAATGTGAACAGCACCTGATCACCCACTGCTTTTTAATCACTGTCAAGTGTTCATCTTATTTAAATAATACATTCCAATTAAAATAGGGAGGTGGAAGCAAGAGTTGCTCTGCCTTCCTTCCATGCCTCCATGATCCAGATCAGGGCCCTGTGGCTGGATTGCTAGATCCAAATCAAGGTCTCTTGATCTGGATCTAGCTCCATCCATCCCCTGAGGATGGATCTGGCCTAACAGGGAGCAGATGCGAACATGCATATGTGAAGGCCCTGGATCCAGATCAATGACCTAGAGTCCTTTAATGATGTACTATCCAGCCAGTATTTAATTGTTTAAATTCAGTTAGTTTAATCAAACTTGATCAATAAAGTTTCTAAATAAGAAGAGTCTTGCTAGTCCAGCATCTTGTCTCACACAGTGGCTTGCTAACTAATTCGACCCGTTCTCAAGCAGATGAAGACAAAACTTTGAACACCTTCTCTCAACTTCTTCATATGGCCAATTGAGGCCTCCTGCCTGTCTTGCCAACTTGGAGTTACCTGTCCTGAGAACTTCAGGTATAGGGAAGGATAGAAATATAAAAAATAAATAAGTACCTAGATGACCATTCTAGTATCCATAGTATCCATTGATACAGCTGTCCTCTGAATTTGTTTAACCCTTACTGAAAACTATCCAAGGTAGTTGTGTTATTACCTCTTCAACAGCTAATTCCTAGACCAATGATCTTTCATCAGTCCTAACTCTCTTGCCCATCAGCTTCATAGATTCCCTTCCCTCCCCCCAGTTCTTCTTTTGTGTGACAGAGAAAATATCAATATTTCTCTATCCATATTTTCCATATACACATGATTTTATATACTTCAGTCAAGTCCCCCTTTAAACATCATCTTTCAAGATTGAAAATGCCTAGGCATTGCAACCTGATCTCATAAGTGAGGTGTTCCAGCCACTTTATCATTCTGGTTGCCCTTTTCTGCACTTTTACAGTTCTACAATATCCTTCCTGAAGTATGGTGACCAGAATTTGGCCTCCTCAAAAGTAAAGAGGTACGATGACACTTGCTGACTTATTTTCTATTCTTTTCCTAATTACTCCTAGCATTGCAGCGCACTGGGTTGACACCTTTAATCAGCTGTCCACCAGAATGCCAAAATCCCTTTCCTGGTCTGTCATAGAAAGCCCAGCCCCATAGGTTTATAGGTGCACTTGGGGTTCTTTCCTCCAATGTGCATTACATCCCACTTGTTGACACTGAAGTATTTTTGCCACTCAGTTGCCCACTTATCCAAGAGGTTCCTCTGAAGTTCTTCACAATCTCTTTCAGTTTTTACTACTCTCAATAACTCAGTGTCATCAGAAACTTTGCTATCTCACCATGTTTGCCACTTCCAGATCATTTATGAATAAATTTAAAAGCACAGGTCCCAGTACTTAACCTTTCAGGACCCTACTTTTTCCTTCCCTTCACTTTGAGAATTACAACTCTCTGTTTCCTGTCCTTTCCAGTTACCAACCCAGGAGAGGACCTGCTCTTATTCCATGACTAATGATCTTATTCAGAAGCCTTTGATGAGGGACTTTGTCAAAAATGCCCTGAAAGTCCAGACAGAAAATTTCAACTGGATTGCCTTTATCCATATGCTTTTTGACATGCTCAAAGAATTCATGATTTCTAGTTACATTTCTTTGCTTACCTTAGCTGAGATATACATTAATAAGCTTTTTTTTTTAAAAAAAAAATGGAATTAGAAATAAACCAAAATGGAAATTAAATGTATTCTTGGGCAGAGGATCTGTTAAGGAGATATTATAGTCCCGTAGCTGAGATTTGTAACTTTTATATGGCTGTCCAGTGTCCCTGTAAGAAAAGAAGACAATAAAATAAGATTCTGCTGGAAAACTTGCTTCACCTCTGCTAGCAAAGAATTATGCATTCTTCTGTATCTCTTAGAGCAAATCTATCCTCAGAAGTGCACTGAAAAGTCTGACGCATGACCATCTTTCAAACTGCTGCCTCTCAGTTACAAATAGTAGCTATAAACTATAGCCCCCAGGTTTTGGCAGACTTACTATAAGTTTAATTTCCTAACCTAAATCACCACTTCTTTGTCTTTTACCAAACTATATTCTAAGGGTCAATTAAAATTGACACTCTATTATAACTTCAAAACATTTTCTTTGGTCTGTCATTGTTTCTGTTCAGTCATTAAGATTTCAGTCTTCATGGCCCTATGGACCATATTAAGTCAGTCCCTTCTGTTCTGTCCTCTACTGTTTCCTGAAGTTTGCCCAAGCTCATATTTGTAGCTTCCATGGCACTATCTATCTCATCCTCTGCTGCCACTTCTCCCTTTGCCTTCAATCTTTCTGAGCATCAGGTTTTTTTCCAATGAATCCTGTGTTCCCATTATTCAGCCAAATACCTGAGCTTCAGCTTCAATATTTATCCTTCCAGTTAATAGTAAGAGTTGGCTGCCTTGAGCATTAGCTGATTGGATCTCCTTGCAGTCCAAAGGACTCTTAAAAGTGTTCTCCAGCACCACAATTCTTCACTGTAGATTCTTCAGTGCTCAGCCTTCCTTATGGTCCAGCTTTCACAGCCATATCTTACTTCTGGAAAAACCATAGCAAGGTGGTCTGGTACTCCCATCTCTTAAGGTGGTCTGTACTTCCATCTCTTTAAGAACTTGCCATAATCTGTTGTGATCCTCATAGTCAAAGGCTCCTTAATTCTTCTTCACTTTCTGTCATCAGAGTGGCATTGTCTGATGTCTGTGATTGTTGATAATTCTGGCGATCTCAATTCCAGCTTTTGATTCATCCAGCCTAGCATTTCACATAATGTACTCTGTATTTAAATTAAATACATATGGTAGCAATTTATAGCTTATCATATTGCTCTTCCAATCTTGAACCAATCAGTTCTTCCATGTTCCATTTTAATTATTGCTTCTTGACCCATATATCAGCAAGTGAAGAGGCTGCTAATCCTGCACATGTTTGCCCTCCATAAGGAATCATTGCTGCTCCTGAACTGCCTTCCCTAGATGCCTTCCTGCAGCAAATGGAGCCATGGCCTTAGTCTAACACTGAAATACGAAAACACAAAGCTATAAGAAATAACGTAATATACCATCAATAATTTTTAAAAACCCAAAAGCCTGTGTTCTAAAAACAAGCTCAGTAAGAGATGTTTAGTAATGGATTGTTCCTGCTAAATGGCAATCATTTCTCCTTCTTTTTTGTGAGTCATGACAAACCACACTGCTTGAATGTTTTGTGCCTTTCATCAGGTACAGGAAATCTGGCTTTCTACATATGTCATTTATTTATGCTTGAGCAATTTTCCCATTATAGACCCAAACCAGCTATAGAATATGGGATTGTCAGAGTGGCTGTGGTGTGATTGTTTCTGGAGAATATTACAGTCATTTTTTTCATTATTCCGTTAGGCATAAATAGCTGTTAAAAATTCTTCATTGATGTATGGGCAAGTAGTTATATAACATAAATGTCAAAATGTTGTCTTTCATTCTCAACCCCTTCCCTACAAAAAACCCACTGACCCGTGTTAAACAAGAACATTTGTAAAGCTCTGTGCACGTTTATTTCCCTGCATTTAATTCTGGATTGTCACACAGAAGATAAAGAAGATTTATTCTTTGCTACGCCTAGGGATGGGAGAAATATTCAGTCTGCTTATCAATGCTTAGAAATCCACGCTTTCCTGAGTTCTCCATTGCATTTATCTAGCAAACATATGTTTACAGAAATGCATGCTTTAGGGTAACGCATACACAAAACTGCCTATTAGTGAAAACAGCATGCATCAGATAAGAAACTGCTCCAAAAAATAAGGTACATTAGGAGGAATTCTGAACAGAAAAAGCAGCTATGAGAAACTCTGTAAAAACAGCTGGCAAGAAACGTTGCTTGAATCACTGTACAGATAGGGTCAGCTGAATTGTTTCATCCACTCTTGTGCACTCCAGAGGCTAAAAATAGAACTAATGGCTAGAAACTAAACTAAACCCCAGAACTTTCCAATAGGATCTGCATCATTGACTAGTTGCATTAGGTGCAGGGGCATGCCTAAATGGCAACTTACAATTAGCCTTTGATCTCCATAAGTGATGGCAAACTGGGCTTTGATCCAACATGGTAGTAAGCCCACTTTGGTGCACTTTACAGAGATCAAAGGCTAATGGTCAATCACTATTCAACCTCTTCCCTGCACTTCACATGGCAGCTGGCCCTGTGTACAAGAGATGTGGGGCTATGTAGGGCATTCTATTAAGGATCCTTTGTTGGCAGGAGGCTTGATGAGAAGATCTCAAAAATCCCTTAAAACTCTCTGTATTTTTTAGTTCCGAGTGCAGTCTCTGCCTTTACTTAGTTTATTTTTTACGAAGCCATTCATAACAACCAAAACAAGTGTGAAACAGGGTTGTACAGAAAACACTTTCTGATTTATGTTCTGACACCGATCCCCTTTATGCACTTGCTGGTAAATTGGACCAGGAAGGGGTCTATGGGGCTTCCTTCTTCACATTGATGCAGTTTAATGGAAGCCCTGCCCCTTCCACAGAGGACAGTGTGTAGCCCAAACTAGGGCATCCAAAATGGCATTCTGATCAAGGTCTGCCAGCATACTGGGGGTGGTATACAACACCACAGAGGCATGTGGACAGCATATCTCCATGATTCAGTATCCCACAGGGGACCTGTTTTGGCCTTTGGAGCATTCAGAGGCACCCTAAGCCAGCTCCAGAGCCAGCACAGGATTCAGAACTGGTGCAGGGTTGGTGAGAACAGGCTTTCCCAATGTGGAGTGGGTGGTCTTGCTCCATGACAGGAGCAATTAATCCCAGCTTGGGACAAATTGCTTATTCTGGATTACTAGGACCACATCAATGAAGGTAAGTGCAGAAACAGCCAAATGGAGGGTGGAAAATCCACAAATAAAATGCATAGAAATGAAAAGGTGTGAGCAGTCAGACATGAAGACGGGTGGAAGAAGGTTTAAAGTGAAGGTGTGAGCACTGAAATAGTTTAGCACAAGTCTAAAAAGGAGATAATTAGGCCTTTCCCTCACTTTTTAGCTAGCAGCAACAGAAGAAAAAAGTGACAATAACCTGACCACCACCACCACCACTATCCCCCAGACACCCTCAATTCAGCAGCAGGGATAAATAGGGGAGAAATCCCTTTCTGACAGCACCCTTTGCTTTCCATAGGGGTAGCTTCCCCTCCTCACCTTTTCACACTGCAACTGAAAGGGGCGGGGAGGAAATACTCATGAGCTGTTCAGTTCCAACAGATTATCATTTGACTTTTGCCCCCTCCCTTTCAATTTCAAATTGCTTTGAAATATTTCACACTCAACCTTAATGTTTTTATGGTTGTGCAGAGATTTCAGATTTCAGTTCAGCATGATTTCACCCCCCCCCCCAAAAAAAATGTTTTTAGTCTTTTATGAACTGTCTGGGATGCTGCAGCTGGCCAGTCTGAGAACAGAATCTACCTAGTGCCTGAAAATGCCCATAATGGACATCACAGCAGGCTGCAGATTTAGGCCGCATCCCCATTAGAAGCTTACTCCAGTTTCCCTAAACTGAAATAACAGAACCGGATGCAAACGCGAATTTGCCTGATCCCATTACTTTCAGCCAGAATCGCGTTCAATCTGGATTCTGAGGACGTACATGACTCAAGGGGGGACTCCACTGGCTACTTCTTAAAAAAAAGCTTTTGGGGGCTGCCCTGTCCTCTTCCTCCTGGCGTGAACGCGCCATAAGGGACCCCTTCAGCGAGCCTAGCTGGGTGGCTGGGTGGCTGCTGCTTGCCTGGATGGAAGAAAAACAGCAGCGGACAGCCAGCAATTCTTTCCCCTCCTCTCCTCATTGCTCAGCAGCAGCAGCAACTCAAGCCCCCTTCGTTAAACATTCACACATCTCCCCAAACCGGCAGCTGCTTTTCTTTCTTTCCCCTTTTTTAAATGTCAGAACTTTCAATGGCAAGATCGTTATCAGGTGTGAAGTGCTTTGATTGCTACAGTGGATTGCTTGGATTGCTACTAGGGTGGCTGCTTTAAGGGGTGGATTTCTACATCTTGCTTTGGAAGCAAGCTATTGGGGGAGGGAAACTTTCATCCCTTAACACGGAAGGGTTCCCACAGTAAAAAATGTAAAACGTTTCAAGCGCACGAACCGGAATGAGACCTGTTGAAATAAGGATTAACATTTATAACGCTTTGGGGCGATTTAACACAGGGAAAGCATGTTAAGCCAAACTGACGTAGGGTCTGCCAGGATTGAAAACAGTTTGAAACTGAAATAAGGTTGTAATGGGGATGCGCCCTTAGAAAGATTAGGGTGGCCACATAAGAGAAGAAAAAGTTGCATCTTCAACAGTCGCTTGGCAGGAAGAAAGATGTAGTTCTATTCTTAATGCAGAAGGTGTGAGATGGAACACCTAAAGCACTATGACCCATGTCTGTGTGGATCCTACCAAAGACTTTCTAACACTACTGGGTTGATTTGCAGAAATCACATATTTAAAAAGCAAGGGCATGGTTTTAAGAGTGGAGTGGGAACAAAGGGTCTGGGTGTAAAACCATCAAAAGGCCCAAAGTTCTAGGACCCTAGGATGTGTGTGGGGAAAGAAAGCCTAGCAATAATGGGGAAAGATTTCTAAAAAGAAATCAAAGCTTGTCAGGGCATCACTCTAAATGTTAGGTCACTTTCTAGCTGCCATAGATCAAACTGTGGTTTTAGACGAACACCTACAAAGGCCAGATTAAAAAAACAAAAAACTAGCAATATACCACCTGGGGCTAAGCTTGTTGTTATTAACAAATGCAGCGGTGTGAAAAATTGCTGCCCAAGAGCTGAAGGGAGCTGCTGGTTAAATGGCACAGCTTAATATAAACATTATCTTCACATGAAATTCACACCTAAAAAGCTATGGAAGAGATCTAGGCTGCATTCACACCTTCAGTTTTTTTGCAGTCTTTGTCAGTCCCTTGTCTTCAGGGATCACACCCTTGAATGTCTATCCACTCTTGGTCAGCTTTAATTCCCATTATATTCATACGCTCTGGTATTTGGATTTTTTCCAGTTCCTGCTCTAATTTTGTACCCATTAAAAAAAGCTGCTCTGAATCTTTAGAAGTGTCAACATGTGGCAGCTAGTGTTTTCATCCTACCTCTAATCCATATTAAAGCCCATAAAATGCAGTTTGGATTAGAGGTGGGATGGGAACTCTAGCCAGTAGAAACTACCACCCCTAACCTGTTTTTGAGCCACTTTTATATTATGTTTCTGGGTGCAGCCCGAACAGCATTTGATGTGGGGACTCAAGAGCTAGGGATGTGCACAAATATTCACAACATTTGTTATTCGTAAAAATTCAGACAAATTCGGACATTTGTACACAAATTAATTGTTACGACATTCATATGTTAACATTCGTAGGAGTAATTCGGACATTAATTAAACTGGGGATATGTACTGGATATTATTATTCTTATCTGTTCATATAGGATACATATCCGATACGTATGCATTGGTATAGGACAGTGATGGCCAACCTATGACACGTGTGTCACAGGTGACAACCCAAGCCCTTTTGGGTGACACACACGGTCACTCTGGCACCTGGGCGTGTACAGTGCCTGACAAAAGTTCTGTCGCTTATCCATGTTGTTGAAACCAAAGCCTATAACCTGACTTAAAATTCATCCATTGGTTTTAAAAATGACTCACATGAATGCTGAAACCCTCCCAAATGAGGTTTTTTTAAAGGAAATAAATTTGCTTCACTGCTGAAATATTGATCATTTAATGAACACAGAAAGGTCAGATTTTGGCTAGACAAAAGTTTTGTCGCCTTGTCATATAATGCACCTAATCCTAGTTTACAGCCTCACCTGTGCTCACTAATTGATCAGATAATTAGTGGGTGTGTATAAAAAGAACTCCAGCACTCCAGACCTTCACTTGAACTGCAACTTGACCTCTGACAACATGCCAAAAATCCACCCTGCGGCCAAAGCCTTGATTATCAGGAGACTGAAGACCAGATCCTCTGCAGAGGTGGCTGGCACCTTTAATGTGTCTCAGCGTCAAGTACAAAGAATTAAAAAAAGATTTGAAGAGACTGGAGATGTTTTTGACAAGCCCAGGACTGGCAGACCCCGCAAGACGACTGCTCAGGAGGAACGTTTGTTGGTTCGAAAATCAAAAGCCAGCCCTTCTTCCACTGCAGCAGAGCTCCAACAGGCCTGGTCACCTCAAGTCCCTGTGTCAACTAGAACAGTCTCGAAATGGCCTCCATGGTCGAATCAGTGCCCAGAAGCCAGCACTAAACAAAACGCTATTAAAAAACCGTGTGGTATTTGCCAAGGCCCACAGCCTATTAAACGGATGGATGCTGGAAAAGTGGCAGAAGGTGGATTTCTCAGATGAATCTTCAGTTGAATTACACCACAGCTGCCGCAAATACTGCAGGAGACCTACTGGAGCCCATATGGATTCAAGATATACCCAGAAAACAGTTACGTTTGGTGGTGGAAAGATCATGGTCTGGGGTTACATTCAGTATAGGGGTGTGCGAAACATTTGCAAGGTGGAAGGCAATATCAATAGCCTAAAATATCAAGACGTATTAGTTACCTCTTACATTCCCAATCATAAAAGGGGTCAAATTTTGCAGCAGGATGGCGCTCCATCTCATACATCCATCTCTACATCAAAGTTCCTCAAGGCAAAGAAGATCAAGGTGCTCCAGGACTGGCCAGCCCAGTCACCAGATATGAACATCATTGAGCATGTTTGGGGTAGGATGAAAGAGGAAGCTTGGAACACAAAACCAAAGAATCTTGATGAACTCTGGGAGGCATGTAAAACTGCATTCTTTACTATTCCTGATGACTTCATCAATAAATTGTATGAATCATTGCCGAAACGCATGGATGCAGTCCTTCAGGTTCATGGAAGTCACACAAAATATTAAATATGGCTCTAATAGCACCACAACTTCATTCACCAATGTTATGAAACATATCTTTGTATTTGAAGTGAATTATCTGTTTGATTTTCGCATTACTTTTTGTGGGCGACAAAACTTTTGTCTAGCCAAAATCTGACCTTTCTGTGTTCATTAAATGATCAATATTTCAGCAGTGAAGCAAATTTATTTTCTTTTTAAAAACCTCATTTGGGAGGGTTTCAGCTTTCATGTGAGTCATTTTTAAAACCAATGGATGAATTTTAAGTCAGGTTATAGGCTTTGGTTTCAACAACATGGATAAGCGACAGAACTTTTGTCAGGCACTGTAGTGCTTGCTTGTTCTTGAAGTGTACAAAATACCAACTTTGAATTGAAGATTTAGCAAATGAAATTCAACAAAAGTCACTAATATAAAGAATTATTTGTGTTAATAAAATACATATATCAAAAATATAACTTTTTTACTAGAGCTACAAATATCACAAAATTATGGTTATTTCTAGATGTGACACAGCACCCAAGTTAAGCTAGGTTTTCTTGTGAATTTTGCCACACTGAGCTCAAAAGGTTCGCCATCACTGGTATAGGATATGTATCCATTATCCATTTGTATTGGATATTTGTATGAATTTGTTATAATTCATACAAATTCATACAATTTGTTACAAATCAAATGCCACAAAACCCATTCATTTACACCCTTATCAAGAACCCATTCACTGGCCAGCACATATCCAACCCATTTAAAAAAAAAATACAGAAACTGTTATCTAATGATTCCGCACAAGAACTGTGAACTCCTCCTCAAATGTTCATGTTTTCTAAATTTAAACTCGCTCCGTAATTGAAATGAACATAGTTTTCCTGCTGGATGGCGGGAGCCTAGCAACCAGCTACAGTCATTCATCAGTGTTATGAACTAGCAGTTTCTATCCACAGACCAGCTGTTAACAAATGTGTTGTATGTGGCTTTTCTAAAAGCCACCACTTGATTCTACTCTAATTTTTGCTACTGCATCTTTTAAATTCTCATGATGGGCTTCATTACAAACAGCAGGGGAAGTTCTTGTAATAATTCGGAAACAGAGTTCAACAACACAGGCAGCTCTGTTTACTGAAGAAAAATAAATAGCAAGACATACAATCATTCTCACACCTGCTCTGAGCAAAACAGCCACTAAAGAGTAACAGGGGGTGAAGGTACAGGGGGAAATAAAGAACACACAATAAATTCATTTCATTTGAAGGCATTACATAAGACCTCAAAAGTGAAAGGCAAGGGTGGTAGCACATAGATCTCCAATAGGGATGTGCACAGATGGGTTTTTGGCATACGATTCCTAATGAATCGAATGTAAGAAAATTTGTATTCATTTGAATAGATCTTCGAATATGATAGAATTCTATTCAATACAAATGTATTCATAGGAATTCGCACAAACATCCAATACAAATTCATATGTATCCGATATGTATCCCATAACATATTCGCTCTGAAAGTGTCAAATCCACCCTGAATCCACTTTGAATCCACTCTCAGACCATGTCAAATGCACTCTGTATCTGTTGCAGATGTGACTGGCACAGCTGCTTTCCCACCTCCCCATTTCACGAATGTTCCGAAGCTTTGTTCAAACGTTCCAAAACATTCATATTTGTACGAATTTCAGCGTACAAATATCATAACACTCAATCCGTATAGGAATGTCTGAATTCGTACAAATAACAAATGTTACAAATATTCGTGCACATCCATAATCTCCAACAAAAAGAAACAGCCCCTTTCTGGACTAAGCCTTATTCCAGATTATATCCCAGAATAGGGCCTTGCTGACTGCATGCTAACGTAGGTTTTATTCTCCCCCTCCACTTACTTACAATGACACCACTATTAATGCACCAGGGAGTGCATGGTTTTAAATTTGTTGAATTTTTAAGGTGTTTTTAAACATGCATTTTGTTTTAATCTGTATTTCATTTTAATTGGTATCTGTTTTAATGTGTATCCTGTGTTAATCTGTGTTAATCTGTTGTTACCCGCCCAGAGACCTTCGGGTATGGGGCAGGATAGAAATGTAAATAAATAAATAAATAAATAAATAAATAAATAAATAAATAAATAAATAAATAAATAAATAAATAAATCTCCTAGATCTGAGATTGACACTCTGGCCCTATTTTGAAATCTATTGTGGACTGCATACTAAGAAGCAGAGACATTACCTGCTGACAAAAATCCATATAATCAAAGCTATGATTTTCCCAGTAGTAATTTATAACTGCAGCAACCACTGTCCAACACTGTCCTGCCTATTAGTATTATACCACAAAATCACACTTATTCTGTATACTATGGCTAGCATTGGCAGGCACCCCCCACAATGCTGCCTTCCTGTTTCTTCAGAATATAAACAGGAAGCTTTTCTTGCCAGCAGGCTGCTGGCCTCACTATATTGTTTCCATTACACTTAAAGGCACAGTACTCCTTTACAAGAATACTCTGTTATTGTTTCAAATCAAAGCCAGCAGGCAAGCATGCTTTAAAGAGAACAAATGGATATTTTATTTATTGCAACAATCTTCTTAAATGGCAAACAGTCTTGAACTTCATACACAAAACTCTGAAATACTTTCTATTCTTAAACAACACACTGTAATCAGGACTCTTTAACTAAGCTTCCCTCAGGTAAGCTAAGAACCTGGTTCCCCCCTGCTCACCCCTTGGTGAATTACCCTAGGCAAAGAACCCCACGCTCTAGTTACAGATCCTTATATAGTTTCTGCCCTAGCTGTCATCCTGATTGGCTCTAGCGTGGGGTTAGTTTCCCCCGCTCTCAGGAACTTAGCAAGCCATACCCCTCAACCATCATGGGGATGATATCATGGGACTAAAATAACCTATTCTTATATTTACATACAGTCATCACAATGACTGCGAGTTCTGGGTCACATAATGATAAGACGCAACTTATTGGAAATGTTCATGATGCTGGGAAAGATTGACAGCAAAGGGAGAAGGGACCAGCAGAAGGTGAGATGAATAGCATGAACTTGGGCAAATTTCAGGAGATGGCAGAGGACCGAAGAGCCTTTTAAGCTAAGGTCCATGTGGTCACAAAGAGTCAGCCATGGCTTAAGGACTGAGCAACAACAATTGTCAAATGGATAGGTTAAACTCAGTGAAAGTCAATGGTGGTTTTTACCCCACTTCCCCCAATTCCCAAATTTATATTAAGTCGATTGCATTTTTAGAGAATAGACTTGTCCATCCTTGTAGAGTAAATTGAGGTACGACACTGCAAAGTCCCTTGCTGGATCCAGGACTGTACAGACAACAGCAAGGCTAAGGTCAACAATGTAATGAAAATAGTCATAAATCAGAACCAGGTGAAAAGATCTTTGGAAAGGTGTCACTGTTATCTTTTTGCTTACAGAACCTTTCCAGTCTCTCTAAGCCTATTTTTAACGAAAGTGGCAAAAAGAAGTTTTGACGAACACAATAGAATACTGCTGCATTGGAAAGTGCAGAAGAGCACAAAACGATAAATACTTGAAATCTCACACTTGGATGAGCCTAACAGAAGTACAACAATAGGGCATTGTATTCAAGAGCAAGCTGCCATAAATAGAGAAGATAGTATAGTGGATATCATTGACCTTTGGTGTTGGTGATATTCTGAATAGTATCTACAGATTTGTGAATGAATCAGCTGTGTTAATCCTACAGAGAATCAGTTTTAGGGATGCTTGTGAAAGTCTCCCCATCTGAACGTTACCTGAGCTTTGGGTGTCACAGGTTATCTAATTTATTATGTAGGTGGTAGTCTGTATTCATGGTTTCCCATTGTTTGGTTTTAATATGTAAACTTTTATCGATTTGCTGAGACTGTGCAGATTCTTTGGCTCTTTCTGCACAGACCCTTAATATGTACTGAGGGTTATGTTTGAGCAGCCATGTATCTACATGTTAATGCAGATTGCGGAGGCCCTGCACCCTGCCGGTCCAGCTCTATCTGCATTCAACAGACCTTGATCCAGATTAGGGAGGCCCTAATCCAATCACTTGTGGTACCTTTTTATCAGTACTACCAGTGGACTAGTGACCTTGATCCAGAACACAAGAGCAGTACAGAAGACATGGTTGCTGTATTCCAAGACTATTGAGCATGCTTTTCACTCCTGGTCCTTGGAGCACTACCTTCAAATTCACACAAGCTTCAATGCCACACCGCATGGGCAATCCAGATCACTGCCATTTGTGTAGACAGCGCTGATCCCACCCATGCCATAAAATGATCCAGATCAGTGAATCAAGCTAATCTGGATTCACTGATCTGGATCTACTGCAGGTAAGTGCTGAAGGGGCCTATCCACGCTTTTGCACTGTTTGTCAAAAATCCAGATCTAGAAGATCTGGATCTTTGAGATGGGCTCCTCCCTGGAATCCAGTCCTGAAAGAGCCAGATCTTGGGGAGGACCCCATATGTCCGCATGAGCCCACTAGCACCCAATAGCAAAGGGTGCTAAGCAGGACACCATGCAGACACGATAGCATCCATTCCATTGCTCCATTTTACTGGAGCTGGAAGGGGCACCGGTGGTGCAGCACAATTGGCCAGTGCCATCTTCAATCATGGTGTCCACCTGCTGACAGAGAGTGGAGCAGAGAGGTATGGCATTGTAGCTGCATATGTAGCAACTACAGAGTCTGTGCTTGACACTGTAGACAGCAGTTTATTTGTTTAACACTTGGCTCAAGGGGTTTGCAAGCAATTAACAAAATACAGAGAAATTATTAAACAGAATACAAAAACAAAATGCAATAATCATATGAAAATGTAAAATTCTTTTAAATATAAAATCCAAACAAAAAAAATATGAAAAATCCACAAAAGTTTACCTAGCAAGCACAGTTGTACTCCTTTATGCTGTGTGCAGAAGTGTTCAGACCCCGGCAGCTCTTTTATACAGAGACCTTTACTTTTAGTGGGGTGAAGGCAGAAGCCAAGGGAGAGACTTAGGCAGGCCAACAAACAGCCCCCAGCTATATCCAATATGTCATACCATTAGATCTGCAAGTGATACAATTTCACACAGACTGCAAAACTTTTATTCCAATAATGTAGCAGTGCACATTCTAGGTAAAAATGTTGCTTTCTTACCAAACAGATATGAAGTTAAAGTAACAAAATATGTCTTTAATGTTAAAAAAAAAGAGGGGAGAACACTGGAAAATGAATCTAACTCAGTGAAACCATTCCTTGGAATTCCCTGTTGACTCAAAATGCTGAACTGTGATCACCCAGCGCTCAAAAGCCAAAGTATGTTTCCATAACAAAAACAACAAAAAAAGGAACAGATGCAGAGAAAAACGCTCTGACAATTTACCCGATTCCTGTCAACCAAGAAGATCTGCAGTACAAAATGCCAAATTTCATTCCTCCATGTATGGAGGCATTTCGCTATGCCTCCTATTTCCAACACAACAGAGCCTTAAATGCATGTTCCTTGTTTCTGAAGAGGCCTCTTTCCTATGTCCTCATTGCTTCAGACTAGAGAAAGTGAACAAGTGTGATCAGGTGAACCAATTTACACGAAGGAATTGTTCCTCAGCAAGCAGAGAGCAGCCTAACAACTTGTCAATTTGAAATGTTTCTACAAAAGCCAAGAAAAAGGGGGAGGGGGACACTCCAATCCGCAGCAGTGCTACCCCAGCTGTTGAGAGGACTTAGAGGGAAAAGAAGAAGATACTTGACAGTAAGAAAGAATATGTCAAGAATATGTGAAGCATATCCTTTCCCTTTAAACAGCAAATTCTATTGGATTAGCCCTGAAAAGGGCAGAGAAAGGCAGATAAAAAGTTAAACATGCTTTCAAAAGCAGAGGAGTATTAACTGGTTCTAACAGAACTGAGGTTCAGTAAGAAACAAAAACCCCAATGGTTCAATTAAGCTGTATGATCAATTTCAGAACAGAATTGGGAAGGTCAGTTCTAACTAGGTTCTATAATGGTTTGATTCCCTTTCACATATGTGGCCTACTTACGTTTTCATGCTTAACTTCCAGGCATCCCAGGTAGCTGCATGTTTTCTTTTGGCAAAATCCAGCATATCATGAGAGAATGTCAAAACCAAGCATATCATGGGAAATGTGATTTCCTGACAGTGACAAAAGGCATGGTAGACTATGTCTGTGATTTTACTACGTGACTTTTGTCAAGACATTTACAGTGTAACATGTCATGCAGGAACAGAAATCACATGCTAGGCCTCAAGGCCAGAGTTTGCTGAGAAACATTATCAGCAGATGCTGTTACTCTATTCTGCTGTTATTCTGTTATGTAGTCTAAACATGGCTACTTGTGTCCACTGAGTAATTTATCTCAGGCTTACTCTGCTGACATTTTTTCTGGCTTTTCCTGTTTTTAGGTTTAGCTATTTACCAGGTGAATTTGCCATACACTAATTAAATACATAAATATTTGGCAAACTCATTTGTCTGCTTTTGAGGCCTACTAGGTCTTCCAGAATGGACAATCATGGTTTTCCCAGCAGGCTAAGCACTACTCAACTTGTTTGGCCCTCTTGTAATTCCACGAGGGAGGGGCTTCCAAGGCAGGCCGTCCTGCTTCTGCGCCTCTCAACATGGTGGCTGCTGGGACATCCATCCCTTCGCCTGGCCATGCGCAGAAGCGTCGTGCTTCCACACGGGTCCAGGCAAAGGAACGGATTGAAGACCTCATTTTTGAGGTCTTCATTTTAATCCATTTTTCGGCGGCAAGACCCATTTTAGAAATGGATCTTGCACGCTGAAATGCGGAAGCAGCCGCCACGATGGATCACAAAGCAGGTCTCCAGTGCAGAAGGTAAGTATGAAAGTGTTTTGTATGTGCCCTAAATGTATGTTTAAATCGGTTTCCTCAGCCAGTGTGGAAACACCCAGTTTCTGCTGTGAGATGCCGTTCACTCTCTTCATTCGTTTGGTTTGCTGAACGTGCAGGAATTGAAAGAAGTGACCAGCAATGTGATCTGTATTCCCATTGCACTTTCCTTTGTTTCAAACTATAGATCATTGTCTCTACTAGAGCTACAACCATAAAAAATAAAGGCTTTTAAACACCCTAATGGTTTATAATGCTATAACTGTAGAAAGAACATTTAAATATGTGATAACTGAGTATCCAAAAATAATCATTTATTTACATTTAATGAATGTCCTTATAAAAAGCAAACAACCATTAGCTAATACCAAACTAAAACCTATTAGGGTCTTTTGGTAACAATGTCAACACCACCCAATAACGCACAAACTTCCTCTAAAGCATTTACTTCTGTGACCTTATTCAGCACTGTTCTGTG
This sequence comes from Aspidoscelis tigris stejnegeri, assembly GCA_023333525.1. NCBI lineage: Eukaryota > Metazoa > Chordata > Lepidosauria > Squamata > Teiidae > Aspidoscelis > Aspidoscelis tigris. Next base: position 31,540,747 of record JALMGA010000004.1, on the reverse strand, counting down.
ACCCACTTGAATTAAGATAAGGGCTTTTGTCTTACAATGTATTAAACTCCTTCCAGCAGGGCTCTGGCTAATATGTACAAATGGATTCTTAACACCGCCCTGTACAAATCTTGCACCTGAATTTAAACAAGCTGTAGGACTAGCTTTGAAGCATTCTCTGAATGCAGAAAGTGACTTATCTATTTCTTTTCAAAATTGTCTCTACTATCCATCTAAAGTGCTGACTCATTTTAAAGTACAGCTGCTAAAGAACCAGATTGGAACTTAGGCGGCCAAGGCTGCATTGCCACAGGTGCAGCCCAGATCCAGAGCAGGAACACAATGCAGGAGCCTTGGGAAGCACATAACGTTCACCTGCTGCTTGCTGTTTCCACACTTGGAGTGATCACTGCTGCAGAAGAATTCCTCTCAAAGCTGTGATATTTCCACACAGGACACTTCTCAGAATACCAGTGTCCTTTCCACACTTGCCCATTGATCACCCTGCAGTGTGCTCTGAGACAGAGCAGCTGCACTTGAAGGAGCTAAATTCGAATCAAAATCATGCAGCAGCACACTGCAAAGTGCCTATGCACAGAGCACAATTAAGTGTTTCACATGTGCACCTACCTTCTCTAGCTCTGGATACTGTATTCATACCTCTTCTGGGTCCTGGGGAGCCACTTGACATGCCGTGTAAGTGCACTGCCGTGTCATATGATGTAGCATACAAGTGTGCATGTGTGCGGTGTCAGGGTTGCTGTGGTGATTGCACGGGTGCACGCATGCTAGCATTGCCATCAGGGCTCAAGGATGGCAGCACCCGGACACCATCAAGTGTGAATACTGGTACACACATGGGCAAGTTCACCTTTCCTGTCCCCCAGATGGGATGGGAAGTGCAAATTTGCCCCTGGAGTAATCCTGGAAGCTAGCCATCTTTGGTGCCTCAGAGAGGCAGCTCATGTGGACATCAGTCTGGTAAGTTGCCTCCTCCCCACTTCATTCATCCATATGGGAAAGAAGTGCTCAAGCCACCATGAACCACCAAGGAGTTTTTGAAAGGTGTTTCCCAGTAAAGTGTCTTGTGCGCTGGCTGTTGTGATTTACAGATCAGTTGAGGGCAGGTCCATGTAGTTATCCAGGCCCTAGTGCTGGTGTTATTAGAGAACGCAGATCTGGAGAAAGTGCGTGGAGGTGAATTATGTGCCCATCTTTAAAAATCTCTCAAGTTGTCTAAGGCAATTGGATGAGGCAGAGGCCCTGTCCCCAAGCAGTTTAAAGCCCTCTAAAAATCTTATTTTGCTTCTGAGCACCCCCATGCCTGCCTTTTCAACGAGCTTCCAGCGCTACAAAAAGAGGAAAAATTCACAACAAAAAAAGTGCACTTTAAAAAAGAGTTCCAGCGCTCTTTTTGGAAGTCGTGGGTTTTCCTGGCAGCATTTACCATGGGGATGCTCCGTGGCAAAGGGGCAGGGATTGCTGCCTGCACACACAGCCATAAAACATTCACACATCTCCCAGAAGTGCAGCAGCTTCCCTTCCTTTCCCTTTCTAAAGCTCAGAACTTTCAAAGATCCAGAATAGCGCAGAATTGCAACATTGTTGCAATTGTTATCAAGTGTGAAATCATGGATTGCTACAGTCACCGCTGCGGTACCGGGTGGATTTTGACAGTGATCTGTGAAAGTGCTGAGAGTGAATGAGTGAACAATCGCACAGCCAATGGCTGCAGCCACTGCCTTTGCCATCATGGGAAGCCATTTTAGGGGGCAGAGATCTGGGAGACAAACAGAGAACAGATGGCTATTTTTCCTTTGAACTTGTCGGGGGGGTTCTTCCTGGTTGTGGCCGCGTAGAGAGCAGTCCCTCCCCGTTCCTGCCGGCACCCTATCAACAAGAGAGGGGGCAGGGAGAAAAAGATACGGGCAAGCAAAACATGCTTCCGTGGGGACGGAAGGTGCTTTTTAAATACACGTTTTGCTGAGCCTCATGCGGACGCTTATTCCGGAATTGCACGGCACTTTTAAAGTCCGCTTGAACAGAGTGACGGTAGAGGGAAACTAGAGAGGCAAATATGTCTTTTGGGGACACAACCAGAGTTGGATATGGATCAATAATAAGTTCTCAGCAGTACAGCTTCTTCCAAGATAAGCAGCGTTCCAAAAAAGTCAGACAAAAGCAGAGGATTTTTACCAGGTCGTCAGAACCAAAGGGTCACATGTTCGCACAGGTCAGGAAACAAGCAGAAGGTCAAAACGAGAATGCTTGAAGTACGGCATTAGACAGCTGGTTCATGATATTGACTTCAGCACTGAATTGCCTAAAACTCTTGCCTTCCACAGCTGGTCAAGTCACACCCAAACAGCCAAGTGCAGCAGCAGTCAGACTGAGTCAGGGCTGGAAGAATTCCCGGTTCTCACTGTACCTTGCCAAAACATCGCAGATGATGGTCAGAGTTGCTGTCTTGGATTCATCCTCTGATCCTCAGATGGAACAGGCTCAGATTCTGCAAGTTCCTTACTTGCAGCAAACTCTGTGTATGATGGCCCTGCCTCCCCTGCCTCCTCTGCAGAACTGTCAGAGCCAACTCAGAACATGGGCATTGCATAGTGTCAATGGTGTCCAGGGTTCAAATCCCCACTTAGCCATTGAAGGCTACAATAACTTTGGGCCAGTCATTACATAGACTTAATTATCCACCCAAGCTGCTATGAAAAGAGAGAACAGTGTTAACCAGCTGGAGATCTTTAGAAAAAAGTGAAAATGAAAGCTATAATACCATAATGTATGTGTGTCATGGAAACTAAACAACTAACGATTAGCCTTTTACACCTATTTCTCTATCAAGATGGCACCAGTCCAAAAGGTCCAGTTTTCAAGGGAGTGTTTCAAGGGAGTTCAGCATCAGTAATCTGATTCCATTTGAATTTGGAATCATTTCGCCTAAATAAAGTTTCCTCTTACAGTAGATGCTTGAATGTGGATAATGCATCATAAAGGTTACTTACAGCTTCTCCTTTTATTGCTTTTTATCACCATGTGCTTTGGGACTAATATTGTGATCTGCGCATTCAGTACTGGATGGGTAATTTCTTGAAAGCCTCTTCTGGCTTCCTGCTGGTTGTGTACAGTTGCTGTCACCTTGTGGCTTAAGTCTTTTGCATGCACATGTGTGATGGTGAGCCAAAAGCTGAATCCCTGTCACAATCTCAGCCAGAAAGGTCTTTCTGACCTTGGGCAAAGAGCCAAGCCCATGTGGGACGTCTGATAAGGACCCATTTGCAATGTGAACCTGTTTGGATCAGAACCACTGTCTTGTTCTTCAAATGAAGGGGTCCATAAATAAATAAGTAAACACACAACTACTTTGCCATATCTAAACTGTGATCCTTGGTGTTTTTCAAACTGCAAGATTCCAAACTGTACGATTAGACTTCAGTAAGATGGATGTGTTGTTACCCTGAGCTTGAGCAAGGGCAAAGTTTAATGTCAGAAGTAATTTGAAAAAGAATGAAAGCATTTCAGCTTTGGGGGATGCTTTTTTAGTGCACACTCTCTCTTTCTCCTTCTCCCTCTCTCCCTCTCTCCTTTCTCTCTCTCTCTGTCTCAGACATGCCAATGATACTTTTATATTCCTATTAGAAAAAAGTTACAGAAGGAAACTGGCTGAATCTGCTGAACTTCACATGTGCCTTGTGTGTCCGAAGTCACTGTTACCCTTTGTTATTTGAGCTTACAAGCTAGGGGGAAAAACAAGATAAGAATATAATGAGCATTGTGATCTGCGTTTCAACTTGCAGTCTATTATGTGAAATGAGACTCCACCATGCTAAGTGAGGCAGAAATGGATGCTGACCTGTTTCTACAAACAGCCGATGATTAACCACTCGGGAATACTCAAGACAATTCGAGCTGGCCTAAGTCTTCTTGTCATATCTTGAGTAAGGATGTGCACAAATATTTGAAGACATTCGAAATTTGATTGAATTTGTCTGAATTTCAACATCCGAATTTGAATCGAATCTCCATAAATTCAAATTTAAACATTTGAAAGAATTTTGAATCTATTTGTTCAAATTGTTCAGACATTCGTATGTGTATGGGTTCGTACATGAAGCGTACTTGCAACTATGCATCTTTCCCGCATTCGTACTCATTTGTATGGATCCACACAGTACGAAAACGGGTTGCATATGGGATAACTACAGGATGCATACGGACGTGTATGGATGCGTCCGGGATGCGTGACAATGCTTACAGGTGCATATGAATGTTGTCGACATTCGTAAGTGCAAATTCGAATTGAAAATTTAAATTTAAAGATTCAAATTGAATTGAATCTTTGGATATTCTATTTGAATCAAATCCTGAAAATTGCATTCGTGCACACCCCTAACCTTGAGCATCTCAGGGCATCTGTGTAAAGAGGCTTGCACAGAACTCACACTCTGAATCATTATATCCACTATTTACCTAAGTATGTCCAGCCAAAAATAAGATTGGATTGTGCAGGGGGGGGGGTGTCAGGCAAATAGACATGCTCCTTGTCCATTCCAGATTACTTCACCTGTGTGAGGGGAAAACTATCCTGATGCTTATGGGCAGTAGGGGGTGTTTTGCTTCTAAAGATCAGTTTCTGGGAAGCTGAAAGCAGAGCGTGTTGTGTGCTCATGTCCTGCTGGGGGATTTCCCTGTGCAACTGGTTAGCCACTGTGAGAACAGACTGCTGGAATAGATGGACCATACATTCAGTCCATTGGGACAATTTTCACCAAAACAGAGAGCTTGCACAAATCCTGCAGTTTACCATTCAAATGTAGTATACATTTATGAGAATCCAATCCAATCATTCCTTTGTTCCATATCACAATTGGATCGTGGGCACAGAACCAATCAATATCAAGCAGAACCAGGTAATAGAAAGTGTGTAACTAGGAGTTGTAATTCTTATAACATAAGAAAATAAGAGGAGTCTTGCTGCATCAAGAAACTGCCCATCTAGTCCAACATCCTGTCCAATACAGTGGTCCACCAATTGCTTACATGTATCTCAAGCAGAAGGGCAAAATCTTCATCTGCTCTTAAATCCCAATAAATGGCCTTTAGAGGTATCCTGCCTGTCTCCCCAGGTTGGAGGATGTACCTAGGCCATTCTAGTAGCCATCAATACACCTGTCATCCATGAATATATCTAATCCTTTCCTAAAGCTATCTAGGCTGGTTTCTATTACTACCTCTTCTGGCAGCAAATTCCATAGAATAATGACACTCTAGGTAAAGGAGTACTTCCCCTTCTCTGATCTGAGTCTCTTACCCATTAGCCCATTCTTCTTGAAGATACCTGGCCCTTCATAACTTTCTCTGCCATCAAAACTATGACCATATCCTTTGAAGGTTTGAAGGGTACCAACTTCTTAGGGAGGTCTTTCTGGTCAAACCAGAAATGGCCCATTTGGGGCACAATATGGCACAGAGCAAGCAAGGTATGTTCTTGTGTGCATGCCTGGCACATGTCTATACAGTGGCTGTGTGACTGCCTGAGCACAGTAGATGCCCTCAGAGGTATTTATCTCACTCTGTAGAAAGGATGCCTCTCAAATTGCCTGCTAGAAAGGCAAGCAACTTCAAAAAAAAAAAAAGCACCCTGCACCAATGGGTTCCTCAGGCCTCCACCAGGCACCTTCCACCAACCCATGTCAATGCTTAAGAAAAACTAGAGATGATTTATAAAGATTATACATGCAAAGAAATATCTCTTCCATCACATATAGTTTGCCTTCAGATTTTACGAATATGGGACGAACATCTTGGGTAAAGCCAATATAGCTTGGCATTTCACCCTCACTCAGCTCAAAATACTTTCCCAGATTAGATTTAATTGCCAGCTCAGAACATAGTATTTAAGCTCCAGGAGCTCTGGGAACAAAAACCACCCCACAGATTTTAAATGCTGACATAAAGCTTCAACGGTTGTCTTTGGGAGTGAAATGTACTATCATATCCATTTAACAGGCATGTAAGCAGCTGATCTTGGGAGATTATTTTTTAATCATTAATACCACTTTTGAGTGATGGAAGATGCAGAATTTAATTTTTAAAAGCCTGTTTTGGCTTTTGCTTTGTTTTGTTGGCCTTATAATCCTTATAATTACACAAAACAATTAGAATGAAGGGTATTTACTAGAATGTGTTGTAATTTACTGCACTCTTCTATTTATTAAATAAATCAGAAACTTTAAAAAGACTAGATGTGGAAAACAAAGAAAGAACTGAGATTTGCCTTGTGATACATGGAAAAATGTGATGGAGGAAAGGGAGGTAGGACAAGTCACTTAAACCATACAACACTCAGTACATACATTAGGAACATTGTACTTCTTTAAATGTCATCTTTCCATCATCCACCAATATAATTCATTGGCACATTGTCTGAGACACAAAATCCCCTGTTCTCATAGGCAACTCCTTTTGAAGGAGAGATGATGTAGAGAAAGAAAAATGGTTCTGTTCATTTCCGTGTGTGTGTGCGTACGCACGCGTGTCTGCAGTGACATTTACAGCTGTCTAGGAAATCTTAGGAGCAGGATTTTTTTTAAAAAAAAAGTCAGATTATTTTGAGGGTGCATGGATGTCTTTTTGAATTAATATCTGTACCACAAATATTGGTTCATGCAACAGACACTATTCAGGTAAACTATTTTAGATTTGCGTAAGATTGGCACCTTGAGTTTGGAATAATTAATCAAATCCATTGAGCTATGAGTAAATATCCACACTTTATTCTGTAATATCCAAACAAGAAGAAGAAGAGTTGGCTTTTCTACCCAGCTTTTCTCACCCATTTAAGGGGACTCAAAGTGGCTGACAAAGCTTTCTCTTCTTTTCCCCGCATCAGATACCATGTGAGGTAGGTGGGGCTGTGAGAGCTCAGAAGAGAGCTGTGACTAGCCCAAGGTCACGCAGATAAGAGTCCGGCTTCCTAACCACTAGACCAATAAATAACTACATGTTCAGATGCAGCCTAAACCTGGGACCCTCTGGAGTTTCTCCTGATTTTTATTTGGTTTTTAAAACAAGGGTTAGCATTAAAATGACCATCAAATTTTTTGGAATATATGGAACTGCTGCCCAGTGTAGTCAACTACCAGCCTCCCCTGAAGAACATCCATCAGTTGCTTTGAATGGCTGCTGGACCAAGCTGTCTGCACTTGGGACTGGGGGGGCAGGGCAGGCAGCTCTTGAGCAGCAGAGAGCCAGTCTAGCTAAATCAGCCTGCTTAGGAATCCTGACTGCTTTAGCCAACTGCTCTTGGCTTATTGGATATTGTGAACTGCTTTGATACCTCTGGGCTAAGGAACAGATATGAATACTGCATTGAAAAAAAAGTTCCTGAAAAAGACCACCAAGCAAGTTACATGTCCATCTCTAGTATCTACCCAGCATGGTTCAATGCGGACATGAATTACAGTTCTGGGGTTCACATTCAGCTCTGTGCTTTTCAATGTCAACATTATGTAAGAAAAATGCCCATTGTATGTTTGGAAATTTTGTGCTTTTCTTCACTTTGCTGATGTTTGTATTTGCTTCTGTTTTTAGAAAAGTTAATTTGAGCATGAGACTAAATCCTAGTTAAAACAATAAAAAATTGAGATTTAATACCAAAATAATACTTATTTTGGAACCATCAGTGATTTATCATTGACATACATGAGACACAGCTACAGCGAAATACTTGGGCTCCACTTTTTTGCCTTCTTTTTATTCTAGAAAAAAAAAGCAAAAGTTCTGCTCAGCTTTTAGTTCCATATAGCTTGCTTGGCAAAATGTACAATTAACAAGGTTTATCAAAATGAAGTCTCTACACAGACCACTGCACAGACATTGCAGGTTAATGGTGTATGAAGCATTAGCAAAATCAGAATGGAATGTGCCAATGTCTCAAAGGCTTGGCAGCATCGAAGGATCTTTTTGGAGTTGTGCCTTAGGACATAAGAATAAAGAAACTTTCATGGTGAGTTCTGTACTATCCTAGCACCTTCCCCAGAGTAGACATTCCTTATATTCCCACAGACCTTTATGCTGGTGCCACAGGGCCCACATATTATCATATGAAGGGTTATGGCTTCTCATTTAGCAGCTGCACAACCACCATGGCTTGTCCACTCCCAGGCAGAGAATCCACCCTCATTGGTGGACTGCTTCAAAGCAGTCTCCAAACAGACCAAGCTGTGTCCCAGTTCCTGCAGCTGCTGACAGTAAGACTGACACATACCCTATTCACCTGCTTGCAGTGAGAAGTGCACATACTCTATTTAGGAGCAGAAGAGCAACATTTCACCAAATTCCGGAAGCTGCCCCACTTTGAGGCCATTTCTGAAGCACAGCAAAATGTCATAGGCCTGCAACTTGGAAGCTAGGGAACGTGACAGCTATCAAGCACATGGCTACCCTCCCACCCTGCCCCATAATATCCTACAGAAGGTAACACGAAATCCTTCTCCTTGACATTAGAAGGCATTCCAGACAGCAAGACTGTCCTGTGCTCTAAAACAGAGATAGAAAAACCAATCATTCTCATGGTGATGTTTAACTGCAATTCATCTCTGACACTTAGGTCTGCCACCTAATAGGTCAACATCTTCTGAGTCACCAATTCTCCATTCCTCACTGAGAATGGAAAAGGCAAACTCAACGTGAGTCAGTTCTGACAGAACATCTCACATCCTCTAAATGTCACTGGCTGCAGCTGCAAACAAGCTTTACTGTGCATTAAAGAAGAGTCAACCATGCAGAAATCACAAAAAATGTGAGATCGTACAGCAAGATTTACCTTCCATCTCACTTTTTTTGGCAGAGTGCCTTTTGCAGTATTCAAAGCACAATTCTTCCCTCCTCAAATTGGTATATATTTTTTAGATCTGCTCACGTTGCACATTTATAGTGCTGGGACTTGGGCAATCCAAAGGAAGGTGAGAGTGCATACTTTCTCTTTTTGTGTGTTGAGGCAAACAAAACATTATTGTGGGATGAGATTCTACTCCCTCATTTGCAGTAGGTTATAGAAGGGAACAGATTACTCCTTTAGGCTTTTGTTGTTAGTTAGTTAGCAGTTTTCACAGAAATGCCCTTATAGAGATTTCAGGCTACTCAACCTCATTCATCATTGCATGTGTGTGTGTAGCATAATAACAATGAAACCAACTTCCCATAAATGGAGATTTCAGCTCCAGAATAGCAATGTTGCTTGCAGAGATGGCTGGGATATCCCCCACCCCAGTCCTCATAGGCCGCATCCCCATGGCATGCGTTAATTCAGTTTAACAAATCCGAAACAACTGATCTGCGATAAATCCGGCTACACGTTTTGCAGTTTAACCTGGTTTGGAGGGCATACGATTCCAGCCTTAACTCGAATTGAGTCTTCGGAGACTCCACGGGCAGCATCATTGCGAGTCAATTGGGCCCACCCCCTCTCTTTGATTGGTGATCCCTCCCTTTGCGTCATCTATGCTTCGTCGGGGATCCCCTTCCTTACTTCCTGCCTGCCTGCCTGCCTGCCTTCTCCAGATGGTCTCCCCCACCATCCCTGGGCGCCCTTCTGCCGCTCATCAGCTGGGGGTAGACCCCCTCTGCTCCGGGGATTCCTGCCATCGGGGCGCCCAGCAAGCAGGCGCAGAGGGGAAGGCTCTCCATCCATCCATCCATCCATCCATCCATCCATCCATCCATCCATCCATCCATCCATCCATCCATCCTTCCGTCTGTCCATTCTGGCGCTGCAGAGAGCGGGGAGAAAGTTCCCCAGGCTGCGAAAGTTCCTGGGGGACGGGCTTTCCTTTCCGTTACACTGTAGTGAAGGAACCAGCTCACTCTCTTAAAAAATGTTGCGAATTTCCGCAATTTTAATGAAAGGAAGTAATACAGCTGAGGGGCTTTAAATATTAAAGAGGCATATGGCTGTGGTTCCTTCTTCCTTCCCTCCTTCCCTCCCTCCTTCCCTCCTTCCTTCCTGCCTTCCTGCCTCCCTGCCTGCCTGCCTGCCTTCCCCAGATGGTCTCCCCCACCATCCCCGGGCGCCCTTCTGCCGCTCATCAGCTGGGGGTAGACCCCCTCTGCTCCAGGGATTCCTGCCATCGGGGCGCCCAGCAAGCGGGCGCAGAGGGGAAGGCTCTCCATCCATCCATCCATCCATCCTTCCGTCCGTCCATTCTGGCGCTGCAGAGAGCGGGGAGAAAGTTCCCCAGGCTGCAAAAGTTCCCGGGGGACGGGCTTTCCTTTCCGTTACACTGTAGCGAAGGAACCAGCTCACTCTCTTAAAAAAATGTTGCGAATTTCCGCAATTTTAATGAAAGGAAGTAATACAGCTGAGGGGCTTTAAATATTAAAGAGGCATATGGCTGTGGTTCCTTCTTCCTTCCTTCCCTCCCTCCTTCCTTCCTTCCTTCCCTCCTTCCTTCCTGCCTTCCTGCCTGCCTGCCTTCCCCAGATGGTCTCCCCCACCATCCCCGGGCACCCTTCTGCCGCTCATCAGCTGGGGTAGACCCCCTCTGCTCCGGGGATGCGCGGGCGGCAGGCTTTCCTTTCCTTTCCGTTACACTGTAGCGATTTTAAAACTTCAGACCTTTAGAACGAAAGGAAATAATACAGCTGAGGGGCTTTAAACATTAAAGAGGCATAGGGTGTGACCACAGCCTATATTCTCTCACTCTGAAAGTGGACTGAAAGTGGATTAAACCTTAGGTGTGACCACATATTCTCTCATTCTGAAAGTAACAGAGATCAGAACTTTCCCCATGCACAGAACTTTATTGACCCATGGCCAGGCCTGGTAGTGCGGTGCAGGATTTTGGGACATGATTGATCCTGCCCTATCGGATTTCCTAGTGGTCACCTATCCATGGTCCGCTTTGCCCTAATATCCTGGCAACTGGAATCTTATCTGGGAATTCCAGATTAGATTCCACTTCCCATCCTGAAGCAGGCTGCCCCTGGCCTCCCATTGCATCACCACCCACTCCTCCTGGGCTTGCATGGCACTGCCACCCCCAAACAAAGGATGCCCAATCTGGGGCAGAAGGCAAAAAAAGACACTTCTTTTTTTAACTGTATGAAAATGCTGCCCACATGAGATCTTTAAAACACTCTCATGCTCTGGTGCTTGGCCATTTAGTCAAGCAGAAGTGTTGTTTAGTTTAGTGGTTAGCGAGCCAGGCTCTTATCTGGGAATATCAGGTTTGATTCCACCCTCCTCCATGAACCCAGCTGGGTGACTGTGGGCTAGTCATGGCTCTCTTCTGAGCTCTCACAGGGTGTGGGGAGGAGAACAGAAGGTTTGTCAGCAGCTTTGAGCCTCCTTAAATGGGTGAGAAAAGTGGGGTAAAAAAGCCAACTCTTCTTCCTCCTCCTCCGTGAAGCCAGCTCAGTGGCCTTGGGCTAGTCACAGCTCTTACAGGGCATCTGTTGTGGGGTGAAGAATGGAAGCTTTGTCAGCCTCTTTGAGTCACCTTAAATGGGTGAGAAAAACAGGGTATAAAAGCCAACTCTTCTTCCTCCTCCTCCTCCTCCATGGAAGCAGCTGGGGGACCTTGGGCTAGTCACAGCTCTCTTCTGAGCTCTCACAGCCCCCCCCCACCTCACAAGGTGTCTGGTGTGGGGAGAATAGAAAAGCTTTGTCAGCCACTTTGAGCCCGTTAAATGGGTGAGAAACGCGGGTTAGAAAGGCCAACTTCAGCAAGTGCATCCTTCTTCCTTCCTTCCTTCCTTCCTTCCTTCCTTCCTTCCTTCCTCCCCCCCCCCACCTGCCTCGCGGGGTGTCTGTTGTGGGAGAAGAACAGAAGGTTGATCAGCTGCCTTGAGTCCCCTTGAATGGGTGAGAAAAGCGGCCACCGCTGGAAAAGGAGGAGAGCCGAGAGGCGGCGGGCGGGTGGGCGGGCGCAGTGTGCCCTCCGCGGGAGAGGGCAAAGGGGGCTCTCCTTGCTCACCTCTTCCCTCCGGGAAGAGAGAAAAGGCCGGGGCCGCGCGGGGCCGTCGGGGGGTGACAGTGAAGGAAAAGGTCGCGTGGAGAGGGAAGCGGCCCCCGGCCGGCTCGGCTTTGCCGCCTGGCGAAGGGACGGGAGGAAGTCCTCCGGAGCCGCCACTGAATCGTAGCTGGATTCTTTCAATGAAACCACGGTGTGAACTGAAACTGGATTAAACCTTAGGTGTAACCACAGGCAGAAGTAAAGTAGCCTCTGAAGGGGGCTCAAAGCGGCTGATAAAGAAAATGAATGGTCACTTTGCTGCTGCACAGGAGCAGCAGCAATGGCAAAGAAGGGGGGAGGAGGGCCACAGCTTTTAAAATACAGGCTCCAGGGCTTTCCTTTCCCTGTTTAAAGTTCCGAACCTTCAAAGGCCTGAAATTGCGCAAAATTGCAACATTTTTTAAGGTGTGAAGTGCTTACAGCAATACAATGTATCTTTAAGGACTGGAGGTTTATAGTGGGTGTTTGAGGGTGGATTTTTTCAATGAAGGAAACCCTAAACATGACGTGCTTCTAATACGTTCAGCCATTGGTTACAGTGCGATTGGGGGGGCGGGACAGCCTTAATACTGAATCTCATCCCAGAACGATACAGTCCACACAGTAAAAAATTAAACACGTGTCAAGGGCATGTTCCGGAGTGAGACCTGTTGAGATCAGGATTTATTTCAAATCGGGATAACGTGGTTTATCACGGAAATACCGCATTAAGCCGAAGTGACGTGTGCACGGCCCGAAATCAAAACGTTTTGAATTCGAGATAACGACGTCGTGGGGATGCGGCCATAGATGGCATCACAGGAACTTCTTTTTTGCAGTTTCAACAGATAGTCTTTGCTTAATGCTGTCATCACTCAATTTCCTTCTTTTTTCTCTCTCTTTTTGTGTGCATGTGTATCTGTTACAACATAAAAATGAAGCAAGCAGTTAATAAACTCTCTTTTTAGTTGTTTCCCAAATTGAACTTTCTCCATTAAAGCCAGAGGGAGCTGGGAAAATTTCCACCACACATGTCACAGATGAACTCACAAGGGCCCTTTCTGCACTTATCTAGCAATCCAGATCAAGGAGCCCTATAGTCCACATCATCTGCACAGGAGGACTGGTGCTAATCCAGATCAGATCTGTACTTAGGACTCAGTAATCTGGATTAGCGGTGGACCTGTTAAATCAGTACCACACAAACATACTAGCACCATCTGAACTGGATTAAGCAACGGGGCATCCACACATAGAATGAAACTAGGAAGATCATGGGCTTGGTGCTAAGGAATATGCACTGTGATGCCCTCACAGTCCCTTCAAAACAATGGCCAAGGACTCACCTTCTACCCTATCCTACAGCTGGTGTTGGAGTTGCCCTTAACAGCAAATTCTCAGCTAAAGAAATAACCTTCATTAAACATTAGGTGTTTTTCCACTGTCACTAGAAGTACCCATTAATGGGCACAAAAATGCCATTTAGTACCCATTAATGGGTACTTAATGGGTACTTTTAGTGACCGTGGAAAAACACCCATTATCAGCTCAATTTTTTTTCTTTCATTGCGCAAAGAGGCCTTGACTGGAAAGCAAGTAGCCACCAAATACTCTTTTGCTCTGGACCAGAGAACCTAAACCTGTCCTTTTCCATAGGAATAGAGATGAGAAATAGTGAAGGAGAGCTGCTGAATACGGACTGGCTGAGCAGACCAATCCTTACATTGGCAGCGAAGCATTTCAGACAGGGTGTAGAAGGGCAATGAGCAACCTCTTGTGCATTAACAGCAGTACTTCATCTTAGGGGTGTGCATGAATGTGATTCAAATGTATTCACATTTGATTGTATTCAAATATATTCTAATCTATTCATGTGAATTTTCAATTCCTATTTGCAAATGCGAATGTCAACAACATTTGTATGCATCCGTAGACATCCTGTATTTATCCTGTATGCATCCCGTTTTCATCCCTTACAGTTCCATACAAATGTGGGAAAGATGCATACAGGAAAGTACACATTGTGTACGTATCCATACACATACAAATGTCCGAATAATTCATACAAATGATTCAAAAATTCAGAATTCATTTGAATGTTTAAATTCAAATTTATAGACATTTGGTTCAGATTCAAATGTCCAAATCTGAACAAATTTGATTATTCGGACATTTTGAATGTTTTAAATATTCGTGCACATCCCTACTTCATTTGGTGTGTCAGAAGAACAAGTGTGCTTTAACAATTTCTGGTCTTTTGCCCTCCTTGACTATAAAACTCATGTGGATTTCACTTAGAATTCAGTTAAAGTGGAAGGTAAGTTTGCATGTAACTAGAGCCACAGAAATACCAACTTGCCCACAGAAACATGAAAAGTGAACTACTTCATTAGTCCAGCACTTTATTATTTATCTATTTATTTGTTTATTTGTTTATTTGTATTTCTATCCCACCCTATACCTGAAGGTCTCAGGGCAGGTTACAATATTATATTAATCTTAGATAGGTCCCTGCCCTCAGGCTTACAATGTAATCATCTGTTGTCTCAACAACATTACTGATGCTAAGTATTGGACCATTATGCTTGTGCTAAACTGCTATTCAAAGAGATCAAATTGCAGTTTAAAAAAAAAAACACCTCAGGACAGCTTTGAGCTTCACCTAGCAAGCCCAGGCTCTCCACAGGCTCTCACTGCTTGTCGTGATGCTGCCCACTCACAGGTGTGGAAAAATAATGGAGTCACCCACATGGTGGAACAAGAAGGTATGTTCATGTGCTTTCCATGGTGCTTACCTGTTACCTAATTACTATTAGGAACCACAGAGAATCCTAGAAATCCTGGCCTCTTTGCCACAGTTCCATCTTATTGAACAGCAGTTCACACAAGTCTACTTTGCATGCAACCAGGGCAATGAACTGCATGCTGAAAAATTATCTCCAATACAAGTTTGGGGTGGCCTAAACTTAACTTCAAAGAGTGTTTGCCTACCACTGTTTGACCACAGTTAATTAATGAAATACATGTGCACAAAATCTTTGGTTCTAAAATGTTGCCACCTCTTTCCTATCACTGTATGTTGTGGCTCTATTTGTCACCACCAGACAGCTGGCTGGCCTGGATAGGGAGAGAGGGCAAGGGTGGCTGTGAGTAGGAGGAGTGGCTCAGGCTGGTCTAGTGAGTGGCTGACTGGTTGATGGCACAAAAAGAATCTGTAGGGTTGCACAGGTGGTGGCAGCAAAATGATAATGGCAGAGTTGGTGCTGTCAGTGACTCAGGCTCCCTCCAGACATCACTTTAAAAACCCATGTTTTACCAATAGTCTAGAGTAAAGTAGTTCTGGAGGGAAACAGTTCATCTAGATCCATAGCCAATACTCTGCATTTTAGCATCTTCATGACATTGCAGTAGCAAGATTTTTTTCCATGAGCAAAAAGTGCACTCCTCTGACTTCTAGTTAGCTGGGGGCCCTTTTTGACAGCGCACCAAATTGTACCACTAAAATGGATTCCCCGGGGCATCTTAAGCCATAAACTTTAGTTCCTGACATGGCCTTTTTCTGGAACAGTCCTGTCCCAGTGCAGATGGCCTTATTCCAGTCCACAGCAACCCACCCCAGCCTTGGGACGGTATGCTTTGATCCAGATTGAGTGATCTGGAATCAATGAGGTGAGTCCAGAAAGGCCCTAACCACAAGCAATGGGAAAGAAATTGTTTTGGGGAACATAAATACATTTTACTATAGAGGTTTCTTCCGCAACACAATGTTGGCAAAATGCCACTGTTTTGCCTAATAACCTCATATTTGTAAATTAGAGAGACTCTTTTACATAAATTAAATAGGTGAATCTAATCTACCTGGGCCATCTTCTTATCAATAAGAAGCATTCAGAAACTATGGTAGGTGACAGATTCAGGAAAAGTGCACTGTCTCCCTCATCTGTAACAATAATGTAACAGCATTTTCCATCCAATAAACAAAAATGTGGCCAAAACAGAAAAATTCATGTTCAGTTCAAAAATGAAATGAATGTCTGAAAATTCATTTCTTCATTGAATAATTTCTTCAAATGTTTGGACTTTTGTGTTCATAGGTGAACATTTTCACAGCTTTTTTCCATTGGAAAAACCCTATTTTCACCAGTAAAATACGGTGAAATTTCAAAAATTCAACTGAATGTTCATATTTGCGAGCCAAGAGCATTGTTCAATTCATTTGGATGTCTGGACATTTGAAAGTCCATACGTTTGATCTGATGTGAAAATTTGCAAATGTGCAAATTCAATCAAATTTTCAAATGCAATTTCGTTTGTGCATATCTCTAGTCACAGATGTTTACATTAAATGCAAAGAGGGAAACGATTTTGAACCACAGCAACTGATCAACCATTATTTCCTCTAGTGTATCCTATGGTCAACTACACTTTTCCTTCAAGATCTGAATTTGGTCCCATCCCTGTAGGAAGGTGAACTTAGTATGCTGGGCGTCTTTGGGTTCCAGAGGAGTAGGGTGTTTCCACATTGACTGTGGAAACCGGTTTAATGCCCCCTTAACAAACATAAAGGACACTTACCTTGTGATCCTTCTGCATTGCAGACCTGATTAGAGACCCTTCCAGGAGGGCGCATCCACATTTCGGCACATTTTTAAAACTGGTTTTGACACTGAAATCTGTCTTAAATGTAAGACCTGAAAAATCACATCTTACATACGTCACTTCCCCCTGGATGTGTGCAGAAGCAGGAGGCTGCCCACCACCATGTTTGGAAGGGCAGTGTGATGGCATGATAGTGAGCATGAGTGAGAGCCGAAACCAAGGATTCGCAATGCATGATAAAATGGCGATTTGGCATTTGAAAGCGAAGACTGTGGAATTACAATAGGACTTTGACTTAACTTTGCCACTGAAAGTAAGGAGTGCCGAAACTGTGAGGTGGCAAGGCCGAAGGAGTCATTAACAGGAAAGACAAACGGATTAACAGCGATAAGAGATGGAGAAACGTACGTGACCCCTGGAATGAGGACTGATAAGGTCGGAAAGACCCCAATGATTGGGTAAATGAATAACAGGACAAGACCAAGCTCAGCAGAATGAGGAAACCAACATATCTGAGCATGCGTCGGATACACCCTGTTAAAAGAATATATAAACAAGGCTTTTTGGACAATGGCTTTGCTTTTTCGGGGACAGCTGTACCGGACTGCCCATCGCCTCTACGATTGGACTGATCAACCAAATCGGGAGTAGGCTCGTGAGTATGGAATGAATGTGTGTAGTGAGTGAATGGGATCCCTCTGTTTGATTGTATGTTAAAAATTGATTTAATAAATGAACTGTAAATCCAGATCTGGTCCCTTGTTTTCTCGGTGTGCTTGTTTGGTTAAATTCCGAATATACACTCCTCGCTGATTACGAACTGCTATAGCCTTATGACAGCAGAAGCAGGACTGCCTGCTTCTGAAGCCCTTCCCCCACATGCTGGACGCTGCTGGAAACACACAGTTACTGCTGCATGTTCCGGTCCCAGGCTCTGGGGGTGGTGTTGCCGGCACGCATGCCGGAAGATGCTGGAATGGGTGCTGGCAACTCTGCACAGCACCCAATCCAATCTGTCCTGCAGAATTCTTCCTACTCACGTGTGTGCAGATGCGCGGGGTCCCTCAGATCTGTCACTATTTGTGACGGATCTGGGGGAGGACGGATTGCTAAAAAGCGGATCTTTTTAGGTCCGCGTTTCAGCAGCAAATGCAGAAAGGCCCCTAGAGGCTAACAGCTTTGCTGAAAGCACTTCAGATACAAAATATGAATTCTCTCCCTCCCCCCCCCCCCCCCGGACAGGCTTGCTGCATGTAAAAGGTTTAAGGCAGCTTGATCTCACCATGTCCTGTTAACGCTACCAGGAGCCTAAAGAGGGCAGCATGTTACCAATTTCCCTTTTCTGCTCCACCAGGCAAGATAATTCTGAGCCTGCTGTGGGTAGTAGTTAGGATGGAAAAGCTACACCTATAAACCTGAAGTATGGAATAAAACAGCCTGAATGGGGGGGGGGGAGAAGTTGCATATTGTTGGAAGTCAATATCTGTGCATGTCATCCTATAGGTGACGGAGCCAGATACATGGTAGGTCTGTATCTTTGGAATGTCTTGGCTGTTCCCTAAGTGTAACTGCATTGAAACAAACCAATTCTGGCATCCATCCTACCACAGTTACTTCATTACTCCTAATATGTGAGCAAGATACACATGCACTTGAAGGACTGATAAGCACTGCTGGAGCTGACCTTTGTCTGATAAAATGTGGAAGCTGAAAATGAAAACTGTGCCTTTGACAAAATAATAAGAAACTAATGGATTTAAAACACAAGGACAAAAAAATGTGAAACGGGCACTGAAATTATGAAAGTAGCCATGACCTCCTTCTATAAATTTAACCAAACTTCCAAGAAACAATGGAAACAGATAAGTCAAGAGTAATAACACATGGCTGCATCCACATTCCATAAATCAGGAGTAGTTTATGATGCTGTAATAGATTTTCCCCTCCCTAATGCATTGTAGCATTTCAAGAACTAAAGAGGATCTACAAAGGCTAACACTGAAACTGTAAGGAGTGACATATTATCCAAAGTCTAGCTAATTTTCAACCTGCAAAGCCAGAGGGAAAGGCTATGATGGCAGGTTACAAAATCCTTTCTATCAGCCTCTGAAACAGAATGTACAATGCCAGCATTAGTCAATATTTTATGTCAATACAGACGATGTTAGTATTTTAAATCACCTTTCAAGGAAATGTTTTTAAGGTTTTTTTTTAAGAAAGAAGGAGAGAAAAAGACAGCTACAATGAAAATCTGGAAATGAGTGAAGAATGTTTCCTGTCTTCACTGTAATATTTTATAGGCAAATATGGTAGTTGCAATATAGATAATATATTACAGACTTCTTACATTATATGCATAACTCATTTGTATGCTAGAACCTAAATATAACAAAATTATTACCCAACATTGTAATTTATTTCTTCCAGAGCTGGCACAAAACGACCAAGCCGGACTGCAGCTATGGTGTTTTTTGTTTTTGTTTTTTTAAAGGAACTGCCAGCAACATCAGAATAACTTCAAGTTATGTTGTGCTTCAAGAATGCTAAAAAAAAAATCTACTTTTTTTAATGATCACCTATTTCTCAGTGCTGGCTGCAATGCATAACAGAAGTTGCCATTCAATGAATTTACAGCTGAGGTGATGGTATACTCAGGTGAATGCATAAATTCGTAAAGTTAAGGTTTGGAATAAGTAGCAACAAGTGGTGTACAGTGCACCAAGAACAATAGTGTTCTTAATGTGCCCGAGGTCACCAGTTGCTACCATTTGCTATATTGTTTTGCTCATTTATTTATTAGATTTATATTCCACCTATTCCTGCAGACAAAAGGTGCTAACAACAGATAAGCAAACAACTAACAAGACTACAGCAAAAAGAGCAATCATGTCATATCAGTAATAGGGATATGCACAAATATTCGTAACAACCGATATTCATACGAATTTGGACAAATTCAGACATTCGTATACCAATCAAACGTTACAACATTCATATATTGACTCATATTCATATGAATGTTTCGGAACATTCATGAAATGGGGAGATGGGAAAGCGGCTGCGCCAGCCACATCTGCAACAGTCATGGTATGAAAGGGGATTCAAACTGGATTCAGGGCAGATTTGATGCTTTTAGAGTGGATATGTTATGGGATAAGTATCCGATAAGTATCTGTTATGTATGTATCGGATGTTTGTAAAAGTCATAAGAATACATTTGTATTGAATAGAATCCTACCACATTCAAAGGGGATGTATTTAAATGAATATGAATTCTCTTACACTCAATTCAATAAAAATCAAATGCAAAAAAACCACCATTCATGCACATCCCTAATCAGTACCCCATAAATATATTAAAGATAACAGCAATTGAAAACTGAAATAATCAGGCATAACAACTTTTTTTAAAAAAGCTGTTTTTTAAAATGAGTGACAATTACATCATTTCCTGAAGTCAAGATGATAGACTGTTCAATGAAGTAGAAATCACCACCAGAAAGTCCTTTGCCTGGCATAATCCCCCAGGGGTGGGAGGCACGCCATTTATATGCCTTCCACCTCTCACCTTTACAAACATCAAAGCCAGAGAGCCAAAATTCCCTGGCTTCAGAGTTTCCAACTGAAGCCCTCAACTGAACCACAAAAAAACCTCTTGGAAGTTGGCCATTTTCTGTAGTTGAAGAAACTATCCCAGTTGAAAACATCACAGTCAGGAAACATAGTTCCCTGGCTGCTATATTCATATGTCCAGGAACAGCACCAGGAATATGAACAGCAAACCACCAAAATGAGAAGAGGGTTACAAACCTAGTACTCTGCTCAGTGCACCTCTGCCATCATGCTGATTTTGCTTAGAACGTACTAAAAATCTAGGAAAGCCAACCAGAAAGATTTAAGAAGACCTCTTTCCTCTCTTCTCTCCCATTTAGCTGCATTCCAAGAAGGAAACGTAAGAAGTACAGATTGTTGTGCCAGGCAACATGTAAATTGGGTTTAACAATATAGATTTTTGTAGAATATATAGAAATAAATTTTCACATATCTCAGATTTTACTCAAGATCCAATCACATCCACAAACTGGCACTTCTACTAATACAAGTTGAGAGTTCATCCACTGGACCCAAATTGCAGTCTTAGAGTGTTTTTACACTAGGACTAAATACCCATTAACGACCCATTAGGCACCAGTTTGGTACCGATCAGGAAGACCCCATTCCCACTTCAGAACCCATCAGGATGCAAAGTGTTCACACCTATTCAAGGGAATTATGGATTGAATGGGGCCTTCAGGTCCTGAAATCCAATCTTCTCATGGACTCCATTAAAGGGGTTTTCAATTCAGTCTTCAGCCTTGAAGACCAGATTAGATGGATCACGTTCACACCACAATCAGGTCACTAGGGTCCAGGGGTCCAACCTTTGTTGGGGCGGAGGTGCCCTGAAACCCAGTGCTTCAAAGTAGGTGGCTATTCTACAGAAACGGCTCTGGAGACAGCCCCGAAGATCAGCACAGACTATATTGTGGAACCTGGGCCAGGCTCTGGAGATTCTTCGGAGCAGCTTGCCCCAAACTCCGAAGAATCTCCGTAGTGGCTCCAGATTTCCCCTCCCTCCCGAAGCACCCAGCGCCCCTCCAGAAACATTGTTTGACTGACGTACATGGCAGCCAATCACTCCATGCCGCCTTCACGTCTTCCGCTTGGGGACAGACAAGCACTCCACATGGGTGCTCAGACATTCTCACTGTGGGCATGCCTAGCACCCATTGCTACTGGGTGCTACACTGCCCATGGAGATGCATCTGGTACTTGCCTCTTCTAAATCTGGATTTGTTGAAGTACCCATTTCTTAGACCTGGATCATCCTCAATCCGGATTAAGGGAGGTAAATGGGGAAAAAACTCACTGAGGCCTCAGTTGAGTCTGAAGAAGTAGCAGTCTATTGACTGAGACCATCCCTGTTTTTGCACTTACCTTCAAAAATCCAGATCTAGAAGATCCAGATCTTTGAGTTGGGGTCTTCCCTGGAATCTGGCCCTCAAAGATCCAGATCTGCACAAGCCCTCTAGCATCCAATTGCAATGGGTGCTAAACAGGGTGCTGTGTGGACACCGTAGCATCCATCACAATGCTCCATTTCACCATAGCCCACCCCTGGATGCCATCAGCACAATGAATAGTGCAGACGCATGTCCTCCAATCCAGTCTTCATGGCTGAAGACCGGATTGTGGACACCTTTAAAGGGATCTGCAGTAAATCTAGATTTAAAGGCCTGAAGGACCCATTAAATCTGGATTTCCCCAGGACTCATGGGGACAGGGCCTTCAGGATTGGATCCTAAAGGGGCCTTGCGTGGGGACAGGGCATGACTGATGGTAACTATCAGGTACCGATCGGGTTCTGAAAGGGCTCCTAATAGGGTCTTAGTCCCTACTACAAAAACGGCCCATAAGGATGGTGGGGAATAGCAGATACTCCAAATGGAAACTTGCCTTTGATCCCCCTGAACTGTGCTCTGAACCACTGTGTGAACGTGCCCCACACCCTGCTGCTGCTAGACAAACCTACAGGAGTGGATTTTAAAGCAATGTTGTTGCTGTTTTTGTTACTGGGTATCACCAACTCCTGAGCACCTCTACGTTGTTATCTTGATAGAGATGCAGAAGTGGTTTGCTTTTACCTGTTTCTGCAGAGAGACTGAGGATCGAACTGGCAACCTTCTGCAGTTTGCTCTACCAGTGCGCTATAGCTACTCCCAAAGTGATAAGCAAGCAAAAAGCCTCTCTTGTGAAAAAGTTCACTCACACTTCCTGGATCCAACCCTGGATCCAGTTCCAGGATCCACATTTCCTGGATCCAACCAAGGGTTTGTTTTTATATAATTTAACATCATCACTGAGATTTCCCAGAACCAACATACTGTATAGCTTTCAGTCATACAATACATAGGCTTAGGAAAAAACTGTCCTCATTTACTTTTAATCATATGCTGCATCCTTGTTTGGAATGATTTATTCCATTCTTTTTTAAAAAAAAACTGCAATGCACTACCAGTTTTAAATTTAGATGATTAATAATGATGACACTGTGTTGAAAGTTCTCCTGTTTTACTGAAATGTTGGGGCAAGAAGGAGGAAATCTTGCAGATCTCGATGGAAACATGGCCTCCTGGCACAGAGATTCTGGCATTGGAGAGAAAAAGAAAAGCTATTTTATGATTCCAACTGGATTTTTAAAACATACATAAAATATATATCTCGTAGCTGAAAGTGTAATGTCGTAATAAATCAATTGGAGAGTCTGACTTATATAAAGTTATTCACCTGAGCATTTTGCTATTAATTTAGTGGTTGCTTCCCTGCCTGAAAGGCATTGTGCAAGTGATGCAAAAAGCAACCAACAAAAAGAAGCTTCTGGTCTGGAGCTAATTGTTACTTACCCAAGGGTCAGATGAATTAACAGTGCAGAGTCAGAAAAACCCTAACCTGTTAAACAGAATACAAATGAATTCCTTGAGCTTTCAGCCAGGTTCAGACCTGAATTTATTCAGATTTGAATTCCACTCCAGTGTGCATTTTTTCAGTATTTGTTTATGTGACATCACCCCTAGGGATTTCATCAGCTTCAAATTCACATTTGCATTCAACACATCCATGCTTCACGAACAAATCGAAAAGGGCCTACAATTCTAGACCTCCCTTGACACGTGAAGCGAGTGTATCCAGCCTTTGTAGAAGCTCCAATGTGGCCAGATCTATCTGCCCCCCCCCTTGCTTCCCCCGTGGCCATGCCCCCTTACCTTCAAATCTGGCTGCTGCTGCCGCCCCTGCTACCGTAACCACTATCATGCCTTCCTCAGAGGCTCAACCCAGAAAGCACAATTAAAAATGCAAACAGGTTCACACTTGCCTGGAAGCTTCTGTCACATGCCTCTTACAGACATAAAAATCCCATTTGTAAAAGGATCATACATAGAATTCATTGTATTACCTGTTTAGACATAAGTGTGGACATGAAGTAGAAGGTGTTCTACAGAAGTTTGATCCACTTGAAAGTCTCGTGAAGGTGGCACAACTCCTAGGCAGTTGCTCTCAAGGATGTCTGAGGTGAAGAGCATCATGATTAAGCAGCTTCATTTTCTGCAGTCGTTGTGCCTAATGCTGACAGGGTTATCTCCCAAATCTGTCATTTCCCTTTCATGAATGAAGAGAGCTATTCTTGATGGCTTTACTAGAAACATTGTATCTTATCACATCTCTAACAACATAAAAACTCAAAGGGGTGCTTGGGCAGGTGGACTGAAGCCATGGGCAGCTTCAGAGAATTCTTGATAACCAACTCCAAAGCATTGGGAACTTTAAAATTCACCCGTCTTCCATTTAAATATTGCTAAAAAATAAAAAAAATAAAAAAATAACAAGAAAATGACTTACCTTCAGAAAAGGTGCCTGAGAGATGAATAGTGGCCCACCAGAATCAAAGCATTGGTCCAACAGGTTTTCCAGGGACAACGAAGCCTTTTTCTTTAACCTGCACTTTCAACTAAAGGGCAGTGGTTTTTTCCCATCTTTTCCGCTACTGCCTCTTCTACTCCATCCTCAAGCACTTGACCTATCCATTCCTTAAAAAGGCGTGTCACATCTGGGAGAGGGTTTTTTCCCCTTCTTTTTCCATTATCCATGGGCACCTTGATGGTAACCTCTATGCAGTTTTCTTGTCAGTAGACAGGAGTGGTCTGCCATTACTTACTTTCATGAAGATGCTGGGCATCAAACTTGTGGTCCTTCACTTTACAGGCAGTTTGCTCTACCATAAAGCTACAGCTGCTTCCTTATTCTCATTAGATGTCTGCAAACTCTGTGTCTGATTATTTGAAAAAGTCACAAGCCCTTAAAACAGAGACCAGTATTTACGCACACTACTGAATCTTTACCAGGTCTCTTAAAGGAGAGGAGACACTTGTATCGAGGTTGTCCTACCAGTTCTGGTCCTCATGGAGTGCTGGGGAAGCAAAGCATACCTTCATCATCTGGTGCAATGCACTTTTGGGAGGTTATCATGCTTCAAGAGTTTCTTTCCTGGTCAATTAGTTCTCACCTGGTAATTCACCTGGAGAAGATGGTCCCATCTGTGACACCCTCCTTGGCAGAGTGGGAAGAAATTGCCCAACAACAGAGGCACCTCCACAAGTAACCACACTGGAGAACAACTCCCAGGATCACTGAAGGCACCCACTGTCAATAAAAATGCAGATGAGACAGCAGCTGGCAACTTCTTTGACTCTTAAAGGCACCTAGAAATGGTGAGTGGAGATGTTGCCTCAGTTATCTATTTATAATTATTACATACCACCCTACATGGTAGCTCCATGGCAGTTAACCAAATGACTAAAATAATACATATATCCATCCATGTGCATGTGAGCATCTGAGTTGTATGAGTGTATTAAAAAAGCGCGCACACACAACAAAATGTATATGAACAGCACCAGATACTAAGAACTAAAGTAGGCAGGTAGATTTTCATCAGGTCTTAGATTCTCCTCACTTGAAAGCCTGTGGACCACCACAGAGAATGCCTTCTCCCTGACCTCACGAACTTCATCAAACAGCAGGACTATAATATTAGTCCTACCCTACCCCTTGAAAGAGGACCTTTTCCGTTGTGATTCCTGTTATGGAACTCTTTGCCACTCTTTCTGCAAATATGGACAAGTAGCCTATACTTTAAGCTGGTTGTGATATTGTTGAGTCTGGTTCTATTTTTTTCAGTGCACTTTATATGCATTTCATACTACTTCAGTTTTGCTGAATTTACTTTGTGGATTTTGAGTATATTTGGGTTTATATTGTGAGCCACCTCAAGTCTTTGGAACAGGCAGAATAGTATAACTATGAAACTTGTGTTTCAAACTCATTAATCTAAGGAATTAAGACCTGGAAAGCTGCTTTGAGAAGTAAGAGCTGAAAAGGCACATTATTAACAATGCATAAATTAACAGATACACATTCACATATGAATTTTATATTGTAAAAGAGTAACATTCTTGTTCTATAAACATTCAGGAAATATGGCAATTCCTTTGAAAATACTTGCAACTACAGAAAAGCCTGGCATAAGATTTAATGTGATGTTTATTGGTGGGAGCTCTCCTACTTATGACCTCAAGGTTCAGTGTACAGAGAATGCATTGTATTCATAAATGCCAGCCCCAGAGGGGAACCTCTTCCTAACCTTTGGAAGCCTCCAGATCAGTGCCATCAGTGGTCCACACCTTCCCATGGTCAGGATCAGTGGGCTGTGATATTCCAGACCCACTAATTCTGATCTGCATCAGGTAAGCACAGAAAGAGCCATAAGATCTGCCTGCCCTGCACTCCTGTGCATCACGACATAGAACACACAGGACATAGAAGAGGAAGTCCTGTTCTCTCACCAGTGCTGTCCATCATCATGATGGCAGCACAAGTACTTGAAGGCACTGAGGGACTCTTCACACTTAACGTCCATGGGACAGTGTCCCACAGAAGTTAAATATAGAGATGGTGGCCAGGCTTCACATTGTGAATGCTGGCCTCATCCCAAATCTACCTGCAGACACTCCCATCGGGAAGTGCCACCTCATTGCAGCAATGGCCATTGGTCAAGACTGAGCAATGCAGCATGACTGAACAATCCAGCTGTACCACCCCATCCCTATGCACCCCATCCCTATGCAGCCTCCACATGGAAGTAGATGCAAAAGCTGTGTCTGGGGATTTCCTAGGACTTCCGTCAACACTCCTAAGTGCATCTGTGGCTAACAAAGATGGGGGATGGCTGCGCACACTCAAAGCTACTCCAAGATGGAAGCAGATTGTCAATGTGTGGATGCTCCATGATGAAGCATTGCAGGCTCTTCCCATCTTTAAAGTGCAAGAAGGCCCCCAAGTTTCCTCAGAACTGCTCTTTCCATATTTACTTATTTTATTTATTTAATAAATGGTCCCAGGGTGGTTTACAATAAGAATAAAACATGTCAAATAATAAAATATAATTTAAAATATCAGCCCCTCCCTTCCCCCCACATACACCCTCCTTAACAGGACAGCACCCTGACAAAGCTATTTAAATGGCAAAGGCCTGGTTGAAAAGATACGTTTTCACCAGGCACCAAAAACTATATAGCTTAAAGCTATATATGTTGTGAGAAGGATGTCCCCAAAAGTATTGCCAGCTCTCAGGGGCATGCTGTCTTCCCAGGAGAGCTGCTGGAATGCAGATGCCAGTCTCTGCAGGTTCTCACTGGGATGGATGCAGCCCCAATTCAGTGAGCTCCATCTGGGCAGGGCCTAAACAATGTAGGCTCCAAGGTTATGCTCCAAAGCAACATTGATACAGAGTTTGATGGACTTTGTGCAGCTCCTTATAATTTCCAAAGCAGTATGAAGATTGAGAGAGTTTTCAAAGGCTGTAGCAATTAAATGGTTCTTCAATAAGACATTTAAGGATATGAATGAATTAAAAGCAGAAGTCAAGAAGTGTGCGGTTCAACAAGCTCTTGAACCATTTTCAAAAGTAAAGATGTAATGAGAATTGCTTTAAACAGGGCCAATTTATTCTCAAAATGGTTATGAATAGAGATAAGACTAACTGAAATTGTTGCATTCCACTCCTATTAATACAATGTCATCACAAATGATAGAATCTTTTTCCTCCTCAGAACATCAGAGAATTTGTGACTACACTGACATCAAGTGGCTACACACAGTGTTAACAACAGTTGTCCGTAGATATTTTAAAATATTTGTACAGGCAATCAAGGAATCTGTGGACCGTTTGCAATTTCGCCTTGGAGAAGTGCCCTTTCAGTAACACTTCAGTGACAACTGTATTATATTCTGCCTATAACGTGTGAATGAACAATGGTGGTCGGGTAATTACTCTGCTGCATGGAAGGTTTATAGACATTGATATTCATCTCTTTAAAACAATCAGATTGGGGTACTTAAGAAATTACAAGGAAGGAAGGCACAGCTTTGGAGAAATGAAATAAATCAGAATTATCTTCAAAACAATGAAATCAGTAGTACTTAAGTCGCAAGGAAAAAGGCACAGACTGGGGAAAATGAAATAAATGAGAATTATTATCTTCCAAACAATCAAATCATGGCTACTTAAGATGTTGCAAGAAAGGAAGGAACAACTTTGGAAAGACAAAATCAATTAGGATTAATTTAAAATAAATATTCAAGACCTTTTTTTTGTAGTAAGAAACAGATCTTCCCTATAGGGCTTTGTAAGTATCAGAAAAAAGGTCCCTGCAATGTTGAATTGGTTTGAAGTGGGAAATAAAAAGATACAGAGGTATTCCTGGGATGATGATGGTGATGATGGTGATGATGATTTATTGGATGTATGTACCACAGATTTATAAACATTAGGGATGTGCACAAATGGTTTCTTTTGCATTTGATTTGTATCGAATCGAATGTAAGAAAATGTGTATTCATTCGAATAGTTCTCCTTTGAACGTGATAGGAATCTATTCAATATGAATGTATGCGTACAAATTTGTATGACTATCCAATACAAACACATATGTATCCCTTAACATATCTGCTCTGAAAGCATCAAATCTGCCCTAAATTCACTTTGAATCCACTCTCAGTCCATGTCAAATGCACTCTGGATCCGTTGCAGATGTGACTGGTGCAACTGCTTTCCCACCTCAGCAGGTTCACGAATGTTCCGAAGCATTCATATGAATACGAATGTCAATGTATGAATGTCATAACATTTGGTTCGTATCCATATATGAATGTCTGAATTTGTCCAAATATTGAATGTTATGAATATTCATGAACATCCCTAAAACACTCTATGGGTGAATTCCCACTTAGCTCCATTAAAGCAAAATTTTAAAAAATGATATGAACGCACATTATTTGCATTCCCATTTGTTTTTCTTAATTCCGCTTTAAAGCAGCGCATGGCGGCGGTGCAGCACCAGCGCCAGAACCCGAATGTTTGCTCGTTCGCCTGCTGCAGGTGGGAAGCGGAGTGAGCAAGCAGGGTGGCGGCAATGGCCGAAGGCGGCAGCAATGGCAGGGAGGAAGCAGCTGCCAAAATAGCAGGTGGGCAGGCAAGCAGGCAGCAGTGGGTAGGCAGGCTGGCGGGCAGGTTTCAAAACACTCTGATCCAAGTGGGAATGGCCCATAAACTGTTTCATTAAAAAAAAAACCTGGAGCAAGAGTTGTTTAAAGGGGTGTTTTATTTAATTTGTTTAACCAGTTTTACTCTTTACGCACGTTCAGAGTGTTTTGAAACCGTTTTGAACACTCAAAAAAGTTCTAGTGGGAACTGGCCCTGTGTAGCTTATAAACAAAAAATGAATTCAAAACAAGTACAATAAAACAATTAGAATTATTTGTGGCACCTATAAGTAAGTCTGGGTTTCTGACATGTGAGATTCTGGGCCTGACAGAATCCAATTCCATGAATCCAATTCTTTCATCAAAGCAGTAAAGATTGCTGTGCAAGAGGCAACGTGGATCTGGTTTATTATATCAGGCAGGCTAAGAATTTAAGATCTAATGCGGTGATGGCCAACCTATGACATGCGTGTCACAGGTGACACGCCAAGCCCTTTTGGGTGACACACCTGGTCACCCTGGCACCTGGACGTGTATTGCTTGCTTATTCTTGAAGTGTATGACATACCAACTTTCAATTGAAGATTTAGCAACAAAAGTCACTAATGTAAATAATTATGTTTTTGCTTTTAATAAAATACATATATCAAAAACATAACTTTTTTACTAGAGCTACAAATATCACAAAATTATGGATATTTCTAGAACTGACACAGCACCTGAGTTTAGCTAGGTTTTCTTGCGAATTTTGACACACGGAGCTCGAAAGGTTCGCCATCACTGATCTAATGAGTAAGCAATGCACAGGTACTAGCTGGGTGGGAAACACAGGGATCAACTATACCCAGTTTTTGAACCCTGTAGGTTTTAAATTAATACCAACACTTTACATTGGGCTTTAAATGATAATCAGTGCAATGACTAATGCAGAATCACCCTGTCAGGCACTGATATTTATTGTTTGAGTAGATTCCTTTTTCAATGGATTTTTAAATTGGTTTTATTGTAACCTGCCCTGATTAGATATAATTAGTTAACACATGGTCACTACATTTTGGACCAGGTGAAACTTCTGAGTTATCAAAGGTAGCCCCAGGTAAGTTCATTACCATAGTCTAGTCCCAAGATAAGAAGGGGCCTAAGTCACTGGAGCGAGTGCCTGTTGGTCAAGGTAAGGTTGGAGCTGTCACAGCAGACAGAGATGTGCAAGGGCTTCCATGGCAACTGACTTTGTCTACTCATTTGATACATGAGTGGGTGCATCCCCATTTAAGATTTAAAGAGCTTTGAATTTGTTTTCAGAGCTGGGCGTTCCCCAAGGATCAGAGGAATCCGTAGTTTGAGGATTAAAGGTCCAGGAACGTGGATTATCTGTTAAAAAGAACTCTTGCTACAGGATGTAGAAATAATCCTTACTATTTGGCAGTGGGAATGCAAGCAGATTTGGGGGAGGAGGGAATCATGTTTTGGGGGTGTTCTTTTCACTTTTCCCTGAGCCAACGATAAGCCAGGATTCCCCCTCTGTTCCCCTGGCTGCTTGCTAATGAGATCCAGCTGCATTGTGCCATTCAGCACGTCGTCTCCCTTTCAGCTACAGAAGAGAAAATGAAGGGAGGTGGGAGGAATCCTATTGCCTTTGACTCCCACCCGAAGCTCAAATTGGCAGCTTTCCTCCTGGGGGTTGCGAAAGTGTGTCTACTCTTAAAATGCTGCCTACTTTCAGCTTATCAGATCCAATGATAAACTGTGATTTCCTCCCCCTTTCTCCATCTCCCCATTACGTGCTAAGGTTCAGGCTTGGCTGGAAGTGTGAGTGAGCAGCTTGTAATGTATTAAGAGATCAGACAATACAATGTAAACAGGATATTAGGCCATAGCCCTGGGAGAGTCTGATTTTGCTTAGACAGGGAGCAGAAAGACTTTAAAATACCTGCCATTCATGCTGTGCCAATGCTGCACAAAGCTGGTGCCTATTTCATCCCTTTGGTTGGCAAAGAGGGACTCTTCTACAAGTGATCATGATCCTGCTCCCCCTCCTTTCTTCCACCCACGTCTTTTGCCTCCCTTTCTTGTCCCTCCAATTGGCAAAGTGGGGCTCTTCTGCCAGTGAACGTGATCCTGCTCCCCCTCATTTGTTCCACCCGCACCTTTGCTTCCCTCTCTCCTTCCCCGTGGGGATCTGAATCAGGTTTATATAGGGGGTGGGGCTTGGATATGATGGAAAAGCGTGTATGATGGAAAAGAGATGGCGGAGGGGGTTTCTCCCCTGCAAGTCCACATAATAAATATTATCATACAGAATAAATATTCATCGTACAGAGAGAGAAAAAAGCAGCCCTTTTGTAGAGCATACATTGCTCACTACTGATTTAAAAGACCTGGATTAAAACCAGTGTAAATTTTGCAGTGGGAACCAGCCCAGTGAGGCAAATTCACATTCCACCAGTCAGACAGACACAAGAGAAGGGAAATTTGTGATTCATTTCTCTGCCAGTCATAATAAACCCAGTAGCTATATAACCTGGAATTCTATGCCTTTTCTTCCCATGATTCCACCTGCCCTTGTGTCATATAAGTGAAGCAGCTGATGGAAAGTGAGCCTTTTTTGCATCTGTCCTTCTTTTCTCCTCTATAAATATTTATGCTCATAATCACTGCTATGCTCTTTTTAGAGTTAAATAAAAGTGCCTGTCTTGCTTTCCCAATTAATCAGTTGATCCGACATATGTGTAGCTGGGGAACCACTTTTTTATTTCAAAATAATGCTCGTGTGGACTAAAGCAGGCCCTGCAACCTGTCACAGTTCATCTGCACTGGACAAAGTGTGAAGCAGACTAGGGCACTCAAAATGTCACCCTAGACAGGTATAGTTGTAGACTTCTACATATAGCCTAGGGCCCATACATCAGACTACAGATGTGTGGATAGCACATCCCTGCAGCATGCTGTATCACACAGAACCTTTTTTGGCAGCACCAGATGTGGGTCTGCCCCCAAAACAGCCAGACTGGAAATCCTTTTCCAAGCCTTTGGAGCCATAGCCCTGCCTTGAGGGCTTTTTGGAGGCAGCGGCTAGATGTGGATCGTGATGGGCTGTCAGAATGTGGACAGCCCTATCTCACTCTAGGGTAATCCATCCCAGCTTCGGACAGGGTGTATATCGTGGGAAGGATGAGGCAGCCTTCCTCATACCTAGATATGAACAGGGAGTGCAGACACAGAGGGTGTCTGGAAAAGACCTCGGAGAAGATATTTAGAAAACCAGAAAAGGGCAGCTATGGCAATTCCTTCACAGAATCATTATACGAATCAGGCATTGCAGCACAGAAGCTTTTTTGAAAAGAAGAAGGGGCCCATGCTATGGCTTATGTAGGTGGAGGAGAGTTTCTTTTCCCCATAAAGATAAAAATAGACCACTTTACCACCACTTCATGTATGCAAAATTTGGAACGCATACCCAGTCAACATGTATTTCAACTGCTTCTTTTTTATTTCATCATACAGAGAGAAAACAGCAGCCCTTTTGTAGAGCACACAGATTTATACAAAATGAGGATGCAAAATTTAACACAGCTATCTTCTGGGTATGTCCAGCATTTTCCAAAACTGTTGCATAAGCTGAGTGGACTTTCCATGGATAAAGAATTCTTGTACTTTGATCTAATATTTCAAGGCAAGTCAAAATGTTGGGAAATTCCCTTGCTCTCCTCCCCCTGGCTTAACAGGTTTTCAAGCAGGAAGAAGCAAACAATTTTGACAGGACTAGAGTTTTAAGGAAATACTGGACTTAACAACGATAGATTTTTTTCAAATGTATATGTCTGAACCAAAAGAGACCATTTACAATTAATAATATTTATTTCCATTCTGCCTGTTCTTTTGTAAAAGCAGATCCTATATTCTTAGTGACTTGTGTATACAGAATTGCCTCAAAATTATTTTCGGCATGAACATATAAAAATGAATTCATTAAAACAAATGCTTGCTATGAGTTTTGAGTTATCCTATATGGGGGGGGGCATGTTTTGGAAGTCCTAGAGGGTCATGAAATGGTTTCAGAATGGGTTAGTTGGGAACACAGAAGCACATTTCTGTGTTTCTGACTACGGGAGTGCACTGCTGAAATGGGCTGTCTAGTGGCTGAAAACTAGGAACTTCCCTTCCTAGCCCTTCAGAACCCTCCAAGGTTGGCCCCAAAGCTTGTGCAAGCTTCAGGGATAGTGCAGGTCTTGCTGCTCATTAGCTTAAAGAGTCACACAATTTTGGTGTAATAGAACCCTCATGAATAGCCAGAAACTACTATAAGCTGTACTGATCAGCCCAGTTCTCACCATTGAGTCAGCCAAGTAGCCATTAAACTATCCATAAAGACTAGATGAATAAAGCATGGATAAACATTTTGTCATTAGATGGCACTAATAACAGGGTTCCATGTTAATCCTTACTCAGAGTGACTGAAGGACATGAATCAGTTCAGAGGCCAATTCACACTTGCCCCATAGGAGATGATGGGGTAGCTTCTTGTAAGTTGCACCTACACTTGTAGGAGATGTTTTCAGCCCAGAAACTCCTCCTGCCTCACCAAACGCTACCCAAGCATCTACTAGTAGTAGTGCACTAAATTATGCCCCACACACATCCCAATCCCTACCTAATCCCTACCTTTCCCAGCCAGAGGAATGACCATTTGCACCTCTGCCAGGATCAGGGTCGTCTGTGGTACCGCACAAGTGTGCTGGCACTTCAGATGGTTCCAAAGGAGACCATGGCACTGGCACATGCACATTCACACCTGGCTCCACAAAGATGGTGGTGGCAGCTAGACATGCACTGCCAGTGCCAGAACACACACCCAGCCCCAGGTACGTTCCAGGCGCATGGGGCTTGGTTTGGCATGTGCTAGCATTCCCAAGTTTGAACACTAGTAGACATTAGCAGGAAATGCACTTTCCCCATCCAGCAGAAAGCAAGCTAAGTGCAGAAACGCCCCAGATATAAGGGATCCCCAAATCAGTTCAGGCCTGCAAGTTGATTCAGATATGAATGCCATGAGGTTTACTTTCTGAGCCATCGATCACCAAGAAAAATACCACTCAGCAACACTTTGTTTTCTAGCCTTCAGGAAGATCTGGGAAGAGTCTTGGATAATTCTGCACTGCCTGGACCAGAAGGGATGCTCCTACTATGCTTGCTGGTCCACTACAAACTCTCTGCACTCTTCCCGAAACTACTGTATCTCTTACTGGCCTATCTGCAAGTTCCCTTTTTCTGAGCTTCCTTCCTCAAATGGCCAAAAAATTACAAGAGTAAAGTTCGACCACTACATTAAAAAAAAAAAGTAGGAGAGATTTCTGCTCCCCACACTTAGCTTTTTGTTTCTTCCTCCTGTTCACAAATTGCTCTGCCCCACTATGCAGACTAAGACCATGCACAGGACTTAGTGATAAGTTCTGCTTGAAACAAACGAACAAACAAAAAGAGGTAGCAAGTTCAGCTTGTCAATAAAATAAAAAAAAACGTGAAATCTAATTCCTGAAGCCCTTGAGTAGTGCTTTTGGGAGCCCCAGAATGTCTGAGAAAATCAATGTAGACACCTGAATAGACGTGAATATATAAGAAATGCTGGGCTAAGCTGGATCTTTGGTCCATCTAGTTTAGCTGCCTGTTTTCAGAGTGGCACACTGGATGCACATGGAAGCTAACCAGGTAGTGCACAGGTGCATAACTTGTCATGTCCCCTAAGGGCTTTGAAGATGTTTATACTGCCCAAATTATTTTATTTGATGCAAACTCTCCCAGTAGTAGTCCCCACTAGAAAAGTTAAAAATTGGGACAGAAGATTATTAAAGTGGGTAGTGGGAGAGAAGAAACCAAGAATGCGTTATAAATGGTTATGGGCAATGGAAGAGGAAGGAGGATGGAATGTTCCAAATTTGGAAAGCTATCATGACTCCTTCCAGGTAGAGAGGTTAATTGAGCTTCAATATGGTAATAAAAGTTGGATAAAGATTGAAAAATATATGAATCAGTTAGGGCGTAGAGAAATTTTATATCAGGAATGGAGATTAAGAGAAGAGAAGGCATGGGATGAAGACTTTAGGAACTTGATGAAGATTTGGGAAAAAAAGAAAGAAAACATTAATAGGATCTAATAATATGGGAAAATTATCAACGATACGGTTGATAAATAGAAGTAATGAGGGTAATATGGGAGCGATATTACAAATATTATATGACAATGGTATTAAATATCTAGAGCAATTATATGACACAAATAAAGAGCCCTTTGATATTTTAAGAATACAACAATTAATAAGAGGGCGGTGGTTGGAAGCTATGGGAATTAAAAGGTTTATCAGTGGAATAGAGACCAAACAGAAAATAAGACAAGAAGATACGGCTTTTGAAAAAATTATAAGAAAATATTTAAATAAGAGTAAAGGTATAGTGTGAGATATAAACAGACAGATGATTTCAGTGAAGGAAGAAGTAATTCAAGAGTTAACCCAAGCATGGAATATGGACATAAGAATTACACAACATGAGATGGAGAAAGAAATTAAAAATATAAATAAGTTGAAAAGTAACAAGTTAAAGGAAACAAGGAGAAAAATTTTACATAGATGGTATAGAACACCGGCCCAGCTATCGCACTTCTTTCCCAACATAGATGGATCTTGCTGGCATGGTTGTCAGCAACAAAGGGCAACTCTCTATCATATGTTATGGGAATGTAGCAAAGTACAACTTTTTTGGAAAAAAGTAGAACAGAAGATTAATGAAATCTTTAATATACAGTTGAGATTAACTGGTAGAATGGCTTTAATGAATTTAGATCTTAATCAAATAGGAAGGGTGGAACAAAGAGATGTGGTTTCCAAAATTTTGGGCTGCTCGCAAGCAGTGGTGGCATTAGGATGGAAAGATGCTACAAAATGGACAATGGAAAATTGGTATTTAGGAATTATGGACCTGATTGCCTCTGAATTTCTAAATTGCAAAATAAATAATATGAACGACGCAATCAAGTTGAGAAATTGTAAAGATAGGTGGACGCGAGTAAAGGATTATATGAATACTAGACTGGGACTAAGCTGTTTAAGAGTCAAACTGCAATTAATATTTCAAATGTAACCAGTGATGCCAAAGTGTACAACAATGAGTAGGGGAGAGGGAAGGGGGAGGGGGGTAAAACAAAATAAAATGGTTTTGATGCTATAGTATAATTGGTAAGAGATATAACTTGTAATTGTGTTCAGAGAGAGTTCAAGTTCTGTATAGGACGGATAATGGAAATTTATATAACATTTTATATTTTAATAAAGCATTTAAACCAAAAAAAAAAACCTTGTCATGTCCCTGGTCTCCCAGTACCTGCTCTCAAGGAGCAAACTGCTTCATATGAATGCCACTGCCTCTCTAAAGTCGCATGGCCATCAGAATTAATAAACCATGATGGCGCAGTCTTTTCTGATACTTTCCTCAATGCCTTCCAAACACCTGTCTCACTGGAACCTAAATTTATGCTAAAAACCAGTAGGATAAATAACTGTCGCTACTTCTTGATATAAGACTTTAAAAACTCTTAAGTGACTATTTGCTAAAATGTTGTGATTCTTCTAGTTCACCTCTAGTCACCATCCAATGTGCTGTGGTTAGAAGGTAAGGTAATATTTGCACAGGAGAGGAGACAGGGCCACCATCTCACTCAACAGGACCAAGTGGTCCCCTCTCCTTCCTTCCCCATGTGACATTTTTGGCGGTCACCTCCCCAACCTGCGCTCAAACCTTTCACCACTAGATTCAGAGATTCCCTGTTTCGATTCTGACAGTAAGGGGTTGTCTCCCCCCATGTCAACATTGGGCGTGATTATGACAGGGAGGAGGGTCACAGCCTCTCCTTCCTCCCTTGTGTGAAGATTGCATTGATTTTGATTGTGGGGAGGCAGCCCCCTCCCCAAGCACTCATGATCAAAGCCAAGGTATTCCCAGCTTTGATTTCAATGAGTACAGTAGCTTTTGCTTACAGGCAGCATGCCTCTAGTCTTAATGCTGAAGCAGGAAGCAGAACACGTGAAGCCCTTCGTCCTCATTGTGTAACATTTAAAAACAATTAGTAGCAGTATAAAAACACTATGAAGACTGGGTAAAGAGCACGTGTGCTGAATAAATATGTTTTCAACTAATATGACTTGATCTAAGAGCTTAAACTGTCCACCTCTGTCACAGAACTCCCTACTCTGACCCCAGCTCACATTCTCTTAAACCCAACAGCTATATACTTGCAGAATTCTAGACATCCTTCATACTAACATTTCTTTTCAGAGTCCACATCCACACTGTTCATCTACACAAACATACACAAACACAGAGGCACAGAAATGGTTGTAATACATTACAGATAATATTGGCCAACAAACAAATGGGAGGGAAGTTTCTGAAGTCTTTCAAATGTTTGTCGAAAAAAAGGCCTCCAGAGTTACAGTAACTTCCACTTTTACTCCAGATTGCTTTCACTATATAAATTTGGGCATTGTTTTTGCCAGGCTACTTGTAGTTGCCAGCCAACATTTCATCCACTGAGTGGGTTTTGAGGGACTTTCCCAAATTAACTAGGATAAAAATCTGGAAATTTCTCTGAGTGAGGCATACAGATTTAGTTGCCTTGGGAATTCCCATTTTCCTCCCAATTATTTAACATTTCAGTAGGCTTGTTTCTATGGCACTTTCTGCATTTCTTAGTTATCCCAGAATAAGCAGCTTTCTAGGACGCTTTGGGCAATTTCTCACTGGCTGGCATACCAGGCAACAACCATTCTAGAAGCTATCCTTCCACACTATGGTACAACCTAAAAGTGGCCATGGGTGGGGCTTCCCTTAAAGCAGAAAAGATCCTGGTCTGGAACAAGCAAAATGACACAGCTCCATCTCTAGAATTACAAACCAGTGTTGTAATGGAAGACATGAAATGAGCGTGAGAAACTCTAACCAGTCTCACAGACTATGAGCTTAACTGTTGGAAGGAAAAAGAAAAGAAAATCAAAGCACAAGTTGAAAATAGAAGGGAGAAAGATAAGACTGCCATCCTGGAAAGGATCACCTAGTAATGGAGATATCACTGTGTGTGTGTTTTGCCCTTGTTCAAAACAGAATTTCAAACTTCGATCTACAGGTACTCACTCATAATAGCAACAACTCTTCACCTCCAGTTTCAGCCAACAATAACACTGGATATACAATGGTTATATTAACAGTAGAGGAAATAGTAGGATTATTCATAAGATCTGATGTTCTTCTTTTTGCAGCTGTACACTATTATTAACTTCTGATTTAACCCACTGAAACCCTGTCACCCACCCACTAACCAAAAGACAAAAGCATGTTTGTGTAGTATCTCGGGCCTTTTCTACACCAGTTGTATATCGAGCTTATTGTCATCAGAACCTGAGGACATGGAGCAGATGGCATCAGAGACCATTTGTGGCAATGAATTGTTTTCAGTATGTTCCTGTGTTATTTAGGAGTATGGTCCATCAAACTGAAGTATCCTGAAGTGACGCAGAAAAGCAGGAGGGCTTTTGAACAACAACAAAAATTAGTCCAGCTGCCAGGTGACATCAGTAAAAATGTGGAGTCTCCTTTGTTAACACTTTAAAGTTCATTTATAGTATCTCCCATATTAGTGCCATTTTTGGTAGCACTTCAGAGATTATATCTGTCACCCATAATATTATATTTAGAAGACAACGAAAGGTATTGAAACCCAGAATGAGATCTGAAATAAATTTGATACACTGAAATCTAGAAGGCCCCTCACCTGCCTCGGTGTCACATTTACCTCCGCCTTCCATGGCATAAGTGTTTGTGTGAACATTGTATAGAAACGCTCAGTGCCAAATGCATGAACCTTGTAGTAAAATTGGTTTGCAGTCTAGTTCTTTTTACGTCATCCTGTTCAGTGTTTTTGGACCTTTTCTCACTTCAAAAAATGGGATTGGTCTGGCATGGAGCATTCGCAAACCAAGGAGCTCCTTCTGTCTCCCAGCATACATAGCCACCCCTATCTTCAATAGCTGTAGAGCAGTAAAAACTGCACTATGGCTACAATAGGAGCACTGATGGCACTCCTAGTATGGCCTTACACGTATCCTTCACATCTACTTCCATGCAAAGGCTGCAGGGTGTGGCAGTACAGCTGCGCAGTGGTGTACCACATCCCCTGATTGCAGTAGGAATGGCCCAGTGCACATGGCTGTAGCTGCATGGCCACACTTCAACAGCACTAAAGTAAGTGC
Source organism: Aspidoscelis tigris stejnegeri (assembly GCA_023333525.1). Lineage (NCBI taxonomy): Eukaryota > Metazoa > Chordata > Lepidosauria > Squamata > Teiidae > Aspidoscelis > Aspidoscelis tigris. The sequence goes on along the minus strand of JALMGA010000004.1, from coordinate 31,501,734 downwards.
CGGGTATCTTTGGGCCCCACTGTTTGTAATATAAATGCCAGCCACCATCCCTATATGTTGGGATGGAAATGAACAGCACGGGCGCAGGATGGTTGCGAAGTGAAAGCAAGCTCGGTTTTATAAGAGTCAGGGCTTTTCATACCCTTCACTCATAGAAGACAATTACATAGTGGGAAAACTCTACAGGATGTCTATAAATGGTGTGCCGGGGTGGGGGTGGGGACTGGACAGAACTAGATGGAACAGCCTAAATGCAAGGATGTTGCTACATAGGAAGTGCCAAATATGGTTTCTTGGATTAGTGAACCAAGGAACCAACCAGAAGCCTATCACTGGGGCAAGTTATGCACATCGACAACTCAAGTAAACTACCCTTGAGTGTTGTATTGTTTACATACTGGGTACATGTTATGACTTCTTGAGACCTTCTTTGAGAGAGAAATATGGCAAGAGTTACTGTGACCTGGAATTTATCCTTTGGCCTAGTAACTTCGCTTCTCACTTCAGCTGAAATAGGCAAAATTGCACCCCCATACCTATACTTCTGTGTGACATTGTACTATGGAAGTGCGAAAAGGCCCTTTGTTTGCATAATCTTGCATTAGTCTGCTTCTGTCATTTACATTCAAACTGTGGCTGCCTCCAGGTGGTGAGGGAAAATCCCTAACATAAAGGTGCCAATGACCCTTGCCGTCCCCTATCTGACTTGTATGGGCTTCCCCCACCCATGGTTTCACTTACTCAGACACTGGACTTCACTAGACGCTTCTGGGAATTCGCTACGCAGACACTCTCTTCCTTTTACGGATGTGCACAAATATTCAAAGACATTCAAAATTTGATTGAATTCATGGGAATTTTGACATTCGAACTTCAATCAAATGTCCATAAATTCAAATTTAAACATTCAAACACATTTTGAATTTTTGAGTCTCTTCGTTTGAATTATTCAGACATTTGTATGCGTATAGGTTCGTACACAATGCATACTTGCACATACGCATCTTTCCCGCATCCCTATGCATTTGTACGGATCTATACGAGACAAAAATGGGTTGCATACAGGATAAATACGGGATACATATGGACATGTACAGGATGCATAACAATGAGTACGGGCACATATGAATGTTGTTGACATTCATAAGTGCAAATTCAAACCGAAAATTTGAACTAATACATTTGAATTTGGGTAAATTTGAATTTTAAACATTTGAATTGAATTGAATTTTTGGATATTAGATTCGAATTAAATCAAATCCCAAAAATTGCATTCTTGCACACCCTTACTTTCTTTTGTTTTAGAGTGTGTGTGTGTGTGCGTGCGCGTGTGTGCACGTGCGCACACACTTGGCAAACTCCTGGAAGATGCCAGCAAAGTAACGCCACAGAACCTCACGAGATGTTGCTGGTAATCAAACCATGCTGGTGAAATTAAAAAAAAAAAGTAATACTCCAGCACTATTTTTACTGGAAAATGAGCAGCTGATAGATTGTAACAACCCCAGCAGGTCATCAGGGTTGTCTCGTTCTCCAACCACAATCCCAGCAAGCTGATAGTATTTTTGCTGTGTTTTGGCAGCAGCCAGTGTTGTATTTGAATTACTCTTCACTCTAACACATAATTCTCCTTGGGCATGCATAAACAGATGACTTATAAATAACCAAAGGTGATGACAGGAAGCAACAAAGATGCTTTTAAAGGAGTTACAAAACAGACAATTGTGCACAAAATCCCACAAGAGCCCTTTTAGCAAGTTTACTATAACAACGGGGTTATCTTTATCCATGGGCTTATTGGCGCTCTCAAGTCTCAGAGAATTCTAGGAAGATAATAAGGTCTGATTTTCCTTTGCTGAAGCCATGCTGATTTTCCTTCAGCAATGTTTACTCCTCCATCTGCACGCTAATTTTATCTTTTAACAATCATCTTACACGGAACCAACCTTAAGGTAACTGGACTCCCCCACCTGGTCCAGAGCGCTATTTTCGGGTAAGAGTATATATTTTTGCTAGAAGATCAGCAATTTCATGTTTGAGTTCCCTAGGAACTTTTCATATAGAAAAGGTGGATAGAGACCATTTCTTTTCTCTATCGCACAACACTAGAACCAGGGGGCACTCTATGAAGCTGATGGGTAGGAGAATAAGGTCGGACAGGGGGAAGTATTTCTTCACCCGAGGGTCATCGGTTTATGGAATTTTCTGCCGGAAGAGCTGGTGACAGCTATCAGTCTAAATGGCTTTAAGACAAATTTATGGATGACAGATGTATCAATGGCTACTAGAATGAATGCCTAGGTGCATCTTTCAGGCTGGGGGGGGGGATGTGGGACGCTTCTAAGGCCATTTGCTGGGATTCGAGAGCAGGAAAAGGTTTGTCCTTGTTTCTGCAGACGATGGCAGGCCCGGTCTGGGACCATATGGATGACAGATGTATCAATGGCTACTGGAATGGATGCCCAAGTACATCTTTTAGGCTGGAGGGACAAGCAGGATGCCTCTAAGGCCATTTGCTGGGATTTGAGAACAGGCAAAGGCTTGTCCTTGTCTCTGCTTGAGAAGCCCATGGGCAATTGGTGGGCCACCCTGTGAGACAGGATGCTGGACTAGATGGCCTGTGGCCTGACCCAGCAGGGCTTCTCTTATGTTCTTATGTTCTTAATGGGTGTTTTTCCACTGTCACTAGAAGTACCCATTAAGTACCCATTAATGGGTACATAATGGCATTTTTGTACCCATTAATGGGTACTTAATGGGTACTTCTAGTGACAGTGGAAAAACACCCAATGACAGCAAGGCAGAAGTGGCTTCCCTTCCAAACACGCAAGACAAAGAAACTACGTCCACTTTTTGCCCACGTGTATGTGTGTGCGTGTGCGTGTATGCCACATTCAACTACATCAGGCATACACGAACAAAGCCGAACTTTCCGGCCTCCGTCGAGGCTGCTGCTCCTGCTGCGCTCTCGGCACGTAGGTGGAGTCTTCTGAAGACTCCCACCCCACCCACCCCTTCCTTGCCTCCTCCCGTCTCGTCTCATCATCAAACGAGGAGAGAGGGAGACGAGGCTAAAGGTATTCCTGCGCCTCCTCGCGAGAAGGTGGAGCGTCGTGAGAATTCTCCGTCGCTGTTCCTGACGGCTTGGACTCGTGAATAAGGAGCCTCAGTCGACTCCTCGAGATCAGACGATCGGGAGTCCCGCCGTAACTGCGCCATTGGTGTGGCCATCGTGAGGCGGGAGGCCGTCGAAGACGTGAATCGGACCGACTGCACCGCCGTCACTCCCGGAACAAAACAGAATCAAGACCCCGGGCAGAACAAAACGGCGTTTCGTGTCTTCTTCGGTCCCTTCGGAAGGGGCGATCCGGAAGGAGAACTCGCCGTCGTGTGAACTTTTGGGCTCTTGCGCGTTTAGGTGACGCGGAGAAGCGGAGAGGCAGATCGCGGGCGCGGGGGGTTCCGGGACCGCCAGAGGTTTTGCCCGAGGTGCGGGGAGCGAGGCGGCGGCGAAGGGGAAGGTGGGGCGGGGCGGGGCGGCTCGGAGGCGATGGCCAGACGGGTAGCCGAGAGCGCACGTCGCGGGTTGAAGCCGAGGCAAGGCCGGGGCGTGTAGACTCCGCGCCACCTCGGACGGGACGGCCATGATTGTGGCGCTGCGTGGACAACCGTCGGGCGCCAACGCACTCGTGGGACTTCTCCGGCTCGGATGCCCGGCGCTCCTTCGCGCCCGCTGACGGAAAGGACGGGGAGCTCCGGTCCGGCTGCCAAGGAGTCCGCGCCTCTTCGCTGAGCCGTCCTCCGCTGCCGAGGGCGGGCGGGCGGGCGCGCTCGCGTGGCTACACGCCTCGGCCCGACTCGATGGCCTCTGGGATGCGGGCGGACGGCGGAGGCCCGAGCGGCGGGCGGGGCGGCAGCCCTGCGCCCTGCGCCCTCAACTACACGCTGCCCAGCGTCTCTTCCAACAAGCTGCCCGATCTGCGCTTCATCAGCCGAGGCGCCTATGGCACGGTGTCCTCGGCACGTCACGCCGACTGGCGGGTGCCGGTGGCCATCAAGTGCTTGCAGGGGCCGCTGCTGGACAGGTGAGGCTTCGAGCGGGGGGCGGGGGGACACAAGGGGTTTCGCTCCGAATTGTACAGGCGCGGAATGCGAACGCGGTGCGGAGTTCGAAAGAGGAGCCGTTTAATTTACTCCCGGACACCTTTCTGGCTCCATCATCATGAGCACACGAGCCCGTTTGGACCCCAGAGTAGCTTAGATGTCTGTGTGGTTTGAAGAGTCTTTGCCCTTCGCCTCGCTCGCTCGCTTTTCTCCTTAGGAAGAACCACACCTACTCGTCCCATGACCGGCCTGGTGCCTTGGGAGGCTTCTGCCTGCCCTGTATTTCCTTGAGCGATGAAGTTTTTGCTTACAGACTGGTTTTTAGTCCTATGCTGGATCGGATGTTTTAGTGCTGTTTCTAGATTGCGAATCCCAGCCCCCAAGGTTGACTGATTTCTCGGCAACAGTACGGAAGTGGTTTAATGTTGCATTCTTCCTTGCAGATGCCAGGGTTTGAATCTTGCAGAAAGGCCTTCTTCCAGTACTGAGCTACGGTCTTTTTCTGTAGGAGATAAGAGAGATTATTTTTAAAAAATCCTTATTGGTCTCCGTAAGAGCTCTCCTTTCCGCAATTCCATGCTTGTTCAGTGGAATTGGCTTCCTGGCACACAGAACTCTGAGAGAGAAATGCATATCCTAATAAATCGAAGCTGCTTTCGTTCCCACAAATTCCGTTGCAACTGGTGTGGGATACTCCTGAAGAACTATGAACAAGATGCGCATATTGGAACCATTTTAAACATTCATTTTTGCTGTCAGAATAAATCCTAAAACACAGCTCTCTCTCAAGGGATCCAAGACAATCAAAGGCATTGATTAAAATGTGTGCTGTTCATAGTGGTGTTGACTTTTGCAGCTGATGGATAGTGACTCTTGCAGTGCCCAGAATGTTGAGATGTGGCTCCAGTTCTTTTGGGAATGCACTGAGGGCGCCAGTGGCTGTTGGCATAACTGCCACCTTTTTTCACAGATACTAAATTTCAGTTTAAGTCTTTACATCTGGTGACTTTTTCTAGCTTTTCCCCCTTACTTTTGCTATTGCAGAGTACTGCCACATCAGTAATCCATGCATGGCTTTTCTCAACCAGTTTTTTTTTTTTAAGTCAGATGTGGATGATAAGGTCCTTTGTGCACTGGGCATTATTCAGGATTATACTGTGGAATAGGAGCCTGCTGTCCACATACTAGTGCAGATTATGGCAGGTCATAAGAACACAAGAGCCCAGCCGGGTCAGGCCACAGCCCATCTAGTTCAGCATCCTGTCTCACACCAATTGCCCATGGGCTTCTCAAGCAGAGGCATGGGCAAGCCTTCTCCTGCTCTCAAATCCCAGCAAATGGTCTTAGAGGCATCCTGCTTGTCCTTCCAGCCTAAAAGATGTACTTGGGCATCCATTCTAGTAGCCATTGATACATCTGTCATCCATATGGTTGCAGACCACGCCTGCCATCATCTGCACTAGCATATGGATGACAGGCCCCTATTCTGAGATATAATCCAAAATGAGGCCCAATGCAGAAAGAACCAGACTTCCTTTCGTGTCTATTACACTTTTTTCCCCCTAGAAGCACCAATGATTGTTTCTAGAGTGAGGGGTGGTATATGAAAAAGAAGGGCTGAACAGGATTTTCAAGGCAGTGGTGGGGGATTTTGCATTAGGTTAAGAGCTATCATACTTGAGATTGCAGGAGAACCCAGCAAAAATGTTGTGTTCCTCCATACATTATGTCTGGGAAAGAAGGTGTCTAAAAGGTTTGCTGCTCAAGAGAAGATGGCAGAATGAAAATGTAGCTCACCCCAAGAGCTGAGATACAGTATCTTCATCTACCCCATCTTGTGCATGGGTAGGGGCTTCTTATTCCAGTCAGAGCTTTGGTTGCATCTCCATGAATTCTTCCGCTGACATGAATTTTGCCTCCAGTAAAGCAGCTTGGAGCTCCAGTGCCCCTTTGGGCCAACTAGAAGGGTCTAGAATATTAGATCCTTCTACTAGAATGGATGCCTTGGCACTGCCTCCTGGTTGGGGAGAGAGGTGGGATGCCCCTCAAAGCCATCTGCAAGAAACTGAGAGCAGATGAAGGTTTTGCCCCGTCTTCTGCTTAAAGCCCAAAAACAATTGGTTGGCCACCACGTGAGACAGAATTCTGGACTGGATGGATTGTGGCCTGATCCAGAGGGCTCCTCTTATATCATGTTTTTATGCAGTAACCCCATAGACATGCAGTGCATGACTGCTGAAGGACCATTTCTCCATCTTGTTGCATGCCCAACAAACTAGCACATTTTTTCTTGCAGGCTAGCAACTTCAAGGCTTTAAGTACAAGGAGGAAATGGGGAAATCTGTATAATTCTGAGTGGGGAACAGGTGGGAACAGCACCTTTTTTAGCTACTGCAGATCCCCTCCAAAAAAGGAATGTAGAAACATTTGTTGGGGACCACCAAGTCATGGCTAAGTCCCACTTGACCACATGGCCACCTCTATGCACTTTGCTTTGGCAGAGATACATGTGTGGGTTTGCCACTGTTCTCCTTAGGTCATCCAATGAAGCTTGAGTACCAACACTCATCCAATCTGATGACTTCTCTGTTTCCTGTCTTAATCATCTCTAATGATTCAGTTTACATCATTAATACTAATTAGTCACCCAGATTTCTAGGGATGTGCGAAACTGTGAATTGCTCAAAGAAATAGGCTTGCTAGAGCTCAGAGATTTTCATGGCCTTTGCAACAAAATCTTTGCTGGCAGTGTAGGTCTGGGAGAGAGAGACAGCCTCAGGGATAGATGGACAGATGGCCGCTGAGTACCGGTTTACCTTTAACCTGTTCTTGTGCCTATCTGTCATTCACCTCTGCCCTTCCCCTTTTCTCTGACAGCCATATATACATGAGTGGTGGAATTTCCTTAATTCCTTCCCCTCCTTCTAAAGGTTGAGTTCAACAAACTGCAGATCAACATATTCCTACAGATTTTGTAGTGTGATAAAGGAGAAATGCTATTTATGCCCATTTCTGCAAATACTTTTCTTTCTACCTTAATATATTCCAGAAAATCTGCCTTTGAGTTTGATAATGTGGAAGGAAGATGGCAAAGCGTTTTGCTTGTATAGTCCCTTATTTTGAAAGTGAATTAAAGACAAATTAAAATTTACATATAGCTGAGCTCAAAGACTATGTATTTTTTTTTAATGGTTAACGTTAGGATGGTGCTTAAGGTCCTAATAACTTGAAGATTTTTTTAGGGTGCAGGGTGTTTTTACTTTCATTTTGCCTGTATGTTTATGGTTTGGTTTGTGTTTCACTTTGTGTTTTCTGTTTAATATTTGTATATATACCTACAGAAAATAATAAAATAAATGTAAATATCACTTATTCTTTTAATATTACAAATCTGTACTTTTTCTAAATGAGGCATGAATGTGTAACTTCAGATCTGAAACGTTCCCCACAGATATTAAGCTTTCAGACTAATTGGAAACGTATTTGAGGATATATTCTTTTGAAAGACCTCTTGTTAATTCATTCAATATTGCTCCCCTAATCATGAGCAACGACAGAGTTTAACTTTCTAGTTTGCAAAGAATAATGTGACACATTAGTAGCGACAAACTGGTGACTTTGTGATTTATGCAACCGCAAAGTAAAAGTGAAAGTGTAGTTTGGGGAAATTCAACCACATTGTCAAAACCACTTCTGATTAACATGTTCAGATGTAACAGTTACCAGAAGTTTGCCTTTAGTTACAGTACCTGTTAAGGAAATTATAATACACAAGTAGTTAAAGGCAATGTTTCCTTAAAATTCTGCCTTCTGCACCCTTGAAAAATACTTTATTTTTAATGAACACAATACTTATATGACCCATATCCTGATACTACCACACTGTTTAACCACTTAACCAGACTATTTCTTGAAAAAATTCTGCACTGTGGTGTAACTACAGTTCAGCAACACTGACCTTTTGCCTGGTGTTGGGGGGAAAAAAGACTACAGTAGTGACTATTTGCTGAGTTTGGTGTTTGTTTATTATGCACTCAGTGTGCACTTTTGACCTCAGTCAACATGGCCTTACATGTTCTTTATCAGATCCATTCCACTCTGGCTATGGTGCTGTCCCAAACAAGGAGGTTAATTTTTTTAACACTTTTTTGTTTGCTTGTCAATGTAAGCAATGGAAATGGACACTCGTTTTACAAGAACTACAGCAGCAAGGTCATGGATGCTCAAGAGCCATTTTGCGCTTATATTTAATCAGGATTACGATTCGTTATTGTTCTCTTCAGGGTTTCTTCTCTCCACACACTGGTGCAGCCTTGCCAACTGCTGGTTCACTCTGACTGCACAGGATGGAGTGTAAACCAGGATCAGAAGAGTCCTGATCTTGATCACTGATGGACATAATTAAATTGGTTCACTGGTGTATCAGCTCAGATCCGTCTAGATCACAGGGGTTACAGAAAGCACATCTCTGTTTTCCAGAATATCAGGGACCTATTTCAGCAATGTGCCTTACTATGCTGTTGAAATAGTAGTAGTAGAAGAAGAAGAGGCTTTTATACCCTGCTTTTCTCACCCATTTAGGGGGACTCGAAGTGCGGACAAAGCTTTCTATTCTTCTCCCCATAATAGACACCCTATGAGGTAGGTGAGGCTGTGAGTGGTCCTCCAGGGCCTCAAAACTAGGAACCTATCATTGCTAGTTGTCAGAGCTGTCAGTACTAGCTAGCCTGGAACAGCTCTTCACGCCTTGCTGTGATCCACATCCATTGGCAAAGTAAGTGCAGAAAGGCCCTAACTCTTTATAGAAAGAGTTAAGTACGTATCATGAAGGATAAGTAAGCGTTCCCAGAAAAATAAGTTGGAGCATCTTCCTCAATTTTGTAAAAAAAAATCCTCTAATCATTTTCTGATGGTCTTCACTGAAATCATTTCTTCTCCCCCTCCCCCACTACTTACTGCCTCTTCTTCTTTGTCTTCTTCTTCGGCCTTGGTAAGAAACTTCTCAGAGCTGTTGTTTGTAAAGTACAGTGCACCCAGGAGGCATAACAAGAACAATACAGCCCTACCTCAGTTTACAGTTTGCACCAGGACAGTTTTGCTGTTGTGTGCTTGACAAATTGTGACACCCCTGCCTTGATGTGTGTATTCCCATTTATTTGATATGTTGTTGCTGCTGCTGGGTACCATAAAGTCATGACCAGCCCTTAGTTGACAGCATAGGGACGTTCCATATGATTTTGACCTTATCTTCTGCTTGATTGGTGGGCCAGTGTGTAGAACAGGATGCTGGACTAGGTGGGCTGTGGCCTAATCCAGCAGGGCTCTTCTTTTGTTCTTAATGTATATCAATATTCAATAGACAATGACATAATCAAGTGACCACATCCAAACCCTAATGTCTGGTCTTGATGGTTCAGTCCTATTTCCTTACTGACTGAGGCTGTGAAATTGGTTGAGAAGTACCATGAGCCATAGCTTGTTGAATACTTGCACTATGCTGGGTGTGGTGATTTTGTATTGCAAGACTACAATTTGAGTAAAGAGAATGACTTAGATTTTATTGTCGTGCTATCAAATGTTCCATTTGCTGAAATACATAAGAGGTAGTTTTGAAAAGAGATGGTTCTGCTTTGTGGAAAATATATTTATTTAAGATGTAGTGCCTAATCTCACTTGCCTATGGAATGATTCCAGGCGGATCCTGACCCCCTGAGTAGCTGAAAAGATAGGACCCACAGCAACAACTTGAAACCAATTAACAGGTCAGTGGGGAAGGATGCCTCTCCTTTGCATCCCCATTGGTTCCATTTTTCCCATGAGCATTGGATAGGACAGTAATGGATAATGCAGGCTTATGTTCCTGCATTGTCGGGAAGATATGGAATTATAGATGTGATTAGGCTTCTGTTCTCATCAGCACTGAACGTTGCCCATGTTGGCTGAGGATCATGGGAACTGATGTCCCATAACATCTGTCCAGCCAAAGATTCCCCACCTCTGTATTATTGGAATGGAAACAGAAACTTCAGAGGAAGTCAAAAACATTTCCTTCCAGGTCGCGTGTGAATTCTGCCATTCTCAAAAACAACATTATGTAATAGGTTGCTTAGGAAAGAGTGGGAACTTGATCTAGATCAAGTCTCTTTAATTTTACCTTGGGTAAATAATTCCAGCAAGGTGAGGTCATGCTGATTGTTCAGTCTGACAAGAATATTGTGGCATTCTGCCATCAAGTATATTTTGTTTCTTACAGGGGGACTGGAGCCAAGTCTTACCGAGATTTGCTTGTTTGCTCATGTTACTTAGCAGCAAAACAAAGGCATGTTCAGCTGGCAGAGTTTGGTGCGGAGTTGCGACTGTGTAGTGAAAGCAGTGTGGTGAAGAGACAGTGGGTGGCGTTGCATGAGGTTTACTTTGGCCTAATTGAGTAGTTGAACTGCTTTACCATAAAGTTGCTCATGTACATCGTAGATGAGACTTTTGCAGCCATAAATGAGAGTTCACAAAACAAATCAGAACAATATAGAGAGTAACATAACAGTGACAGTCATGTCAAGTCTGAAAAGCTGTTGAGTTTTTGTTTTGTTATTTTAATACTTAAAAGCATATTTTGAACCATTTTGGTACCATTTATGCAATGTATAAATATAAATTATTTTTATTGTACTAAAATTGTGAAAAACAAAAAAGTAAAACTCCTTTAAAAACAAGGTGCAAAACGACAGTTCACAGAAAGAAAAGTGATATATTAATAATACCACACAGACTATAGGGATGGAATGTTTATTCACATTATAGATTTAAGTATCCCCCAATTAATATTAATTGGGTGATTTTAAACACCATCCCTTAGGCCTTTCTCTACCCTGGGGTTGTTCCAGCCTTTCCTTCTTGGATCATGTGACAACCCCTTCCCAGCATTTCTGCCTGGCTAGATGAAGATTTAAATGTGTGTGGCCTGCATGTTTGTTTGTTTGTTTGTTTGTTTGCATTTCTATCCCACCCCATACCGAAGGTCTGTGGGCGGGTAACAACAGATTAACACAGATTAAAACAGGATACACATTAAAACAGATACCAATTAAAATGAAATACAGATTAAAACAAAAGGCATATTGGAGGTATGTACTATATAATTGAAATATGTATGAATATATTTTAATTAGAATTGCATGTGTGAGGAAAAGGACTAAAAACTGCACTGGCTGCCACTTCACTAATGAACCCAACATGTCCCCAGTGCCTTGAGAGATGTTGTGAAAGGGTCCAGACCACCGATGAAAGCTGAGTGCATTACTTCTGCAAAGGTAAATTGGCCTTAAGTTTGGCTTGACTCCTTGTAACTACATGGACTTGGCCAGTGGTTTGCCATTACCTAAGAAATGTATCCTAATACTAGTTTAACAAAACTTTAAAGAACATTTTTAGTACAGTTGTATTGATTTTTAAAATATTGTACCTCACACAGTATTAGTTGTAAGAAAATTCAGCCAGTGGGGTATACATTCTGAAAGATCTGAAGGGAAGGAACAGTTCTTCTAGAAGTGTTGATGGAAAGGGCCTGTACTTCCATCTTTCTCCCTCTTCTGAAGTCATGGTAGTCATGAAATGACAATAGTTTATGGAGGAACATGATATGGTTGGTCCTTCATCAAGATGGAGATACCCTGCAGTTTTATGTATAAGAGGTTAAATGGATTAAGCAACTACTGTGACCTTATATTTATATGCTGCATCAGTCAAAACATTATAAAATTTAGGGGAATTGCTAATTTTACCATTGAAAAACAGAAATTCTAGTGAACTGATAAGAATTTCTTGAACATATATGATTGGAAAGTATGCTGTTGATCATGACAATCTGTAGTGTCACTTTTGGTTAATGAATGGTTTAGGGGATTTTCACTACCTCGTCTTGCAGTACTAGACAAAGGGAGAGGAATTACGCAATAGTGTATTTCCTATTTCCTTTACTTACTCAACTAATCCTCATCTGAGTCTTAGTGACAAAAGTTAAAAACAGCTGCAGGGTGGATGTAGCTGTAATTGCAGATGAGTAACTAGACAAAGGGATTGTGTCTTTCTTCCATTCTAGAGAAACAGCATGAGACAGCAGCTAAAGTGTTCTGCGTTGGTCTGGGAGGTATATTGGACCAACGAGCATACCAGAAGGAAGTTTCCTCATACATTTGCTGGTCTGGTATAACAGCTTGTGCAGAATCACCCTAAATTACTGCTTGACTGGATGACTTGAGCCACTACCAGAAAAATGATCTGATGTCATGAAGATTCCAATAACAGGGGTCTTACTTCAAAGTAACATGAATGGCACTCATCCAAGGCAATGAGTGTGCATGCATGACTGGATAAATGATTGTTGTGACACCATGGTAACAACTTTCCAGCAGTGTTTAGGGGATGTGCCTCCAATGGCCAGCTGCTAGGAGGCTGCAGCCAGAAACAGCTGTGAGTTCAAGTCCTGCTGGTGGGGAAGGGATGTTGTCCCTCAGCCAAAGGCCAGGGTGGAAAGGTGCACCTTCACCAGTCATCTGGATGCATATAGTGAGGGTGCCTGTTACGTTCTTATGAGCCATAGCCTACCTTCAGTGGTTCCTTTGTTGATAAGGTTTGTCACTTTATACTTGCTGTGGCCCAGGCATGTGCATACACAGTAATGCACCCAAAGAACCTCTAAAAAGATTAAGACTGCTTCAGGCAGCTGGTATAGAGCTAGGTATCATCTGAGCAAAATTTACCTCAGGCTGCCTCCAGGCAGTGGCTGAATAAGCCACTACCAAGGATATTGACCCTCTGACATTATTCCTTGCTAGCTAGACAACACTGGCTGTGGTGCTATCTTTGCATGTTTTAACGTTATGCATGCATCCAGAATAGCTGGACATGCTTGACATCACCTCTGCGTATGTGCACTGGATGGAGCAGTCATGGTGTCTCCATTCAGAAGGAAGGAAGTGACCTCAAAAAGCACTATTTCTGGAAAAGCCATGAAAGCAAAAGTGTTGTAGCATGTTTTGAGGAGGGGAAACAGGTTTATGGTAGGATTACCTCAGATAGGTCAGGCCACCCCACCATAGTGGTGCTATAATGACACTATATTCCCCGCATCTGGATTTGACCCTCAATGGGTGGTTGTTCCATTTTTAGCTAATACTGGATCATCAGTGCTGAGTTTGTCTAGGTGAACACATAGGGTGTTTTTCCACTAGCACTAAGTACCCATCGAAGCACCCATTAAGGACCCATTTGGCTGAGAGCCAGATGACCCCATTTCCACTACAGACCCCATTCGGGACACATCTATTTCCACCACAGCTAGGTAAATCCGGATCATATGGGTCTTTCAGGACCTATAATCCGGATTTCATGTAGACCCTATTAAAGGGGTCTACAAAGGGGTCTTCAGCCTTAAAGTCCAGATTGTAAGGAGCCTGTTTCCACTACAATTCGGCAGTGGGGTCTAGAGGAGGCTCGGGGGAAGGCATCCATGGGGGGGGGGGTCCCAAACTCAAGACTTTGGAGCTCCTCCGAAGCCAGCTCCGAAATCCCTCCGAATGCATCTGTCAAAGGCTCTGGAGGATCTTTGAAGTTAGTGGCAGATTGCTCTGGAGATTCTACGGAGTGATCTGCCGCTAACTTCAAAGATCCTCCAGAGCCTTTGACAGATGCACTGCTCTCACAAGGGGTTTCTTTGCGGAGCCTTTGCTAATCTCCGAAGGCAACTTCGGAGATTGCACCTCCTGTCCCCCCAAAACACCTGGGGTGACAGAAAGACCCCTTGGAGTAAATCTGGATTTACAAATGGGTGCTCCGGTGTTTCCACAGCAGGCAGGTCAGCACCCATTGCTATTGGGTGCTAGACCACCCATGCAAACACATTGGGTACTACTTCCCTTAATCCGGATCTACTAGATCGTGATTAAGGGAAGTACCCATTCGTTAGATCCGGATCTTCTTAGATGCAGATCAAAGGAGCTCAGTGGAAAAACACCCATAGTGTTAGAAACAAATTAATTCCAAATTAAATCATTCAGTGAATTCCTCTTCTCCCTCATAATTCTTTTTAATGGCCTTTTGTAGAAATCTTGCATTACATCTGGTGGCACTCTTAACTGTTATGTTTTCTTCTTTGGCATCACTCAGTGTGTATTGCAATATATTTTTTCTTATTGCTCATTTATGACGCAATAAGCATTCACGATTATGCTGCTACTTAGCTACTGATAGATATTTTCAGTATGAGGAAGTCATGTCATTCCAGTATGTCCATCAGAATCAAAAGTAGTAGTTTAAATGAATGAATGATGCAAGCAAGTTACCAGAAGAAATTATCCAGTTTAATTAAATAGGTATTTGAATTTATATGCCGCAGTATACTGACAGCTTAAAGGCAGGTCACAATAAAAAAATTCTGACAACTATTGAAAAAATAATAAAACATTTAAAATCCCAAAGCTAATGAAAACATACATGTGGAAAATTTCAATTGAAATTTGAATTCTTCATTAAAATTCCAATTCCAAGCACCTATATAAAGTAACAAATCCTGCTTGACTATGTATGTTTTGGACTGTAATGCATAGTTATTCCTTCTGTAACACTGTTTTGCTCTTCCGTAGTTTATAAAGCATAATTTATCTTGTGTAACTTTTTTTAACAGCATGGATTTGTTTTTATTCCGTTTGTTTAATGTGATCCTGCAAGCTTTCAGTAAGGCGATTTGGCCTGTGCAGATGGACTGAACTGCAGTCAACACAGAGCTCCAATAGCAATTTTTATGATGTTACAATAAATTTAGCCTGGTTGCTTGAAGCGCTGGAATACTTTGTGAGCCTAGTCATTGAGGCAGCATCCTCCTGGCCATGAATGTGACCATGTGTAACAGGATAGCCTAATTATTGTGCAATTTGAAACCAGAAGGGAATTTTGGTAGGGAAAGACTTGTTCGGCCTAGCCCTGCCATCACACCATGTTTGCATGAGAGTTGGAGTCATCAAATCTGTGGACAGAAACCCCCTCAGCTTCAGAACTTCTGCCCAAAATGCAGCCACTTTCTATCCAGCTCTGAATCATGCCAGCTAGAAAGCATTTTGAGTAAATCATGCCTGCTGCCTTATCTGTAGATGGTGGTGACAGAATGTAATGACCCCTTAGCAAGGTAAGTTATTAAAGAGTATTTGTTAAGCATAAATTAGTTGAGATATCAGCTGAAGGGGGCATGGCTTATTGCATCCTGGCAAGGCAGGGGGATGAGTTAACCCAGAAACAACCAATGAGCATCCGATGCCAGGAGAGGAAACTATAAAAGGACATGTCCAGGTGAAGAAGGGGTCTTTGTCTGATCATCTCATGGGGGTGTGGGTAAGACAAGGGTAGGTTAGGATCCTGAACATTAGCATAAGTGTTTAAACAAGAGAAAGTGTTGAACCTGCAGTAACTGTATTCTTAAGCTGATCAATATATGAAGAAGTTGTAAACAGAAAAGCAAGTTATCTCATTTTGTTTCAAGAGAGCCTGACTGAAATCTGTCAGTAGGAAACATAAGAAATATAAGAATGAAAATAGTGTACTGTCGCTTTAAAAAGGAAAAGTCAAGCTGACAGTGCCACGGTTGGTGGCAGGGAGAATTTCTCTGTTTATGTCATGGAGGGAGGTGGTTGCTGGCATGGAAATGTGGCTTTTGAAGCTGATTTAAATCTTAATAAAAAAAGAGTGAGCTTAAAAAGTGCCAGGCGAGGCTGAGGTCGAACTCCAGCTGCGACACAGGGGCACAAAAGGACAAAAACTACCCTTGGTGTCTTTTTTTTCCTGAATCCTGCTCTTATGTCATCTTTGAAGAAGAAGAGTTGGCTTTTATACCCCACTTTTCTCACCCATTTAAGTGGACTAAAAGTGGCTGACAAACCACCTGTTCTTCTCTGCACAACAGACACCCTGTGAGGTAGGTGGGGCTGTGAGAGCTCAGAAGGAATGCTGTGACTAGACCAAGGTCACCCAGCTGACTTCACGGAGGAGTGTAGAATTGAACCAGGAAACCTCTAGGTACGTGTCTGGCACTCTAACCACAAGACCGGATCACCATGGCTATATCTGAGGCAACATCCAGCATGCACTTGAACATTGGCATGGTGATCTGGATGCTGCATGAAACTGAGTAGCCATACTCGTACTGCCATGCCCCTTCAGTGTACCGCACCCAGAAGAGGGTGTAGACACAGCATCCAGAAGCAAGCAAACTGCTCCTGGCAAGTGTCTGGACTGCTTTTTACAGTCCACCACTGAATGGCTCTAGGGGAGCCTCCAGCAACTTCTGGTGAGTTGTCACAGTTTCCCTGTGCAGATTAGCTCCTACTACAAGATGACGAGTGTCTAGTCCATCTTCTTCAGCTATTTGACTAGACAGCTCTCAACTGTAGGGCTGGATTGGAGATGAGTGGAAGCTGGGAAGTCTACCAAAACCATGTATGCAGCAACATTAATTCTGTCCATGTCATCTCCATCCCTTCTGTCAGGAAGCAGGGATGCAAAGCTTGCTCAACTACCAATGGCTCTTTAAGTGTATTATCAGTCTCTGGAAATACCTGGCATGAAAAAAAAAAGGTTATCTTCCCACAGGAGATGAGGAAGACATCATGCCTTTCAAAACAAAACCTAGTCTGGAGGCAACTCTAGTGAGGACCATGGTGATTGTAAAATATAATTAAGAGGGGGAGGGGTGGAGAAAAAACCTACAACATTTGATATCTTGTGATAAAATTCAAAATGCCAAAAAAGACAGAACAAAAATAAGAACACGGTATACGATGGCAACTTCTGACTAAACAGAGAAAGTAACAATAAAATCAATATTGTTAAAAATACAAGAGAAAAATGCTATGTGTCAGGGAGAGAAGAGCAATTAAAATAGGCCCAAGGCCACAGCCAGAAACTAGCTGCCTTTTATATTTCAAGACTGTAAGCAGAACAGCATTAAAACACATCATTAAGCTGTTAGAGAGTTATAAAAGCTAAAAAGGAGGGTAATGCCCAGCATGTAAGCATTAACTGACAAAAGAAGAGAGCTCCCACAATCAGGTCTTAATGGTCAGCTTCCTCCTTAATGGTCAGCTTAATGGTCCTTCCTCCTTCACATAATGGTCATGTCCAAAGCAGGTGGTGACACCGAAGCACCCAGCTAGCAATAGCAAGACATGAAGTCAGTTACCAGAGTTCTTGGGGATATAGAGTTCACAGAGTCAAACAGGCCAAGAGTCGGGGTTCCAAAGAGTTGTTGTAAGTTCGGGAAGTTAGTCAGGAGTCAAGAATCAGGGCTCACATGAGTCTGGGACATTCTCTTAGGAGACAACTCAGCTCTGGGTGTTGCATATTATCTGAGTCCAAACTATCCCCATTGGGGGGACAGAAGCAGTCCTGGAAGAAGAGTGAATGCTCTCCCTGCTGGATGCTTGAGACAGGTGTGGAGCACGATTTCATGTTCCACACCTTGGCTGCAAGTAGAACAGCTCTGCTACAGGCAGAGACACTTCTAGCCCTCGTTCAAGTATGTATGCTCTGTACCAGAGCTGTCCTCATTGCATCCAGAGCCCTAAGTGCGGAAAGGCCTCTAATCTTTCATCACAACTTCATTCTTCCCCTGTTTCCCCCGTTTCAGCCAGCTGAGGATTCCTTTGGCCAATAATAACACCTTTTCATTGGCTTTAGTAAATTGAGGTGAAGCCCCTAAAAAAACTCATGTGTTCTCGCTGATAATGAGGATTATTAGTGGAAAGAATTGTATGTCTACATCGCCAGAAATGAGATAAATAACAAACTGAAGGAGGATGTATGTAAACTTCTGTTAAGTCTGAAATAAGGTGGAGGGTACCTATGTTAGCTTTATGTAACCACTTTGTCAATGTTTTCTTTTGTTATTGTTTTATTATTGTTAATTTAAAAACCTGAGGATTGTTAGTAAATCCCACAATGAGAATACTTTTTATTTGAGTACAGATAATCCACATGTCAGGACATCTGGTCCCCAGAAACTGCAGATTTGTCTGATCCTGTGGGAATTGTCAGCTTTGAAAATGAATTCAAAACTCTTTGAAAGTTGAATGGGAATGCACCCCTTGTGTTATGCTCTTTAAAGATCTTGCTGGTCTCTCCTCCTATGCAAAATTTCTTGTGCTTTAAGACCTAATAAAAAAGGCTGCTACTCTGCATGCTGTAGAAGCTACCCACTATTACAGCTGTAAGAAGAGGCAATTTCAATGGGTTTACTTTGTAATACATGCAACACCTGCTTAAGTTGTCTCTTCTATGCAAACATTAAAGGTATAGCACTCCTGTCCTGTTTACCATAAAGAAACCTTATCATAAAGCCTAGTGTTCCATTATAATTTAGTTTTAAATTTTGCACCGTGAACTCCCCTCGTTATTGACACTTGTTATTTAACTTTCATTGATTGTAGATAACACTGAGTCTGACTTTTGTGCTGAAAGGAAAATGATTAATTTTAAATAAATAACTGAATGGAGGGGGAAGTGGTTTTAGCTAATTATAGTCCATTTTTCAGCATGATGTTTGACAGCGCATTTCAAGAATTGTTCTGTTGTACTTCTTATGGTGGTAGATTGTAGGAGAGCATATAATAGTATAGTTTAGGAGTTTAATTCATAATAGTGGATAATTCTAAGTTAAGCAGTAGCAAAATAGGTTTTGTTTCATCTTCTATCTTTGTAGTGAGAGAGAAAACCTCTTGAAGGAAGCTGAAATTTTACATCAGGCAAGATTCAGTTACATCCTACCAATTTTGGGAATTTGCAGTGAACCTGAATTTCTAGGCATCGTGACAGAATTTATGCCAAATGGGTCACTGAACCAACTTCTACACGCTGTAAGTATGAATAGTTTAGTAGTGTGAATATTGAACTGAGCAGCAACATTCTAAAGTCAAGCATGTTCACAGAGGGTGGGAAAAGAAGGGGAAACGGTTGTTCTGAAATCTTCAGATGAATATACTGTATTTAGCCAACCTCCAACTTGATGAATCCATGAAGAAGAGCAAAGTTATGCCCATTTGTTGAACCTACAGCATCAGAACAAGCAGAAGGAAATATATCTTTACACAACACATGGTTAGGCTTTTGAATTTGCTATCACAAGATGTGGTGCTGCTTGCTAGTTTGGATGGTTTGGTCCTGTTCATAGAAGCCAGAACTGTCAATGACTGTTAGCTCTAACAGTGGTAGGATGTTGTATGCCTCTGAAGACCAGCTTCTGGGACAAGCTGTGTTGATGATGTCCTGCTGGTGGACTTTCTTGTGCAATTTGTTTGCTGCTATTAGAACAGGCTGCTGGATTAGATGGAGCATGGGTCCAATTCAGTGAGGCACTTCATTTGTTCATATGTACAGCAATGGTTTCATAGGATATGGAAGCAAGTGTATCCTAGTTCACTTTAGCATGTGTGCAGAGAGTTCTGACAAACCTCTGTAGAAGCAGGGTGACTTGCAGGTGGCCCTGCAGGCATTGTTCAACTACTCCGTTGACAAGGGATGATGGAAACTGGAGAAGAGGAAAGGCCACAGAGCCACAGCCTAACTACTCCTTTTCTAAGTGACTGTAGTGATTATGATTCAAAAATATTGCAAGATATTTTTAAAAGTATTGAGGCATCCATTTTTTAGTCAAGATTAAATACATAGTGATTATTGTTCCTGTATATCCTGCTTTTCATGAATAAAATTCATGTTTATTTTAAAAAAATACATAGTGATTTTATTTATTTATTATTTACTTATTTAGAATATGTATATCCTGCCTCATATGCTAAGATCTCTGGGTGGCTTACGATAAAAACCCATATACACCAAAACATTAAATACCGTATTAAACAGGTTTTAGTTAAACATGCTGTGCTGCTTTGGTCAAATTTAAGGCCCTTAAACAGCTTGGGCTCTAAATATTTAAAGGAATTTCCCCATAACAATCTGATCATGCCTTAGGATCTGTCAGTATGGCTTTGTCACCACCACAGAAGTTAAAAGGGTGAGGACTTATAAGAGAGCTTCTCAGTGATGGCCCCTGAATTATAGAATAACCTACTGTCTGAAGTAAGTCAGACACCTTCCCCATACTGTATACATTTAGATGCACCTCTTAACTGTAACGTTTGGCTGAAGAAACAGTTTCCTTTCCTTTTCCAGATATTTGTTATTTTTCATTTTAGTAAATATATTTTTCATTTTGTTACTTCTTTAAATACATCATACGAAGATGTATGTAGATTGAAACTTTTATTCCTTTCTTCTTTTTTCAATAGAAAAATATATACCCAGACATTGCTTGGTCACTGAGGTTTCGCATTCTGTATGAAATTGCCCTGGGAGTAAATTATCTTCACAACATGAACCCTCCGCTCTTGCACCATGATTTGAAGACACAGAACATTTTACTTGACAGTGACTTCCATGTAAAGGTACGAGGAGGACAGTACTTTTCCACTCTTGTCTGGTCATCTGCTATACACGAGTCCCTCAAAATTCCCAAATGAGGAAATTAACAGGTTTTATTTTTATTTTTTTAAAATGTTTCTTTCACTTTTGTAATTGCTATCCTGCACATTTCCCCAGATGGCTCTATGCTTCTTCCTTTGTTTTGTTTTTGTTTTTTAAATCTTCTGTGATGGTAGTGAGGACGGGAAGAGAACACCCCAAAGACTCAAATTCCCTTTTATCCCTTTAGGGAGCTCAGAAAAGTGCTCAAGAAATCCTGTCGCTTTTTCCATTGATCCATCCTTCCCATCACGACTCCCAGTTTTCTCTTATGTTTTCAGCAGAAAAAAAGTGTTAAGAGAAATTTGCTTCCTGATAGAAGGGGCTTCTAGACTGTTTTCTTATCAGAAAGAGGAGAAAAGTGCTTCCTCACTCCTTTACTTTACTCTTCGATGTATACCCCGCCCACCCCACTCCTCACTCCTTTGGGGGGGAGGGCCCCTTTATGGTTCACTGTTGATGTCCCAAAGTCATTGTGTGAACAGTGCTCATGATTCCGGAAGGTAATCATAGCAACACTTCAAAATATTCCTACTGAGAAATAATGATACAGTATAGGTAAATCAGAGATAGAGAATGAGAAAACTTCTAGTAGATGTGGGTAATCTGGGCCCCATTGACACACATTCCACTATGATGGGACATTTTGGAATTCAGAGGGAAATGGCACATAGGGTGTACACGCTGATAAATGTTCAATGCACAGAGCAGAAAAACATGTAACAATTACAGCTCACTTTCAGCTGTTTGTGCAAAATTTGTGTTTCGCTTTCTGTGACCTAGGTATATCAGGGCTTCCTAGGGCTTCCCTAACCCTAACTTCAAATCACAAGTGTAGAGGTGAAAAGATCGGAGTGTGCTCCCCTGTTGGGCAAAAAAAGGAGTGAATGTGAAGAGGCATTGATCAAGTAAACAAACACCTAATTAATAAACAAAAGAAAATACATACTTGCTTATTTCATGTAAGTGGTTTATTCATATTCATACTTGAACAATTATCTTGTAGATCAACACTCTTGCCCCCTGAAAAAAATTATCAATTTTAAGGTTCTGATATCTCCACAGAATAGATTTCCTAGTCATGTACACAGTTGATCTTTGGCCAACTATTTTTGTTAACAATAACCCAGAATAAAGCATAGATAATCTGGAATAAAATGTGTCTGGATGGGCTTTACTCTGCAATATCCAAATAATGCAGATTAAGTAAGTGCTGTCTGGATAAAGTTTTTTATTTTATGTTTTGATATCTTTTTCCTTTTTTATTAAGAAAATGAGTATGCATATAATCAAAATGAAGACGAACAAAGAATAATAAATGTAAAACTTTTTATACTGCTGCTATGAGGAAAAATGTAAACTAATTACTTTAGAGAAATAGTTTGGAAAATGATATTAATATTCCATTATGATTTCAAGGTCCATTCTGTAAAGTTGTAACTGTTTTTAAATTTCCAGTTTTGTTGGTAATTAAATATAGATAAGGATAGGGACAGACATGACAATTTTAAGTATTGTCTCATCACTGTTTTTGTATTGTCTATTAATTATTCTGGTATTGCCATATTTTGTAATCTGTTTTCCTGGGAGGAAGACGCATTCTTATACCATGGTTTTCCAGCGTTTTTGGCAGCCATCAGTCAGTTGGAGCCAGCCTATGGGTAATCAGCTCTTCAACGTGCAAAAGTTTCTTTTTGTAATTAAAAATTTGGCCTAAGGCTACTTAATAGACTGCCTTTCCTCTTAGATTCCTATAAGAGCATTAGGGACTTTTCTGCACTCACCTTGGGTGTTTTCTCATTGACTGCAGAAACCGGTTTAACCCACCCGAAACACCCATGAACAACACTTACCTTAAATGCATTCCTCATTGAAGATGCTTTCTAGCACCCTTTGCAGAAGGCGCATCCACACTTTGGCACGCAAGACCAGGGAGGGAGGCTTCTTCTGTGCACGTGCTTAGTCCCTCCATCTCTGGAAGGCCTGCTACTTCTGGGTGAGGGCGAAATTGTGAGATCTCATGAGATCTTACCCAGACAGCCTTGAAAATGCAGGGAATTCTCTTGCAGCAATTTCTGATGTAAGTATAATGCTTTTCTTTGGAGTAGCGGGCTTTAATCCACAGGTACGGTGCAACGTTGTAAAACCTGTCTGGCAGCTTGAAAGGTGCTCTGCAATACCTGCAAAATTTTCATTCCATCTGGACAGAGCCAAGATCTCAGTGATCTATTGTTAATCGATCCAGCACAGACACTTCAGATCACTGAACCTGAAAGGCCCTGAGGTGGGCTTTGAAGCCCCTTGTTCCATATATAAGATAAGTGCAGAAAGGGGCTAAATCTCTGACAAAGCTTTTGAAACTGTGAGAAGTAGCATTTTACTCTGTGTATTACTGTTTTTCTAATTGTTGTACTCCTTTTTCGGAATCGTGATTTGGAGCATGGAAATGTTTCTAAACATGGGAACCTTGTGTTCAGTAAAGATCCGTTTCTGTGAGCTGAAATGTCTTTTGTTTGAAAGACGGAACTTTATAACCAATCATGCTCTTTTATTTGTTTCTGGTCCTGAATTGTTGTTTCCTCACCTTCTAGATTGCAGATTTTGGTTTGTCAAAATGGCGAATGGTATCCATGTCATTATCACTAGGTGAGAAATCAATGCCTGAAGGAGGAACTATTATCTACATGCCACCTGAAGAATATGATTTCGAACAAAAATCACGTGCAAGTGTTAAACATGATATATACAGGTATTTATGCAGGGTGAAAAATAGGGTACCTCATGGTGGGTCTGTTCTCTTAAAGGGGGTTACAGCTATAATTTATGTACATATTTTCCACATATTATAATTTTGTTTTTCTATACCAGGATCCCTAATAGTACAAGCAGTAAGATTGGAGACCATAAGTTTTTTACTACTTCAGGGTCCCTTGAAATTGCTCTAGATTCAAGGTCTTAGGCTCTTTACACATAAGTATTTTATCCCAGGCTAGGATGAGATGCCTGCTGATGCTAAGCAATTAGTCCCACCCTAGAATGGGTTGCTGGTAGAACATGATTGGACTGGTCGTGCCTGGGCAGTCCATTGCATCCTAGGTCCCAGTACTGGCTTAGAAGGCAGTGCTGAGCTCTCAAAGCCAGCATGGAGTCTTCAAAGGCTGAGGATGAAAGTTTCCAGCCTTCTTAGTTGCCTAGAGGTCCTTTTTAGGAGTGTGTCAACTTCTAGCACCATTTCTATTAGTGCTTCCTGTTGCACTGCCAAACTAGGTCCCCCATGTTCTTACTAGTACACTTGTAGACCATGATAAGGGTTCCATTTTGGGCATCCTGTCCTGGTCTATGCTCTGTCCATTGTGGACTGAACATTCCAGGGTGGCAGGGCCTGTTCTGTCTTACACTACTGTATGGAACGAAGTGGGCTAGACGCAACTGTGTTCCAGGATATTGGCCCATGCAGAAAGGGCCTAAACCAAAATATGTGTGTCATTGGGAGGGACCATAGCTAGTTATGGAGCAACTGCCTGGAAAATGATAATGGCAAACCACATCTGTATCTCCCAAGAAAGCTGCATGGGTTTGTTCGTGTAGCTGAATGGACTGAGATTGTTTGCTTGTCTGTTTATCTAAAATATTTCTATATCACTTCCCATCTTAAGTCCCAAAGCTGTTCCTAACATAAAACAAGGAAATATAACCCCAAAACCTAATTTCATTGAAGTATTTTAATTAAATATATTAGAAATAATCTAAAACAATTTTAAATCTGAATGATTCCTAATAACATCTACAAAGTGCATTACGGTCATAAGTTGCATTGCATACATATTTGAGAACCATATAGCAGCTGTGGGATAACCTTTACTTGAAATCTTTTATGACTGCCACTGAGCAGATTTTTTGCATTTGAGTGAAAGACCTTAATAGTAACTGTAGAACTAGTTTGGGTGGACACTACTGCACATTTTATGAGCTTTAATTACTAGAAAAAAATGCAGTCAATATTTTCTAGCCATTTTTTACATTCCATGTTGTGTCCTTGTTTCAGCTTTAAGATTAGCATCTCAGATGGTAGAGCCCGGCTGACCAAAATAAAGTTAGCTTTACAAAAGATCTTTCCTCAGTGGGCTTTGTAATTCCGTTAGTTACTGACAACTTTCACTTGAGTTGGCAAAGGAATCCAGAGATAAAACTTGAGCTTTGTGCCTCTTATTTTTGCCTTTACATTCCACAATGATATCCATTTCAAATAGCTTGCACCTATTTTTATCAGTCATCTGAATGTAACAGGGCAGTCTAACACCTCACTCCTCATAGCAGGTTCAAAACAAGATGTTACGTCAGCTGCTAAATCCTGTGCTGAGTGGCGGTTGCTTGTTGTTGTTGAGTACCTTTGGGTCATACCCAAGTCCTGGTTGGTCACCACTATGGAGATTTTTTTTGGTAAATATACCCACATTGTTATGCCACTGACTATTTTCAGGGAGAGGCTGGAGATTGAACCAGCAACCCTCTGTTTTCCTGACAGTTTGCTCTAGCACTGAACTACAGCTACTCCCAGGGGCTACTAGGAAACAAATTAACCTGGCTTTATGATACAGTATTTTTAAT
Source organism: Aspidoscelis tigris stejnegeri (assembly GCA_023333525.1). Taxonomy (NCBI): domain Eukaryota; kingdom Metazoa; phylum Chordata; class Lepidosauria; order Squamata; family Teiidae; genus Aspidoscelis; species Aspidoscelis tigris. Next base: position 31,476,468 of record JALMGA010000004.1, on the reverse strand, counting down.
GCTCTTTCCCCCTGGCAAACTCTAATGGCCTTTCCACAGTTTGCCTCCTGTCTCTGGGAAACAGAGGATAGAATGGCTCTATTATGCCCTAAGCAGATGCTTTCTGCATACTAAGCGTGCCCAAACCTCCCTACAATTTACCTAAGTTGCAGATAGCTGCACAAACATGTCTATCCTCGCTCCTTGGTGCCAGTGCACCATTGCCAGGGCAACTATGTGATGTGTTGCGTCACTACGCGTGCACTGACAGACAAATGACCCTCTTGTACTTCTTCCGAACTGGAAGACATGGAACATCCAGAGCCTTACTGGTTTCGGCACTAGTGCATGCGTGATATAGTTAAACCTTCACCATGTGTGGAAAGCTTGTGCACAGAAGAAGCTGTTTCTAGTAAAGCTTCAACTGGGAGCTTACTGCACTTCCACTACTGGACCAAGGATGAACTGATCCTAAGCCACTGCGTAGGGGAAACTATTCCACAATTGGGAAGCCATCACTGAAAAGGCCCAGTCCCAGGTGCCCACCCCTTTTACTGGTGAGGGTGGTGGCACACTCCAGATTTTAGGGCACGGGCAGGTCCATATGGAAGAAGGTGTTCCTTTCGATATTTGAGGCCCAAGTCATTTAGGACCTTATAGATTTAAAAAAGTACCTTGAATTGCCCTCAGTAGTGAATCTAGTACAGCGTTCTCAGCATCTTCTTGACATGTTGCAAATAGCCTTTGAGGTATCCTTCCTGTACCTCCGACCTGGAGGGGGCACCTAGGTACCAATTCTAGTAGCCATTAACATCAGACTTCCATGAATTTTTCTAAGCCTTTCTTAAAGCTATCCAGACTAGTGGCCATCTTTACCTCTTTTGGTAAGAAATTCCATAGACCAATGACAAGATGAATGAAAAAAATACTTCCCCTTGTCAGTCCTAACTTTTCTGCCCATCAGCTTCATAGAATGACCCCTAGTTCTAGTGTTGTGTAACAGATAAAACATTATTTCTCTCTCTACCTTTTGCATACCATGCATGGCTTTATAAACTTCAGGCAGGTCCCTTCTTAAACACCTTGACTGTGTTCACGCCTTCATGTTAAACATTAAGTCCATCTTCAGACCTTACTGCTCATAGCTTTACATTTCTGTTCATTTCGTTTGTGGACTTTCCACCTTCCATTTTGACATTCCCAAGTGGAAAGTCCACAGATAAAATGGGTAGAAATGAAAAGGTGTGAGCAGCAGTTAGACCTGAAAATAGGCTGAAGAAGGTTTAAAGTGAAAGTGTAACCATGGCTGAAGGTACCTGAATTATGTGTTCCATGCCCTTTATCACTCTTGTTGCTCTTTTCTGCACTTTTCCTGTTCCACAATATCTTTTCTGAGTTGTGGTGACCAGAATTGTACACACTGTTCCAAATGTAACCTAACCATAGATTTATGAAGAGGCACAATGAGACTTGCCAGCTATGTCCTTCCTAATTATTCCTAGCACTGATTTTTTTCACCGCTGCTGCACTTTTTGTACACTGTCACAATTATTTCTTTTCTTCTTTAATGTTTGTGTTGATATTTTTGAGTGTATGAAAGATGGGTCTTCAGTAAGCTTCTAATTGTATGCTCTTCACAAATATCAGGGGGTGAGAGTATTTCTAAGGGAATTTGCACCATCCAAGTGAACTAAATTATACTAATGTGACTTTTTTACTTTCTACAGTTATGCCATTATTATGTGGGAAGTGATGTCAAGAAAACAGCCATTTGAAGGTCAGTTTTTTCATAGAGTATATTTAAGTTATTAAGTCATCATTTCGTCAGCAGTGAGCGTAGCCTATCATGCAGACACAACACAGCTTCTTTAAAAAAAATCTTTCCTCTTTTTTCCCCTAAAACTTTTTCATGGAGGCAAGTAAATGATGGTGTGAAAGCTTGACACTAATTTTCTGTTTGTTTGTGCCTCCAGAAAGGAAGAGACAATGCAGAAAACAAAAAAGGTCTCACAGTTGCCTCTTCCTTCCTCTTGACAGAAGCAAAGAACAGCCCCAGTCTTGCCTCTGTGTCTGCTGGCCCATTTCATTATACAGTAATCTTGCTTGGTGTTACTGGAAGCCAGCCAAGCACCCACCCACTTTCTTTTTTGTTTTTCATGTACTGAGAGCGTTTTTGGACTTAGACAACAGGAAAAGTCCAGGAAGGCTCCTGCATGGAGCATCCAAACTGTGCGGAGCTGCTTTGTTCCAGACTATCCCCCAGCCCAGAAAGTGTGGGACACGATGCTAGCTCACTCCAGCACATACCCTTTGCACTGTTTCCATACAAAGTGGGGGCAGCTCAGTAGCGCATCATGTCATAGCCATTGGTGCAGTGAGTGGGGTGCCCCGGTATGCCAGCATTCGCGCATTAGGTAAGTCCTGGAGAATTCTGAGATAGGGTAGGCATTCGAAATGTGAACACCACCTGCATCTCTGATCTTCACTTCCCCTTGGTTGGGGGGAAGCAAGCAAGATTATAACAAAAGGGACTTGCAGACATGGAATCAAGAATCACTATTCCAGGAAACCTGACATCGTTGCAGGATTTCCCATAATAGCAATATTATGTTTTACTCCTCAACCAAGAAGAGGAAGAAGAGTTGGCTTTTCTACCCTGATTTTCTCACCTGTTTAAGGGACTCAAAGCGGTTGACAGAGCTTTCTTTTCTTCTCCCCACAACAGACACTCTGCAAGGTAGGTGGGGCTGTGAGAGCTCAGAAGAGAGCTGCGATGAGCCCAGGATCACCCAGCTGTCTTTGTGGACCCCGTATTCCCAGATAACAGTCTGGCTCCTTAACTACTAGACCAAACTAATCCAGAAGTATATTGGGAATTCTACAATTATGTCTGGCATTCCCAGTATAGTCCCAGGAATATTCTGGGTTTTTAGCTCTCATCTGGAGGCACCCTTAATAAAGAAAAATACAGTGTAATGACAGCATTATTTTAGCAATAGGATGCAGTCTATGTTCTCCTGTGCTTTAACTATTGTATAAGAAATACATGTATTTCTAATAAGTGCATAATATCTACTTTGACAGATGTTATAAACCCCTTGCAGATTATGTATAGTGTCTCAAAAGGAAAGCGTCCAGACACTGGAGAAGAATATCTGCCACTTGAGGTGCCTCACCGAGCGATGATACTGTCATTAATAGAATCTGGCTGGGCACAAAATCCAGATGACAGGCCTTCTTTTTCCAGTGAGTCTTCCTGTTTTTACCTAACAGGGAAAACAGCATAATAGACATTGGTAAATTGATGTGCTACATGATTCCTGTTAGTTCTTCTGAAGCACACCCAGTGCCTCTACATAAACGCTGCCTTAGGAAATGTAAGCTGGACATGAGTTATGCACATAAACTAGCTTTGGAGGTTCAAAGAGCATTTCTGCAAGGACAGAGCAGCAGGGAGGGAAGACTGTGATTGAGCGGCACTTGATCTTCCTGAACCATATTTTGATTTGCATGGACCAATAAACAATTGAGTAACCTCCTTTGATCTTTCCAATGGGAGCCTTGTGTGTGTGTGTGTGTGTGTGCTTATATATGTGTGTGTGTTTCTATATTATTCATCCTAGAAAGCAGTTCTAGAAGTACAGTAAATGTTGGTTTTCTAAAACTACATATATTATGATTGGGATGTCGGCTTGGAGTAACAGCCATTCCAGCTTGGTTTCCAAATACTGTGCTCTAAGGATGTGCACGAATATCTGTAACATTTGTTATTCAGACGAATTTGGATGAATTCAGAGATTCGTACACAAATCAAATATGATGACATTCGTACGAATAAGTGTTTCAGAACATTCTTACAAACAATTCATGCATTTGTTAAACTGGGGATACGTATTGGATATATATTGATATGTATGCATTCATATAGTATATGTATATATACATTGGTATAGGATATGTATCCAATATATATGCATTTGTATGGGATCCGTATCCAGGATTCATATGCATTTGTATTGGATATTCATATGAATTTGTACAAATACATTCATGTCGAATAGAATCCTACCACATTTGAAGAGGATCAATTCAAACAAATACGAATTTTATAACATTTTATTTGTTACAAATCAAATGCCAAAAAAAACCATCCGTGCACATTCCTAGTGTGCTCACATTTAGTGCCATCTGCTGCTAACAAGAAGCACTTACTGACCCTTAGCTGAAGGAAGGTCTCATCTCCTTCCATTTTCCTAGGCAGGTTCAGTTTGGTGTCAACATCTTCTGATTTCCACCCCCATATGTATGGGATTTGTGTACATTCAGATGGGATTCGTATAGGATTGAACATTTCTATTGAATCCCACTCCATTTGAAGGGGATCTATTTGAAAGAATAGATCTTGCATTCAAGACGAATCAAATAAGAAAGAACACCATTGGTGTACATCCCTACTGGTGCTCCTTCTGAGAAAAATGAGATTAAAGCTGATCTGTTAATTTTGAATAAAAGACACTTTCAGTCAGCTATTTCAGTATTTCAAATCAGAATGACATACAGAGATCAGTACTACTATATATAAGAATCAAAAAATTAAAATTTAGATTAATAAGGCTATGAATTGCAGTCAGTGATACACAATGCTACATATAAAGTGGCAGCTAGCAGCTCAATCCACCTTTGGCACTATCACCACATGTAACACTATTTTTTTTCTCCAGAATGCCTGTGGTATAACAGTTCTTAGCAGAAACGGCCAGGAAATTATGAAGCAACACCCTGCAGATTGACAACGCATAGGCTGTGTTCAGACATAACAAAAGGGGTGCCTCTAAGGCTCCTCAGAGAGACAATATGTTGCCCTCATGTTCCTAAGCCTTTGCTAATCTAGCATAGAATGTATGGGTTTGCACACAGAGTTGGGGTTTTAAGGTATTGCAGCAAAAGAAATGACTTTTAGATGCTGTCTTTATTCAATTTAAGGTGAAATATAGGGTGTTTCTGCATTGGCTGCAGAAACCGGATTGACCCCCCATTTAAGACCCATTTAAGACCCTTTCATACTTACCTTCCGCACTGGAAACCCTTTCCAGACCCTTCCTGGTGGCCGCTTCTGCATTTCGGTGCACAAGATCCGTTTCTAAAATGGGTCTTGCCGCCGAAAACCAGTTTAAATTGAAGACCTAAAAAGTTCAGCCCGTCCCTTCGCCTGGATCCGTGTGGAAGCAGGACGCTTCTGAACATGGCCAGGCAAAGGGATGGATGTCCCAGCGGCCGCCATGTTGGGAGGGGCAGAAACAGGACGGTCTGCCTTGGAAGCCCCTCCCTTATGTGCCTCATGCTGCTGGAAACACACAGTGACTGGCAGCTGCCTGCTCCAGTCCCACGGCTCCAGGGGCGGCAGCAGTGGCGTGGGAGGCCAGATGGCCTTTGGAATGGGTTCTGCGGCTTCCATGCAGCACCCAGGTGATCCGGCCGCCTGATCTGGGGGCAGCGTGTGCAGACGCGAGGAGGCCTCCTCAGATCCACCCTATTTGGGATGAATCCTCTGGAGGACTGCTCGCCGAAAAACAGATCTTCTTTTATCCGTTTTCCGGTGTCAAATGCGGAAGCACTCATATTTTCCTAATTCTTATGGTCTTAAAGTGCTAAAGGTCAAGAGCTTTTAGCAGTTCTTCTCATCTGAATGAGCAGGTATCATCCTGTATGGCAGGTTTCCATTTTCGAATTTGGAATTTCAAAATTTGGAACATTTTTGGAAAGCCTAACTTGAACTGACTGAGGATTCATTTTCTTTCCATCTTCTGACTTGGCTCGTGATAATTTTAAATTTTAAACTGTGTGTACAAATACTGTAAATATTTCACACTTCTGATTGTAAGAATATTTAGTTAGTTAATCCCTTTGGCTTTCAATTCCCTGCTTTTACCTAGTAATGTTTACCTTGTGTATATATAGCTTCCAGTTTTCCAGCAGTATTCTTTTTTTCTTCTTTCCCCTTTCGCTTGCAACTCATTTGTAACCACAAGCAAAAGTGTTGCCTGTTGTCAGATGTTAAATCTGGAAATAACCAGTCCTTACCGCACTGCGGTGTCTATTCATTTGGCAATACTTTGTGCTGAAGTTCCTGAATCACTGTCTCTTCCTTGAGTCATTTGTTCATTTTCTTCTACGCCTTTCTTTTGAAAACATTATTTAAATATTCAAGTATGAAGTGTATTTTTGTGGAATACATTTACCCTCTTCTAAAGCAGCTCATGTTGGTAGCTCAACTGGTCCTTCGGAGATTTCATAATTTAATACTTCTCATTTCACCTCTCTCCCCAGTATATAATCATGTGTCCTTGTTGCTACAGTCAGACTGCAGTCCTTCCCTCTCACCTGTAAGTGCCTCTGAACTTACCGGATATTTTTCACATGGATATCATTACAGAAATTCTAGTGAGAGCACAGTCAGTGAATTCAAGTAGACCTAAATCAGTTTCTGGTAGTGCTGAAGAAGATGCTGCCTGAAAATTCCAGTCATCAGAGAGAGTCTAACTGGATATAAAATAGCCTGTTTTCGTAATGCTTCCCATGTCATGATTATTTAGGATTTGGCACTGAGATGTCTGGCACTGAAACTGGAGCTTGGCCTAATTATTTATTGGATGCTTTTTTTATTTAGTAACCAAGAATATAAGTGGAGCCCTGCTGGATCAGGGCACAGCCCATCTAGTCCAGCATCCTGACTCCCATGGTGGCCCACCAATTGCTTCTAGGCATTTTCAAGCAGAAATCAAAGGCAAAACCTTCATCTGTTCTCAACAGCCTGCAAATGGTCTTTAGAAGCATCCTGCCTGTCCCTGCAATCTGGAGGTGGTACTAAAGCATCCATTCTAGTAGCATCCATTCTAGTAGCTGTTGTTGTACCTGTCCTCCATTAATTTGCCCAACTCTTTATTAACACTATCCAGGATGGTGGTTGTCACCACCTTTTCTGGTAGTAAATTCCATAGACTGATGACTCTCTGGGTGAAAAAAACCCCTCCCCTTGCTGGCCCTACCTTTCCTGCCCGCCAGCTTCATAAAATTCTCCCAGTTCTAGTGCTGTGTAATAGAGAAAAGAGTTTTTTCTCCAACCACCTTTTCCGCACTATGCATTTTATATACTTCGATCAGGTCTTCTCTTAAATATCACTTTTCAAAGCTGAAGAGCCCTAGACATTGCAGCCTGATTTCATATGGGAAGTGTTCCTGCCCCTTGATCATTCTTGTTGCTCTTTTCTTCACAATTTCCAGTTCCACAATATCCTTCCTGAGGTGTAGCAACCAGACTTGTACACAATATTCCAAACGTGGCCTCATGATAGATTTATAAATAAGCACAAGGATGCTTGCTGATTTATTTTCTATTCCCTTCCTAGATACCCCTAGCATTTAATTGTTTTTTTCCCACTGCTGCTTTAAACTTGGTCGACACTGTCGTTTAGTTGTCTACCAGAACCCCAAGATCCCTTTCCTGGTCTCTCTCACAAAACTCACTCCCCTTTAGTTTATACCTGTAATCGGGGTTCTTTGCAACAATGTGCATTACTCAGCACTTACTAAGATTGAAGTTTATTTGCCACTTGTTTGCCCAGTCACTCAATGTCAGATCCCTCTCGACCTCTTTGCAATCTCAGTTTTTACTACTCTCGACATTTAAGTGTCAAATTTTGGTATTTCAGTGCTCCCTTCTGCTTCTAGATCATTTATGAATAAATTAAAAAGCACAGTTCCCAATGCGGAACCTTTGGGGGGCCCATGCTTTGCTTTCAACCACTCTGAGAATTGTCCATTTAGTACTACTCTCTGTTTCCAATCCTTTAGCAGTTACCAATCAAGGACACAGCTTCTGCTTTAAGCCTTTGACTTCATGGATTATGATATACAAATCTAGATCACAGTTGTACATCGGCACATTCAGATTAACCCATCTTCTGTTTTCTTTTTTTCCCTATGGCAGAAAAGGAGAAATCGTAAACTTTGTGGGCTTTAGGGAAGCTCTGAAAGGCACCCTTGAATCTGTAAGCACTAGTCTGCAAGCACTAGTCTGGCCCATAAGTTTACATTCCATAAGAAGCTTCCATTAAGCCCACAGATTCCATTAGCTCCCACAGCCAGGATGGCGGACAATCTAGAGCAGTGATGGCGAACCTTTTGAGCTTGGTGTGTCAAAATTTGCAAGAAAACCTAGCTTCACTCAGGTGCTGTGTCACATCTAGAAATATTCATAATTTTGTGATATTTGTAGCTCTAGTAAAAAAGTTAAATTTTTGATACATGTATTTTTTAAAAGCAAAAACAAATAATTTGTTACATTAGTGACTTTTGTTGTTGAATTTCATTTGCTAAATCTTCAATTGAAAGTTGGTATTTTGCACACTTCAAGAACAAGCAAGCACTACACGCCCAGGTGCCAGGGTGACCAGGTGTGTCACCCAAAAGGGCTTGGCGTGTCACCTGTGACACACGTGTCATAGGTTGGCCATCACCGATCTAGAGCATAAGAGGAGCCCTGCTAGATCAGGCCACAGCCAGTCTTGTCCAGCATCCTGTCTCACACAGTGGCCCACCAATTGCCCATGGGCATCTCAAGCAGAGACAAGGGCAAACCTCCTGCTTTCAAATCCCAGCAAATGGCCTTAGAGGCATCCTGCTTGTCCCACCCAGCCTGAAAGATGTACTTAGGCATCTATTCTAGTAGCCATTGATACATCTGCCATCCATAAATTGGCCTAATAAATGATTTGTTTATCTAGTTCAAAAAATGTTACAGTAAAAAAGTATCAATTCTATAAAAACATAATTAAAAGCAGAAGGTGGGTGAGAGGTTACCATTCATGCTGTGTAAGGATGGATAAAAAAGGAGTATCTTCATTAGCTATCTCCAAGGCTGTAACTGTAGAGAACTGGTACCACCAGAGAAAAAAGTAACTGCAAGATATTACTAAAGATTTGTCCAGACAGGGCTGAAGACATGGGATTATTCCAAGGTTATGTTAGGATTGTCACGCACATCTTTGGCAATTTCAGCATAGCTTGGGGATTCTTGAGTGATATGACATGGTATTACTTTTCCAGGAAAATCAGCTCTCCACCTGGATTTTTCCAGAACAGCAAAACTACTTACCTTGTCTGAATGCTTGCTTTCAGCATGGGCCTGAAAGAAAATGCCTCTGTGCATCTGCAGGGGCCAGCAATCGCCTGCTTCCTCATATTTTGTGCCATTGAAATACCCAGAAGTATCCATTTTGCCACCATGGGAGCAAGCATCCAGACAGGTAAACCCCCCACACTTGCCCTGCTGTCTGGTCAGGGTGTAGAGAGGCAATTTCAGGATCTGAATAAGGTCTCACATTTTTACCTCTGGAGGCAGCCTAAGTACTTAGTAAAACTTTCCTCAGCCAATCTTAGTGATTGTTCAGGCGTGTAATGGAAGGGCCAGCGTGTTAATTAACCTTTCCCCAAGTTATTTAGGATGTGAAGTGCGAAAGATAAGGTTTTAAATCTGTTAGCTAATGGTCTACTAGTGCAGTTACATAAGGGCAGGAGTAATGTCTGTGTGAATATGTGTCCTATCCAATAACCTAGTTGCTACATTTTGCATTCATTGAGGCTTCCAGAGCAAATAACCCCATTCATGGCCCTTTATAGCAATCTAAAAATGAAATCTACCAGTTGCTGCAGTAGCCATGATGGAAAATATACCCTTAGAAACATTATTCTCCAGACATAATTCTTTAATCAGTTAAAGAAAGGAGAGGCAGGAGATGAATGGAGAGTGGTCCCTAAGCAAACGCAGTCTGAAATTCCCTCCTGGCAACTTGTTCAGTAGTCACAGATTTTTAAAGGGTGCTCAGCAACTCTGGTTGCAAATGCTGTTCGCTGTGGTTGTAAGGGCACTTTAACATTCTGTATACTAGACTAGAGGTGTGCACAAGTGGGTTTTTGTGTGTGTGTTTGATTCAAAAGGAGCATGAAGGAAATCTGCATTTGTATGAATAGAGCTCCTTCTAATGTGCTAGGATTCGAATCCACTGTGAATGTTCTTCAGACGCTATTTGAATCTGATTCAAATCCCTGCTGGCAATCATGCCTACAAATCCACTGAACCCGCTTTGAATCTGCTCTGAATCTGCTGCAGATGTATCTGGGCAGCTTCTTTGCCGCCTCCCACATTCACAAATACAACAGAGCTTCGAGCCAATGCACAAGAGCATTCACTTCTCATTTGAATGTCGATCTTTGAATGTAGTCAACATTTGATTTGAATGCAAATCTACGAATTCATATGAATTACTAATGTGGCAAATATTTGTGCACATCCCTATCCTAGATGTCTCTGGTGGCTTGATTATCTCGACTGGCGGAAGAGACAAGTTTGTGAATGCTTTGGTACTGTGTTAGAAAAAAGCTAATAAGACATGAAAACACAGTTTAAAAAGCAACAACAACATGGCAATGTACAAGTGAAAAAATTCCATCCTCATATTACCTTATAGTAGGGGGTCTTGATTATTGATATGATAGTTCAGTAATGTACTGTTAGCTATTAAATGCTAGATGATTGCATCTTCTTTTTCTTATTTAGAATGCTTAATAGAGCTTGAACCTCTACTGAGAACCTTTGATGAGATAGCTATTCTTGAAGCAGTGATACAGTTGAAGAAAGCCAAGGTAAGTATTCACATGTAATATGAACTTACATGTATGGGAATTATTAACCCAACAAAAGAAACACGATCGCCTTGTAACTGAATCCTGAAAATTCTGTACCTTGCATATGTCTTGACTTCATAGCTTCTAAGACCCTTTCTGCATGGAATGTTAATGTGGATTAAAGGTTCGTGTAGGATACATCTAAGCTTCATAGATCTGCACATTAATCCAGAACTCTGATGCCACACCCCCTGCTGGTCCACTCTGTCCACATTAGAGAGTGTGTGATCCTGATTAGGAAGGCCTTAATCTGGTTCACTGGTAATCTCATTTTTAATCTCATTGTAACCCGCCTTGGGACCATTTGGTGAAGGGCAGGATATACGTTTTCTAAATAAAATAAAATAAGACCTGTTTAATTGAATCTATCAATAAATCACCCCTGATCCAGAACATGCCTGCCTTCCCATCAGAAAGTACCCCTAGAAGCCCTGAGGCTAGGAACTTTTGTTCTTAGCCCTTGGAGGTGTGAAGGTGGGGGGGGGGTGCCCCCAAAGCTCACACAAATTTCACAGCATGGGACGATCTGGATCAGCACTATCAGTGAAGAGAGCACTGATCCTGCCCATGCTTTCCCATGATCAGAGTCGGTGAGCCTGGCTATTCCAAACCCATTGATCCCAACTAAAGGCAGGTAAGTCCAGAAAGGACCTCAGGAAATGATACAAGGATTCTTATATGTTTTTCAGTCTGAATATGAATGGCGATGTATTCATATACCAAGCAAGATGGGTATCAATGAGTCAATATCTCTCAATATACCAGTGAATCCACAACAGGTAAACTCCTCTTTTGGAATGTATGTAATACTTCAAACATTCTGATGCAAGATATGGAGAAGGGAGGTTTTTCACTCTTAATGGGCACATTTCCTGGTGTGGAACATTTCTGGGACTGATGCCAGTGTGTCAGTACAGAAGCAACTGGTTTGTGGAGCAGCTGAGGTCATCCTGTCCTTTGTACAGTGTGTTACATTCCAGCCACATGAACACAGAAATTTCCATTTACCTACATACCTTACGCACGTATCCCTCCATCTAGGCAAGTAAGAGGCATCACAGTTCACAAACACATTCATCAAAGCAAGTGAGAAAGGCACACTTTGGGACTGATGTAACCTAGAGAGGATTCTGAATGAATACTGGAAGGCCACATTCAGCCCCACTTTGAGATTGCCTATTTAAAATGTCACCTGCTCTGTAATTTCCTTTCATTTGTTATGCAGAGATATTTAGAGAAAAGTGTTTTCAAGGTAATCTAAAACGTTCCAAGCCACTGGCAATACAGATGTCCCAAGCCATTGGTAATCTAAAATGTGCCAAGGCCCTTGGTTTTGAGACCGTTCCAGGTGGTTCAGAGGAAAGCGTTGTCTGCAGCACTATCTGCTTGAAACAGTCTCCAAGGCTTTCTGCCCATTCCTGAGACTTAACTGCTGTCCCACACCTTCAGGAATGGTATAGGAGTAATGCAAATGGGACGCTTCCAGCTGTTGTGTCCTGACCCAGCTCATCTCATTCTCATGCAGCATATGTGCCATTCACTCACCCAGTCACGGCTAGAGATGGACACGGCTTTTGACATCTAGATGCAAGGCCTGGAATGTGGCGATTTACACACCTGCTGCTTCTAGGCAAGAACATTAATGTTCCTTCACCCAGCATGTAAATGGCCTGAGCCATTCTAGCCATTAATTGGCCTGGAAGCATCTGCAAAACCCACTCCATTCAAAGAAGTGCAGATTCAGCCACAGTTTAAAAGGCAATAGAATCAGCATTGTTGCAGAAGCTTAAGCAGATACAAGCCTAGTATCTTTTGCCTGCTACTAAGAGAAACATGGAAATAGTAATTAGAGGGAAATTCAAGAACAGTGTCATTATTCAATTTGTATTATGTCTGGGGGCATCTCAATTGCAGGAATCCAATGAATCTTCATCACAGCCTGAGAGACTTCAGGAAAAATTTCTTCAGAATTCATCAAAACAATGCAATCTTCTTTCAGAAGGTATGCCCTCTTGACCTCAAGCAGCTTTGATTCATTATTGCAGGGTATGAAAATAACATTATTTTAATTATGGAGGACCCAGGAGGCGAATTCTTGATCCAGTGAATATGAATAGCAGGAATGAGACCAGGGGAAAGGAAGGTAACCTCACTTTTGAATTACTGTAATGTACTGAGCAGTATATGGAATAACCCTTCATTAGCAGAATATTTGAGGCAGATTCCTTAGACTGAAACTGGGCATCATGCAATCTTCTGTGCTCTTTTTATGTTAGGAAAAAGTATGTGAGCCAGTTTGATCTAGTGGTTAGGGAGCCAGACTCTTATCTGGGAATATTGGGTTCGATTCGCCCTCCCCCTGAAGCCAGCTGGGTGACCTTAGTCTAGTCACAGCTCTCCTCTGAGCTCTCATAGCCCCACCCACCTCACAGAGTGTTCTGTTGTGGGGAGAAGAATGGAATAGAAAAGCTTTGTCAGCTGCTTTGAGTCCCCTTAAATGGGTGAGAAAAGCAGGGTAGAAAAGCCAACTCCTCCTCCTCCTCCTCCTCCTCCTTCTTCTTCTTCATTATTTAAAATCCTTATGTACCACCATCAAAAGAAGAAAAAGAACTTAGAACAATTTACACTGGCCAAGGCAGGACATGATGGATTTCATTGTTATTGCAATTCATCAGGTGTCTATAACCTGGGTTCTTATTCCTTCAAACTCCTGGGCTGATGCGCAGAGATGTTATATTATTTGGTGCATCAGCCGGTTGAGCCACTAGATGAAAACAGTATAGAAGAACAGAATTTTTAAAAAATAGCAGGTGGTAATGGGGAAGCCATTTACTTTGACAAAATCTGGGCAAAAAGGGCACCTTACAAAGTTCAGAGGGGAGAGATTTCCAAAGAATAGGATGCCTGTTCGCACTTACCAAGTGGAGCAGTTTCATCCACTTCCTAGTGAGTCCTGTCCACATGCCACCGCTGTCTTCCCAGGGCTTACCAAGTCATCCCAGGTCCTAACTAGCTGTGGACAACTAAAATGTCATTGACTAAGAGTAGTTAGGTAGTTCCCTCTGCTGGGTGCAATGCTATGAGCGAGCACACTGGGACAGCTGTGCAGTTGCATACAATGTCTCAATCACCATGGCAATATCTGGGCATGTGTTGGAAGTTGCTGTGTCTGTTGCCATTGCAATTTGTATTGCCCAAGACTGGTCTTCTGCACTTCAAGTACTGGTGATCCAGTTCAGGACTTCACTAGCCTTTTAAGTGTAGAAGGCTGTCACTGCATTTGAGCCTCACATGAGGAAAATTGTATTATTACGCTATTTCAGTGGGGGAAATGCAAACAGAGCCAGATGAGCCACATGTAGTACTAAAAACTTAATTAATTACTTTTTCTCCATAGGCCAGATTTTTATACCTCGGTGGATAACGGTATAGTAGTAGAACAGACTATAGAGATTATCTTATCAAACTGTTGTTCACTGTAAGATCTGCAACAGAAAATCCAACGTCTGATGGTTAAATTCTAGCAAAGGACAGACATCAATTTCCACTAGTTTGGTCTAGTGGTTAGGGAGCCAGACTCTTATTTGGAAATACCAGCTTTGATTCTGTGGGTTACTCACAGCTCTCTTCTGAGCTATCACAGCCCTACCTACCTCACAGGGTATTCTGTTGTGGGGAGAAGAACAGAAAGTTTGTCAGCTGCTTTGAATCCCCTTAAATGGATGAGAAAAGTGGAGTAGAAAAGCCAACTCTTCTTCCTAGATAGTCTGACAAACAGGTCTTGCCATTTAGTGGTCCTTATTTTTTAGATGAAATATGTTTCCCAGAGATTTCCACTCATTAATTCTCATCCTTCCTTCTAGAGTAGCAGAAGACAGCTTTCCTCCAAAAAGGCATAGAACTAGAAACAGGTTAAACAAGGAGCAGAAGTCAAAAGGAAATGCTAGGGGCCATGATAAGACAACAGGTTTGCCTTGTCTGTCCAGTTCTGGATAAACTGTTTTGATGTTCACTCTAGCTCTTTATTTTCCACAAAAAATAGCCCTTGTTTTAGTTCAGTGAGTCAAAAAGATTGCATCTGGACCACCTTCCAAAGTTTTAGGCTAGACTATTTCTATAAGTGCCATGGAGATGGGGTGTAATGGGCAAATATATGCTGCCAACTCACCAGGCCTTAATAGGGATGCTCAAACATTGCTCTGTCCACTTTGAGCATTTATTCTTCCTCCACACATTAGCAAGATCACAAGTACTGGTGAGAGTAGGAAGATGCATGGAGCCCTACTTGGCTGCTTGTAGGAAAAGTGGTGCTATGCGCTTTCCTTTCTGTCTGCTACTTAGGAAAGATGACACCTTGTGCTTGAAAGCTTTTCTATGGCTGCACAATGAAAAGGAAGCAGTAGAAGTTCTCACACCAAACTGTCAAGCAGGAATCTCTGGCTATGGCCCTTCCTTGCTCTTTTAATGCCAGGCTTGACAATATAATAGAGAACTTCTGCTTTTTTCGGTTTCCTGAATCAGCCCAAAGTCAAAGCACAGCTGAGGATTAGCCCAACCAAAGTGTTACTCTGGTGTGCCATAGTATTAGAATCAGTGGCAGCCATTGTAGGTGAGTACAGCCAGAAGTCGCTTCTCTTTCTGAGAGCAAGACTGTACGCTTCCTGAAGCGCGGGCTTCAACAGAACTTTCAGCAGGGAAAGGGCCTCTTTCATTCTGCTTAGGGTATTGGACTAAGAACAAGGAGATTTTCATTGTAATCCCACTCAGCCATGAAATTGGTTGCTTATATTTGGTACGTCTCTGCCCTGATTACCCAATTTACTGCCTTTTTGTGTGAGTATTGCCTGCTGCAACTTCTCTAGCAAATGAATAACTGATTTCCAAGCAGATCCATATTGCTTTGGACCTGGTGCTCTTTTTGTTTTCCAGGCATGTGTAAAAATCAGTGTAAGCACTGTGCAGGGTATGGATTCATGGAGGTTGAATTGTCAAGACCTTCTGGAAGAGTGCAGGTTCTCCACCTAAATTAGATGATATATCAAACACCTGAAGCGATTAGCAACAGATAAAAAAAAAGAAGAAATTAAACAGAATGAAATCAAATGGACATTAATAAAGCAGTTGCATTGGGTACAGGGAAGTGTTTAAACCTGATTAAGGGTGTTTTTCCACTTAGCCCTAAAGTACCTATTATGGACCCATTAAGGACTAGTGGGTGCTAGTGGAAAAACACCCCTAAGAAAGTAGAAAAAGGGTTTGTCTGGCAAGCTGTAGAGGGAAGGTTTTTCCATAGGCCGTGGAGGGAGAGAGACCACAGAAAAAGCTTTCAACAGGAAACATTTTGTCATCAGAGGAAACCAAGGCCACCTCTAGGCAGAGGCCAGATAGACCTCTAGGAAGCGATAAAGTAGGGTGTTGCTCCCCTGCCATTATTCCTTCCTAGGCTGGTGCTGTCTTTGCATGTTTAAAGCGACACATCTCCATTTGGATGGGGCCTAAGATATCAAGGGGTCTTTCTGCTACTTCTTGTCCTATTCAGGAGATGGGAATAGGGCACTCCCACCTGCATACATTAGCATTAGCATTTGCGAATGCTAGTGCCTGCCATCCTTCCATCTGCATGTCCACAGGTCTACCTGAGGTGCGGATGTGTGTGTGAACATGCCAGAGGCTGGCATGACTGCATGTGCACTGATGCCATCACTGGGACAATGGTGGCATGCCACACATGCGCACTCCTATTTGGGGGCATCTGAGGTGCCATGCTCCACACATAGTTTGCATGCAGTACATTCCTGTATGGAAGGGGCTGTTTCTGAGCTGGAAATGGCCCCTTCAAGTGCAGATGCTCCATTTGGGAGTATATTGCATGCAAACTGCAGGTCCAAGTGCAGAAAGGTCCAAGGAGAGCCCTTCGTGGTCTGAGACAATAAGACATGCTGCTCTCTTTCATCCCTACCTTTCAGTGAGCTCAGTGAATATCATTGGTTTGTGAACAACTGAATGCAAACATAGGAGGGAATGAGATATATTGAGTCCAGGTTTCGTGGTGACAGTGCTGTTACTACATTTTGACATAGATTCAGGCCAAATTAAACCTCAGTTACAATTTTGGTTTCACCTAGGTATGAATGCAAATTAAAATAACATTTTTTTCCCTCCATTAAAGATAATGATGATCCACATTCACTGATGAGCTGGAAGGAAAACAGCTTGCTTACTCAGAGTACTGCCTCTTGGACATCTCAACCAAGCTCATCGTCATCTAATGCAGATAGTTCAAGTTCCTCAAATTCCCAGCCATACTCATCACAGCCTCCAGCAGATAACCCAGGTACAAAGAAGGGATCGTTGCATCATCACTTTGGCTGTGACCGCACCTTCACTTTAATCCTTCTTCAGTCCATCTTCAGCCCCCAATGCTCTCACTTTTTTAGCCCAATCCATTTTATTTGTGGACTTTCTTCCCTTCAATCATACTTTCCTGAGTTCTAATTTTTATAGATCTCAAGCCATTGTAGAGTGTTAATCTGTTTTCAGTTTTTGGGTGTGACTAGAGAAGAAGACTAAAGAGGGCTGAACCGTACCATAGTGGGTAGATATTGCATGAATTTGCCTTCTCTCTCACCCAGTGTGTGATTACACACTGTTGAATCACAGAACTTTTATCCTGTCACAGCACAGGGGCTGTTGTGATGGTGGAGAGCGGTGGAACTCTAAAGAAGTCTCATAAAAGATTCTAAAGACAGAAACAGAAGGGTTGGAGTTAGTGCGTTTTGAGTCCTTTTTCTTAATAGGACGGACTAATTCAGCAAGGTGTGACCACTGCCTTTGAGTATTTTAGTAACAGGAAACTGTAATTCATCAAAGGATACAATGTAGCTGAGTAGGTTTCCT
Source organism: Aspidoscelis tigris stejnegeri (assembly GCA_023333525.1). Lineage (NCBI taxonomy): Eukaryota > Metazoa > Chordata > Lepidosauria > Squamata > Teiidae > Aspidoscelis > Aspidoscelis tigris. Next base: position 31,458,849 of record JALMGA010000004.1, on the reverse strand, counting down.
GCAGAGACACACCAAAGTGTGTCACTGAAATGGGATTTTGAGGGGCGTGGAGGCTAGGAACTTCCATTCCTGGCCCTTTGGACCTTTTGGGGGCCAAAGCCAATGCTTGTACAAGCTTTGAGGCTGTAGAGGGGTTGCTGTGGACCACTATCATCACACAGACCATGCTGTGACACACAGCACACGAATAGCAGAAAAGTCCTAAGATAACGCATCAGCGAAGTGGCAAGCAATCTTCTTTCCACATTATGTAACCTAGAAAATCCGCTGTTGAAGAGACCAACTGGTTATTTTGCTTATGTTTTCTCTCATTCTGAAGGTGGAGTGAAGATGAATTAACACTTGGGTGTAGCTAAAAGGAGGAATTGGCATGGATGGGAAACCAAAAGTGTAGTTATCTAAGGAAACAAAATTATAGATGTGTCAGCATAGCCCACCAGCCACCCTCAGAATAAACAAATAAGGTGGTCTCTGAGGAAATGCAGGTTCCAGAGAAGGCCTGGTTTTGGTGAGAGCAAAATATGGCAGGGCAGTGGCTCTTACAAGTTTTCATTGAGGATTTGGCTTATCAAATCAGAATTATGAACACTGATCATCTGTGTAACTTACTGTAATGAAGCTATTGATCAAAGGTATTTAACATTCAGTTGAACAGCTAGCCCATGGGACTTTTATTTAATTTGTTTGTTTGTGAACTTGCGTCATTTATTTTCTTTCTTCCTCAGGTTTTGTAGCAAGTATAACACAACCACACAGTTTTGCCATAGCTTGTCAATGGATCCAAAGCAAAAGACAGGAAATAGTCAATCAGATGACTGAGGCATGCCTTAACCAGTCTCTGGATGCCCTCCTCTCACGGGATTTGATCATGAAAGAAGATTATGAACTTATCATCACCAAACCCACAAGGACCTCAAAAGTCAGACAACTGCTTGATACTACAGATAGCCAAGGAGAGGAGGTTGCAAGAATTATAGTGCAAAAACTGAAGGAAAATAAACAACTGGGACTTCAGCCATATCCAGATATACCTTTGGGATATAGATCTACATCTTTGCCTCAGTAGACATCACTATGAACAATGAGCAGTGTTTTCTTGGAAGTTAAATGCTTCTCCTCCTAAAATGTCACTTCAGGTTTCTGCTGCACCCCTAGACTGAAGGGTCAGAGCAGGGTGGAAAGTGTGGTAAATGAAAGTATTACATGACATCCTTGTCACTATTTTTACACCATGCAGTTGGAATTTCTTTACGAGGTGCATGTATATTTTGTGGTTTTATAAAAACAAGGAGAATATAAAATGTGGAAACTATACAGACCTTTATAAAAAAAATTGTCAGTCAAAACTGTTTTAAAAAGACTAACTAGTGTCCTGAATTTGTATGTTGGTGAGATTTCTCTAAATATAATTCACGTTCAAGCATTTTACCCAAAGGAAAGCACTTCTTGAATTTCAGCAATGCTCCTGTCTGCCTAGCTTTGTAGGGTCCTGGGGCTTGCCATAGTCTGCACTAACAGGCCCCTATTCTGGGATATATCCTGGAATAAGGCACAGTGTGGAAAGAGCTTAAAAAGTCAGCCATGTCCAAAGGATCTTCGTGACTTCATAAGAAGAGCTGCCTATAGGCCATAGCCCAACTGATCCCATCTGAAGTGAGAGCAGTTTTCTTCAGTATATTCACTGGTATTTTGTACTTGTATATTCTAAGAAAAGATCAGGAATGGTGAGTCAGCTGACTTTCAGCTTGTACTGATATTAGTGGTTTTGTCTTTGAAAAAATTCTGATAAGTTCCCCCAAACCCTCCAGCTGTTCTAGAACACAACCGTTGACTGATGGATCCCAAGCAGTATAGAACTGGGATTGCTGTGCAAAGCATCAACAGTACAACAGGTTCTGGAAGATGGTTCATGGCTGTGTCCAAACCTGTGGAAAAAATCCAAAGTTAAAGCTGAAAGCGCAGCTTACCTGCTGTGCAGCGATGACCCACCGCCCCAACTAAAAAGCAGTTCTGTAGCTTCCTCCTTAGAAGCTGTGAGACCTGAGTCAACACATGTGGTCACGCAGGCTGAGGCAGCCAATCAGAGTTGAGCTGCTATCCTGCTCTCATTCGTCTCTTCTTACCGTCCTGCCCAGAAGATTTGAATTTTCTTAATACCATGTAGTCAGTGTCTTTAATCCAGGATTAAGGCAATGTGTAGTAGTGATGGGATAAGGTGTCATAAAGATGATCTGTGTGATGCCCCAACTGCATTCTGCTGTGCAGTATTAATGTGTCTGGACACAGCCCATATATCCATCCTTCAAAATGAACATATTCATCTTTGTGAGAAGAATGGGACATGGGCTACAACACAAAAACTCATGTATGTGTTTCTAATTAATCACAACTGAAAAATGCTCAACCCTTTGGCCCTTTTTTATGGCTTATAGCTATGTGTATATTTCACTTGCACAATAAAAACACTACCATTCCCTGCTACACCCAGGCCTTTAAAGAGCATGGGCTGTAGAGGGAAAAGCTATTTATGCCAAAGCTGTATGAACTTACTGTCATTCACTGTAGTGAAGCCAATACTGTATGTAGGTGCTGGGAGTGAGTAGTTACTGTGTTCAGGATGTAGGAACATTGCACACTGTGGATGCAAACAAGCATTTAGACCCCATCCACATGGGGGAAATAAGATCATTACAGCACTGATATGGTGGGGTTACAACATGTATCTTTGGAAATCCCACCAGTTTGGTCTTGTTGTTAAGTGTGTTGGATTCTTATCCGCTAGTCTCCCAGTTTGAATCCGCACTCCTGTATGAAGCCAGTTGGGCGACTTTGGGCTAGTGATAGCTCTTTTTGTGAGCTCTTACAGCCCACCTACCTCACAGGGTGTCTGTTGTGGGGAAAAGAAGGTTTGTCAGCCACTTTTAAGTTCCCTTAAAGGAGGAGAAAAGTGGATTATAAAAGCCAACTCTTCTTCTCTCCTCCTCCATCCCAGAAAAAAAGTGTGAAAAACTATTCCTGAAAAACCAAGTGCTGGTTGCCATGGTTGTTCCACCCCTTGCGTATGCCGGCCACGCATATGCAGTGGTGGCAATGTGCACATCTGGGTATTCGGCACTGGCTGAATATCTAGGTTGCACTTCACTAAAACACTGAAAGACAGGAGGTGATAACTGGGAGAGCAATACCCTGCATTATCACTTTCTAATGTGATATCTAGCGTGATATCTGGAAGCAACCTTATAAAGATCTTGACTTATAAAGATCTAGGTGGAGTTCAGATTCAAGAACCTAAGAATCCAGCCCATGTCTGATAGGTGGCAGGTCCCTTGGCAAGTCCAGTGAGGGAAAAAATCAAGTAGGGATGTTTCCACATTGGTTGCAGAAACCATTTTAACCACCCTTTTAAGACCCATTAAAAACCCTTACCTACTTACCTTCCGCACCGGAGAACCCTTTAGTGACCCTTCCTGGCAGCCACTTCCACATTTCAGCGCGCAAGATCCATTTCTAAAATGGGCCTCGCCGCTGAAAACCAGATTAAAATGAAGACCTCAAAAATTAGATCTTCAGTCCATCCCTTCACCTGGATCTGTGTGGAAGCAGGACGCTTCCACACATTGCCAGGCGAAGGGATGATTGTCCCGGCGGCCACCATATTGGGAGGGGCAGAAGCAGGATGGCTTGCCTCGGGAGCCCCTCCCTCACGCACTGTGCACTGCCGGAAACATGCAGTGACTGGCAGCTGCCTGCTCCAATCCCATGGTTCTGGGGGTGCTGTCGGTGATGCGGCAATCCGGCAGACTTTTCGAATGGGTGCTGTGCCTTCTGCGATCCGGCCACCTGATCCAGCCTCCCCTCGCGTGTGCGGACATGGGGAGGCCTCCTCAGATCCATGCCTATTTAGGACGGACCCTCCGGAGGACTGCTCACCAAAAAATGGATCTTCTTAGATCGGTTTTTCGGCAGCAAATGCGGAAGCACCCAAGCAGTTTCCAGAGAACTAAAAGCATTTGCCAGTCAAAGTACAATTCTGGGGTATGAGACAAATCCCTGTTACAGAGTAACTTCCTCTGTCCCTCCTGGCAGGAGATAATTCTGCAGACTGAATTCAGCAGCAACTGCACTGATCACCCTGGTTCACATTTTAACAATCAAGCCCTGGAAACACAGCCTCCCATAAAACATGTCTGTGTGTGCTTTATGACCTTCCATGAAATGTTTTATGATTGTATATATCAAAACAGTAGCTGACATAGTGATAAAATGGAAACAATGTAAAGCTGTCCAAGTCTCCCAAAGCAAAGCACTCGAAGCAAAAGAATATGTGTTGTATGTGATTGGCCATGATGTTCAACCCATTTTTACCTCCCTCCTCCCCATTATCCTCTCTAGTCCACACAAAATACACTAGATATTAGGATGGTGTGGGACAGACTGCATTTCTATGGATCGATTCACAGTTGCCATCTTTTGACTCTTTCTGGGGAAATAAAAATACTGCCACGCACAGCTTAAAGGTGGAGGTCTCTAGTCTGATCAGACTTTAATACACACAGCTTTGGGAAATTGCCGTGGTTTTCATGGGTCTGGGGCATTTTTAGAAAAACAGAAGTGGCTTCTGGATCTCATGCTCTGATGAACACTGAATCCAGTTGGTATACCTAATATTTAGAATCAGAGTTGGAAGAGACCTCTAGGGTCCCCAAGTTCAACACCCTGCTAAATGCAGGATTTCCTAAACCATCCCAGGCAGATGGGTGTTCAACCTCTGCTTGCAGACTTCCGTGAAAGAGAGCTTACTACTTCCTGTGGTAACCTATTCCATTAACTAATCTCCTTTACCTTTGGGAAGTTTTTTTCTAATATCTGATCAACTATTTCCTACAGTTTCATCCGTTGCTTCTAGTCCTAGTGTAAGTGAAAATAGGGCTGATCCCTCTGCACTGTGACAGCCCTTCAGATACTTGAGGGCAGCTAATATGTCTCCTCCCTGCAGAAGTCTTTTCTTCTGCAGGCTAAACATGCTTAACTCCTTTAACCATTCCTGGTAGGACATAGTTAGCAGACCACTTGCCATTTTGGTAGCCTTCCATTGAACTAAAGGGGGGCGGGGAGCCAAGACACAGTATTCTAGATGAATTATGACCAAGGCAGAGAAAAGAAGGATGGTGACTTCTTGTGATCTAAACTCTATGCTTCTCTTAATGCATCTCAGGATGGTGTTTGTGTTTTTTGCAGCTGTACCACATTGTTTACTCATGTTCAGTTTGTGATCTGTTAGTACACTCAGGTCTTTTTCACATATGTTGCTGCTCAGCTAGATTCTTCCCATTCTTTATATTTTTTAAAAAGAATTCTTACCGAGATTTGAGACTACAATTCTTCCTATTAAATATTATTCTGTTAATTTCAGCCTCACCATTCAAGCTTTCCTATATCTTTTTGAATCCTCTCTTCATTGTTTGTGTTTTCTCATTCTTCAAGCTGTTTCTATTTGTTTTTACTGTGAACATCTTTGGGGTTTTAGAGAGGAAAGCAGTATAATTTTTTATTTTTTTAATCAATAAATATCATACTATTTCGTGGTCATGATAGTATTTTGAACAGCAACAACTTAACCTAACCAAATCTCATAATTAGCTTGTCCTTAGAAAAGGGCCTTAAAATGGTTGTTTCACCTTATCAAGGAAGAAGAAGCATAAGCTGTTAGCGTAACCTATTTATCTATACACATTCATAGGATGAGGCAGAAAAAAATGACTGAAGTACATCTTGTTTTCCTATTTATTTCTTCTAAAGTTGCCTTTTACAGTGCTGTACCATTGGAAGCACAGGCAGAAGCTTTCCTAGTTCAGCTGTCCAGCATGTGTTTACCTCTGAGATCCCAGGAAGGTTGTCATCATTTGGATCATGTTGGACATCCATCTCTTCCTGATTCTTTCATACTTGCATGCGTACCTCAAGGTCCCTGCCACTTTCTTGTGATTGGATAATTAAGGATAGGTCAAGCTGCTATTGGCAAGTCAAGAAGGAATTTACCCTTCTCTTTGTAACTTGCCTGGGTGAGCCATGTTGTGGAATATAAACCACGAGATCACTTCCATTGGAGGGGCTCTTCTCTGGCAGAATGGCCAATTGTGCAACCACCAAAATGGCACCCCTATCTACCAAAACCCTTGCTTTGTCAGATGAAGAGATATCAGTGAATCCAAGAAGGAACAACAAAAAACAACTTCTGTTTGTTCAACTTGCCAAGATTTGCTTGAGCCAAGCAAGAGTATTTTTAATACATAACTAGGTCATAGGGAAGAGGCCAAAGCAGGCAACAGATTCAGTGTCAATGTCAAATGCCACCATGAAGTCAGATGGAAATATAACTGCTGTTTGGCAGAAATGCAGTATTGAGGTGTGTGAAAGACCCTTTCAGGACTTAGGAAGAAATTAGTTAATGGTTGGTTTTAATACAATATGTGGTAACAGTGGTGAGATGGAAAGCAGAAGAAATCCCTTCAATACACAGCTGGATGATCAAGCAGAAATGGACAAATTAACTATTCTGATAAGACACTTGTCAGTGGAAATATTTATAAAAAATGGACAACCTTCCATTGACTATTATCTACAGAAACATGAAAATGGCTTATTCAGAGCAGGTTTCACAGACTTAACAGGAAAAAGTTGAACGGGAATAGAAGAGGGAAAGACATCTTCAGAAGCTTTTTTTTAGAGTTACTTGGCAACAATAAGATGGGGACAGGAAGTCAATAACATGATCAAGAGGACAACGATTATCTAATTTTAAACTATTGTATTACATTGCATGTTTTATGTTACCCTGAGAAGATCAATAAAAATTATTTAAAAGGAAAAAAATGCATGCAGCTCCTCCTTATAGAAGGCCAGGAGGATAATAGTTAAGCAGTAGAAATCATGTAAGCCTATCTAAAATAACTGTCTTCTGCCCAACCTTCAAGGTGTGATTAATGCTGTCAAAACTGGCAACCTTTTCTATTAGGTATGCATATGTGCATACACCCACTGTTTGTTTGTTTGGTCGGTCATACTTAAATCCTGCCCTTCACCCAAATGTTCCAGGGCGGTTCACCATATTGACTAAAACTTCAAAATAAGTAGGCGGGAGCCAGCAACAGTTACCAAAAAATCTGGCTTGGCTCTCCGCTCTTCCAAGGGCTGCTAAGCAGCAGTCCCAACAAGTGGCAGATGCTCAGGACAAAGTAATTCAAGATCTGGGATTTCTGCCCCTGCCCATTATGTTCTTAGTGAGAAGCATTATGTACAAATTGAATTCTACCAGATATATTTACCAGCAGAATTTAGTGCATGATATCATTTTACTACCCCTCACTCTCTCACTTATTGCTCGGCTTAAAATAAAACGATCATTGCTGCAATTACAGGAGGAGTAGAGTTTCGCAGCTGGAAATAAATTTATAGCAATGTGCCTTCTTAAATTACTATTTTGGAATTGTGCAGGCTCCCCACACCCCTATAAATATAAATGTATAGAAAGTTCCAATAAACTCTACCAAGAATCTTTGTAACCATTTTGTAAGTAGAAATATGAAGCTTGGCCTGTCAGTTAAATACCTGTCTTTCATTTTATTGATATATTCATTCCACTGATATATTCAGAAGGGAATAGTTAACATTCCCTCCAAATTGGATTTTAAAAAAAGTTTTGATACATTTATCAGAAGAGCTGGTTTTTATACCCTGCTCTTCTCACCCTTAAGGGGACTCAAAGGGCTGACAAACATTTTGTTCTTCTCCCCACAACAGACACCCTCTGAGGTAGATGGGCTATGAGAGCTCGGATTGAGAGCTGTGACTAGCGTAAAGTCATTCTGCTGGCTTCATGTAGGAGTGTGGAATTAAACCAGGAGAATACCAGATAAGAGCCCAACACTTTAATCACAAGACCAAACTGGCTCACAGAACTAGCAAGTAACCATACACAGCAAGTTTTCCTTTTACAGAAGTCTTTAGCACTATCACCAGGACTTCACTAACATGGCGAAAGCTGCCTCCCTGGTACCAGTGATGCCTTCCCTAGCTCCAGTGCCACTGGGCAAGCCACTTAGTGAGGAGTTTCCATGCTTGCACAAAGACCTGAGTGATGGGCCCTGAGTTTGGGTGATACTCCTCATGCTCTGACTTTCAGAAGCCTTTGACAGGCTTCCAGAGGACTAAAGGCTCCCCTCACTGATACTTCATTGTGGAATGACATGAGACTAGGAGCCCATCAACTTCGTTTTAGCCATGAAATGGAGATGCAACCTGTATCTCTTATTTCTCCTTCTGCTATCAGTCAAGTAAGGCGTTATGGAAGAGGTCATTAAACAATACATGGGCCTGTTCGCACTTGGCTTTATTCTGGAATATATTCTGGAATAGGGGTCTGCATTCCACATGCTAGTGCAGGCTACAGCAGTCCACAGGTGAGGCCTGCCAGAGTCTGCATTAGCATGTGGACAACAGACCCCTGTCCTGTGATATATTTCAAAGTATGGCCAAGTACGAACACGCCTCATGTGTCAATGATACCTAGTAGTGGCTAATGTCCATTGTAGGTGGTGAAGCAGAAAGCAAAGCAGCTAAAAGGGGTCAAAATAGGTAGAATTGATAGCTGGTGAAACCCTCTATGGCTACAGTGCAGGACTTTCATTTGGTATTGTACACTCACTAAAAAGCCCTGAAACACATAGGAAGGCCGTGGTCACACCTTTACTTTAAACCTTCTTCAGGTATGACTGCTCAAACCTTTTAATTTTGGTCAGTTTCATTTCTGGACTTACCATGCTCCATTTGCACTTTTCTGAATGAAAAGTCCACAAATAAAATGGATAAAAATGAAAAGGTGTGAATGTTGTGATCAGAAGATGGAGTGAAGAAGCTTTAAAGTGAAGGTGTGACCACAGCAGAAGAAACAAGAGAGTTTTGAACCATGGACTTCACAGACTGATGGCAACCCTGGGGATCGCAAAATGAAAAGTCATGCACCTGACTTAGTTAATTAAGGCTGGTGCGTGTAACTTTTGTAGACCTAGATAAGTGACAATGAAGCCCAGCATAAACAGCAACAAAAGACCATCTCAACACATGACGCTGTGGAATAGGAAGCACCACAGCACTGCTAGTTTAAATCTTCTGACTCACCATTGTTGGCTGCCAATTCAGTTTATAAAGCCAGCCACTGGAATGCGTGAAGGAGAAGGTGAAAGGTTTGGGGAGAATGGAAACAAGCAGCTCTGGGAAAATAACCAGAAGACTTGGGGAGGGGGGGAGGAGACTAGCAAGGATGGTCTGGGTCATATCCCCATGACTATGTACAGCTCCTTCCAGCTGCTCTTTGCCTTTAGAAGTCTAAATGCATTCCTTGCCCCTGGCCTCCTTGTTTTGACTGCCTTGGTCTTACTTCTCCTACATTCATTAACTTCTTAAACTGCTGCTCACAACACCCTCCTAGGAGCTGTTTTCCTGTTCAGCTTCTTCTGCTGGATTGCACTTTGCTTCGTTCTGGCTGTTAGCTTCCACCAAATACATCCAGATCAGGAGGTTTTAAAACTCTGAAGAACTCGGTAAGCCTGTTTTCTGTTTTATGAGCCTGTGATTTACTCTTAGGGTAGGGTTAGATATAATCTCCAGCACTGGAGTGAAGCATTGGCATAGAAATCTGGGAAGTATCTCAATAAAATACAAAAGGGTCTGTAAATACTAGGTGGATTAGGTGGTACTGTGTCATCAGCATGAAAAGCTAAGCCCCCCATCACTTACCCACATAAGCAGTCATCTAGGTCAGCAAGCATGTTAGGAGCCTTCCTTCCACAGTTTAAGGGGGTTCTTTAAATGAATAAATGAGTACCATTTAAGGGATACCACTGTTAACCAAAGTGACTTTCCATACTGCTATTTATTACTGAAGGTAAATCCAAAAGATTGGAGGACAGTCTCACATCAATGGAATACACAGCAATCCTCAATCAGTTAATTTTCCTCTGTATTGAAGAGAAGCAAGAGGACTTCATATTTTCACTAATGTTTCATATGTTACACTAGCCCTCTCTTCACAGCAGGGGAGTAGTGAGTATTTTACATTAGTCAAGCACTGAAAGTTTGCTTCTCGCTTCCCACCTTGCCTCTGCAGTACTAGCAAGAGTTAGGAAGGAATTGCCTTCCGGTAGTTTATTTTAACGTCTTCCTGAGTTGACCTTCCCCTATTGTTGGTTATACTAAACTTAGCAATTTTGATGCATGAAGTAGACTGCAGAAGAGAACAGCAGCAGGAAATAGCACAAAGTTATGGGGAAATAGCCATTAGAGGCACTCCCTGGAGAATAAGCATGGTAGATTGGAATAAAGCAAGCCTGGCAAAATCTTAAGGCCACTTTGTGATGCACCATTGTGTTTAAGTAATCTCTAGGGCCACAGGTGATGTGATTGTACTAAATATCCCCATCCAAAATGCTACCGAAGGATACACAGTATCCTCCCTGCTATAACGTATTCAGAAATGATTTACAGGGAAGAAATCTCTGAGGCTACTTGAGTGCTTTTCTTTACTTATTGTAAAAGCAGCTCAGCAACAGTATCTTATGGCACTTGTGTTCTCATTGGACCTTCAATCCCCCTTCTCTAGTGTAGAATGTTCATGGAGGAGAAGGAAAGACTGGTATATGAACAATCCCACCTCAGGTCCATTTCTAAATGTCTCTGAGGATATGGTCACACTTTCACTTTAAACCTTCTTCAGTCTTCTTCGGACTGCAATATTCACACCTTTTCATTTCTACCCATTTTATTTGTGGACTTTCCACCCTGGAAAGTCCAAATGGAGGGAGGAAAGTCTACAAATAAAATCAAGAGAAGAGAATAGGTATGAATGGTGCAAACAGAAGATGGACTGAAGAAGGTTTAAAGTGAAGGTACGACTAGGGCCTGAGATGTCAATGCTTTTTAAAAATGTATGATCACAGTCTGATTAATATGACATCCTCATTAGAAAGCCCTCTTAAATATGGTTGATATAGCATTGTAAGTACAAGGTCTGTAATTAACACATGACGGTAGTAATGATGCTTGCTGGGGTGGAGCACCTCTACTGGTCCCAGGTAGGGCAGGTAGATTGCTCACACTTTCATCATCCATCTTCAAGGCAGTGGCATTAATATCTGAGGGGAGCCAGTGCCCTCAAAGTCATATTTCCTGGTGTAGATGCAGTTTTAAGATTTCAAACAACTCTCAAAACATCTTTTCCCCATTTATTCCAATAAAAAAATCCATCTTGGTTTATGTTTATTTCAGCTGATGTTATAATATTAAAACAGTCACAAAAGAAATATCAACACAAAGAAGGCTTAAAGTGAAGGTGTGACCATGTCCCTGGTCACCCCAAAAGTGCAGCAGAAAAATATTTGGGCACTTAGAGCCACTTCATCCAGTCCCTAGGTCAATTTAATTGTCCTCCTTATCAAGTTGCCTGAAGGTAATTGTTAGTGCCTCCTCTCCCATAGGGATGGATGGGGATGGAAGGGCCACTTTTATGCTAGATTCAAAATGGCTGATTTCTGGGGCTACTTCAGGTCTGGCTCAAAAGTATTCCAGACAGAAACCCCACTGCTCCAATAGGTTTCCGAGTCCAGGACCTGTAGTGAGCCATGCCACAATTTTCCAGGGCATATTCTGCCCCAGCTGCAGTTCACATATGCATATCACGATTATCCCTGGATTGTGGCTGCATCTTACCCCCAAAGGAATGCAGGCTTAAGGCTACACCCAGACTTCACTTAACTATTCTGCTATATTCTGATATTCCAGAATAAGAATACTATGCTTTATTCTGGAATACCCAAATAAAGTGGAATAAGTGACATCTAGATGCAGCCTTAATATTACCAAGGTCATGGGGTTTTTTTTCCACTAGCACTAAGGACCCATTAAGGACCCATTAGGCTCAGAACAGGAAGACCCCATTTCCACTGCAGACCCCATTAGATCCACATTTGTTCCCACTAGTTCTAAGGAAACAGCACTTTACTGCTTTACTGTGTTCCAGTGTTTCTGTACTGTATATTCCTGAAACTGGATCTGTACAAACCATGCAGTAACCATCAAGCCAGGATATTATGAAACATCTCAGGTTGTTTTGCTCTTTCTAGGAAATGTGTTGCCAGGGACAACCCAGTAGGAAACCATGTGGGGCATAGTGAGTAATTAGAGTGCCAACATACTGTTTTCCTACCTGTGTACCTCAGTAGCAGCTTGCCTCCTAATAGTGGTAGAGCTAACTCTACATGTTGCCCTTAGGAAAGTTTAGTATAAACAGCCACAGCTCAGTTAATTACTGAGAAAGTACATCTAGACATTGAAATACGCGGGTGCTTTTGTTGGATTATGATTGATTCTTGGAACTAATTGCTACTTCTCTAAAATGAAGCTTCATTTTTGGCAGTCCCATACTGTAGAGTGTGTTCTTAAAGCCATCATCTTGCAACTTAGGAAGAACCATAGATTGATTTCTTGCAGGCCCCACACTCACACTGTTAGGAGACATCCAGCCAAGAGACTGGACTGTTGCTGTTGCAGTCTTTTTCTCATTGATTATTTGATGATTTTGAAGGGGGCACTTTAAATTTTACATTGTTTTTATCTAATTCTGTTTTATCTGTTGACTGCCCCAAGACTTCTACTGTAGGGCAATAAATATGTCTGGATGGATGGATGTCTGGAAGTCAGATGGATGGATGGATGGATGGATGGATGGATGGATGGATGGATGGATGGGTGGGTGGGTGGGTGGATGGGTGGGTGGGTGGGTGGGTGGGTGGGTGGTGCTTATATGAGTCTGAATCCTTTTTTTTTCTGTGGCTCCTGCCCACTTTTCACTTCAGCTTTCCCTTGATTCATTAGTGTGATAACTGGCTGTTTTTAGGTCAGCATCCTTGCAAGCACAACACAAAAAAATTGTTGCATTACCTTCAGATAGAAACAACATTGCATTCCCAGCAAAAGGCAATGATGAAGTATTTCTGAGCAATTAGAATTCACTGAACCTCGACTTGGCAATTTCCTTTGCTTTCAGCAAATCCTGTGCCTGTCTAAAAAATCCTGGAAACAAAAGGCTTGGCGCTAACTTGGCTGGCAGTTGTTGCTCATTAGTAAACGTGAGCTGTTTAGGAGGGGGAACAGTTCACTCAGTGGGCTGCTGGGCCTGATTTTCATTCCCTTGCTGTGGAGGAACACAAATAGCAGCCCAGTGTGAGGGAAGGGGAGCGATTCACGTTCGTATCACTTACCACCAGTCAGCTGCTGCCTTACTTAGAACCTGCGGTCACTGTTACTGCAGTTACAACAGGATTCCCTCTAAACAAGGCAGGACGTCCACGATCACTGGGTAAGCACTGTTAGTTGTTTTGGGGTTCTAGAGAAGCAAACTTTTCTGACAGTCTCCAATGTCATGTTTTGGAGATGGCATATTGGAATAATAAAATATGTGCTCATCTACAGCAAACAACAGCAGCGAAAAAAACAGAAATTTCTCCTCCAACAGTAAACTGGAAGAAGCAGCCAAAGATCTTGTTTTCTCTGTTTTTAGGAAGAAGGTTTAAGGATTTTTAATATAATGGATAATTAACATATGTTAACATTGCACTGAGCTGTCCAGATGAGTTTATGTGGTTTTGGCTTAGTAACACATTGGAGGGAAGCCTTTCTTTATGATAGCAAGCCTTGTTTTGCACATTTGTCTTGCCTCTGGTTTGGCAGGGGTTCATATATTCAGTGCTGTATTGCAGCTTTGGTCATGCTCAATAGCTGTGTTTTGAAGTTTGATACAAGCAAGTATAACTGAGACTACGTGTGACTTAAAAACAGCACGTTTGTCAAATATTTGCCAGTGATGGTGTTGATTATTATAGTACCCAGAAGGAGGAGGACACGCTCTGTTATTCTAGGGAAATGTTTTCTGATTTACATGCTATTTCATTTTAGGTTACATTATGGAAAAGAGGATGGAGTTCCTGCAGGTGTAACCTGTCACACAGGCAACTATCATTGTGAAAATTCTTTTTCTATGCAGCTGTTAAAGGAGCAAAAGCCCCATCCTCTTTCTTGTTTGCAAACCCTAACTTCATTAGGCTGAAAAACAGTGAAGGGATCTCTGGTTGATTGTTCAATGTTCTACATTCTAGAATCAGTGATAAGTGGGTAAATGGTTATCACCTCAGATGATCTCCTCATGAGTAGTGGTGCCAATCTACCAGAAGCTCATGGCACACTCTGAGTCAGCCAGCCTACATTTTTGGCTACAGCACACTCCTCAGTTCCCACCTGCTGGCTTCAAACAAGACCAGGTTTGCAAGAATGTCTTGGAAACAACCAGGCACTATTCCTAAATCTTCTCATCTTTCACAATTAATCATGCTGGTTAAGTCTAATAAGAACTGTCAGGATTTTTTTTTTTTTGGTGTGTGTGTGTGTGTGTTTATGCAGATAGAGACAGGGAACTGAGGAAGACTGCAAGCCAAGGATAGTCCTGCCTAATATTGTATTACGTAGTTTATTTTAGAATTAGATTTCAGTACAAAATAGAACAGTGGTCATTGACAAGATAGGCCAAAGTTTTTCATCTTCACTCCCATGCTAATCAGTAAAAGCATTAGTATAAGAAAGATCTAGAATTAATTATCTTTCTCCTCTATCCTTATATTGCTTGGATACTTTAAATTAAGGCATCCCTGTAACCACTGCTTATCTTGTTATATTTATGTGATTAAAGAGTTCAGCAAAAGAAAAAGGAGAAGAAAAGAGCCCTTTCTGCACTGGGCCAGTATCCAAGCCCATTGTAGCCTGTAGTACATTTGGGGTGTTTTTCCACTGTCACTAAAAGTACCCATTAAGTACCCATTAATGGGTACATAATGGCATTTTTGTACCCATTAATGGGTACTTAATGGGTACTTCTAGTGACAGTGGAAAAACACCCTTGGTGTGCACAGTGGACCAGGTTGCAGTACTAGATATGGTACCCAAATGTTGCCAGGTCCTGCTCAACTCCTTTTAAGCAGCCCATCAATGTTCCACCAGTGTATACTAGACCATGGAGAGCATGTGAACAGCATACCTCCATGATCCAGTATACTGCACCTAGCCCCTTTTCAGCTGTTCACCTGGATACGAAACCAGAAGCGCACACAGCAGTACATGCAGCCCAAAAATCTCCAGCCAGAAACTTTGGAATATGGGTCAGGACATGCTGTCCACAACCCAACCCACCTTGGGGCAGATGACCTCCAGAGGACCAATGCAGCCCTCCACAGAATTAGGCAGGAAGGCCTCAGCCTGCCACAAAGCAGTGGCAAATTTCAGATGTCTGAATGACAGATAAATATCTTTAAAAGCAAAAGTGGCCTTTGTTCTACGGATGCCATCACTCTTTGCCAAGGACCATGCAGGAGTGAGGAGGAGGACACCCCTTGTCTTCTTCATCACTACAAAGCCAGACATTGTCTGGGCCTATCCACTATCTAGTTAGACTCGTCTGTATCCCACCACTGCCCTGGGGCGAAATAACACCTCCCTAGAGCAATCCAGCTGTGCACTGTTGAAAAGCTTGACTGGCAGAGGCTAGTTGTTTCGGCCAGCAGTATTCTCATCCTTTTCCAGGTGTAGGGCTGTGAATGGATGTGGTGGTGCAACTTAGGCTGTGTAGTCACTTGCGGGGTCCAGTTCTCCAGGCCTGATGTTGCCTTGGTCATTGCCATGGTGATTTGTCCTATCCTGTCCATTTGCCCTTTGGGTGCAGTTGGCCAGGTATGAGATTTTTCCAGCCCTTGAAGCTCAAACTGCTGCTCCTTACCAACCTAGTATAGTCTGGTAAATGCCAAAAGGCCTCTGTGGGTGATACTTGAACAGCTGGGAAAAAACTAAAGTTGCTATAGCCAGGTTGGAAGTCTTATAATTGCAGAGGGTATTTCAGCACAGGAAACTGGAAATGCTCCCTAGAATTCTGTCATAAACTGAACACTCAGACTCTTGAGACCTCAAAAAACAATGCTGGGTTCACATGCAGGGCAGAAATAAGCACTTCTCAGGCAGGTTAGAGAAAGCCTAGCTTATTCATGAGGGGGGAGGACAGACTGGCACATGAACAACATGAACAACCCCATTTGTGAACTGTCTCTAAGCTGCCTCAGAGGTATTATCAGTATTAGTAGTATTAGTAGTATTGGTGGTGGTGGTGGTGGTAGTAGTAGTAGTGAATGCAGCCATAAAATAGTCTTCCTAATACAGTGTAGATACATATTTTTCTACTCAAAAATCAATCTAGTCCTGTTCGGTAGCAAGATAATATCTTTAGTAGTGGAGACTTAATACAGTATATCATTCTCTTTTGGAATACTTGACAAGGAATAATAGTACTAGAAGTGTTTTCCTCTCCACTTGAACTTCTCTCCAAGGTGACCAGACTGGTTTTTGGCATTCACAGCCGCTGCATTCCTGTGCTTTCTCAGACGCACCAGAACTTTCAAATAATCAAGGAAGGCTGGGAAGCGGCATTCCATGGCTCTTATAAACCGAAGAAGCAGCAGAAACACTCTGCTTATCAGCATTTGCTCACGGCTGATTCAAAATGTGTCATGTTTTATTTGTGAGTCATGAATAAAAAGGGATGGGATAAACAATGATTCATTCATACATGAAACTTGTCAGTTTAACTCCCGGGTTTCAAGGAATGCTTGTAAGCTAACTATAAAGAGTTGCTGTTCTTGCCCTTTCCCACAGGATTCTTCTTGGATGACATTCCTTTTAGACTGTAGACCAAGGGTCAACCATTGTGGCAGCTGGGTATACTGAATCCTTCTGAAGAATCCACAAAATCTTCTCTATCACTCCTTTTGGAGGGGTGACACATCCTCAGAATTTCAACTGTGCACACAGTATCCAAAAAGTTGGAAAGCTTTGATTTAGGCATTCTCACTTAGAGCCCCAGAATGTCTTGATGTCAAATTTTGGTTTGATATGCCCATGCTGAGTAGAGAAGTCACATACTGTTGGGCAGAATGTACACATGCCTTATCCACATTGTAGACTGGTCTACTGGGAGGCTATACCTCCAATGAAAGTCCATGACCGCATGGGATGTGGTGTTGAAGCAGACTTCAAGGAGAAAATGGCCCTGGAGTCTGCTCTGATGGGAAACTGCTTCAAAGTGGTCCGCCATGCATTTCTTAGTGATAGACTGAGACAATCACTCATGTGTGATAGCACTGAGTGACTGGGTCTGTCTACCCAGCATGTGGAGCCCAACACCATTTTCTTGGGCTTCCTGAGGAGTCCTTAGGTGCCAGGTTAAAACAGCCATACCCAGGAACTTTGGAGGCTAGAAGCCTTTGAAATTGCCTGCTGGGCTAGATTGCCATAATCTATATGGCCCTTGGCTCACATCACCGGCCAGCCCTCCAGTTTTGGGCTCTATCACCCATTCTAGCCCATAATTGGGCCCACAAAGCACATGATAATGCACATTGTGTGGAAATACCTTTGGCTGGCTCCCTCATAAATCCAGTCTTTCTACAGTGGTGAAAGGTAGGTAAAACCTAAGTGAGCACTGAGGAACTTAAGTAGAGAACTCAATGGCTGCTAGATCTGGCCTTGTTGCACACATATGGAGATTCTGTGCACTAATGTCACCCATGTGGTTCCTAACCCTGACACCCAACTGTCCATAACGTTTCTACCTGTTTTGAACATTTTAACAAAAGTTTAGCACAAGCCTACCTGATGCTGATAAAAGGAAATTATTATTAGTCAGAACGAGGTGTCTGCTCTTCCTTCAATCTTCTGTCCAGTGAAAGATACAGTCTTTTATATTCCTTTATGAATCTTGGTATTACCTTGAGTTTGATCTCCTTTCGTAGATGAGGAAGGAAACTAATGGGATGGAAGTTGTCCCCAGGTTATGTTTTAGCCAATGGGAAGAATTTATACTACCCAAATCATCAACAAAGTAACAGTGCAGTTTGCTCTTTTTGCAAGTTAATGAAGAGCTATTTGTGGGGATTGCCTAGTAATCCATTTATGTCTTTTATTAAGCAAGAAAAACAACTCTAATATAGCTGAACAAAAATTTTGCACAAATTTAGCAAACTGTTGAATGGTTAGAAGTCGGTGGCCTTTTCGCATTGCAGCGACATTACATTGGGCTAAGTCACTTTGGGACGCTTTGAGCATTTGCACATAGGTAGGCAGGAATGCATGTGAATGCTCAAAGCATCCCGAAGTGACTTAGCCGGGAAAGGATGGCCAGGGGTGGGGACGCCTCCACCAGGCCTGCCCGCCATTGGGTGGGAGCAGCTGGCAGGGAAGCAGGCTGCCTAGGGGCCAGGGGCTGTGGGACCCCTTGGGAGGCCGGACCACGTGGGTCCAGTTTACTGGTGTCGCATCTCTCCTGGCTGACCACAAACTTCTGCAGGGGTCGAGCCACCTGGATTGAGGCGGCTCAGCCCTGCAGAGACCGCACCCCTACCCAGGGGCCCGGGGATGCGCCCACACATGCGCAACACTTACCTCCTCGCTGTCCTGGCTCAAATCAGCCTGTTCAATCAGGAGCCGCACTGCGCCCACGTGGTGCGCACTCCCGGCTGCCTCAGCTCATTTGGAGCCAGAACAGCAAGGAGGTAAGTGTTGCATGCACACAGACGCATCCCTGAGCCCCGGGGCAGGGGTGCCTAGGGGTGCCGGGGGGGGGGGCTGTGGGCTGAGCCACCTCAACCCAGGCGGCTTGACCCTGCAGAGTCTCGCGGTCGGGCAGGGGAAGTGGGACCTTGGTAAACTGGACCCATGGGGTCCGGTCAACCAAAGGGTCCCACAGCCCCTGGCCCATAGGCAGCCACAGATCAGCCTCCTCCCACCCTGGAAAGGGGTGAGAGGAAGCCGATCTCAGTGACACCACCAACTCTTGCAGTCCCAATGGGACTGCAGGAGCCGGGAGGGAGCCACCTCCCCCCACACAAGGCCGTCACTTACCTTGCCGGGCCAGGGTTCCCATCGCGCAGGTGCAATGGATCTACCAAAGTCGGTGCGCCTGTGTAATGGGAAACCCGGCCCAGCAACGTTAGTGATTAGCGTGGTCCCCGCCACATGTTCAGCCAATTTTCGGCCAATGGTGGCGGGGGGGCATGCCCGCGGCTGTCAGGGAGGGAAGCGTGTGTGAATGCTTCCCTCCCTAGATGGCCGGGGACGCTTCAAACACGCAAGGATGGATGTAGAGTACTTTTAAGTGCTCTACATCTCGAATGCGCAGAGAGCAGTTGGCTTAGCCGTCCTGGCAGTGCGTATGCTGCATCTCCAACTGCTCTCTGCACGTTCCAAAAGGCCTAGTGAAAGGACTCTGGATCACCCCTCTGCACTTCAGGTAAGTTGTGGACAGGTGGGGGGAGGTTTTATATGTTCTGAGCATTCATAAGTGTGGCTGTTTATAACATACTAGTGCTATTGATCGAGGCATAGTGAGAAAAGGCCCTATCTCCATACATTGTGGATGCATCTTTTGAAGGTCAATGTGACAATCAAGTTCTCCTTGTGTATCCAGCTTTTCCCTCCAGACTGTTTCAGCTTTGCAGGCATAACATTCTGTCTTACTCCTTCTTTCCAGGTAATGGTTAACTAACTGAAGATCATGACGGGCCCTTGGACAACGTGCTGCAGTAAAAAGGACAAGAATGGGTTACATGAATTGGATTCACTGGCAGAGAACAAGAAGGAAAAGATGCAGATGAAGCAAGAAATCACCTTGCTTAATGGCATTTCCTTGATAGTAGGAAACATGATCGGCTCAGGAATATTTGTGTCCCCCAAGGGGGTCCTGATGTACAGTGGCTCATATGGACTCTCACTTCTTCTCTGGGCCCTTGGTGGGATCTTTTCATTATTTGGAGCACTGTGTTATGCCGAACTGGGCACATCCATTATTAAATCAGGAGCAAGTTATGCCTACATTCTGGAAGCTTTCGGAGGCTTTATTGCTTTTATCAGACTATGGTCTTCCTTGCTCATTATTGAACCAACAACTCAGGCAGTCATAGCCATCACTTTTGCCAATTACATTGTTCAACCAATATTTCCATTCTGTGAGCCACCCTATGGAGCCGTGAGGCTGATCGCAGCTGCTTGCATATGTAAGTAAAACGGGAGTCAGTCAATTTTAAGTTGATGCTACAAAATCACACCACAGACCAATGGTTTATTTGGCCTCTGGAAGAAAACACAGCTTGAAAATGCCTGGGCTTCGGCCATATCTAGAGGAAAAAACTCTAGAGTTCAGTTAAATCCTAAAAAGTGGTCATGAGGCATGGAATTAAACATTAATGTAATGTGTTAGGTGAAAGGAATGAAGGAGGTTTTTTGCCTGAGAATTTGGAAAGTCAAACGGTGTAGTATGGGCAACATAGCCCTTTAACTTTTATCAAGGGGTCCCCCCATTCCTATGCAAACAGATGTTGAAAATCAAGAATGAGAGATCCGATCACCTTTCTACCACCCTTTTAAACCTCTGAAAGTGAAAAAGAGAATAAACAATGATCATCCACATTTAATGAGAAAATAGCAGGTCATTGATGGAGAATCTGGGGTCATCTACAAATATTGTTTGGCTACAGCTACCATAATCTCTGATTAGCTGGGTTAACTAGATCTTTGGGGAGCTAGAATACAATATTTGAAAGGCTGGAAGTTCATGGGCTAAGCAATGATCTAATGCAATACGACGAAATTTATGATCATATATTGAAGCATAGGGTCTATATTGTGTATGGAGACCAGCTTTTCAAATGTATTATTTACTTATGTATTTTTCTATCCCACCCTATATCCAGAATACAGCTATTTCTGAGACAGACAAATTCTAAAATTGTATCACGATAAGCTACCTATATCGACAGAAAATCTGAATTGCTCCTTGTGAAATGTCTCTTTATGACTGCTGATCTGTGGGAGCAGCCAGAGGCATTAAAAATTCTGGGAGCTTGCCAGCACCATGTCAGAGCTCCTCTGGTCTATCACCTTGAAAATTCATATTAAAAATAATATTGGATTTTCTGATTTAACTTTAATGTTCTGGCATGCTGTCAGACAATTAAGAACCTGGCAGGGCTCCTCAGATTCAACTTCAGGAGGCTGCCACACATGGGGGCGTGGAGGAAGGCAGAGCAGCAAGCTCCTGGAAGTTCAGTGTGTCAGTGGAGCCCATTTCAAGTTTGGCTTCCCATGATGTGGGGAAATACTGGCATTCATTGAAGAGCCAGCATTTCCCCCAGCTGTCTGAAGATAGCCTATGACTAGAAGACAGCTAAGAAAAGACAAACTGCCTGTTTGATAGAATAAGAACATAAGAGGAGCCCTGCTGGATCAGGCCACAGCCCACCTAGTCTAGCATCTTGTCAAACACAGTGGTTCACCCATGGGCATCTCAGGCAGAGACAAGATGAAAGAATCTGTGTCCAAACATCACTTAGGGTGCAGCCGGGTTCTTCTGTACCCCAGTTTGCACTAAATGAAGTCATCAAAGGTGCTGCAGCCAGGATGTCTGCTCTCCATGCCCTGTTTGCACTGCTGCCTCCAACTGCCTGCAGAAGGTGTTGGGTGAGACAGTGCACCACATGTGGAGAGTTACCACCATAAATCACTTACAGGTCCCACGAAGATATCATTAAAGAAATGTGGCCATTGAAGAAATACAGATGTGGCCACTGAAGAATAGAGCTTGGAACCCAACTCAAAAGTGCCAAAGGAAAGAAAGCTGTATGTGCCCAAAGACTGACTGAATAGTTTTAGGGAGGAAAACTACAGATGTGTCAGTTCATCTGTTTACTATTATTTAGTTATTTTATTACTTATTATTTATTTATATTTCTATCCTGCCCTGTACCTGAAGGTCTCAAGGCAGGTTACAGTTCTTAACATCACATTAAAAACAGATTTAAAATATCAGTAAAACAATGACAGTGCCTGTATAGGGAAGGGATGTTCCCTCAGCCAAAGGCCAGGATAAAGAGGTGGAGAGTTTTGTCATCTGAATATATGCAATGAGGGTGCCTGCTACATTTTGGAGGAGAGGTTATTCTGTAGCCTGGGGGCTGAAATCAAGAATGCCTTCACATGAGTTCCCACCATCCTAACTGCAGCAGGTCTCAGAGCACAGCACAGGCACTAATGGGTAGATGTTCCTTTAGATATTTGGGACCCGAGCTATTTAGGGCCTTATAAGTTAACATTAGTACCTTAAACGGGGCTTGGTAGCAAATAGGCAGCCCATGCAATTCTTTTAAAACCAGTTAGCAGTCTAGCTGCTGCATTCTGCATCAGGTGCCACTTCCAAACCATTTTCAATGGCAACCCCTCATGTAATGTATTTAAATAGTCCAATCTGGAAGTTACCAGGACTGAATTCACACTTCAGCCCATAGAATGCAATTAAGCAACCGCTGGGCGGGTGCATCTGCACTTGCAGGAGGCATTTGAAGACTAGAAATGCAAGTGCGCTGGCAGCTCCAATAACCCCCTGACACGACTGTGACTGCACAGAGTGTCAGTGTCTTCATAGTGATGACACTGATGCACGTGCTGTCATGGAGAGCGCTGCACTCAAGATGGCAGCATCCAGAAGAGGAGCAGCCCAGCGATCAAACACAGGTGAGTGTTTGATTGCGCATGGGATGGGCTGTTAGCAACTAGCCCTCACACATGCGAGTGCTAGTTAAGGTTAGCTGATTGCACATCTTTCCTGTCCTCGGGATGGGAAGGGAAGTGCAAAAATGCCCAAGAGCATGGATCACTGTGGAAATAGGCATTCATGGCTACCGCCTCTACCTGAGCTTCAAGTGTCATTGCAGAGTCTAAGAGCACCCCTAAATTATGCACCCATCAAGAACAGGATGCTTCCCTCCAGCACCCTGTTACACATGGTGCCTCTATCTTATCTGGATTCAGTTTCAGTTTATTGCTGCCCATCCAGCCCATTACTGCATCCAACTACCTGTCAAGCACTTCAACCATCTGTTCTGATTGAGATAGCATGGAGAGATAGGGCTAGGTGTCATTTGTATATTGATGACACGTCACTCCAAAACTCCTGGTGACCCGTTCCAGTGGTTTCATATAGGTGTTAAAGGGCACTGGAGATAAGATCAGTTCCTGAGGAATGCCACGTGTGAGTTTCCAGGGCATTGAGCAAAACTCTCACAGTTACTCTCTGGCATTGATCTAGGAGACAGGAATAGAAGCATTCCTCCAACTCCCCAATGCCATAGCTTTTCCAGAAGGATACCATTGTCAGTAGTTTAAAAGCTGCCAAGAGGTCCAGGAGAGTAACATTCCCCCTGTCCCTCCCAGAAAAGTTCATCAACCAGGGTAACCAAGGTGGTTTCTGTGCTAAAAACTGGACCTGAAGGCAGATAGAAATGGCTCCAGATATTATACTTTATAAAGCATGCAATTTGTAGGACATGCAAATGGAGGACATGTAATCTTTGCCTTGATGCTGATTCCAAGAAACCAAAAATATTTCATAGCATGCTGCATTTTAGGTAGCATAAAAGGTTTTTTCTGCCCTTGTGGAAAAGGTTGGCAAGGATCAGATTGATTGGCACCTATCCAAACAGCTTTGTAGGTTCCCTGCCACTTGTGTTCATTTAAAGAAATGGCAGGTTCATTGGTTTTAAAAAAGGAACACAGAAGGTCTTTTTGTATGATATGTAAACAGACTTGAAAGATCATATTCATTTGACGGTTGAGCCAACTAAACCATGCAGTGTGATTTGGAAAGCAGGTGAAAGGAAATCTACACACCTTCTTGCTGATAGGACTCAGAGAATGATTTCAGTAGCTAAAGTTTTGGAACCACAATGACAAGAAGACACGTTATCAAGCCCCAACAGGCCAGAGCATATCCCTGTGTTAAGCCTGGTAAACTAAAGCTGTAACAAAGCAAAGCATAGATCGGTCATTATCACCTATGTCAGTGTTTGAAGGAACAGAGTCTCCATTCTGCTCATTTTTTACTACTATGCTCTGATCTATGACTTTGTTATCTAAAATATCAGTTTAAACTTTTGGGGTGATAACAATGCAATCAATAGAATACAATGCAATCAAATTCTTCACTGCCCTCCATTTCCCTTCCTCTAAAAAAAAAAATCTGAAGAATCATTCTTTTTTTTTTTATTGCCTTATGAACTGACACCTGATGTCTTTCCCATGCGTCACATAGGACATGAATAGCTATTGATATTAGTAAATCACAGTCCAATCAATATTTATTTATTTATTTATTTACATTTATATCCCGCCCTATACCCTGGAGTCTAGGGTATAGGGCGGGAACTATTGTGAACTATTTCACATATAGCACCTGAAAAAAGACAGGTGTTTTTAGCAAATTTACTCTCAAGAAGGAATTGCACCAATCCTGCCTCTCTGAAGAATACACCTGAATTCCGCTAACAATTATTTTGTCATTTTCTGGATTCAAAGGTGGTTCTGCCTTTTGGCAGTCCAGGGCCTCATAGGTGCAAGGACACAGCAAGCACATTTAGTTATGCATGTGCATGTTTCAGAATAAATCACCCTGGCAAGGCAGCCGTCCATGTTCCCAGAGCTCTTCAAATGCCACAGCCATGTTCTTTGTACCACAGATGAAAAACCAGGTCAACGGGGTTCATGTACGACTTCCACTTGTGCCCCCCCTCCCCCAGGTCTAGAGCTGCCTCATATATAGACATGCTGTTAAAAATATTAGCAGAACATTCAAGGGCCTTTCTGCACTCAGGTTGGATCAGTAGGTCTGGAACAACCAGGTCCACCAGTCCAGACCAGATCATGGTACACAGTGGTCTGGGACATTACCATCTGCACAATGGCACTGATCCAAACCAGCATTTTCCGCAACCCCTGAAGTTTGCACAAGCTTTGAGGTCAGCCTTCAAAGGGCCAGGATCCCTCTGGGGGGGACCATTTCAGTGACACATTTTAGTGCATTGCCAAAATGGGTTCCCTATTAGTCTGGAAAACAGGGGTATGCCTTCTGGCCACCTTCATGTTCTAGATCAGGGTCCGCTGGTTCACTGGGAGACCTGTTTTGTCAGATCTACTGGTGATTCAGATCAAAGACCCCTAGAACTGGATCACACTCTAGCAGTGTGATAGGTTGGCTTTGAATCAGGGTGGACAGGACTTCCCTTGGACCTGTCTACAATGCAGATGGGATGCCCATGGTCTACATTTCAGACCAGACCAAATGAAAGTGCAGAAAGGCCCAAAACATTAGATAGACTCTATATTTAGCTTCAAAATAGGACACTTTTTTATTTTGAATAGGAAAAACTGTGCCTAAGAAAGAGTGTCTTCTTGTCTGAGCTTGCACAGTTACTCTGTGAAAACAGCTGGACTTGAGCTTGTTCATTGCTGGGATTCAAGAGCAGGAAAAGGTTTGCCCTTGTCTCTGCTTGAGATGCACATGGGCGATTGGTGGGCCACTGTGCGCTGGACTAGATGGACTGTGGCAGGGCTCCTCTTATGTTCGATTCAGAAGTAACTTCCATTGTTCTTAGTGGGATTTACTGCCAAAAATTGTGCATGAGACTGCCACTAAATTTCCCACGTTCTCGGTTATCAAAAGGCTGTGTCACACCCAAGTAAAAGCTGCAAGGAATCTGGGGGTCTGCTTCCCTCACTTCTTGACTCACTTTGTCTTTTTGGTGCCAGTTAGCCGAAGGTGGCCAGCACAAGTGAAAGAAATAGAAGCCGCTCACAGCACTGTGCACCAGTTTGTGGGCCTCATTTAAAAGCCATGCAGAACCTGCAAACCTTCCTTAGCCAGATCAGAGAAAGATTTGCTGGTGCTGTGCATACTTCAAATGCAGCCAACAAACTGGCTTGCGCGGTGGCATGAGGAGCTTCTGTTGACACCCATTCAAACCAGTCACCTCTGGAATTAGCTCGGCTGTCTTCCTTTGTGGAAGTTAACTCAACACCCTGCTATAAGAATAGATGCACATCTGTGGGTGTAGATTTTATCATGGGTTGGTCCAGGCTTTAGGAAGTTGTATGCTGGATCTTTTCATTGACTCACACAGAATCACAGAACAATTCAGTGTTTTGATAGCTTTATTACAGAACAATAATACAGTAATCCTGCCTTGAGCAGGGGGTTGGACTCGATGACCCAGGAGGTCCCCTCCAACTCTACCATTCTATGATTCTATGATTCTATGGTTATATACATTATGCAAGGGCTTTACAAGTTAAACCTAAAGATCCTGCATATATAGTATTGCCTTTGAACATATACGAACCTGGTCTGCCTTAGCGTGAATGAAATTGTATTCCACCTTTAAGATCCTTTCTCCCCAGAGTCATGAGTCTTTCCAGATGCACCTACTGTACAAAGAGCATCACTATTTATAAGGCAGAGAATTTACAAAATTTTCTCAACAACATTCCTTATTCCAATATTTCTTCATCCTGCCTTCATTTTGGGGAGCAGCATCCTACATGAAAGAGGCATTTCACAGTTGTTTTGTTTAACCCTTAGTCACCAAGATGAAAAAAATGATTTCTATCACAGCTTTACAAATGTGGAAAATCACTTGTTGAAAATACCCTGCACAAATGTATTTTTGACATTCGAGTTCGAGTAGATTGAGTGGATTCAAATGTCAAAAAATCCAGTTCGATTTGTATCTAAAGACTCAAATGTCGACAACATTCGTATCTATTATACATATCTGTGCACATTCCGTAAAAATCTGTACGCGTCCCATATAGTCCCATATGCATCCCATTTTAATCCCGTATTTTAAGCGCAAGGTATGTATAATTTTTACACAGATCCATATACGACAGATACGAATCTACACATATGAATTATCCAAAAATCTGTATCAGATTTTCGGAAATCCAATTTGAGTTCAAATGTCAACATTCAATGGATTCGAATTGGATATTTGAATTTTTGAATATTTGTGCACATCCCTTCCTGCAACTAACTCAGGCAAAATTTATGAACCTTTTTTAATTCTAAACTTTTAATTTAGCAGCCAATTCATTTAATTTTGTGCAGAGAACCAAAAAGTGCTATAAAAAGGTTAATTTGTTCTGCAAGCTTAATCAGATTTAGAACTTAAAAATAACTGCTTGATTGCAAGAGGTTTCAAAGTGGCAACTTTGCAGAAATAATTTTCTTAAGACAATTGACCCTGGAGCTCCAAAAGAAATGAGTATATGACTCAAAAATGATTTTTAAGCAATCAAACCAAACAAGGTACCCCTCTAGAAGAACCCAGTTTTGCAAAATAAAGAATAGGTAGCTTGCAAGAAGTTTTCAAATAAGCATTAAAACACAGCAAAAATAGAAAAAACTGCTGTCAGAAACTTTGATTACCTTCTACTCGTGGTACATTTTTCCTCCCTAAAGGCTAAACCATGTATCCTAAAAAGCTGATTTTTTGCCTCATTTGATGCAGGTAAGTTGGATCCCAAAATGTTCTAAATTTATAGGACTGTGGAATTAAAGACCACAAGATAATCAACATTCCAGACAATCTGTGGTAAAAATGTACCATTCATGTGCAAATGAGGGTTAAATGGTCACTTCTGTTTCCTTCTGTGAGTTTCTTTTTTATATCGAGTTTATTTCTAAAGAAAAAAGAAAATACTTCTAACTGAAAAAAATATGATTTCCATTTAAATGAAGTGCAGCTAACTCCTTTTATCTTTTTATTGTTTTACTAGGCTCTCTGACATTTATTAATTGTGTCAATGTGAAGTGGGGTACCAGAGTACAAGATCTGTTCACGTATGCCAAACTTATGGCTCTTATTATGGTAATAGCTGTGGGCCTTTATAAAATTGGTCAAGGTAAGAAGAAATACAGTGAAATGAAATATTAACAAGATGGCTTTTAAAGTAGATTGTGAGTCAGTTCATATGGTCATTTTAATGAGGAGGAAAATTAACATAACTCAGTGGTATAATGACATGTTTTGCAGCCAGCATTGACATATTTTAGAATACACCAGAGCAAGATATCCTTATTTGGGCACCATCAATAGTACACGTGACTCTCCACACTCATGGTGTGGTGGATGAGTGCAGGGCTATGATAAGCACCTCTTAGAGTGCTATAATGGCAGAGATGAAGTAAATGCTCCTACAGCTCTTTCTTCTGCTTTTCTGCCGCTGCCAGCACTACTGATGCTTCCACTCTCAAGGACTTACTTGAGTCCATATTGTTTGAAGTGGCTTTCCCAAAATAGTTTCTTCAAACACTTCTGGGCCCATTTCCCTTGTTTGAAGAAACTGTCCCAGCCAGAAACATCACAACCAAGGAACAAAAGTTCTCTGGCTGTGTTGTTCACGTGGCTATTTTCGTATCACTTTAAGAACACTTATATGTTCTTAACACTCTTGTTACAAATGCTGACAATGTAAGAGGTCAATTTGCACATTCTCAGAGCAAGAGAATGAGAACAAAGGAACAGACTTGGGCTCATCATTTTTGTCATCTATTACGTGAATGGGCAATGGCAATAAGGTTGTGAAGCAAAAGAACCAGGAGGCTTTAGGAACCAGTAGTACGTAGAGGACTGCATTCTAAATTGCACAGGATCTGCCAAATATTTAGCTTAATCTGTTTTATAAGATACCTGTTAAAGGTGAACATCAAAGGGTGCTGACTTAGAAGGCAAAATGGGCATTGGTCCACCAGATCCAATTGCCCAGTGATTGAATCCTGTCTCTTTCACCCATATTCCAGTTTGTGTGAAACTGCATAGAACTGCAGCCTCACCTACCATTTAATCTACCTATCCTGACTCTTGGTACCACTTCCTTTTAATTGATTTGCTTCCTGCTCCCCCATCCACAACAGGCAGCTATCACTGAAAGGAGCAATGCCCACACTTTGCTGGAGTTCCCTTCTGCTTCAGTTCAACGCTAGGCATTATTAGGCTACTTACAAGCTGAGTTTTTCAAATGCATGTCTATCAAATGGAAAATGGTTATCTTGCTGACTCTATTGCCCATTTAACTGCAGGTGAAAATGACCTGCTTGTATGAGCATTAAAATTCAGTTAGAGGAAACCCATGGAAAGCTAACAGGTGCTATTCACCTTTCTACAAAAGTACACAACGCTCTGTAACATACAGTTTACCATGTCAACCTCAGTCAACGGCAGCCATTTCAGTACCAAATATCTCTATATTCAGAAGCTGAACACTTTCATCTTCCCAGATGATGTTTTAGTTTGCTGTGGACCAAAGGCTTACAGCTTCAGTTTTTTATTCATTCTTGCAGAAGGGTTGATATGTGCAAATACTTTATGGGACAATTCCTGGAAAGAATAATATGACACTAATCTAATGCACCATTTTCATACGGTGGGCTGGCTTCATATAAGCTTCCTATATTTATCCTGTGCAAGTATTGTGATAACCACAGCCTTCCGCCATTCCCACAGGAGAAACCGAAAACCTTAAAGATCCATTTGAAGGCTCAACAGATGATGCTGGATTTGTTGCTCTTGCTCTTTACTCAGCCCTCTTTTCCTACTCTGGATGGGATACACTAAACTTCGTCACTGAAGAAATGAAAAACCCAGAAAGGTATCTACATGTCTTACTGGGCATACTGTAGGTATCAAAATTGTATGCAGGTAGCAATAGGTCATGCCTAAAGTCCACGCTTTAGATGTGAAAAAATTTGAGGGCAACCAAGGCTGCCTCCAGACAGTGGTCTAAGATCCCACTATTAAGTGATATTCCAGGATAAACCTATTCCAGAACAATCACTTGTTGCCCAGACAGCTCCCTCCATCAGTGTGCTACATACATCTGTATATTTTGAAGTCCAAATTATCCAGAAGTGCACAGTCACCACACCTGCGATGCATGGCTGCCATTTTGGTGACCTGCACATGCGTCCTTTTTCCCGCTATAGTGATGCCACAAGATATCAGTCCAATATCCCAGGGGTATGTTGGGATTGCCACAAGTAAGTCTGGCAAGTTCAGCATAGCCTGATGATGCTACTGGGTTTTACACCCTGCCTGAAGGCATTCTGTGTTACTTAGGTCCTTTCTGCATTGGTTTTATTTCAGGTTATATCCTGGAATAGAGGCCTGCCATCTGTATGCTGATACAAACTAGAGCAGGCCCCACCCATAGTCTGCATTAATATATAGAAGGTAAACCCTGTTTTGGGATATAATCCAGAATAAGGTCTACTGCAGAAATGGCCAAATTTTCCATTTGTTTCCTTTTCCTCAGCTTGGTTGCTCTTCACTCCATTGAAAACTAATGTGTCCTCCTTTTAATTCCCCTGCAGGAATTTGCCACTTTCCATTGCAGTTTCTATGCCAGTTGTGACTATTATTTACCTGCTGACCAATGTGGCCTACTATGTTGCCCTGGACATGCCTGCTCTGCTAGCAAGTGATGCAGTTGCTGTGGTATGTTGTAAATCATATGTGCAATAGAATCGGGGATTTAGAACGGACTTCACAGAAACATTGCAGAATATTATAGAACATATAATTCATTTGACAATCTCTGTTTTACATGAAATGTGAGATTTTACAAAATCCAGCAGCGGGGATGTAATCCAAGTGCAGTGTTGTGATCATTCTTTTAATGTAATGCTGGTTTCGTTTTGCTTCATCAACCACTTATGAGTAATCTACCTCAATGTTAATTAGCATGGTTTCGAAAATGTTGTTCCGGTGATTACAGTGATCATTGATTATCAAATAAGCGTAACCTCTTTTTGATCTTGAGTTATAATTTCCATGCCAGTTGCCTTAATGCTATGAGAAAATAGGTGTTTATTTCCTATTTCTACTTCTCTCTCCCTCTTGCAGACTTTTGGGAATGAAGCTCTTAGCCATGCTAAGTGGATCATTCCTATTGCAGTGGCTATGTCTTGTTACGGAGGACTGAACTCTTCTATTATTGCGGCTTCCAGGTATGAGTCAGTTCATGATGCACAGCTGATGCCTGAAGGTTTTCTTTAAAAGCAATTTCACTAAATAATATACTGAGGCTTTATTTTGTCAGTCCTCTTCTATCAGTTTAAAGACATAGGGAAAATGAGCTCATTTTCCAACAGGGTCTAAACCTTAGTAAACCAACTTCGTGACCCCATTGAAAATGGAACTTCACATAAGTACAATTGAACTTTTTTATGTAGTAGTTGAATACAATCTGAAGATGCATCCTGACACAGTTAAAAACCACGATTTTCCTGGGACTTTTTGAGATTGCCACACATATACTTGGCAATCCCAGTATACTCCCGGGATGGTTGGTTGAAAATACACTATATAGACATGACAGAAAATCCAGCTCTGATAGCAAGTTTTCCATCACGCCGGATTGCGTATCTTGTCTATTGTTTCCTTGTGGAACTGCTGCTCTATCCAAAGTACCTGGATGTAGGATGCACATAAAAAAGCAGAAGAAAATGGGCAGGCGCTTCTTCTATCCAGGTACTTTTGCAAGAACAGTGATTGCAGAAAGAAACGGCAAACATCATAAGAGCCTGGATTTGTCCTGGGATTGCTTGCTTCCATCTGGTATGAGCAATGAGAGGCAAGATCCCACAGTTTCCTCTCACCATCTGGGGGAACCCTGTAATGATAATACACTTACCTGCATTATCTATCTCTTATTATAATCTAAAAAAATTCAGCCACTTTTCAGTGACACAGATTTTAGGTTTAGTTTATTTGTACCAAAAAGCTATTTAAGAATAAAAAACATATAGGTCATAATTTTGAGTCCCAGTTAAAAATATAAAAAAGTAAAAGTGATCTAATCTGCGGCACTGATATCATGAAAAATGTAGCAAAAATTTTAATCGAACACTCAGTGGTAAATCTCTACAGCATGGAATCAATCAGTGTGAAAGCCTGCAAAAGGATACTGCCCCCTAGTGGTGTATTTTAGGAATCTATGTTCAGAAATCTATTGCTATTCATGTGCCTCATGTGCCAAATATACTGGTTCAGACAAATGCTGCCCAGAGTTACAGTAAACAGTGCATCTTATTGCTTTTATAGTACTATCCTCTACAACTTGTTTAAGGAATTTCTGCCATTTGCTCTACTGGTGTAATAAGCAGCAAGTTGTAAAAAAATAACTTCATTTTGTGCTGGTTGTTGGATATTTCTGAGATGCATTTTCCATTTGTGGACATATTGCTACCTAAAGAACAAACATGGAAGAGGAGAAGGAAGGCCAATCCATAGTTTGTATGGATAGTAACAGTGTCTGGTTCCATTAACAGAATTGCGCAACATGAACGACAAGGGAGTTTTATAACCAAGGGTGATTCCACTCTGGTCACTATACCAGACTGACAAATCCACTAGGAGCCTCCCTTCCATGCTCTCGTGCATGCTAAGTGAGGTCCTGCTCAGAAGGGAGACTCCTGGTACACTTGCTGGTCAGGTATACAAGCCAGTGTGGAATCATTCTAAGCCATGTACCCCAAGGAAAGGAGCAGGTGAGCTAAGGAGATCAGCTTCAAAATGCCAGTTAGTTTAGGGAGCACACTGAAGTCTGTAGACTCTAGGGGGCTGCATCCACACACTGTGAAAGGGGGAAACGTCTCAAAAGCGGCTTACATGTGGTCGCTGCCACACAGTAGTGTTTCCATTCTACCTCTTACCCACACAACTGCTTCCAGTATGAATTTTCTGGAGTTTAATGTTGATGAGCAGTGTCATGGGGGCACTAGCTGCCGTACACTATCACCTTTTATAACTACTTTTCTGAAAACTGTACATTTTTTTTGCTTAACTTCCCCTAAATGTAGTCCTGACATGGGGTGTATGTTTTAGACTTGTTTTACTAGTTTTACTGGCAGTGTCACTGAGTGTTGTGACCTACCCAGGGACCCTTAGGTGAAGTGCAGGATATAAATGCTTAAAGTAAAACATGGTCACAGCCGAAGTCTAAATTGCTTCACAGTTGGGATGTGCACGAATGGTTTTTTTTGCATAGATCCCCTTCAGATGTGGTAGGATTCTATCTGATACAAATGTATTCATACCAATTCATATGAATATCTGATACAAATGCCTACGTATCCCATAAGTATCTGATATGTATCCATGTGTATTTGGTATGTATCTGATATGTATCCAATACTTATCCCGTAACATATCCGCTCTGAAAGCATCAAATCCACCCTGAATCCACTTTGAATCTGCTCTCGATCCATGTCAAATGCACTCTGGATCCATTGCAGATGTGACTGGTGCAGCTACTTTCCCACCTCCCCAGGTCACAAATGTTCCAAAACATTTGTACGAATACGAATCTCAGTGTACGAATGTTGCAAAATTCGATTAATATACGAATGTCCAAATTCGTACGAATATCAAATGTTAACAAATATTTATGCACATCCCTACTTTGCAGGATTGTTATGATGTTAACCAAGGTGACAATATGCAACACTAAGTTCTCAGAAATGAATGTGGAATAAAACTGTTAAGAAAAGTAGTCAGACTTTGTTAAGAACTATGTCAGTGCAACTCTGCTCTGATTGATCTTTCAGGCTTTTTTATGTTGGGGCTAGAGAAGGACACCTCCCTGACAGCCTCAGTCTGATTCACGTAAAATGCTTCACGCCTGTTCCTGCTCTTATTTTTAATGTAAGTAATTACAAGATAGAGTGGCTGTAGCTCAGCGGTAGAACAAACTGTCTGGAAAGCAGCAGGTTGCCTGTTTGATCCCCAACATCTCCTTAGAAGTAGGTAATGGCAAACGACTTCTGTATGTCTGCCAAGAAAACTGCAAAGAGGTGCCCATGCACTCAAGGAGGAGTCAGGCGGAACTCAGTAGTAACCAGCAAGAATTACAGGGGATTTGAAAGCAAAGTGCTGGTACTTCGAAAGGATCCCTTTGTATTTTGTTTTGTCTGGAAACCTACATTAAAGCAGCAAGAAGAATATTGGAAGTTATTTTTCATCAAAGTGTATCTTGTGCTTGGGAAATGGTTACATTCCATTTACCTGAGTTATTTGACTGAGTAATCCAGCAATCAGTCTAGGCAGGCGGAATGAAGGAATGAAACTTTCTTCAGTTGCCCACTGGTGTCTCATTGGTAACACTGCATGAGTCACGTTATTGGTCTGATTGACTTAGGATTGACAGCACTGCCTAGCAGTTGTCTGGAGTTTTAGCTAGGAGTTTGTCCCCTTGCCTCTCATTCTATGCTGGGAATTGAACTGGGACCTTCTGCTGGAAAAGTGGTTGTTTTGTCCCTGAGCTGTGGCACTGTCCTTACAGCCTTAGCTAGTGCTACATGAAATGAGTTGAAGAAATAACTTTTTAATTTGCAACGTCTGACTCCAGGGGCAATTTCACACTTCCCTTCCCATCTGCCAGATGGGAAAGGAGCACAATGAATCAATGTTGAGTAAGGATAGTGCTTGGAGTGCTAGTCAACATTAGCCGTCCCCCCCACCCCGGTGATCAGATACTTACCTTGATTCAATTGTAGGGCCGGCCCTCTTCAGGGCACCATTGTTTTGGCTGCAGTGCCCTGTGAGACTGTGTGTGCATCAGCGCTCTGTGCAGTCACATCAGGAGGGCTGCCAGCGCACTTGCACAACAGCCCTGTTGACCTCCTCGTCCAGCTGAGGTGCAAATGCTCCCTGGCTGGATGCAACAGGTAAGTGATTGGGGACAGTTGGGGAGGATGTGGAACACAATTTCATGCCCCACAGGAAGTGCATGATTAGAGAACTTCTGGGAAGGCAGGGGGCACTTGGAGGCTGTAGCAGCCTCTTCCAAGTGCAGATGCCTTTCCCCAGAAGTTCCCTAATCATACACTACCAACTCAAGTGCAAAAAGGCCTCAGATTTTGTTGTCATGCATACAATTAAAGTTGTGATAACTGCGTATAGTTACTTTGTACTTTCCAGCCTTCTATGCAGTCTAAATTACAAGTGTAAATTGCATTTTGATGAGCATATCTTTGGGTACTACCTTTGACCTAGAATAGCCAACTATGCATGCAGCTGTGACATTTAGGTGTGATGATTCCTCCATTTGTGCATGCAAATTTTGAACTATTAAGAGGATTCAGAAATGAGGCTTGTTTATTCCAGCTGGATTGCAGCAATGATGATGATGGTTTACCAGCTGATGCCATGCATCAAGGTAGAAACCACTTTTCACAAAGGGACAGAGAAGGAGGAAGATAAGGGCAAGTTCAAAGATTTGGAAAAAAAGATATTTTGTATCTAATTTTTAATCATCAGAAATCACATCTACTTAGAGCACACACAATACTTGGAATTTATTTTTTCTGTCTTTATACTTTATACTCTCTTTTTACTTTTTAGGGTTTAATGACTTTGATTTATCTCCTTGTGGAAGATGTGTTTCTTCTGATTAATTATTATTGCTTCAGCTACTGGTTCTTTGTTGGGTTATCCATTGCAGGATTAATATACTTAAGATATATCCAGCCAAATAGACCAAGACCGATTAAAGTAAGTAAATAACAGTCTTAAAACATTGGCGGAGCGGGGAGAGAGAGAGGGTGTTGTGGATTGTCTTATTAAGTCTCTTGTAAAGTCATATTTAGTTCTGCTCCAAATCCTAAAGCAATTTAAATTGGTGCTTCTGATATTCATCATCTTCTAGAATTGGGGTGCTGGAGGATGTCAGAATACGCTACAGAAATATACTGAGCTTCAGCTATAACAAATGTTTGGAATTAGAGCTGCTTTTGCATTTGTGATACTTGTAGAAAAATTACCTGAAAAGATACTAGTGGATATTGCTGGTACTGGATATTGCTGTCTTTTGCTGAAGGGGTTAACTTTGGCCCTCCAAGCATTGGGGCTTCAATTGAATGACTTCCTTTGATTTCCCATAATTGGAATTAAATCTGTAGTGCTGCAAATGGCGTAGGGGCATTTTCTGATTAATATCTTGCTCCTTCCACCATATATCAAAACATAGTTTAGGTAATCAGTGGATGGCTTTTGAGCAAAGCTTTCGCTTTTACCCACTGAACTGTTTCTGTGATCAAGGACTGCCACTGAAATCAACAGCATCAAAAAAAGATATGAATGAGGTAGGAAACGGTCTTCTTTTTGCAGGTCCAGATCTGAATGGCAGCAAACCAGGGCACCTGTCTGGACAGCAATGTCACTGGGGTGGCAAAATAAAAAACAAAAAATCACGTCAGTATTTTCAGCAAGCCGACAGCAATAGTTTTCTGTGCCCTTGATTTTTCCCCCTTGATGTTGTTCTTCTGTATAAGCTGATAACACAAGATCATATAGCCCAAATCTAAGATGTCATAAGCAAAAAGCATGTGAAATTTTATTGGTTTAAAAAATATGGATTTGGGCCTTGCCAGCATTGTATTTAAAATCTTCTGATTGGATATGCTGTGGAATTGCCATTCTTAGATTTTTTGGCTAAAGGACCTGTGATTCCCCAGCCAGGGTTGATCACCTCAGCCCGACACCCACAGCTATCCTTTTGTTATTTTATCTGTGAAATACTCAAAAAGCCACACTCTGGTGTCTATAACCAACCACAAGCACAACATACACTCCCTCTTTCCACCCCCACACTGACAAGTAGCAGAGTTTCCTGCTGCCACCTGCTGTAGCACTCTGAGGCTTTTGCTTTACTTTTTAAAGAGAAAATACTCGCTTCTGTTGTTTTCCCTGCTGCTGTTTCTACAGACAATGCCAGACAGAGCTTCATTTAAAACTCAAATAAAGTTCTTTATTCAGTTACAGCTTCAGGTAAATCAATCTTTTAACGGCAGAACAATCTCAGTAATGTCACTTATACTTTCTTATCTCTATAACTCATAATCAAGATCCCCTCCTATCTCCTCTCATAGG
Source organism: Aspidoscelis tigris stejnegeri (assembly GCA_023333525.1). Lineage (NCBI taxonomy): Eukaryota > Metazoa > Chordata > Lepidosauria > Squamata > Teiidae > Aspidoscelis > Aspidoscelis tigris. The sequence continues at coordinate 31,421,893 of JALMGA010000004.1, read as the reverse complement.
CTAAAGACTTGGTTTTAATCCTATCCACGATTTCCCCCTGTAAAATAATCAGATTACGAACAACAATTTGTCTCTGTCAAGCTCTTTTATATCTCCAGGTGCCTTTTAACTCTCATTGGTTGTTTCTCCTGGGCTGGCTCACCCCTCTCTTTGCCTGAGCTAATAAGCCATACCCCCTTCTAAGCAAACAGCCAACTCTGCCATATGTCTATATTTTACCTAACCCACTTACTTGACCAAGGGGACATCACAGTACCCAAAATGAGTTATAGTACATTAGACAGACATATACCTTGATGTACTTGAAGTTAGTATTCTACTGAATTCCATCTTGTGGCAGCTCACAACAGAGCCTTCTCTGTGGTGGCACCTACTTGTTTGAATGTTCTTTTGAGTCATGAGATGCTGTTTTTTGCGTATTTTAAGGTGCCTACTAAAGGTCTAATAAGCAAGCAGGTAAGTCTCTGGGCCAAAAAGAGCAAGGATTGTTAGGAAAAGTACAGTCCTTTCTTGCTTTTGACAAATATCGGTTTCGCACATCTCTATTTCCTAGTTTTTTATACTGATTGTAGTAAATGCCTTTTGCTATTTTAAATGATTTAAGGCTTGTTGAAATGAGAAATACAATAAATAGCATCAACAACACAGGTGAGATGCAGTTATCCCTACAAATGACGTCCATCTTTTTCTGTTTGCAGCTCAGCCTTTTCTTCCCCATTGTGTACTGCTTATGTACCCTTTTCCTGGTCATAGTTCCTCTGTACAGTGATACCATCAATTCTCTTATTGGCATTGGAATAGCACTTTCTGGAATTCCTGCCTATTTTTTGGGAGTCTATTTACCAGCTGAAAGGAGACCTCAGTGTTTTCAGTGGCTTTCTGGTAAGTTCTTTTATGAAAATATGGATCATGTCATGTCTAAAAATATTGCTCAAATGGGCACATATCTCATGTTTAATACTTTTTAAACAACAAAACACATCTACATTTACTAAACTCCACTTAGGCTGCCTGCAGACTTAATCAAAAACTGCACAGCTTTTTTTTCAGACTGCGGCCACTGCGCTGAATTCAATCGAAGTAAAAAGATGCTGATTAATTCTGTAGAACAGGAAACCATTTTGCAGGGATCAAACAGCTTCCAATCGACTTGTCTGACAGAGCAAAAGAGGCTGCACTATCCCTTTGTGGCTTCTGATTGTCATGTCTGTTGGACGCGAAGCTGCTTTGCTGGGACACTGCAGCCTTCCTCGAGTTTGGAGCAGCCTTAGACTGTCATAGAGGAGTTACAGTCATCTAATAGCAATGATATCTTTTATTGTTGCACTTAAGATAGACCCATCAATAGCTACTATTACACCAGCCAAAATACCACAAAAGATAAAGCAAGTTTTTGAGTTCTCTAAAGTTTTCACAAACTAATGGTGGAAAAGCACAAGGAGAAAAGAAAGGGTTTTTATGTCTGAGAAGTACTACATCTATTCAAAACAATATTTTCAGTTCTATGCCTTAACAAGTACAAAGCGGCATCTTTGGAAAAGTTCACATCTGTGAAACAGAGGAAATGCTATTATTCTGGATTCTTTTCAGACTGAAAGTACTACACTATGGGCTTGTCCCCAAGGAATAAAAAGTCTGCCAAGACTCTCCTTTTGCCTCTGAGCGTCCCCAAGCCAGGGTTTTTAGCGAGGTTCCAGCGCTACAAAACGTGGAAATCGCGCGACAAAATACATGCACTTTAAACAACTCTTCCAGCGCTCTTTCTGTAAGTCGCGGGTTTTCCTCGCTACATTTACCTTGAGGACGCTCCGTGGCAAAAGGGGGGGGGGATTGCTTGCTTGCACACACAGCCAAAAAGCATTCACACATCTGAGAAATGCAGCAGGTTCACTTCCTTTCCTTTGTAAAAAGAGCCAGAATTGCTCAGAATGGCAACATTGTTTTCAAGGGAAGCCTTAAAAGAGAATGAGCGAAGGATCGCGCTCCCGATCCTGCAGCCTTTTCTAACAGAGAACAAAGTGAAAGTAACTGCTGAAAGTGAATGAAAGTGACTAAGAATGAGCGCTCATATGCTTTGCTAGAGGCAGGAAGCAGTTTCAAGAGACGGAGATCCGGCGATTTTTCCTTTTAACAAGAGAGGGGGCGGGGGGGGATGCCTGGAAAGAGAAAACTGCTACCACGGGGACGGAAAGTCCGTTTAGATCGCGGCTGCCAGGGGGACGCTTATTCTGGAAGTGGAGGGGACTTTTAAAGTCAGCTATAACAGAGTGACTGCAGAGGAATCCGAGAGGGGCTAATAAGTCTTTTGGGGATTCAGCCTATAAGGAAACACTGACCCATTTTCCAGGATGTTTATGCACAGTCTGAAATCCCATCAAGAAATAAGAATCATCCACATTGTACCACAAACTATACAAGCACTTCTGCAGTTTCAATGGTGTGTACAGGACCTTGATGTTGGTTTCCTACAGAGGCAGTTCTGCATCTTTCCCCAAACTGCAAACTTTGTGATAGGAAGGAGCATCATATTAATAAGACTTTTAATATTACCAAGAAGAGACATGGAAGGGACAGCTAGGAAGTCATTAATGTTCTTGTTTTCTCTTGCAGCTACAACTACAAAATACACCCAGATACTGTTTTGTTGCTGTCTAACAGATTTGGACGTTGAAACAGAGGTGCAGGAAAGCAAAGCCAAGTAGAGTAATTTCAGCAGATGAAGCATTCATTGTAACTGGAAATACACTGTGCTCTTGGAACACGCCAAGACATGTACTGACCACCATTTTGATGGAGTTTTTTCCCCATCTGCACCATACCTTTAGCCTTGCCTTCTTCCAATTACCAGTTTATGGAGACGTCTTTGTGCACATCCAGTCACTGGGAATCACAAGTTGTTTATATGAATACAAATTGTGTAACAAAGAAGCTACTTTTTAAATAAATGTTTATACCAAATGCACTTCAAAGTTCCCTGAAAGCAGGAAAATCTAAGATAATATCAATACGAGAAGCAATATACATACACATTTCCAACCATATGAAGGAACCGCATTTGAAGAAGGGAAAAGCTCAGCATTAGAAACGTTAACACTCACAAACTCTTACTTCTCATCTGTACATTTGTCTGGCAGTAAGTCTCACTGAACTTAATGAAACTTTTAAGGAAACATACCAAGGGAGGGGACGTTATGAGGTTAATTGCAATATTTCTGTACACTGTTTCTCAGCACTTGATTGCTCTTGGTCACTTTTAGTTTTCTTGTAAATTGGAGGCCAAATACTCCAGACTTGCTTACTTCTCAGCCATCACAGGTACTATCAGAGAGGGCTTTTTCAGCCTGCCCTTTTCCAGGATCACCTCATCAGTGGACACAGAAAAAAGTGCATCACACACTTTTAAAAATAAGCAACTAAAAAATCCCCACCCTCCTTTCTCTTCCTCATCTTGGCCTTCTGTGATGATGAGTGCTCACCAGTGATTGACCTCTTGTCTGCTGGATTTCAGTCACCATGATCAGTTAGCTGTCTGTAACAGCCATTTTCAGGCTGAGATTGGCTACAGGACCCTCCATAGCTTCCTGCCCAATTTGATCCAAAGACTGTGTCAACCTAGAACTTCTGGTTTCCCGTGAGAGAAAGTGACGTACACATGGAACATGGTACAGCATTCTTAGATATTTAATGTCTGTCCCTGCCCAGAAAGTGCCCCATTAATAGTGTCTAATCACACCCTACCCCACAGAAGTTCTATTCTGGATATGATCCTGTTTTCAGGATTTTAAAAAAAAAACACACACTGTATCTTTTGCTGTTTTACATTCTGAATGAGAGGATGATAACTGTGTTCTCTATAAAAAATTAATCTTTCACCACACAAAAACATGACTCAATGTAACAGCAGCCCATGACCTGAAACATGGATAGAAACATGTTTTACTTTCACCCGCCTGAACTCAGTCTGGTGCAACAGTTCAGGTGGGTAAAAATGAGGCTTTAGTTCCCTATCTCGGCCACATCACTCTTGAGTCTCTGCTGCTTGTATGCTATTAAAGATTTTCAGAAAGCTCACGAGATTGATAATGAAATTATCCATGCCAAACAACTACTGATTTTTCCTGAGTAAGTAACTGTCTGCATTATTGTGAACAAAACATAAAATTAAGTCTGTTTTTGTCTGTCAAAACATTTTATACTGCAAATAATGTATAAAGGTGACAGTCTCTTAAAAAAAATTGGTTTTGAATAAATTTCCATTTTAATTAAAGAAAGTGTTCTTTTGTTGTTGTTGTTTTGCTTCTGTAATGCATCACAAGTAGATGTGTCCCATTTGACAAATGGGACAAATATTTCCTTTGTAACACAGGGAAAGTCAGCTTTTGAGAAGAGATGAAAAGCAAATGTCGGCACTGTGATAATTGGGAAAAAGGCCAAGTGGCACCATAATAACAATTATGCAACACTCTGGAAAGAAATGGTGAACCGATTATAAAACACAGCATTCCGAAAAAAGCCTGTGCAAACATAATTGGGACATATGTGTATTGTGCCTATTTGTATACATACAAAAAAGATGTGCCTGTTGGTTGAATATTGGAATTCTTATTATAAAACACAGTATACAGGAAAGTGCAAGTTCCTAGCTTCACTACCCCCAAGGGACCCATTTCAGCAGCATCATATGTGATCCTTAAGACAGGTTATGGAGTATAGGAGACCATCAAATGATACCCTTGTTTCTAGCCCTCCCATCATGTGCAAGTGAGAATAAGGACAATCCCTCTGCACTGTGACAGCCCTTCAGATACTTGAAGACCGTGATCATGTCTCCTCTCAGTCTTCTGTAGGCTAAACATTCCTAGATCCTTCAACGATTCCTTGTAGGACATGCTTTCCAAACCACTAACCATTTTGGTAGCCCTCCTTTAGACTTGTTTCAGTTTGTCCATGTCTTTTTAAAACTGGGGTGCCCAGACCTCTAGATGAGGTCTGACAAAGCTAGAGTAAAGAGGAATAATTACTTCTCGTGAACTAGACTCTTGCTACATCCTAAGATGGTGTTTGCCTTTTTTGCAGTTCTATCACATTGTTGACTCATGTCCATCCTGCGATCAACTAGTACATCCAGATCCTTTTCACTTGTGCTACTACTCAGCCTAATTTCTCCCATTCTGTATTCATTTTTATCATTCTTCTTATCAAGATGTAGGACTTTGCATTTGTCCCTAATAAATATCATCCTGTTAGTTCCAGCCCACTGTTCAAGCTTATATAGATCTTTTTTAATCCTCTCCTTCTCCTCCCTAGTGTTAGCAACCCCTCCTAGCTTTGTGTCATCTGCAAATTTGATCAGCATCCCTTCGACTCTCTTACCCAGATTGTTTATAAAAATGTTGAATAGTACATAATTATTTCATTATTTTATCTCACTGAAGAAGGCCTTTGCTGAAACGTACGTTGGTCCTGTTTTGTCTGTCTCACCCAAGAACAGCACTGACATGCTGATCTATCCTAATCCAGGCAACAATACCATCTATATGACCTGTTACTTTAGATCTTTATTTGAACTTATAAATCCATACTGTCTCACACTTACCTGGCCAGTTTTTATGTCTGAGAACTTGGCTTCCATAAACATTTACTTTATTCCATTTGAAGACCTTATATCCTGTTCCCTAATAACATCACTTTATATTTTAGAATCCTGACATTTTTGTGTACCTGCATATTTGAATACATTTTAATTATGTCATTTTATGAATACATGCATAATAACTTTTTTATGCTACTATAATTTGATCTCTTTGCTTTTGAGTTGCAGTGCCTTGGTTTTCCAGAACAATCTTTGTAGAAAACCTCAGAGGGAAGTTCAAGACTTCTGTTAAAAGCTCATGCTACCAACTCCTTTCTCTCTATTAGTATATAAGGTGCTACTAAACGCCTAGCTTAGTGATCCAGACTAACAGGGCTGCTTATTTGAAGTCAGCTCAGGTAGAGACTGCTAGATAAGGAAAAAGCCAGTAACACCAGCTGTGCTTTAATTAATCTTAAATCTTATAATTTATTAAAAGAAAATATAAAATTGTAAAAAAAAAAATTAAAAGCTCCATCTTAATAAAGAATTGTATTTAAGAATTTATATCACACTCTTATTCACCAAAAAAGTTGCAGGAGATGTCACAATAAGAAAAATATAAAATATACAAAGCACTCTTTAAATATATTTAAAATATAATCCTTCCTCTCCTCCACCCCTCATGGCAGTACAACATCCAGTCCGTGTCCCCACGGCAAGGATACTGCGAGGCGAAAGTGAGTTTGCTCCGCAAGAGTCCCCATGCAAAGCCTTAATTCGGGCTACATGAGGGACAAAATCCTCAAAACCAAAACAACTCCCCCCTTTCCAACTGTTTTCACAGCGAATTAGGAGGCAAGCATGTATTCTGATTCATGGTGACACAACCGGGTTATTGGGGGAGGAGGTTGGCGATTGTGTCATTAGCGCGTGGGGTTTCCTCTATGCCTGCTGTTCCTGCCTGGGTCAAATCGCTGTCATGTGTGCTGTCATTTGCCTTCTCACCCACGCATGCACGCACACACAGACACGAGTGCTCACGGGGCTGCAGAACCTAGAATTAAAAGATTCAAGCTGCCTGTTCCCTCCCAGCCTTAGAAAGAGGTGAATATTAACTAGCTCCTGGAGCTTACTGGCGCTGGGAAGCAAACGCTGCCTTGCCTGCGAGCCAGTCTCACTGTCAGATGACATTTTAGGTTGGTTGTCTGGCTCCCCTCTTGTTCTCTGGCTGACTGTCATGCTTCAAGGGGGGAGGGAGAGGGGGATCCCTCCAGCCCGAGCCCTCCTCCAAGCACACATCTGTGCTTGCTGTCATGCAGATGTGTGCATGTCCGCTAAAAGCTTCCAATCAGGGCAAAGGGGGTGGAGAAAAAAAGGGTTGCTTGGGGATGGGTGAATTCGAACTGAACCCATGCTCTCCTCCACCACATGGGAACATCTTAATCCAAACTACAATGCAGATTAAAAATGCCCTGAATCAGCAGCAAGGTAATTGGAGCCCATGGGGATTAGCCCCCAAAAGAAGCTAAGCATCAAAGGCCTGGTGTCAAAAACCACCTAATGTAGGCACTTGGCAAACCTCCAGAGGGAGACTGTTTCAGAGTCTGGGGAGCACCATGTAAAAGGCCATCTTGTGTGTCCGTACCCCTTGAAACTTTGAGGTAGGAGGAACTAAAAGAAGGCCCTCTCCTTGAGATCTTAATACCAGGGCAGGTCTACCAGAGAAGGCACTTATTAGATAACATAGTTATTATCATATTATCTGCCATGAGCAAGTATGCTTAGATGCAAAAAGCCAGTGTAACACTTTTATTGATTTAACTTTGCTAAAAAAAAAATTCATTCGTTAAGTCAAATGTATTTCTTCTACTAGCAAATCTGTTTTTCTAGTTGCATAGAAGGGTATATAAAATAGCAACTAAACAAATACAATTGTATTAAAATGTGTATGTGAAGTTTATTTGATTACATACAATTACACAATACACAGTACTGTACTGTTTGCTATATTTAGGAGAGCAAATCACTTTGCTTCTATTACACAACAAAAACCTAGCAACTGTGCAGATAAGATCACCCCAAAAATACTTAATGTAGGAGGAAAATTGCCTGCCACTTATTTCAATAGTCAGTTAAGTTTTCCCTAGCAGAACAAACATGAATATCAGCCAAAATGATCAAAGACAAAAACATTAGCATAAGCCCAATGGTTAAACCATTCTCCCCATGAAATCACAGCCCAACTGAGAATCAGCCCCGTGGCTTCCTTTAGAAAGTAAGAAAAGAACATGATTTGGTGATAATTACTAAATGTGTGACTTGATGCTTAAATTGTAACAGCTGAAAACAAAATTATACATTACCTTAATCACACTCTTTGCCAGTGTTTGGGTTCTGCCATGGCCTTCCGAAAACATAACTGATGTCCTGAAAACTGAACTGAAAACAGCAAGTGTAAAGACAAATTCCAGGAAAAATTATAGCAAAGGACCAAAGCTCCCGTCAGCCCTCCCTCCAAACCCTGAACTCTGAACTATTGTCCCTGAACAATTTTCATATTAAGGCACAGGGAAGGAGGGAAAGGGAGAGGAGGAAACCAAAAGACAGAGGAAAGGTGAGGATCAGGTTTCTTCCTGTTGTTAGCGTGGCTCTTCGCTTCTTTGTTTTCCTGTTTTCTGTGGCTGCAGCCACACCTAAAGTTCAGTCCAGCTTCAGTCCACCTTCAGAGCAAGAGAGCACATCAGCAAAGCGACCAGACATTTTCTTTCCACTTTATCTGTCCCAAAGGTAAATTTTCTGAGTTATTTAACACTGAAAGAAAACAGTCTGTCACTTTGCTGATATATCCTCTCACTCTGAAAGTGGACTGAACCTGGATTAAACCTTAAGTGTGACCACAACCTCTTCCTCTGCTTGAATGGCTTAGAGATACTGCTAGGCCATAGCTACACCCTCACTTTAAACCTTCTTCAGTCCATCTTCTGATCCTAATGCTCATATCTTTTCATTTCTATCACTTTTATTTGTGGAATTTCCATCCTCCACAAACAAAACAGAAAAGAGAAGGTATGAGGATTTAATAAAATGGACAGAAATGAAAAGGTGTAAGCATTGTGATCAGAAGATGAACAGATGAAGGTTTAAAGTGGTGTGATCACAAACCTAAATACAGAGGAGGAGCTCAAAATTTATTTCTCCCACCCCACCCCCCTTCTGTGATTTATTTTCCTTTGTGGATGCTTGAGTTCAGAAAGCAAGCTCTGGGTTTAAACAGCTTAGATATATTGTTAAAGCAGCAAATAAACTCAAAATGTATTAACTCTTTCTTGCCCTTTCACCCCTTTCCATGCTTTTTCTTTTTCTTTCAGGATGCATGAGTTCAGGTAACAAGCTCTGAGCTTGAATTGCTTATTCAAACAGAGAAGGAGCTCCAAATATATCAAATCTCTTCCTTTCCCCTGCTTTTCTGTATTTTATTTCCCTTTTTGGATGCATGAGTTTGCAAGTTATGCTGGGGTGCCGGGGACTTCCATATACAGTTGTGCTTGATTAGAACACATCTGTTTCTAACATTTCTCTATTGTTAAGTATAGACATTGATACTCTCCCAAATATGTCTTTAAAATCTCTTTGCCAAGAACAACACTGCTGACAATGAGGGTGCCCCCCTCTGCCAAACCTTGCATCCCTTCTGCATGTGGCTAATTTTGAAGTCCATCTATGAGCTAATTGGGTTGAATGGTTTTCACGCACAAGGACATGGACCAGGAAGAATTCTCTTAAAAATTAAACTATCTGAAAGAATATTGGATATTAATCCATGAACTACTTTAAAGATATTTGGGGTGCATCAAGCACACTTCCTTTGTATATTAAAAGCAAAAAAGAATTTTCAGAGTACCCCATCCTGCACAAATTACAGGGTAACACTTTTGGACTTTAAATGGATGAATGGGGTGAGCAGAATGAGAACATTGCATGTGGTGAAAGTGCTCAAGCTACCTCTTCTTCTTACTGCATGTAGATGTACCTGGAACATGAAAAGCAGAAATCCATCCGTTCTCTTGAAGGTGAATGCATTTAACTTAATCCAAATGGGACCTGCAGTGTGCCTGCTCACATAGATGTTAAATCCCAATACATTCAACAGAGCTTCTTCTTAATCAAATGGATTTAAAATTTAAGCTGCAGGTGCAAGAACCGGTTGTCGTAGCTGTGTTCATCTTATGTCTTTAATATAAAATAATTATTTAATCATTTATAGGATATTTGAATTTTGTGAATTTCAGAGCATGTGAGCTTTTGAAACAAATCAAAAGTGCTTACAATTTAAAAGAAGCATCTATGCAAAGAAAGCAATTGTTTTCATCTTTCCCCAGTCACTGAATAGTAAATAAAGGCATCTATTGTTAATGATGGAAAATGTCTCACTTGTAGTGGAAGGGATTTGTTTATGGAATGACAGACAGTGCTCAATTCTATTTTTAACCAGACACACACACACACCCAGTTTTTTAATGTAACTAAAGGGCAATCCATATACTTGCTAAGTGGGATTTGTTTGTTTTTTTAAAAAAAAATTAAATAATTGTGCAGGATTCAAACACTTACCATATACAGGTAGCATTTCCACTGCAGATATTTTCTTAGCATTAAACTGGAATGTGGACCTGGAACAGCCTGGTCTCCTAATCCAGATGATAGGAAGCCGTAGGTTAGATCAGTGCCGTCTGCACTGATTCAGATCAGCTCACACCATGAGCACAAAGCTAATGGAAGCTTTGCAGCTGTACCTCCACGACCTAGGGATTAGTCCTTAGTCCCACATCTTAGTCCTTGGGCCTCCCTGCATGTTGTTTTTCAGAAGTGCACTGTGGCACACCGCTGGAAGGCACCTCCAGTAGTCCTGCACACAAGATGTATGCTGTCTGCATGCCTTTCATGTTCTGGAACAGGGCCACGCTGGTTCAACAGATCTACCATTGATCCAGATTAAGGTCTCCCTTAATCTGAATAATGTTCTGTCTAATGCAGAGTGTACTAGTAGTTGGCATGGTTTCATGATCTGCATTAACTTGCAGATCTGTGAGGCTGAGAAGTGTATTACATGAACCTTTATTCATAATAAGGATCCGTATGGGTCCAGTACAGATGTTTCAGTGTGCTTCATAAAACTGGTTTATCCAAGTGATACGTAATTAAAGGTATGTTCATACTTACTTCCCTTTGTGCTTTGTAGCTGCAAGACAGCTACAAATAAGTTTTGTTTCATAATTCTATGCTGAAAGTATCAAGATTCAGTGTGTTGGCACCTTATATATCAATACCAATACTAGAAGATCAGAAAAATTGATTTTTCAGAAATAGAAATACCCCCCACCTCCGAAGCTCAATACGAACTCATCATTCCTAGGAGCTACAGACCACTCAATGACTTTTGGAGTGCAGAAACAAAGACCAGGAAGGAAGGGGTGGGATACCTGGCCTGTCTCTTTGGCTCTACATCTGAAGATGAATATTTGCTGAAATGTGTTCTTCATTCTAAAATATTTTTGAGGTGATTTTATTAACTATTTGCATGTAAAGTATAGGATCACAGACACAAGAGTGTAAGGCTTATTATTGCTATAAAATATCAATGCAAGACTTCAGTATGTTTCTATTTACTCCAAAATGCTCTCCTGAAAAGAGTGAACATATAAGAAAACATCTTAGGGCTTGAACCAAAGATGTTGGATTTTAGGGACAAATAGCCATTTTAAACAGAGATTACTCAAGATGGGTTATAAACTTAATTGAAAGCCAATAGTTGGTCAGATTCAAAACTCTTCAGGCATTTGTGATAATTTTACCTAAATGTTAATACTTTAATTCCTGTTGCTTTGTCACTTATATTCTACGTGATATAAAGACGAACAAATGCAGAGGAATTCACTGGACACAGCATATCCCACGGGAACTTGCATGGCAAACTAAAACACAGCTGTTCTGTTTACAGCATTAGGGAAGGAACAATCAGACATTGAAACTAATAATCCCCTAGCAAATGTGCCAGGAAATCAAATACACAGAGATTTTTAGAAAGGATAAACTGTACTATGAGGGATAACAGAATAATGGAATTATTCTTCAACAGGGAGACATTTATTTGCCTGTGTTTAATCTCCCTGAATATAGTTTTATAAAAATTCTCTTTTAATTCCATCATACTCTTATTTTTTTAAAAAAAAAATCATGGTCCATTCCAACATTGCTGCTGTGGTCCCCATCAGCTGCCTTCTTGACCTACAATACAAACTCCTGTTTTGTAATTAGGACCACCCAAGGGAGGAAGTCAGGTGGATGGTTTACTGTAAATATGAGAATAGAGAAACAAGATTTTGTTGCTGCCCTGTCTAGCATGTAGGCAGTAGTTCAACAACTACTGCCCACATGCTAGACAGGGCAGCAACAAAAATGGGTACAGAAAAGAGCATGGGACATGATGTTCTACAGGATGGGTCTTGCCATCCACACAAGCTAATTGCTCTACATATTTAACTTAACTTTGAATGACGCCCAGACATGTTATATTCACTAATATTTATTAAAATATATGTCTTCCGGGGGGGGGGGGGTCAGGAGCATCAGGTTCATTTTTATATTACTCAGGAGTTTTTAGTATCAGGAGCTAATCAGAGAATTCTAGAGGCTGAGGCCAGGTTATTTGGAGGATCATATCTCCATCTATAACTCAGTGCAGGCTTTAAGATATGCTGGGGAGGGCCTTCTATCAGTCTCACCACCTTCTCAGGTTCGGTTGGTGAGAACTCAGGAGAGGGACTTCTCTGCAGCTGCTCCCAAATTGTGAAACTCCCTTCCATCGGAGGTCCACTCTTTGCTCTCCTTTCATCGGCAGTTTAGGATGGTGCTGTTTAGGCAGGCTTTTAATTAACTTTTATTTAATTCTAATAATGTTTTAGCTGCTTTTTGGATTTTTTAAATTGATTCTAACTGTAATGGCTGTTTAATTTTATTTTGATGTTTGTATTATGGTATTTTTAAGAAAATGGAATTTTAGTGTCGTGAGCTGCTCTGGGTCCCATCTTGGGAGAAAGGTGGGATATTAATTAAATAAAAAGGTGGAATCAGTAAACAAACATTTTTATTTGCACATAGCATCCGTAGTTTCCCCTATCAGGTCCTGTCACAGTAATGTGGGGCATTCTTTTGATGTGATGCTGACAAAATAGGGAAGGCATATTATCCTAGGGACACCTCCATCTGATGCTACTTTTGGTCCTACCCACCAATGTACTGCAGTGCCCCAGGGGATCTTCTTTTACACTTAACAACCTACTGTCCAATTTTATGTTTAATTGAAAAATGTCATTGTAAGTATTTTATGTGTACCACCTGGAGACAGATATTTTTTTCTCAAAAGGCTATACAGGGCAATAGAGAAGAGAAGCAATTAAATTTATCACATCTAGACCATTAGAGCTTCTGAGCAAATTGCAAGTTGACATCTACAGAAGTCTGGATAGCTCTGCTGTGTCTTCCTTCATAAACGACTGTTTTCTATTTTGAAATATTGAAAATGTCAGTAAATAGTCATCTGTTGGAAGGAATCCACAAATTCAAATCAAGTTTTAGAAAAAGCAAAGGGTTTTTGGTAAGGTCTATCAACAGTGTTTCTGTATAAGACTTTGAGCACAGGGGGGAGTTAGTCACAGCAGTCCAGGTATTGCAGCCCCTCCCACACATTTAACATGCCTGTAATTCTTTTTTTTTCTACAGTAAATCTGTATAAAATTCAAAAATTTTATAGGTTACATATCGGTTCTGGGAATGACCAGTGAAAAAGTGCCCATAGGGTGTGCGGTAGTCAGAACCAACAGTAAGTGGGTGGCAGTAGGAGGTGTCTTAATATGAATAAATAGATTTTTGAGATATTTCTTTCGGGGTGGTGGCTGTGACGCATTTCCCCCGGGTTTTCCATTGGATTCAACGCTGACCGAGATAGACATAACCGCCGGAGCTCGCTTCTCTTTTTCGTTCTTCCTTCCCTTCCCCTTCCCCGGACTCTGATCCACCTGCACGATGTATGGCGCCTATGGCTCCCGCCTTCTGCGCCCGACGCTCCGCGACGGCCACGCTCCTGTAACCGCCGCCTGTTCTCCCCTCAAAAGTGGGCGCGCCTACAACCCACCGCCATGGGCGGCCCCGGCTCCTCCCCGCCTCCGTCCCGGTGCGGCAGCGGCTGCCGGCTCCTTCTGGCCCCGCCGCCGCCGCCGCCGCCTTCCTCCTCCCTCTTCGCCGGTGTGAGGCCGAGGCTCCTCCCCTGCATGTGACTGACTGGCCTAGTGCCGCATGTGAGGGAGGCAAGGAGAGAAGGAGGGAGGGAGCCGCCACAGAGAACCGGGGAACAGCGGCCCCCAGTGCGGCGGCGGCGGCGGCGGCAGAAGAAAGAACGGGCGGCAGCGGCGGCGGCGGCGGCAACGGCACAGACAGCTCCATCTCTCGCCGCCGCCTCCGCTTAGTCCCTCATGACGGTTAGGTGCTGCCGATGCTCCCTGACCAGTCACTTCAGGTGAGGAGGCTCCGTCTGTCAGCGTCGCTTCTCGAGCCAGGGAAAATGGGTTTGTGGGTCAGGAAGGGAAGGAAGGAGATAAATGATGGAGGAGCGGCGGCGGCGGCAGTTGGCCGCCGCAGCCTCCATCCTCAGCTCTCTGGTTTCGACCCCCCCCCCCTCCTTTCCCGCCAGCTGAGGGAGGTGAGGGGAACGGCGGCGGCGGCGCTTGAGACGGACACCCGTCGCCCGCTTCCGTTAGCCTGCCGGCCGGGCGGCCCAGGGAGCGCGCGGCGGCGGCGGCGGCGCTTCAAGAAGATGGAGGAAGGCAGGGAAGGCCGGCGCCGCCGCCGGCGGGAGCACAATGCAGGGAAAGCGGGAGGTGCTCGGCAAGGACCTTGAGGACGGGGATCCCGTAAGGAAAGGAGGCGAGAGGCCGTGAGAGGCGACGGGGCCGCGAGAGTGTGCGGGGGCGACGCCGTGTTGCCTGCGCGGAGAAGAGAAAGGATTGGAAGGGAGAAAGTCCCACGCGTGTGCGGGTCTTGACGTGTATCCTGTGTTTATCTTTACAACGCTTTGTGCGCTCCTGGGGGCGGTGTGTGCGTATAAAATCTGTGAATAGGAAAGTTGATGGTTGGATGGATAGGTGCACGCGTGTATACTGGATAAGCTCACAGCCATTGCCGCTGCTGCAGACGCCTTCAGAAACACGACCTTTTCCCGTGACTGGTGACAACCTCATTGATTCCCTGAGCAGCCAGAGCGTGTGTTTTAATCCTGAACAAGAACTCGTAATGGCAGTTGCTCACATCAGCTTGATACGGGTGTCATGGGTACCTATGGGTACGCCATCCCTGAAGAGGAACTACATGCGTACCTGACCGTGCCTAGTAATTCATTCTGCCAGTCTTCCAGAGGAGGTTATTTTGTGAAGTGTTTGCATGTTGCCTAAAGGCTGGTCAGGAAGGTGCAAGGTGGACAAATGGTGGACAAATGGCCATATGCCAGACGTACCCGTCTTCCATCCCAGCAACTAAGAAGACAACTAAAAACCACATTGTCTGCACTAAACCATTTCATGGTTTGGATCAGAAGTCCAGCGGCTAGTATCTCTTAACAAGTTAGTGTTGGTGAAAGAAGAATAAGTTCACTGCAAAAATTGTTATTCAAGAAATGAGCAAAACCCTATTTCAGTCTTCTTATGGTACTCATTTCCTTCCTGTTATGAAAAAGCAAATCAGAATCCAGATCAGATACTTTTTTTTTTACTTCTTTCTTTTAAAAAACTTTCAGCACATAATTGTCTAGATTATAAATATTTAACTGTGTGACAAGGTACAGTACTTTTAGTGCCTCCAGATGCAGGTAAAATATATTCCTGTCTGGAGGCATCTTAGAACATGAGGAATAGATATTAGAGTACTGTAATCTGTTTAGCAGAAAAAATACAATGTAACTTGAATAATTCACGGATTTATGTTTTTTGTAAGTTGTAAAGACAAAATAGAGTCTGTTTTAGAACATTTATGATGAAACTGACTTTTAAATAATGCTGTACATTTTTAGTTAACGATGACACACTTGAGACTGTGGGTGTGTTCCCAAAGCCACTAAAGTCCAGACTGGATTCGGACTCGAGATCGAGCGATCCCATTAAATTCCCCAGCTGTCCAAATCCAGGAAGGGTTGTCCCCATACCTTTTCCTTTTCCCAGGATTTTCTGCAGAAACCCCTGCAAAATCTGGAGAAAACAAGTTCTGAGGACTTTTCTAGTCCAGTCGAGATTTAGTCCCTGCAAAATCCAGAGAAAACAAGTTCTGAGGACTTTTCTAGTCCAGTCGAGATTTAGTCCCAGCCGGTGGCTGGGGCAAGTAAAGTGAGCAGGCAGCCCGGGGTGGGGGTGGGGGTTGCGGGGAAGGGAATGCAACGGCATTGGATGATTGTTCCAGAGGAGAGTAGGCAGGGGTGAGCGGAGGGTGCGGGGAAGTGGCCAACGGAGGTGGCGGTGGCCAGCTGTTACAGGATCGGAGGAAGAAGAAAGAGGAGGAGGAGGCTGGGGTGAGCAGGAGGTGTGGGAGGTGTCCAGCTGCTCCAGGATCAGAGGAGGAGGAGGCCAGGGGTGTGGGGTGGCAGCAGCGGACAATTGTTGTAGGATCGGAGGAGGAGGAGGCCG
This sequence comes from Aspidoscelis tigris stejnegeri, assembly GCA_023333525.1. Classification (NCBI taxonomy): domain Eukaryota; kingdom Metazoa; phylum Chordata; class Lepidosauria; order Squamata; family Teiidae; genus Aspidoscelis; species Aspidoscelis tigris. The sequence goes on along the minus strand of JALMGA010000004.1, from coordinate 31,405,594 downwards.
GGGTGATGGCGGCAGGCGCACATGGGCTTGTGCGCACCTGTGGGTTAGATGTGGGAACAGCCCAGTGTGCGCTCGGTGCTCCAATCCTAACCACATCACAACCCAGATTACTCTGGTCTGGAGTTTACAGTAGGTGGGAACTCAGCCTATATTTTGTGGAGAAAATATTATGATGATTTACCAATTTATTTTATCTTTAAATAGAAACTTCTGTTGTCCAGAAACTGAAGGACAGTTTTTGAATTCCTTAGTGCAGTATTTTGGTGATGGCCTTGGCACAAATGTTAAAACAATGCCTCTGCTAGAAGAAACTACACTACCTGTGGACCCACCACTGACTTTGCCAGTAGTAGTAATAGGTAAGTTATTTTCAGATAATTTCAGCACTCATATGATTTGAAGTAGTACGTTAATTTGCAAGGTAATGGTAGAAACTTTAAGGTATGTGCACACAAATTGTAGGCAAGTAAGATATCATCAAATATATTGTACCAGTTAATTAAATAAGAGATGTGCACACAAATTGTAGTTTGCATCTAGAACTACCAGGCTAGTTTGAAAAACTGTGTGTGAATTCCCCTTTCCTGTTTCATGGCCTTCCCCCAGTCATGCCCCAGCCTCTTCCCTCTTCCGTTTCTCTCATTGCAAACCCTGCCATTGCCGCATTGAATCTGTGGGTTCTCTCTCTCTCTCTCTCTCTCATGCCCATGCTGGTCTGCTTTCCATGAATTGTGCAGCCAGTGCATCAGTTTGTGCACAAGGGGAGAATGTAAGGAGTCCATGGACTCAATGGGGAGATGGCAAAATGTATGGCAGAAGAAGGAGGCAGGACATAATAGAAGGATGAGATCAAACTAAATGAACCAGCACTTCAAGTCCTCCACTCTACTCACTTCACTTCATTATCAATCCGAACCCTGAATATTTAGTTAGATTGGGTAGCAAGGCTCTCCTCAATTCCATTAAAAACAGTTCAAGCATCTCCCTAATGGTAGTTGTTAAATAATAGTCTTACTTAGTGAGTATTATTGGAAAATCTGTTTGAACTAGAATATTTTATTTTATCATTTTAGATAATGATAATCTTCTATAGCAGATTAACAAGTCAAATTTAGATCTAGTCCTATCAGACCATTGTACTGTATCTGATCTCCATGGGTCAGTGAAGGGAGGCATGTTTAGTGCATATTTGGCCACAACCCATCTAGTCCAGCATTCTGTCTCATGGTGGCCCACTTGATAAGTATTAAATTTGACTTTTTTTTGAAGCAGGATATCTGGATAATATTTGGTAAAGTTTTTTTTTCTTTTCTTAATTTAGGGAATGGACCTTCAGGAATTTGCCTCTCATATATGCTGTCTGGATATAGACCATATTTATCTCCGGAAGCTGAACATCCAAATCCTATCTTGCATAATAAATTAAAAGAAGCTAGTCATGTTTCTATAGTTGATCAGGTATGTTAGTATTCAAAAGCAAACTGTTAAATTTTGTGCATCTGAACCTATGTGTTTAATTTTATATCCATATTTGGAAAAAGTACATTACTTAGCTTGAAAATCTTGTATTCATATTTCTTTTGATGATATTGGTGTGTGTTTTTCATTATCCTTTAATCAGCACTGATCATTAAAATAATCAATAAATAATGAGCTTGAAGCCAGTGAAGGAATGCCTAGTTATATACTATATTTTTGCCATAAGATCTATTTGTCTGCACCTTTTACATTTGGCAAGAACTGTAATGTGATTAAAATGCTTTCTAATTTGCCTTATTGATCACACAACAGGAACAGTAAGCTTAGCTACTTCCTGTTTCAGTCTCTCTGTTTCCCCTGCCTTCCTCAAATAACATTGTTTTTGTATCAGCTGCAATGTCTGTCCCTCTTTTATTTTGCAGTTGGACTCTAGGAGGATTGAGGCTTCAGTTTAACTCTTTTTAAAAATGTATTTCACTTACAAGGACTACATTGCAAGGCTGATGTTAATGTTGTGATTTATATCCTGCATCGACTGCCTTCATTGTAGGATTGTAAGCTAACTCTAGCCTCTGATACCACTACATAGCCACTGAGGAAGCTTGACTTACCCTCCGATATCTGCAAATTGCTAGTGAGAAATACTGATAGTCCAAATTGCAATGGAGCAGCCTATCTGCTGCTGTCTGAAACTTCCTTCTGAACAAAAAATGAGTGTGATGGCTGCCTTTATGGTACTGAAAGGATCAAACTCTAGTTACACTTCGGCATCTGCATCAATATCTTTGCAGATGGGTCATGGTCAGAAAGAGGAAGTGTGGCCACCTACAAACTCATATTCAAGGTTGGCATGGTTCTACTTTTTGATTAAAAGGTTTCTAAATATTTCCTGCTGAATTATAGGTGCATTTTATACATCAGGGCATCTTTTATGGCATAAAACACGGAGCAGTAGAAGAGCAAACAACTAGAACATGTCTGGGGATACTGATACAGTTCTTGGCTGTTTCAGGAACAAATGGAAAGGATTGTATTATATATCCACTTTTGAGTAAATTGAAGCAAATTGAAAAGAGCTGGGAATGAAAAAGGAGAATGAACTATAGAGTATTCAGGAAACGTGAAATAGAGTTTATGTTTAGAAATAAATAAATATTAAAAGAAACCTGAAATTTGTCTCAGTTTCAACAGAAGACTGATGAATATCAGAAATTATTTTCTATTAAGTGTCATTTTCAGCTTTTGAGAAATTTACATTTTTATTTAAATCTTTCTTTTCTAATCAGGAGCTAGAATACTTGTCTGAAGGCCTAGAAGGACGCTCTTCAAATCCTGTTGCAGTTCTCTTTGACACACTGCTTCATCCTGATGCTGACTTTGGATATAGTTATCCATCTGTTCTTTATTGGAAACTAGAACCTCATCACTATATTCCTCATATAGTGCTTGGCAAAGGACCACCTGGTGGGGCTTGGCATGTGAGAAAAGAGTTAAATTTCTTTTTAAAATTACTTTTGATTGGTTTACACATCAGTGGCCTATATGTTGTTCTTCAAATATTTATTTTAATTTAATGTTTAATTTATAAATTGCCTTTCAAGAAATATTCATAGGGTGGGTAACTAAGTAAAAATTAACAATATTGTAGATTAAACTCTAATCAAATGTGCACAAATAATTAAATTCATTATTTCAGGAGTCATTGCACTTAGATGTTAAAGAATAAAAAAGTATACCATGTAATATTTAGTACACCATTAGGTTAAACTTAGTATGATTTTGAAGCGAATTAAACCTTATTCAAATACCTTGGTAAAGATTCATACATATATAAGAGGAGCCCTGCTGGATTGGGCCACAGCCGACCTAGTCCAGCATCCTGTCTCACTCAGCGGCCATCCAAGTGGTACTGAGCATTTTCAAGCCGAAGCCAAAGGCATCTTTCAGTTTCTTGACTCTTCCAGAAGTCAGGTCCTCTGAAGATGGATTTCCTAGCTATATCCAAAAGCTCACGTTCACAGAAGATCTATGGAACCGCATAACCACCTTCAAGTGATCCAGCACAGCACACTATATCAGGCAGAATTCACTTGCCAGTACATTTTCTTGAAGAGTGATGCTTCTTGTGTTCTTGATATGTGCATGAATAATTGTTGCTGATGTTACCAATGGCAGCTTGTGGATCAGGTCTGAAGAGCAGTGGGGGAAGGAAAGGGCTCTAATTGGAAGCCTTAATTTGATATTCCCTAACTGCAGTTTGATCCATAGGAGGTTAAATTGTTGTTCAGGGAAATCAAAGGAATATTTCCTTATGCTCCCACCTCTTTTCTACAGTCCTAGTCTACAAAAAATTGCTAGATAGAACAATGACAGGTAAGGCAAAATATTATTTGTGAAGGTTCTTCAGTAAAAGCAGTTTCTGGGCAAGCTGAATGAAATTAATTTTATTCCAACCACTTTTTCTCTGTAGTCTATGCAAGGTTCTATGCTGACTATCAGCTTTGGAGACTGGATGGAATTACCTGGATACACATTTAAAGACTGGTCTGCTAACAAGCGGAGGTACGAGTAACCACCTTAGTGTTTGACTGAGGGGAAAAATTGTCAGCCCGTAGATAAAAAACCAGAAGTTTTATATGATGTGTTGTTCAGGAATACATTAGGCTGTAATAAATGTAGCTAATATTAAAATGCTTTTATTTACCGTGTAAGATTATTTTTAGTCCAAGAAGCAGGGAATAAACTGAGATTTTATATCTTTTTTTTTTCAGAAACATAAAGTGTGATAGAGTTCTGCCAGAAGAAATTGCTAACTATTATAAGCACTATGTTAAAGTTATGGGCCTACAAAAGAACTTCAGAGAAAATATTTATATAACTTCTGTGTCAAGACTTTACAGGGAGAAAGGCCATGAAGGCAAAACTGAAGTCAATGAAGATGTTTTGCCGGATTTACCGTTGGATGGGGAAGGTGGACAGACAACATCAGTCAAGAGAAATTGGGAAATCAGAGGTTACCAGAGAGCTGCAGATGGTTCCCATGTGCCATTCTATTTGTTTGCTGAGAATGTGGTTCTTGCTACTGGAACTTTTGATGATCCTGGCAGGCTTCAAGTCGAAGGAGAAGATTTTCCCTTTGTGCTCCATTCCATTTCTGATTTTGGAGAAATCATTGACAAAGGAATATTACGTGGGAAAACTGATCCAGTCTTAATAATAGGTGGTGGACTCACAGCAGCTGATGCAGTTTTATGTGCTTATAACAACAGCATCCCTATAGTGCATGTATTCCGTAGAAGGGTGACTGATCCAAATTTAATCTTTAAGCAGTTGCCTAAAAAGCTGTATCCGGAATACCATAAGGTCTATCATATGATGTGTACTCAATCAGTTACAACAGACTACAACTTGCATCCTGCATATATGAGTTTTCCTGAACATCAGGTACTGTCATTTCTGCCAGATATGAAGTGTGTCCTTCAGAGTGCCTCTGGACTGAAGAAGATCTTAAAATTTTCTGTAGCCTTAGTCTTAATAGGTTCTCATCCTAACCTGTGCTTCCTAAAAGACCAAGGACAGGGAATAGGCCACAATCCAAAGGAGCCAATTACATGCAAAGGCAACCCGATAGAAATAGACTCGTATACGTATGAGTGCACAAAGGAACCCAATCTTTTTGCAGTAGGTCCTCTGGTTGGAGATAATTTTGTACGCTTTTTGAAAGGGGGAGCACTGGGTATTACGCGGCATTTGGTTTCAAGGCAGAAGAAGCATCAATTCATTGCTGAAGGAGAAGGAGTACCTTAAAGCAAACAAATACAGACGTCCAAGGAACTAATACAATTAACCATGACCCATTAACACCTTAAGTCATTGGAGTCTTTATGTTAACAAATCTTCATGTTTGCATTGCCTTATAGAGAAGAGGATGATAGTTCAGTATTCCAGCCTATGCAAAAGTAGTTTTTTTGTCTTTACTGGAATTGTTTCCAGGTAAAGAAACAGTAAATGGTATCAAGTCATGCTGATTTGCTTTGGTTTCATATTCTAATAATAGCATAACTATCATGCCAGAGAAAAAAGGGTTCATGTACATGAGCTAATTGTTTTACTGTCCCAAACTAGGTCATGGTTTAAAATAGACACGTAAATTAAAGTGGATATTCAGCAATTCACTTGCAACAAAGACTTTATTGTACCTTAGCTACCCTGGTAAAAATCTGGAGTTTTAGAATAAAACCTTAGCGTTTAAATTAACATACACAATAAAGATTTTGCTAGCAGAAAGAGCTTGGATCTCATTTAGTCATGGTTGGTTACTGAAAGCAGTTATTCTAAATATGTGGGCATAATGTATCAGGGAAAATGTAGTGATTTCATTTTCACTACTACAGTGGTATAAAACTAAGTGCAGCTATAAGTGCATTCCAGTTTTTGGGTAGCGTCTGTGGATGTGGTGGCAACCTTGTAGGTTTTCACTAGATTCTTGGGAAGCCTCTGAGCCCACCCATGAGAAAGTAAGGGGTTACCAGTTGTCCCTTGCTTGTGCTTTTCAAAGGTACAGTGAGCAGCTGTAGAAGAGAGCAACTCATGAGGCTGGTAGCCAACAAAAAGAGTGACTCAGACAGGAAAGTGGGAGAGAAAAAGGGATGTTGCAAAGGTGAAGAGAAAGAAGGGAAGTAGTGCCAGAGAGAGAAGGAAATGGGGTGTGTGCATGCACACACAATCAAATGAGATTGCATGAAAAGATTTGAAGTTGTATTACTTTTTCATTTCTGCCTAACTGCCTTCACAACCCTGAACTTAAACTACAGATCTAGCGCATTCTAGTCTGTGGTGTTAAATCTTTATTCGGAGATTCAGATTTTCATGGATCACCACATAGCTACTGCAAATTATGTAAAATTACCAAAACCTAAGTAATTTCTGTATTCATATGTGTGTTTCACGATTTCTCTGTAGCTTTATCGTATATAAAAAGAATAAGGATTTGTATTGTGGTGCAGGCAAGTACCAGATGTGACCTTTACTGTACCTATCTATTGAACAAGCTCTGATTTGATGCTATTTTTGCTTAAGGTGAGAGGAGTGAGAGTCGGTGCATAAATTATGCAATTTCAAGAAGTTCCATTTTAACTGTATTGAATCTGAATTTTTTGCAGTCCTTAATGGAACAACACAGGATGTGTGTCTTGTTACATGCATCTGTATTTTTGCTCCCAGAAGGTTAGGAGTGACGGTCCAAGAGTGAGTGAGGAGAAGGTATGAAAAAGACTGATGCCCAGGACATGCTGTCAAAATTCCAAATACTTCCATGAGCCTAAAAGTGTTGGCAATCCTTTCTACAACATCGTTATGAACTTTTTACTGAACTTTAGTCTGTAATAATCTTGGGGACATAACTTGTTTTGTATTATGCTCTGTCATGGTACAATTATTTGTGCAGATCTTTCTATAACAAAACCTAACAAGGGCGTTCAGCTCACTTTGAGCAGTCCTGAGCAAGGACAGAGGTACCATCTAATTCTTCAGCATTTCACTTACTATATGCAACATAAAGCAGAAAAGGCTATGATCAGTTTAATTTTCATTCCAACCACACAACATATCAGGATTGTCAGCACTATGTACAGACAGGGAGCTGCCTTTATTTCAGTGTGGCCTTTATATCTTTAGAACTATTACGAAGCTAAAGTTGTTTGCTTATTATAGGAGCTACAAGAAAGTATGCAATTCCTTTATGTACTGTTAAATTAATTCTGTGATAGGTTTATATCAGGGGTTGAGTGTCCGAAGCATGCTTATTCTTTCTCCTATTCCTTGACCTCTGCGATCATTCTGATTTCGCCAGCTATTAAGCAAACTTCCCGGATTAATTCAGTGGCTGCAGTTCTCATATATATAAATATACTGATACCTGTACATTTATTGATTCTTCCACTCCCTTAAGTAATTTTTCAGTGTCCCAAGGCAGACATTTTAGATGCAGAGGATTTGGTAAAGATAACTAACTATGATGTTAATAGTTGAGCAAGTATGAGAAAAGGAGCAAAATATTCAATGTTTAACTTTTAATTTTGGGACTCAACTGATTTGTTACCAAGAATATAAATATTTTCTGGCATGAGAATAAATTTACAGTTTTAATTAAGATTTTTCATTTATTTATCTCACAATACATGATGTATATAAAACATTAAGCATTAGAAGGCTGTTCAGTACTCTTATATCAAAATATTTGTTGCTGCTGCAGTTTCAGCTTTCTGTTTCAGAAACTGAACAGTAAAAAGTAAAATCCAACTATGGGATTTTCATATAAGAGCACAGGATTACAAAGACCTGCCTTTTCTTACACTCTCAATGCATTTGTATGAACACCTTTGGAAAGTCCCAAAGTCATTAAAGTATATGAATAACTGACAATGCACCTTTTAAAGCCACAAACTGCTTTTTTAAAGGAAAATGAGCATTGCTCTGTTTTTACTTCCACCGTACTACTGCACAGTGGTTAATATCACATGTTTGAAAGTTATCTCATGGTGAAAATAGAAGAATTCAGGTAAACTTTGAAGAATTATGCCTCATTATATAATGTAGGTAAGGTTGTGAATTGTCAACAGAAAGGACTGTTGCCTATATTGTGGTATTGTAACAGTCTAGAGGGCCACTTAAAGCAAAGAGGTGCACGAAATAAAAAATATAAACCAATTTGGCTTGCAGTATAGAGAACTTCACTTTGAAGAACAGAAGTCCAGTAGCAATGGGATTCAAGATCATTATTTTTGTGGTACTGGTCATGCTAGCCTTAAGTTAAGCTACATTGCTTTGAAGTAGTTCCAGCTAAGGTTGAGAACCACTGAGCTATCGTATTGCATTTTATATACTTTATTTGTAAACATGGCTGTTTCATGCTCCCTGGGACTTATGTTTGAAGACTTTAAAGCTGTGACTGACAGCTTCTCATATTTTTTAATCACTTGAAGCTGTCATTGTTATTAGTTTTAATGCTGATTAAAATAGTAAAAAGCCACAGTTAATATTATCAGACTTATAAAAATTATGTATGTAATTTTCTTATCTCTTACATCTAACATTAATATTGCCCCTGTATTTTGGGAATGTTGTCCAAGATGTTGGTATATCTACCCTGTGTCTTTATTTTCAAGTAGTTGAGGGAAATAAACAGGTTGACGTTCATAGATAGAAGTATCAGGAAGAAAAAGAAACTATTGATAATACTTAGGCTGTTAATTAAATTGCAACCCTTTTTAAGCAGCTCCAGGAGTTACATGAACTTTATTAACTTATTACTAGAAGCACTTGACCTTGAATTTTAAGTAACACCCGGCCACTAATGCTAAACTGCTTGCATTTATATTAGAGGTGTGCAGATTTGGTTTGTGTTCATTGAACCAAACCATCCTCTTGTTCAAAAGGGGCTGGCTTGATTCAGACTGAACCAAGGATGTTTGATTCAAACCATTTGAACTTTACTCCACTCTTACCCTTTAAACAAGGTTTTAAAAATGTACTTTAACATTTGTGAAAGGTCATGAACTGTTCAAGGTTTGATCTAGAACTGTTTGAGCTTGTTCAACCTGGTTCTGGAATGAACCAAGCCAGAAAACTTACATCTGTGCACACCTCTAATTTATACAGATGCTTCACTTTATAACTTGAAGTCTGTTTGAAGCCAGTGGTAATTTATTTTTAAGCTAAATTTTAAAAGTTTGAATAAATTTTAAGATGAAAATAATTTTTTTTCTTGACCGAAGTATTAAGAAATAAGTTATTTTATGTAAATAGAAGTTGACTTGGCAAGGAAGGCTGTCAAATGCTTTGATATTTTTTAGAATGATAAGGCATTGTAACTTGACATTCCTTGCTTAATTGCAGCTAAATCCTTGGGGCAATCCTGGTTTGATAATGTAATGTGTGTCTCAAGTTCCAATTATAAATGAAGGACAAAGGAGCATTTTTAAGTGCTCTGGGTCTTCAATGGAAAACCTATCTTCTAGAACAAAGGCTATGCCATTTACCTTTCTCTTTGAAGTGACATTTAAAGCTAACTTAACACGATTTATAGGAAGATTTGAAAGATGCATTAGCTTGCTTTACTTTTTATTGGATTAAATATTTCCTACTTGTGCAGTGAATGGGTTTGATTCAACATTTCTACTCCCTTTTTTAAGGGGGGATTATATCAAACTGTATTAAAATCACTGTGGCAAAAGATGGTATATGACCCAAAAATAGAGGAATGCAGTTCCTAAAATTGATGAATGAGAACAATGCTTTTTCCCTTTGTAACATAGGGGCCATTCCAAGGACATTTTAGTCAATCTGCTTTAGTTTTCTTCTCTTTTTAGATCATTTGAAAGCCAAATGGAACACAGCAGGATATATGCATTCTAGTTTTTAGAGTTAGGCTGGCATTTTAGTTCCTTATACATAGGCAGCCAAAGCAATTGCACTGCATCATGTTAGACCAACAGTCTGAAAGCACATTCAATAATAGTTTTGGGGGATATTTCAGTGCAAGCACTATAAGATTAATAATGAGAGAATCAACGTGAGATTGGTTGAGCAAAGCTTGTTGCTTGAAAGACAACTAAAACATTTAGGAAGGTACTTTCTATTGTTAGATTAAGATAGAAACAATATCCTTTTCATGCATAATGACTAGTTGAAATGTATGAATTTTCACAAAATAAAGGGCTAGTTACCGTTATCAAAGCTCTTAGAAATATTGTAATTTTTGCCATATATGACCCACTTTTTCCAAAATAAGTTCTAAAATTACCCTGCATAGTATTTTATTTCTTGGCAAATTATAGGTGCATCTTATATCCAGAACAGCTTATATGGTATGAAATACAGTATTTGCTCAAAGTTTATTAAACTAATTTGAAATTGCACAGCTTTATGTATACATCCATTAACACTACAACCTGATTAGACAAAAATACTATAATGGAAGTCTAATATAAAAAACACCACAAAACCATCAAAATAAAATCCTGCCTTATCTAACATAATCCCTGTGTAACTTTTTTTGTCAGTGTAATTGGCACACATCCTATGAACTGCCAGCGCTACCTGTTGTGTGGTGTGATCCACTTAAAAAACTTTCTTCAGCCAAAAGGAGTTTCAGATCCCTTCCCAAGTCTTTCTCCCTAGTTAGAAGGGGCAATATAATCTCAACTGTCATTGAACACATGAATATATTCTTCATACAATGGAGGCAGGTTGGTATCTTCCCAATAACATTTTGGATGGCATTGCTTGATATCTGCAGGCAGCAAATGCCTGCTTTACAGAAACTTAGGTCTGCCAAATACTGAACTTTCCAAATTTGGTTGTTAATACTACAGTGCCAAGGGAAAATTTAGATGTCCAAATAAGGAACTGAAATTAAGGAAACATATTAGGACTCGAGTCCAAGAATTATTGGATGCTTGTTTCACTGCTCCTGGCCGGCAGTTCCTACATAGAGTTGGGGTGGATTTACCTGCTGAGAAGACTTAAGTAGAAATGTTTTCTGTTCAATCAATAGCTTTGCTAAGATTCCTGGATTTTTTACTGTTGGCTGAAATCTTTCAAATCATGTACAGTAAAAATCTCAATTCAAGCACTTGGACAATGTCAGCCAGGACATAGAAAGGGAATCTTATGTGCCACAATTTAAAATGCTATCCAAGGTATTTTATTTGTGAGCACTATCCAACAACACATTCTCATGACAAAATATACCTTATTATCTACTTTTTACAGCAATACATAAGGGTTTCCTTTAAGCTACCTAAGACACGTTTGCCACTCAAATAGAAATTCATATGTTAGGTTGAGTAACCTAATTTCTAATGTATTGGGAACTAAAAACTTTATAGATTATCCCTCTCATGTATTTATAGAAATGCAAAATATAATAGTAGACTTTCCTTTAGTGTAATGTGGCCATTTTAGGTGGGGTAGGATCAACAAACAATGTATTTGTAAAACTAAAGTGTGTAACACCTAAAAGTATTTTGCATCACAAGCAATGATAATCATTTACCCTTTGTAAATGATAAATTTCGCCAATTTGCTAAAACAAGAATAATGAAAGCATTTAACGTTTACTAGCTTCTTTTATTTAAGAGGGAAGCTGCACAAATATAATCCACTTTTTATTTAAAAAAATCCACAGAACAAGGGTGAATGAAAGAAAATTACCCACACAGCTAAGTACCCATAATAACAGCAGGTATAACCAAGTGGAAGCATGCAAGGAAATACTTCACTTTTACAATCATAATCCTTAGGACTTCTGAAAAGTTGTTTCCCATCCATAAAAGGCACTAAAAAGCTATACTGTTTGGAAAATGAGAAAAAAAGGGAATTGTAAAGATGCACTCTCTTCCAAGCTTCCCTTGCTGCAATCATCCAGCTTGGGTAGTAACAACATAATGAAAGTGAAGCATTACACTTAATAAAAAAGAAAGCATAAATGGCACAGGAGTCAGCAGTAACATACATCTTGATTGTACAACACTATGGACAAAAACTAAAATAAATTTAAAAAAAACACTGGCATCTCCCCAAGTGTGCCCTTATAAAAACAAAAGCTTAGATATAATGTGCTTAAAATGCAGCTTGGAAAAGGATCATACACAGAAACTTAAAGCATGTTGTTAGTAGTAGACAAATTTCCCCTAAAAGTCACAGAAAGGAGCTTTGAATTCTTTCCCCTAAACCCTATAAACCATTTTGGATCATACATCATGGGTATCATTCAGAGTATGATTTACCCACCAGTTCTTTCATAGTATCATTCAGAGCATGCCTTACTACTTTCCCCCTAGTTTCTATCTTTTGTTCTGAAAGCAAGCACTGGCCATTGTTATTAGTGCCCACTGCATTTGACTATAATTAAGAAATGGCAAAGAGTGTCATTTCCCCAGGGTCACCTACTAAGGTCAATAACAATAGAACACACTTCAAGCTATTTTTTAGTCCACCATTGCATTGCCTTTATGGACAGAAGAAAGAATCTTCTTTTCCCCTTTTGATGGTAAACCAGAAGAAAGTCCCTGCATGTTGATGAGTGTTACGGAAAAGAAGTTCTGCTCTACTCTGGATTTTCATGCTAACTTATATTAAGGCAAGCATTACAAAATCTTCACAGGACTGGTAAAATTTAAGGTTTCATCATCACTATTTTTAACTGAACACTGAAAAGTGCTGGAAGCAGAATATTTTTTTCTTTATTAGGAGAAACACGTTTTCAGGAGATACAGTCTACATGAAATTAACTCTCTGATGCCGTGATTTATTTCTGGACATGAGTTTTCATTTGTTGTAGATGTAATTTAAGCTTATCTTCTTTTTGTGTGGGGATTATATCTGAAAAATGGTAAAAGAATTACATAAATGTTCAGTTTTGCAATCCATGTTTAAAGAGGAAAAGACATGCTTTGTAAGCTTTAAAAAAAAACTTTCAAAGAGTATAAATATCCATATATTTCAGCGTATAAGACGACTGGGCGTATAAGACGACCTCCAACTTTTCCAGTTAAAATATAGTTTTGGGATATACTTGCCGTATAAGACAACACCCAGCATATAAGACGACACCTGACTTTTGAGAAGATTTTCCTGGGTTAAAAAGTAGTCTTATACACCAGAATATACTGTAGGTAAGAATATAATACAGCAGTTAGAGTCAGTTACTCTAGATCAGTGATGGCGAACCTTTTGAGCTCAGTGTGTCAAAATTCGCAAAGAAAACCTAGCTTAACTCGGGCACTGTGTCACATCTAGAAATATCCATAATTTTGTGATATCTGTAGCTCTAGTAAAAAAGTTACATTTTTGATATATGTATTTTATTAAAAGCAAAAACAATTCTTTACATTGGTGACTTTTGTTGAAGATTTAGCAAACAAAATTCAGCAATTGAAAGTTGGTATTTCATACACTTCAAGAACAAGCAAGCACTACACGCCCAGGTACCAGGGTGACCATGTGTGTCACCCAAAAGGGCTTGGTGTGTCACCTGTGACACACGTGTCATAGGTTGGCCATCACTGCACTAGATGGAAGTTTGTCAGTAGCTATGGATTGGACTGCATCCCTCCAAAAAACACATTTGCCCTTAATACTCCTGGACATGTTTCACCATTAACTTAATTTATTCAGACATATGCTGTGGCTCAGAGCATATTATATCAGCTTAAGCTGACATCCAAATATAAGACTATCTTGACCTTACCACACTTGTTCTTGCATTGGTGGCATTCACACTGGAAAAAAACTTTTGAGAAACTTAAACTGGTGCAAAATATGGGCATTTGATTGTTCACTGTACCAGCAGAGCAGATTATACAGTACCATTACAAAAAGATCAAAGACAACCAAAATGCTGTTGGAAGAGTTATGAGATTGCATTAAAGCTCAGCTAGGATTACACCAGTTGAAACTGCAAAGTTAAGCCTAATTAATCCTGACAAAGTACTGAATTGTTTAGTCCTAAGTTAGGACCAAGACTGTGTGACTGCTGACATCCAAACAAAGCTGCACATACCTTAAGAGCAGAGTTGGATGCATTATAGAGATGCCTACTAAAAAAGGAACTTAACCTGGGAAGATCCTTATAATGACTGCCTAAAGTTTCATGCAATACCACACAGGTATTACCTTGTCATCCTGACCTACCTAAACTGATGTTGGCTGCAAATGTGATCTTGTCTGTGCTATATATATACTGGTCTAAAGCAGAAGTGGGTAAACAAAGCACCGCTCAGGTATTGCTCAACCATAATCGCTGTAACTCATGGGAACTACAGCAGCATCCAAACAATAATAGGCCATTCAACTCTGCTATGAAATTCCTTATTCTTCAGGGTGCTTGAATATTTGAACCTGCACTTCTCCAAACCTGGTGCACTATTCTATTCAGGTCTGGAAGAGGGAAAGGTTTAAATCAATTGTACCCACGGAGGAGAACAGGTGAACTTGGATCAGTGAAAATCTCTCAGGCCTTCCTCCTATACAAGATATACTATAAAAAAACCCTATAAAACCAGAAATATTAACTATACTTATAACTAAAAAAAACTCATCATGGCAACGGTACTGCAATGGTTTGATGTACCTTCTTCCAGGGAAGTGTTGGGGATCAAACCTGTGCACTGAGAGAATATAAACTTTTACCAAGAGTCACACAATGCCTGGTATGCTACTTTTTTACTTATCTGTAAGTGTAGAAGTATCACCAATACAACCAAGGCAAACTGGTTGCTCCTCTTTAGCTAACCGAGTGTGCAAATGGAAGTGAAAACTCAGAAATCAATTTGCAAGAGGAAAAACCACTTTTCTTCCAGAAACATAAATACAACAGAAAGGTGTCTCTATCCTCTTCTAGTTGTGTTTGATCCACAATAAAGAATTATTAGTTTAGTGTATTTAGTAATATAGGAAATTGAAAAGCTGCTTATGTGCATCCTAATTTTTATTTATATGCACACATTTCAGAAGGAATTTTTTTTCCCGTTATATCTCATAACATAATGGTGTTCTTGGCTCTGTCAATGGAAGAAAAAATCCTCACCTGAAGAGATCTTCTGCAAGTGACTCTTCTTTTGCATAACGATTTTGTTCCTAGAAAAACAAATATCTATTTAGGAATCCATGACAAGCAAAACAGTCTCCAAATCAACAGTAAAGTCTTCCCTCCTTACACATGGGTTTCTTTGTATCCAGTTCCTGTTTGTGGTCAGCAAAGTGAAACTTTAGATGAAAGTTGGAAAAAAACTAATCTTACCTAATACAAACTAAGCAATTTAGGATTTGGGGAAACTCCACTGGTTATTTTTTTGTCTTTCCTAACTCAGTAGAACCATGAAAGCAACTACCTTCAAACTTTGTTCTTGACAAAACAGGACTGAACTAACAACGTTTTCATGCTTTACCTTCCTAAAGAAATCTAGCATCCTGCAACTAATTTTACAGAAGCAGTTAGCTAAATTTGTTTTGGTTAGTATTGAGCCCAAACTATAAGGGAACAAACTATTTAAATCCAAAAGTAGTGGGTTTGTCAAACAGTTCATGATGCTCCCTGCATTGGCATCCCAATTTCTCCCCGCTTTCCCAATCACACCTGCAGTCACCCTATTTCATGCCTCACCATCCCTTCCATTGGATCATACCCTGGTCTTTCCTCCCTTTCCTGATTGTATTAAACCCACCAGGGCTACCCTTTCTCTGCTGGATTGCATGCCAGCTTATCCTTCCCAGTATTCTGAGACTTTTGCAGGATATGCACATGGATGTTCATGCACTAGATCTTCTGAATCTAGTGAGTCTTGTTTTAGGCAAGAAGAAAGTTTCCTGATTAAAGTTATGCTATGGGTAAAGTATAGCCTACTCTAAATAAGCTACTGAAGTTTTTGATCTCGTCCTGTTGTGCATAAAGCAGAGGACAAGAGGGAGAAAGGACACACAAACCAAGCCTTACTGCACTTTATTCATAAACCATCCCAACATACCCTGAAGGATCATCTAAGATTAGCCGATGGATATTTATGCAATGAATAAGCTACTGATGGTGAAAACACATACACACGGAACAGGAAAACATCTTCATTTTTGTTATGCAAACACATTTAATGTCTTAAAATATTGCTATTTTTTAATAAGCATAGTCTTCAATTTAGTTTGGGGACCCTGAAACATCTCTTTATTCTCCTTCCCCACACCAGGGATTTGCTGGGGAACAGAAGACTTGGTTTGATCTACCCTCCTGCAGTTCAGCTATCCATCCCATGCTGAGCGCGTCATGCCTGGACCAAAACAGTCTCATGCTGGCCAAACCACCAAGCAGGCTAACAAGGTGGTGGCAATTAATTTCTTACCTCTATTTCTTGCTGCAACCATTCTTCCATTTCAGCATTTTTTCTAGCATGGTGTGCTACCAGATCTGATCCGCCTATAATGTGCGGAAGCTGTCCTGCTCCAGGATAAGCTACCTGCCAAACAATGTATTATCCTGAGTATGCACAAAAGAGGAAGCAAAAACAAAGCAAATCCCTCATGGTTCTTTAAAAAAGAAACTTTAATGAGGGTTCCAATAAGGGCTGTGGTTAGAGTGCTAGAGTCTTATCTGGTAGTCACTGGGTTTGATTCTGCACTCCTCCACAAAGGCAGCTGGGTGATCATGGGCTAGTCATAGCTCTCTCTCTAAGCTATCACAGCCCCCGACTACCTCATAGGGTGTCTGCTGTAGGGAGAAGAACAGAAAGCTTTGTCGGCCACTTTGAGTCCCCTTAAATGGGTAAGAAAAGCAGAGTATAAAAGCCAGCTCTTCTTCTTATACTTAAAATCCTCTGTTTGCTGGAGCTGACCAATGAGGCTGATGAGAGATGAGAGCTGTAGTTTAGTAACATCTGGGGGGATCATCATTTGTGATGAGTTTAAAACCCATCAGATCTGATTGATCTGATCTATCCCTTTGCACTTGAGCAAAATTACAATAATAAAGTAGAAACTTTAAACTTCCCGCTTCGATGCAAGCTGATTTTGAGACAGCTTTTAAATTTCTATTACCAATTTCTATCAAATTGCCTATGGCAGCAGTGTTACGGTCATGTCTCACAGCAAGTGGCACACTGTATTACTCCTCCCCAGGTCTTCCAACAGCATCAACACTGTTCCTACGTGTAGAGGAATAGGACAGTGCACAGCTACCTATGACACATGACTCCAGTGCTGTTGTGTCATATTAATTCAACCTACTGTTCTGAAGGCAGTCAAAGTTGAAGAATTTATTGACTTGTGTTCCTTTCTGGTCCCACGCTTCCAAGGACATTACATACTATGTATCTGGCAACACACCTCTGTGTTCTTAGAACAAAATCCAGAATGGTGTGGTTACCCCTTACTTTGCCTGGGAGCTAAGACTCTGCCAACTCCTGTGTAGTCTAAAAACACACAATCCAGAGAATTGTCACCTATACTTCATCGCAGGTTAGAGGAACTGCAGAGACCCAGCCTAAATCTGGGAGTCAAGTCAAATGAATTTCTACTCCAGTTCCCCTGCTCTGCACACAATGGTGATTGTCTAGGTGACCCAAACGTCTGTACCTCTGTGTAAAACAAAAGAAGTCACAGTTTGTCAGCTGCTTTATGGCAAAACCATGTGGGTTTCTTTAAGAATATATTTAATTTACAAAATTTTAGTGAAACCTAACTTGATCCCACTCATGTACAAAACGATACAAATTCTTGAATGAATTAAAAGAGACTTTGGGGCACAGTCCATAGCGGAAATTTATTTAGCTATATGACATATTGATCCACAATTTATATTGCTTGAATTCTACTCAAAACAAAGATAACAAATACTTTCATTGTGTTAAAGATTACACATGAGATTCTGTAGGACAGAACACATTTATCAAGCTAAATGAAGTGTTGGCCATTGGCCTCCAGTAGGTCTTGTCACAGTTTAAGGTGCTATTAACCCTCTCTATTTCAACACAATTATTTTCTGGAATTTAAGAACATACAGCCAAATTTTTGATTTAAATTGAAACAGACCACGAATCTAGGCGGAGAACAGACTTACTGAACACTTGTATAGTTGTTCTACAAAATGTGGATAATACTTTTTTTCTTGAGAGAACAAAATCACACACCAACCTTTTTAAACTTCTTGAAGTCGTTTAGATGGCCGTAATCTCTTTTTTCACTGCAGCTGCTACTTCTCGGCTGACTAACCACCAGAGATCTAAATTCAGTCAGCAAAAGCCTGCTGGGCAAATGGCTACAATTACTTCCAAGTTCACCAGGATCTTTCTTCAAGATGGAGGAAAAAACAGTGAGATCATTACTGAGGAAATGATAGAAAAATTATCTATTCCAGTTATATTTATTCCACTGAAAAACCCAACTTTCCAATCCAGCTTACAGCCTGGGGACTTTTGGCAATTGCTCATATTCTGCTTAACTTTGTCACTTACAAAAAAGTTACTTACAAGTATAACCAGTTGGTGCACTTTCAGACAAGAAGAGGTTACCACCCTTCATATCTACCTTTTTATTTTTTAAAAAAATCTGAAAACATTGCAAAAAAAATGAAGACTTTCCTTACATTCATGTCATTTCTTGGAGAGTCTGGTTGTTCTTTTATCTCTTGCTTCTGGTTTAGAGCTGACAGGGAATGCTTATTTTCCAGCTGTTTAACAACAATGATAAAAAAAGATGCATGTGAAAACAGATAAAATATACTTTATCCATTACAGCAAAATTAAATAGTTGAAAACTGATCACATCAACTCTAATACTGCCTGTTAGGGAAGAAGGAATGTTGATTCACTACCTGAAAAAAAAAATCAAACCTGGAAACAGTTCCCGGATGAAAGAGTCAAAATAAATTACTCTGCACAGAAACATTTTTCAGCTTGGTTTCTTCCAAGCTAAGAGTATCCTTCCATTCAGCATAATTTATTTCTGGGCAGAGCTTGGTAGAACAGAATTTGGCTTGTTACTGAGTCTTTAGTTTTCTAAGTTAGAGACTTTGAGACCTTTAGGACATAGAACAGAAACAATAGCTTTCATTAATGAACAACTAAAATTACTGCTCTGCATGGCGCTATAGCTGATTTATTGTGGTGATACAATAAAGACTAATGTAGAGTTAATATATATGCACACAAAAAAAGTCTAAGAGAACGGTGGCATTCAGGAAAACAACACTGACCCAAATGAAAAAGCATTAATATTTTCAAGAGAGTTTAGATACTTAACTATAATCCAACACAAAGAAGCAGGCAAGAATGTGACCTCAGATCTTAAGTGCTTACAGTTATCCATTGGATTGTGACTATTTTGAGATACTCAAATGCATTAATAACTTTCATATACATAAAAGTTCTGCAATAAAACAAATCTTTCCCCTCAGGTTTGTATATAAATGCAGATATGGACACAGACAGATACATACACTCTTGCTTCCCCATCCACAAAGATAAATACTGTCTTTAAAAAGAAATTGAAATATCATTAGACTAAAAATCAACATAAAGGTATTCAAAGGTATGTACTCTAAAACTCATACTACAACAGAAGAGTTTGTACAAAAGGGAAGTGCTTTGCAAATAAAATATGAAAGGAAATGTATATGGGCAAGAATGGGTTTAGAGCCAGTAAGAATATGAGATAGTCAAGAATGGTGAAACAGAATGAATGATAAATCTAAGCCAAAGGAAAGCTTTAATAGCTATGAAGACAGTTAATGCAACTGACAGAATACAGCAATCTATACCTGCGGTATGCAATGGATGTTATGTGCACCATCACATATTACAGGGTCCACCCACAAAGAGCCATATAATGGTGCCCTCAATGTGAGCAGCAAGCAGGTACATTCCCCACTTCATGAGGTTCCTCTCATATAAGTGAGTGAAGCTGAAGGAGAGAACCTAACAGTCTTTGGCCTCTAGTACTTTTATGTTCAAGCGAACACAAGTTTGGCACATTCCTTCCATAAGGTTTCTCTTTTTAGTATTAAATCTTCAGATTACATGTACAAAAACCAAAACAAAATGGCATCTCTATTTATCCAAGAATTTCAAAAACAAAAAAGGAAGTAAGAGAGTAAAAAAATGAGTAAAGGCAGATAGGCAAGCCAGCCTGTTATCATATGTTGCCACCTCAATTCACTCTGGGTTATCTTCCAAATCAGTGGAGAGATACCCTTGTAAAAATCTGCATTCTTTTTCTTTTGGTGGTATCCCAATGTTTTTGCATAATGAATCCCACCAACACTCTTCCTGAAAGCCAGACATGGCAAGACTGAGACATAAGTACAGGACCATCATCTTGCAAAAAAAAAAAAGGACCTTCAGGTGAAGGGTAGAATGTAAATACTGAAATAAATTAAAGAACAAAAGAATCAGCCTGGAATGTTGGAAGTGACAGATCAGAAACTTATGGGGACCTGGAAGTTGATTCTAAAAATTTTACATCCCTGTACATACAGGCATCCTGCCTGTAAAAATGTACAAACCCTAAGGCATTTAACATCTTTTATGCTTAGCATCAGTTCAGAATAATTAATTTATGTTTATACCATTGTGAAGCGTGTACGTGCTTCTATGACTTATTTCAAATCTGAAAGATCAGAAATGCTTAAGACAAGTAAAAATATTCCCTCACCAGAACCCTTACAGTCTCCTTGTTTCCTGAACGGCTTTGTTCTGCTTCCAATTTCCGTTTTTTCTTTGTACTTGAAGCACTTTCTCCTTCATACTCTTCGTTATTCTCCCAGTCCAGCTCATGACTTGCAAAGACAAGTTCTAATGATTTTTCATCTTCTGCTAAGTCATACAGTTCTCTTTTCCTTTTTGATGCAGACTTTCCAACAAGATTGCCTTCACCAACACTTCTTTCCAATTTGCTACTTTCTTCCACGGACCTTCTACTTATTCCTACACTCATTGCACTTGTTTTCTGGTGGAAAGCACATGGCCACTGCTCAGATTCTTCTACATTGCTGTTCCAAAGTGGGGATGCTACTGGTTGCGTTGGACTGCAGGCCTGTGGCAATTCTATCTTTGCATGCTTAGAATGTGATATCTCCCCATCCTCGCTCCTTTCCCTTAAAGGAAAAAAAAATGCATTTCCAACTTTTTCAAATTTAAAGCTATAAATACAGCCATCCCTCATAAAGCACAGTTTTATACAGCACCTTTTTGCTCTTACATTGTGGGAAAAATGTGACCTTCCCTATGTAGTGCAACTCTAGAAGCTTCTGATAATAAAACTTGGCTTTTATAACACCATTAACCTACCAATAAACTGATGCCATGATAACAGGTGGGTTCACTGTCAATCCTCATGGTAGTAAAGTGTGGACAGCATAGCCACTCTATCCTCAGTGGAACAAAACAAGTCTGGAGTGAGTACATGATCTAGGTCCCCAAATGACAGCCAGAAAGGGAGTCTTAGGTAGGTGGATACCACTGTTAATGACAGGTATCACTCCATAACAAAAACAGATGCATGGGGCCAGGACATGTGGCAGGTCTGGAATGACCCTGGTATCACATCCATTTGGATTTCAGCACATATGTATGGGCACAGCCAATCTTCCCTTCCAGATCTATTGGCTTATATTGATAGCCTAAGGATATTTCCAGATGAGGGGAAACACTGAGGTTTTTTCCAGAAACTTTGGCATTTCCCCAATGCAGTCTTAAGAGGGTGATCCAGTCCTGTGCTGACAGGGGCAGTGTCAAATGCACCATGTGCTGGCACTGCTGGGATAATACCTTCTTTTTTTTTCGAGAAACAGCAGGAGATGTAATCTCTGGCATTCTTAAATCTGGCACAACAATACACTGTCAGGCTGGCCTGCTCACCTAGGCCTCTGTTGGATTAGATGCCAGCTTCTGTCATGCATCTGGAGGCTGCCTGAGCCACCCCTCTGTAATACCACTGGCCAACATTGGCAGCTTAAGTCTCTATCTGCAGAACTATGGACTTACACTGAAATTTCATCCCTGACTTAGATGGCTGACTAAGCCTTTATGGTCCCCCTAATACACAAAGTGCAGGGTTCCAGGTGGAACCATACTGTAGGCATTTGTTGACTACTAATATTGATTATTACTGTCCTAGATACAATCAGTTGTATTTCAGCTGTTACCAGAAACAGGTCCAAAAATACTACTATGCATTTCAGTTCCACTAGTTATAGTGGGGGTCATCAAGCACAATCAATAGAAGTTAGCTTTATTGATTAACAGACTTATATGTGAGTCATATTGCCACTATGATATTTAATTAAAATGTTATATAGCTAAAGAGAATTGTGCACTGATTCCACGCAGTGTCTAGTCAAGCGAAAAAAACTAACTGCTAAAGGCATAGACAATATCTGGCTTTGGCCACTAGTTATCCTACCTACTTTTCATGCTATTATAGAGCAAGTGAGGACTGTATGCTAAGGCTATGATTACAGATATATATATCTCTATACACACACACACTTCCGTAAGTCACCACAATATAAACTGCATCCCCCTAAATGACAGATTTACACTGCTGGGACTCTTATTACACAGTTTGTTACAGAAAGGAAGTCACATTTTACTTTCCATGTATAAATGAAACTATACTGCACAAAACCACAATACAAATTGTTCATATATGGAGTGACTAGGTAGTTGCCTACCATGACCTAAAACCTGCAAATCAGCTGGGTGCTCATCATTCTGGCAGCCCGGTAAAAGTGAAACAAACCATGAGGGTAAGAAAAACAAAGCCCTAGCAAGCATTTCTTGTCAAGGCAAGAGGGCACTAGCAGCAGGTGTTGATTTATGTGAACATTACCACACCGACTGCATTAAGCACCATATTAGGAATCTGGTGAGAGAATTTAGTGTTAGCCTGGTATGGTATAGGCCAATAAGGATCCAGTCTGGTGGTGGATATTTACCCTATACACTTCCTAATTGACTGTACAGCATATTCTGACCTCCGTTCCAGATATCTAGATCCAATATTAATTAATTTCAGGTCCCACAACAGAAAGAACCTCTTATCCTTTCTCCTGCAAGGACAGGAAAGAGATACAATAATCAGCGTGAGCCTTTTCATTCTGAAAGCTTTGAAGAAAAGAGCACGTTATCTGGAAGATAAATCGGGCAATTAAGACCTTGATTGTAAATAGATGGTCGATTGCTCTCCTTTGCCTTCTTCTGTTTTATTTTATTTGTATAGTATTGTATTCTACTTTGAAATGGTCAGATGACTAGTCAAATAAATAAACATAGACTGGATATTTACCCTATAAGTGCTAAACTAACCCCATAGCAACGCTTCCAAGTGTAAATGGCCAGCTCAAAGTTGCGCAGGCCGCCAAGGCAATGTCTGAAGCAACATCCAGTGAGAAGTCAGATGTTGCCATGGTGATAGGGACACTGAAAATGCCTGTGCAGACACAGTCAAACCCTCTTGGAGCAAAAGATTCGTAAGAGGGCATGAATATCTCTCGAGGAGCAATCCAGTTGCCCCTGGTCAGCCTATGGACATCCTCTTAGCATCTGGATTGCTCCAGGCAAGCTAGAGTGACTCCCAAAGAACTGGAGCAGCAGCCAGGTGCAGACTCATCTCACCAGCAAGCATATCAGAACACGACACAGGAAGCACAAAAATCACCAAAGTGTTGGGGTGCAATTTCAACCTTTAACAACAAAAGTTTATAACACTACTAGTCCAAGTTCTATTCAGATGTAAGAGATTTATGAAAGCATACCTTTTTTTACAAGCTGCCTGGAAGTAATTTTTAATTGAATTTGACTGTGGCTGTGAGTGTCTCTCTCTATTCTTGCTGTGTCCTGGGGTTTTAGAAGGAGAAAATGAGAGACTCTCTTCATTCTCAGACTTTCTGTTCCAGCTTGATAATGTAGCTCTTTTGTTTGCAATGCCAGATCCTGCTGGAGTCTCTTTTATACTAATTATACTGTCTGGATGGACTTTTCTTCCCTTTGTAACTGTTTCTTCATTTTTCTCCTGATCTGTTATTTCCATACTGCATTAACAACAACAACAAAAATACAAAGTCACCAAGAAATACTAAATTAATGACCAAACTGAGTTCAAGATTCACCATACTCAGAATCAAGGGAAAGTCTTACATGGTTGACTATTTTGGCATCCTGGAAAAAATAAAATAAAAAGGATTACCAGGTTTTTGAAATCAGACAGATATGTAAAGTTCAGGCATGTGTAGCACCTAGAGGTTTGACTTTTCTTCCCTAAACATTTTGGAATTTGAAATTTCTCCCCTCTTTCACCTAACAAAAGAGCAATGGTTACAGTTTAGGTCTACTTCCTTCTGAGGGTCTTTGATGGAAGGTGAGATATGAACAAAACAAAACTGTTTATGATTTGCATTAAGTGTAACATACAAAGAAAAATATTATATAAAACAGTACCTTTGACTTCATATAAAATATAAAAAAACACATTAAAGGAAACATACACTTGTATGTTGTATGATAGCCAATAGGTGTACAAAGAGTAAGGGTGTGTGCATTATTTTGATCTGTCTTAACTACTTCAACAATGAATCAGGTAAGAAGGTATTGGATGCCTTGGGCATACCAATCACCACCTTAGACATACTTCATTGGTCACAGCATAGATTCAAGCACACTAGCTGATCTCGCTCGATGAGCATAACAACATAAGAGGAGTCTGCTGGATCAGGCCACCACCCATCTAATCCAGCATCCTGTACCACAGAATGGACCACCAACTGCTTCTGGGCATTTTCAAGTAGAAGAAAAAGACAAAAAAATCCCCTTCTTTTGACTCCCTGCAAATGGTCTTTAAAGGCATTCTGCCTCCCTCTCCTAGAGGTCGTATGTAGACACGTTTAGATAACTAGAACATATCCCTAATTTATGCTACATACCACGTGTCCATCAGCTCATCCGTTATGGTGTCAGGTACATACGCAGTGATGTTGTCTGCAACGGTGGGCCTAACAGTTTCATCTACCACTGCACATTGAGAAAGACTTGCTCCTGATACTGAAGGAGAAGATTGCACACCTGTAATTACAAGAATAGTAGCATATGAAAACACAGCACGCTATTTTATCAGTTTTACATGGCTCAGGGTAAATTATCCAAGGCCATCTTGGAATTTTCTTTATTTATAGTTTCTTTGCAATCAATTTATAGATATTATGGGCAACTTCAAAAAAGCTACATAATATTATATTACATACTTTAAAAAATTTCTCCACAACCATGATTGCTGAAATATCTGAATCAGATTGCTTTTCTTTTTCCTCAGCCTGTATCTTGAAGGTAAGTTTTTCTACCACAATCTTTCTACGTATGCTAGACTATAACTTTACAGTGAATGCATTCTTTTATGCTTTGAGATCTTGTTGATGATTCCATCTGCTTGAGAACCTGCAGAGGCAGGTGTTTACTCTGTCTGCAACAATTGACACAAACATCTATTTGATTTGGAGCAGGCCCTCTCCCTATATACTTTTAGAAAATAATTAAAAACCTCTCTGTTCATATGGCCATTTTCTTGCAGAACACTTTGACTTAGAGTTCTAAGTTAATAAAGAATTCTAACTATATTTTTATTACTTTTATTGTGATTTTAGTGTGTTTTAAACTATATACACTGCTCTGAAATGGTAGAAAAATATAAATAAAAATACACTTTCAGCTAGGTTTTATATCAACCATATTCTATGCCAGAAATCAAAATCATTTTCATCACTAAACATTAAAACTTGTTATACAATTTAGTAGTTGTCATTGCTTTTTAAAAACACTATTGCATCAAAATTTCATTTCATCACAGAATCTGGAAAAAAAATCTTTTGCACTGCAACTATCACAGTCATTAGCTGCTGTTTAAGACCCCAAAAAGTAAGTTCAAGATATATGTATCTATGCCCCTCAAAACTAGGATCAGGGCAGATTTAGAAAAATTAAAACATTTTTTACCCATGTTAAGTTGATTTTGAGGATTACAATATTTTTCTGTGGATGCAAAGATAACGGCTAAACTAATTTCTGCTTCCGAAACTGTCCTGTATTTGTTCCTATTGAAAATAAAACACATTGTTAGAAAAACACCAGTAAGTTCATTGAACAATGACATGAGGAGAAAATACTGAAGCATTTAAACAAAAAGGTAGACATTTGATGCAGGTTGCAAATTTTATTTTAGCCAGAATCAAAAAGGTTGCATGCAGCATATATCAAATACACCAGATCATTTTCTCTTCTGCGTTTTTCTTTATTTTATAAGTAATATATCTTTCAAACAAAATGGTTTCTTGGCATGCAAAATGTTAGTAAATTATTTTAAAAGTTCTTTTAACTTCTGAAATTTTACTTTAAGAGTAAGATTTGCAGTCCTTCAAATTTATTTTTATTTAAGAATTTATATCCTGCTCTTCACCAGAAGGTTCCAAGGTAGGTCACAATAATAAAAAGATAAAATATATGGAGTATTCTTAAATCATGGGTGTTTTTCCACTGTCAAAAAGTACCCATTTTTGCACCCATTAAGGACCCATTTGGGTATGAGCCGGATGATTTCTACCACGGCACCCATTTGGGACCCGATTGTTTCCACTGCCGTGGGGGAAATCTGGATCAAATGGGTACTTTCTGCCCTTTAATCCGGATTTTCTATAGACCCTATTAATGGGGTCTACAATGGTGTTTTTCTGCCAGAAAATCCGGATTAAAGGGAGCCTATTTCCACAGGAAACAGGCAATGGGGTCTAGAGGAGGCTACGGGGAGGGGATGCATCCATGGGGGGGGAGAGCCCCGAAGTCCTAGCTTCAGAGTGATTTTGAAGTCATTTCAAAATCATTCCGAAGTGACTCCGAAGTCCCTCCGAAGAGATCGGCAGAGACCACGAAGCCACTCTGGAGTCCCTTCGGAGCACCTCCAAAGTCTGTGCTGATCTCTCTGGAGAGATCAGCAGCAAGTCTCTGAAGTCTCTGCTGATCGCTTCAGAGGGACTTCGGTCTCTCCAAAGAGATCAGCGCAGACTTCAGAGGCGCCCCGAAGGGACTCCGGAGTGGCTTCGAAGTCTCTGCTGATCTCTTCGGAGGGACTTCGGAGGGGAGTCCACGTGGTCTGCGCTAATAGTGCACGGACCGCGCTGACAGCTCCGGAGCCTCTCCGAAGTCCTTGGCGATCTCTTCAGAGGGACTTCGGAGCCATTTCGAAATGATTTCGAAATGACTCTGAAGTCCTTCCAAAGCTGGGGCTTTGGAGATCGCACCCCCTTCTCCCCAGGGACACCTGGGGTGACGGACCGACCACTTGGGGGTCGATCCGAATTCCCCACATGGGTGCAAAGGTCTTTCCACAGCAGGGGGTTTTGCACCCATTGCTAATGGGTGCTACACCTCCTGTGAAAACACACTGGGTGCTTCCCTTAATCCAGATCTACTAGATCCGGATTAAGGAATGTACCCACTCCTTGGATCCGGATCTAAGGGCTGCAGTGGAAAAACACCCATATTTAAAACATAATGCTCTCTCTCTCACCCCCAGGCAGGACAACATCCAGAGGAAGCTAAACATCAAGGGCCTTGGAGAAGAAGAATGTTTTAATTGGGCACCACAAACCATATAATGTAAGTTGCTGAGCCACCACATTAGAGTCTCACCACATTCCTATTCCTTGCACATCTGAGCGAGGAAGAACTATAAAAAGACCCTCTCCTTGAGATCTCGATGATTTTGACCTCTAACATACCCACAGTCCTGATTACAATATCCAATGGTACAGATTACAGAAAACTATGAGGCAACAAAATCTGCCTTTAATAACCCTTTTTCATAATTTATTCTACTTACTAATACCCACACTTCATCCCTGCGGGCTCCTAAGTGTAAAACTAAACTGACATTTCCAAATTCCTTAACCTGCTGGAATCTTCTAATCCAATATTTTCAGCAAAAACTCCTAGAGACTGATATCAGTGTTATCTGTTGCAATAAATTATCTGATTCAAATATATTTCTAAAAAAATAATCAAAAATACAGCCACAGTTGCATTTAGTTCAGGCCACGCTGTCACACCTTTGCAAAACTGCTGAGACTCTATCAATCCATTTCCTCTCCTGTTCAGACGACACTTGAGAGTTTGTAACTCCTACTTCAACAACACAGATATTAGGCGACACCAAAGAAGCAGTATCCACTGTGTCTTCGCTGACCAGTTTGGTTTTTCCTCCACCAAGATTAATTGCTGGGGTCAGTTTTGCATGCTAAAATGAAAATCTCAAAGATAGTAAGAATTCACCTTAAATTCATAAAGCAAATTTCTATAATATCCATAGGGGTTTTTTAAGCTTTAAAGAACCATTCCTTTTTTTTCTGATTTAATCCAAAATTCTATAGCTGCTAACATTATAAACATATCAAGGTTAAAATGCTTTTTAAAAATCTACAATTGTATTGGATGAGACAGTATTAAATGGACATTAGATACTTATACTATTTATCTAATGGAATAATATAGATTCAAAAAAAATGAGGGCGGTAAGATAATTTGCTTTTGGTTTAGAGAAGACCTTTAGGTGTTGCAGTGTCTCATTAATACAAAAATCAGAATGGTAACATCATTGTTTTTAGTGCTATGTTGAACAATGATAAAGCAAGACTCCTTTGAACATTGGTGCTGGGGAAGGCTCCTCAGGGTACCATGGATAGCTAAAATTAGTGCATTCTTTAGATAGAATATTAATTAGATAGAAACACAAATGACCGGGCTTCAAAGCAGTTATACTTCAGACACACAATGAGAAGAACAAACTCCTTGGAAAACACAGTCAATCCATATGGTCACCTAGTCAGCTATGACTAGACACCACCAGCCAGCCAGCCAGCCAGCCAGCCAACCGCTCTAGCCATAAACCTTCCGGTTTCATTACTTGTAGCTCCATGGAATACTAGGTTCCAAGCCACCCAATAATTGCAAAGCTCTGAAAAAAATTAAAATTTAGGAAACTTTCCTGCTCAGTCTCCCACTGGCATGCAAAGCAATAAGGCAGGAGCAACCAAGCGATGACTGGGCTTTATATGAAGTGTACTTGGTCTTTTATACTGTGGACAACACCAGCTACTGGGTGATAAGGAGAAGAAGTAGGACTTAACTCTGTTACAGGTTTTTTGAGGCCTTACTGACCACACCATGCCCCTTTAATCATTGCAGAGAAGTACCTATAGAAGGGTAGGTACCCCTGTATAAGCAACTTAAGTAATAACTTTTTGTGCATTTTCTTTCAGGCATTCAGGGATATTTCAAGCAGACAACCCAGTGGGCATCCCCACTTATCTTTATTCAATTTGTGTTTCTGAACAATACAGGAGACCTAATGATTCCACCTAATCTGTTAAATTAACCTAATCTTTGCAGCACTGTACCTGAATCTTTTTCCGGGGGGCAGGGTTCAATACCAGACACAGAACAAGTTACCTGCTTAGCAGTGAGAAACACAAACATTTTTTCTTTGAATATCGTTTTCCTTTGGGGACAGGCAGACAGCTCAACGTTTTCATGGTTAATACTTGGCTCATCAATTTCAGGACAAAAACTGAAAAAGGAAACAGTTGCAAAAGTGAAGCTTATATCCATTACAGTTCTTCTTGAAAAACAAGGCACAAATAAATACTTACAGAGCTACTATTATGGAAAGCTTAAAAGACAAAAAAGGATAAAAGGGATTCTCCCCCAACCCTCATTTAGCAATAAACACACTTATCTAATTTAGTAGATTATAAATTCCATAAAAATATTTCACTGAGACAAACATCAATTATTTTAAAGTAATATTTTAATGATGTAGATATTCCCAAGATTACATGCACTATTAAAAATATTACCATAGAGATCTCTATAGCAATCTATGAAGATTTACCTGAAACATTTGACATAATATCTGAGTTTATCTGAAGATCCAACAGAATAATCCTACCCAGACTATGAATATATTTCACACAGGCTTCCTCAGAGAAGGGCCCTGTTCTCACTAAGAGAAAAACAGGCAATATTACTGCCATAAAAGCCTTGTCTGAAGGCAAGTAATTATTTTCTTAACCAAATTTGAGCTGAGCATTGTCCAGCAATCCAGGCAAAGAGCTTCTGGCAAGAATTTAAATGCCTATATATTTGTCACACATATATGTGGGCCCTTTCCATTACATGTCATCCTACCTATTGAAGTTTATTAACAAATGTTTGTTAGATGTCAGTTCGATTAAAAAAAGAAAATTGATCCTTTTTTAAAAGCCCCAATCTGCAAACTTTCTAACTGAAATCTACTAAACTCTATAATTTCAGTCACAAAGACATGACAAAAAGAAAGCATTTGATGCTGAAGCATATGTCTTAAATGATATCATTTGTTTCATCCCTGTAATCTTTTTAAAAGGTGACAGTTATATGCAGAAGTGTAATCCTTAGACTGAACTAGGTAAAAACAAAACAGAACTAAGCTCTATTCCTTGTCTTAAGGAAAATACAACAGCAGCATGAGACAAGAATATAGAAAGTATTTCTGCTAAATTTTAAGAAATAGCATGTTTTTAAAAGTGTATAAATATTCAAGTGCATAAATATCCCTCATGTTTTGTACATCACTATGAGAATATGTGACTTGAAAGGAATAAATCTATATAGGCCTTAGGTTGTACATTATAAATTCATTACCTTGCAGGTTTTGGTAGCTCTCGCTTCACCTGAACTGCTTTGATTAATTCAGTAAAGTACTCTGGCTTCACAATTGGTTGACCGCAGATCAATGCACATATTGCCTTTTTAAAAAAGCAATAAATTTCCATCATAATTCATTAGTATAAAACAAGCATGCTTCCTTTGTCCTCATAACTCCACTGTAAATGACACGTGAAGGCAGGTAATAAAAAAATAATTTCTCCTCTATTTCAACCTAAATCACTAGCAGCAACTTATTTAACAAAAAAAAACCCTGAAGATCCATAAAATGGAAGCAATGCTGGGAATTTCTATTGCAACATGTCTTTACTATTTTTGTCAACAGGTTCCACTCTGATCACTTCATTCAATCTACCAAACACATGAACCTATCCAAAGGGATAGCAAATTCTGCCAGGACACTACCTCCCCATCATTTTCAAGTGTATAATTGCTCCTGATTCCTACTAGATCCTCTTCAGCTTTTGGCAACCCAAAAGCTCAATTTATGACCCTCCAGACATTCCTGAACTACAATTTCCAGCATTCCACTCTCAGTATTTGGAACCAGGGGGCACTCTATGAAGCTGATGAAAACGAAGGACAGCAGAGGAATAATTTTCTCATCTAGAGGGTCATCAGTCTATGGAACTTATTACCAGAAGAGGTGGTGACAGCAACCAGTCTGAATGCCTTTAAGAAAGAAATATATAAATTCATGGAGGAAAAGTGTATCAATGATGACTAGAATGGATGCCTGGTACTGTTTCCAGGTTGGGAGACGGGCAGGTTGCCCCTGCAGGGAACTGAGAGCAGGTGAATGCTTTGCCTTTATTTTGTGCTTGAAAATGACCAGAAGCAATTGGTGGGCCACTGCTTGAGACAGGATGCTGGAATAGAGTGGCTGTGGCCTGATCCAGCCAGGCTCCCAAGCACTTGAGGATACAATGGAGGAGATAAGCTATTACCCATTTTTTATCAGATGCACAGTAGAATTTGTGCCACTTGCACTCTAGCTATCGCTCCTCCTAATTCAGCACATACAGCTCCCTGCTATGCCAGGGTGCCTGACAAACTCCACAGGACCTTCAAGGGCACTTGCAAGTGATTGTGCCTACAGCTCCGCTCACCTCATTATTCCAAGTGAAACCAGAGCCTTGACAGAAGCACTAGCCACACTCAACCAGAAATTTCCCCAGGGCTTTCAGGAATCCAGATTCCAAAAGCCTCTGAGGGTGGATCATCTAAATGCAGTGAGAAGAGACAACAGAAGCCTAAACTTCAGCAGAAAGTAATTTGTCCATTACAATGGACAAGTACTAATAATGGATTACTACAGTACTCTCCTGCTTTGTAGTAAAGTATTAAAGTAACTGAAAGGAAAAAAATAACGCAGAAAATATATTTTTGTGCATATCACTACATATCATTCTAAAAAGACAGTCAGACCATTTTATCCTTGGAAGCCAATCATTCAGGAAAAAAAGGGATTCAACTCTGTTCATACAGTAAAAGCACATGGTTATTTTCACATATCTCACAACATTACTTATAGATAATTCACAGAACAATTTACCTTCACAGTAATTTTGACTGAGACCATCACAAGATGGGTACATTTTTCCTTCCATTCATTTACAGCATGGCCTCCCAACTGCAGGATGTTTTTGTTTAATGCATTTTTCTGAGATGTATCTAAGCAGGAGGAGCATACAATCAAAGGTTCATATTCTACCCTGCAAAGTAAAGTTTTAACAAAGTTTTATTTATCTGGCTATTCACTTTCACATTCTTTCTCTTCTTCAGATGTAACTCAAGATATCTTATAATACTGAAAAAATAGTTACAAAATAAAATTTAAAACAGAAAAAAAAATAGCAAGTAACACATTAAAATATATTTAATGTCCAAACTACTCCTAATGCAGTTACTGTGGAAAATATTTAGATCTCAACCTACTGAGTTTCACAATCAAGAACAACACAGTTGAAAAAAATCCTTCATGAACTCCACTTAGTCAAAGAACTATCAGCAGGGCTTCCTCTACCAGATCTCAAAATCCAGGATTGTTCATGCTAAAAGGCAGTGATGAACTTCATTGATGTAACATCAGTCTGCTGTGAACTTTGCAGAGCAGACAATAACAAAACTCTGCTGCAAACAGCTTGCAATCTATACAATGGAAGGAGCGGGATTTCAAGGGAATCTAATGAACAGTGAAGCAATATGCAGTAGTTCCTGCAGAACATATGCAGATGCAGTTAAAATAGGGCACAGAGTCTCAGAACATGGTCTAATAATCACCGGTAGCCAGCTAGATCTATACAAACAATTCACAGAACACTGTGCATTTTGAGGCCTTCTCTGTGGTAGCACCTTCTCTTCTGGGGCCGGTTCACACTTGGTGTTGTTTTGGAATATATCTCAAGATAGGAGTCTGTTGTCTAATTGCTAATACAGACTCTGACAGGCCTCACCTAGGGCCTCCTATAGCCTCCACTAGCATGTGAGAAGGCCCCCATGCCAGGATATATTTCGGCATAAACCAAGTGTGAATAAGCCCCTGATATGAACCATTTCTCATGTAGATTATTCAAAACCCTTGTAAATCTAATGAAGGACTTTCCCCACAAATGCATTAGATTGATTATGGTACTCTAGCATGAGTTTTGAAGCCCAGTACTAAACATTTGTATTAATAACATGCCTATTAAGTTCAATAGGAGCTATTCTAAGTAAACCTTAACCTGCTGGTTTAGCAATTCTGAAGATCTTCAAGAGATGCTATAGCCTAAATTCATAACCAGACATTGCCATTTTCAAAAATACAACTTGAATACACAAAGTTTTTTATTTAAATATCTAAATATAAATAAAAAATGATCTTACTTATACTTGCTTTTAAAGACTCCAAACCTGACTGTGTCACCGGAGTTCAGTGTTCTGGTAGTACCATTTGGAATCTGTTCTCCATTGACAAAAGTCCCATATTTAGAGGTATCTTTCAGTGTTAACACAGGAAATACGAACGACTGACTCTGAAAACACACAAAAAAGCCATTCAGATGATCTTCCTTTTACTGCTATAGAAACTTACTGCATGTAACTCTACTTGCTCAGCATTTTCCTTCCTATCATTAAGAGTCTGAAGTCTTTGGAATCCCCTCTGTAATTATGCACAACATCTTATGGGCACGCTGGATACCTTTGTGCTTTATTCAAATGTAACCATTATAAAGATCTGTAAATCTCTTTAAATATAAACACATGAAGAAAACTAGCAATTGTTCCCTTCCAAAAAGTTATTCCCCAGTAACACTGAATGTTTGATACTTACAAGATTAACCTCAGGATGACAGACTGAAAGAACTGCATGACTTCGACTAATGGATGAATCTTCTTGAATTAGAATTGCACAATTCTTACGTCCAACAACATACTCAACACCAACTAAAAGATGATATGTCTGTCCTGAAATACAGAGGAAAGTGGATTCTTAAAATTCATTTTAAAAGAAAATTAAATTACTAACTTCCACAATTAGAAAATTTAACTCTAAAGAACCAAATCCATACAAATTACCTGAAATGTATTTCAGAGCCCAACTAAAAGGGAGGCTAATTGTGTATCATATTTTATCATATCTCCCATTCTCAGAAACTACAAAATATGCCTTGGGAGCAACCTCAAAGGTCTCAGCTACAACGGTGGAGCTCACATTGTATGTAAAGCATTGTTTTAATATGTTTATATTTGGTTTAAATGTTGCAGCCCACGCTGAGATCTTTGGATCTAGGGTGGGATGAAAATGCAAATAATAAAAATAATACTGCCCTTTCTTGAGGCCTGTTTGGGGCAAGGGAAAGTAAAAGGATCATCTGTATATATATTTTGTATTATAAAATTTTAGTGAAAAATTCTAAATTTTGTCATGGACTGTTTTTATTTCTCCCTTTACACAACAATAACCTGTTGCTGGACTATATAAGAAGCATTCTGACAAATCAGACCCATGCATTCCAATTGTTTGTTCTCACAACAGTCAAGAAAGTGTCTATAAGAAAACCTAAAAGCAGGATGCGGAGATCTAGCACTCACCCTTTCCATTATTCTACTCCTTGGTCTTTATTTATACTACTTATATACCACTTACCATTTAATTTATTTTGTAGTGGTTTACAATAAAAAATAGAATAAATAATTGATTCCACTTTTTTAAAAAAGCATTAGATATATTGGATGGAAGAGAACAATTACCATTGGAAAATGCTGGGAAAAAGAAATGTCTTTCAAAGTTGACCAGCCAAGTTTGAAGAACTATAAACTTTAGACCAAGTACGGACAAATGTTCTCCTTACAGCCACCTAGTGGCTTACCTGGCTGGAGCACTATGTAATAACATCTAATGTGTGCACCAGCCCATGAGTTCAAATCCCCATAAGGGAAAGTAGAACTAATTACAGGCTACGGGCGAAACTGGTCATGTCCTGCCTGGGCCAGTGGTGGTCTTGTAATACATAAACTATAAACTATTACTCTGTGGCAGGGAGCATTTCTTTAAGTATAGCAGGACCTCTGGCTCTGACAACTGGTGCATGGTATTGTAGTCATCTGTGGAGGTGAATGGTTACTTGCAAACTGTCATGAAATGAGGTTTTTTAAAAAAGATATCTATGCATATTCAAAGCCTGATTTGCCATCCTTGAAAGTTTCAAGCACATGGCAAATGCCACTTGGCTTTACAGGACACACTTCGTGCTGTCATCAGAGTTGCCTAACCCTACTCCACCAGCCCAACTCCTCCCTGTGTGCTCACGCTGTAGGCTTCAGTCCTTCAACATCAACTTGGTACCCCTGGAAACAGAAGAAGAACACAGATGGAAGTTCTTTCAAATAGTGGCCTTCAAATAGTGGCCTTCTTCCGAAGTTCCTACACAGACCACAACTAATCTTATTCCGAAGTTTCAGGGGCACCAGCAAATAAAAGATTTGTTGACACTTCAAGCCAGCACACAACAGGGAGGAGCTGCCACATCTCGGCTAATCTTCTGGCTGGAAAACCATCATCTTTGTTATCTTTACAGGGGAAGGTAGAAGGAAACCACTTCTGGGTCTGCTAAAAACAATAACACCTCTACACGGAGATGTCCATGAAGACATCAAGCGCTGATCCCAAGGACCTTAAGCATTAACGGTGTAAAAGTTCCTTTTCAGACAACATCCATCAAGATCCTCAGCCACTGGACACGGCAGGTGAAGAGCAAGAGGGCTGAGATTCAATAGCAAGGACCCCTTCCAAGCTTGAGTCCATAATTGTAACCCCCGCCCATTACTGTCCTAGGGCGCCGCCTCCCAGGTCTCAGCCTCATCTGTGTGCCTGCGGTGGGATTCCGAAATCTCCCACCTTTCTAGTTAAGGGCACTTTATTGGCTGCTGCCATTTTTTATCCCGCCCAACGTCCCAACTTCATCCAATCGGAATCAAGCAAGCACACGGGCCAAAGTACGCCGCGGAACTGAGAGACAACAATTCCCGTAATGCGAAGCGCGAACCCACGCCTCCTTCCACTCCGACACACGAGCCTTTTACCTGTCCTGGCCCCGTCATCGGAATCTGGGCTTAATCGCCACATTCTAGCTTGAAAGAGAATGGACGCGTGGAAACGGATCCTAGAGAGCTGTTCAGACTCTCCCTGGGCTACATCTCAGGCGTACTTGCCCCTCAGGCCCGCTTGCCCCTCAGGCCGCCGCCGCCGCCGGTCTCTACGCACCCATATGGGTGCTCGTTCTGACGTCATGTGTACGGCTGACTGGCGCCCCGTTCACATGCTCGCTCCAGATATCGCGAGACGTCAGACATCGAGAATAGCGCAATCTATGGGCAGGAAATGGCGGTGCGCGTACCTCTCGGGACAAAATGGGCAGCCGCGTGGCTCTTTAGATTGTAAGCCTGAGGGCAGGGACCTGTCTGAGATTAATATAATATTGTAACCCGCCCTGAGACCTTCGGGTATAGGGCGGGATAGAAATACAAATAAATAAATAATAATAAATAAAAGAAACCTTATCCGGAGCAGATATAGAAAAAGCAGAGGGGCAAACTTCCGACGATTTCCGGGTGCTGTGGGTTTGCACCTCCAAAAGCGGGTGAAATCCCCTTGTTTTTAATTATATTACAAAACTCGAGCACAGCAATCCAGTACGTATTCCAAGGACGGGACAGCAAGTTTCTTAGGGATGAGGTTAGGGCAAATTATGGTGCTACAAAAGCCATCATAACTCCATTTATTGACTAGGTTTGCAGGGGGCTCCTGGAGGCTGAGACCGAGACTGATGGGCCTCTGGGTTTGGGCGCCCTTTGCAGAACGGGACACATAGCAAATGGACAGAGGTGGGCGGTGGGGTGAGGAATGAAGAAGAATAAAGAAAGAAGACCATAGCGCCATGTCTGAATAAGACGGCGAGGAACTAAAAACAGTTGTCGCTGTAGGATTCTGTTCCACGTCATTGTCAGGAATGTGGAACCTTGCAAACAATTTATTTAAAAATAAACCGGGGCGGGGACTGCAGTTCCACAATCCCGAATACATAAACTTGACAGCTGTTTTAGGCTCTTTTATAGGGACGGGTCACACAAGCCTCCATTGCAAATACAGCGCAAAACTCGCGGCTAAAGCTCCAGGAGGGACGCGGGCAAAATGCTCAGTCTCCGGGGCTGCGGTCACACCTGAGGTTTAATCCAGCTTCGGTTCACATTCTGAGCGAGAGAACACGTCAGCCAAGGGACCAGTAATGTTCTTTCCACATCACGTATCCCAAAGGGTATTTAACACAGAAAAGAAACAGCCGGTCAATCTGCGGGTGTATCCTCTCACTCTGAAAGTGGACTGAAGCTGGATTAAAACTTAAGTGTGACCACAGCATTTAACTCCATAGTACTCAACGGCCACAAGGGGCTGCATTCCCTAGCTTGGCCAGAGGGTCGAGGCAGAGAACTCCGAACTGTCCTTGTCGAAGGAAGGCCTCGTGCGGGGAGGGGGGGGGCGCTTGAAGAGCCGTTTGAAGAGGCATAACCCAAAGGTCCTCACAGCCAGCAGCAGCCAGGTGAGGGGGCCGTTTAGCTGAGCGTCTCCGGAAGAGGCCGCGGACCGGTACACGTGACGTGCACGTCGGCCGGCTAAAGAGAAAGATGGCGGCGGCCTTAGGCGGACGGAGAGGGGTCGGGGCTCTGTTCGCCCCACGGCTGGTTTCTACGACCCTGCGGGTAAGGCGGCCCTCAATCCGCGCTCTCCTGTCAGTTCGGAAACAGACACTTCGTGGGCTAGATTTAATCCGTCTTCAGTCCATCTTCAGAGCAGAGAGAACGCATCAGTAAAATGACCAGGAAATTCCTTACTCATCATCTATCCAAAAAGCGAATTTTCTGACTTATTTAATACTGAAAGAAATCAGCTTATCATTTCGCCGATGTATTCTCTCGTTCTGAAAGTGGACTGAAGCGGGATTAAACCCTTGATGTGACCACACCTATGGAGTGTTAGGCCAGAGTTCTGGCTTTTCCCTTGTCAGGCTTCCTTGGAACGGCAGCTCTGGGTAAAAACATCTGGAGGGGGGGAAACCGCTGTCCGTGTGTGCTCGACCCAGTGACGGTGCTCGTTTACAAAGGGGGAGAAATGCCGGTCTGGTATAGTGTGAGCCAGTTTGGTAGTGGTTAAGGAGCCAGGCTCATCTCTGGGAATACCGTGTTTGATTCTGTGCTCCTCCGTGAAGCTAGCTGGGTGACCTTGGGCCAGTCACAGCTCTCTTCTGAGTTCTCATAGCCCCACCTACCTCACAGGGTGTCTGTTGTGAGGAGAAGATAGAAGACTTTGTCAGCCACTTTGAGTCCCCTTAAATGGGTGAGAAAAGCAGGATATAACAGCCAACTCTTCTTCTTCAGTTTTGGGGGGGAGGAATGTGATATTTTTGGTATCTTTCTCCTCAAGGCATGTCTCTCCTGCTGCTTTTCTGGCCTGCTACCTTTTTAGTTGCAAGGAGGTGATTATTTAAAACGGATTAACAAACAAGAGGGAAGTTTAATTTTCCCATAGACAGGCTTGGATTAGTGTCTGCCCTTATGGTTACATATGACTCCAGTAGTATCCTGGGTCCCTAGATCTAGCCTGAGTTCTGCAGGGTGGAGATGTAGGTAGACATTGTGCCACCTAGCAGATAGAGATAATACACAGAATCTGTATTATTTGGCATTGTCTATACTGACTGGGAATGGCTCTGCAAGTTTGCAAGTAAAGGCTTTCAAGCTAATGCTTGGAGACTGAACCAGCACAAACCTTTTCCTCTGTCAAAATAGGACATCAGGTGGTCGCAGGGGGAAAAAGTCTAATCTATTAGGTGGTACTGAAATCAAGCCAGTTGTTAACAAGTACAGTAAAAACCTCTTCAAGTTGAACTCAATTAACATACATCTATGTTTATCAAGGCAGCTTTATTATTGCCAGGAACCAAAGCAGGAAGGCTTTATAACACAGTCCTGAGGCCTGTTCGCACAAAGGCCGATGGAACGTGTGAAGCGTGCCCTGGGACAGAGCATTTGCTCCACTAGGCTGGCAGTTCCATTCGGAACCACCCCAGCCTGTCCCAGGGCACCCACTCGCATTCCGGGTGTAGAGCACAAAAACGTGCTGTACACCTGGCTCAGGGCGTTTCCACGCATTCCTTACCTGCCTACGTGTGAATGGGGAATCCGTCCCCACGTGTTCTAGCTTAGTTCATTACACCCATTCGGCTGTAATGCGGAAAGGCCTCTGAATTAAGGTAAAGCAGCAAGGAGCTGAAATAGGGTTGTATTAGGAAGGCTTGATTTGAGGGAGTTTTTATTGTGCTTATATTGCAGATAAGATAGGAGTTGTCTTAAATCTTCTCTGAAGTCATTTCAAAATGATCAAATTTCTCATGTGGAATTTAGGATTGTGTCTGTTATAGCTTGCCTGCCTTTCCTTTTCATTGTCTTTCTGAATCCAGATTTCATTGAAGCCTTGATAATCATTATGTTGGCATTGATGTCCACATAGTTCAAAGGCCTGCTGCTAGATAAAGTAAGAGAGGGATAATGAGTTATTCAAGAATGACTGGCAACCTTTGTCCTCCTTGGATTTACTTCTTGGAAGATAGCCTGGAGATTTGCCTTTATGAATGGAGTGAACCTTAAACACAGTCACGGAACAATGCTTTGGAACAACCTGATCTCTATGGTATACTGGATCACAGAGGTTTGCCATCTGAACAACTCCATGGTCCAGTATACCATTATCTAGTACACCAGTAGACTTCAAAAAAGGTAGACGCATAGTAGGAGAAAGGGTGGATTATATGCTGGATTCTGCTATTGTAAATTAGAGTGATAGGGGCCTAGTCTGGATCATGGTCCAGTCTAATGACGGTATGGAAAGGCCCGTGGTTCTCTTAAAACGTGATTTTCAGAAACTATGTTATAAAATATAGCATGCTTCTGTGTGATGTAGTGTGTAAATAAAGGCTTAAATAAGGTGCTGTTAGTAAAGGTGTCTTCCATCTGATTCTATCCGAGATTTAATTTATCTCTTAAATAAACCCTCCCATCTTTTTCTCAGCCTTCGTTCGTATCTGTGATATGAGTTAATTATGGCTTATTTAATTGCTTAAAATGCTGCTATCATAATCATTTAACAAAGTGTATTTTTTCTGTAATTGAGACTTACAGTAGAAAAGGTGTTGTGTTTATCCCCTTCACAGTTTTTAAGCCATGGAACAAAAGTTTTATATCAAGAGGAGTATCCTCAAGTTGCTTTCTTTCAACCCGTTCATAAAGTAATGTTACCACCAGATGCTTTTCATGGGAAAGTGGCATTTATCACAGGTGGCGGTACAGGCATTGGAAAAGGAATGACCACAGCTCTTTCTTCTTTGGGAGCGGAGTGTGTTATCGTAAGCCGGTAAATACATCAGTTTTGCATTTTATACAGTTTTTCCATGCAAAAAATGCAATTTTTAGGATGTTTCTTTGTGTCTACCTATGTTATACTGTAGATCTGTAGTAACACTTAAGCTCAGTTGAAATACAATGTTTAAGCACAGTGATACCTGTATTGTCAGTTGACCATAGATATTTAACTGTAAAGAAAAGCAATTTACTATTTTAAAATAATACTATATGACTTAGATTAGAGCCTTTTTGGTTTCTGCTTCTATAGAAAAATTTACTGCTTTTATTACAGTACATTACAGTGTGATTTATGATTGCTTATGCAAGCTTAGCCACCATGTATAAATTACTTGTAGGAAACTTGATGTATTGAAACAAACTGCAGATGAAATTTCTTCCAAAACAGGAAATAAGGTATTTTTTTTTACTGTCGATAATACTAATATTTATACTTAATCTTTGTAACTAGAAAATGTATGCATGAAAGAATATATTTTAAGAGTCTGTTTAGAAGTGAATTTCTTGCCTCGTTTTTTTTAACTACTGTTGCTGCTAGTAGAGATGAAACTTACCCATTTCTGGACTCAAAATGTAAAGGTATTGATGCTGACATATAAGACTGTACCTAGCTTTTGTCCAGCCCAATTCATGTAGACCTAGTCATTAAGACCATTAAAAAGCTTTTTAAAAGACCCAGGCAGATGATGGCCGAACAACGGCCTGCTCAGCTATGGCACCTGCAGAGTTATGTCAGGCACTTTTGTTGCTTCGGCTTTAATGCTTTAAAACAAATTGTTTCAAGCTAAGCCTTTGGGATATCCTGAAGTTTTGAATAGTCAGTCACATGCTTCAGCATTTGATTTCTGTAGCAGTTCCATCTTTATTTATTTTTGGTATTTAAACCACTGAGTTTCTTCAAACTGAAAGTCGTACATAGATGTAAGCATTAAATAAAAGCTGTTTTATTATACAGGTTCATGCAATTCAGTGTGATGTGAGGGATCCTGCATCTGTTAGCAATGCAGTTTCTCAGTCAATCAAAGTGGCTGGACATCCCAGTGTAAGTACACTAAGTGAAACTTGATTCAAAATCGATGGATAATATGTTGCATAGACTACAGAGTAACAAAAAGTCCTGTAAGGTGAGCAAATTCCTTGAATGCAATTCTGTAGTATGCTTTCAAAATGCAGTCACACCTCATATAATGTAGTTCTTACATTGTATGGTTTTGCCTGCATGTGTTAACGCAAACTGCAGATTTCCTTGTATAACAGAATGCTGCATTAGGCGAAACAGCATTTTCCCAGTTATTGCAGACTGTTGAAAGTCAGCAGGGTCAACTGTGCACTATGTGAGACAATATTGTATAGTATTTATTTATATACTGCCTTTTACTAAAGTTGTCAGATAAAAACTACAGGTTAAGCAACGCTAAACTGAGTAAAATCACTCAGAAACAGTTATAATATTTTAAAATTAAGTTTACAGTGCTCGGGAGTATATAGACTAGTCAGTGAAAGACTTGATAAAGATGTGCATCTTAATCAACCATCACTCACTTATTGGTGATTTAAATGGTTTTCATATTTGTGTATTCACTCACAAAAATCCCCAAAGGGAAAAGTTATCCAAAACAGCCCAACTGTTCTTAATGGGAACACTGGAAAGAGGAACTGAATGGAAAAGGAAATTGTGGAAGAAGACCACTGAAATAAAAAGGGACTGTTGTCATCTGGATAGATTATTTTTTAGTTTCTTGCTTAAAATTATGGATTTGGCCTCTCAAGAATAGAAATTAAAGTTCAGTAGAGAAAAGCAGTATTTTAATGTAAGTGGAATTTGTCATTAATGGGTCAGCATCTCTCACTGGAGACTGAGTACCAGGTGCTTAATGGCCAAGCTGAAGGAGGGATGGAAATAGCATTACAGAAAAGGGTCTGACTACTGGACAGGCACATATTAAACCATGACATGTTGTTGCAGGTTTAACTTTTAAGTTATGGTTTTATGAATAACTACATTGCTTTAAAAATTGGGAGCCGCAAATCAGAACTCTGTATTTCACCACAGCAATGGATGGGGAATTTCACTGTTCTTAGACTTAACCTTTAACTCCTGTTGATAATTACTGGTAAAGTTTACACTGTGGGGGAATGACTACACAGCTGAACTAGATGGGTTGTGACCAATCCAGTAGGGCTCCGCTTATGTTCGTATGACTTACCCCTCCCCCTCTCAAAATGTGGCAACAGTCTGACAGTTGGTTCCCTCCATACTACCCTGTTTGCAGGCACTGCTTACTGGCATGATAAGGACAAATGGAAAAGCCAGTGGTGGTGCCACTGCCTTCTGTATAAACTTCCAGAACACTTGGAATGAATACATTGTAAGAGTCCTTTAAATTGATGTTATACCAGGGTACTTTGGCAAGAGACAGTCAAAGCTGATCTAGAATGGGAATGTACGTTCACTCGCCAGTGAGGCCAGGCCATTCC
Source organism: Aspidoscelis tigris stejnegeri (assembly GCA_023333525.1). Taxonomy (NCBI): domain Eukaryota; kingdom Metazoa; phylum Chordata; class Lepidosauria; order Squamata; family Teiidae; genus Aspidoscelis; species Aspidoscelis tigris. Next base: position 31,362,392 of record JALMGA010000004.1, on the reverse strand, counting down.
AGTGCATAGAAGTAGCCAAAGTTATTTTGTTTGTTTATATTTCTTTCCTGCCCTACACCCAAAGGTCTCAGGACAGGTCACAATAAAATAGCATAAAATTAGATAAAGGAAATTAGTTAAAACATTGACAGTGTGCCTACATTGGGAGGGGATGCTGTTACTTTAGCAAAAGGCCAGGGTAAAGTTAGCATTGATCCAAGTGTGGAGAAGTAAGTTAGCATTTACCTATGTAGTTGGGATTTTATGACAAACTCATAGAAGATGACTTAAACTACAGATTTAGTTGGCTTGCGTTGCTGTTCTTACATACTGTATTTTCTGCCATATAAGACTACTTTTTAACCCAGGAAAATCTTCTCAAAAGTTGGGGGTCATCTTATACGCCGGGGGTTGTCTTCTTATATGGCGAGTATATCCCAAACTCTATATTTTAACTGGAAAGTTGGGGGTCATCTTATACACCGGAAAATACGGTATCCTAAATTTTAAGACAGAATATCTCTTACTGAAATAACTTCAGGCCAGAGTTAAATCTTGGTTAGTGTAACATATAGTTCTGTTCTTCCTGGGTTTTGGTGAAAGTGATCATTTTTACTTTATGTTTTGCAATAACCTTTGAAACCATCATCATGTATTTTAAATACAATAATAATGCTGTTTTCATTTCAGGTTATAATAAATAATGCAGCTGGAAATTTTATTTCTCCTACTGAACGTATTTCTCCAAATGCATGGAGGACAATTACAGATATTGTTCTTAATGGTACCGCCTTTGTAACTCTGGAAATTGGAAAAGAATTGATTAAAGCACACAAAGGTATGTTCAACTAGACAAGGATTTTGCTTTTTGTCACAAGAGAAGAACCAGTACCTGAAACATGTTTTGCTGCCACATAACCCTGAATATCTTGGTTTTGTTTAAATGGTTGGTTTATATAGTATATGTATGTCATGCTCCCAGATATCATTTAATAGAAAACAGAGCTTTGGTTAAACAAGGACTTTGGAAGGCTGGAAGAATGGGAAAAGAAAACCCTGTCTGCCAGATCCTAATCTGCAAAAAAACAGGGAAGGAGTATTCCAGTCTTTGCATTGAAACATCCCTGTTTTACCTATTGATCAGTAGCAGCTCTAGAACATTTCAAGCAGAAGCTTTTCCCAGATATCTACAGATGTGGAAGAAGGGGCCTTCTGAATACAAGAGGAAATAGCTTGCCACAGTGCATAGTTGTGTGTAGAATTACAGCAAGTTACAGTTATTTGGAAGGTTTTAAAAGAATAATCAAAAAGCTGTCAGTGGCTATTATTCATGAAACCTGTATGTTCCCTTCAGTATCTTAAGTCATGCGTCTTATGTACCAGTTGCTGGAGAGCACAGACGAGAGATGTGCTCTTGCGCTGATCAAGTCTGTGCATGCAGGATAAGCCAGCACATCCACTCTTAAGAATGAAATGCTGGATTAGAGTATTTTGAGGCTTATCCACAAGCCAGAGCAAAGGGCCACTGAAAGGTTGCAGCCTTTATGTTCGGAGACATAACATCACTACAGGAAGCAACCTACCTGACCACATGCACTTGATGGAGAAGCTGCAGAATATATTCATCTCCTCTTTCCTCTGTGTTTTTATTCTGTTTATTCCATATCTCATTTTCATCCATATCTCATTTTGTTTCCTCAGTTGGTGGGAGCTATTTTGGAGACAACAACCTGCATATAATATAAATATTTGTTTTTTCCTGTGTCTTTCAGGAGCAGCATTTCTGGCCATTACAACAATCTATGCAGAAAGTGGATCTGGGTTTGTGTCACCAAGTGCCTCTGCTAAAGCAGGTGTAGAAGGTTTATGCAAGTAAGTTGTCCCTCAGGTATTCTGGAGGTACTTTAGGGGAAAAATTGTAAAGCCCTGAGGAATTTTTACTACTTTTTTGTTTTTGTATGACAGCTTTATTAATGAGGTGAACGTTGGTTGCTTTCTGTTGATGCTGTTGGCCAAGGGTGATAGCCACAGGCACAGTGATTGCCCATTTGGGGGGACAGGTCTCATAGGCAGCCTGATCTTCATCCAATTAAAGTACTTCCTTTATGTTAACTTCCCACTATTCTTTTTAAACATATTCAGATTCTTAGTATTTGTTTTCAGAATGATTGAGGAAATGAGGAGACAGAGGTGGTTGATGGGGCAGCTAAAACAGGTGGTGGCAGAAGTTTTATGAAGTAGATTTAATAATAGATTCTGTGCAAACTAGGGTTGTGCACAAAGTGCTACTATTGGTTCTGCTCAGATCTAAGCCAACCAGAGGATTCAATGCTGACTGAGATCACCAATCTGACCACTTTTGCTTGCTTTTGTTTGTTTTCTGTCCACATAGACTGAGTAATTCTAAAACCTATTAATGAATCCTTAGGTCACTTGCAGCAGAATGGGGTAAATATGGCATGAGATTCAATGTGATTCAGCCGGGCCCAATAAAGACGAAGGTATAGTTTTAGCCACTAATGCATTAGCTTTGATATAAAATTGATTTTGCTGTTGGGGGTCTGTGTTAGATAATAAAGCCAGAAAATGCCTTCTGGGTAATCCTGGCTCTATAGGATACTGTTTATTGGTAGCCCTGATGCTCACATGGAATGTGATTATTATTGTGGAAATGTTTTGTAAAATTTCTTTAGTACTTCTCAAGTCTATATGGTAGCATATAAGTACTCTAAAAACATTCTGTTTAGTTAGAATAGCATATCACTTTAATAGTTTTTTTAAAAAATGAATTTGTAAAGTCTTTAATTTGTTTACTGATTGTATGGTAGGCTAAATTTATTCTTCTTTATTGTTTCTGTTAATTGTATTTAGTATTTACTTCTTTGACTGTTGAAATTATATTTATGCAGAGAATCTCTATTAGAGTTCTGACAACAGCCATTTCTCCCTTGCAACCTTTTTCTTTAGGGTGCATTTAGCCGTCTTGACCCAACAGGACAATTTGAGAAGACACTACTCAAGAGAATTCCTTGTGGTCGCCTTGGAACGGTAGAAGAGATTGCAAATCTTGCCTCCTATCTTTGTAGTGACTATGCAAGTTGGGTTAATGGAGCAGTAAGTTTGAAGATTTGATTGATACTGGTGCATGAATTTAACTGCTGATGGTTAACAATAGAAGACTTACAATTCACAGATCATTTTGGTCAGATCTGGTGCATTCTGTCAGATCCACTTCTTGATCAGCAGCCTTTGCTATAGACCTGTACAGATCTGCAAAAGCTGTTTTTGTGCACAGGGTTCTGCAACAAGTTGTGCCAGTTATGGCTTACGTTCTGTTTTAAGATTTGGTCCCAACTAGGTTATAGGAGCTTCAAAACATCCCTCTCTGTGCCTCTGGCCTCAGATCTTCTAAGAATGAATTTTGTTACTTACATGATGATTCATTCTGGAAGACACTCAGGCCAATTTGGAGGAACTCCCAGTGTCCAAACTCTTAAGCACATAAGGATTGTGTTGACTAGGGTACAGTAGATAGAGGGTAGGAGTTAATGTTTCACTAATGTCCAGAGGCTGGAACTGCAGGGTCAGCCTGGTTTAACATGACAGGCTATATTAAGTTGAGACCATCCTCTATTAACGTGTGCACCATTTTTCTCCTATTATGCATTTTGCCCATAATGTATACATGTGAATTTGTGGACCGGGAGAGATGGAGAACAACTGCTGGAAGGGTCAGCTATGTTGAGAGGAATCTCGCCTTAGGAAAAGTGCCAGGAGGATGGAGAGGTATAGGGAATGCAGAGCTTGCTTGCCAGAAAGCCTCTTGACAAGCTCTTGCTTTGACCATTTGGAGCAGTGAGGACCATTTAGTGATGTCTTACATGATATTTGTTAAGGCAGGGCAGGCATTTTGTGAGGCTACTCACTACTTCCCATTTGACCTATTGAAAGCATTTGAAATATTTTTCTTTTGCTCACAGCAATTTTCAAAGAGCTGTTTTGTTTCACATACAGAATGACACATTTCATCTAAATTATCTGGGTTCAAAATATCTGAAAGGCTCCTCCTACTAGGTAGATGTGCCTAAATCCAAGATCAGAAGGAGAAACGTTCCTGCTTGCTATCTTTTGTGTTGTTTCTTCCCCAAACAGAGCCACTAAGGGTGTTTTTCCACTGTCAGTAGAAGTACCCATTAATGGGTACAAAAATGCCATTACGTACCCATTAATGGGTACTTAATGGGTACTTTTAGTGACAGTGGAAAAACACCCAAAGTTGCTCTCAGGATGGGAAGTGACCTGTCATCTGAAGTGGATTAGACTCGATCACTATAAGCTTTTTAGCATTTGGTTAACATGTACCTTTTCACTCTGAGGTGTCCTCTTCTATCCTGTTGAGCTTCATTTAAGGTTCTGTCTTTATTTTTGGCATTTCTGTTACTTTAACTAATTTCCTGATTTTTATGTTCTGGAATGTAAGTCACAAATTCCAAAGATGGATATTAGTATAAGACTTTAAAGGTACCTTTTGTATTTAATAGTATTGCATCTCTTTACCATATTGTTTAAAGCTGATAGTGAACTAAGGCATTTTACATTGGACTGAAACAATGAAAATTATGTGTATTAATGTTTCAGGTCATCAGAATGGATGGTGGTGAATACGTCTCTATGGCTGGAGAATTCAATGACCTAAAGCAGGTAACATTTTTTATAAGTTAGACCTGGAGCAAACTATTGTAGAGTTCAAGTGAGTCTGCATGGCTTTAAGAAAGGATTAGATCATGGACAGGTGTATCAGTGGGTACTAGAATGGATGCAGAGGTACTGCTTCCAGGTTGGGGATACAGGCAAAATGCCCCTCAAGGCCATTTTTCCAAGGAATTGAGACCAAATGAAAGTTTTGCCTTTGTCTTCTGCTTGAAGCCCAAAACCAGTTGACGGGCCACTGTGTGAGACAGGATGCTGGACTAGGTCGGCTGTGGCCCAATCCAGCAGGGCACCTCTTACGTTCTTTTATTTTAAGGAATTTTCTGGAATATGCATGTATTAAAATAGTGTATTCCAAAATACTGCATTATATGTCCACCTGATACCCAATTTTATCTTTAGAGGTGACTCAGTCTTTCTGTGATCATTGTGCTCAGCCTATATAAAATGATGATTTTTTTTCTTTTTAGCCTACTTTAGGTTTGTTTTATTTTAATTATCTGGTTCTTCTTGGACCTCTCAAGTTTGTTTCACTCTCTTTCTTGAGCACAAATAGTGTGTTTTGTCTTCATTGGCATTTACCTCTTTAGATCAAAGAGGAAAACCTCTAGCCTTTAAGTTCCACTGGTTTCAGTACAGAAAAAACTGAATATACCTAATTCTACTGTGATATAGATTGGGATTTTAAATATTGCCTTATTCGTTGATTGTATGTTGATCACAATTGGATGAGAAATCTCACCTACGATGTTTTCTTTCCTGTACTAGGTTCCCAAAGAACAGTGGGACATGTTGGAAGAAATGATAAGGAAAACAAAAGGCTCATAGTTTACTTCTTAGACCCTATTTTTGTGAAGAATGTCTTTCTTAAAAACCTATAGCCTATAAATTGTATACGCTAATCCTGATAACGCTAATAAAAGATACATGTAGATTTCCAGAGCCCAATGACTAAAATTTTAATTATGTTTAAACCGCAATAAAAAAAACTCATGACTAGAAGATGTTATATTGTCGTGGTTTATTGGTTGATCTGATACACAATTTTATTTCCTTTCAATATTTTGTAATGTTGGTTAGCATCTCTGTTTCTGTCTAACCTGAGTTCTGGTTTTAAAAGAGCTCTGATTTGGCTCTGATTTGGCATTGTGTCAGATTTGGGGGGTAGGAAATAGTCTGATGCCCTAGATAATTAAGTACTTTTGCACATTTATTCCATTTTTGTTTAGAAATAAAGCTTTACATGTATTCTTATGTCAAGATTTTTGTTTATAATGCAGTGTACTGTTTCTCTAAATGGTAGAAGAGCATTAAATAGTGTACTAATACAAATAAAAACAATAAGAAGAATATAATGTGCAATTATTTTAGAGGAATTGTTTGAAAACTACATATTTTTGTGGAGGGCTGTTTCTGCACTTACCTCCTTAAATCTGGATTAAGGTGATCTGGAACTTTGGAGTCTGGTCCTCGCCAAATTGGGTCCACAGAGTTCCAGCTTGCCATGGTGACCCCATGCATCCACACAGAGTATTTAGCACCTGTAATGGGTGCTAAACAGGGCCGCTGTGCGGACACCGCAACATTCCTCCTGAGGCCCCAATTAGGCCCGAGGAGGAAGTTCTGCCCCAAGTTGGCCACGTTTGTGTCACTCAGGGTTGCTTCTGCTAGGTCTGCCTCTGGATCCCAGCCAGCCAGCATGCGTATGGAAGCATGTTCTGCGATCCTGTCTTCCTAGGGGAAGACCGGATTGAAGATACCATTAAAGGGGTCCTCTGGTAATGCAGATCTAAGGGGCCACAGTCCCCATTAGGAATGGAATCTGGAAGTGCTCGTGTGGACAACGCGTTCCTCATGGGGTCCTTATGGGGTCTTTCATGCAGAAGGTAAGTGGCAGTTCTGTTCCTAATGGGGTCTTCTCAGGTTCCTAATGGAGTCTTCAGGGCCCGTGCAAAAACAGCCCAGTTCTATAATGGCAACTTGTAGAATTGTTTTCTACTCAAACCCCCATCTGATTCAGATGAAAAGGGCCACCACACCAAAATGCGCAAATAAAATGGTTTGCTTCTACCTGTTGGCCAGTGAGACCAATAGTGTAACCAGAATGAGATTAAGATGAGGATGGGTCTTTGACCTTAGATGACCTGAGCATGGCATAACCCTGTGCTAGTTTATTGGAAACCGTGATGCCTATTGGAGTTAAGGTTTGATAGGGTTGGCAGACAGTATTTGTCAGCACTGACAATTGGCAGTGCTGAGATGGTTACATATTATCTAAACCTTTTCCAGCCATGCTAGTTAAGGTTTGGATTGTACATTTCTTGTTAGCGGTATATGCACATTATCTTGCAAGATGATAATCTGTCTTTGAAACGGCCAAGTTTGAATATTATTGTATTGCAAATGGCATCTTTTGATAGAAATTATGAATTGGAAATACTGTGCTGACATTTTTTTTTTCTAAAATGTGTCATAGAAATTTTTCTGCCACACGTACAGTAACTGATACCTATAGAACACAGTACACTTGTGAGGTGGAAAGAAATAGTGCTGGATTTTTCTTTATACTAAAACAGTAGTTCTCAACCTTCCTAATGCCACGACCCCTTAATGCAATTCCTCATGTAGTGGAGACCCCCAACCACAGGGGCAGGGCAGCTGGGAGGGGGATGGAGGGGCCACAAAAGACTCATCGCGACCCCTCTGAAAGGTAGTTCAACCCCTAAAGGGGTCACGACCCACAGGCTGTACTAAAGCAGTACATTAGCAAGCAAAAATATGAAACCATTTTATCTGTGAGACTCAGTTACAAGTCATGTTATGCAATAATTGTTGCATGTACAGCATCAGTCATAGAATGCGGGGGAAACAGTGCACCCTTTATGAAGAAACCTGAAGATGGCCTTACTACTGTAGTAATGCCTATCAGAGTAGTATCTGAACAGAGGTGTGCCCTTGTCATAAACACGTGGCCAGAAGAGGGTGGGAGAGCTAAGAAATTGGGGCATTGTAGAAGGAGGATGTTGAGGTGAGTAGATTAAGGGGGGGGCAGCAAGCAGAGCAGGCATTTTGATGAGACACAGTGATGGGTAGAGGAGCCAAAGTTTAAGATGGGACTCAGAGGAGGCAAAATTAAGCAAAGCAGAGACTAAAAAATGATTAACAGTGAAGAGCCTGTCATTCTTTAAGAAGCTTTAAGCTTAGAGAATAAGAAAACTTAATCGGATTTCTTACTGATTTATTATAGTTTCGTTCCTGTGCATGTACACCAGACATTCATACACTCTCAGTTCTAGGCTGTCCTTTACTGCTCTGGTTGTTGTAGAATGATTTTTTTTTAAGTACATATAGATTAGCACACTAGAGATGACACTGTGTGGTTAATTGATTTAACTCTCCATTTCTAAACCTTGTTTTGTGAACAGTAACATAGATTCTGTCTCCTAGTGGAACATTTCCCGGAGATAGGCTCATGACGTGGAATCCTGAGGTAAGGCAACCCTGCTTTTCTCACCAGCTGAGGTTTGGCATTGCAGCAAACAGTTCTGGAACAGTTTTTACTGCTCCACAGCTACTGGAGAGGCAGCTCTGTGGTGTGTGGATTCACTATGCCAGAGCATGCCCGGCCGTCCTGATTGGCCAACTGTGAACAGACCCCATTTTCCCATTCATACAGGCTTCTGTTCAGTGGTGTCAATGAATACATAATTTCCATGTGGGCTGGCGGAGAACAGTAGGTTTGTAGTGCTTCACCTACCATTATCCTTTATTCTGAACCCCTGGTACTACTGTCTTGTCATCCATTTTCATCAACAGTGGGCACCATGTAATTCTTCCTTGGAGGACTATTTCCATGCAATTGCCTTTATACTAAAACAATATGTATTAGCTCCATTCAGCCCAAATTCCCTGCTCTTGACTCCCAGCAGAGACCTTTACCATATATTCTTGGTATGGTTAATCTCATGCGGCATTGCCTTAAAGCTGAAATATGGTGTTCTTTTTCCTTTATGGTATAAGACTAATGACCAAATCCCTGCATGTGGCAGAGTGCTGTAGATGATCCTATTTATTTATAAGCTATGTTTCTGCAAGATGTATCTAAGGTAGCTCACAAAGTAGAAAATGTAACCAATTACCCAGAGCTCATAAGTGAGAAGAATGGAAAGCTCTTAACAAACCCTGCTGAAGATGGGTTACAGTGAGACACTTATGTTTATATATGAGTACTAAAAATTCAGGAGAAAAACTGTTCTGTTAAGTTTTAAAATTTCTCATTGCAGTTGTGTAATACTAAAAAAGTTATATTACTTTGGGAAGCTTGGCAAGTCGCACCAGAAACTGAACACTTTCATGAAATAAGTCTTGGAAGGCTATCTGGAGAAAAAAAGGTCCTGGGCCTTTTTGCTCTGGCATTATTCTGGAATGTGTTCTGGAATAGAGGTCTGTGGTGAGACTTACCATAGTCTGCATTAGCATGTGGAACACAGACCCCTGTTCTAAGATACATTTGAGAAATGACTGTGTGGAAAGGGCCCCTGTCCCTTATCTAAATAACCAGCAAATCTCATTAGAAGGGTTCAAGAATGAATCAAAACCTGGAATTTACAATGTTCTTGAATGTTTTTAGCCCTATCTGTAGTATGACAGAGTAGAGCTATAGTGCCATGAAAATGTATGCTTGATTTATTCTGCAGCTTTCAAATGATAATTTCATTTATGGAAGGAAACATGTTACCTAACACTTATATCACCCAAGTAAAAATATAATTGTTACTCAGACAACCAAATTTAATTGATAATTAGGTTCAATCAGACTAGGCACACGCAGACTTGATTACTGCCAACCCCACTGAATCCAATCATCACTTAAATGGAACATTTGTAGCAATGTGGAGTAGGCTAAAAGGTCTCAACGAGTAACATACTATGTCACAATTTTTTAAAAAAAATTCAGATGAGGTGAGAAAGAAAGTTACTAAGAGTCTGGAACTCCAGCAAAACACAGAGCCAAATGAGAAAACAGTGGTGGCTTATCCCAGACATGATCTGTCTACCAAAATTTATCCAAGAGCACATCAAAAACTCAGCCAGGAAGTCACAAAAGAACTCAGATGAACATCTGAGGAACTGCAGGTCTTGCTTGTCTCAGATAAGGTTAGCATTCATGATTCCACCATTAGAAAGATACTGGGCAGAAATGGCTTCCATGGGACACTTGGGAGGTGAAAACCACTGCTAACCAATAAGAACCTAACATCTTCTCTCACAATTGACAAAAGAAATCTTGATGACCCCCAAGCCTTTTGGGATAATGTTCTGCCCACTTAGTTGAAGAGAGCTTTTTGGAAGATGTATTCCCTGGCATAAAGCTATCTCAACATTCTACGAGAATATCATAGCAACAGGCAAAATGGTAGTAGTGTAATAGTGTAGGGTGCTTTGCTTCTTCAGGATCTGGGCAATTTGCCATAATTGATGGAACCATGATTTTTGCTCTCTCCCAGAAAATCATGAAGAAGAATGTCTGGTAAGCAGCCCAACACAAGTCCCTCAAGCCAAAAAACCCCCAAGTAATATAACCAAAAAAACAAACAAACCCCTTTGTTTGTTTTTTTGGAAGAATGTCTGGTCGTCAGTTTGTGATCTGAAATTCAGGTGCAGTTAAGTTATGCAACAAGAACTGAAGTAAACAAGAGCAAATGCACCTCTGAATGGTTCAAAAGAAGTACAGTTAAAATTTTGAAGTGCCCTAGTCTACATCCTGACTTGAACCCCATTGGGATGTTGTGGCAAGACCTTAAAATGGGCAGTTCATGTTCCAAAGTCCTCCAACGTGGCTGAATTAAACCAATTCTATAAAGAAGAGTGGTCAAAACTCCTCTACAGCAATGTGAGCAATCCAATTTATCTGAATTATTTGGTTGCAGCTGTAATTGTTAAAGGTTGCACAACCAGGTATTGTACATCGGGGGCAATTACTTTTTCAATTGTTGATAGGTGTTGTGTGTTATTTTTCTTTCAGTAAATGAAATAGCTGTATTTTTGTTTGCTTGGGATGTCTTTAGCTTATATTATAATTTTGTTTGGATATCTAAAGTAGTTCAAAATGGCAAATATGTGAATATGAGAAATATGAAGGGGTTAAATACTTTTTCACAGCACTATATGGCAGTAAAGGCAGATCCTGTTTTCAAAGGCTCCCTCTAAAGATGAAATAAATGGTAGATGGAATAAAATTGAAAGGAGACCCCGACACTGCACATGTAACTGAAAATCTTATTTGGAAGAAACACTCTATTGGACATAGTGGCCTGTGCAAGACAAACTGGTGATTTTGTTTTCTAGCCTTCTTCCTGAGATGTGTCCTTGAAATTTTCTCCACACTGAATCAAATTTGCTACTAAGTATATTGTAAATGTACCTTGTACTTTTACTTGCACACTGAAGCACATTGATCTATTAAATAAAAATGGCAATGGATTTGCGTTGGCCTGATTTGAGAAATTCATAGTACTAGCTGCTCTATTTTATGGCAGTGGGATTTCTAGTCACACAGCTCCTGAAAATTGGGACACTTATATTTAGGTGCTTAATTATGGATTGCTGTGTGACATTTTCGTAATTTAAGATTGATCATTTTGTTCACCATGAATACTGATGTCAAAATACATTTGCTATACGTTTATGGGCACCGCCTTCCAGAAGGACATTGACAGGTTGGAACAGGTTCACAAGAGGTCAACAAAAATTATACGGAGACTTTCGAATATGCCCTAAATGGAAAGATCATGAGAACTTGGTATTTTCAGCCTAGCAAACATCAAAGGGAGACATGATATCAGCATTCAGTTACATTAAAGAATGTTTTTCAGAAGAAAATCAAGAACTGGTAACCAGATTGCATGTACTAGAGCCAGAAATAGTGGGTACAGGTTGTAACTTTCTAAATTCAACATGAATACATGGAAAATTTTCATGATAGTTCTGTATAACAGTCTGTCTATGGAGGTTTTCAGGGAGAGGCTGGACAGTCATTTCTCAACAATGGTTTATTTTGCTTTTTTGAACATTTCAACTATAAATGATATATTCCTCCAAGATTTCTTTTCTGAAATAGGCTCCACTTTGCAAAAGATGGATCATTGTCCAGAAATACTGTGGTTCTGGCGTGATGGGCATAGCTGGATGTTTCATGTGCCCCAGTCTCCACTGCTAATGCTCACAAATGATGGCAGCAGCAGTGGAGGGTATCATTTGACTAATTTGGGATAAATGAGATGGGCCACTTGGCTTTAGTTAAGAGTTCATATTGTTGGACCAATATATCTCAGCCAATATGCTGGCAGAAGCTGATGAAAGAAAACTCCTATGGTCTCCAGAATCACTCCTGGTCACTGACAGTGCTGGCTTGGCATGATGGAAGTTGCAGTACACCCTGGCTGAGACATTTCCTTAAATGCTTTAGCAGCATTAACCAACCGAAGCAAAAACTATGTATTGGTAGGTAAGACTACAAGGGTAGAGTGAAGGAAAGTTAGTTGTTAGTAAAATTAATATTAATTTTAGATATCGCATGCCACAATTGAGTTTTTCTCATGCTACATGGACCACATTTTTAGTTTTCTGGTTGTGATAAAAAATGCCCTACTACAATTTTGAGGCAATAAGGACAATATGTCATTTTGACAGAGAAATAAAAAAAAGTATTAGTCAACAGAACATTTTTCACTTATGCTGTAAACACACAGATCTTCCTTCACAAATATTTAAAGAATTGCTTCCTTCTTTCTGCTAAAGTATGAGAAGACAAACCAATGTTTTTGTTATCAAAGTTCAATCATTTTGCATTTCATAATTGTGCATTGTGGCAGATATTCAAATTTCTCTTCTGAGGTTTTTGCAGAACTGTGTGTTTCCATTGCAAAGGGCAATTAGAGGTGAGTGAGAAGGTGAAGAATTAGATTGCTGTGTTTGAAGTGGAATTGTCAAAATGGACCTTCTGACCTGGCTAAGCCTCTTAATGCGTTAAGCCTTTTGTCATCTAGAGACACTCCTAATTTAGTACAATTTTCAGAAATGAAGCCAGGCTCTTGGTTGTTGGAGACAACTTCTCTCTAAAATAATATTTAGTATCACAAGTCTTTCTAAAGAAATAATTCTAACCTAAGCCTGTTTAAAAGAAGCCTCCTTTTAAACCAAGACAATTTAATACAAAACTCAGGAATATGCCAAGATTGATTTCTGTTTCCTAATACTGTGAAATGAGAGCAATTCTATTATCAAGAAACTGAAGTTTATTTAATTGATGTAATGAAAAAGAAGTGAGTGCAAGCACATATCCTATTACTTTCATTTATGCTGATATGCTTGGATGGCAGCCAATTGTATTTTTCATAATGCCAGTGCACCCTATCTAGGAAAATTAAGTGAAGTAACTGAAAACAATTGAATGTGATGTACAGTCTTATATAGTTACTAAGAACTAGATGTGTTCTCTCCAATTTATTCATGAATATAGCCCTGTAATTTCAGTCATGATAAACATACTCCATTAATTGCATTTGGAGTGGTTAGATGCATTTTTGCAACGAAAGAGATTTTCCACTTGTCTCTGGTAGGGAAAGGAGCTTTGATGCATAGCAGTTACATGAATTTATCTGTGTCAAACATAATTGCATTGTGGATGTTCTACAAAGGCAGGTTAGTGTTCTTATTTAGTGGTTAATAAATAACAGAATATGGGAAATAGACAAACTAGACGCCAGCAGTCTTAGTATATTAAATTTAATTACAGATTACACAGAATGATGTAAAAACAGCAGTTTGCTAGAATTATAATATTTCGCAAAGTGTGGAAATAGTTTTAGAAAATGGATTGTCATATTCTCTGACACAGCAGCATTAGTTTATTTTAAAGTTATAATGAATAACATGAGGCAAACACAGGTTGATAATCTTACTTGCCTTTTGAATTATTGTACTTTGTTTATTGTCCTTCAGTTCGTCTTGTAAGGGATGTTTGTCAAGTTATTAAGGTAGCTTTAAAAAAAAATCCTGAAATTCAGGGACTCTGTACCCTGAGATACCTGCGATATTGGTATGGGAATTTAGGGAAAGAGGAAAGCTTTGAAATGGATAGCTTTTGGAGAACTTGCACTATTAATGAAAACTACAATGCTGCTAAGTTCTCTAACACCAATGCTTGGATAGCACAAGCTTCAGACTCTTTCCCTAATAACTGAAATGTTGCACCTTGTCAAATTTGCAACTAGCAGACTTCTCTTTTTCATTATTCCTTGATATCCCTCAATAATTCCTAAGGCAGGGACAGCCTTTTTGGCAAGTGTGCCACAAATCAAGCTTTAAGGTTTAAATAAGTGTCATTTCAGTGTGCCATATAACAAACATATATAAGTATACGTCCCGTCCATGCCTTAGGATGGCTTTTACCACAGGTGCCTGACTGAACAAAGAAGCGACAGCTCATCTCTGAAGACACATGGAAGAATGTTGGTCATGACTGGAGAACCAGAGGCTCCCTCTATGCTGCTATTACAATTATTCAGCATGTCTGAAGGACCTGATGGACGTTGGAGTCCAATAGCAAACATAAAGCTACAGGATGCCCCAGTCATGGTCCAACCCTCAGCCAGGCCCTAAGTCTCTAGCTACTGTCCACATGTGCCACAAATATGCTGAAAGCAGCACAGTTCAACCACCCTTGTACTAAGTATTACATTGAAAAACACATCATTGATTCTGTGTTTCTCTCTGCTGCCATCAAGGAGGATTAAATAATGTTCATATCTGCTGCAGCCAAAGCAGCAAATGTCAAAGGACAGAACAAGCCAAAAATAGTTTTAGGTCACATCTCCATGGTGGGGCCCAGATCCCTTTGATCACTCCTTATGGCAGACAGTCTCTATGCCTCTCCACTGCAGAGGCATCTGGGAAGATACTGCAGTAGCCTTGGGGCCCATCAAAGGTGCCTAAAGCTCAGTGCATGAGGAAAAAAGCCTGGGGTTTTTCCTTGTACACTGATGAGACCCTATGGTGCAGGAAAATGGCCACCACCAGCTCAACTGGCTGCAGCAGCTGCACACAGAGGCTAGGTACAGGCACAGGTGCACCTTCTAAGGTGGTTCACCAGAAAAAATAGGGAAGGGGAGCTGCCTCAGCAGACTGCTATGAAGCTCTGGTGAAGCCACTATGGTCGAGGCACCAGCCCAAGTGTTTGCTGCCACATCAGTGGAGCCACAGCCTCAGTGCTGAAAGCATCCACCTTTTACCACAAAAAAACCTTTAGAGTGTACTTCTTTTTAAAATGAATCAACAGACTGGCCCAAACATAACACATTCTCTTTATCAATCTTATTGTTACAAAAACTGTACATTACAAACAGTATAGAAACAAGCTGAAAAGAATGTGCCACATATCTTGGCTAATTATCCTATCTGCAGGTTTAAATTTACAAGATATAAAAGAAAATAAAGCCTATTCCCTTATAGTGCACAGTTATTTTGTTTTATTTTTAAAGATATATATATATATATCACTAGTTAAGAAGAAGTGATGGAAAAGGCTCTAATTTTCACCAGCACAAAGAATAAGAGCAAGTTCTGTTCGGTAAAGTTTTCCTCCGTCAGACAAGGCCATGATGTTTTTCTTGTATGTTGCAAGGTTGCTAATGTCTAATACCTGTTTCAATGAAAAAATATTTGCTTATAACCCAGTATGTATATATACAGTCTTAGCACCTGTTCGAATAAGGATGAAAATAAAGATTTGAATTTGAAATGTTTGCCTTCTGATAGATGAAAAATGTCCTTTTGCCCACAAATAGATACTGGGGTATCTTGCAAGAAAAATAACCTTTTTTTTTCAGTTTCCTCCCTCTGTTTGAGGGAATGTCTCACAGGTCAAAACCTAGACCCACCCCATTCTATGAGATTCTTGCACTGTGTAGGACTTTAATAGCAGTGATCCCGTTGCAGTTTTGGGTTGTTACACTGCATTCCACAGTTCTTCTGTCAACCTCAGCCTTCAGAGGATCCAGAAGTCAGATCCTCTGAAGATGGATAACATAGCTACATCCAAAAGCTTAGGTTCACAAAACAACTATGGAATGTGGCATAGCAATCCAAAAACTGCAACAGTGAGATTGTAACCAGTCATGAAAGCCTGCATTCTACCATGCCATTGATGTCACCCCCTGTTCTTGCTGCACCATGAAGCTTAAATATATTAGATTTCAAAACAATTGTCTTAACTGGCTAGATGATGAGAAGGCAAAGGAGTTGTTTGCACAATAGCATTTCTGAATAGGGATGTGCATGAATAGGTTTTTTGACATTTGATTTGTGACAAATCAAATGTTAGAAAATCCGTATTTGTTTGAATAGATCTCCTTCAAATGTGGTAAGCTTCTATTCAATACAAGTACATATCTGATATGAATTAATACATATCCAATAAGTATCCTGTATAAATCCATGCTCTGAAAGCATCAAATCTGACCGGAATTCACTATGAATCCGTTCTTGATTCATATAGAATGCAATTTGGATCTGTTGCAGATGTGTGGCACAGCTGCTTTCCCAACTCCCCAGTTTAATGGATGTCCGAACTATTTGTATGAATGCCTGAAACATCCGTACGAAAGTCCAAAACATTCGTATTTGTACAAATGTTAATGTATGAATGCCACAGCATTCGATTCATGTCCAAATTTGGATGAATTCACATGAAGAACATTATGAATATTTGTGCACATCCCTATTCCCAAAGCATCACAGAAGCAGCCCCCAAAATGTCGATCATACAGGCCGCAATACAGTCATGGAATCCAGTTGACACAATAATAGCCCCATGTACTATTTGTATACCATTGATCCGGGCTTCACTCCTGGTGACTACATGGGCATATCAATGCAGTTTTCTTAGCAAGTGGCTTACTGTAAAGGTGTAGCTTGCCTTTACCATCTTCTGGAGAGAGGACCTGTAGCCCTATGCTTCCTAGATATTTGCTCCAACACTGAGCTATAGCCACTCCCACCAATTTTGCTACATACCACTTTTTCTGCATGCACTGCAAAACAAACACAGCTCCACTTTAAATGCACTCCTACTAGAAATTAAGAATTACCGTTTTGTTCTTTTCACAGAGATCTTTAAGCAAAGCATCTAATTCATTTTCATCTATGTAGCCATTCCCATCCTGAAAAGAAAAGACGGCGTGAGTACTTCTCATGTTCATTTCAGCAGCTTGTAGTTGATTTAAATAGTTGTGCATAAAGTGTAAGCCCTTTTTAAAAAGAGGGTTGTCTACTTACTGAATCAAATGTATCAAAAGCTTTATTGAATTCCTTTCCACACATTTTGACATTCTAACATTCAAAATAAAAACAGAAATTAGAACAATGATTCTTGAGATCACCATAACTATAATATATCCAATATAAGTTCAGATGGTAACTGTTGAATTTTGCCTACCTGGAACTTAAGGAGAAAGTTTTCCTGTACTGGAAGTAATCTGGTGGAAGGATAAAAGAAAGCAGAAAAACACAAGGCAAGTTAAAAATGATTATTGAGTGATCATAGTAGAAACTTATTGTGCACACAGAGTACAGAAATATATTTTTGCTCAGTTACATAGAGAGAGATGATTATCTCAACAGATGCTGAGAAACAGCATACTAAAATGAGGTGTGAAATACTAGCACTGGACGGGCAGGGCAGACCTTCCTAGACAAACCTTTTATTAAAAGGTTGTTTTCTCTGCATACTCTTTGTACAACAGAAGATGTAACTTCTTAAATAAAAAATACAAATGAGTATGAAATTAACCTGCATCTCAGACACCCCTGCCCATGCACTGCCCTTTTGCATTTCATAGACATAAGTATTCACACAGCGTTATGAAATAACTTTTCTCATCTTGTGTTTACTGAGTTCACTGGTGCCAGTCTCCACTTCTTCCTTTTCTAGAAATATACGTACCTGGCCATTTCGGTCAGTTCTAGCTTTCCATCATTATTTTCATCAAACATCTTGAGCTGAAAGGTTATTGAGAAAGTTGTATGAATGCTTCTGGCAAGTTCAGCAAAGAATAAAAATGCTTCATTTCAAATCCATTTTTCTTTCTTTCTTTCTTTCTTTCTTTCTTTCTTTCTTTCTCTCTCTCTCTTTCTCTGTCTCCCTCTCCCTGTTCTTTTTATAATATGCCAGTTTATTCAAATTAAATTATCATTGATTTGGACACCCAAGATAGAGAGCTGCCTACTTTACATGAGCAATGAAAGTGGCTTTGTTTCACAACATTTAAAAAGGAAAATGCTTTCAACATGCTCTTATTCTGTGGCTGAACTTAAAACTGCATTTACTGTGTTTCATGCATGGAAAAATATGGTTTAAGGTCTTGATTCTTGCAAGTCCCCTGAAAATCTGTTTGGATAAGCTAGGGTGAATTCCCATTACAAGCTTAAAATGGTTTTGAAATGGTTTCGATCCTCGCAGTCTGCACATCATGTTGGCTTAACACACTTTCCACGTGTTAAATCGCCCCAAAGCATTGTAAATGTTAACACTCATTTCAACAGGTCTCACTCCAGTTCGTGCATTTGAAACATTTTACATTTCTTACTGTGGGAACGGTACAGTTTTAGTGGGATGAGAATGCATGTTTAGGGTTTCCCTCCCCCAATAGCTTGCTTCCAAAAATAGTGATTTCACTGTAAAAATCCACCCCTTACAGCAGCCGCTACACTGTAGCAATCCACCCACTTCACACCTGATAACAATGTTGCAATTTTGCACAATTCTGAAAGTTCTGACCTTTAAAAAGGGAAAAGACAGGAAAGCAGCTGCAGGTTCTGGGAGATGTGTGAATGTTTTTAAGGCTGTGGCGGTGGGCTGGCGAAGGGGGCTTGAGTTGCCCCTGCTGCTGTGTGCCCTGCTGTGTGCCATGGGGAGAGGAGGGGAAAGAATCGCTGGCTGCCCGGTGCCGTTTTTCCTCCATCCAGGCAAACAGCAGCCACCCAGCCACCCAGCTAGGCTCTGTGAAGGGTTCCCTTATGGGTGGCACGTTCATGCCAGGAGGAAGTGGGCAGGGCAGCCCCGAAAAGCGGCTTTTAGAAAGTAGCCACTTGAGTCCCGCCTTGAGTCACGTACGCCACGTATGATCCTCATAATCCGGATCGAACTCAATTAAGTTGAAAGTAATGGGATCAGGCAAATTCGCATTTGCATCCGGTTCTATTATTTCAGTTTAGGAAACCATATTAAGCTTGTAATGGGAATGCGGCCCTAGAGAAATGTCAAGTAGGTGGGATGAAAGACTGTCAAGTTCACTGGAGAGTATTTTGGATTTAACCACTGTTTGATTTTTAATAGATGATATTATTTTTGTTTTATTGCCAAGAACAATAGAACAAAACAAGCAATGCACAATATGACAGTGAGGTCAAAATTATGTAAGTAATAATGGAAATGAACATTGTGAGATGAGTTTGCTGGTCTGCTTATTTTCTCTTGTAACAAAATCAGGCATTTTCAGGAGCTGGTCTCACATAAACGGATCAATATTGTAGGTCTGCAAAAAAAAAAATTCCTCTGATACAAGATGAAGATTATCAGGGGACAGGAAAAGTTGTTCTTTGCTGTCCATATGCTGAGATAGGATTGTAAGAGCCACACTAGTGGACAGTCGCTATTTCTGGTGGCACTATGTGTTCTGATCTGCAGTGGCTGCTGGAACCAGCTTCTGGCTTGGGGTTCAGTCACTTTCTGCCTGTTTGTAACATGCCAAAAAGCACACTGTCACTTCAGACCTGATGCTTTTAGCCTATTCATAAGTGCTCTTTAAGTGGAATAGGGATGTACCATCTATCCGGTACTTGCTCTGGACTGCACCATTCTGTAGATAGTAAATACCTATTCTGGGATACAATCCAGAATAAGGCCCAGTTCAGAAAGGGCCTTCAATGGTGACCATGTACTAAATTCATCATGGAAACCAAACCACTCTCTGTCATCAAAATACTCCTAATTTTCAACGTGCCTATTTTTCCAGTTTTTTAGAAACTCTACAGGACATTATATGGTGGTCATGTAATGAACTCTATAGGAATAAACAAAGGCTATAGTATCTTCTGCATCTAGTAAATCTAATTTCAGAGTTTTGTTCATGAAGTTATTCGTATTCCTCTTTCATTAACCTGTATCTTTGAAGGCTGTATAGCCAGTTTTGCTCAAAGTTTAAAGAAAGGTTAATAAGGTAAAAACAGTATTCTGTCTCAGCACAGGGGGAATAAATGCCTCAATGAAACTGTGTATTACTCTTACCATTATATCCGTGTACTCAGATAGCTTTGAATCATCAATCTGTTTGTTTGCTTTCTGTAACAAGTCTTTCAAAAAACTCTAGAACAGAATTAGTACAAATGAGAGGTGTCAAAAAGTATTATGCAACTTGGTTGTCATAGAGATGATTTTTTTTCTTTTTCAGTTCATTATCATGTAGAATTGTGTAAAGCAAGTGTTCTATTTCCTATTAAAATGTACAAGCTGCAACTACAGCCACATTTACCTAGATAAACAATATTCGTACCATGAAAGAAATACTAGGTAAGCAGGTTCTCCAACTCAGCCTCCAAAATTTCCCCATTCTTTTAATTTTCTGCTATAATTTCGATTCATAGATATATTAGAACTTGTTTACTGCTCTGCACAGTTTAATGCTAGTCACATTTTTAGTCTGGTTTGCTCTTCAAAGACATTCCATAATTGCATGTTTTCTATAATTACTTCAAAGATAGATTTCATAATTGCTAGTTTCCAATAATTACTTCAAAGCCAGATTCCATAACTGCTGTTCAGTTTTTGATAGTAAATATGAAAAGGAAGAAAGCAGTATGCTGCTGTGATGGCATTTAAGAAAACACTTTCTGATTTGTGGAATGACAACTGCCTTCTCAAACGATCAGTCAGCTGTCCTAGTTTAGAATGACATTTAAACATTTTCATTAAAAGCTTGAGAAGTGTTTGGAAGCAAGGCACATCTGTTATAACCTCTTAATATCAGACTTTGAACTATAGCTGCTTTTTAGTTTTTGGATCAGATTTTTTAGCTTGTATTAATGCGTAGGAGAAGGAACTTATGAAGTGGACACTTATGGCAAAGCACTGTTGGGTTTAGGGGCCTGTTCAAACTAGGTTATATTATGGAATATATCTCAGAATTGGGGTCTATTGCCCACATATTAATGTATACTCTTGCAGGACTCACTTGAGGCCTGCCATAGTCTGCATTAGCATATGGACAGCAGGTCTCTGTTCCAGGATATATTCCAGAATGAAGCCAAGTGTGAACAGGCTCTAGGTACTGTGCGCACCATGGGAGAATGGTGTACTCCAATGGAAATCGCCTCTGGGATGGCTGTGCTCCTTTTAATAGGAGTTCCTTTCCATCTATTTTAGGTACTGTCACACATTTTATGTATGCTGATTACTTACTCTGTTCCACTACTACCCCCCCCCCCCCCCGGCCATTACCTTCAAGTCTCAGGAAGGAGGAGATAATTTCTTACCTTTAGCTCCTCAGCATCAATAAAGCCGCTATGGTCACTATCGTATTTTCTCCATGTCTAGAATTGAGAAATTAGCTATTAAAAACATGAACTTCCAAAACAAAGGTGGGATATCTGGTTATGTCTAGGGAATTTATGAAGAGCAAGGTTTGCACAGATTTACCTGCATGAAATCTTCACTAGATTTCAGCTGCTGACACCGAAAGAATAAGAGGAAGTTCTCTTCTGTTGGTAGTATCTGAGCAAGCTGTAAAAGATTAAGTCCAGATTTGCACTTAAATTCACTTTGCAGTAAATTTTTGAAAAATACAGGAACTATATTAAAGCTTCAAGAAAAAGCAAGCCAATGTAGGGTCAAATAAAATAGATATCATTAGTCAATATTTTTTTCTATGCATACTACATAAGCATTAGTTGAAATCATCTGAAATGTTGAATGTTTTGTGCTATACAAGGGATAAATGAACCAAACTTAAGCTATGGGAAAATTTCACAATGGAAAAGGAAGCTTTTAGATCCAATCTGGATTGTTTACAACTTTTGTCCTGGTGCATTTCTTGTTCCACCACTCACCAAATATTATCTAGAATATAAGGTTTTCAGGTTGATCTTCCATCTTAATATCTTTCCATCAGCTTTTCCACACCCACCCACCCGCCCATCTAATATCTTTTTAAAAAAAATCAAAACATACAAAAACCCTAACATCTTACTTGCCACAACTGGACACCCATGGAAAACACACAATCAGTGCATGAGCGCAATAGCTCTTCCACTCTTATAATCTAGCAATAGGAATTCAGATCTTTCAAAAGGAATGCAAGTTCAAATTAAGAAAAACCATTATCCTTTCCAAAGTAATATAGCCTGAATTCTAAGCAAAGGAAAGAGATTCAAAACCTTTGATTTAAAGAGACTGCAGTATATTCCCTCTAATGTATTATACTAGCAAGATTCAGATTTCAATAGTAGGGGGATATCCGGGAGAATTAAAGGAAAGCTCCTACACTGCCAGCTCACTGGCATCATCAGCATAGATCTTGACAGTGCAGATGGCCCTGTGAGCTTCCTTTGGACTTTACAGAAGATTCTCAGTTCCATTATTCAATACATACATCAAAAAAGCAAGAGGCAGTGGTATCCATGATTTGTCCAACATGCCAGATGTGTCCATGGGATCATAAAAGGTTGTTGATGATTTATTTAAATTGCAGGGCTGGATGGATCACCAAGATGGAGGATTATGTTTTCCTATGCTTTTCTTTCTTGCTTTGTAAAAATAATGCTTCATGCCCCCAAAGATGTGCAGTCTAGTGACTAGTCCTCAGGTGAGACTCAGTGCAGTAGCCTAGTCCTCAGGTGAGTAGGCTAAAAAAAATTCAGCCAAGAGTAAGACGGAAGGAAATAGACAGTACTATACTCTTATAGTAGAATTCATTTTCTCCTCCCTTCACCTTCAGGATCAGATGCCAAATTGACCTTCTGAAACTTTGGCCTGAGCTTTGGACTTAAAACTCTGGCAGTTCTTTTGACCTTACCATTTGTCCCAGCCTCAAGTTCATTTCCTCGCTTATTGCCTTTGCTCAGGCTTTCTGTCTGCTGTCCACTGGGACCTTAACTGTCCCAGGCTTGCATCTCCTAATCCAGAGGCTCTTGCTTTAACACATTTAGAAGAGCTAGAAATAGAATGTCTGTGTCTTCAGGGTTGTCATTGCGAAGGGTTTGCTGTAAACCTGACTTGAAACGCATAATATCAATCTACTCTTGTGCTTTTAAAAAGAACATTCAGTTGCATGTTTTGGTAAGAAACACTGAGTGCCAGATAGTGAAGTATATTTAGTATTTTAATAAATAAAAATAACTTGAAGGCTCAGTAAAATATCTCTAGGAAAATGTGAAATGAAGGGCAATTTTGCACATGAGATTCTGAGGAACTAACATTTTACCGCTGACAATTTACATTATGGTAGCTTAGAGCTACATTCCAGTGACTCATATGAGTTGGTTGGCTATTTAAAGGGGAGTTCTAGATTGGCTTCAAATTAGATCAGGCTGGATTTACATTCTTCCCAGATTCCACATGTAAAGCAAGTCAAAGCACTGCTACAGCAGAATATTACTTTGGAAAATGCCCTATTAAAAATATTAAAAGAATAACCTTTAGAAAAGCCAAACTTTTAATCTGTATTTTGAAAACCTGCTGCTAGCAAACATAGGCAGGAAAAGTCTGGGGGGAAATGTGCATTTAATAAGAATAGACTGTGGCAAGTTCAAGCTCTTTGGCTTATCAGAGCTTAATTCCGTTAGACAGCAGCTGGCCCCCTATCAAATAAAGCTGAAATGGGGACCATATCCACATGGGTGACAGAAGATGCCTGGTGAAGGCCTGAGGGGGATTCCGCCTGAATGCCAACAACATCCATGGGTATATACCACTCTGCTGCCAAGTGCCCTCCACTGCATCCGAGGGAGCTCATCGCCTTCAGCTGCCCCTGCTGCCCATGTAATTACATGGCAGCAGGACGATTGACCTACCAGCGTCGTAATCCAGCCAGACGGATTTTCCATCATGCTGAAAATGGCCACTTTCCAAGGCCAGTTCTGGCGTAACAGAAAATCCCTCCATGCTGCATGTTTGAAGCTAGAGAACACTCATTCCCCAGACACAAAAAAGGCACAGGGATGAGGTCCACAGGATGTAGACACAATGTGCCTTGCACCTGCAATAGGAGCAAACACTTTCTCAGTGACCCGCTGTTATGCAGATACTGCCAAGAAGACTGATGAGTTTTTATCATAATTCAGCTCTTGTCATGCTCATGTTCAGTGCTCACGATGGGAACTTGTTGTCAGGCTGCCAAAGGAAAACCACAAGACTATTTGTTTAAAAAGATGAACAGTGATTTATTTCAGCTCAGCATTAAGGCATTTCTTGTTGGGAGCAACTTGGAACAGAAAGCCCAGCATATTTATATGTTTCATAGCTGGGCGGGGTTTGGCCTTCAACCAATAAACAATAACTATTTTTCAAAACCCAGTTTAAACTTGGAGCCAAAATGTATCACTTGACCCGAGCAGGGAGGGGGGAGTCAACTGTCACTTCCAAAACAACAGGCAGCTACTATATACATATATATAGAATCACATAGGTGGCAGAGATCTTACACTCAAATATTATGGCAGGCAGCTAGCCCTGCCTGACACTTGTGGTCCATCATCTTCTGAACAGAAGACATCCCAGCTCCCACTGTAGGGAACCTATTGTTGGGAGGTTTTTGAGCCCTTTGATTGCCTGTTCTGTTTTGTTGACCTGCTTTTTCACTAAGTAAGCAAACCATGAGACTGGCAAGGAGAACACACAATACCTGCACACCTTGTTCCTCTTCTAAAAGTCAGTCCCAGATTGAAAAGTAGGTGAAAGGCTGGAGGCACAGCGGTGAACAGCACCAGTACAGAAGCAGCACAGTGAAGTTCACAGTGAACAAGTGTTCAATCTAAACTCCCCCAGCCCTCAAATACTTCCTCCTGATTTAGATTAATTTGAGTAGCCTAGTTTGTTTTTCTTTACACTGCAAGCAAGTGTTGACCAACTAAATTCAAATCACATTAAAGCTAACAGCTTCCAAACAAGTCCCTACATTTAATGTACCAGTTGTGCAGAAGGTAATGATTAATGGAGCTGTTTCAAAAAATGCAGATCATTAGTACTGCTACACAAACATCTAGGAACATATCAGTGAATGGAAAGCTAGGGCTGTGTCTAAACAGTACAACTGGGGCACATCTGGGTTGAGGTGTGCAAACGAGCCTTCTCCAGTTACACTCCATTACCAAAGGAATTGCAAAAACACATACCAAGAGAAGGGTCTGAAATTCCATTCTAGCGTTCCTCATCAGAGAAACCTCCCTGTGTGTATGTGTGTTGCACAGGACTGGACTGGATGCCTTGGAAGGGTAAGGGATTTTGCCTGCCCTGCAGGAAGGGGCATCTTAGTCTTCTGCAATGCAAGTGGTCACTTTCAAGCCATCTAAGGAAAAAATGTTTTTTTAAAAAAGACTACCCCAGTGTGTGGTTGCAGCTTTAGACATGTTGATATGCAAGATCTAGCTGATCAGGCTGGTAGATGGGTCTGAACAAAAAGGAAATCAGTGAGAGAAATGGGAATGCATGCATAAATATCTATGCAAGTAGAATCTGCTGGTTCTTATGCAACACTGAATAATCTTTTTTTTTTCTCTCTTGCCAGTATGTTCATCGCCCATACAGCTCCTCAAATAGGACTTAAATTGACACAGTTACTAAAATATCTGTTCACAAGCCTGAATTTGATGAAGATATGGTGACAGCAGTAGCACAAAGGGTTGTTTTGCATCGCAAGACAAACTATTATATATTTAATTTTGGGATCATGGTTTGTAGTTACATGTAAGAGTTCACTTTTTTTTTCTTCAGCTGTCATTTCTTATCTTTTTTCCAGGCCCCATGATGAGTAATTCTATTCAGAGGTTCACACAATAATTTCTACTGAAGAAAAAGAATGTTATGACAAAATCACTGGATGGGTTGGTCAGGGAAATGCTGTAGACGTAGTGTATCTTGACTTCAATAAAGCATTTGACAAAGTGTCACATGCCATACTTATTGAAAAATTGATCAAATATGGGATCGACAAGACAATTGTTAGGTGGATTTGTAACTGCCTTAGTAATCACACTCAAAGTATGGTAATAAATGCCTTCAAATCCAACTGGAGGAATGTTTCAAGTAGGGTGCCACAGGGGTTCCTAACACTACGGAGCAGAAGAGGAGGATTCAAAAAAGATCTAAAGCTTGAAGAGTGGGTTGAAACTAACAGGATGATATTTAATAGGGACAAATGCAAAGTCCTACATCTTGGTAAGAAAAATGAATATAGAATGAGAGGAATCTAGCTAAGTAGTAGCACAAGTGAAAAGCATCTGGGTGTACTGGTTGATCACAAAATGAATATGAGTCAGCAGTGTGATGCAGCTGCAGAAAAGGCAAATACCATCCTAGGATGCATCAAGAGGAGTATGGAGTCTAGATCATAAGAGGTAATTATTCCTTGGTCAGACCTCATCTAGAGTTCTGTGTCCAGTTCTGGGCACCCCGACTTAAAAAAGATATTGACAAACTAGATCAAGTCCAAAGGAGGACTACAAAAATGGTTAGTGTTCTGGAAACCATGTCCTACAAGGAAAGGTTGAAGGATCCAGGAATGTTTAGCCTACAGAAGAGAAGACTGAGAGGAGACATGATAGTGGTCTTGAAGTATCTGTCACAGTGCAGAGGAATTGTCCCTATTCTCACTTGCACAAGATAGGAGGACTAGAAACAATGGTATGAAATTTCAAGGGAGTCAATACAGATTAGGTTATTAGGAAAAACTTCCTGACAACAAGGGCAATCAGTCAATGGAATAGGTTGCCACAGGAGGTGGTTGATTCTCCTTCGCTGGAGGTCTTCAAGCAGAGGCTGGACCTATATCTGTCTGGGATGGTTTAGGAAATCCTGCATTGAGCAGAGGGTTGGACTTGATGACCCTAGAGTCCCTTCCAACTCTATGATTCTATGTTATTGTACCAGTTCTTCAAGAAACCATTTAAGTGAACTAAAATATCACTTTATTTGCCTGTTTCTGTTTATCTGCTATTGTCTCAATCCAACATATACTACAGTCTTTGGATGTGAACAGACATGGTTAAAGAGGCACCTCTGGAAGAATTTGCTACAGGATGAGACACATTTTACTTCTGCAAGCACCTTACATCACCTCAAGGAAGTCATCTCTTCCTCATACAGAAAATCATACGACTGAGAGCAACTCATTCTTCCAATTGCATTGTGCAGGGAGCTTCATAAGCAAAGAGGAGGGAAATCTAGCCATCTCAGCATGGAAGCAAATGTTGCCATCCAGTGATCAATCAGGCCCAGCAAACTCGGGCAGCTGGTAGCCAATGAGTGGTGAGCACTTGTTGTTAGGGAGGCATTGCCAAACTTTGACCCAAAAAGCAACATCTGAAGACATGAAGCCAGTTTATTCTTTGAACAGTGTTAATGGCTTTTTAAAAATGACTACATAAGGGGTGCATTTTCTAAAAGGGGTGGTTTTAAAAAGCCCTGTCTGATTGCACCCTTTCTAAACTGCACTTCTGTTAGACTACTTCAGACCCAAGTCATTCTCAGTAGTTTTATTTCTGAGTAAACATGCATAGGTTCACTGCTATTTGCATCCTTCCAATAAAATGGGAATTAGCAAAGTAAAAAAACATAGCATTTTCTGTTCCACTGTATTCTATTCAGAGGTTTCCCCAGTTTGCCAAATTTTTGTTAGAGTAAACCACTTCAGCACTGACTGTACAGGGCTTTTTTCAGTTAGTGTGTGCAACATTACTTGCTCTAAGCAACTTATTTAGATGACACTGCTGTAGATTAGCCATGATATTTATGCAGTATACTAGCCCATGACAACACCATTTCATTTTCCTCATCACATTTATTCTCAAAAATTACAGATTTGCTAATTCAGTTGTCACCCATATAATGCTATGACTTTGTTTCTGACATTTCCTGTCCCTGGCAGTAATGCTTGGAAAGCATTTGTTAGAGTGAAAACTTTATGCACTTTGCTATTGGTTACAACTGTGTTATATGGATGATTTCTCCCCCATAGTTTAGTAGTTAGAACAACTTAGGCCGCTTTTCAAGTGCACAATCTTACAAACGTTTTGCTCTTTGTGCAGTATGTATTCAGATGTGCAGAGAAGCATCTGGGAAATGGTGCTCAAAAACCAGGAATAAGGAGTGTAGTGCATGCAGATGGCAGGTCCATATTCCAGGATATGCAGAAAAGCCCTAGAAAAGACCTTCCTGAACTAAGATTTCAGAAGATAGTCAATTAAGTTTTAAGAATGAGAAGTAGTAGGGACAATGGAAAGTTTATACAAGACTCTGATTAGATAGTCAATCTTCCTTGTTACCTGTTATTTTATTCATGGACACAGAGAAAGGTTCTTTGACTATTATATGAACAGGATCTGAGAGAGTTCAATTCAGGGGATTGTTTTTCCTTTAACCTTAATGCTCACATTTCTTATAATGTTGCTCTTTATGCTGTGGGAGCCAAATATATAAATATGTATGAAGAAAGTTTGCTAATAGTCATAAGAATGTTTTGTGCATCTTAATAATATTTTTATATTTTTGATGCTTTCAGTTGCTCTTTTAATTTATATCCTTAATACTTACTGTTTTAATTTCAATGTTGGCTAAATACAATAATCGAACAGAATGGAATAACTTACAATCTGCTGTATAATTGCCACCTGTGGGGAAATGGACATTAAGGGGATAGCAGAGGCTCACTTAACCAATGTGACTCAATGGCACCATGGAGGTGGAGCTCAATCTACTAACGTAGTTTAATATTTCCACAGAGGACAACTTGTATTCTTACAGTTTTTTGGGCTCTCTCTAAATAAGGAGGTCTGTTGGTATCCTATTGCCTGAGCCTAAATGTATGGACACTTGAGTTGCCTGAACATCAAAATTTCATTCTTGGCTTTGCCAATCTGATCCAAAGGTGTTTAATTATGACATTTGGCACTGGGTTTGATGCAGGAGCTGCTGCCCATGCCTTAGGGACTCTGCTTTGGATTTCCTGTAAGCATTTATTCCCCCTAGCCTCTTCGGTTCCCAAGGCACATACAAGTCAGTGTGGCTATTTTGCCCATACCTGGAAAGATCCAGTGAACTTCTATGGCAGAGTGGGGATTCAAGCAGAAGGCCTTTATGCACTGGATATGCCATGAACTGAATCAGTAGGTTTGGACCACTGAGGAAAACTGTTTCAGATCACAGCATGGCATAATCCAGAACAGTGCCATCTGCATGATGATGTTGGCCCAGTCCAGCCCTCACACTGGCCAAGCCCTCACACAAGGGAACCCATTTTGGTGGCATTCTTTGATGCACTGCTTAAAAAGTTCCCCAGTAGTCCAGAAAATGGAGGTGTGCCTTCTGCACATCTCTGTGGTCCAGAGCAGCC
Organism: Aspidoscelis tigris stejnegeri; assembly: GCA_023333525.1. NCBI lineage: Eukaryota > Metazoa > Chordata > Lepidosauria > Squamata > Teiidae > Aspidoscelis > Aspidoscelis tigris. The sequence goes on along the minus strand of JALMGA010000004.1, from coordinate 31,333,044 downwards.
TGGTATGCTGATAGTCCCTGATATAAAAGACTATCAGTGATCCAAATCAGGGACTCTCTGGTCTGTATTATGCCCTGTCTCTTTAGATGGAGCTTAGTACTGGTAGGTATGGCCTCTTTGCCCCATAGTAATGTGTAGAACAATGTGTAGACCTCTGGCCATGGGGACTCCTGATATTAGTAGAAGTAAGTACAAAGAGACCTTGAGGGACTCCTGGGTTTTTATCCATTCTGCCACTAGAGAGTTAGAACAAGAAGATTATGTCAGAGGCAAAACTGTGGTATACAGTATCTTATTGTACAAGAGATTATTGTACTAGTAATTCCTATTCCCAGTTGATGGAACTTCACTAAACATTTTTGCTATCTCTGTTCTTCTGGGCCATCAAACTTAGTTTTTTTTTTAACAAAAGTTTTTTCTTTTTATTACAAAGCTTTTTCTTTTTATTACCTAGCAGTTTCTGTATGGATCCAACAATTCAAACTAGTTTTTAAAGACCTTTTCTGCTATTCACTGGGGGGGGAGAGAGATTTTCTTATAACTTAAACTGTGATATGAAACAAGCTTTGAGCATTTTTCAAGATCCTAATAGAACCAAAAATGAAATGCTACCTTTATAGCTTTGTACAGCATGGCTTTGTTCAGTTACTTTTGTGAATTTGAACTTTCTATATGTTTCACAAAGAATTCATAGATGAATCACTGTGGAGGTTTTGGCAGGAATTAACTGCAGACTCCTGAACTAGATTCTGCATGGCTTAAGCTACAACTGTGCCTCCAGATATTCATGATGCCCTTTTATAAGAGGGATGTTAAAACATTTCCCAGGCCAAGAGAAAGGTTTTACAAGAACAAACTGCCAATGGAACTGCTTACCACGAGGCATCGTGGCCCTTCTCCCCACTGATAGTAATCAAGAAGAGATTAGTTGTGATGGCCAAAATGGTCCTTCTATTTCTATGATTCCACAGTTTCAGTGCCATACAAATCTCACGCGGAAGCCCAGTTTGCTTTCTAAGCTGCCACTACATCACTACATCCTTGCCATTTGGTGTGTAATTGTGTATTTTTTTTAAAAAAAAAATGTGTTTATCTAGCTAGTTTGCAAATGTCCCAAAGGTCCAGAACCTTCATTTTCTGTGTCTGCTCCAAAAACAGCCTAAATTTAAATTGGGGTCGGTGTTTTCCCTTCTTCAACTGTTCACCATTTTAAAATGCTTTGCACCATGTGGTTTCAAGGTGGTGTTCAAGCCCAATTTTAAAAAGAATATACAAAAGTAAAATCAAAAGTAAATCATCATGATCATCATCCCAATACACTGAAGACACTGCTAAAAAGTCTGCCTTGAAGTAGGCCTGAATGTCTGGGTAAAAAGAAAGGTTTTAATTAGTCTCCCAACACAACTCTCTGAGATCAGCCTGCAACATTGCTCCCACCACTTCCACTTCATAGAGGCGGTTAAATGTTGCCAAAGGATTATGCAGGACTAACAGAGTTGCAATCCCTCCATTTCTCTCCCACAAGAGATCATCCTTCAGGGTGACCAAGATTGATTCTGTCCCCAAATCAGCCTGAACCCAGACTGGAATGGGTCCAGAGAATCAGTTTCTGCCAAGAGCATGTGGAAGAGACTTTCCTAGTATGTTTGCTGGACTAGTATGCCAGCTGTGCAGAATTGCCCATGGTCAGCAGTCTGTCCTAGAACTCCTCATTTGCATGCAAGGGTGCTGCTGATCTCTGGCACTGGACCTGCCCGTGCCTTAAGATCCAATAATGAGGCCCTCCTGGTTGTCCCGCCACCTTCAGTAGTGAGGTTGGTGGGCACCCGGGAGAGAGCTTTTTCAGCAGTGGCCCCGAGATTATGGAATGGCCTCCCCCTCGAGGTGTGCCATGCCCCCTCCTTGTATTTATTTAGGAGGGCCGTAAAGACATACCTGTTTGCCTCGGCCTTTGGTTAAGGATTTATTCTTCCTCCCCAGTTATAATGACATCATTTTAATGCACTACGGACTGCACGGTTTTAAATTTGTTGAATTTTAAGGTGTTTTTAAGTGTGCATCTTGTTTTATTTGTATTTCATTTTAATCTGTATCTGTTCTTAATTTGTATCTTGTTTTAATCTATTTTAACCTATTGTTACCTGCCCAGAGATCTTCGGGTATGGGGCAGGATAGAAATGTAAATAAATAAATAAATAAATAAATAAATATCCAGACATAAGGGGCACCTTACAGAGGCAGTGTGTGGCTTTTGTGCTCCTGACCTTTCTCTAATCCGCCTTTTTTTAGCACATAATGTTCAGGAGACGGTGAAAAGGCAGCCTGGAATGTGACTGATTGTACAATCTCAGAGCCTTCTCTAAGGTCCCTTCTAGACCAGCGGATAAAAATCTGCAGCTATATAAAAATTTGCAGCTTACCTGGCTGCGAAGCGATGACTCGTGGTCACCACTCCAGACGGAGGTCTACAGCTTTCTCCTCAGCAGCTGCAAGACTTCCGTGGCACGCGCGGTGAGGTACATGTCTCGTGGGATGGGGCAGCCAATGGGAGCTGAGCTGCAGTCTCAGCTTTCGTTGGCTGTTGCTGTGGAGTGAGTGCTCATGGTTCCGAAGTAGGTAAATTCGAAGTAATGGCAGCATAATGCACCACCCCTACTTAGTATCAGGTGTCAGGTGTGATGCCCACGCACTGACTGCGCATCAGAATGCACAGTATCCCCCTGTCTGGACACACCCTAAGCACTCCAAAGATGCCTCCTTTTTGCTGTGTGCAATCACAGCCTGTGCCATGCCGCCTGCTGAAGCTCGCAGCAATTATCAAGTAAGGCATGGGATGAAAGAGGTTGTGAGCCTCTGTCATAATGAATTGATTTTTCACTTTCTGATTTTGGTGACTGGGTTAAACTAGGTCTTGAATACATATGTGCTTTTAAAGCAAAATCAAGAAGATAATTTACAACATGATAAATCTCTCATCTCTTACCAGATAATTATAGTCTAGAGATGGTAAAAGTAAAGCTTTTGAAACTCTGGGTCAGTGTAAGCAGTGGCTTGAACAAATAAGCTGAAGCAGAGAGAACAAGTGCCTTGATATATGTTACCAGCTAGCCTGAGAATGATCCCTAAAAGCTAACCGAACAACCATATTCATGCACAACACCTGAATATGAGTACTGAATATGGTGTGTTTTTTCCAGGTTTCCTCTTACTCCCTCTTCAATCCTATTATCAAATCAGCAAACTTACTTTAAAATCTTGAATGAGTTTTCAGATCGAAAGACATTACCAGCAAATTTGGAGGCATGGTGCATTCCAGTCTCACTTTCAGGATGCATCTCCATTACACAGCAAAAGGCACCTTAACTAGGGCTCAGGACAGCCAGTCTCCTTTTACTGTAATGGAAACTGGCTGTCCTGGTTAAAGGCCTTTGCTGTGTAATGGAGATGAAGCCTTAGTTAGGTAAGGGCTTAGCTTTTTCTGAAGGACTGAAGACAGCACAGTAAAATCTTGCTAATAATTGCACGTCCTGTATCACTTCCCTGAAATAAGCCTCAGTGTACTCAAGTGGACTTATTCTGAGTGAAAGAAGTCTCTTTAAGTGCCACTGCTGATACTGTACCTTTGTATGAATTTGTTTTTTGCTGTTTTTAAATGAAACTCATTTTCACACAATATGCCCTATCACGTGTTATTCTGTGCTAGGTCATCTGAACCATTCTGGGCCAAAGTAGGCCTAGGGTGGGCTAAAGTGCCTCCACATGTCAGGTGGCTCACGTGTTGGTCCAACCTTGGATGCCAGCTTCAAGGGCTGAGCCCAGCCTTCAAAGGTAGCACTCAGACTTTGAAGGCCAGGAATGAAAATTCCTGGATTTATGCTGGTTGGGCCCTTTTCAGCACACACCAATTTCCAGTGGCACTATCAGTGGTCCTTCCAGGTGTGCCACTGAAAACTGAAATCATTGCTGGGGCCTGGATGGTCTGGTGAAAGTTCACCCATGTTTCATGCTGCATAGCCATTGCACCTGTATTGTTAGCCTTACCTTCCGCTCCTGGTATTAAAGGAAATAAGCATTTTAACTGGAGTTCAGGAGCCTCAGAGTATGCAAGAAAGTAGAAATATTTGTTTGTGCAGCTCTCAAGATCTATGAAGGACTGAAAAATTTATCTGAGTTGATGAAGCCTATGTTTGGTCACAGCACCCAGTAAGTTTGGTTGATCTCAAAAGGATCACATCTGTTAACACCTATGTATGTGTGTGGACAAGTTAATGTAAGTGCACTAAACTCAGCTGGGAAGCTAATGAGTTATAGCAGCAAAATTGTAATCCTAATACTTCATTTGTTAATTATTTTACCTTTTAAAAACATTTGCACATCACTTCTTATTTAAAAAAATCTCAGAGCAGTTTACAAAATAACTTCAAACCAGTCCGATATAAATTCTGAATGTATTGTTAGTGTGTCATTGGGGCTGGTGGACTCAAGGGAGGTTTGAGATTTCCAGAGAGAGGCTTCTCCCAGCCTGGCAGTAGATGTGGACCAGGATGCCTTGAGGCAGTGTTCATACCCAGTGCAGACCCAGAGGCACATACAAATCACCAGTGCTGGAGAACTAAAAATCGGCTTCACTTTCTATCTTTGAAACATTCAGCATCATCTTTTAAAAATAAAACAAACTTGCCCACTGAGATTTTTTAAGAATAGTAACAAGAGAAATACAAAACAAAATCAAAAAATGAAAAAGTCATTACAAATGTATTAAAAATGTGTACTAAACTAGATTTTAGAAAACTTATAACTAAGGAAAATATTTAAACTGTAACTGTAACAGTAAAACAAAATCTATGGGTCTTACGGAAATTTAGATGGTGTCTCTCTCACATACTAACGCTTGTTGAGCCATACTACACTTGTTGTAGCTGTGGGATGGGAACCCCATCATATTTGACACTGAGCTGGATTCGCACCATAAAACCTCATTCAGGAATCCTGTGCATGCCCATGGCAAAGCTGCTAGTCAGTTAGCAGCAAAAGCTACTTCTAGTTAGCAGCAGAGGACTGCAGAAAGTCTGGGTTTAGTGCTTGACTTATACATGCAAAGTCAAACCATTATAAGCATTTTCAGCTGCTCGGATTTTGGGTGAAATTGTTCTCAAACTTGCTAAAGCACTGTAAATCTTGCCGCTATATCATCTCACAACTGCAGAAAAGACAAGGTTCCCAATTTTTTTCAGCTCCTCAGACTCTCTCCCTGCTTGCTATTGCTGGTTGAGAGAAAGAAGCACAGCCTTGTCAGTGAACACCGCTGCTATTAGGAACTGTTGAAGAAGTACAATAATCTCTTTCTCCCCTTATCCCTTTTTCCAGTGGTTGTGAATGGTAAATAGATATACCTAGCTTAAGACTTGGCATAGATGGGAAATTTCAGTCGTGGTTGCTGCTCTTATTACTATCACTATTAATGATGCACAATTGTTTCAAGACAACAAACCACTGAAAATTTTCTGGTGTTTCACCATGGCTAGCTTTAGAATGAAAACATGCAAGAACACCATAAAATGTAACACATTCCTTTCTGTAAAAGATCAAAACCAAGTAACATGTTTAGAAATGGATTTCACAGCTGAGCTATAACCAACATCTTTTAAAAGGAACTATGGGACATTAAACACAATCTTACCTCTACTATTCCTATTTTCCCATCAGAACTCTGAGAAAATTGGTCCACAAACGTTTTCATTTCAGGGGTTAGGTCCTATAAAATACAATATGGTGATTATTACTTGAAAAACACACACAGAGGAGCAGAGATCATAATCTCCCCCAACACAGTCGTAGATCACTGATAGAGATCATCAATCTTTTTATTTTAAAAATCATAATTACAGACTCATATTTTATTTTCTATCTATTATTTATTGATTCATCCACAGTGTCTGAAAAGCATGAGATCTACTGTAAGTAGTGGGATCAAATGCCAAATTTCTCTTTTCAGATTCACATTTTTTTTCATTGTTTTTAATGCAAAGACCCATTGCTGATTGCATAAATAAAATACTCTTTAAAAAGAAAAGCAAAATTTTGACTTTTCTTAAAACAAAATAAAAACAGCCTATCCTTTTATTGGAGAACTGAAAATACAAGACAATTATTTTATATCACATCATTTTTTGTTTCTTGTCAGCCCCTGTGTTTCAGCAAAACCTTTGACAGCCAGTAGATAAGGGAAAATCACTGTTGCTGACCCAACCAATGGATAACCTGTACAGAATTCATGGTCCTTCCCGTTTAACTTGAATTTAGAGCCCGCAAAACAACTGCAGTAGCCTCATTTGTGCATCTACCACATATTTCAATAACCGTTCCTTACCATTGCTTACTTATTTCACTAAATTTGGATATTTTCTAATATCCATGCTTTATTCCAGAATATCCAAATACAGTGGAATAAGTAAGCAACATCTGGATGCAGCCTAAATTGGAACCAGCTCCCATTATCAATATGGGCACATCAATGCAGTTTTATTTGGAGATATAGAAGTGGTTTTCCATTACCATCTTCCAGGAAAGTATCAAGGATCAAACTGATTAAGAATTTGGGGAATCAAACTATTCGTAGTTTTTGATATAGTATTTAAGAAAAAAAATCATTAAGTGAATGCATGCTGAGTTACAAACAATTCCTACTGAGTTCACAGGGGCCTTTTTCCAAGGTTAATGTCCCAGGGATTTCATCCTTTGGATTTGTACAATGCAATTTTTCACACAGAAGGGAATCTGTACAATCTAACCTGAACAAAGACTTGGAGTTGCAAACATATAGTGCAAATTAACTGATCAAGTATTCTGAAAGACACCGAAGTTAAGTAAATTGTTTCTGGAAGGCATAAAATTAGCACAATTATGCAATATTTTCTTAAGTATTATTCATAATGAATAATAAACCAGTAAACATGTGAACCTCACTTAATGGGTGAACACTCATATGTCTTTTAAATGTTTGTCTTTATTCTTGCATGCATTATGCTGGAAAGCCAAAGAATTTCAAAAAGCAAAAGAGGGACCTTCTATTTTCATTATGATTTTTAAGGGTCTGAAGTAATATAGCCAAATGAAACCCTGTTTATGCTTTCATAAAAAGATATATGGATCAGATTCTAGACATACCCCTATGGTAACAACAACAACAAAAATAAGTATCTATCCTTTAGATTCATAACACTTAGTTCTTCCAAGTAAATAGATTCTTCAGTGCTGTTTTAGTATATTTCTTTGCTGCCGGTTGGGCTGTTAATGTCATAAGAATATTTCCTTGTGTGTCTTCTTACTCTTTTGAATAAACTTTTTAAAAAATATTTTAAAAATGTATGGATGAATTAAGTATAGTCTGCTTGCACAAACATACTTATCATCCCCAATTCCAACATCCCTATTTGTCAGGTCTACCTTCAGGTATTGAGGCCAAAGATCTGATAGAAGAATCTTTATGGCTTCCGTTAAACTGCTTAGAAAGCATTGCAATCAGGTAGGAAGAATTCAAAGTGTGTTCAGCTACGGGAACAGAGTCCAGCAGGCCTTTGTTAGATGGTCAGAGGATAGATCTGGCACCTTCACCATGTATTTCATTAGAGCATAACAACATAAGAGAAACCCTGCTGGATCAAGCTATATCCCATATAGACTGCCACCCTATCTCACATGATGGTCCACCAATTGCTTCTGAACCCACATCTGCTCTCAACTCTGCCCCTGTCTACAATTCACAGAATGTAGCTAGGCATCCATTCTAGTAGCCATTAAAAGCAACACACTAAAACCTTACCTCGGGGCGCTTCTAAGGCCATCTGCTGGGACTCGAGAGCAGGAGAAGGTTTGTCCTTGTCTCTGCTTGAGATGCCCATGAGCATTTGGTGGGCCACTGTGTGCGACGGGATGCTGGACTAGATGGGCTGTGGCCTGAACCAGCAAGGCTTCTCTTATGTTCTTATGTTCTCCATGAATTTGGCCAACCCTTTTTAAAGCCATCCAGACTAGTGGCCATCACCACCTTCTCAGGTAACAAATTACATAGGCCACTTCCCCTTATCAGTACTAACTTTCCTGCCTAACAGCTTCACAAGGAGAGAGAAGATATTTTCCTGATTCACTTTTCCCACACCTTGCATGATTTTATAAACTTCTATCAGGTTCGCTTTTAAATGATATATTTCAAGGCTGAATAGAACTAAATGCTGCAGCCTGTTCTCATACAGGAAGCGTGCAAACCCCCAGATCATTTGAGCTGCCCCTTCTTTGCACTTTTTCCAGTTCCACAATATCCTTTCCTGAGGTGTAGTGACCAGAATTGTACACTATCTGAAATATGCCCTCACCATAGATTTATAAAGAAGCACTATGATGCTTGTAAATTTGTTTTCTATTTATACCTTAATTATCTTTAAAACAATTTCCTTTTTTATTTTCTTATGCATTGGGTTTGGCACCTTCATTGTGCTGTCCACCAGAACTCCAGGGTCCTTTCCTGCTTCATTCCAGAAAGCTCAGCCCCATCCGTCAATAGGCATCGTTAGATTCTTTGGCTCCTTTGTACATCACTTTGCGCTTACTAACATAGAAGCTCACTTACCACTTGATTGTCCACTCTCCCACTTTCAAGAGATCTTTGCTATTTCACTACTTCTAGATCATTTATGAATAAATGGAAAAAGCAAAAGCCTGAATACTAAACTTTACGAGATTCCACTTTTTATTTCCACCCATTTTGAGAACTGCCTATTTATTACTACTCTGTTTCCTGTTCTTTGGCCTGTTACCAGTTCAAGACAGAACCTGGCCTCTTATAAGTTTATTTTAGAGCTTTGCTGAGAGACTTTGTCAAAAGCCTTTCTGAGAGGGTCCAGATAGAAAATATCAACTGGATTGCCTTTATCCATATTTCTGTTCACACTCACAAATAACTCTAGCAAGTTGGTAAGGGACAGTTTATCCTTTCAGAAGCCATGCTAATTTTCCTTCAGCAATGCTTGCTTCTCTATGTGTACGCTAATTTTATCCTTAATGATGTATTCTTTGAACACCTGGATGGAGACCAGGTGAGGCATAATGACATTTATATCTGAAATGTATTTACTAAACCATTTAAGGATCTTTTCTTATCAAGCAGCTGCAATCATATTTAATCTTAGTTGTCATTTAATAGTGAAGCATAGAATAGAACCGAAAGCATTTTCTTTAATCTTAAAAGGGAAAATTCCCTATAGACTTGCTTAAGCTAGAACAGTGATGGCGAACCTTCTGGGCTCAGTGTGTCAAAATTCACAAGAAAACCTAGCTTAACTCGGGTGCTGTGTCACATCTAGAAATATCCATAATTTTGTGATATTTGTAGCTCTAGTAAAAAAGTTATATTTTTGATATATGTATTTTATTAAAAGGAAAAACAAATAATTCTTTACATTAGTGGCTTTTGTTGCTGAATTTCATTTGCTAAATCTTCAATTGAAAGTTGGTATTTCATACACTTCAAGAACAAGCAAGCACTCCACGCCCAGGTGCCAGGGTGACCAGGTGTGTCACCCAAAAGAGCCTGGCGTGTCACCTGTGACACATGTGTCATAGGTTGGCCATCACTGAGCTAGAACCTTGCTTCCAGGAATGGAACCAGAAGGAGCCATGACACATTATTTGAAATTCTCTAGATTGTATTCACAGTAGCTTTCTAGATCTTTCTCATGCCCTATCACAAGAGCTGTTCTCTCTTCAAGGGATTGTGTAGAAAGTGCTGTATTTGAACCTAGGAGTTCAAAGCTTGAATCCTTACATGACCATGAAAGCTCACTAAATTACCTGGGCCAGTAATTCACTCTCACCTGAACCTACCTCATAGGCTACAGTAATGATAATATGAAAGAGAAGAGAATGGAAGAAATGCAGGATATAAATGCTTATAATAGCCAAACAAAATCCATTTGTGACCAGGTGAAGGTAAATGCCAAGAAACAATCAGTGGACCATTATGTGAGACTGGATGCTGGACTAGATGGGCTGTGGCCCGATTCAGCAGGGCTCCTCTTATGTTCTTAAATATTCCAAAATATAATTTGGATCAAGACAAAAATCTAACATTAGATCACAAAAGTACCATGCATTAATATCTTAAAATTGTCTTACAGATCTTATAAAAAGCTATTGTTCTATCTCTAATCTTGTCTGGACTACACTGAAAATTAATTCAAAAAATATGCACTAAGCACAGTTGTGAAAAGGAACAGCAATCCGCAATGTGAAAACTATGTAGAAGAACATAAAATTAAAAGTTACTAAAAGAGTATCCAGGGAGAAAATGAAATTATAAGATACTTCCTTGAGACAGGAACTCTCAAATCAAAGAATCAGATTTCAGGCCTCTGATAAGCTGACCTACTTCAAACAAGAAAAAAAACCCTCACATATCTATATCTGTAGATGATCTGATGAGAAAACTGAATTTTGAGGCAGTTGTTTTAGAAGAAGCCAGAAAAAACCTTGTACAAATGCAATGTCAATGAAAAACTCAACAAGAATACTTCACTTTCTGAGCATTCCAAAGTACTAGCAAGCACACAAGCAGATGCTATAAAAAGGCATAAATGATCCTGTGGGTGGCACATAAAAATGTACCTACAGGGATTTTATATATGACTTTGAGAGTGTTCTAATTTGCAAAATGGAGTTTGACACCAATGTCAAACTTCAGAGAAAAAAATGAGAAAAAGTCTTTTAAAGTGTGTTCTTTACAGCCAAAAATCTCTAAGCACTTATTAAAATAAGGGGAAATTAAAGCTTACTTTTAGGAATAATTCATGAATCTTTAATTTTCTTTGACAGATATGCTTACACTGATGCATAGGCTAGGATGAACTGAATTGAAAGCAGAAAATACAGCAGGTAAAAACTACATTGCTTCTTTTGAGAAACAATGAAATTAGATTTTTTTGTCGCAGAACTTAGATACTCCTCAAAAACATTTTAAAATTATAATCTAAATTCTGCATAAAATAGGAGACACAAGCATTCCATTATCACAGGTTATTGTTGTTTCTTCTACTATTCTGTTATGAAAATAATCTGACAGAAGCTACATAAATAGTCAACAAAAATAACTTTAGTTTTATTTCAGAGGACTCTTAATACCCCTGAGGATTGAGATATCTTTAATGGATTTGCATTTTATTTGGGTCATATGCTTTAATCTAATTCACAAGCTTGTCTTTATCTGGTTTGTTTCTTCATTACCTTTCTTAATGCATCAGCTATTTGCTTTTAATGTGTTGCTTTTAATGTTAAAATTACAAACTTTAATTAAAATGCTTGATATAGCTTTTAAAACTATCCTGAATAACTTTCTGTTTTAATTTCAAATAATCAGTTTACTAACTTTTGAATTGCCTTCCCTTTATCCCAAAAAGTTTCAGAAAATATTTTGACATCCACAATAGCACCTGCTAAAGTTTTCAGATCCTAAACCGGAACTAGCAGATGTATGTAAAGCTGATCTGCAGATCTGTTTATTGGCCACCAAGGGGCAGAAACGTATTTCAGCCATCATATTAAGCGTGCAGTCAGCTAGTTTTGAATATTCTCTTAACTATGCTGGGAAATGAAAGCAGGCGATCTTTTCTTTGGTAGGAATAAGCAGATGAGGAATGACCAAAATCTTTGCATGTCGAGCTTCCATTGCCTTTGCGTTTGCCAAGGTCAAGCATTCCTTTGACTGCGCGAGATCAGATTCACCTGCACTTCTCACAAAAAGCAGGTAGCCAAGTATGCCTAGGAGTCACCCGATGGCTCAAGTGTATCACGAGGGATTTCTTCTTTAATCAAAACGAGATAAAGAAGTGGGGGGGGGGGTTTGGAATCTCAACCTACCAAGCCTGCTTTCTTTCGCGCTTGCTGCAACTCCTGGATAAAATTCTGCAGCTCCTTTCCATCCATGTACCCATTGCCTGTAATACAAAGAGAGAGAGAGCATTGCCGTTAGGTGAAGTCTTTATCTCACTCTCTGTATCAGCTTCGTGCACTGAGGTAAGGGGAGACTTTTGCATTGCTTTTCAGCACGCTTTGGCATATTTGCATTGATCCTCTCCCCAGAGAAACCAATATTTTGTTTACATCTAGAATTTCATAAAACTAATTCTCAGATTCCCTTCTTAAATTAAAGGCGTTGGGATTTTTAGATGCTTCCCCGGAGGAAACGAGGTGATCTTTTCTCAAGCCAGTGCGGTTCTAAGGTAACCCAAGCGATTCAAAGCTGACCGAGATCCACAGCCCTCTCCAGCTGCCGCCTTAGCCAGTATTTTTCATCAAGTTTCGGGCTTACAGGCAAAAGTTCTGGCTGGTGCCGGGCGGGCAAAGTTTCTGTTTGCTGAAGAGAAGTTGGAGAGGGGGGCAGGGTAGTCACCTTTCCTTGCTTTGCGCTGTCTCCCTGCCTAGAACGCAGCTCAGCTCTCAGATCCCCCCACCCACAGTTTTGTTCCAAGCTGGGACAAGACAGAAGAAAGGGGAAAGTAGTCACCGTCAGAATCGTAATGACGCCAGATCTCGAAAAACTGGCTTGCTGAGATCTCCGTTCCTTGTAGGTAAGTCTCTACGGCCATAGCGCGTTCCTTGGGCGACGTTGATGGAAGGAAGGAAGGAGCAAGGCGGCGGCTGCGTGTCGCTCTCCGCGGTGCTGATTGTCCTCCTGGGCTTGTCCTCTCAGCTGAGTGCTCTCTATTTATCCAGTCCTCTACCCGCCCAGCCACGCCCCCTCTCCCTCCTTTCGGCTGTCTTCCCGCGTTGGTCCACCTCTTTTGCTTTTTCTTCTGTTCATAAAAAAGTGATGAGGCAAGCTCTTCCCCGGGGCTTTTTCCAAAAGGGCTGGCCCAGAATAAGCTTTCCCCAAACCACTGGGACGTCTGCTGATTGTGCGATGCTAAATGATCACCAGGATAATCCAGTACAGGCTTTTCCCTTCCTCTCTAAGTAAGAAGAAAAGTTACGGTGACCCTCTCCTGGGACCTGTTTTGGTCTGCACTAGCATGTAATGGCAGGCCCTTATTCCGGGATAAGGCTCAATGCAGAAAGGACTTCAGACAGTAGCTCTTCCTATTGCTGCTTCATGGAAACTAGAATTCCATGATATATCGTTGCTAACCCTTAAGGCTCCATATTTATAATAATCTATGGATTCACTTAACTAATTATACAGAAAATCATATCATCCAAAACAAATGACTCTATACCTACTGAGTGATCCCAATCATCTGCTTCAAGTTAATGTTTGTAAAATTGGAGATACAGTGGGTCATAGAGTTGTTATGAACAAAAATAAAGACATTTATCCATACAAAACAAAGCTATGCTTCATCTAATAAAGAATTATTGGGCTCATATGTGTATTCCTACCATCACTAATAGAAAAGATATTGTCCTTCCTCTCAAAAATCTTCCATAACCAGCTAACAGTTCTTTCAAAGGTCAAGCAGTTGCTGAAAGCCTGGAGCAAGACCCTTTCTGTCACATGCCCTTTAGATTTAGCCAATTGTTGAAAGATTCTAGTACTTAAGTGATTCACCGCTTCTTGAAATATTTGGAATCACAAGTAAAATGTTAAGCTGATGAGGTGTGGACCACGGCAATCAGATTCCTAAGGATGATAACTAAAACTAAATATTCAGTAGAATGTGGGAAATGCTTTGAACCATATGGGAAGGGAATTTGCTTTGAAGAACACCTTGGGGGATTTTGTGCCTCAGATGTTGAAATATCAGAGAGCACTATGTGCACAGCTGCTGAGTCATTATTGATTTTATTTGGGTACTTTCTCCATCTATCCCCAATTATTTCTACCAGTTAGGTCTACTTAAACTTCCATGCACACCTACAGCAACTTTTATCACACTTTGGCCACTTTTTATTACATGCATAATGGTAATAAAATGTGGATTTTATTTCTTCAAATATAGTTTCTATTATTGGTCATGTGTAAAGAAGGGGAAGCATATATAATGAAGAAGTATATCGGTTGACTGTTAACAAAAGATGTGAAAATATCTGTACATTGGAAGACTGACCATTGGCTGAGGAAACAGCTTCATTGCTGTAACCTGGCATGAGGCTTTTGGATATTGGTTGGCACAGAAATGCAAATTAATTGAATAAATAAATACATTTTTTGGGGGGGAGGAAGCAATTTAATGAAAAAAAATAAATGAAAAAAATCTTTATCAGAAATCACTAAGTATACATAAAAAAGTTTTTTTGTTTTATATCAGGACATCCATTTTTCATGTAACCATTAAGCAATGTTCATCATCCATTTTTCTGTAACCATTGAGCAATGTTTCAAGTACTGTACACTCAACATCCATGGTAACATTGCAATCAGCTAAATATTTTTTTTTCCTCAGAGGCCACAAAAGTCCCCAATAAGTTAGTTTCTTAGCTCAGTTTTGGGGATCACAATTAATAAAGTGGCATTTAAGGTTTTAAATTCATAATCATACATCCACTGATTAAAAACATCTTGATTCTCAGAGTATCAGCTAGATGCTCTGTGAATGCCCAAGAGAAGGATGCTGGCAATGTAAGAGTATAATCAAGTTTGGTAGAAGGCATTCCAGGACCAATCAGTGTACCAAAAAGATTGTTTTAAAAAAAGTTAAAGAAGTTAAAGAATGCACTAGAAGGTGAGAAAAGGATGACAGAGTTGGCATTTCCATCATTTTTATATGAAACAAGCCCCTTCCAATGAGGTGACCTTTTTATATCTGCCAAGCATATTGAATTTCCCAGCACAGTGCAGAATTTCATCTTCTAGCAGCATGTCCTAGTGGAAATTCAGCCCTGAACCAGTTTCCACTGTCAACTTACTTGTTGTTGACACTGGTAAACACCTAGTGGAAACAAATTGCTCTGAAAAACATAGTGAAAGCATTGTCTTCTCCTTATCTGTAACTAAAAAAAAAAAGCTCAGATCAATTACTAAACGGTGAAACATTCCCAGAACAAGATATCTGTCAGAAGTAGGAAATAACCCTCCCTGATTGTTTTTGCTTACTTGAGTTTTATTTGATTTGAATTTTTTTTTTAAAAAAATGCAACGTCATAATTTGTTATTGGAAATAAAGCAAGACCTGAAACTTTGGCTGCCTCCAGACGTCGGTTAATTATTCCACTATATTTGGATATTCTGGAATAAAGCATGGATATTCCAGAATGTAATCAAGGTCTGGATGCTGCCTTTCATAGTTTTAATAACAAGCCAATTTTCTGGAGATGATGTTAATTGATCTGTTGGGGGATATACTTAACGATGACAAATCTACATTCATGTGGATGCAAGGTGAATAGGATTCTTTTCTAGAGTTTCAAGTGCAGAAAAGCTTTTATAAAACTGTTTGTGTTAGCAATGAGTGGTACATTTTCTTTATTAGATCTTTTTAATATGTGGTCAATTAAAAGATGGATGGCTGTTGTCCAAAAGAGACTCCTCAAACTGAGGCTGCCTCCAGACAAGTGTAAAACTCGGGATTATCCCAGGGCTATGTTATGATTGCCACACATGTCCCTGGCAATCTCTACATAGATCCAGGATACTGGAGTATTTTCCCATAATATTGCTATTGCAAGAAAAACAACTCCCAACCCAGCTGTTCTGAACATACCCGGGCTGTACAATTGCTTCCAAGACCTGCCCTTTTGGTAATTGCCACCGTGCATATACAGGTTAAGCAGACCTAAAACGGTGGCTACCCATTCACACAATGAGTGTTTTTCCACTTTCACTAGAAGTACCCATTAAGTACCCATTAATGGGTACGTAATGGCATTTTTGTACCCATTAATGGGTACTTAATGGGTACTTCTAGTGACAGTGGGAAAACACCCAAGATGTCAGTTGCACACTTAAGTTGAATTAATACCTTGATGTACATGTCGCAACATCGCAGAAGCAAAAATCCAGGCCAAGTAAGTCCTTTTCCTTGTTCTGTGCGGTTGCCCAGCCCTCTGTACAAGTAGCAATTTTTCCAGAGGTGCTTCTGGCATAATATTGCTAAACTGTAGGTTATTTAGATGCCGGGCTGGAGGTGGCCTGACTGTATACAGTGAAGTAGAACAAAATTATTGCAGCATTGAATGGATGAAGCTACGCATAATGCGCTGAAGTCAGACCATGCTCTTTTTAAATGTAACGCTAGAAAGGGCCATCCTAGAGAAGTTGAAATGTGTCTTTTTTCCTTTCTTCTTCCTTCTCATCTCTCTTTGTTTGTCCTTTATCTCATCCTTAACCTGTTCCAGAATGGTTTACAGTGGAAAGGATAACATAAAAGGCCATAGCAAAAGTTTTTACTGGGTAATGAATTATGTTTATGTTCTTTACGTAACTATATGAAGAGGTGAACAAGTTAACTGTTGTTGGGTTTCAATCAGTGTTTTTTCATCTAGAAATTCAAAACCTCCTAGATGTTTTTTTTTTGGGGGGGGGGGAGAAATCCCTACATGT
The DNA here is from genome assembly GCA_023333525.1 of Aspidoscelis tigris stejnegeri. NCBI lineage: Eukaryota > Metazoa > Chordata > Lepidosauria > Squamata > Teiidae > Aspidoscelis > Aspidoscelis tigris. The sequence goes on along the minus strand of JALMGA010000004.1, from coordinate 31,316,519 downwards.
GGCCAGAAAACAAAATGCAAAAATTAGTATGTTTCTACAGGCAGAAAATAACACACATTTAAACTTTCTTCAGTCCATCTTCAGGCAGAATTGCTCACATCAGACTCAAAGTGGATTCAGGGTGGATTTGATGCTTTCAGAGTGGATATGTTACAGGATATGTATCAGGTATGTATCAGCTACATGTCAGATACTTATGCGTTTGTATCAGATATTAGTATGAACTCATATGAATACATTTGTATCGAATAGAATCCTACCACATTTGAAGGGGATCTATTTGAATGAATACGAAGTTTCTTACATTCAATTCGATATGAATCGCATGCAAAAAAAAAACCCATTCATGCACATCCCTATTGTAAACCCATTAAATAGGGTCTACAACTGGACTAAGGGCCTTGACTGGATTAGAACTTATTCAGAACTACTGGGGGCTGATATTTAGCAGTGCAGTTTAGCACATTACTGAAACACACACATACCCCAAGCCCTGAGGCTAAGAACAGGGGTATGGAGGGCAGCTGTGAAGTTCATATGGGCTTCACAGCATCTGTGAGGCTTGTGGTGGATCCACACTATCAATGCACATGGCACTGATCTGGGCTATGCCTCCTCATGATCTGGATTAGTAAATTGTAGTTAATCTGGATCTACTAATCCAGATCATAAACAGATAAGTGCAGAGCATACCATATTTATGGCATTTTCTGTGAAATCATGTTTTGGAGCTTCAGAAGATTTCTTTGCTTGCTTTGCCTACTAAATGAAATGGACATTATGCTTTCCTGAACAAACAGTAACAATAACACACACACTTAATTCACAATGGAAAAAGTGATTTCTTAGATGCTGATATATATATATATCAGCATCTAAGAAATGGGCTCCCTGCAAAAGCTCTCCAAGAAGTGTGGGTTATGATTAAGGAGTTATAATAAAATAGCTGCCAGCCTATTTTTAGAAGACAATTAACTCTCTACCAAATCTCAAAATAAGTATTAATGGTTCAATCATGGGTAACCTTTTTAAGTAACTCAATTGAAAAAAGAAGGCAAAACATTAACTACATTACAAAGCTTCTATATCCCTTCATCCATTACAATAGATGCAAACTTACCCTCTGTGCAGGAAATCACAATTCGGAAAAGGACAAGAAAAACAAGGTCAAAACAGCAATTCAGCTTTCTTTTAAAGTAGAAGAATAGTGTATAAATATGGACAAAAGATGTGCAAAATACAAACCAGTTATAGGAGGGACTTATTCAGAATAAGGAGTTGTCATCCATAAGTTTGTGCAGATTACAGCAAGCCCTATTGTTGTTTATACCACTATGTGAATGCCAGCTCCCTATTCTGGGATATAATCCAGAATAAGACCCAGTGCAGAATGAATCATACGCTGTATTCACATCTAGATTGTAATCTAGCTTGAGTCTACTTTCAGAATGAAAGAGCACATCAGCAAAAGGTAAAGCTGGTTTCTTTTTCTTTTTTTCCCAATTTTTTTTTCAATATTGCAAATATATATGTACTTTACAACACATATATACAGTATATCTTTACAATCAAATCTATATTGAACATATTCTTATATACAAACTTATTATAGTTTGCCTAACAACTTTACTGTGTTGCATGATATAAAATTTCAACAAATTTAAACTTAAAAATCCTAACTTGACCTACAACTATAACAACAAAACCAGGATCATAAAGATTATTCTTAGTGCATACATTTTATGCAACAATCATTTCCTTATATTTAAGCTTATTTTAAGCTTATTTTAAAATGAATTTTATCATTTCCCTGCAAATATTGTGTTCTATATCTAACTTTTCTAGCCTTGTAATTATAGGTTCCCATACAATGTTATATTCATATTTTGGATTTTTTCCAATATATTTGTCATGCTGACAAGTGATCAATTCTGTGACGGTATACTCCACTATCTTGTGATACCACATCTTAACTGTCAACTTTCCCCCTTTTTCCCAATTCTTAGCAATATTTTTTTTACTAGCCAAATCACAAAATGTAACAATATAATTTTGGTGGGGTTTTTTTTTTTGTTATATCGTCTGGAATAATGTGCAGTATGCATGTTTCTGGTGTAATAATATTCTGGATATTGATCAATTTACTGTATGTATTTCTATTACTATTTCTTTCCAAAATCTATTTATAAATGGGCAATTCCACCACATATGCATGTAAGTTCCTATGTTGCCACATTTATGCCAACATTTTTTAGATACTGTAGGAGAGATGTGATTCAACCATATAGGAGTTGAGTACCATCTGGTAAATACTTTTAAGAACGATTCTCTGCAGTATATATAATTTCCACTTGGAAATTTATTCGTCATATTTTACCCCAGTTGCTAGGGGTAATATTAGTATTTAGATAATTTGTCCAAAGGTCCTGGAAATGCATTAATTTTTCTCTCTTAATTTCAGTAAGAATTTGGTATAACTTAGATGCCATTCCCTCAGAACTAGAAATTATTAAATCCAAAGCATTCTCAAAAGAACTATCTTTTTTATCTAACATTTGTGTTATTCTAGGAGATAGAAGCAAATCTGGTTTCTTTCAGCTTTATCTAACTCAGAAAATCCACTTTTAGGTTAGATAAAGTGGAAAGAAAATGACTAGTCACTTTGCTGATGTGTCATCTCACTCTGAAAGTGGACTTAAGCTGGATTAAAAGTTAGATGTGAACACAGCTTTAGTTGCAATAATAAGAAGTTGACTAGCAATATACCCACTTCACGCCTGATAACAATGTTGCAATCCATCCACTTCACACCTGATAACACTTCACACCTGACAACAACGTTGCAATTCTCCACAATTCTGGCTCTTTGAAAGTTCTGTGCTTTAGAAAGACAAGGGAAGGGAAGCTGCAGTATTTCTGGGAGATGTGTGAATGCTTTATGTCTGTGTGTGCAGGCAGTGATCCCTGTCCCTTTTGCCACGGAGCGTCCCCAAGATAAATGCTGATAGGAAAACCCGTAACTTCCAAAAAGAGCAATGAAACTCTTCTTTAAAGGGCACGTATTTGGTTGCGGGTTTTCCTGTTTTTGTAGCACTGGAAGCTCGTTCAAAACCCTGGCATGGGGGCACTCAGAGGCAAAAGAAGAGTTTTAGCACACTTTAAATTGCCCTTATTGTGTGTCCATGTCTGCATGTACTGAAATACTACAGTGTAATTATTTCTTTCAGAATGAAAACAGATGCCTGTGTGCTCTATATTGGCTTTATCACCTTTAATTTATCCTCTGTCATCAGTTCTTCCTAGAGGTCTTGTATGGACTGAACAGCAACAAGAATGGTAAAAAGCAAGGGAGCTCCACATTACGAGGGAAGAAAGTGGAACAGAGATATTTCCCATTTTTTTGTACCAGTTCTGTTTTTAGAAGTGTTCCTTCCAATTTGTTCAACCTCCTCCAGACTTCTTTTTCCAGCATATCCACAGCTTCTCCCAACATGCCCCCAAATGCTTTTGGTGATTTCTCTGCCCAGCATCTTCTCTGATTTCAGCATCAGAACAGACTGGCAGCTAAGGATCTTTTGTCCCACAGTCGTAGGTAGGAGGACTATTATATTTCTCCTCAGTAATCCTTTTCTTCCCTCTTTTAGAGGGGTGGTGGTTCTGTTTCATCTTATGGTTTGGGGACACCATCCTGCATTTCCTAGCATCAAAACCTCACTGCCATATCCATCATAAACTATCACAGCTTTAACTAAAAGAATTTATCATAGAATGAATTTTGTTGTTTTACTCATAAACACAAACAGAAGAAAAACAGTCGACCTTTTTTCTTTTGTGTATTCGTTTTTTGAACAGGCCTTCATTAAAGTTTCTAAGGGGAAAAGAGGGAGCATCTCCCACTGTTGCTAGGCAACCATAGCATGGCTAGTTCCTCTTATGGTGATGTGGGAGCAGAACAAAGTAGACCCAAAGTACCACCATAACATGGATGGAAGATAAAAGTGATTGCCTCTCTCTTCCCCCTACCTCAGAATTTCTTTCTTTCTTAAGTTAATGTATCTATTTTGTTCCTCCATAAAGTAGACTGCAAAAAGCCAAAAACAAAAAGCAAGTTAGGGCTAAGAAGAAAGGGTATTGGGGGAAAAAAAACAAAACAACAGCCAGTATTATAATGTCCCCTGTACATCATCTCTATCTCACCTACATTCCTTTTTCAACAGTTGCCCCTACCTCTAGAATCACCTTCCTCTTCACTTCGGGTTGGGCCCCTTTCCTACTGTTTTTAAGTCTGAACTTAAAAAGTTTATTTTTTTGCAAGCTTTTTCATGTCTCACCTTAGTTTTTACAGTGTTAGACTTATTTTACTATTAATATAACTTATTTTTTATCTTTTTTGTAGATTGTAAGGCACTGGCAGGATTTACTACATAGCTTGATTTAATCTTAAATTGTAAAGCACTGTGTATACTATTAGGGTTATATAAAAAGATAACTAACTAAATAAGAAGTGATAGTACAAGCCCACCTGGAATATTGCATGTAGTTTTGATCTCAAAAAAGATGTAGCAAAACTGGAAAAAGGACTACTGAATGGTAAAGGAGATAAAGGAACAGTAAAATGATTGCAACTTTTTAGGCTAAAAAAGGGTGAATGAGGATACATGACTGAAACATATACAATTATACACGGTGGAGAAATGTATAATTTGTTCCCAAAATGTTAGAACTAGGAGTTACACAATGAAACTATCTTAGAACCACCCCTTCCCCACTGCTGCAATTCAGTGCTATAGGATCTGGTGTTGGCCACAAGCATGGATAACTTATTTTATTTATTTATTATTTCTATTTCTATCCCACCCTATACCTAAAGGTCTCAGGGCAGGTAACAACATTTAAAGTCAAACATATTAAAACAATAACAGTATATATTAAAACAACAGTGCCTGCAAGTGGGAAGGGAAAGTGTATTCCCATTTAACCGAAGGCCAGGGCAAAGAGGTGCGTCTTCATTGCCTTCCTAAACATGTACAGGCCATCAGCAGAAGGTTCAACAAATCTATGGAAGACAGGACCCGCACAGGTTAATAGTTCTGATGGCTGTGTGATTTCAGGGAGGAAGTGTATCTCTGGTGGGCAGCTCCTAGGAGACTTGTAAGCAGGGCAAGGCATAGATCTATGCCCTGTTTGTTGGCTTTTATATGTAACTGGTTGCCACTGAGAGAACAGGCTGCTGGACCTGATGGACCACATGTCTCAGGGACATTTAAATGTCTTTGTCATCCTCATGCCAACCCTTTAGCTTGAATTTCTGGCTGAATACATGATCTGAAGCTCAACTTTGGGCCAGCAGGGCCAGGTTAGAACTTTGTCATACAGATGATCTGAGAAGCCTCGAAGTTAAAGTGGAAATGTATTTGTTCACCACCTTGGCCACCCTGAGCCAGCCAACAAGTTGCTCAGCTCCATCTAGTCCTGTAAAGGGCTCTATAAAGGTAACTTTTGTTTCAGTGGGGCTTCAGTGCAATTTGTGCAAATTCCACTTCAGCTTTCATCTCCCTGCAATGCCACCTCATTCTATAAGCCCTTTAAATCAAGGAGATGCTGGGGGAGACAGAAAAGGATGTTTGATGATGACCTCCACCAGCTATGAAGATCAAAGTCAGTTGGAGGTAACAGGTGGTGTGCAGACTAATATGATATCAGCGGCTATATGATATCAGAGCCAGTTTTGTCTTGTGGTTAGAGAGCCAGACTCGTATCTGAGAGTACCAGGTTTGATTCCACACTCCTCCACGAAGCCATCTGGGTGACTTTGGGCTAGTCACAGCTCTCTTCTGAGGTCTCACAGCTCCACCTACCTCACAGGGTGTTCTGTTGTGGGAAGAAGAACAGAATGCTTTGTCAGCTGCTTTGAGTCCCCTTAAATGGGTGAGAAAAGTGGGGTAAGAAACCCAACTCTTCTTTTTCTATCAGAATGGATGCCTACGTGCATCCTCCAGACTGGAGAGACAGGCAGGATTCCTCTAAAGGCCATTTGCAGAGAGCAGATGAAGGTTTTGCCTTTGTCTTCTGCTTGAGATGCCCATAAGCAATTGGTGGGCCACTGAGTTGTGATCTGGATCAGTGGACCTCACTGAAAGTGCAGAAAGGCCCTTTCATCACTAGACCCAAGAACTCTTACTCCTGAGTAAACATGCAGAGAATTAACCTGTTTAGATTCAATATAGTATTAAGGCTCCCTAGTAAATAATAACTAAAATTTATTGGGATTATGAGGAGTCTTTCTTAGGGTGATTTCACACCTTCACTTCCCTGGCAAATTGCCCCAGGAAAGTGAAGATGGGGGATGGATTGAGTGTCTGCACTTTTCAACATCCAATCTATCTCAAACACACCTGGCACTTCATTAAGGACTGAATTATCGCCTCTATACTAGAGGTGACCATCTTGCCACAGTGAACAACTCCAGGTCTGCCACCCTGCCCTACGTATCCCTTGCCTGGAAGAGGTGGAAATGGGTGCATGCCGGCTTGTGCTAGCCAATGGCTAATATAGAGGTAGAGCACTTTATAGTGCTCCACCACCACCTGGCTGGGAGGACAGTCTGGTACGCACAGAGCCACTTCTGGTATGGGAGTGGCTCTGGGCAGTGCATATGTTCTGTGCCGGAGCATATTTGGACTCCCCCTTTTTGCCAAGTGCAAAAAGCCCCTTAGAGACCCTCTCTTTTTTCCCATTGTAAACCTCTCAAACACTGCAAAGTCTTTTCCTTCTTGAGACCTTGCCAGTTATAATGCACACGTGGACAATCTCTGCCTTGTAAGAATCTGGCTAGGCATAATTATTGGTTAGGAAAGCATTCATTCATGCAGTGTTATAGGGTATGACTGTGTTTTAATAGATATTCTCAGCCCTCGGAGAATAATGGAAAAAGTGGGTTATCTCATTCTGAATTCCTTTATTACAGGACAAACCCATGTGACTTAAAAGCAGTGAAATTACTTGACCAAAGTGTCAGTAAAGCATAATATGGAAAAACCAATAACTAAGGCAAACAGTCTGCATGGGTGAATGGGTTCATCTTATAACACTGCTGAACTTACAACTTGCTCAGCAGAATATCTTAAGTGCTGCTAGCTATCATAAAAATCTTTCTAGCCTCAAAGTGCTACTTCCCAACAAACTGGATTGCTTGTTGAGATGGAAATTTGTGTGACAGCTTCAAAGTACACCTAATGAAGTCATCAAGACCTCCAGCAGGACATTTGGCTTTGCTTTGGCTGAAAGTTATCTCATACCCTCAGGATTTTATATACAAGAAAAACGGACTTGCGTTCTCGAAACATCAATAGGACTCTCCAACACTTATAGCCCTTTCTTCACCACCCTCAAGCCAAGAGCCACTGTAAGAATAAGGTGAACAAGAAGTCTTGCAACTCTGTGCCATATAACAAGTGTCTTTTTTCATCTTCCCTCTGCTGCCATAAAAAGCACTATTGTTACAACATTATGGCTATTTCAATACATAGGATGGAAGGCTGCCACCTCCATGAAACACTGTTCACGGAACAGTTCGGCCTTCTTGAGGTCAGCCAAACTGGCAAAACCTAAGTCAATATGGGGGAAATCAGTGCTGATCCTTTATGACCTTTTCACGAAGTTTTGCAACCATAGTTTGTCCTGTACTGCTGCAACCCTAACCATTCAAGGTGGCTATGAGTACATTTAACTAAATGGTTGGGTAGAAACTATTTTTGTAGAAAAGAAACCATGATTGTAGAAAAGGGGCACAGCGTACTAAGAATGGGAATCCCACCCTCCCACTACAGAGCTCTGTCTGCCATCTTGGAATGGAATCTGGGGCTTTAGGGCAGGGAACAACTATCCACCCTGCATCAGCAGCAGTGTTCATTTGCCTCAAAGGACATGTGTAAATGCATGCAACCCATGCCACAGGTATCAGGCCAAACAATATTTTTTTACTAACTTGAGTGTTTTAGACTACAGTTAGACTTCTACTTTTGTAGCTATCATTCATTGTTCCCCAACTTTGAGTTCCCAGATACTGTTGGACTGCATCTTTCATTGGTTAGTTTGACTTAAGATGACGGGAGGAATTGTATATATAGAGGTACCCAATTTCAATTCCCACCATCTTCACCTATGGTTAGAGCTTCCAAGATTAAGCTTAGATCTAGGAAACCTATATAGGCTGCCTGAATAAGTTTCACTGTTTTGGCTTGTTGATTAGTAGACCTTTTGGTGGAAAAATTCTGAAGCTCCAGGGCCCAGTGGTACTACACTGCATGCAAAAGCTCTGAAATTAGATTTCTGATATCCCTCAATGAAATAACATCCACAGGACAGAAGTCTAGGATGAGAGTCAGGCTGGAATCCTTGTTTTGACTTTGCATAGTACTTCCAATCCTATTCTGTCATCCTTCTGGAAGCAGTCCCGGTGCAACCTCTGCCAAAGATTAGGATTACATTTCAAAATTATCAAAACAGTTTCCTCAATGGTCCCACCCTTAAGAATATCCTTCTTGGTGGTTTCCAAGCCATTTTTAAACATGACTCAATGTGATTATGGTTACCCTTAAGACTCTGAATTTCTGAAGAACAGATACTATGCATGGAGGCTAGATCAAGGAGCTTCTGTGAGCAAGTACCTAGTGCATAGTGAGAACCCAGTGTCTCACCCCTCACTACCTCCCAAAGATATTCCAGAAAGGGTTGTCTGACATCCTGCTTCTAGCCTGCTGCTTATTATCACATTTATTTTTGCTGCTGGCCGATGAAGTTATTCCTAATGGTAGATGCCATTATATTCAATGGAACTAACTTCTGGCTAAGCAAACCTAGGACTGAATTCAAGCGGCTTTGAATAACCAGTTTCATTGTTCAGGAGGCCTAGTATCATTTTAGAGACTATCAAAGAGAAAGAAGTTGGTAGCAAAAGCTTTTGTAGACTAAGCCTGCTCCATTGGTTGCAGATTCATTGCTGAATCTAAGGTACTTTGTTGTTTCACTTGTTTTTATTTTCCTCACTATGATCAAAGTTCAAGATTTGGTTTTGCTTGCTTTGGTTTTGTTTGTTTGTTTGTTTTGGAGCAGACAATTACCTCCTATATATTTAAAATGTATTTTTAAAATAGGGAGAAAGAGAAAAAAACAGAGTTCAATGGTATGAAGATAATGACAAAGCTTGACCTTTGGAGCAAAGATCAGACACAGCCCCATGTTAATGGAAAACTATGACACTTTCTTGGAATGGAAAATGTCAGTAGCAAGTTAAAACAAATAAAAGTTAAATGGGAGGCCTTTTCCAAACTGCAGTCCAGAAGGAAAATGTCATCAGTTTACTAGCATAGTCCCTTAGACTCAGCTTTCATACTCATAAAGATCATTATCTTTATTGGTTATTATATCTTGATAGATTATTTCCACCATGCTGCTTATAATCATTATAAGTGTACTGCAGCACAAAATTAATTGCTCTGTTGCTGCAGTGTTTTCAGTTACTAAAGTGGATATTTCATGCATGACCCTAGTCCATATATCTGCATATCATGCCCACAACTCACCCTGGTGCATTTAGGAAACAATGCAAGTTTTGGGGGACTTGTTCACATTCTTCCCTAGAGCTCTGCATACAAGTGCCAATTCTAATCTGCAAATTTATGAATGCAACAGAAGGATTGGTATGACTTGGACCAGAACCAACACCCTGGAAAGTCCGTTGGTGTTACTAACCCAAAACTAAACTCAGAATGAACCTGCTTAACAAAAGACAAAGATCCCTGCTGGAGCACTCAATTCAGTTTCCAAGCAGTAACCAATTGACCGTCCCTCCCCTATGGCCTGATGTTTACAACAATACTATTTAAGGATTCAGGATTTTCCTGAAATCAAGGACAGCTAGCGTATGGCTTTCCAGCTACCACTAAACTACAGCTCCAGTATTCTTGTGCTGCATTGTTGCCAATGACCAGGAATTTTGGGAAGTATAGTTCAGTCACATCTGAAAAGAGTCACATTAGCTCCCCCTGCACTGAACAGAAACATCTAATAGCCATTGGATTGACTTTAATAATCTGTGGGCAGAGTTCACAGGTCCCCCCACTGCAGGAAGGATTATTTATGCTGATTTCCCCTTACTGATTTAATTCCAAACCTGCAGTAAGGATTATCCACTGAGCTGATACCTTCACTGAGTTTTTCAGTTGTGACTCTCTATTCTAAACTTGCTCAGATTTTATCAGGGTATCATGTGAAGGGAAAAGACTGTTAAATTCAAATAAACCTAAAAACCTTTTCACAGGACATGCAGTCTTTTCTGCCTGTTTACTCTGAAACTCATTTATCATTTTCTCTTTGATCACTCAGCACTACCTATATGAATAATTAGCAACTGTGCAGACTTTTTTTAAAATGTAAATTGCAAATGCAGGGTTTAAGGTTTGGAGTCTAGCTGGCCATGGGTTGTTTAGCTGGCCATGGGCTGTTTCCCCCTAGGATAGCTCTGGTTTGAGGCTCCTGTGCCTATTCCCTTGGTCTCACTCATTGAAATAGATGCTTTTCATTTTCATTTTTCCTCCAACATAAATATCAGTTTTACCCAGTTTATAATGTGCTATTAATGGCTGATTTTTGTGTTTGTTTGTGGTTTACCTTTGTTTTTAATCTTTCCTGTAAACTGCTTCAAGATTTTTTAAAACAAGTAACAGCATATAATTATTTTAAATATATATAAGATCCAACTGGGCTTGCCATGGGGAGGTAAAGCTTCTTGTGCCTATGTCAAAACGTGAATGTGACTCCCACTACCATGAATTCTAGCCATTTGTGTAACAAAAATCCTATACTCATGGACAAGCAATGTGCAGTATTTTGCATTGCTTGGACCAAACTACATTCCTGCCAACCTTGAGCAGTCAAACATCCAGAAGTGCAATTTAAATAGCATTAGCTATAAAGGCAGATTGTCAAGTTCCATATTTATACTGAAAGCCACAGAGCAATGATGAAAGCTGCAAGAAGAAGATGCTTTTTCTTTTGTTGCTGAAGAAGACCTGCTGCCTGAGGACTCTGAAACTTACCCACTTCTATACAAAGTTGTATTTGCAGTAGAGTACTGGTAGAGTAATCAAAACCAGATTGATCTCAACTGAGGAGCCAGACTAAGTATGCCAACAACTCATTAACCATGGTGAAACAAACAAAAAATAAAAAAATCAATTCTGGAATTGTCTTTGCCTGGGCCACATGGGACCACATCAAGTTGATGGGACTCTCTGGAGACCCATCAACAAGTGGGCTGCAGGACAGGAACTACTGTTGGGCAACCAGAGCTTAGTCCTGTAGGGTTACTGGGGGGGGGGGGAGAGTTACAAAAGCATCAGAAATATTCTGTGTCAGAGAATCACATTAAGATGGCTTGCTACCATCAATTGGAACCTGAGAAACGTGGATATTTGAGGCAAATGTTCAAATTATGGAAAGAAAAACAGCCACGATCACTGGTCTCACAACACCTGGCTGATCAGCGACAATTAATTATTAGAAACGAAGTGCTCAGTGAAGTGGAACTTGAAGAAATTTAGAAAAATTGTGAAAACCAAAAGGCAAAAACTACTACAATAACAACATAAGAAACCCTAACAACATCAGGAGCCACTGAAGAACGAGAATTACAAGACTATGATGGAAATATGCAAGAAGGCATGCAACTAGAGCCAGAAGTCATGTCCAGGGTGACTCACTGTCACCAGTGCTCTTCATCATCGTGATGATCCCACTGTCAACAATTCTGCAAAGAAAACAAACTTTGGGTAATCAAACACCCATAGACTCACAGAAAATTTCCCACCTACTATACATGGATGATTTGAAGCTCTACGAAAAAACCAAAATGGAAATCCAGTCTTTGACAAACACAGTTCATATCTTTAGTGCAGATATCAGCATGGAATTCAGCTTGGATAAATGTGCCACAGTGGCACTGAAGAAAGGAAAGATCACAGAGAGCAAAAGCATAAAAATGCCCAATGGGCAAACCATAAAGTGCCATGAGCCTAAGACTTATAAATATTTAGGAATCTGCAGCTGGATAATATAAAGCATGGGCAAGTGAAAAATATGATCAGTAAATAATATATCTGATGGGTCAGGAAAATATTGAAGAGCAAGTTGAATGGTGGAAACACCATCAAGGCCATTACCTGTCATAAGATATATTGCTGGAATAGTCAACTGGACACAAGCTGAGTTGGAAAACAAGGAAAATGATGACCAGCCACTATCCATTACGCCCCCAATAATGATGTTGACAGAATGTATCCTCCCAGAAAATCTGGGGGAAGAAGACTGCTGCAGGTGAAACAAACCATCAAACAGGAAAAGTATGCTTTGGTTGATTCTGCCAAAGATAGTCAAGAACCAGCTTTGATGGAGGTAGACAATAGAAAACTGTTCAAAGTGCAGCAAACCAAGATTGAATATCAGAAAAATATAGTGGAAGCCCAAACAGACAACCAGCACAACAAAGCTCTGCATGGACAATTCTTGGAAAAATCAAAGGGAAAGCAGACCAAGGTAGAAAGTAGACCAAGGTGGAAACACACCTGGCTGTGGCTTACAAATGGAACACCAAAGAAAGAAATGGAAGACTTGATTTTAGCCACCCAAGAACAAGCTATCAGGCCCAATGTGATAAAAGTCAAAATAGAAAATCAGCTGACATCAAGTGCTGATTATTCAAAGAAGCTGAAGAAACAATCAACCATGTACTCAGCTGCTGCAAAAAGATTTCACAGACTGATTATAAGCAGCGACACAAAATGGTCCATTGGAATCTATGCCACAATTACCATCTGCCAGCAGCATAGAATTGGTGGGATCATAAACCCCCAAAAGTGGTTGAAAATGAACAGGCCAAAATACTATAGGACTTTAGAATACAAATGTATAAATCTTGACATTACCATTGTTGAAAAGAAGAGGGTGTGGCTTGTTGATGTCGCTATATCAAGAGACAGCAGGATTGACGTAAAACAAACAGAGAAAATTACGAAATACAAGGACTTAAAGATTGAAGTTCAAAGACTCTGGCACAAGCCAGAAGTGATGGTCCCAGTGGTGACTGGCACACTGGGTACCATTCTAAAAGACCTTGGATGGCACTTAAAACAGCTTAACTTTGACAAGGTTAGCATCTGTCATTTGCAAAAGGCCATCCTACTGGGTTCTGCTCACATTATCTACCAGTACATAACATCATCTTAGGATCTTGGGAAGATGCCGATCCATTATGAAATATCAATGCCGACATCCTTAGTGTCATGTTATATTGCTGTGTTTCTGTATATAATAATAATAATAAAAGATAGAACAACATCCAGCTTGGTAGGTCACAATTTGTGAAAACCTACATTAATGGGGAAGAAATACCATGACAGCTAATCCTTGGAATATGCTGAGCTAAGTTAACTGCACAGTTTTGCAGACAGCAACATCCATATGCAAAAGCATTCAGGTAGTTAACTAGCCTCAGCAAATTCCAAAGAGCTGTCTAAGATACAATGGCATGCCCTCCACTTAATGCAGTTGTTCACAAATTTTGACCAGCCAAGCTGAACAAAACCCATCACCTGTATATATTAGAAGCCCACCAAAGTTTCAATAAACTGCAAATTTTGGTAAATGCCTATCATCTCAAGTTCAGGGGCAAAAGGTAGATGGACCAGTAGCCCATATATGGTAATTATTCATGTGGATGCTTGCTGCACCTCAGGGGTATTCCAGGTTGTGACATCCAAATTCACCTACCACTGAACAGCCCTAAGCTTCATCAGCTGGGGTGGTCATGAAGGCTAAATTGATCCCCCACCCCCATGTAGATGTGTTGAGGAAGAAGAGGCAACTCACGAGTACAATTTCCTCCCAGACCATTTTTGTGGGGACTAAAACGGCAGATGTCTGGACAAGTCTCCAGAGTGGGCACAGAGTGAAATATGGCTGCAGTGAATAACACTCTGCTCATAGAAGCAATCTGGGATCTGGACCAAATAGCACTTGACCACTGTGCCATTTATTCTGGCCACAGGCAGGTCCCCAACCTCCTGCTTTAGATTGCACACAGTTGCCCATCTGGATGCAGGCTTGGTACAGTGGGTCACCAGTTACACCAAAAGATTTAATGAGAGCCCTTCTTTACTGGCCATTCTGTGCAGCAATATCGATCCCTACATCGTGTCTCAAATAGTCCCTTGGATTCTTTATCAAACCATGAGATGTGAGGATCATACCTTTCCTTTCTCCCTTTGTATGCTTTTAAATTTATATAAATCTGTTGTAATATCAGTTGGATTTTGAATTGCAGTTGTACTTTTATAGTGTATTTCATTTATGCTGTACTGTAACTGGCCTTGAGATATTTGAGTATAAAGAGACACTATAAACATAACATCAAACCTTAGCCTGTGCTGGTCCTGTTTTTACAGCAAGGATACAGAGAAGAGAGGAGCAAGTAAAACTAACCAGGTCACATATAGTTTCCTTCACTTAGTGTGCAAGTTCTATTTTTACATTGAGATTAACGAGTTAGCAGTGCTACAGGCAATGCAGCAGTAGGCTGGTTAATACTAGTTGTTCCTTAAGACACTGCCCACAGATTAACAGAGCATGAAGTAACAGAGTCTAAATATATATCTTTATTTTGGTGAACACATCCCCAATCTCTTTCAAAATAAATATTAACAGCAGTTAGCAGTAGTGACAGATCAAAGTGTAGAAAGTCAGTGATGAGATTCCAGTACACAAAATCTGATTTACCTGGAACTGGTTTGACAGCATTCAGTTGTATGCCTTCCTATCTGGTTGAAATGGAATGACCAGCAGAGTGATGAAATAAGATAATGAAAGGGATAATGAGAACATTCCTGGCATGGTTTTCTTTTTCACCTGAAAAGTATTATGTTCTTCTTTTTGAAACGTGATTCACCAAGTGGCTCACAACATTAAGTAAAAAATACATCAACTTTAATATTGAACCATTTGAAATATCTATTTAATAGCAACATTAACTTTAAATGTTAGTGAAGAACAGATGTAACTCAATGAAAATTCAACTAAATCTATCATAGCCGCATCAGTTTACATTCCACCCCCAAGTCTTCAACAAAAGGTAAGTCTTTAGGACCCATTTCATGATTATAAAGGAAGGTGTTTTTCCACTGTCAAAAAGTACCCATTTTTGCACCCATTAAGGACCCATTTGGGTGTGAGCCAGATGATCCCATTTCCACCATGGCACCCATTTGGGACCCGATTGTTTCCACTGCCGTGGGGGAAATCCGGATCAAATGGGTACTTTCTGCCCTTTAATCCGGATTTTCTGTAGACCCCATGGTTTACATCCATGCTCTCTCTCTCTCTTTAGCACACATTTGCTGTTCTAAAGACCATTCAATGCAGATGCCTTTGCCTGTGGTTGATTCTTTACTTAATTTTTAGGAATGCAAAGGTAGTTTATGGAACACTACTGTGAGAACTCTGGGAGACCGACAAGGCTCCAACTGGGAGCCTCTCTTTCATCTTCCTGAATGAATTTTGATCTGTGATGTGGGTCGTAGCTTAAAGGAAACCAAATCTTTTGCTCTTACTGCTGGGGATACTATGTTAGCATCCAGATATTGGTCTGATACAAGTCATCTTGAAAACTAGCACAAGAGGCCTGAATATTGGTCCACTTTGACTCAACATCCATACCTACACTGGCTTCAGGATGTTCGAATGGAGATGGGCCATTGAGGACTGCGATTCCACCATTCTTCCAGAGGATATAAGGAGAGCTGTAGTTGCACTTAAATCTATTCAAGCCACATCTCCATTTATGGGATAGGTGGCTCTGTTTCAGATGGACGGGGCCTTCCATCCACAGTGCTCTCATCTCCATTTCAGGGTGAAGAGATGTCACTGCCCAAGATATCTCTGTACCTCTGCATTGGGTTTTGTTTTGCCTCTGTGAGCAGTCATGCTGCAAAATGACCAGTGCAATCACTTCAAAGATGCCCTCTGCCACCAAGAGTAGCAGGATGGCAGCGGACACCTTCTTGGATACGTGAAGGTGCCCTTTTAAGGTAAGTGGAGATGTGGTTTCAGGCTTCCTCAGAAAGCACACCATGATTAATTCATCTCCTGGAGTCATTTTAAAAGTCTGAATGAGATATTTATAGTCCAGTTAGTCAGGTTTTACAGTTTCCAGTGCAGGTTAAAATTTGTAACCATCAGTCATTAGGGAGCCAAAGCAGAGCATGACATGGTGAGGACTCCCTTGACTATTCAAAGCAATTGCTGTCATTGGTGACTGCCACTTAGTTCTCTCACATGTGATCAAATGGCTGCTCAATTAGTAATATAAGATAACACCGCAGGCATGGAGGCAGCTTCTGCATCTGCACCACTGGCATGTGTTGTGGCGAACACTCTTGGCTAGTTGTGACAACAAAGGGGCCGCATAGGATGAAGCACACTGGCAGCCATCCACATGATAGCTGCTCCTCCCCAGCCTTGGAGTCGCAGGTTGGGAATATTTTCCCATGGCTCTAGAAACAGACATGGAAATAGGCCATCTTCTGGAGACTGGCAAAATGTTGTTGGGCCCTGTGATGGGCTCTGTGCCACTCCTGCTACTGCATGGCTGCAAGAGTAACACATGTGCAGCCATCATATTTCATGGAAGGTCATGATTCCGGTCAAGCACATTGGTATGCAAAGGCACCTGATCTTACAGCAAAAGAGATGCTTCCTGGAAGAACATGATATTGCACCTTCAGCTTAAGGTGTCTCAAGCAAGCATCACAGTCCTCCGTATGTCATGCCATGCCAATGAACACCTCATGTTCTTAGTTCAATTCTGATTAGCAGCCAGGTTCTTGTAAAGGTGTATGCAGCCTGTGATCATCAAACAGAATGCCATCCCCTCTATGAATTTTCTGATATAACAGAGCTGCACAGGACACATTTACCTTGATTTTTGTTTAGAGTTCTTTCTAATATGGGTTTTATTAATATAGAATTTACCGAACCTAACAATGTTTTTTTTCATAACACTAGAACAACTAAATTTACCTTCGAACAATTTAGATGGGAAAATCTTCTGATGTATACGGAGCAGGATTGCAAACGTTGTTTGCTTTTTATGGCCAATTATACATTTTTTTATTCCTGGTTTATTGGTTTTCCACCACCATGTAACTAACCTGAGACTTTAGACTGATTTTATTCTTGTGACGTTCAAGGGAACAAATACCCTGAAGTTTGCTGATAAGGAGCACAGAAGGATCAGTTTCTGTATGACGCGGTTGTTTCAGAATTCACCTTGGGTATAATTTTCCCTTTAGACAGCACCTTAAAACATCAAAGCTCCCTTGTTATTATACTAAAGGTAGCCAGATGAGAACCATGGACTTTCTTTTTAATATACTTATTGATCCTTATTCATTAAGTCAACAGAGGACATATCTCCTAGTATATTAGATAGATAAATTGTGGCATATTTGATAAGACCTTCTGAGTGAAATCTGCAGCTCAGATAAACTCAGGATGCTAGCATTACCTTGACAAATGTCCCAAAGTCTTGAATAGTGACGCAGTGAACAGACAAGGAAGAGGCAATTTTTTTCACCATTCTTGTGAGGCATACAGTATTGAGGAAAAGTATACTAACTGTAAAGGAAAGAACAAAAGGAAAGAAAGAGAGGTGGCAAGTTTTTGTGTAAGGGTGCAAGAATGCATAATGGCAGGAGCCCTACTATACAGAAGAACTAAAGGGGTGTTTTTCCACTGTCACTAGAAGTACCCATTAAGTACCCATTAATGGGTACAAAAATGCCATTTCGTACCCATTAATGGGTACTTAATGGGTACTTTTAATGACAGTGGAAAAACACCCAAGGTGTGATTTTCCCAGGACTGTATTAGGAGTGCCACATTATACTCCCAGAGTAGTTCACCAAAAATATACTGTACTGTATAGGCATGATGGAAAATGAAGTTCTCATGGTGGGTTTTCCATCATGGCTCCTCATGGAGTTGCTGTTCTTGCAAAAGTACCTGCATTTAGGAAGTGTGAGAAAAACACAAAAGGAAATGGGTGGGCACTTCCTACATCTGGGTACTTTTGCAAAAACTGTGATTCCATGAAGGAACGACAGACAAGGCAAGAGCCTGGGTTTCTTCCAAGACTGCCTCCTGACATTTTGTAGAGGTGGTGAGAGGTAATTACTTGATCTAAACAAGATCCCACAGTTTCCTCTCACCATCTACAGGCACCCAAGGTTTAGGGTTTTTTTTTGTTTGTTTGTTTGTTTTTTCTTTTTGGACTGAATATCTGGCAAGGAGCTTGTCACACACTTCTCCCCCACACACACACACACTTTTTTTTATGCATTTGGTTGTTTCTTGAAAGTTTCCAGTAAGGCAATATCACATTATCTGTGTGTTGGGGCTGGCATTGCATTGGAAAGATCACACAGATGTCCTATAATCTCAGTGCAATGCCAGTAGAATCCCACAGTTTTCTTGTCATCTGAAAGTAGCATAAAACAGGTTCCTGCCTTCAGGCTTATTTTCTAAGATTGTACACAAGACACGAGGGCCCTGGTCACACAAGTAGTTTAGGATGACCTCAGATCGTCTTCAGGTCGTGTTACATTATTTTTATTTAATTTGTTTTCCAGACTGTTAGATCATCTTAACTGTAGTCCTCATTTTTGCAGGACTGACAAGGACTCAGCCCATCCGGACATTCCAGGCCATCTTTGCTTCCTCAAAGTGTGAGTGGGAGAACAGGCTAAAGGAGCCTGAACTGAGCTGTGGTGGGTGGGGTCCAGTCTTTCCTTGAGCCAATCAGCATAAGAAAGGAGGTAGATTTGACACAGCAAAAGGGGTGAAAAGCCAAGAGTTCTGTGTACAAGGCTCAGGTCGATTGTGCAGAAAGGTGTGAGCAATGCAGCCCCGGGGGGGGGGGGGGTGTCAGCCAAGGATGTCCTATGTGTGACCAGCACTGGTACAGCCACAATTTGAATGAATGAATAGGCTGTCTTGTCTTAGACTTAAGTGACGAGGGGTGAGGAGAAGAGAATAAGTAAGGAAAGGCAGAAAGTCTGTTTGCTGCCCACCATTCCTAACAGCATTAGGCAGCCTTCTGAGGGCAGTTGGAGGAAAGAGGGGCCACCACCGAGAACAGGATGGCACAGCATTCCAGCCTTTCCATTCACCTCAAGCAAGATCATTCAAAGCCTTCTGGTGGTAACAGGATGAGAGAGAAGAAAGTATCTACTCTTGAGCTTTAGTTTGTTTATTTTGAGGCAGAGTCAGAGCCTTCCAATCCCAGGAAACCAGTGGGTACTGCTCCCATTAATCCTCAGCTGCAGCCCTCCAGCTGGCAATTCCCAGAGAGCAGTACGCACAATCAAGGAGTCCCAGGAAGTAGTAGTATCGGCTGCTGCCTCCAGGTCCCAGAAACCCAGGCAGCATGAAAAAAGTGCCAGACTCTTTGAAGCCCTGAAAAATAAGGACCCACATTCCTGAGGCATCCCAGTGCCCCCAAAGAAGTGGTGTCTGTCTCCTTGTATCAGTAACTGCAGACTCCACCTCCTCATAGTGCCCAGGAGCCACTCTTAACCCATGAAGCAATTTGTGGGGTTGACAGTGTATGGATTTTTTGGTGGCTGGAGACCCCAGACATTGTATCCAATATCATGAAAAGGATTCCAAAACAATTTGGCAATGGGTGGAATGTGCCAGCAGGACAATTCTGCACAGTAACTCTATAGGAGTACCTCAGTATATTATGTGAACAATACTCTCCTTTGCCTGTGCAATCCCCATAACCGGGCTAAAGCTTTATATGCTAATTATTCATCGCATAACTTGGTTTAGCCAGCTTGTCTCTAAGTACATAAAGAAAATCCATTCATTAATTTACACAGCTACATTTTTTCAACTTCCAGTGGTTTGGGAGTGAGAACACTACAAGCTGTTACCAATCATTTCATATTTATTAAGCATGCCATTTAGGGAGCAGCTTGAATGATGTTATATGGCAAAACATGATCTCTGGTTCTAAAGCCATGATTTTGTACCGTTTGGCTTCATAGTAATGCAAAGGGGGAGCAATTGAAACTAAGTGCAACCATCTACAGGGCATTGCTATGGAAACACATGCTTTGTGCACACTTCTTTGCTGAATTGGATAGAGAAAAACAGGCACCTGCTCTCACAGATACTTGTTTGTGCATAGACCTGCTGGAATTATCTGTTACATAAAAAGTCAAACTATGGACCAAATGGTTCCATCACACAGGGAGGATGGTCTCCTAAGTCTTTTTTTCAACATATAATGATAGTGTTGTTTTCTCCTGAGGTTAATTTCATAGTAACTAAAATGGTAGAAAAAGAGCCTGCACATCAAACAAACTTCTTGTTTAACCATTCAAACCAAGGGGAAGGATAGGAATGCATTAAACTCATAATTAATAGGAATGAATGCAGATTCTGATGGAAGTCCAAATCCAATCAAATCTCATTCAGACAAGTGGATTTTCTGTTCAAAAGTACTCTTCAGTCTGAATGGACTTCAGCAACCAGGAGTCTTGACACCATTGCAATTTACCACTGAATAAACTATCATCACTTATTGTTTTGTTGTTTTGTGCCATTGACTTGGGGCCAACGGCAAGGAACAGAAGCAGTTTGCCCTTACTTTTTTTTTAAGGAGATGCTGGAAACTAAACCTGCATCCCTTTGCTTTGATGGCTGTTGTTCTACCATGGAGCTCCTCCTCCTCCTTTTGTTACATAGAAGTCTCTATAATTGGTTGAGTTGAATGTAGATAGAATTTGTGGCCTCATACCATGGTACAGATGGAGGGACAGGTATCTGAGTGGCAAAAATACTATTTTGGCAGGAAAAATGGCATACGCTACATGCAAACCTTCCATCCATCCTTCCATCCAGATATTTTGAATTGCCACTGTTGCATTCATCTGTTGTTCAATAATATTACAAATTGACAGGTACAGACAGAGGTATTTGTGATGAATGAATTCCTGGTGAGCCTCTGAAAGCACCACTTTTGAAAGGGGGGAAGGACCAAAGACTATTTAAAGCTCATCACATTGGCATGAGGTAAGTAGGTGCTCCTCTTGTCCCTTTGTTTTTTTCATTTGAACTTTTGAAGGGTGTTTGGCAGAAGAAGGTGACAAGACAGGCAATTCTTCATGTCACCTTCAGGCAAGAAATACTGAGTTATGCTCAACTGCAGCCTCTGAACCATGTTTGTGTTGCCCAAAAGCAGGTGGGGAGGAATGTATTCCTCATCTTCAGACTCCCTTTTTTGCCTGCAACTAATAACTAAAGTTAACCCTGTATATCCTGGCTCACATCTTTGGATCATAGGAAGCAAACATGTGCTGCTCACTGTAGCATCAAGAGGGTTAAGGGATATATAGAGAGATACACTTCATAAATGTCTTATGTTTAAATGCAAAGGATTTTGGCTGTATCTACACATGTGGCAGAAGGTGCATGGTAGAGGCCCGAGGCACTTGGAGGCACAGAGCTCTTCTCTGAGGGATAGGAGAGAAGCATTCCCACAAGTGTCTCCCTCACACACACATTTTGCACATCATTCCAAGGAAAATCCCCCCAACACCCCCTCTTAGAAGCTGGGGAATGAAGATGCTCCAGTTCTGAAAAGACTGATGGGGCAGGGTGTTTGCCCCACCTGGGGGGAAGGAGCAAGTGCTGTAAGCTACTACAATCTCCTTATCTTCATTTTAGACATAAATTAAATAGATGCAATTCGGGATTGAACACAGAAACTTAATTTGAAAGCAAAACATAGCCTGCAGCAAGCATTAGTGTTTACGGTGCAATCCATGTAACTTAGGCTCAGGATTTCAGTTATATTCAACCCCAAGAGAGTCTCTTCAGCCTTTAGTTTTGCTATGAGAAACCACCACTGATTAGGGATGTGCACGAATATTCATAGGCATTTGAAATCCAATCGAATGTGCCAAATTTTGACATTCAAACTCAGATCAAATGTCCTGAAATTAAAATGTAAACATTTGGATCAAATTTTGAACTTCAGATCTATTCGTTTGAATTATCCAGACAATCATAGGTGTACAGGTTCGTACACAACCTGTACATGGGTACTTGAAGATCCTCATCTTTCCCGCATCTGTACGCATTTGTATGGATCCATGTGGGACGAAAACAGGTTGCATACGGGATACATACGGATGTGCACAGACATGTACGGATATGGGTAAGATGCTTAGAATGAATAGATTCGAATTTGGTAAATACAAATCTTATCTTGTTAAATTTGAATTTAAAAGATTCGAATCAAATTGGATTTTTTGGTATTTGATTAGATTTTAATAGAATGTCCAAAAAAATTCATGCGCATCTCTACCACTGATACAAGAAGGTGGAATAAATCCTGCTATTGTAAATCACTGCAAGAAGCAGGTATTCCGAAAGGGCTTTAGTCTATTTGTTGAGTAGATGTTCAAAAATATGTTTAACTGCCATCCAGTGAATGTTCTTTGTGGCCTTAGCCTGACATAGTTTCTTTTTAAAATTACCCATTCTTTTCTGCAATGAATATCAAAATTATCACATATAGGAAAGAGGAGTAGTTGTTGGATACCACCAAATCATGGCCAACTCTTGGTTGATGCCATGGGCAGAGGTACAAAAGTGGTTTGCCATGGCCTGCTTTCAGGAGGAAGCTGGGGATTGAACTGGCAAACCTCTGCTTTTCAGTCAGTTTACCACCGACATACAGCCACCCCCTTTTAGGCAATAGTAGGCTCAATGTAAACAAAAAAGGATCATTTGGGGGCTGATAATTAAATGCTGTCAGAATTCTGAATTTTAGGGAATGTAAATGGGTCTAACACTACTGATTTCCATTCAAATTGATGAACTGCAAATTAATCAAACTCTCCTCTGCTAGTACATTTATTTTAAAGTTACATAAGCATTCCTTCCAGCAATGAGTTTTGCTTAATGGGGAAAAACTTGCCAAAGAGGACACAGGGAGGTAAAGATAAAAATAAAATAAATCACTGTCCTTGAATAGTTTGTTTGCAATTAAGAGAGCTTTTAAAAGGTATAACAAGGTTCTCAAGCACTAAGGGTGAATCTGCTGGTTCATTAAAACAAACATAAGTGTTATGGAAAGAACAGTCAGCTAGGTAACTTCATTATAAATCTGAAATAGGTATTAACACAAATTGCAACGTTTTACTTGCCTTTTGGCTGTAGATTAAAGCAACAGAAGAGAAGGTGCCATTCACAGAGTTCTGCATTTAGTTGTCCAAACAAACTGCACAACTGTGTAAAATTAACTTTTCATATAAGAAAACTTATTGGCATGCAGGTAGATTTTTCTTGCATTAGAAAGGCCATCATAGGATAAAGGCCAAGTACCCAATGAGGATCTTTGGTGTCTTAGGTGCAACTCTTCACTCACTCATGTTGTACATCTGGGAAAGGATATGTGTTCTTAAGTCTAATGCCCTGTCCAACTGAGGGGAAATAGCCACTAATACTGTGTCATTACAGCAGGATTGCCTCACATATCTGAGGAAACTCTACCATAGCCCCACTTTTCACTCCCCCTGAAAACATGCTAAAAACTATTGCTGGGAAATCCAGTGCTGGTCTGGAGGCAGCCTAAGTCTGCCATTAATATAGACTTCCTTCAGCCCTGAATGTGCATACGCAACTAGGGCTTTGATAGGTGTATAAACATTGGATTGATAAAGTGTTGACATGACAAACCACCTGCTTAACACCCCCTTTTAGAGGGGAGGCAGGACTTACAAAGGCTGTCAGAAAAATCACATTTTGAAAACCACTTATTTCAGGCATTAGGAACCTTCAGGAAGATATTTGTAGATAAAGTTAATTTTTTCCCCTTTGTGGATGAACATACTCTCATATGGAGGTCTCCTCGTTCAATTCTGTACTCCTACACAAAGCCAGCTGGGTGACCTTGGGCTAGTCTGTTGTGGGGAGGAGAACAGAAAGTTTGTCAGTTGCTTTGGGTCCCCTTCTTCTGCTGCTTCTGAACATAAGAGGAGTCCTGCTGGACTGGGCCACAGCCCATCTAGTCCAACATCCTATTTCACAAAGGGGCCCACCAACTGCTTATGGGCATCTCAAGCAGAAGCCAACTTCTTCTTAGCTTTCATCCACATGCCCCCCTCCCCAGCTCTGGGTGGAAGGTGCTTGAGTCGCCCCAGGAGTAACTGATTATGGGCCACTTGCCTAGGACCTCCCTTAGACTGTACCAGCATGCAGAAGGGAGGATCCTAGTACACTTGCTGGTCCAGTATACTGGCCAGAATGTAATAACTAACATGACCTAATGTGAGATTCAGCTCATTTCACATCTTTGAGAAGTATTAACAAGGATTCACGACTGGATATCACAGTGAATAACACTGGCAACATTGGATCTGTTATTGAGCACATTCCTACAAATAAACAGACCTCAAGGTAGATTGGTGTAAAGTCATATTGCCCCTTGGGCAATGCGTTTGCATCTGCCAACAGAAAAAAGTGGTTCAGAAGTTGTAGGATTTGCATGCAACTATCTTAATCTACACTAAAGGGTAGAAAATACATTTAGCAGAATGCTTTATCTGGGCTTTAATCCGGATTAGAGCTGGAGCAGGAACACTACTCCTTCTAAAACACTTCTGAATATATATTTTTTTAAAGTGTGCATGGAGCTTTTCTCTCTGATAGAGGTAGTAGTAATAATAGCTGCTGGAGACCTACTATATAGCACACAAGATTTTGACATTATACTGGTGTTATGTTCATCCATCAAGCCCAGCATTAATTCTTCCAAGGACAGCAGTTCTCCACCTTCAAAGTAGATAGCTTATATGTTGCTTTCCACTTAATTCCTTTAAATAGAGATGCCAGTGTTTATTCTTGGGGACTTCTGCTTGAAAAAGTCCCTCATGGGCAACTTGACTTTGGATCACCTCCAGATCACTAGTGCTCATATTATAATGCATTTTCCTTTCTTCTTAAATGAAACGATATAGCGATGTTCGCAATGCCTTTTACCAGTTATCCTGGAAATCTCAGAAGCATTAAGTATTAATTTAGTTGTATTAGCTGGTCATTGTGTTTAACTTATTAACACACACGCACACTCATTATAGTCACACTCTTTATGGAAGTCTATATCAAAACACACCATCGCAATTAAGAACATAAGAACATAAGAGAAGCCTTGTTGGATCAGGCCACAGCCCATCTAGTCTAGCATCCTGTCGCACACAGTGGCCCACCAAATGCTCATGGGCATCTCAAGCAGAGACAAGGACAAACCTTCTCCTGCTCTCAAGTCCCAGCAGAAGGCCTTTGAAGCACCCTGGTTCCTCCCACCACCCAGCCTGAAAGATGCACCTAGGCATTCGTTCTAGTAGCCATTGATAAATCTGTCGTCCATAAATTTGTCTAACCCTATCTTAAAGCCATCTAGACTGGTAGCTGTCACCACCTATTCCGGCAGCACATTCCATAAGCCGATGACCCTCTGGGTGAAGAAATACTTCCCCCTGTCAGACCTGACTCTCCTACCCATCAGCTTCATAGAGTGCCCCCTGGTTCTAGTATTGTGTGATAGAGAAAAGAAATTTTCTTCATCCACCTTTTCTATACCATGCATAATTTTATATACTTCAGGTCCCCTCTTAAACGCCATCTCTCCAGACTGAAGAGGCCTAGACGTTGCAGCCTGGTTTCGTAAGGGAGGTGTTCCAACCCCTTAATCAATTGTCACTTCACCTTCCCTCACCCTCCAGAAGTTGTGGGGAGGGACAAATGTGATTCATCCCCACCTATGACACATGAGAAAAAGTAGATTTGCTCATGGTAAGTGTGAACTTCCCCGAGGCCTATTTTGAATAGATTTTGTTCTGCAAAGTAATAAGATAAAATGGGAGATTTTCCATTGGGCAAAGAACTTGATTCCATGTCACATGAATTTCCAACAATAAAAGATGATGGCAGTTGATTTTCTGTTTGTTTGTTTTTTCAGAAAGAGATAGAGAGGAAATCTCCATCAAATTAGAATCAACGTTAGGGATCTGTGTTATGCTTTCTTTTGTAAAATGTTTCATGGCTATATAAATACCGAAGCTGTATAGTTTCTCAACTGTGCCTGTTGAGATTATGCATGTATGTTCTGGTTTACCCATAAAGAACTATAAAAATCTATGCAAGCGTAACAGAAATCCATGCATAATAAAACTTCAAAACAGTTTGCTTATCCCTATTTTCAAGCCAATTCTATTAGATTTCCAAACAGGGATCATTATAAAGACTTTACTTAGGATTCAACAGGCATAATAAGAAAAGGTGACATCTCACTTACAAAAGATGGGGAAACTAGAAAAAAGGGACTCTGTACAGATAGCTATTAGAAAAAAACTTCCTGACAGTAAAGGTGATCAGTCAATGGAATAGATTGCCATGGGAGGAAGTGAGCACTCTTCATTGGGTTTTTTTAAATAGAGGCTGGACAGACATCAGTCTGGGATGGTTTAGGAAAATTCTGCATTGAACAGGGGGTCGGATCCAGTGACCCTAGATGTCCCTTCCAACTCCATAATTCAATGATTCTATGATTGTTAAAATTTATTATGGTTTTCCAGGTAGATCCATGTTAATTCACATTTAGGATTTTTTTTTCATTCCACTGATGATTTATGAATAAATGGGTTCAATGTTATCTATACAAGACTTACTTTTTCAATCTCATTAGAAGGTTATCTTTGCTTGCAGACAGAACATACAATATGGAAGAGGAATAACTGTAATAGCAATAGTGGTGCATGATATTTTTATGTAAACCTTTTCAGAGCAGAATATTTTGACATATACAAATGTGTACTCCCTGCCTATTTTTAGTATAGCTAACTTACAGAGCAGTAGGGGTTGGAAATAATGAATGTCTGTCCATCAGATCATTCTAACCTGACAGGATACTTGTGCTGTTTGGAGTTCTGATATACAGTTGAAGCTCATTAAAATATAACCAACACTGAACTTTTTAAATTGAAGAATATGTATTTGGGTTACATAGCTGTTCCTGCAATTTATATTCCGCAGTCAACTTGAACCCTGATTAACAGCCAGTTTCAGCTTGTGCTTAACTGACTACTTGGAAAAGCTGCTGAGAATTGGTCACTTATAATAAGGTTGAAACAGCAGATTTGGATTTAAAAATCAGTGTATATGCATCACTAGTTTTTCAAGCTCTGAAATGTAAGCATTAGGGAAAGGATGATCAACGAAGCAATTCATTAGGAATATATTGGAAGTTTGCATTTATTGTTGAGGATAACAACATTGGTGCTTCGTGATTAGGTTAATTGGGTCATCTTGGCATGAATCCAGGTCGTTCTCTCTCTCCTCCAAAGACTTAATAAGATTGCAAATTCTTCAGTTCTTGTTAACTATGTCATAAGGCTTAGTTTATGGTGGGAGATGGGGGGCGAATGAGGGCAGGAACACCTCCAGAGCAAAATGCAATCAATTAGCAACTTGGATGTTTCAGAATTCCATGGTAAGAACAAACGCCCCAGGAGCTCCTGGAAACAAGCTGCAAATGGATACATTTCCAATAATGTTATCTTCTTGGGGGTTGTATTGGTGTTAGTTTGACATTTTCCACAAACAAGCTATGGGCTTAAGGAGCAGTTGTCATATTGACAGCACAATTTTATATTCCAAAATAAGAATTTCCACCTGCATTCTGTGAAGCTTAGGTCCTTTCTGAACTTCCCTGAGTTTATTCCAGGATAATTGTGCTCACTGATCTTGACTCTGCACTGATGGTTCTGTTGCACTTTGCAGCTGCACCCAGACCCCCCTGAAAACTAGAAACAAAAGTTCTTCGTCTAGGGGCCTGGGAGGAGTTCTTCTTGGTGGTGCACCCTCTGGTAGTCCAGAACATGGAGGAGTAACATCTGCATGTCTTCTGTGTTTCACAACACAAGAGATCTGGATTAAGGACCCTTCTAATCTGGATCTTGCTCTCTCTTGGGGGTTTTTTCCACTAGCACTAAGTACCCATTAAGGACCCATTTGGCTCAGATCAGGAAGACCCCATTTCCACTACAGACCCCATTTGAGCCACATTTGTTTCCACCTATTCTAGGGAAATCAGGATCATATGAGTCCTTCACAACCTACAATCTGGATACCCTGTAGACCCCATTAAAGGGATATACAATGGGGTCTTCAGGCATCAAATCTTGATTATACAGAGGCTGTTTCCACCACTATTGGGCAATGGGGTCTATGGGTGGCTTGGGGGGGGCATCCATGGGGGGTGCCCCAAGACTCAAAGCTTTGAAGCCTGTTCACATTCTCCAAAGCCAGCTCTGAAATTCCTCTGAAGTTGCCTTCGAAGAATAGTACAGGCTCTGGACCCCATGTGAGAGCAATGCCTTTGTCAAAGGCTTCGGAGAATCTTCAAGGTTTGTGGCAGATCGCTCTGGAGATTCTCCAGAGCTGCTCCAGATGATCTTCAAAGAATCTCCAGAGCGTCTATGGAGATTGCACCCCCTGTCCCCCAAAACACCTGAGGTGACAGGCAGGCCCCATGTGGGTAGATCCAGATTTGCCATGTGGGTGCTCTGGTGTTTCCACTGCGAGCAAGCTATTGCTATTGGGTGCTAGACCACCTGTGGAAATGCATTGGGTACTTTTCTTAATCCAGTTCTACTAGATCTGGATTAAGGGAAGTACCCATTCCTTAAATATGGATAATCTTAGATCCAGATTATGGGAGGTCAGTGGAAAAAAAAACCTAGTGCAGATAGAGCTGGACCAGTGAAGGTTGGCTGCCTTGATCTTCATTAACATGTGGATGATAGGCTGAGAATGTGGCCTGAATGGACCCTTAATCTGGATCTAAGGTAAGTGCAGAAAGGGCTTTGCTCTTCTTACCCTAACCCAGTTTTTGATAACTCCAGGGCAGCAGCCACAGGACAAGATCTGCTGTGAAGATAGCAGTTACAACAGTTAAATGGTCCATATTTCACAGCAAATCTCAGCCTCTGAAAGCCTTACTGCTGTAGAATGAATACTTTTGCAATGGTCTGGAAATGGCCCCTGAAGCTGGCCATTTTTGGTCATTTTTTTCCCCAAGAACCTAGAACGTTGTGATGTATCAGTGTGTAATGCATGCATATCTGAGCAGTGTGTCTTTTTGCAGTTGACTGAAGGTGATTTTTTCAGCACTGATTTGCCCAAATTGTTGTTAATGTTATCTATCCCGAATGGGTACATCAAAGCCAATATTAGTACTCAATTTAAAACAAACAAGCTAAAGCAATGAATAATGGTGACTTAAAGGGGAGGAGAGGCTTTTTCTTGATCCTGAGGCTTATGTAAAGAGGTGTGTCTTCACCAGATGTCTCAGTGTATACAGTGAAGGTAACTGATGCACCCTGGAGGGGAAACTATTCCATAGAATGGGGGCTAACACTAAGAAGGCCCTCTCACACATTCCCACCCCTTTAATTCCTGAGGATGATCTACAAATGTAGGCCTGTTCTGTTTCTACATCGGCAGGAAAAGGTCTTATTTAAACTCAACACATTTTTATCATTTTTCACATTTATTCATATAAGCTTTTTTGTGTGCACTTACATAAAATACCAATTTCATCACTCTTTAATGTATTTGATGTTTGGAAGCCTCAGACCACTCTACTGCAAAATGTAGATCAAACAAATTTCTTCTTAATCTCACACCCAATTAACACAGTTCCTGTCCACCAAGACAGATTTACTTTGGCTTTGTCCTAATTTCATATAGCCAGCCAATTTGTTTGTAAGATTTGGCCTCATAGGATTGCATCCTTAAAACTGTATCATTAGCTACCACTTACACATTATTATTATGTTTGGCTTACCTGCATTATTTTTATTCTGTTTTTCAACTGGGAAACAAAACAAAAACTCCCGTAAAAGCTTGTAATGAGCAATAATGAGATGGTCTTTGCTCTTAGCCATGCATTTCAGTTTAAAAAGAAATGTCATTAGGAGGCACCATTATATTTTGGATCAGGATTGCATACTTTGATTGTGATGCTTCACTGCTAGCCTGCATTGGCTTTGGTTTGCAGACAAGGATACTGAGCAAGAACCAGGGGCCTTTCTGGGAATGTATCCCAGAATAGGACCTGATATCTACATGTTAGTGCAGACTATGGAAGGTCCCAGGTGGGGCCTGCCATGGTCTGCATTAACTTGTGACTAGCAGACCGCTGCCCTGAGATATATTCCAGAATAAAGCCAAGTGCAGATAGGGCTCTGGGCACATAAAGCAGATCTGGCTTTTTGCTGAGAAACCCTTCAGCTGGTCAATTGAGCAGGCATACCCATTTGGGTCTCCTGCTGAGCTTTTGTCTTTATTTCTATGAACAATACATGTTTTTAATGTCAACTAGCCTTGTGTGGTAGGCCCATCTTACTTTCTTTGACAAAGACCCCTTCCACCTAACCAGCATCTTGGTTAATCTTGCCAAAATATCAGAAGCTCTTAGTTCAGAAAGAAGGAAACAGCCTTATCTAAATCGGTCCTGTAATGTTCCAAAACAAAGACGCAAGTTAAGAGATTCACCAGTATTCTTCCAAATATGCCGTTCAGAAGTGCTGAATTAGGGTGAATTTTTGCACTATTGCTTCAGTTAGTTAGGAGGCATTGGCACTTCCAGATGCTTAGAGCATACAAAACCTACCCAAATCTTCCCTACACTCGCCTACAATGTGGATGGCTGCCCAGACAGCAGCTGTCTTTGAACACTATTGCCATCACCAGCACACCTGCACAGTACCGTCACTGGGGCAACCAGGTGACACACCACATGGCACATGATCCTCCTGCATGTCTTCCAAACAGGAAGATGTGCGAATGGTACATTCTGAGCCTTACTGGGTCCAGCGCTAGTATTGGTTAACGTGCTCCATACCGATCCACCTTTGGGGAGCTCCAGGATGAGCAGAGCCATTTGTGCTAGGAAACAGCTCCATAAGGTGTGGTTGTACCATCTCAGAGCTCCCCCCACCTTGACTGGAAAGCCCTTTAGCCGCTTTGTCCCAATATTTGTTAAGTTGCTAGATATGAAACCCGCCAGGGCTTTGAATTATAGGAAAGAAAAAGGCTAGCACCCGGATCTATATTTTAATCCACCTTCAACATGGAAAAACACATCAGCAAAGAGACAAACAGTTTTCTTTCCACATTCTTTTCTAGAAAATTCCTTTGGGTTATTGAACCTTTGGGTTCAATAAGGTGGAAAGAGAAGGGCTACAAATTTTGCTGATGCATTTTCTCACTCTGAAGTTGGACTTAGGCCATGGTCACACCTAAGGTTTAATCCAGCTTCAGTCCACTTTCAGAGTGAGAGAATACATCAGCAAAGTGACCTGTAATTATCCTTCTACATTATCTATCCCAAAGGTGAATTTTCTGTGTTATTTAACACTTATTGGTGGAAAAGGTTAGCGATCGTGTCATTAGCGGGTGGGGTTTCATCTGGCCTAGCTGTTCCTGCCATGCTCGCTTAAATTGCGCTGAAGGAAAGTGATGAGGGGGTCAAATCGCTGTCAATTGCGCTGTCATTTGCCTTCTCCTCACACACACAAGCATGCACGCATGCATGCACAGACATGAGTGCTCACAGGGTTGCAAAACCGAGAACTAAAGGATTCAAGCTGCCTGTTGCCTCCGAGCCTTAGAAAGAGGTGCATATTAATTAGCTCCTTGCCAGCCAGGCTGGGGATCTAAGTTTACTGGTGCTG
This sequence comes from Aspidoscelis tigris stejnegeri, assembly GCA_023333525.1. NCBI lineage: Eukaryota > Metazoa > Chordata > Lepidosauria > Squamata > Teiidae > Aspidoscelis > Aspidoscelis tigris. The sequence goes on along the minus strand of JALMGA010000004.1, from coordinate 31,284,594 downwards.
GGAAGCAAAAGCTGCCTCTTACTGACAGACGACATTTTAGGTTGGTTGTCTGGCTCCCATCTCATTCTCTGGCTGGCTGTCATGCTTCAAGAGTTGAGGGGGAGCCCTCCTTGTCCAAGCACACATCTGTCCTTGCTGTCATGCAGGCGTGTGCACGGCCGCTAAAAACTTTCAATCATGGCAAAGGGGGTGGAGAAAAAAGGATGCGGCTTCCCTGATGCCGGGGTTTACCGCATTTGCTTGAGGATGGGTGAACTCGAACTGAACCTGTCCTTTCCTTCACTGCATGGGGCATCTTAATCTGAACTACAATGCAGATTAAAAATGCCCCAAATCAGCAGCGAGGTAATTTGAGCCCATGGGGACAAGCCCTGAAAGAAAACAGCCTGTCACTTTGCAGATGTATTCCAAACATCTGAACTTAACAATGGCATAGGTTAAACACTTAAATGGATGCTGTTTCTCACTACTAACAAAGCTACTGTAACATCCATGTGTGGTTCTCTTGTCGGCAAAATAGCAAAGCGTTTTATGTCTTTCCAGAAGTGAGTTTATTTATGTTAAATGAGAGCCCCACCTTGTAAGTAAGAATGGAAAGTGAGCTCTATTATTTGGCAGACTAACCACTGTGCATTGGGTTGTGTTTTCACAGCCAGTGAAGGAGATGCCAGGGGGCAAAAAAGTCTTCCCCACTGTGCTGCACATCCCCTTCTGGTCTGGCTGGGTATATAAAAGGCACTCCTTTTCCAAGTGTTAAGGCTTTTTAGCAGTTAGGTTCAGCGGTGGTGGCTGGCATTCACATAGTGAGCACTGGCCCCACCTGGGAGCTCCTGAAGCATAGCCATGTGCACTGGGCCATTGCTATGGTGATTAGCAATGCAGTGCACAACTGGGAAGCCACAGCCTCACTGCATCTAGAAGCTGACTGAGAGCACACCAGTTGTGGAGCAATTTTTACTGCTCTGCAGCTAGTGGTGATCAGGATAGCTCTGGGCTATTGTGGGATGGAGGCAGCATCCCAGTGTGCTTATGTTCCAATCTAGAGCGTGCTGCGTCATTCTGATCACCTAAGTGCAAACAAGCCCTTCTTTTATGCCCTTGCCCCTAACCATTTCAGGCAGATGTTGCACTCTCCAGCAGGAATATTATGCCATCAAAATGGAGACCTGAAAACCAAGATGGCCCCTCTGGGTATTTCCCATTGAAAGTGGAGACATGAGGCTTTTCCACACTTGGTCCGGTAGTCAATCTGAGGAATGCTCCCAGACAAAACATTGGCATTGGAAAGAGCCATTTCTGCACCAGAAAATGGCTCCTTCTGTGCAGGAGCATTCCCTCAATTGACTACGTATGGAGCACTATTAAGTGTTTCACACATGCACTTACTTTTACCTGCTCAGGAGCTGGTAAGGCTCCAGGGAGGCCCGTTTGCACCTCGAAGGTACAGGAGGAGCACATGACACACACATGCCAGGGTCATCATCGGGGGCTGAAGATGGTGGCACCCAAATACCACTCACCCTGCACATAGATATCTGGACACATAGAGGGAGGGATCAGATTTACTATCATTTGCTAGTGCAAATGCTTGGCACACGTGTGGGGAGCTTCACCCCTTGCCATCCACAAACAGACAGCAAAGTGTGGATTTCACTATGGTCTTTGTGTGACTAAAACACCGTGGTGGTTGGTGTACTGTGCATCTGATTCCTGTATGGCAACCAAGGCTTGGACGCAATCCGGAAGTAGACCTGCTTTGCCGAGGATTACAGATATTAAAGTCTAATAATGAATGAGCCTTCTCTGTGCAACCAGTCCTCACTGCTACACTACAACTAATGTTGGATGCAACACACACATGAAGCCACTTTGTATTGATACCTGTCAGTTCTAGGCTCTCCCAGCCTTATTTGGACCCAAGCAGAGGCTGAATTGTTTTCAGATGGAAGGGAAAGGAAGGCATACATTCTAAGTATCGCAACGATGAGATCAAATTCAGCTTCATCCACGGCCGTGTCTTCACGGCATAGTTATCTCGAATTCAAAACGTTTTGAGCTCGCGCAGTTCAGACGGCACTTCGGATTAACACGGTATTTCCGTGTTAAAGGACGTTATCCCGATTTGAAATAAATCCTGATCTCAACAGGTCTCACTCCGGATCGGGCGTCGATAGGTGTTTCCTTTTTAACTGTGTGGACAGTATCGTTCCGGGATGAGATTCAGTGTTAAGGCTGTCCCGCCCCCCCAATCGCACTGTAACCAATGGCTGAACGTATTAGAAGCACGTCATGTTTAGGGTTTCCTTCATTGAAAAAATCCACCCTCAAACACCCACTATAAACCTCCAGTCCTTAAAGCTGAAACACTGTATCAATCTAAGCACTTCACACCTTTAAAACACTGTTGCAATTTTGCGCAATTTCAGACCTTTGAAGGTTCGGAACAGTCACTTTCAGCCCCCTTAATGGTGAGAAGGCTTGTCAGCCACTTAGTCCCTTGAAGGGTGAAAACAGAATGTCAACCGCTTTGAGCCCCCTCTAGGCTACTTTGCCTGTGGTCACACCTAAGGTTTAATCCAGTTTCAGTTCACTTTCAGAGTGAGAGAATACACCAGCAAACTGACAAGCTGGTTTTCTTTCAGGGTTAATAACTCAGAAAATCCACCTTTAGACTAGATAATGTGGAAAGAAAACTACTGGTCACTTTGCTGATGTGTTCTCTCACTCTGAAGGTGGAGTGAAGCTAGATTAAACCTTAGGTGTGACCACAAGCCAAGGTTTTAATCCAGCTTCGGTCCCTGTGAGGTGGGGGGGGCGGAGTTCCCTCCCGGCCACGGGGGGGGAAGAGCAAGCGAGGAGCCCCCTTCGCCCTCTTGTCCACCCCTTGGCTCTCCTCCTCTGCGGGGCAAAGTGGCGGCAAAGCGGGGGAAAAGCGGCAGCGGAGCCCCAGGGAGAAGCCGCTAGCGCCGCAGCCCCGCAGCGCCTGGATGGATGGATGGATGGATGGATGGATGGATGGATGGATGGATGGATGGATGGATGGATGGATGGATGGATGGATGGATGGATGGGTGGGTGGGTGGGTGGATGGATGGATGGATGGATGGATGGATGGATGGATGGATGGATGGCTGCTGCTGCTGCTGCTGCTGCTGCTGCTGCTGCTGCTGCTGCTGGGAAGGGGGAGGGTGGACTGGGCAGGGAATTCCCGGCGGAGCATGACGCAAAGAGAAGGGAGGGTGGGATCCTGGCAGGGAAAACCAATCACAGGAGAGAGTGTGGGCAATGGGCAGGAGGACAATGCTGCCGTGTGGACTCCGAGTATTGATCCCGCGTTAAGGCTGCCATCGGAACCGGATCAACTTGCAAGTCGTCTGGACAGCTTTGTTCCGTTTCTTTTATTTCGAATTCTTTAAACTGAAATAACACATGCCATGAAGACGCGCCCCACATGTCTTAGACTGTGTTCAGACAAATCAAGAGGGGCACCTCAGAGGCATCTCAGAGAAACAGTGTGGGGCCCTCATGTTCTCAAGCTTTCTCTAATCCACCTTTTCTAGTACAGTACATTCAAAAGTGGGGGTAGGGGCAGACTGATGTGTGAAGAATCCCACCTTGGAGCCTTCTCTAAGCCACCTCAAGAGACGCTTTTTTTTTTTCTGTATCTGATCGCAACCTGAAAGGTTTTAGTTGCTTTAGGCTTTCGCTAATGCCAAGGTGTGAAAACAAACTTGATTTCTCAAGGAAGAAACTGAATTTTAAGTCAAAGTTAATGACGTAACTGACAAAATCTGAAAGCATATAAACAACCACCTTCCCTCCCCCCCCCCCGCCCCCCAGCCAAGACAGTATTGTGACAGACAAGTCGTGTCCTACTTATTGCTGTTTATAACCCCTGTGGAAATGTATTTCACATTTGACTTTCTTTTTGTTTGTTTTTTAATGTAAGGGAGGAGCATATACTTTTCTATTTTCAGAAGCCTGGAGATGTTCTATCATTCACCTGGCTGAGAGAAACCTAAAGGTCATCAGTCTGGTAGTTTTAACCTTTCATCCACTGCTACTCACCCATTGACCAAAAGAATGGAAGTTTCTTTGGTGCCTCCTACCCCGCTAAAACTATGTATAAAATAACAATTTGTTCCTCTTTCTCCCTGTATGTGTGTGTAAAAAAAATCATAAAAGAGCAATACTTCTTTTTCCTTGATAAGAGTCAGATATTCCTTTTCCCTCAGTAACTGTGAATTGTTCTCTCTCTCACTTAGCCTGAATTATTTAGATAATCTAGACACATTTTTATTCAAATAATGTAGATTAAGTACATGCCGTCTGGTGTGTGTGAAAAGCCAAAGAGAACAAAATGTATATGGTAAAAAAACATACTTCTTTTTCTCTGACAGATATTCCTTTCCCCTCATATGTGTTATAATAGTTGTGGATCAGGCAGTATGTTCATGTGGACTAATTTCATATATACATAATAACTCATATATCTGTAACACACATGACTGGTTTTGTTTTGCTTTTTAAAAAAGTTTTACAGAAGAACGGCATCTGACAGATCTTTTCCTCATTTTATGAACGAGAGCAGTAAGCAGCTGTCTATTTAAATAGGAACTTTTTCCCACCAGAAATACATTCAGTTGTGGTTCATTCGAAAAGTGGGATATGAAAAACTAATAGATAAGAGCAGGATACCTTGAAAAAAGATAGGGATGGGCAGATAGATTGTGCAGAAATTCACAATCATATATGGATTATTCTTTTGGGATTGTTTTCTTTAGAACTTTACAAGTCACATGGCTCATGGAATATTCCTCTACAGAGGGTGACCAAAACATATTTTCTTCATAAACCTTTTGGAAGTTTGTCCCAGTTTATCAACCTGTAAGTCCTGATTCTATACAGAGTGACTGATAACATATTTTCTTTCTGGAATTTTGGGAACATATAGAAACTGTAGGCACAGTAGTGATAACTCATAGCTTGGAACTCCCTTGCTGAGGAGAAGGGAGAAGAACCAATTGAAAACCTTCATTCCATCTTCCAAAACTGCACTTTGATCTGTTGCAGATCAAAAAACAGGCTGTGTTCAAAAATAACAAAAATGGTGATACAAAGGCACCCCAGAGAGACAATGTGTGTCCCTCATATCCCCAGCTCTTTTCCAATCTATCTTTTCTAGCACAGAAAATTTAGGAGGGATGGGGAAAACAGACTGGTGTGGGAACATTCCCACTTTAAAGCCATAACTAAGTTGCCTAGGCGCCTCAGAGTTTACACAGTTTACAGAGATCTAAAAGAGATCCTTGTCTACCCAATAATCCTGGGGCAATTTCACACTTACCTTTGTGTCCCTAACCATAACCATGCAACAGGTAGGCTTTTAGGGAAGGTTAGTAAGTGTGCGGAACACGATTTTGTGCTCCATAGCTAGTTGATAATTAGGGAACTTCTGGGCAGGTAGCAGGCACTTCTAGCATGTAAATGCCTCCTACAAGTGCAGATGCCCTTGTCCCAATGGTGTCTAATTATCATCATTGTCTAATTATGGGCTGAAGTACAAATCAGCCCCAGATATTCCAATCTATTGCACAGTGACAACCAAGTTCAAAACAGAATTTGGAATCCTCATTCAACAGGATTGAACTGTTGACTGTTCCACCTATTATTAGTTCTTCCTTTTTATCACATACAGCTTTGTCTGATGTTAGCTGTCCTGCCCATCATTTCAAGCAAAGACTTTTAGAAAAATCCAGTAGTCTTTCTTTTATAAAATAGATAATGTGTTATCTGAAGACTATATTTAATTTATTACAGCTGACTTTGATATTCTGTTGGAAGTTTGCTGTGTTATCAATGGGTTGATGTGAATTTTTTCATTCATTTGAAATTTTAGCCCTCAGCATTCTATCCATGCATGGCATTGAATAGTTTAAATCACAATATCAGATGCCCCTCAGTTGTCCTGGATTACAACTCCTATCAGTCCTAGGCAACATCAGCTAGGCTCTAGCATGTTGATGATGGCTCACCATTGCCTTTTTCCAGAGAGACTTTGGGGACTGAACAAGGGATCGTTTGCATGCAAAACAGATGCTCTACTCTACAGACACTTAAATTGGCTTCTCATGCAACAATCTAAATAAATGGCAGCTGTGTTTCAGGAATGCTTCAGAACATGCTTCTAAATTTGGGCAGGATGCATGTTCTCAGAAGGTGCATAGCTGCTGGCATATGTTATTTTTTCTGTTCAAAAATTAAGGTGGAATGGATGTTCCCTTGCACATAAAAAAATTAAACTTAAATAGTAATGCTAAAGTATTTGAATCTGTATTTTGGGAAGCATTATTCATTCTGAAAGTAAGAGCTAATATGTCTCCAAATTTTATCCTTTTCTGCTAAAAGGATCTATTTCTGCTTAGTAGTAAATGAAGTGGAAAAATAGGTTCAGATTCCCAAGGAAGATTAGGAAGTCTCAAGTTTGGAATGAAGTGGACTTCATCTACAGCCCTTTCTGCATTGAGCCTTATTCTGGATTATATTGTAAATTAGGGAACTCCCAACTGCATGCAGGGCAGAATATGGCAAGCCGTGGGTGGGGCCTGTCGTAGTCTGTACCAGCATGTGGATGGCAGGTTGCTATTCTGAGATATACTCCAGAATAAGGCCTGGTGCAGAAAGGACTTAAATCAAGGCAGGATCTGAATCCTAGCATCCACAGGCTGCTGTGGGTAAGTGGTACATACCACATGCTGCCCAAAGCCTTGGAGGACCATTGCTGCAGTAAAACACACGATGCGATAGACAAGAGCATACTGCCAATCATTGCTTGGGACTAGAAGGGCAGGCAGAAATCTACAATGTGTTTGGTCTCTGACAGAAGTTTCAGGCATGCTTTTTGCCCTCCAACCAACACATGTTTTAATGGTGCCTGGGACGGCTGCCCTCCCTACCATCAAAACAATATTTATAGAAATATAATATTTATAATAAATATATAAATATTTATTTATAGAAATATAAATAATAAAATCATAAATAATAACCCTTGGTTGAATTGGAACAGCATTGATGGTAGATTGCCTTTGTTGAGGACTAGGCACTGAATGGAAGTCCAGTATGTGCTAACAGAGAGCCTTTCCGCACTGGCCACTTAATACACATTAAGCACACATTTAAAACACTTGTGAAATTCTCGTCCACACTGCAGCACCCATTAGAGACACATTGGGGAGTCCGCTTCCGCATTGGCTCGCACGAGATCCATCTCTAATGTGTGCTAAGATGTCCTTAAACCAGTTTCCCGGAAGACCTGATTGGGTGTTTTTCCACTGTCACTAAAAGTACCCATTAAGTACACATTAATAGGTACGAAAAGGCATTTTTGTACCCATTAATGGGTACTTCTAGTGAAAGTGGAAAAACACCCAATGGGTACTTAATCTGTCCTTGTGCTCTAAATCCTCATCAACGGAGGACACTTCCACACACGGACGGGAGAGAGAACACATGTGGGCGGGACAGGAAGTCACCATGTTGAGTGAGCCAGTGGCAGCAAGCCACCATGTTGAGAGAATCAGGAGAAGCACAGTCCAGCCATGAAGTCCATCTCACACAGACTTTGCATTGGGCAGACGCCCAGCTACTGCGGCAGAAGGACAGCAAGTCTGAATGTAGTGATTCCATGCACAAAAAGCAGGCTTCGGCGCCTGGCAGGCACTGGATCTCGGACATGCTGCTGATTGGTCCACACATGACAGGAAAGGAGCAGTGACTGACAGTTGAATGCTCCAATCACATGGCTCCTGGGGCAGCCATCTGGAAATCTGTGCTATTGCATCCGCACTGTGAAGGCATAATGTGTTCCCCGCAATCCGTCCTTCCCAAGCGAGTGCGGAAGCATGGGGCCTTATTAGATCCATATCTATTTGAGACGGATCCTGCTAGAGACACATTTCATAAAAACGGATTTACTTAATCCGGTTTTCAGTGGGCCAGTGCAGAAAGGGCCAGAGACCTTAAAGCGTGCTAAGTTCTACTATCACAAGAGAGAGAAATAACACCAAGATATCCATTTTCTGTACACCATACATAATCTTAGCCAATTCCTTATTGCCTTTTCTTTTTCCTGTACTAGAAAACTTCCAAATATTGGAGCTTCTCCAGTCCTTTGATCACAATCACTTAATTAATTGATAAGGGCTGCACATCAGGATGTAAGGATGCAAGCAACTCTGAAGCAGGAAAGATTTGATTTTAGGTGTTTCAAGCACACATCACAGCAGGCAATGCCTGAGAAAAGACTCTCCATCCCTACTGTGAAGTCTTCTCATATACTGATATTAATCAATCTTCAGGCTCTGTAAATTCTTGGATTAAAACCTTTTTTTTTTTTAAAGGCTAGCTGATTAGCAAGTCTTCTTAGCCAATTAATTGAGGCTGCATTCATACAGAGTAAAGCAAAAAACAAAAAAACAAAAACCCTCTGAGGGTAGTTTATAAATGGTATGTAGGTGGGATCACACACTCCAGTCTGCCTTTCCCCCTTTTCATGAACATTCTAGGCTGGAAAAGTTGAAATTCTAGTTTTCCTAAAAAAAACTTTTTTTACCTAAATCCTTGCCGTGGGAGAAACTAGGTCAAAAATATGCCTATATTCACGTTGGCTTGGCTAATGGAAGGGAAGAGCATTCTGTGATGTTAAGTATATTTTCTAAATGTCACTGTGGTTGTCACAGACTTCTGTGAAGCTGTTTCCAGAAGCCCCTTCCCCACCCTCCTGTACCATGGTTAGGAGACATGGCATTTACATGGCCAGCACTTCTTGGCCTCTAGAATTTTGAAGCTGTGGAACAAAAATTCTGCAGCTTCCTTTTTTTTTTCTTCCAGCTTAGTTTTTCTCCCAGCTGGTAAACAGCTTCAGAATTTGGCCACATTAGGTCCAAAAGATAACTATACTAGGGCTTTGTTCAGACATCACTCACTGCAAGCTCAAATGGTGGCAAACCCCATGCAATTTCTCCTAATTATTCCCTACCTGAATTAGCAATCCATCAATAGCAAGAAAGGGGCACCTCAGAGATACACTATGTAGGCCTCATGTTCCCAGGCTAATCCACCTTTTCTAGCACAGAATGCTTGTGAAAGGGGGTGAGGCAGACTGCTGTGTGAACAATCTTACCTCAAAGACATCTCACTGGTACTGTGTCTGATCACAACAAGGTGAGAGTCAACCCTGCTAAATTGCCCACCCTGCCACTTTCCCGCTACATGGTTGTGGTGACTGAGGGTACAATCCAGATGTAGCCTAAAACTGTACATACAATCCAATCTTTATAAATTGATCTTATATGTACTCCGAAGCTATACTGAAGGCACTCATTTCCCAGTAAATGTATATGGAACTCTATTGCAATGGTCTGGAGCAGTGGATCCATAAGGGACTAAGGATTCTCAATTTGATTTCCATCAACCATGCTTCAATCCTACACAACAGTGCTGGAGTTTTGTGCAATTTTATTCAGAAGTGAGCCATTCAACACTGTGTTGGGGTGGTTTCCTGACCAGAAGGAAGCTCTCCAGGTAAAATGGAAACTAGTAAAATTATAGAGGTGCAGGAGCCCTGTAGAAAAGTAACTGGTAGGGAAGAAGCCAAACTCCATTTGGAACCTTACCTTTGGTTTCTCTAAGCTGCACTTTGATTCATTATATATATTTGGTGTGCAGTTCTAAAAATAATTATATAGTGCAATTTTACAGCTGTAGGACAGCCCAAAGAGAAATCCCTGCAGGCCGCTACCAGATATAATTTGACTGCAAGGACTAAAAACAAGTGGGATATAAGACCATTCCTACTACCTACAAATTGTATTGGCTGCATCCACATGTCGTTAGGGGTGGGGGAGGCTCAGAAGTAACTTAGGGGTATTAGCTACCAAACTGCATTTTCTGGCCAGATTAAAGGTAGGATGGTACCACTTATTGCACTTGCCATCACCTCTAAGCTGCTTTAAAACTTGTTAAGGCTGTTGTTGTTTCAGTGTGTGAAGATGCATCCATAAAGAAAATACCTTATGTGAATGTACCATTAACAGGCTAATAGGTAAGCGTTCTGCAAATTCCATATAATATTTTCACTGCATGAGGCCAGAATAGTTTTTATCATTCCTATTCTATGTATGAAGGATTCAAGTCATCAGCAATTGCAGATCTGAGGAAGGGAACCCAAATTGAGCTCTTTGTGCCTTTACATTCTTCTGTAATTAAAATATTGAAAAAGAGTTCATCTGAGAGCAGGATGTGTTTAAACAAAAAATAAAGAAGAAAGAAAAGAGAAGCCATGCAACCAATGTGTAATGATTGTATTCCACTGAGCACAATGCATATTGAGGAAAACACAGGGCTGACTATAGAATATACTTTATCTCAGGTGCAATGTGTGCTTTTACCATTAAGTAGTTTGCTCTTTAACATGGCAATATAAAGTGTCTGGACAGGGCTATTAGAGCTAATTATTTTCTAGGCTCCCTGTTGCAAAGTCAGCAGGACAGATTTTGTAGTTTACTGCTTACGAGCTTCAGAAGCTATAAACAGGCTTAGCACTGGGGTCTATGACAATTAGCAGCCATGTGATAAGCAGTCACTAGAATAAGGCATTCTGGCTGCAATGTAAACAGTAGCTGGTTTCTGAAGCTCTGTTTACTCTGCACTCCCTGTCTCTGCAGCAGGCGCTATTCCCTCTCCTAGATCTCAACTTGCTATTGATGGACTGATAATTCAGGTAGGGAATAATTAGGAGAACTTGCAGGCTTTTGTATGGGGTTTGCCACCATTTGAGCTTGCGGTGAGTCTGTGATATTACTGGCATATATTTGTTTAAAAATCTCTGGAGAGTGTGTAAACAGGGGAAGCTCATATCTTCTTAACAGCCCCATAAATTCAACTAGGCAGGGAGCTAGCTAACCTGTGGGGCTCTTTATGAACACTTATGTGGGGGAGGCGGGGGTGAAATTCATTCATACTGTGTTGAAACAGCTAACCAGCTCTAAGAACTTCTACAGAGAGAAATAAGACCAAGTGGAAATGAAACCTGCTGCTGAACCACCGTTCTTCTTTCTTTCTTTTTTATTAAGCAGTAATGTACTTATCTGACACACACACACACACACACATACATAAAATAAAAACAAAGAAAATAAACACTAAAAGTACCAATATATACCTTCCCCCCTCCCCTGTGATAGACCAATTCTATTAGATGATTTTTTTACTACAATCTAGACATGCAGCCATTTTTCTGTATCCCATCTTGTCTGGGATACCTGTGTTGTTTTGTGCTAACAAACTTTTATACACAGTTCCCATATTTGATGAAAATGCACATTTTTATTTATTTATATTTATATCCCGCCCTGTACCCAAGGGTCTCCGGGTGGCTAACAACCTTTAAAAATCAAACCTATCAAAACTATATAAAACAATGATAACCATTACAACATTATCACATATCCAGCTTATGCGATGGATCCGAGGGCTCTGGGAAGTGGGGAACAGCAGCTGATGGCCTCTGCTCCTGAACACTGCCTGTTATGATCGATATTTCCAATTATCTGACCGGCCCAGATATTTGGGGATCAAGCACATGTAATGGCTGACCCTGAGCAGGTTAGAAAATGGGGTAGGGATAAAAGAAGAGACATGGAGACAGAATGTTCAGTCCCATACAAATCCCATATGAGTGTATACGAATAGCATACAGATCCCATACAAAGCTTGTACAAATGCATCAAAACACTCAATTTGAATTCAAATGTCGATCTTCAAATGTGCCAACATTTGATTCAAATTTGAATGTCCACATTCGACCAAATTCATACAAATGTCCAATGTTGCGAATATTCATGCACATCCCCAACTTCCGGCCAATTTCTGGTTTATTCCAGCATTTCCACTGAAACCCTCACTGCCCCAGTAGGACAGTTCCACTACAGCAGTCACCTGGCAGTCACCACAGCCATCTCCTTCCTTAGGCAGGGAGCTGTGCAGATGATGCTTTAGGCAAATTTACTATTGCTTTGAGCATAAATCAGTCCAAAGGGCAGGAGATAAGAGGTGCTTTGCTTGTTATGCTCCTTTTAACAGAAACATTTCAGGAAGCTCAGCATCAATTAATAAAAGACAAGACCTTGTTTCCTTTTAATCCTGCCCGCCAACTCTACCTTCCGTCACACTTTCTGCTTATAAACTTGCCTTTCTCACTATTGAGAAAGTTTCGAAAGTTGCACATTTAGGAAATAGATGTGGCTGCGTTTTGTTTCCCACTCTGCTCTCTCTTTCCCGTAACGCCACCAGATGCAGTATTTACAGTTAGGCTAATGGTACCGCATGGATAGAGTAACACTGAAAGGTTTTGTTAACTGCATCTCAGGTATAAGGCGAGGCAGAAGCAGCAGCCAAAGGCATGATGTTCAGAGTGCAGTGTAATACTGCACTCCTGCTGGCCAATGTCCACTGCTATCTGGTTCCCTTTAAAAGTAAATTATAGATTCTGCTCCACTTTATCGCCCAGAGTTGTTTTTTTACTGATAGGGAAAAAAGAAAGAATTCCGACCTGCTCTTCATCTAAACGTAAGGTGAGCCTCTTTGTGTACTTTCACACGCCCCAAACTGGCCCCATGATCAGCCATCATGAACTAGTCTTGTTTCTAGTGTCATATTCCTTTTCTTCATCAAACATGTAGCAAGCTGGGGATGGGCATTTGCTCCATACTGTTTCATTAACGCTGCTAACTAGCCCCATTCTTTTCTTCACGGAACAGCAAAAAGCCAATTGTTGTCTTCACACGGTAGGTCCATGAAGGAGACCAAAAGAGGAGCCCTGCTGGATCAGGCCAAAGCCCATTTAGTCCAGCACCCTGTTGCATACAGTAGCCCACCAATTGCTTCTGGGCATTTCCAAGCAAAAGACAAAGGCACAACCTTTACCTACTCTCGGGTCCCTAGAAATGCCATTTGGGTGTATCCATATTATGAAAGGGAAGCATAGATCTGTGACTAGTCATGTCCTCAGCATAGTCTAGGTACCCTCAAGAACTGATGTTTTTATAGTAGGGGCTCAAAGGTTGAAACACATAGGTTTCCACATCACCAGGAATCACATTCATATGCTGTTTATGAAAGCCTTTGCACATGTACAGACTAGAGGAAATATTCAAATCATGTTATTTGTCTTTCAGTGTTCCCTCAATTCTATGTAATGATTGTCTGCATTGAATTATTATCATTCCATTGGTTCTTCATGTAGGAAAGCTTCCATTGGCCCTGCTTCATTGGTTACCTTATGGCAGCCATTTTGCAGGCTTCCTGAACTGTTTGTAGTATCCTCCCTAACCAAGTGGGAGGAGCAAAATATAAAATATGATGTAATTAATTGTTTAGAATATTTCAAAAATTAAAATTAAAAGCAGGTCAAAGGGAAGTGTGACAGTGAGAGACGGTAGGGACTGTGGTCTCGTAGCACAAGGCTGTTTAGTGGAGCATGAGGGAGCCTGCTTCACATTAAGTAGAAATTTATTTCAATAATTTTGGTGCCACCACCAAGATATATCACTGAAGAGCATCTGCCCCATCAACAAATTGGACAGATCATCTTGGAATGATGATCTTCTCAGGGGATTTCAGACTCAGACTGAATTAGGCTATCTTTCAGATATTCAGGTCCAGAACCACTTCAGGCTTTGTAAGCTAATACCCTAGTAAAGTCTTTTGGACTACCATTCCCATTATAGCTAACTATCACAGTGGTAAGATATTTGACACCCATCTTGACCATTCTTCCACTGCAGTCTGGAGGCTTGCAATAAAGGGATTCCTCTTTTGCTTCTTTATAACAGCTAAGATTTATATTAATGCTTTCTTCAAAGGTTTTTCCACTAACTTCTCATAGGATGCACCCAAACAGACACCTAGGACAATCCTCTAAGGCTAAGATGACCTGGCATTCGTACATCTAGATGCTCCTGGGGCTGTGAATCCACATGATCTCATAGGCTACTGGCCCCTGAGCCACCACCTGAAGAGACTGGCCATCAACACTGAATGACGGTTGCTTCAGGTAACACATGTTGCTTTCTTCATCATGTGAGGGCATGGAGGGGGAAAGTGCAACTTACCTGCTTCCATTTCTGTACCAGAAAATTCTCTGATGGAGCAGAAACTTGGCCAAAAGCTTCTCCTTGCAACTGCAGTCAGTCAAAGAGGGGCAGCAATGGCAAAGAAATCAACATGTACCCAATATACCCATGTACCCTTGCATTGGCTGGCACTTCTCGCCTTGGATCCTGGGTGCTTCCAACTCCCATGGAGAGGCTGTCTTCATTAACGGCACAAGAAAGCCTTGTGTTCCTCGATCTCTACCCCAAGGCAATTTGATCCCATCTTAGACATAACACACAGCTTAATCTTTTATCTGTCATGATCCCTTTGGTCATTCATTACCTCGAAGCCAGGAATAATACTGCCATCTCTCTGCATTGCTATGATGTGGCATAGGTCAGGTTTTAGTTCCATTATGGGAACAAACATTTTCTCAAAGTTCCTTAGTTGTAAGCACTCCAAGAACCAGACAGAAAGAAGTAGGCTGAGACTTACAGTATGTTATTTTACCACAGGAAGGGGGAAAAGGTACAAGCAGAAAAAGATATTCCCTAGTTTTAATTACCAATGTGAGAACAATGGTACCTAATGTACTAACAATTTGTTGGAAGTTCAGTATTTGGAGTGGGAAGCTGAGCAGGATAACAGAGTGACACAATATTATATGATTAATCTCCTCTCCTTACAAATCTATAACCATATTACGCTGGTTTTAAAAGAACTGCACTGGCTGCCAATTTACTGCCGAGCCCAATTCAAGGTGCTAACTTTGACTTATAAGGCCCTAAATGACTTGGGCCCCAGATATCTAAAGGTGCGCCTTCTGCCCGTGTTTTAAGATCTGGAGGGGAGGCCCTTCTGGTGATCCCTCCGCCTTCAATAGCTAGGTGGGTGGGCACCCGGGAGAGGGCCTTCTCAGTAGTGGCCCCCAGGCTGTGGAATGGTCTCCCCCTTGGGGTGCGTCAGGCCCCTTCCTTGTTCCTATTTAGGAAGGCGGTTAAAATGTTCCTTTTTACGCAGGCCTTTGGTTAAATATCCCCTACACTTCCCCCATTGAATATCATTGTTGTTTTTAACAATCTGTAATTTTTAAAACTTGCATTTTTAAACTTGTTTCTGGTTTTAGAGTTGATATAATTTTTTAAATGTCTGTTTTTAAATGTTGTGAGCTGCCCAGAGACCCTCGGCTATGGGGCGGCATATAAATGTAAATGTAAATATCAATAAATATCAATATCAATACTGCCCAGTTTTCACTTCTCTTCCTACCTATGATGAACCTACATAAACTAAGGTGATAGCATTCCTTTTCGGCATACCAGTGGCAAAGTGGCCCTTTTAAAATTGCATCTCATTGCCTCCTAGAAAGTATTTTTCTCAAAAAGTAATAATCTGAGCTCTTAACACATACATGTATTTATTACAAGGTTCAAAGTCTTATTGAGTCTGCTTATTTTACGAAATTAAAATAGTACAACCCAACCCTCATAAACCAGGGAGTTGGACAATATGATTTTCCATGCATTGTATGTCTCCCCAAGTATCATCACCACTCCTGTTCTCATAAGGCGCATTCTCATTATAAGCTTATTTCGGGTTCAAAACGGTTTCAATCCTCGGAGTTCCCACATCAGGTTGGCTTAACACGCTTTCTGCGTGTTAAATCGCCCCAAAGCGTTGTAAATGTTAATCTTAATTTCAACAGGTCTCACTCCGGTTCGTGCGCTTGAAACGTTTTACATTTTTTACTCTGGGGACCGTTCCGTGTTAAGGGATGAGAGTTTCCCTCCCCAAATAGCCTGCTTCCAAAGATAGTGATTTTGCTGTAAAAATCCACCCCTTAAAGCAGCTGGTACACTGTAGCAATCCAACCACTTCACACCTGATAACGATGTTGCAATTTTGAAAGTTCTGACCTTTAAAAAAGGGGAAAGAAAGGAAAGCAGCTGCAGGTTCTGGGAGATGTGTTAATGTTTTAAAGGCTGTGACGGTGACGGGCGAAGGGGGCTTGAGTTGCCGCTGCTGCTGTGTGCCCTGGGAAATGGGGAATCATAGAATCATAGAATGGTAGAGTTGGAGGGGACCTCCTGGGTCATCGAGTCCAACCCCCTGCTCAAGGCAGGTTCTCCTAAACCATCTCAGACAGATGGCCGTCCAGTCTCTGCTTGAAGACCTCCATCGAAGGGGAACCAACCACCTCCCGTGGCAGCCTGTTCCACTGGTTGATCACTCTTACTGTTAGAAATTTTTTCCTAACATCTAAACTAAATCTTTTCCCCTGCAGTTTCACCCCATTGTTTCTAGTCCTTCCTTGAGAGAGTGAGAACAGGGCTGATCCCTCTGCCCTGTGACAACCCTTGAGGTATTTGTAGACAGCTATCATGTCTCCTCTCAGCCTTCTTTTTGGTAGACTAAACATTCCTAGTTCCTTAAGCCGTTCCTCATAGGACATGGTTTGCAGACCGTTCACCATCTTGGTAGCTCTCCTTTGAACCTGCTCCAGCTTGTCAGTGTCTTTTTTAAACTGGGGTGACCAGAACTGGACACAGTACTCCAGATGAGGTCTGACCAAGGTAGAGTAGAGGGGGATAATAACTTCACGCGATCTGGACTCTATGCTTCTCCTAATACACCCCAGGATTGTGTTTGCTTTTTTTGCAAATGAGGAGGGGAGAGGAGGGGAAAGAATCGCTGGCTGCCCACTGCCATTTTTCCTCCATCCAGGCAAGCAGCAGCCACCCAGATAGGCTCCGTGAAGGGGTCCCTTATGAGTGGTGCATTCACGGCAGGAGGAAGAGGACAGGGCAGCCCCAAAAAGTGGCTTTTAAAAAGTAGCCACTTGAGTCCCCCCTTGAGTGACGTACATCCTCAGAATCCGGATCGAACACGATTCTGGCTGAAAGTAATGGGATCAGGCAAATTTGCATTTGCATCCGGTTCTGTTATTTCGGTTTAGGGAAACTGAATTAAGCTTATAATGGGAATGCGGCCATAGAATCATAGAGCTGGAAGGAATTGAATCAGACCCCTTGCTCAATGATGGATTCGCTAAACCATCCAGCTATGCTTGTAAACCTTAGGCAAAGGAGAGCTCATTGACTGATTGACCTTACTATTAGAATCTTTTTTCTAATATCTAATCAGTATTGACATCCTTGAAGTTTCATCCCATTGTTTGTAGTCCTTCCAACTTCAGTAAGTGAAAATAGGGCTGATCCCTCTGCACTGTGACAGCCCCTCAGTTACTTGAAAACAGTTATCATGTCTCCTCTCAGTCTTCTCTGGAGATTTCAAGCAATGCCTGCTGAAGTTGTACAAGGGGAGGTCATGTGGAAACAAGGAGTGCAAAAAACATATATTTCTCTCAAACCAGATTGAGAAACTCCCTCATTATCTTATATTTCGCCACTTATATTGTGACCCTAGAGAGAAGTTTTTATATTATTATTTCCACATGCTGAAAGCCAGCTCAGTCCAAGAACTGATTGTTTTTCCTCTTAGTGATACTCATGTGCCCAGTTTGCTTTTGCTGTGAGGAAGACATGAGAGAAATTCATAAATGCCTTTTCTGACGCTTCTTATCTTAAATAGAAAAGCTGTTTTTACTTTTATATACATATTTTAATGTATGTTTTACACTGTTTGATTTTTAAAAAAATCTTTTCATTGCTGTGACCTGTACTGGGACCTTCAGTGAAGGGCAGAATATAAACACTCAAACAAACAAACAAGTTCATCTTGCAATGGGCTATGTCTACATATAATGACTATATATAATAAGAGTTACAGCTAATGGAACATAATGTACAACTTTAGAACATAAGCATGTAAGAGATCCCTGCAGGATCAGGCTACAAGTAATCTAGTCCAGCATCCTGTCTCACATAGTGACCCATCAATCGCTTCTGGGAATTCCCAAGCAGAAGATAAAGGCACCCTCCATCTCCTGTCTGTTGCCTGCAAATGGTTTTTAAGGGCACCCTGTCTGTTTCCCCAGCCAAGAGGTAATATCTAGGCAAACACTATCCTGGCCTTAGAAATCAAAGGGCCACTGAGTTTTGCAGTCATTTCAATTTTTAAAATAAGTTACCGCATCAACCTTACCATATCAATATTGCATGGAAAGGTCACCTTGTAGTAAGAATTATTTGCTTAAAAAAATTCATGTGATGTATTCAAAGGCACAAAAAAGGTACCAACTCCAGATAATATTCCAAAACATCTTGAATACCTGGAATAATTCTTGCATGATCAACAACACATTTTACATCTTAATGCCATATTGAAAAGTTTGAGTTCTATTCCTAGGAGAAATTTGCTTTCGATATAAAACCTGTGAACCCCATTAGATCCAAATGGAAAATCTCAGCTCTTCGCACTGCTGATAATAATGCGGAGGAATAATGGGTTATGCCTTCCTTCCTGTATCTCTCTTCTTGTGCTTCTTAACAGTGATAAAGCTCCTAGCAACTATGCCAAAAGGCACAAAAGTCCTATTATTCCACAAAAGGGTGAGTGATTCATACAGCTGATGGTATGTGTTCTCTTGTCAAATTCCTTCCAGAAAAAGACACTAAGGCCCTGTCCCCAAGCAATTTAAAGCCCTCTAAAAATCTTCTTTTGCCTCTGAGTGCCCCCATGCCCAGCTTTTCAATGAGCTTCCTGCACTACAAAAGGAGGAAAATCTGCGGGAAAAAAGTGCACTTTAAAGAAGAGTTCCAGTGCTCTTTTTGGAAGTCGTGGGTTTTCCTGGCAGCATTTACCTTGGGGACATTCTGTGGCAAAAGGGCCGGGAATTGCTGCCTGCACACACAGCCATAAAACATGCACACATCTCCAAGAAGTGCAGCAGCTTCCCTTCCTTTCCCTTTCTAAAGCTCAGAACTTTCAAAGAGCCAGAATAGTGCAGAATTGCAACATTGTTGCAATTGTTATCAGGTATGAAGTGGTGGATTGCTAGAGTCACCGCTGCTCTACCGGGTGGATTTTGACAGTGATCTGTGAAAGTGTTGAGAGTGAATGAGCGAACGATCACGTGGCTGATGGCTGCAGCCACTGCCTTTGCTGGCACAGGAAGCCATTTTGGGGGGCTGAGATCTGGGAGATGAACAGTGAACCCATGGCTATTTTTCCTTTGGACTTATCGGGGGTTTCTTCCTGGTTGTGGCCGCGCAGAGCACAGTCCCTCCCCGTTCCTGCTGGCACCCTATCAACAAGAGAGGGGGCGGGGAGAAAAAGATGCGGGCAAGCAAAACACACTTCCGTGGGGATGGAAGGTGCATTTTAAATATGCGTTTTGCTGAGCCTCATATGGATGCTTATTCCGGAATTGCACAGCACTTTTAAAGTCCGCTTGAATAAAGTGACAGTAGAGGGAAACTAGGGAGGCAAATAAGTCATTTGGGGATGCAGCCTAAATAAATCGAAATATGATCATAAGAATTGTTTTCCCAGTCTGCTATATGTCTATGTCTATGGAAGCAGGCAATACACAATTTTGTCTTCCAATACATCAGCATTTGCTGAAAAAAAAAAAATCACACTAAAATGTGAGTTTTCATGCAGTGTTTTCCTTCCAACCCGCTGTTCTGCAGAATGCTTTCAGGTCTGTTTTCCCTTAACGTGAAATTCATGTGAATTTCATTTTGAAGTGGGAGGCAAGGCTCTTCTTTAGCTAGGGTATATTGGTACCTCTGGGGGAGAGTAAGGGTCAACCCCAGAGAAGTTCTCACCCTGAACCTCCAGGTGGCATAAAAAAATGTTTTACAAATCTCAGGGCTCTCCATTACATTGAGTTTCAGCAGCTGTTTTTCTGCTCTTTCTAGCTTACAACTGCTTTGAATCATGGAATCATAGAGTTGGAAGGGACCTCTAGGGCCATAGAGTCCAACCCCCTGCTCAATGCAGGATTTCCTAAACCATTCCAGACAGATGTAGGTCCAGCCTCCGCTTGAAGAACTCCAGTGAATGTTTTAAGTTCTACAGGCTAAGGCAGTGTTGGCGAACCTATGACACGCGTGTCACAGGCGACACACCAAGCCCTTTTGGGTGACACGAAATGTCACCCTGATACCTGGGCATGTTGTTGCCCTTCGGTATCTTGGAGGCCTCAGGCTGCTTCTGGCTTGCAGCCTACAAGATACCGGGAGCACAGAGGCACTGCCTGTGCCCGGCATAGGAGGCACAATGGAGTCACGTCATTGTGCCGCCAGGTCATGCACAGTGCATCTGAAGACCTGTGCATGGCTGAGATGGCTGTACTCACAATTTTTCCCTCTATGTACTTTTGTGAGACCTTCTTCTCAGCCTTAAATAATATTAAAACCGATAAAAGAAACCGACTGACAGATGAAGTTAGTAGCACTTGCTTGGGCTTGAAGTGTACGAAATACCAACCTTCAATTGAAGATTCAGCAAATGAAATTCAGCAACAAAGAAGTCACTAATGTAAAGAATATTTGATTTTGCTTTCAATAAATACATATATAAAAAATGTGACTCTTTTTTTTTTTTTTTTTTACTAAAGCTACAAATATCACAAAATTATGGACGCGACACGGCACCCGAGTTAAGCTGGGTTTTATTGTGAATTTTGACACACCGAGCTCAAAAGGTTTGCCATCACTGGCCTAAGGCCACAAAAAGGCCACCAATTGCCCCATGCTAAACTAGGCCATGCTAGTTTGGCCGAATCTGGGGTGGCTGAGGTGCTTCATGTTTGCTTTTACAAGGCGTGTCTCTCCCACTCTGTGTGGAAGCAGCCTGTGTCAAATCCCCTTGGAAATAAGATTTGGTATTATGAAAGCACCAAACTTACTTTTGTAAACATTTTCCTTTCATATTTATGCAGTAAAATTAGTTCGTGAAAAGTGATCTCTGTGATCCGTGTATTTTCTATCTGCTTTGGGGATATGATTGATTCTTACAGAGATTGAGGTGTTTGCCACAGGTGGCTCTCTTGTGGGTAATGAAAGGGCAGTATCCTGTCATTATTTTCAGAATTTTTGTTTTCATGGGGTAGAGGCAACAAAATAACATGGATGAACTGGGGCATTATTTATCTTGACTTGGGTTGGCTCTGCACAGCTGACTAAATTTTGCATTCATAACCCACAGTTTGAACAGTTCACATTATTATTGCACTTTTATCTTCTCAACAGCTCTGTTGAGAGGCAGCGACTGCCTCAGAATCTGCGAGTATCTTTCTATGGCCAATTGGAAATTTGAGTGCTGGACTCATATGTCCCGTCTGACACATTAGTCACTAGCTTGAGATTTCTTTTATTGGACTAAAGTTGCTGGCAAGTTGTCTTGCATGAGAGAGATCACGGCTTTCTTATTGAGGAGCTAGAAATAATCCAGGCAAATTATTCTGGTCAGCAAATCCCCACTGATTTTGGCAATGCCAATGAAAGGAAACCAAAACATGTAAACATTGTGTTGGGACTGGCCAACCCTACTGATTGGCCACAGTTTAGACAATCTGGCAGGCCGAGGTTTAATCAGTTTCGTAGATCTGTGTCAGTCTGTGCCATTAGTCCTTCAATGCAGAAGTATCTCCCAGTCAGCTTACAGCAATAAGTGGAGCTATGGGCAGAGTTTGGATAAAGCTGAACTCACTCAGAATAGAACTGCTGAGGACAAAAGGAACAGCGTTACACTGTGAGTTCCCTTTTAGTTTCTCATTCTCTCTTTGTTTGTAATTTAGGCTGTCTGTTGCTTAGTAGTAGAAAAATTATGTGAAAAGCTAAGGGTTTCAGGTTCAGTTCCCATCATCTTCCTTGAGCCAGTCTGGTCTAGTGGTTAGGGAGCCAGTTTCTCTCTGGGAATACCGGGTTCGATTCTGCCCTCCCCCATGAAGCCAGCTGGGTGACCTTGGACTAGTCACAGCTCTCTTCTGAGCTCTCACAGCCCCACCTAACGCACAGGGTGTTCTGTTGTGGGGAGAAGAACAGAAGCTTTCTCAGCCGCTTTGAGTCCCCTTAAATGGGTGAAAAAAGTGGGTTAGAAAAGCTGACTCTTCTTCTTTTTCTTCTTGAAGTGATATCTAATTTTTCTTTTCACCAGAACATTCATTGCTTTGAATCCCACCCACAAAAGTTCTTACATAGGAACGTGAAACAGAGGCCCTTTCTGCACTGGGCCTTGTGCCAGGTTATATCCTGGAATGGGGATTTGCTCTCCACATGACAGTGCATACATTAGCAGGTTCCAAGTGGGGCCTGCTATGGGCTGCACCAGCATATGGATGGAGGGTCCATGGGACATAATCCAGAATAAGGGCCAGTGCAGAAAGAGCCAGAGCCTTTTCTGTCACATCTAGAGTGCCTTCTCAAAGAAGTGGAGGCTTCCTCTCAATGGTGTTTGCAAAGATAGTCAAAACTTCCTAATTAACTAACGTTTCTGTGTTTATAATGTACCTTTTTTGATTTAATTCTAATATTTGCAGCTTAAAATTTCATTCAAGTTATTTATAACTGGGCCATTATTCTTGATCTGATGACATTATAGTATGGAGCATAATCTGCAGCTTCAACGGGACTTTCCTGTTGTAGGTGGATCCACAATGATATCTAATAATAATTTCTGATCATTACGGATCCCTTGAGACACAAACGCTTCAGCTGGAACAATGAATCCCTTGGATCAGCATGTCCTAAAATAGCTTTCAGCCTTTCCTTCAAAGCTCCCTCACAATGACTACAGAAAGGTGACTTGAGCTTTAAGCTGTTATCAAACGATGGCTTACAAGGGTTTGGTTCTGTTAAACCCATCATGACTGAATATTGGAGAGGAGATGTCAGGAAATGTTGTTTTCTGATCCCCTCAGAAAACAAAGCAAAACAAATCTGGAAACCTGCCACTTTCTGAGCCCAAATTTGTGAATACATGAGTTCGGGAATAGTTTTGTGCTGTGAATAGTGAGTATCACCTTCACTCAAGGGACTACTAACGTAAGAATAGGGATGTGCACAAATGCAGTTTTCGGGATTCAATTTGATTCTAATCAAATATCCAAAGATTTGAACCGATTCAACTGTTTAAAATTTGAATGTATCCACATTTGATTCGAATCAAATACAATCACATCTATTCATACGAATTTTCTATTCGTATTTGAAGATACGAATGTCAACAACATTCAAATGTGTCTGTACTCATTTGTACGCATCCCATTTTTATCCCGTATGTATCCTGTTTTCCTCCCGTACATATCCGTACAAATGCGTACAGTACGTACACATACAAATGTCTAAATCTTTTGCACAAATGATTTGAAAGATTTGAAAATGCATTTGAATATTTAATTGGAATGTATAGACATTCTATTCAAATTTGAATGTCCAAATTCAATTGAATTCAATCAAATTTTGAATATTTCAAATATTCATGCACATCCTTACATAAGAATATAAGAGCCCTGCTGGATTGGGCCACAGCCCATGTAGTCTAGCATCCTGCCAAACACAGTGGCTCACCCATTTCTTCTGGGCATTCTGAAGCAGAAAGCAAAAGCTTTACCTGCTCTCAAATCCGTGCAAGTGGGCTTTAGAGGAATCCTGTACAAACAATAAAAAGCCAAGACAGCCCAGAATATTTATTATATTTCTTGTCACTTAAGATATAAGAAGACACAGAAGATATTTCAAATAGGGTGTTTGAATTGGTGGGGGAAACTACTGGGCAAAAGAAGTCATGCATTTAAGGACTTTTAAATGTTTGGAAACTTAATGATGCCTTCAATATCTATGGGAAGAGTATATGTCCCATATAAGACACTTAAAGAAGATCTTCAGCTCTATCAATCAAAGGTCAGGATAAGACTCTTGGAAGTCATATACAGCCTGTGGGGTTTTATGCCACGGTAGGAGTGATAGCTATTAGAATATTACGCTTCCCCCCCGTAGTAATAGCAGTATTAGCCTTAACAGCAGCGGGCATGGATTTGAGGCTGATGGGCATTTTGAATCAGGTTATTGCAATAAAAAAAGTTTTGCTTGATTATTTTTTAGGCATTCAATCAGGCAGGAGAAATCCCAGAGATGTCCACTGGCAGGCAAAAGATGCATTCCAAACGCATCCTTTCCCTGCTTATGTATGAACAGGGAAGTGTACTCAACCCATTTGGGCCAAAGATCCTCCCCAGGCCTCCCTCGATTGGCTGCCTTGCAGCCAGAGGGGGGGAGGCCAGTCGGTCCCATTCCCTGGGGACCTGCCACCTGCATCAGCCAGGATCAGGCTGATGCAAATGTCAGGACCCACACCCAGCACCCCCAACCCACCCCAGGGTCGTGTGTATGCATGAACAGTGCTTACCTTCTGCTGCTGGCTCGATTCTGGCTAGAATAGGCCAGATGTTCTGAGCATGCTCACAGGGCAGCCCCTCATTGGCCAGGCACCCGCCTGTCCTCAACTGGCCATCTGAGCAGGTGCAGGTGCCTAGCCAATGAAGGGCCACCCCATGAGGATGCTCGGAACATCCTGGCCTATTCTAGCCAGAATCGGGTTGGCAGCAGAAGGTAAGCAATGTTCATGCGTGCGCCTGACCCCAGGGTAGGTTGGGAGGTGCTGGGTGGGGGTTCTGCCACTTGCATCGGCCTGATCCTGGCTGATGCAGGTGGTAGGACCCCAGGGAAGGGGCCCAGCTGGCCTCCCCACCTCTGGCTGCAAGGCAGCCAATCGGAGGAAGCCGGGGGAGGGCCCCAGCTGTCACAGAGGGAGAGCGTGTGAACACTGTCCCTCTGGAACAGCTGGGGATGTGCCGAACGGGTGGAGACACTTTCAGAGCACTTTTTCTGCTCTGAAAATGGAATGCGTAGAGAGCGCATTGGGATGCTTGGGGTGGTCTGGAATGGATTTGGCCACCCGACGTGCGAATGCAGTGTCCCCACATGTTCTCTACATGTTCAAAAACCCCTCGTGCAAAAAGGCCTCTGATTGGTGATCAGACAAATATCTGTGAGATCCACGTCCTTAGGCCTAAGTAGCCAAGGCTGAACACACTATGAATGGTCATTCAATGAACTGATAATCCCTCATGCTAATGGCTGATGTGGGTGCATTACAGTAATTTTGCTGGTTGTGATTCTTATGTTTTGGTAGTTTTGCTGTTACTAGTCAATTCATTACTCATTCTATTTTATATTAGTTTTATTGTGACCCACTCTTAAATGTGTGGGTATAGGGCAGGATAGAGAAATAAATAAATAAATTATTCCACAAATCCATTAGATTAGTTGTCTTAGCAGAAACCCAACTGATCCACCACTCAGTTAGTTCCTAACCACATCTAAAAGGGAGTGCACATAGCAATTTTTTTTACATATTCTGCTTCTGAACTAATACATTTATGAGATCACTAGCCATCAACTTAACTGCAAATCTGAGTCAAACTGAATGTCAAAACATTTGATTTGATTTGAATGTTTAGAATCCAAATGCAACAAAATCCAATTTGAATAGAATACGCTCAAATTGATTTGTTCTAATGTTAGATTCAAACCTGAAGCTACGATTGTCAGCAACATTTGTATGCATTATACATATCTGTATGCATTTCGTACACATCCCGTTTTATCCTGTATGCATCCCGTTTTCGTCCCGTATTATAAGCGCAAAGGTACTTTCGAATCATTCATACGAATGTTTTGGAACATTTGAAATTCATCTGAATGTTTAAATTTGAATGTGAATACATTCTATTTCAATTCAAATGCTACATTCAATCAAATTCAATCAAATTTCAAATATGTAGAACATTTGTGGACATCTCTACCTAACAATGGCACTGTGGTATATAAGAACAGGGTGATCTTTGGTTACTGGGCTGCCATGAGATGAACTTCCTTAATCTTCCATCAGTTAGAAATCCAAAAAACTTTAGAAACAACTTTGAATCTCCCCTTTTTCAAAGACACCTACAGTGCAGTCATTCTACAAAGGATAATACTCTGCTGTCAGCTTGGTCTTTATAACTGCAAAATGTGAATTGTGTGGAAATGGATCCTTTCAGTCACAAGAAGTCTTGCAGGCACAACTGGTAACTTCAATGAGGAAAGAACATAGCCAAGCATTAAAGCTGCTGAGTTTCCTGTATTTAATTTCACCTGCCCTAAATTACTCTCTATCTCTCTTTCTCTCCCTCTCTCATTCAGTAGAAAGACCTTAGTGAAGGTAGAGATTCTTGACAATTTGTAGACCAGGTGAGCTTAAATCAAAGACCTGCTATGACACTTGCTTGTTATTGTCTTCCAAGTAAAAACTCAACATGGCATAAATTGGTATAAATTCAGCAAGTTATAAATAAAAAAGTTTGTAAACTAAAAGAAAACAAATGTCAATTTCAAACAGAGCTGAGTCACAACATATTTTACCAAAAGCTTGCTATAGCTTTTCTTAACAAAAAAAAAAATTTTCAGTAAATGCTAAGTTACCCAATAGAACTTTCTACTGGGAGTCACACGGCCTCCTGAAATAAAATTGGTCCTTGATGAAAATGCCCGACCAGTCTAATGTCTTCGCTAAGTGATGGGCCTGCTTGCACTTGCTGGACCGGTATGGCATAACAATACCATACCAAACTAGTAAGGATCCAACGCAGTGATGGCCATTAACACCACAAGTGCTCAACCAATCCCCAAACTGGCCAGTAGCACTTAAGACACAAACAGCCAAATCTGAGGAAACATCCAGGAGTTGCATGGCAATCTGGAAGCTGCACAGAACTATGTAGCTGTAGTTGCACGACCACATCAACATCTACCTGCCATGCTGCACCCAGAAGAGACTGTGGATGCCGCATCCAGGAGCAATGCAGTCACTCCTGCTTTTTAGCAGTCCTCAGCTGGAACACTCCAGAGAACCTGCAGCAAGGAGTTATCCCACATGCAACCTGTTTTCATCCCATATGGATCTGTACAAATGCATACAGATGCATTTGCACATCTTGTATGAGCCCATACACAAGCGAATGTCCAGATAATTCAAATGAATAGATCTGAAATTTGAAATTCATTTGAATTTTTAAATTCAAATTTAGGACATCTGATTCAAATTTGAATGCCAAAATTGGATGAATTTGATCAAATTTTGAATACTTTCAAATATTCGTGCACACCCCTACCTATCATAGTTCTGACCTGAGGTCACACTTTGGGGGGGATAGAGATCTTTCTTGCTGCTGTCCAACTTTGATTGGGGCTTCCAAAGCTGCAGTCACACTTTCACTTTAAGTGTCCTTCCATCCATGTTCTGATTACAATGCTCACACCTTTTCTTTTCCGTCCATTTTTATCTGTGGAATTTTCACCTTGGCAAGTCCAAATGGAGGGTGGGAAGTCCTCAGATGAAACAGATAGAAATTAAATGATCTGAACACTGCAATCAGAAGATGGACTGAAGAGGGTTTAAAGTGAAGGTGTGATCATGGCCAAGAAGGTTTCATAAGCGGGTTTTGTACTCCGATATAAAACAAAGACTGGAGCTACATAATTCCTTTAACTCAGGAACAGCACCAAATTTAATGGAGCCTTCAACAGTGGTGAATATTGTTTCTGACTGCTTGCCACCTCTGGTATCGACTAGATATGTTGCTGGAATATTTTTCTGGTGGTGCCTGTCATTGTAAATGAATACCTGTGAATTTAGGAAGAACATTTTTTGGACTAAAATAAGTCTGCTGGAACTAAGCCTACATTCACAATAGTGCCTAGGACACACACACACACACACACATGAGGGGAGCACCTAGATGTCACTGAGATGGTACAACCATATCCCGCAACCTCCAACTTTGTCTTGGATTTACTCCACTTGAACTGGGAATTGAATTATATTAGCCTGGATGGTGATTCTCCATTGATGGCTAGCAAATTCTGTGTATACCGATGCATTTTGAGAAGATGCCAAGACATAACAGAGAAAGCACCTGCAATATTTAAATGAATAAATTATTCTGTAAACTGAATTTTACCACAGGAAAGTGCCCCTCTTGCTCATTCTCATGAGCTTCTATAATCGACAGCACAGATGAGAATACAATTAAGGGAGTTTTGGGTTTGCAGAATCACCATATCTGTGTAGCCCGTCTTGCATCTCAGAAATCTTCTCCAATAAAAATAATGTTTTTATTTCTTCTTACTCAGCCTTCATGTGCATTATGCAACTCCAGTTCTTTTTGCTGTTCTTAATAAGAGAACAAGAGGAGTGTTAGTGGTTGTTCTTTGTCTTCTCATTGCAAGATGGTTGATGTATATATGCTCACAAGAAGATGGTACATGACCACTCCAGCTTCAGGGAATGGGGAGGCTAACCTTTCTTATTTCAACACACATATGCACCATCCTTATGATGGCAATGAATGTGGCCACTGTATCCCCACATTGGTTAAAGAAAGGGGGTAATTGCTCCCAATTTGTCCACTAAATGACAGGTGTCATATCAAGTAAACAATGATTTGCATCCAGTCTAGGGACCAATTTCCCCTTATTTCACTGGAATGGTGAAAGGATACTATTCCAGTAAGTCAAAGATAAAGCATGGAGGGAGCTACCCACACTTTAGGTGCTGGTGCAGTATTGAAGTATACCAATAGCATTTGACATGTGGATGGCCCCGCTCAGGCAGGTCAGATTGCCATGGCAATGGACACAGCAACATCTGGCTGTTGCGATGGCAATTGGGATGTGGAGCATGGCTGAAGAGCCATAACTGTGCCACCACAATTACTTGCAGCATCACACCTGGAAGTAGGTGTGAACACTGCTGACCTGAAGTTCACTAGCTGTTCCCTGTCATGCTGTGGACAACATTTTAGTTGTCCACAGCTAGTGAAGACTGGGACAGCCTTAGTTGTGACAATCTGGACATGTGGACAAGCCTCCCCAGAAGCAGTTGGAACTGATCCTCAAGGTAAGTGTGAACAGGCCGCTATGTATCGTGTGTACTCTTTTGGTTTGTTTTTGCTGCTGTTTCCAAAATAAGTGGTGGGTTCTGTGGAATTCAATGAGCAGCATGAAACCCCCAGCATAGGTGGCCTTGACTTCCAAGAGTCAATTTCTAGCACAGCCAGATAAAAGGCAGTGGAGACAGTGCTGAGTGGAATTGTTAGATGCTGCAGTATTAACAGGGCACGAAAAAAGTTGCTGTAGAAAAGATGTTTTTCTACAGAAATTTGAGAAGAAGCCAAGGAGGTAACAGGAAGGTCTGCCATATGCTGACTGGTGGAATGGGATTAGGAGCCACTTTTGTCCTTCTTTTCAGAGATACAGCAAACACATCTCTTTTTTCCCCCTTGAGCAGCTTTGTCACAACTTTCATCTATAGAAAAATATAAGCTTAGCTGTCAATATACAAGCTTCTGATGTTTTCAGGCTGGAAAGGAAAGTGCAAATAGACCCCAGTGTTTCTACTTATGTAGCAACATTTACGATAACTCTACTGGAAAGAAAATATAAGGGTTTATTTTAAAATAAGTAAGGGCAAATCCCCGCAGCAAGCTTATTTCGCTTTCCCTAAACCAAAATAATAGAACCGGATGCAAACGCGAATTTGCCTGTTCCCATTACTTTTAACTTAATTGCGTTTGATCCAGATTCTGAGGATCGTACGTGGCATACGTGACTCAAGGGGGGGACTCAAGTGGCTACTTTTTAAAAGCTGCTTTTTGGGGCTGCCCTGCCCTCTTCCTCCTGGCATGGACGCACCACCCATAAGGGACCCCTTCACCGAGCCTAACTGGGTGGCTGCGTGGCTGCCACTTCCATGGAGGGAGGAAAAATGGCAGCAGGCAGCCAGCCAGCGATTCTTTCCCCTCCTCTCCCCATTGCTCAGGGCACACAGCAGCAGCAGCAGCTAAAGACCCTTTGCTTTAAACATTCACATTCAGCTGCTTTCCTCCCTTTCCCTTTCTAAAGTCAGAACTCCAAAGAGCTAGAATTGTGCAAAATTGCAACATTGTTATTCCAACCATCAAGGTGTGAAGTGGTTCCATCGCTACAGTGTAGCTATCCCTGTTAAGTGGATTTTTACACTGAAATCACTGTCTTTGGAAGCAAGCTATTGGGAGAGGGAAACCCTAAACATGGATTCTCATCTCTTAAAATGGTACTGTCCACACAGTAAAAAATGTAAAACATTTCAAGCACACGATCTGGAGTGAGACCTGTTGAAATCAGGATTGAGATTCACCACGCTTTGGGGTGGTTTAACACGGGAAAAGCGTGTTAAGCCAAACTGCCATGTGGACTCTGAGGATTGAAAACGTTTTGAATCTGAGATAAGGTTGCCGTGAAGACACGGCCTAAGTAATTTTATTTTGTTAGAATTTTACAGTTCTAATAATAAAACATTTTAATTCCTTTTTTTGTTTTTAAATGAAACTTCCCCTGAAACTGTTGATTATAATACGGAAAATAAGTAAATATATAAGTGCCTATTTCCACAGCCACAGCCACCAGCCACTGTTGAAAAGGTCCATAAAGGGGAAAATTTGGGCTTCATTCCTACTTACCTTCTAAAGACCAAAGTTGTGCAGTGCAGTCCCATATAGCAAGTTTATTAATATGGGGAAACTTTATCCATTCGCTTTGATCAAGTGTTACAGCATTTGTAGACTATTATTATTTAGGCAACGTCAAAATGCATTATAAAAACTGATATAGCAATGCCATTAGAGCAACTTGGTCAACCACATTTGCTCTCCTCCCTACTGCCCAACAGTCAGCAGAAAATGCAATAGAACGGCAATGAAAAAATACCTGAAGTGTGAAAGTGTGAGCAAAGCAACTTTTTGAACACTTTGCAAGTACATTTGCAGCAGGAGTACTGTTTGTGACATTAATCTGATAGCTAGGACAGTGAGGTTCCCACCTTCATCAGCAAGCTCCGGTTCCACCCCTGACTTCAGATTCATTAGAATACTTCAGGAGTTCACCAGTCCGAACACTGAAGGCTAGAGTGCAATTAGTCAGGCTGAGAAATTTGTCGAGAAGCTAGCTTGGTCATACTGGGATTCAAAAAGGTAAGGTAACACTACAATTTCATGGCCTTGTTCTGTGCACACAGTGAGAAGCGAAACAAGCAAACAAAAATCTCCTCTTAACTATGTCCTCTGAAACCTCCTTACCTACTTGCTTCTCAAAATGGATTTAGGGGCAGAAGGACAGAGAGGGAGATTTTGTGGGGAAAGTGTTCAAAGACATGGAAAGAATCACTGGTGTCAGAATTACCCTGCTACTAGACAAGATCAGAAAGAAAGAGTACTCTGTATTACAATATTCACCTATTTTTAAAGACATACCATATTCCCCTCTGCATCTAACACATTCTCCACCTTCCAGAACTGCTTTGTTGAGAAAAGGACTACGTGAGAGAGTGAAAAGAGCATGTTGAAGTGGGTTAACCTGACAAAGAAACAGCTGAGTTTAGGTCTCATATTTCTCCTCAGTTTTCATTCTTATCTCCGTTCTTATCTGCTCAAGAACCTGATATATCACGAACTGCAGCATCTACTGTTCTTAACGGCTAAACACAGAGAGATCACGTGACAACCAGTGACCTTGTTCTTCTGGCATAGTTGCTAATTACCTAAAGCTCTCCCAGGCTACAAGGGATATTTTCACTGGTGAAATCGTCTGGTACTCTTTGTTCACAGCATACAAAATGTCAGCCTGTGAAGATCCTGAAGGAACTAAGAACAAAGAGCCACACTCCACAGTAGTTTGCCCATCATTCTGAAATGTAAGCTGAGAACATCTGAAACAGAATTGTGCCACACCCATTCATACAAAACATTTTAGAAACATAGCTGAATAAAATTGTTCTATTCCACATTTACTGGACACATTTAGTGCACACCTCTGCTTTGCTCTTTTCAGGGAAACATCCTTTCCTGGAGCATGGAGGGAATTTTAGGTGAGATCCTTTACTTGTTCAAAGCATATCTGAGGAGAACTGTGTAGATATGGAAGTTAACCTTTCCTTCATGGAAGCACCTAAATAGCTATACCATATTCCCTGCAGAAAGCATCTCTGGTGACTTCTAAAATCTGTTCAGATGTGACCATTCTTCTTTTGGTTCGTTTTCATCCTATTGCCCAAGCTTCAGCATCCTGAGACTTAAAAGAGTAAATCTATAGCCATAGGGCAACTTCACTTGCTGGCTGGTATGTATGATGGGGAACAGAAGGGGACAGTGGTTCTGTGTGAAGCAGCTCTTCTTCCTCATCACATTATTTATCTTTCATAAATGGAGTAAAGTAAATAAATAGTAAGTTCTCCTTATTTAGTTGTTACGTCATGTCTGATCCTTTGTGATCCCATGGGCCTTAGAACATCAGGGCCTTCTGTCCTTTACTGTCTCCCAGAGTTTGGCCAAGCTGATGTTTGTTGCTTCCATGAGACTAGGCCTATTTGCTCCTTCACTTCCCTGGGAAAGTATTCCAGGAAAGTGAGGATGGAGGATGGATGTGACATCTGCACTTTGGCATGGTGGATCAATTCCAAACTTAAACTGGTATTTCCGCAAGTACCGGGTAAGTACGTATCACCTCTATACCAGACATGCACCAATGGGCATGTGTGACACCGCTGCCGCAGTGACTAGGTGATGTGACATGCGACTGTGCCTGCACCGGCCTGTGGCATGCTTTGTTTGCCCAGAACAGGTTTGAATGGAGTGTTCAAAGCTTTACCAATCCACAACTAGCATCGCTGTGGAGCACAAAAAGTGCTCCACAGACAGTCTGGGATGGAAACATTTCTGTGCAGTACAAATGCTCCACCCTGGAGCATGTCCGGACTTTACCTTTTTACAAAACGCACAAGGCCCACTGTCTCTCCCTCTCATCCTCTGCCACCTGCTTCTCCTTTTGCCTTCAATCTTCCTTTGCAGTAGCATCAGGGCCATGGCAGGAGCTGGTCTAGACCAGGGCCATTGTGTGGATGACACTGTTCCAAACCAGGCCCGTAGCCAGGAGGGGGCAGAGGGGGGAAGCCTAACAATTTTTTACCCCCTCAAACTTTTTAATCTAGTTACATAAAAATGTGATATATTACTCATTCACCCCAAAATCTGTGATGGCCTCCCCATATATATGGAGTTGGCTATGGGCCTATAACCATGCCTTCCCATGTCTGAATCAGTGGGCCTGGCTGGCCCAGACTTATTGCTTTGGATCATGGAGATGTCAGTGCAAAAAAGGCTTCAGCTACAATTCCATTTCTGAATATTTGCAAGGAAAGAGTGCAGGGAAATTGCCATGCTACAAACCATTTACTTGTTTAGTCTACACAGGTGTGCACCTACTTCTTAAATATGGTACATTACATGAGGTATATATGGAGTATGAATAGGAAGGAGGGAATATTGTTGATAGGTTAAACTGTTTTATATTTTGTATGTGTTGCCAATGATAATTTTTTAAATGGTACATTAGCGTGGTTTTCTGATTTTGTTTTTCTTTATGGCAAAATGGGCATGTGAAGGAAACATGGCAGCAAAATTTCTTACAACAGAATGCAGGAGACAACACCAAGTTCCTTCAAAATCTAGAAAAGACAATTTGGCATGCAACTGCAGGCTTCTGGGCAAACAAAACATTCATTTAGAACTTGTCAGCGGTTCAATGTGCACAATAAACCTCCTGTTTTCAGCCTCCTTGGATGAGAATATGGCATTTTGCAAGATCATAGGCTGACTTGAAAGACTGGAATTTGCTCAAATATCTTATGGTTCCACCGACACTTCCAACCTGGGGATGCAGCATTAGCTGGGATAAAATAAAACATGCCCTTTTTATATGTAGTCCTGATGGCATTGACCACCCTTTTACTCTTATTCCTTGCAATCTCCATAGCAAAGAGGTAAAAGCTTTTGCCTAGGTGGTTTGTCCTTACACTGTATTTCAACTCCCTGAGCTGCCTAGTCTCTCTCATAAGTAAACGACTGATAAACTGCATAGCAGAAGACCTGACACATGCCAAAGTCAGCACAGAAACCATTATAGAGATGGTGACATTTACTGTGGCAAAGGTTTTTCCAGATGGGATTTCCACCTGAGAAACAGCAAAAGAAATGCAGTAGTGGAACAACTCCCTTTTCAAGAAAGAAAAGAATCACACACACACACAAACACACACTCCATCACCCCACCACCACCAGCAACAACAGCAACAACAAACAACCAAGTTACACAGCCTTATAGAAATTAATGTCAGCAGCATGAATGGCAGGTATAAGGTTCTGCTATGATTCAGGAGGGCGTCCATTAACTCTGTATTAAGCAAAATGAAGGGGCTGAAAACATGCCAATAATAAAGGGATATGACCTGTACAAACAAGGAACAGTGTTAAGTTCATGCCTGACTTCCTGTTAGGTAAATAATCTGCTCCACTCTGGCTCCTTACCATTTTACTATTTAAAATCTAATATTATACACCCTGGATATATAAAATCTAATATTATGCACTCCAATGCCTGGAGCTTAACTACATGTTTTAGAGAACTGTAGGCACCCAAATCCCAGTGGCCTATTTTACTAGGAAAGGCAGTTTAGGAAAATACATTTCTGACGAGGGAACCAGAGAGGGAAGACGTGATTTACTGTTCACATACTAAATTATTCTCTACTCCAGAGTTCTTCCCATTCTTTTTTGCCTTAAATGGTGGGCTCTAAATTATATTTTCATTTGGCGTAACGTAAGGCTGTCTCCAGGCAGTGAGGGGAAATGCCAGATATTAAAGGGAACCCAGCAGTGCTCCTTATTGTGATCTGCCAGACATACACTGGGTTCCCCAGACATTGGCCCTTTCTCCATTTACCTAAGATCCAAATTAAGGAGCCTCTTAATCCAGATCTTAGGCCTCTGTATCTACAGGCTAATGTGGATTGTGATGCCTCCCACATCTGCACTAGAAAAAGCCAGAAACAGATTAAGAGGCCCTTAATCTTTATCTCTGGTACATCTATTTAATTGGGTCTACCAGGGGACTGTGGTCCTTGTTCTGGAACATGGAAGATATGCAGGCACACCACCTCCATGTTCTGGGACATCTTGGGGTGCCATAGTGCGGCACCAAAAAGCACCCTCCCCAAGGCTATTCTAGACTCACTGATCTGCATCTATAGCAGGTAAGTACAGAAAGGACTATAGTTTCCTTTTCTGGGAAGCCTTGCAAGGTCCTATAGCATTAAGTGCTGGCCACGTCTGGGAAATCAATGTATGACTTCCTCCCTTCCTCCCTCCCTCCCTTCCTTCCAGCAGTCCTTGTAATGGCAGCAAGTACCCTTGGAGGTGTCATTCCCACAGAGCAGGATAATGAAGTCTGAGGGTAAACACTGCTCTCAGGTGCTCACACAGCTACCATATAGACATATGACAGCCCTATGAGCAACATTCCCTACCTGTTATGCATAGGCACTTCTGAGGCCATTTCCAGCACAGAGGGATCTCCTCTCTTTCAAGGAGCACAGCTTTGGAGCTTTGAAGGTACCTGACTTCTAAAAGAGTCAGAACAGGGCAGGCATGTTTGCATTATCATTGGTTTCGAACAAGAACACCAGTGTCCCATCCCTTGCAATTTGGACAGCAACTCCTGCCCCTAGTACACAATCTGCTGGCCTTGTTAGGTAAGTGTGGGGATAGCCTAGATGTCTCCACTAGAATCCATCTTGCTCACCTTTAGCAAAGTGAAGGATGCCTATTCCTTCAGACCACAACCTCATGTATACCTCATATAGAGAAAACTTTGGCAAGCAACACCAAAGAAACAAAAAAAACCCCTTAATCTATGTTCAAATATATTCATGTTCTCTAGACATCAGATCAGGTGCAGCTTTGATACAGATTAAATTAAGCTCAGGAAATGGAAGTTCATCGTCCAATGATTTACTTGTGCAAATTCTGCCCCTGCAGAGATTGGACCACTTGCTTGTGAAAGCAGATGGTCTCTATTTCTTTGAGGAGTGCTGTAATCCTTTAAGTGTCAGATGGTGCTAGCAGCCATGAGTACATTAATTGGTTAGCCTAGCAAATAATTGTTCAGACTACCGCATCTGTAGCCTGCATTTCTGATCATAATTGAGCCCTGGTCTCAGTACTATAATAGTTGAACCGATTAAAAACCAGTCTCAAAATTCTATCGAAGTGTAAAAGAATTACTAAAAAACAAACCTTGAAGCAAAATTTCAGTTTTTTAAAGTAAGTAAATCTCTGATTTAGTCACTGATCTGCCTATAGATGATTAAATATATCTGTATATTCATAGTTTATATAAAGAGCTAAGATACCATTGAGCTGAATGTTGGACACAAGATTTTTTTTGTTGGAAATAATATGGCAATGGTTTGCTTTTGTCTTCTTCTAAAGGTGCATTACTGTATGTGTTTAAATCCTAATGAAATCCAAATTCGCTATCCAGCATTCTCATTCAATTTTTTATTCCCGGACTTTATGAGGACAATCCTTAGGAAAACTGGAGATTTCCCCTGGATGGGGGGGAGGAAGAGTGGTTTGACTCTCAGTTTTGCTTTTAAAACCTTTTTGCTTGATACATATGTATCCTTCTCTGATTGTTAGCAGCCACTAGGAATGTATCTCTCATAGCAACATTTCTAGTAGCTGCTAATAATCATCAGAGGGATAGAGAGGGGAAAGGTTTTAAAAGCAAAATCATGAGTCAAGCCACTCTCCCCCGTGTGACCTGCCAGCCTTCTGATTGTGCTCTGCTCCTTCGCTGATCTGCTTGAGCACAAATGCAATCTTCCCAGTAACATGGATGGAGGTAATGTTACTGGGAAGATCCAACCTGAAAGGGAGGGTGTGAAAAAGGGATAGTGTGATAGCCCTGTGTGTGTCTGTTCTTCCGCTCAGCTGATTGACAAGGGCAGGCTTACAGGGTTTGCACTGGGGGGGATCCGAGATTAAAAGGTCCTGTTTCTCCGTGATGGGGATTTGGGTGGTGAGTGGGAATGGTAATATTCGGGTTCAGCCCAGTTTACCCTCAGGTAAATGGGAACAGCCTGAAATGTGTACTTGGCCCTGTATCCAGATTAAAATAGTCCAACCAGGACTAAAATAGTCAAGTGGGAATGCAATAATTTTTTAATGTCCCAGTCTAGCACACAGCTGTATGGCTTTGGGATGATCTACCATCCAAGTCTTACTCTGCATAACATATCCATCCATCCATCCATCCATCCAAGGGCTGTGCATGAATTTTATTTTTTTTTTGCATTCGAATTCAAGTTGAATCAAATATCCAAAAATTTCATTAGATTTGAATGTTAAAAAGCCAAATGTCTGAAAATCCAATTCGAATCTGCATTATTTGAATCTGTACATTTGGATGTTAGATTTGTATTTAAAGATACAGTACAAACAACAACAACATTCGTATCTGTTGTATGAATCTGTATGCATTCCGTATTCATCCCGTTTTATCCTGTATGCATCCCATTTTCATCCTGCATTATAAGTGCAAGTATGTATAATTTCTGTGTAAATTTGTATGCAATACATACGAATCTATACATTTGAATCATTTGAATATTTGTATCGGAGTTTTGAAAATCCGAAATCCATTCAAATGTCTAAATTCAAATGTTATTAAATCCAGTTCAAATTTGAATCAGATTCGAATCAGATTTTTGAATTTTTGAATATTCATGCACATCCCTAATTCACACACACGCTATTTGTTCTGTATATTTCAATTCCAATCGCCATATTTGGCAAGGGAACTGTGGGGAGGTTATCTAGTGCTCCCAGGGTTTGGTGACCCCATGAAACAGCCACCCTGGTGAAGAAGAATCTACCCTTGGAGATGTCCTAGAGCAGTGTTTCCCAAAGTGTGGTATGTGTTCCCCAAGGGGTACGGAAGAGTTTGGTGGGGGTACGCGTTGCACTGGAGTTTGGTGGGGATCACGTGGGAAAATCCACTGCACTGTGTTTAGCTGCACCCACAGAGCAAGGAAAGAAATACGTATCACAGTTTTTACACGGGAACTGGGACCATCGTACATCGTATCGCAACTCATTATGGCGGGAACTTCTGCGCATCCTTCGCGCAGCTCGGGTTTGGCCATTTTTAAACTGCAGGAACATTAACAGTTGATGTTGAGCCACAGAGCTGTTTAAACGCCAGAGAATTGCAGTGTTATCTAACGGTATTGTGATACGTGAGACGGCGTGAATATACTGCACTTCGTTACAGAGACAACCTGTTATCGTTCCACTGATTTTGATTATTTTTATAAAATACAATTTTTTATCCCTAATGTTTTTTATGAGGGATACTCAGCGTTACAAAAATTATAGAAGGGGTACACATATGTCAAAAGTTTGGGAAACACTGTCCTAGAGTAGGGATTGAGAGAAAAAACATGTAGAGAGTTAGCTGAGGGAGGGAGAAAATTGCTGGGATGATTTCCACCCATGATAGTTTAGCACTGGATCTAAAACGGTCAGCTTTCAGAGCCATTTCTGGTCTATTTCTGCTTGTATCAGTGGAGCTTCTGTTCTGCAGCTGCAACAATCCTGGACGCCAAGGGAAGCCAGCCATGTGATCATTCCACCTCCCACCTCTGTGGCAAATCCTAGGTCTCCTGCCCCACAGACTACCTATTTCTCAGCTGCTTGGATGCTGCCTTCATTTAGCTCTAAAATACAAATCTTTCAGCAGCAGTAATTGGGAATATTATAAATCAATTTCAGCTGCATGCAACTGATACAGATTTTAAAAGCTTTTGCTGCTCCTTCATGTTCATTGCAGCTAAACCCTCTTCCTAAGTCATTGCTCAGACTTCACCAGTCTAACCTCAAAATTAAATTATTGATGCTTTTTTTTTATCAACATAGAAATGAAACTGAAATTATTAGAAGACATCAGTGCTTAACAATATCAACGGAGGAAGAAACAAGCAATGTATTTTCCTCCAAGGTTTATGAGCTTGAAGACACAGGGCAAGTTTTAGGTTATTAGTGACTATTAGAATGGATGCCTAGGCACTTCCTTCAGGTTGGAGAGACAAGCAGGATACTTTTTAAAGGCCATTTGCAGAGATATGAAAGACGGTGAAAGTTTTGCCTTTGACGTCTGCTTGAGAGGGCCAGAAGCAATTGATGGGATGCTGTGTCAGACAGGATGCTGGACTAATTCATAGAAAAAAAGGTGTATCAATGGCTACTAGAATAAATGCCTAGGTACTTTTGTCTTTAGAATGCCTGAAAGCAATTGATGGGTCACTGCGTGAAACAAGATGCTGTGGCCCAATCCAGCAGGGCTCCTCTTATGTTCTTATGACTAAGGTTTTGACATGTCAGAAGAACTCACTCGTTGCTTTGTCACAAATAGATATGAACTTCTTGACTGCAGTGTTCTGAGCCAGCTGTTTTTATTTCTTGAACCACACAATCTTACATAGAGTTTTTCACTAGCAAAGATTAATCAAGTTTTGTGGCTGCTGTGACCCAATTTATATTAAATAAATAATAGGGTTGTAGTAAAGGAGTGAGCAATTAACAGGTCACACAGTACCTGATGGCAGCAGGAGCATGTCTTTTCCAAAGACTTTTCCAGATATCACCTGCAGAATTAAATCTGCTGCAACCAGCCCTGACAGTTGCATAAAGTAGCTTAAAGGTGAGTCACCTCTTATGGAAATTGCAGTGGCTCAGAAACCTATAGAGATCAAGAGCATGCAGTATATAACCCTGTGGTGCCTTGTGGAGGATTGGACACATGACCGGATCCAGGTAAGTTTCTGGACATGTGGGACCTAAGCTATCGTGTACTAGCATCTCCTAGTGCAAACACTAGTACACATTAGTCTCTTATGCTCTCTTCCCATCCAGCGGCCAGGAAAGCAAGTGCAGAAACACCCCTTGTGTATATCTCACAGTTGCCTCTTGCTATCCCTGCCAGATGACAGGGTAACATGACAAGGTGAACATGGGCCCCTACGTGTCCTGGCACCTTTTCCCACAGTAGTATGGTGTGTATTTCCAAGTATTTCAGTGGTGCAAAATAACTAGCATACCTAGCACGTGCACTGGCCATTTTGCTGGGACAGCCCTGCATGCTTCATTCACACCTCTTCCAGGTGGAAGAGGTTCAGATGGAGTTTGTGACCGGTGTGGTTGCACACTGCATCGCATGGTTACTGCAACAACAGTCTCTTAGGGTCTGCCTGGATACAGTCTAAGAGATAAAGAGAAAGAAACTAGAGAAGCTGAAGTGGGCTGGAGCAATCTTGCTTCCCTGCTTCCCCAACAATACCTATGGTATATGCCCTGCAGAAGCATCTAAAGTTGTCAAAACAGCTGATTGCCATAAGGAATTTGGAAGATAGATGGGAGAGAGATTTTGAAAAGAAAAAGTAAAAAGACTGTATACTTTATTATATCTGTTACCACCTGTACCGAAGTCTGCTTTTGTGGATTCCTGTAGCACTCATTAAACTAATCAGGACGGTTTATTTGATAGTGTTGCTAGAATGTGTTATAATGTGTCCTAATAAAAAGTCATTAGGGGAAAGACTATTTTTAATCATTGTCTTTCTTCAAAATTGGTTTGCGGTCTCTCTTCTGCATTGGGCTCATTTCTGAACTCTCAGAACCAAATGAAACACTGCCTTAGTACATCTGTCTCTCTCTCCCCCCTCCTCCCCATTTGTACACATCATTCCAGGATCCCAGACTCCCCGTACCAAATTCATTACGCAACTAACTAATGGCTAGTAGAAGAGATGCCTAGGTGCATCCTCCAGGCAGGGAAGAAAGGCCTCTAAAGCCCATTTGCAGGGAGTTGAGAGAAGGTGAAGGTTTTGACATTTTCTTCTGCTTGAGATGCTCATGAGCAATTGGTGGGCCACTGTGTGGGACAGGATGCTGACTAGATGGGCTGTGGCTAGAGATGTGGACACATATTCTTAACATTCAATATTCATGCAAATTTGGACATTCGTATACGAATAGAATGTTATGTCATTGATACATTGATGTTTGTATTTGTCCAGAACATTCATACGAAAGCTTCGGGATGTTTGTGAACCTGAGGAGCTGGGAAAGTGGCGGCGCCAGTGACATCTGCAACACATCCAGAGTAGGGATGCGCACAAATATTTGAATGCATTCAAAATTTGATTGAATCAACTGAATTTTGTATTTGAATTGAATTTTGTATTTGAATTGAATTTTGTATTTGATTTGAATTGAATTTTGGTTCTATTTGCTTGAATTATCCAGACATTTGTGTGTGTACGGGCTTGTACACAATGCGTACTTGAAGATCTGCATCTTTCCCGCATCCGTACACATTTGTACGTATATGTACGGGATGAAAGCGAGTTGCATACGGGATAACTACAAGATGCATACAGACGTGTACAGATGTGTACGGATCCAGGGGAGATGCGTAGGGGCATCTACGAATGTTGTTGACATTCGTAAGTGCAAATTTGAATAAAAAAAATTTGAACAGATAGATTAAAATCTGCTTAATTCAAATTGAATTTGGTTAAATTTGAACTTTAAACATTCAAATTGAATTTTCCGGTATTCAAGTCAAGTCAAACTGAATCCTGAAAATTGCATTCATGCAGACCCCTAATGCAGAGTGCATTCAACATGGATTGAGAGCAGATTCAAGTGGATTCAGGGCGGGTTTGATACTCTTAGAGTGGATACATATGGGGTATGTATGCATTTTTATCGGATATTCATACGAATTTGTAGAAATTCATTTGTATCGAATAGAATCTTACCACATTTGAAGGGGATCTAGTCAAACAAATATGAATTTTATTACATTTGATTCAAATTGAATGCCAAAAAAAAAAAAACCATCTGTGGTCCAATCTAGCCAGGCTCCTCTTATGTTCTTATGATCTTCTATCTGACACTCTAAATGTTGTGGAACTGCAGGGCTCTTTTGTCCCAGCCTTTGTGCCAGTCACAAGGAATTATAGTGGTTGCACCTAGCAATATTTGGAGGATTTTGCAGAGGCCCCCCTGCTTGTATTGGTATACCTATTCAGATACCATTAAGTGCCAATTCAACAGAGTACAACTGAAGTTTATTTCTTCCAAAGCACACATTTAATTTAATTGGGTGGCTGCTTCAGCTTAATAAGGTTAAATGTCCAGAGGATATGTTAGATGAAAGAATGCTGGTTTCTCTAGCTAAATTTTTGAGAACTCTCCAGAAAAGTCCAGAGTAACCTGC
Source organism: Aspidoscelis tigris stejnegeri (assembly GCA_023333525.1). NCBI lineage: Eukaryota > Metazoa > Chordata > Lepidosauria > Squamata > Teiidae > Aspidoscelis > Aspidoscelis tigris. The sequence continues at coordinate 31,242,211 of JALMGA010000004.1, read as the reverse complement.
ATATCTGCTTGACTAGGCACTAAGGATTAGAACTAAGAGCAGCTAGCGTAGATTTAGTTGGCTGAGAGAAAGCTTTGAACAGGTGCTTGAAATGCCATTTCAAATGCTATTTAAAATGACTGGATTGACCATGACCCACTTACCTACCAACACCTAGCAAACCTAGCTCTAGAGTAAGGTTTATTCACCTCAAGCTGGTCCTGGCTATCTGTTTTAGGCTGCTTGGAGCCTGGAGATGGCAAAGGCACATGCCATTGCATTAATCACATACCGACACAATTGATGATGTCATTTCACGGGCTACCCACATATAAGACCTTCCAATTTTTCCTCAGCCATTGTCAGTCCTCTAAATAACTAAAACACATCAATTGAACATTTAGAGGCCTAGTAGGGCCCAGGGGAAGCTTAGGCAGGCCCCAAACCACAATGAGTGCCATTGCCCAATCCAAGAAGGCCAATCGACGCAGCCAGGCAATTTTTTAAAGGCCATGCTTTTCAGATACGTACTGGAACAGCCCCTGAACCACTCTGAAGCTCACACAAGCTTCAGAACCTGCTGTGGGAGCTCCCATGGCCAGGAATGCATTTTGGAGAAGCAACAGAAACAAAGACATTTGATAAACCTCAATGGGCTGCAGACAAAGCCCATGGACTGGCACTCAGCAGCAGGAGGAGCTTCTGTCTGACTTCACTCATGTCAGCTGCTAAAGGATAAAAGAGTTCTGTTGCCTTTGAGAAAGCCACACTGCTTCAAATGAAGGCCGATAGTGTAATTGGCTATCTGGGCCATTGAGGTGTCCTTGATGCCTACTGTGCCAGAAGAGGTGTAAATGAAACTTAAGACTACATAGTTTCCACCTGTCTCTAGGTCTGCATATAACATCAGTCAGTCTACATAACATGAAGCTGGGATCATCTTCCTTCCTCTGCTTTGACCTTATTGTTTTCTCTTTAAAACCTGTCCTGATGTATCTTCTCAACTTTCACAGCCGATTCATATTTCTCTCTTCTTTACTTGGCTGTTCCTGTCAGTCTCACATCTGTCTTGTCTTAGCTTCCATCCCATTAAGCCAGTGGCAGCTCATAGCTTTAAGGGCAAATTGTTGTGGGTGTGAGTTGGGCAATAACTGGGCATAAAAACTGGCCACAACAAGCAACAGCATGTTCCTGCACAGGCTGAACTGATCCAGTCCATACTTGCATCCATCCAGATCAGTTAGCCATAGTAAACATCTCCTGGTGACCCTCTCTCCCAGTGTATATACATAATGGCTGAGAGGAAGGAAGGAAGGAAGGAAGGAAGGAAGGGAGGGAGGGAGGGAGGGAGGGAGGGAGGGATTACTTCTATATTGCTGGCATGAAAAATGTATGAATGTGACTGTCACTAGTGCTGGGTTCACACCTACATTTTAATCCAACTTCAGTCCACCTTCAAAGTGGAAGAACACAGCATTTTCTTTCCATATTATCTAACCCAACAGTAAATTTTCTCAGTTAGACAAAGCCAAAAGCAATCAGCTTGTTATTTTGCCAATGCATTATCTCACTCTGAAAGTGGACTGAAGCTGGATTAAAATGTAGGTGTGAACACAATAATAAAGGTCCATATAATCTTGAATTAGTGGATAATCATAGGGCAGTTGTGTGTATTGTTATGTGCCTCCCAGCCCTTTAGGTGCAAGGATGTTTACTTGGGGCAACTGGAAGCACCTTTGTGAACACAGCCAAAATTCTAACAGCTATTTATCCACAAACATGGGACAAAACCTTGTGGCCTAAAAACTAGAAAAGTAAAAACCAGAAAGTGAGAAACAATAGCCCAATTCACACTTAACCTCTTAGTTTGCAATTGGTTAACATCTGGACAGGTGCATCTGCACTTGCAGGAGGCATTTATAGCCTACAAACGCCTCCTGCCTGCCCAGATGTTAACTAATTGCAAACTAACCAAACCTGATCCAAAACTTATTTACCTGGCATGTCCAGGTGGTGAGCACTCACACCTTTTCTGGTGTAAGGGTTCATCTGGTACCTCAGGTGACCTCTGATGTGACTGTGCATGTGCAGAGTATCATCATCATTGCCATAGCACCGGCACCAGCGCATGCATAGTCATGCAGGGTGCTGCAGTCAAAATGGCAGTGCCCTGCAGAGGATCAGACATGCAATTGGATCCAGTAACGTTTCCAGCTGCGTTGGGGCTAGGCTATCATGTACTGTGTTCCCTATGCTAATACAAGGGCTCGTCCGCATGGCAAGGCAATTGCAAGGCGAAAGCTATTTCACCTCACAAGCGTCCATATGCAAAGCCCTAAATCGGGTTACAGCGGAATAAAATCCTCTAATTCAGATTTTTTTTTTTAAAAAAAAAAAACCTTTATAACTGTACTCACCCCGAATTAGGGGCCAAGAGTGTGTTATAAAGGGGGCATGGGGACACTTGGGGGTTACAATCAAAGCATTAGTGGGTGGGGATTTGATGTACCCTACGACATCATGATTCCCACAGAAAGCTAACATCTGAGCGTGCACTGGTTGTTGCCATAGCAATCTATTTGCCCGGGCTGGGCCATCCACACTTCAAGTGTTGGTGGTCTGGATCAGCATTGCGCCAGCACTTGAAGTGTGGATGGCTGTGCCCATGCTTGATCTTCACCTCACTGGAATTGCTATACCATTCCAGAGAGGTAAGTTTGAAATGGCCCTCACACAAAACATAAAGAAAAATACTGTATATGTGATTTGGATTCAGTGTAGGAATACAGGATTCTCATTAAAGGTCTTGTAGGTCTGGAAACCGAGGCTAAGTCTTATTGTTATATCAGAAGGCAATTTAAAAACAAAGCAAAATACACCATCTGAAGCTAGAGCCTGGATGACAGTTGCTTTTCTAGACTCTGCCAAGGAAAATGACCTCTAAGAGAAGAGAAAAGCAAGTCATCCCTGCGTGACCTGGCACTATAAATCTTATCGGCAGTATGCTTCCGGATTACCAGCTGAAATAGGCAAAGCTCCACTGTAGGGAAGCTAGAAGCCAGCTGATATTCTAACAGTAGATTACTGAATTACATAATTTATTGAAACAAGCCCATAAGGTACGTGATTAAGGTTCTGTCCTTTATGAGGTTAATTTTTAAAAAGTTCACAGTACAGTTAGCATTTTTCTCCCTATTCCTATTTTGTGTACCCTAACAGAGGGCCTAGATGCATCCTGCAAAAATGAGTAGCTCAGAAGCCATTGATTCAACAAAGTTTGCAGTTCAGGTTCAAGAAGCCACTGAAAAAACAGCATGTTTTATGAAGAGCTATATTGTGAAACTCAGATTTTCTTTTTCCTTTCCTTTCCCTTTTGTTTTTTGTCCACAGCAGAACGTAAGAGGGACCCTGTCCAAAGGATCAGGCCACAGGCCACCTAGTCTAACATCCTGCCTCACACGGTGGGCCACCAACTGCTTCTGGGCATTCTCAAGGAGATGGCAAAGGCAAAACCTTAACCTCCTCTTGACTCTCTGCACATGGCCTTGACAAGCATTTAGGCCAACAGCAGTCCTGTGAAGAACTGTTTTCAAACCTAATCAATGAATATTACCTGTATGTACAGGAGTGGCCATAGCTCAAGGGCAGAGTGCAAGATGTGCATTTAGAAAGCCCCCAGTTCCGTCCCGGAAGTCTCCTTGCATGAAGGCAATGGCAAAACATTCCCATAGTGAGAGATGACTGGAGCAGGGTGATTTTGCAGTTCCCTTCCCATCCGCTGGACGGGAAAGGAGTGTAATCACCCAACATCAACTTGCACTTGCACTTGTGAGCACTAGGAAACTACAGCCAATGCCCCATGCAATTGGTCACTCACCTGCAACTGAACCCAGGGCTGGGCCTCTTCAGGGCGCCGCCATTTTGGGTGTAGCACCTTCCATGACTGCGCATCCATCAGCGCTGTCACCATGATGATGTTGACACTCAGCGCACATGCAGACAGTCACAGTGACATATATGGCTGTTCTAGGTGCCCATGCACTTGCATGGCACCTCAGACAACCCTGGAGCACCACTGGACAATTTTGGTAAGTCCCTGGGCATGCAGAGGTTGCATGGAGGCTGTAGCAGCCCCCTCCAAGTGCAGACGCCCTTCCCCAGACGTTCCCTAATTATTCACTACCAGCCTACGTGCAAAAAGGCCTCAGGTTTGCATCTTCCCTGTGGCATTGTTGCAGCCATATAAGTCACTTGCACATTTTCACTGTCTTTTGTATTTTACCTTTGTATTTTAATAGAAACAAAGGGAGGATGAGGATTTTGCATGAAGCAAAACATTGGAAGATGTTGCAACCAGGGTACCTGCCCTCAAGGCAGCTGAATGGCAAGACCCTTTGGCCTTTTCTGCAACTGAACCTTCTTCTAAAATAACAATGTGCATGAATTAGCTTTGGGTGTTTTTCCACTGTCACTAGAAGTACCCATTAAGTACCCATTAATGGGTACTTAATGGTTACTTCTAGTGACAGTGGAAAAACACCCATTGTGTGTTCAGTTCACCATTGAGTTTTCCGTTCACCTGTGAACCAGTTAATCAAACAAAGGTTGTTTGCATTTTATTTCAAACTGGTTTGAAAACAAGAAATACCAAAAAAGAATTCCATGAGAAAAGCCCTTTACAAGGGCAAAACCACAGTGAAGGTGAATTGCTCAATCAAATAGGTCATGTCTGCAACTGGGAGGACTAGTTTGGTTCAACTGAATTTTTGGATAGACAAATAACTGAAGATTTTGTTTGATGTAAATTAGCTGTTTTGTTGCAAACCACTAACCAACCACAAACCAGCCAAGCTACTTTGGCAAGTCTCTATTCTGGAATATATTCTGGAATATGAGGCCTTTTCGCACTACAGCCGGGTAGCTCTTAGTGCACTTAGGCAAGGACATATCCCCCATTCAAACTTTGGCCAGTTAGGGACACATTCCCATGCATCCCTTACCGGCCAAGATGTGAATGGGCCAAGGAGCTGGCCAGGCCAATTGTGCTGGTGCGAGCCCACAGGGACCCCTTGGAGCCCACCACCACTCAGGTGTCTGCACCACCCCCCAGCCCCACGCATGCGACTTACCTCTTCAGAGGCCAGGTTCAAACTGACAGCCTGTGTGGGCAGGGCTTGCTGAGTTCGATCCATGGTGTTCTGTGCAGGCGCATGATGTGACCTGCTATTGGGTCACAGCATGCGCCTGCGCATAATGCCTGGTTTGATGTCTGTTAAGTCAGAAAAAGGCCTAAACCTGGGACTGCCTGAATGAAATGAAGAACATCCTGACTTTGTCTACTGGATGGACAATTAGGGGTTGATGGGCTGTATGTGGAGAGGGCAAAGACTGCTCTTTTCTCTCATCTTCTTGTACAAGACTGAATTTATTATAACTAGTTTACAGATGTTAAGCTTGCATGATCAAAAGTGGAGAGTGCAGAGAAGAAGCAATACAATTTGGTGCACTTTAAAATGCTAAAGTGTCAGCAAAGGTCATTAGAAAAGGAATTTTTCAGCTCCCTGCCTGTGTTTCTAATCATCTTTCCTTCTGTGGCTGCATGTGGGAAACGGCATCATGATGCCCAGCTAATGCACATAATGCTGATTAGAAGGCGAGATGATCTAACACACGTGCTGCCCTGTACTTTAATCCTTTCACTTCATATAACTGAGCAAATCCAGATGGCAGCCAGAACTCATTTGCACAAGTGTCTAGCATTTGTATCACAGAGATGTCCAGAATGGGCAGACACAACAACAAACAGAATTCCTATGATACTCACAGAAGGTGGGACTTCAAAACACAATAGCTTTTCTGTAGCACATATGACAAACTACTTTGACCAGACCCTCATTTTCTATATAATTATTTAAGACAGAGTTCCTAATAGCAGTTTCATCATAATATATATTACATTATACCTAATGCTTTCCACCCAACACCAAGAGCTCACCACATCCCTTGCTTCTGCAAGTAAACCCCACCTAGCGGAGAAGCGTTTCCATCAGCCTCTCACAGCTTGCTTTCTCCCACTAGTTTTCCCTAAATTTAAAGTCACAGGAACCCCTTTTCTAGAGATCCCCGTGTAGAAATTAATAGCACTTCAAACTCAGTTCTCTTTATATAACAAGAAGATGTCCTTTATTAATACTCTGTATGAACCAATTGATAGTTACATATGAAGGTAAATAAATAAATAAATAAATAAATAAATAAATAAATAAATAAATAATAACTTCCAAAAATTCACACAGCAATTAGCATCCTACTCTAATCTAGGCTGCCTAAAGGTCTCTCTCTGGCTCTTTCCAAGCCCTCGACCCTGCTGGAACTATGTGGGTTTCCCTCCCTCAGGTGAAGAACGGTCACCTCAGAACCTTCCCACCCTGAAAACCCAAAGCATAGAACAGTTGTACTTCTGGCATGGGCTGCCTCTGATTGGCTGCGCCTGTGGGCATTCTCTCCTCCCTCTCTGATGCTAATTTGGGTGCTCTGCCCACTGCTTACCTGCTGTCCCTTATCTATAATAAATACATTACTTTAAATATCTTAATTGCTATACATTGAAATATCTTAAATAATTAAATACATTGCCAACATTTACAATAATTATACAACATGACCCACAATAAATTCATCCAACAAGCATAGGCATCACAGGGTGTATTCCTAGATTCATCTGTGACTTGAAGCTCAGATGGAGGTGGTGACCAGGAGCACCTACTTCTAGCTCTGGCTGGCTCAGTTTTATGACCTTTTCTGGACAGGGACAATATGCCCACAGTGTCTTTATGCTTTCTGCTGAGTGATGAAGAAGCATTTCTTTAGCTGTGCCTTCAGATGAAGAGGCGCAGCTTCTGAATATTCCCTTCTGAATATTGCTTCTGTGCCTGAATAGTTGTGACTTGCTCTGAGACATTTAAAGGCCAGGATAATAAATGCAAGAACTACAGGATATAATTCTCAAGAACTACATATTTCCCATACTCGTGCTGAAACAAAGTGCAGTTCGATGACTTTGCAGCCCTTCTGCCAAAAAAAAAAAAGTAATCATATGACAATAAAAGTAATCACCATGAAGCATTCCATCAGATGTTCAGAACCCACAGTGCTTTGGCTGCTATGTACATCTAGCAGACATGTAATCTTATGTTATCTGGGGCTCTTTATAAGTAACCTGATCTCTTGTCAGAAGCTTTAAATAATACTGCCAGCTTCGAGGGAGAAGGCCAAGAAGGATGCCTCTGACTGTACCTTTAACAGTTGTGTTGACAAGGGATGTTTGGCAAATGAAGTCTGCTTACACCTCAGACATTTCTACCGCTTTATCTCACAAAGTCTGGTTTTAATCATGATCTCCACTAGATCATTAGAGAGTTCTCTACCCTTTTTCTATCTGTTTCGAGCTTCTTGGTATGATCATTTTACATCTTGTGCCTTAGATAGTTTGGATGCTGGGGGTTTATTGTTGTTTATTGTATTTTGTTTGCTTGCTTCTTTATGATACTTCATTATGTATATGTTTATGAATTTGCTTCAAATAAAAAAAATAAAAGATTCAAAATTTTCAAAATTTTCAGCAAGAAAGCACTTCTAGCCTTTACTTCTTAGAAACACAAGAGATTAATTACTTTCCTTACTGTTGCCTCTATTCAGAGGAATGGTTCTGCCAGGCAATTCTGTGCCTTAGGCTGCATCAGAAACAACAAAATGAGGCTACAGTCAACATACCAGAAATAAACTCTACTGAATCCACCACAGGCTGGACAACAATTTATTTACTTTCTTTCTTTTTAGAAAATAAGAACAAAAGAGGAACCCTGCTGAATCAAGCTACAGCCCATATAGTCCAGTATCCTGTCTCACACAATGGCCTACTAATTGCTTCTGGGTATTCTTTAACAGAAGACAAAGGTGAAACCTTCACCTGCTCTCTATTGCCTGAAAATGGCCTTTAGAGGTATCCTGCCTGTCTCTGGAGGGTTACTGGGAAATACTGAACATCTCTGAGCAAAGCAAGGCACCTTAGAGATGGTGGTGTGTGGCACTCATGTTCTCATCCCATCTCTCTCACTTTTTCTAGCTAAGAATATTCATGAGAGGAGGAGGGGCAGACTGGTATGTGAACAATCCAGGCCAGCAGACCAACTCCAAACTGCATGTGAACGCAGCCTTAACTTGGCAACAAAGCATTTGGTAAAATACTTTGATTATTGCTTGATTTGAAGTGAAGCTATTGAATGCTACATTATATTGAAAATCTTTTAATCATTATCAAAATACTTAAATATATCTGCTGTATGACTCACAAGAACTAACTTCCTAAAGACAGAAATCTGGAAAAGATCCTCTAAACATCCTTTCATCCCTATACAAAATTTGACAGCTTTTGATACTGGTTTTTAGTCTACTGTTGTAATAAATAATCGAAATAGGATTTGGACTATTTATGCTGTAACAGAATTGTGACTTAATTGTGAGCCAGTTTGGTCTAGTGGTTAGGGAGTTGGACTCTTATCTGGGAATACTGGGTTTGACTCCACAAAGCCAGCTGGGTGACTTTGGGCTAGTCACAGATCTCTTCTGAGCTCTCACAACCCCATCTCCCTCACAGGGTGTTCTGTTGTGGGGAGAACAGAAGGCTTTGTAAGCCAAATCTTCTTTTTCTTCTTCTTCATCGTCGTTGAATGAAGACAGCATCTCCCAGTTGGCCTAGGAGGAGGTGTCCAAACATTTGGATAGGGGAGGTACATTTATGACCAGCTGCACCCAACCAGCTCCTGGGCTGTCCCAAGCAGCTTGGGAATTGATGTGCCTGAAAGCCTAGTTTGATGACTCTGGGGGTGGATGTGGCCCCCTTGGGCAGCTCCTTCTCCTCTGGGAGGAGGGAAAGAGGAGGGAGAAGGTTATTTACCAGCCCAGTTTCTTGGGGATATGTGGATTGTATCTGACACATCCTAAACGCAAGCATTGATTGACGTTTTGACGTACTATTATTTTTAACTTTATCGTTGTATATAATCATATTTTAAATTATTATATTTTGAGACAAAGGAAGAATTCTGGCTAGTTTTGATTCTATATGTTTCTCCCAGGCTGTTTTCATGTCAGACCAAAAATAGCTGATTTATAGGGCCATTTCTGGTCTGGTGCAAAAGCAGACTGGGCAGAGATCTCACAGCTGCAGAATTTCTTTTCCACCGCTTAGAGGCTTTAGGGGCAGCGAGGCACAAAGAATGTATTCATGCACGTCTTGCCTCAGAGGTGGCTTGCACATGCCGCATCATCCAATTGCATGCTGCCTCTCTGAGCATGCAGCCTTAGACTAGTCACAGAGATAATATTTTTGCCCTGTGAGTAAGTTAATGTATTTCAAAACACAATCCGGAACTAACATCATCTAAACACCATAAATCAATATGTGCATCGTAACACCTCAGGCTTACCTGGTTTTATCGGGCAACTTGCCCTCATTGCCAGTAGCTCTTCTTCCAGTGCTCCGGGTTTGCTTGAGGTGCCACACAAGTGCACTGGCACCTCAGAGAACCATAGACAGAACTGTGCATGCGCAGAGCATTAGCACTGTCAAGGCGACAGCACTGATGCACACGCAGTTGCAGAGGGTGCTGCAGCCAAAATGGCAGCACCCAGCAGAGGTCCAGCCCCGGGATCAAATAAGGTAAGTATTTGATTGCCAAGGGAGGGAACAGCTAAAGTTGCCTAGCGCTCCAAATGCGAGCACTAGTCAATGTTGGATCATCATGCTCCTTTCCCATCCAACAGGCAGGAAGTGAAGTGTGAAAACATTACAGAACAAGTGACCTCTAGGAAGCAGTTCTTAAGGACAAACAAATGATTAGGCAAAGCATAGAAGCTGCTACTTCTAGGGGGACTAGCCGGTGCGCCCACCAAACCTCAAACGCTGCTGGTGCAGAAGTTGTTTCGTGCTTTGTGCACAGCTTGAGGTGCTGTAACAGCTTTCCACATGTGCCCAAGCATTATCACTTCATAATTGTGGCAGAAAGACCTGCAATTAAAAATATAACTCAAGGAATTGTTTCCAAACTTGGCATGCAAAATTGCAAAATATAAGCCATGTTCACAACAGCACAGAGAAGGGTAACTTTTCAGCAACGTCTTTTTTCAAAATCTTCACTGGATTTATTATCAAGTTCCCTTCCTGCAAGGATGCCTCCATGTTGTGCCATCAGACTTGTGGCACAGATACATCCTCTTTGGAATAAAACACAAGCCACGCAATAGCAAGAGATCACGGAAAGCTGTTGAACAGGTGAAAGACTGCTGCTTTCCTTTCTAAGCTCCCCTAATCCTCTGACTTTCAGTCCACTGCTGAAGAAGATTACCAAGAACTACAAGTCATATCCAAGTGTTACAAGTCTATATTTGGTTACAAGCTATACAGCCACACAGGAAAATGGTTGATTCTTGATTGGATGACCAGATAAAGCACACAGTAGATTTGCTAACACAGAGAGTAAAGGCTTGGACTATTTTAATGGGGGGCTGGATCTCAGCATGTGTATTCTAAAATGGCTACATTCTCTTCACTTTCTAAGCAGACAATGAACTTGAATGGCTGGACTCTAATTAAAATCAACAGGCACCGTCCGGATTTCCTTATCCCTGCCTCATTCTCTCTTCCTCAGAGGTTCTGTGCTTTGAGCAGCTCAGTGATGGATGTTTACTAAGTCAGTCTTTTCACACTGTGGAAGATAGAGCAATGTCATACCTAGTGGTCATGGTCAAACCTTGCTGAAATAATCCATCTTATTAAGAAACAGGACTCAAACACACTAACTCTGACCACAAATACCTGACAATCCTCCCTCAGTTCGTCCTCAGTTGTGTTGCTATGCTCACACCTTTCTGTTCCCATCCTGAAACTCCTTTAAAGAGACATTTTTAGACCTCCACCCCTCTTCCTCATCACAACACCCCCTGAGCTTTGATAGGATAAAAGCTTTGTGACTCAACAGCCAACCCAGGCATCTCTAGGACTGCCAGGTGTACATTTCGGGAAAGAATTCCATTTACTATCCCGAAACAAAGCCACTAATTTTAAAAATAGAGGTCAAAAAGCACTAATTTGCAGTTTATTATGATGTAGCTGCAAAGAAAGTTCTTCCTCACAACTGTGTTTCCCCTCAAAGCAAACACCCCAGGAGGCCATTACTAAATGCCTGCCCTTGGTTTAATCAGTCACAGCAAAAAATAAAAAATAAGAATCTCTGAAGTGCCCCTGAGGTGGCTTAGAGAAGGCTTCGAAATGGGATTGTTCACACACCAGTCTGCCTGTCCCCTTCTCCTAAACATTTTGTGGTAGAGAAGGTGGATTAGAGAAGGCTTGAGGATGCAAGAGCCACACACTGTTTCTCCAAGGTGCCTCTGGGGTACATTTGAGGCATTCCTTTCATTATATCTGAATAGAGCCCTTCTGTAGCGCCTCCAGACCCCTTGCTGCAGAAGATGCCTCAGAGGGCTGCAGTGTGGATGAAGGTCCATTCTCCTGGAAGGAAGTCCTGTTAACCACTATGGCACTTGCTTCTCAGGCTGAACATGACAGACTTAAAATTGCGCTGCCAGCAAATAAAGTTTTTCTGCCTTCTACAAGAATGTGCGTCAGTGATTACATAGTCCTCCAGACCGCAAGAGAGGAGGACAGGATGACATTATAGGGGCTTTCTACCCTCTGTATTACTGGGTAGGGATGGGCAAAAAATGTTCATCAACTTTGCAATTTGCACAAATTGTGAAGGTTCAAAACTTTGCATTCAAATAGAATATTGGCTATATTCAAACACTGATCTTTGCATTAAATGCAAAAGCTTTTGTGCCTTCCTTTAAAGCTTTGGAGCAGATTTTGTAGGTGCACCTGGTAGTAGCAGAGATTCAAAGAGAAGTTACGTCCCATTCTCTTTGATGCAAAGTGGATGGGGGGGGAATTGTGCTATATTGACCGGAAACCCTCCCTTTCCTCTTTTTCCCTAGTATGCTTCATCAGTTTAGAATTGTCCAGCATTGTACATTGTAAGCTGCTCTGAGAACCTATGTAGATTTAAGAACAGGATTAAAATGCACAGAACAATGACTGAATGGCCAGCCTATATACAAATGGTGTATGTTAGCGAAAAAAAATCTTTTCTGACATAGATACCAGCATTATGAAGCATGCTCTGAAACTGTTTCAAATAGAACTCAAACTGAAAAAAACAAATGAAGTTTTATTTATTAACGTGTACTTAAGTTTTGTACTTGAACCTTTTTTATTGATGGAATGTATTTCTATCTCCCGTTCCTTTCGGTGAGTGCAGGCAGCAAACATTATTTATTTCCCTTCCATTGTGGACTCAGTAAGTGAGGTAGCTTAGGGCAAGAGGTAGACTGGCCCAAAGTCATCTATTGAGTTCCCAGGACCTAGTAGAGATTTGACAGGGGGCGTTCCAAATTCCAGTTTGACAGAATGATTGTCTAATGGTTTTATTTTCTGTGCTATTTTGTATTATCTTTTAAATATGCCTTGTAAGCCATCCTGGGTCCTTAGGTGTAGTGAAAGCCTTCATAAATGCAAAAATGAAAATGACATTAAACACTCTAGACTGAGTAGTTTTAATTTGAACAGGATGGAAGACATGAGCAACCCTAATTGCAGGTAGAAGAGACCAGACTCCACTTGGCAAATACTGCCCTCTAGAGGCAGTTTATACAGACTGTAATTCAACCTAAACAAAAACCACCTGAGATGGGATTCCGGGACCAGCACTTTTAAAACTGAAAAGAAAAAGTTTCATAGAATTCATGTTACGAATATCTACCCTCACTGCCAAAGCTTCAAATGTATTGGCATCCACGGTATTTATTTGCTGAACATAAACATGCATGCCATGTGAGCATTCAAGTTAGTACAGTATTCTTCACATAATCACACTAAATCTATTAACTCCCAATTTCCAGCAGTTCCTGATATTCAGATGTAGTGATAGTGATGAATAAATAGCATTCATGATGAAAAAGGGGGATATACACCTTTAATTTATTTAAAATATTTATTTTATCTATTTCCCAAGAGCTAATCTATTCAAGACAATGTTTAAATTGAATAAATGCTTACAGACAACATCCAGTAAACTATTAAAATATTATGCAAATACCATTCTTGACAAAATTGGCCCACCATTGTGAAATGGAGGCCCTGCTCAATATGCCTTGCAGGGGTAGCAAAATCCCTCTCGCCCCCCCCCCTCAACATAATGGCTAGAGGGTGCATGGAAGGATTTGAATGCCCCTACAAAGACAAAACCTGTGTGTGAAAAGCAACTCTGAGATCGCTTTTTGCACACATAACCAAACCCATGCTGAGGTAAAACAGGACACATTTAGCAAGAGCCTACAACATCTGAGTATAGAGGGCATGGAGCCCTTCCATCCACAGGCATGATAACTTCAGCAATATGGCCTCAGCAATGGACATGTGGAGGCTGCCTCCTTTACAAGAGCAGCCCACTATGGTGGAGGCACTTCCTCAAGTCATTGCCTCCCAGCAGGAAGGAGGCACATTCAACATTATTATGCAGATATATAAAGGCTGTAGGCATATTAGCGCCACCATTTGTTTTGGGTGTAGTTTTACTGCCATTGACAGACACAAAAGGAGTGCCTGTATTTGTGGAGAATCTTGATCATTCATGGGTAAAGGAAAGTCCCTGCTTGTAAGCAGCAGTGAGAGAACTTGAACAGAGACGTTTTCGCACGGGGGTGAACGGGACGCGTGGGAGACAGCTGCGGACACGGCATCCGCATTGCCCGAGCGCGGCTTGCGCTCTGACGTGTCCGCAGCTGTCTTTCTCGCGTTCGAAATGTAGAGCACTTTAAAGTGCTCTACATGCGTTCGAACGCGGACGAGCCGCCCGCAGGCGTTCGGGAGGAGAAGCATACGCGCCTGCTTCTGTCTCCCTAACAGCTGCGGGCTCGCCTCCGACGCCGGCGCGGCTTCGACAATCAGCTGTTTGACAATCAGCTGATTGTCGATCTGCCTCCGCGGCTGTCTCCGCGCCCCTGGCCGGCCTTTGCCGGCTAAGACAGCTCCCGGCGCTTTGAGCATTCGCACACAGACGCTCCAGAACGCATTTACACGCGTTCTGGCGCGTCTGTGTGTGAAAGGGGAAAGCGCCGGGAGCTGTCTTAAGCTTCCCGTCCTACTCCCGTTCCAAATGGAACGGGAGTAATGCAAAAACGTCTCAGGTCTCTTCTCTGAGCATCATTCTTGGTAAACTGAATTCTTGTATGGATCACTCGCTAAGAGTGTAAATGAGAATATGTTGCAGGTGGGGTTTTGCTCTCAATTCATTTTATCAAGTGGCAACAATGGAACTTCACAAGAAAGAAAGAAAGAAAGAAAGAAAGAAAGAAAGAAAGAAAGAAAGAAAGAAAGAAAGAAAGAAAGAAAGAAAGAAAGAAAGAAAGTGAAGCTGCATGTTAACCTTTTGTTTGTTTGGTTCACCTGATTAGTGCTGATGTGAATTTTGCTACATCTTTTCATTTCTATGTATTTTATTTCATTTCTATCTATTTCCATTCAGGAGAAGTCCCTATGGAGGGTGGAAAGTCCACAAATAAAACAGATAGAAATGAAAAGGTAAGAGCAGTTAGACCTGAAGATGGACTAAAGAAAGTTTAAAGTGAAGGTGTGACCGTGGCCTTACTGTTGTGATGTATATGTGCCTGAATTAAGAAAAAGAAAAGAAAACTTGAGGGCTTATATATAAGACAGTTAATGCATTCTCTTGGTTACACACTGAACATGTCAAAGACTGATAATGAGACAAGAGGGTGTATGAGGCTAATTAGCATGGCAATTTACCTGGCTGAAATTAAAGTGTTAGTCAGACAAAGGATCTTTTCCAGACACTGATACAGATCCCACTCAGACTTGCTCAAGAACTTGTCTTGACATTGGGTGAGTTGGCAATGAAGTGGCAGACTCCAATGACAACTATAATTGTGGGGCTGAGCTTTCTGTGACAGTCCAGGGAGAGGATTTTGGGGTTCTGCAGGACATCTCAGTGAAGGAATCGACCCAGTGCTCAGCAGCAATGAAAAGAGTAAATTCAATGCTAGGGGAAATTAGAAAGGGAATAGAAAACAAGTTGGCAAGTGTAATTGTGCTTCTTTGTAAATCTAAGACTACATCCAGATGTTATTATTCCACCACATTTGGATATTCTGGAATAAAGCATGGATATTCTTGAATATCCAAATGGAGCAGAATAACTCACCAATATCTGGATGTAGCCTAAGTCTCTTCAGCCTTGAAAGACAGTATTTTAGAGGTGACCTGACTAAAGTAAATAAATTCATACACAATGCAGAAAAAGTGAATAGAGATTCTCCCTCCACATTGCCCACAACTAGAACCAGAAGGAGAGTTAGGACTGAGAATCATTGGTCTAAGGTCCAGCAGCCAACCTGGATAACTTTCAGAAAGGCTTAGACAAATTCATAGAGGTCAGGTGTATCAGGATGCCTAGGTACTGCTTCCAGGTTAGAGAGTCAAGTAGGATTCTTCTAAAGGCCATTTGTAGAGACTCAAGAGCAGGTGAAGTTTTCTTCAGAGAAATGGAGGGGGGACTGCAAGGGGGGCAGTGGGTCCAGCTAATCCAGATTCACTGATCCAGATCTAATTCAGGTAAGTGTAGAAAAAGCCTTTGGCTCTGCAAGCAAAACTTGACTTCTAGTCTCCATGACATACTGCCCAACTTGTTCTATCACCATCTGGTAAAATGAAAAAAAAACTCTTGGTCTAGAGGTATCCAGGTGATATATGGAGTGTTGTAAAGAAAATCAATGTAAAAAAGATGAACAAGAACCTGGGAGTTACCCAGTACTATTGTGCACCTGGACAGTAGATGCAAATCGTTTATACCACAGCCACTGCAGAAGGTTGTGAATCAGGAGAGCTGAGCAATGAGGGGAAGGCAAGGGAAATCTTGCTGTTGTCCTTCCAAATCACAGTTTGACCCACCATTCGGGCTGACTGAAAAGGGGAGTTTCAGACAGGGTTTTGCCCCTTTCCCACTGTGTTGCAGCTCCAATCTGTGAGCCAGCATTAGCAATCATATACTAAATTTTATAATGCTCCATTCTATTTTTACCTTCTTTTCACTTTGTCAGCTAGGATGTTCCTTTTCTAAACTGTCATAGTTTCCCTCTGTCCTTTACATGACAGTGAAAAACATTTTTCCCCCATAGGCCAACTACAGCAGAGAAGCATCTATAGCCTTTTCCAATAGTGCTTTGTATTCACAACCTACTGGGATCTAAAGAGGATATCATCTACTCCCACACTGTAACTGATACTTAATTAACTGCCACTTCTGAATCAGTGGCAAATAGTTTCTTTTATGCCTAGCATGAGCAGGTGATCTCTTTGAACTCTTAAGCACATTTCAGATCATTGCTTTTTATTGCACTTGGAAATCCAGGAAGTTTCAGGAAGTTTCAGAAACAATGACCAGTGATCTTGCCACAGCAGCCATGGGGGGGGGGGGAGGAACTGGGGCGCTTCAAAGGCCATCTGCTGGGACTCGAGAGCAGGAGAAGGTTTGTCCTTGTCTCTGCTTGAGATGCCCATGAGCATTTGGTGGGCCACTGTGTGCGACAGGATGCTGGACTAGATGGGCTGTGGCCTGATCCAGCAAGGCTTCTCTTATGTTCTTATGTTCATAAAAGATTCAAAGGAAACCTTCAAATGCATGCCAGTAGGTGACAACCTTTAGCTTTACAACATCATTACTTTGAATGTTGGATGACCAGATTAAAAAATAAATAAATAAAAGTATCCTGTTCTAGGGATATTCCAGAATGGTTCTGTTTGGAACTGGTTTGGCACAAACTGGGAAGGGGGCTCAAGAGGTCTGGAATTGAAACAAACTCCCCTCAAAATTTGTTTATTACTAAAGGAGATCTAGCTAAAATGTTCCTTCACCATGTTGCAATTCTGGCCTCCACCTTTCCAATCACATCCACAGCCTGTGGCCCCTTTACCTTTTTGTTCCCCCAGACAAAATGGGTTTCATTAATTACTTCCTTGGCCTGCTGAATGATGCCCATGGCTTCCCCAGTTGTGCCCATGGCCACTGGAATGGGCTGCTGCCACTGGCCACAAAACTCTTTAGCAGATCTATAAGCCTACTTTTCTGGCTTACGAGGCCTTTAAAATGAAGGACCATGAATCATCCTAGCAGATGAGATGTGCAGGCATGTGGGCCGTGTTTGGCCTGCTGAGAGTACCATGGGCCTTTCTGTACTTCCCGCCTCATCCAGGGGGTGAAAGTGGTAACACGATGCACATGCTTCCCAGGTCACCTGGCATGCCAGCACATTTGTGCGGCACCTCAGATGACACCCAGCACCAGAAGAGGTGTGAATGCTCTCTCCGCTGGCTGGGAAAGATAAGGTTTTGGATGTGTGTGTACACAGGTTCATACACCACCACTAGTGGACGCTTGGGTAGCTTCTGGGATAGCTAGTGTGGAAGCACCTCCTGCAAGTGCAGGTGATGCTTCCCAAGTGCAAAAGGGCCTCGTGTCATTTATTCTAGAAACCTAAGTTGACCAGGAAAGGAGGCCAATCTTCCTGGCGAAGAACCAGGCAACCAGCAGCAGTGGCCCAGCCATCTGAATGATGGGAAACAAAAGAGTAGATGGCATAGGTGCAAATATGAAGGACATAGATGTGATTGGTGGAGGCTGTGAGTCCAGGGAGACAATAAGGGGAGGTCAGTAATTCAATGGGGGAGTTGACAAACCAAATCACAAATGACTGAGCCTGTACACTGAAACAGCCCAGTAGTCTGAGGTTCATTAAGAACCAGATTTGTATCAGAACCATAGAAATGGTTTGGTTCAATGAGAACAACAAAAAGTTTGTGCACTTCCCTATCCTCCTTTTTCAGTTCCATAAACAAACAAACAAACAAAAAAGATGCTTGCTGAAAGTGCAGATGTTCTCGGTTGCAGATGACCACCTTATCAGCTCAGGATCCACTAAAAGATGCACACTCAGCGGGCCTGTTCACACTTAATTGCCTCAAATGATATATCATTCCAGCACAGTTAAGTCCAGGGATAGTGGCCTTCATTTGCACTGTGAACACCTGTGCTGCCTCCAACTGTTCTACCAGCACTTGTGGACAGTCCATCCTGAACCATTCAAGCCACCATGGCAACAGCTACGGTAACTTCCACTGCAATCCACCATTGCTGTGATTACTGCAGCATTATATGCATTTCAGAGGATTGGGAAGACTCACTGACACTCTGGGATGGAGATGGTGCTGCCACGGTTTGTGAAGCATGCCTGAGCATCCCATGAACTAAGTCAGAACAGGCCAGTATTGCCACAGAATACAGAAAGTGAAAGTACAGTACTGTAGCTGATGACACTATCAGGTTACATGACTCATTTATTGCAACTAGGCACATGTGTTTGCACACCTCAGTTTCATCTGTCCCAGTCAGTTACCAGCTGGGTAAAAACAAGGGGTACAGTCTTCGTACACCACCTTGAGATTATATTTATTTATTCTTTGTACACTGCTTCATGACTGTGTATAAATATTTTAAATAATTAAATACTGTTGTTAACCGCCCGGATTGGTTTGCCATAGGGCGGTATACAAATAAATATTATTATTATTATTATTATAAATATGCAACTGCTTTGCTGCTCTATCCACACATGATACATATTGATTTAATTACGGGAAGAAATAATTATTTATTTTAAAAGATTATATCCTGCCCTTTACCACTTGGTCCTGCGGGGGGGGGGGTTAACAAGAAAAATAAAACATGTAAAATATTAAAACACAGTTAAAATTATAAAATTATGATGCTAAACACATAGCCATCACTTGGGATCATGAAGGTACCTACTAAAACTTTCAAATATTCTGCTACAGTACATGGTATATCATTGCTACCACCTAGATTGTTTAAAAGAGTCATTAGTAAAAAGAGTCTTCCAAGTTCAGAAATGAAAAAATACCTTGCTGAGTTTTGAGAGGTCTGAGATTTATCCATTATACATAAGTATTATAATTATATGTACTTTCATATCAATTGTTCAGTTTGGCTTCCATTGCTTTCTAGTGAGTGGCAAAGCCAATTTTTGTAACATGCAAACTTATATCTGTCTGTTGATTTATTAATCAGTATTATTAATCAGGGGGAGTTTTGAATTTGTGAGAGTTTAAAAAGAGATTTGTATCAAAACAACAGCTGGAAAAGACTCCCTAATGCTGAAATATTTTGTGATCAGCTGGGTCTTATACGCAATAGATTGTGTAGCATGTTATTGTTGTTGCAACAGCGTTCTTGATCAGATGCACAAAACTGGATTTCAAATAATTTTGTTGAAGGGTCTGTGTGACCAAAACATTTTCACTTCCACATCCTCTAGTCTTGGTGAGAGATTAGACAGAGCATATGTATCAGATTAAAAGATCAGACAGCTGTTAGAGGTTTGCATGTCAGAAAATCTGCCTACATCTCATTCTAGAATGGTGAAATTTGTGTCTCTTTGTGCTCAGTAATTATTTCTATTTAAACAGAAGTCAACTTTTGACTCATGGACCAGAAAGATGTCTAACACTCAGACTGAATTTGGAAATGGCATGTGATTGCTTTGAAAAACAGTAAAATCCCTGTGATTATGATTTGAAACTAGAGTAAGAAATGGATTTATTCTCTTTATGCTGGTCGAATTGATTGACTCAGATGTTCTTTGCAGGCTCTCCATCTAAGGTGTATTTGTGCCTCCAAATCATTAAACATTTTTTCCACTCAAGAGATGGGCAAAAAACAATCATCGGCTTTGAAATTAATATAAACTTTTAAGCTTCAAATGCTCACATTCAAACCGGATATTGGCTATATTCAAAAATTAATATCTTTCATATCTTCGTTCAAAGGTTTGTTACCTTTGCAAAGGTGAGGCGGTGGCAAAGCAGCTGCCCAATCAATTCTGGAATGGATTCAGAGCAGATTGGGAGCAAATTCCAAATCGATTCTGAGGGCCTTCAGAGATGCGACTGGCAGCACAGATTCGAAGAGCATTTGGAGCAGATTTGAATCCTGGCACAATCAAAGTAGCTCCTTCCACACAAAGATGAATTTCCTTCACATTTGCTTCAACGAGAAATGAACAGGGGGGGAAATCATGTACATCCTTATTCTGCACCATTTGTGCATCTGTGGAGAAGAAGCCACAAGTGTGGACAAGTTCATGGTATTTCCTAGAATATATTATTTATTTACACTTATTTATAAGCTTGAGACTGAAGCTGTAATGCAGTACCCATATTGTATGTTTTGTCCCTCACACAATCATAACAAAATGTATATATTTTTTTATGACCGGATGGGGGATTGCTTAACATGCTCCCTAAGAGTTTGGGGCTTTCAGGGGAAGCATTTCAGTGGCATGCCACAACACACTGGTGAAAGGTATCCTCCAGAGGCTTCGAGGCTAGTAACTTTTGTTCCTGGCCTTAGAGGCCCTGGAGACCAACTGCTGATGAAGCTCACATGAGCTTCAAGGCCATGGCATGGATGGCTATCATGGTGGCTAGAATCATCAGGCCTAACTGATCCAGACTCACTGATTCCAGCCACAGGCAGGTAAGGGCAGAACCAACCATAGTTAACCAGTCCATTGAAGAGCACCTTTCACTTTGTACCTACTACTTCTCCCCACTGAACACCTCCCTGCCCTAATGATAGCAAAATGTGTCCAGATGCCCCTATGCACATAGTGCTGCCCTTCTGTTTGTGTTGTTCCATTCCCATCAAATCCTGCTTGCTGTTTGTTACCATTAAATAAGCTACCTTCTTCTGCTCAAAACACTGCTTGCTTTGGAAAGGTATAGGGCTCCACTGAAATCACTAACAATCCAGGAAACTGGCTGTGACGGTTTCAGGGGTCAGGCTGCAATGGGCAGTAAGGTTTCTTTGTCCCTTGCAAGCCTCTTTGCAGGATGCATGGCTTGCAGCCCATGCAAAGCCCTTGCAAACCCTGTTTGCAAGCCTTTTTGCAATCTCTGGTTAGAGAGATTGGGAAAAGGGCGGGAAATCCCGTGCGGGTCCGGGTGCAATGATTGGCTGCAAGTGAAATTTGGAGGGAAAAGCTGTCCGGGAATCTTAGAGCTGGAGGGGGCTAGAGGAGGAGTTCCCACCAATCAGGCGTGTGGAACAGGCACCTCTATCAGGAGTTTCCAGCAGCATTTTATTGCAGCAATTTTCCCCAGGAAGTGGCAGCCAATCAGGGCCACAGAAAAAAGTATAAAGGAACTCAGATTACAGCAGACTATGTCTTCGTGCTGGGACAAGAGCTGAAAGGAGCAGAAGAGCTGAATCCTGAAGGAGCCGGACCAGTAGTTGACCAGGGGTCTTTGGACTGGGAGTTCTTGGAGGAAGACTTCGCAGGCAACTGACCAGAGGGTGATCGGTCAAGCAAGGACGGACTGGGCCTTGTGATCATCCAGAGCTGCATTCTAGGACACTGGCTAGGCTTGGGCTGAAGCAGAGCTGAGCAGGGTGAGGAACGTGGAGGGGCTTGTCTTTAAAAAGGGAACTATTTTCCTTTAAGAAGGGGAGCTGATAGGCTGGGAAGCTGGTAACCTTAAGAGACTCATAGCCTTAAACCAACAAATACCTGAACCTTATTATCTTTCTAGTATTGCTTGTGTATAATAATAAACTTGTTTTAGTTTACTGTTGAAACGCTTGCTACCAGTGTTTTGTGTCCACACTGTAGTATTCACTTGGCCGTTGCACGAACCCAGCATCCTAACAGGGCCAAGCTACTCCTAGAGAGGGCAGGCACTTGCTGGAACGCTGGGGATCGTGACACTGGCTTTGAGTGAGACAAGTCCAAATACAGGCACACTTTACTGCAGCTTTGCTTCTGACTTCACAGCCTGGAAAGTCTTACCATGGCACCTGATTGTAGGGTCTGAGGGGCTAGATATTTTGTGTGGCATGTTTGCAGAAGTTAATCAAATGGATGAAACCAGAGGTTCAGGAAGAAAACTATGGCCCTTCCCTCACTGTGGCTCATTCTGGATTATATCCTGGTACGGAGACCTGCCATCCACAGGAGGGCCTCTGATGCCAAGACATACTAGAAGAAAAAAAATCTGGTAGGTAGAATATCGATGCATTATTCCAGAATATCCAAATATAGCAGAATAAATAAGTGAGATCTAGATGCAACCTCAAGCTTCTGTAAAGACCCTTAACTGATTAGATGGTGAGTGTGAGTGTGTGCGTGGATGAGTCCGTGATGGAATGATGACATCCATAGATACCCATCATGAGAATAACATGATGGGTCTTAGGTACCCATCATGAGAATAACAGGTCCCTAATGCAGGATATAGTCCATTTCATCTGTGGACTTTCCATTTAGTGAAGTCCAAATGGAGGCTGAAAAGTCCACAAATAAAACAGATAGAAATGAGAAGGTGTGAGAAGTCAGACCCGAAGATGGACTGAAGAAAGTTTAAGGTAAAGGTGTGACCACACCCATAATCAGAATTAGGCTCAACACAGAAAGGGCCATTAGAGACTTTATCCTTTTTCCAGTGATAATCTTCCATAATCCTGCTGTAAGATTTCATACCAGGGACTACTGTGCTAAAGTGCTGAAACATCCAAACTGAACATCGTCTAAATGGCTTTCTCCACCTCCTCATGTCCATTGTCAGAAAATAACTTATGGGCAACTCAAGTGTAATCGTCTTTACCAAACTACTATCCCCACATTTCCTTGCTCTGCTGCAAATTTATTCTTATTGCTAAGGTTCTGAAAGATAGGGCACGTTTTTCAAATGGCTGGTTAATTTAGCATGTTTATCTCTGGTTCTGAACACAGCCCTTCTTTTTCACTTGGAGTCCTGTTATTCTATTTCCCATTTTTGGTGGGAACTCTTTTGACTGAACACACTGCCCTGCCAAATTGAAGAATGACCTTCCTATTTCTGGTCATAATTTTTCAGTGGGACCCTGTCTGCAATGTAATGGCGCTCAGAGTAGAAAGAGATTCGTCAGCAGAGCAGGAACTGGGACTTTGTATGGTTCATCTCATCCGCAGATAATTTTGTAAGACTCACTTTTGGAAAAAAAAATTCCAAATCCCTGGTCTTCTTTTTGAAACCTGCTGAAAAGCTCATGGTGCTTGATCCTACTGAAGTGTCAGAGATGTACTTTCCCCAATTACTTGCATCCAGCTATAATTTGGCAAGCAAACCACTAATTACATTTTGCAGGATTTCATCTTTCAGCTTGCTAATCTGGAGGATGGAATTGACCTTCAACATCTTTGACCTCCTGCCCTGCTGTTTTGGATAGGGTGGGTGAGAGAAAGAGTCCAACCATCAGTGAAAAAGAAACATTTGCCACAGTGTGTAAAGGCATTGGAATAAAAGATTTCTGCATTAAATACCATTGCTTCAATATCAATTTTTTATATTGCATTTTACAGAAAGCACTATTGCTGATCTCCCAACAATTATGATCTACATTGGGACAGGATGTAGGCTCTGGTACTGAAGGCAAGATCAGAAAGTTACTTACGTGAAGTGTCCTGCTGGGGCCATCTGAGAACTACAGCATCTGTTTACTTCTGGTGATTTAACAAACACAAAATTGCATCAAAATAAATTAAAAATCTGTTCGAAAAGCAAAGAGATAATTATGTCCACCAAAACTCTTATGCTCAGAACTCTAAACTGGGAGCTGTTCTGCACTTGGCCCTGTAGTTTGCATGCAGTATGCTTCCAGATGGAGCACCTGCCCTTGAAGGGGCCATTTCCAGCTCAGAAACGGCCCCTTCCATGCAGGAACACACTGGACACAAACTACGTGCAGAGCACAATTTCATACTCCACACACAGACTTACCTTGAGCAGAGATGACCTATCCTGTCTCTCATGCAGTCCATTCTCACCTCTATGGTGCTGGGCAGGTCATCTGAGGTGCCATGAAAGCATGCTGGCACAACAGATGACTGAAAATGCAAGAGTGCGTGTGCAATGTGTCTCTGTCGTCCTGGTGACAGCATCATTGCATGTGCAGTCATGCCAGGATCTGGACCCATGGTGGCAGCACCCGGACACATGTCTGCACTTGGGGTAAATATCTGGACAAGTGAGGGGTGGGTTGGCATGTACTAGCCTTCAAAAGTGTGAATACTAGTGCACACTAGTGGGAGTGCACTATTCCTGTCGCCCGGGAATGCAGAAAGGCTCCAGGGTCAAGGAAACCTAATAATAAATGATATGGTCTTTACAGATATCTAACAGCACCAATAATGGGCAAACTAGTTACATTGTTCTTTAAATAATTAACCTTTGCTGTTATTGCTGTTGGGTACCATCATATCAGGTAGAATCCTGCTAACACATACACACATGCAGTCATCTTGGCAGATATAGAGCTGGTTTCTCATTGCCTTTCCCAAGGGGATGCCAGGGATTGAACCTGTGGACCTCTGTTTCCCAGACACTTGGTGTTGGTCTACCACTGAGCTACACCAATTGCCTGGAAAGCAGAAGGTCACAGGTTTGATCCACAACACCTCAAAGTTAAAGAAGATTGCTTTTGTATCTGTGACACAGGGAGGGAGCAGAGTGCTTTAAGTACTTTGTCTCCTTCTCCTGCATTAAGAATAGCGCTATAAATGTACAGTACTGCTTCTGTAATGAGGTGGCATGCTCTCTGCCATGCCACCGCTGCCCTGCCTGCTGAGATGAATGCTGGGGGTATCCTACAGGGAGGGAGGGTGTTGTATCTCCCCCTCATCATGAACACACCTCCATGACACACGCCGTGGTCATAACAAGTGGAGGTGGAGGCAGACTACTGTCGGAATCAAAGCAAGATAATTCCTGCCTTTGATGCTGACACTAGGGGAAGGAGGTTGAATACAGGCAATGGTCTGCAGGAAACATCACCAGGAAACACCACTGGGGGGGGCAATAATTCCCATTGAGCAGCAACTGTAGTGGCAGCAGGAGCTCTGCTGCAAAGTATGAAGAGCTCTACAGTGCCTGACAGAAGTTCTGTCGCTTATCCATGTTGTTGAAACCAAAGCTTATAACGTGACTTAAAATTCATCCACTGGTTTTAGAAATGACTCATATGAAAGCTGAAACCCTCCCAAATGAGGTTTTTTAAAAGAAAATAAATTTGCTTCACTGCTGAAATATTGATCATTTAATGAACACAGAAAGGTCTGATTTTGGCTAGACAAAAGTTTTGTCGCCTACAAAAAGTAATGTGAAAATCAAACAAATAATTCACTTCAAATACAAAGATATGTTTCATAACATTGGTGAATGAAGTTGTGGTGCTATTAGAGCCATATTTAATATTTTGTGTGACTTCCATGCGCTTGAAGGACTGCATCCATGTGTTTCGGCACTGATTCATACAATTTATTGATGAAGTCATCAGGAACAGTAAAGAATGCAGTTTTACATGCCTCCCAGAGTTCATCAAGATTATTTGGTTTTATCTTCCAAGCTTCCTCTTTCATCCTACCCCAAACATGTTCAATGGTGTTCATATCTGGTGACTGGGCTGGCCAGTCCTGGAGCACCTTGATCTTCTTTGCCTTGAGGAACTTTGATGTAGAGATGGGTGTATGAGATGGAGCACCATCCTGCTGCAAAATTTGACCCCTTTTATGATTGGGAATGTAAGAGGCAGCTAATACTTCTTGATATTTTAGGCTATTGATATTGCCTTCCACCTTGCAAATGTTTTGCACACCCCTATACTGAATATAACCCCAGACCGTGATCTTTCCACCACCAAACTTAACTGTTTTCTGGGTATATCTTGGATCCATACGGGCTCCAGTAGGTCTCCTGCAGTATTTGTGGCAGCTGTGGTATAATTCAACTGAAGAGTCATCTGAGAAATCCACCTTCTGCCACTTTTCCAGCATCCATCCATTTAGTAGGCTGTGGGCCTTGGCAAATGCTACACGGTTTTTTAATAGCGTTTTGTTTAGTGCTGGCTCCTGGGCACTGATTTGACCATGGAGGCCATTTTGAGACAGAATCCTACAAACTGTTCTAGTTGACACAGGGACTTGAGGTGACCAGGCCTGTTGGAGCTCTGCTGCAGTGGAAGAAGGGCTGGCTTTTGATTTTCGAACCAACAAATGTTCCTCCTGAGCAGTTCTCTTGTGGGGTCTGCCGGACCTGGGCTTGTCAAAAACATCGCCAGTCTCTTCAAATCTTTTTTAATTCTTTGTACATGACGCTGAGACACATTAAAGGTGCCAGCCACCTCTGCAGTGGATCTGGTCTTCAGCCTTTTGATAATCAAGGCTTTGGTCGCAGGGTGGATTTTTGGCATGTTGTCAGAGGTCAAGTTGCAGTTCAAGTGAAGGTCTGGGGTGCTGGAGTTCTTTTTATACGCACCCACTAATTATCCAATCAATTAGTGAGCACAGGTGAGGCTGTAAACTAGGATTAGGTGCATTATATGACAAGGCGACAAAACTTTTGTCTAGCCAAAATCAGACCTGTCTGTGTTCACTAAGTGATCAATATTTCAGCAGTGAAGCAAATTTATTTTCTTTTAAAAAACCTCATTTGGGAGGGTTTCAGCTTTCATATGAGTCATTTCTAAAACCAATGGATGAATTTTAAGTCAGGTTATAAGCTTTGGTTTCAACAACATGGATAAGCGACAGAACTTCTGTCAGGCACTGTAAATTAAAGCATTGTAACCATGCTTCAGTTAGCCTGGTGGGGAAACACCGCTGTGTCCATGCAGAAACCATGCTCTTCCAACACATTGAGTATAGAGTGAAGGAGCAGTGTTGTGCAGACCCAGTGCTCTCATGGTGCATTCAAAGTACCATAAGGTGCTGTGCAGATCCAAACAACAATTCAGATTGTACTGTACTGCAAAAGCAGAGAACATGCTAGGGGTAGCTGCTGGTATCCATGTGGCTAATGGTTGTGATAAATACAAATTAAAATTTTTGAGAAATAAGTACGGTAAGCATCTCCTGTTATGAACCCAGTTACAATTCTGCTAAGACTGAAAGCATCTGATTTACCTGTTCACACTTTTTGTGGAATTTTTCAACAGATGTCAGTAGGCATTCAGAATTCAACCTATATGGTAAAGTAAAAGATTGGTTCCCTGACAAGAATGCCAAGATGCAAAGATATTTGCACTATAGAGAACATTGGTAATATTGTGCAAATACAGAGGGGAGAGAGAGAGTGATCAGTATGCAGAAAATTGTAAATACTTTCCTGTAATAAAACTGCTGTGAGTTGGTAAAGGGGCTAGCTGCAAAGTTAGTTTCAGGGGCATTAAATTTAATCAGACTTCTTTCTTACAAAAAGCCACTCACTGGAGTTGATATTAATTAGTGTATGTAGTCATACTACTAATTGAATAGATTCATGGCAGTGTTATTCATCTGAGTAAATCTTTGTTTTACTTTTCAGTTTGTTTATAGAATATTATTAATACAATGAATTTAAAGAAAACAAACAGTTCTACTTCTCCAGAAAAGCCAGGTGTAATCCCCCATTCCTGATCTTTCTTGCTTATCCCCGCAGTACAAACAGCTCATAGAATATGCACAGATTAGATCAGTGCATTTGTGTCTTAAGGTCTCATCTGATGCATTTAGAGTAAATGTACAAATTGTATATGGTCTCCATTTTGGCATGTGAAGTTTGATGTTTGCACAAATGGCACTTGATATTCACATCTCATTGGGCCTAGGCTGCCTGAATGGCTACTAAGCCATTGCAAATGCTACTAAGACCCTTTCTGCACCAGACCTTATTCCAGATTATATCCCAGAATAGGGAACTGCTATTTGAATGCAGTTGCAGACTGCAACAGGCCCAGGTATACTCTGCAGTCCCTATTCTGGGATATAATCTAGAATACTGGACCAGAGCAGAAAGAGCCTTAAAAACTTTTTTTGGCTCTTTCTGCAATTACCTGTCTTCATGTCAGATCACTGGGCCCACGGATCCAAATCACAGGGATCAGCGCTGCTTACACTGACAGAGCTGATCTGTATCAACTCATGCTGCAGCTGCAATGTGCCAAATTCCCACACCTCTGGAAGGCTGTTTTCATAGTGTACCACCAAAAGCCCCCACACTCAGTAATGCCAAACATGGGATGCACCCCATCTACACTCATCCTGATTTCTGGATCAGAGTCCTGGTCCCTCTGATAGTACCAATCAAACAATCCTACCAGAGATACGGATTAAGGACTTCTTAATCCAGATCAGGCTCTCTCTAAACCAGACAAAAGTAGACTGGGGGAGGCAGGGCCTCCTTGATCCACATTAATATGTGGATGGGATGCCCTAAATGTTACTACATGGACCCTTCATCCGGATTAAGGGTCCATGCAGAAAGGGCCTTTGTGTGATTCTCTTTAAAGTTCAGCTTCTGACAAGGCTTGCAGAAAATGATCCTTTTCACTAGCATTTTCCACTAGGGGTGTTTTTCGACTGGTAGAAAGTACCCATTTTTGCACTCACTAAGGACCCATTTGGGTGTGAGCCAGATGACCCCATTTCTACCATGGCACCCATTTGGGACCCAATTGTTTCCACTGCCGGTTGGGAAATCCGGATCAAATGGGTACTTTTCTGCCTTTAATCCGGATTTTCAGCCAGAAAATCTGGATTAAAGAGAGCCTGTTTCCACATTTGTGTGGCAATGGGGTCTAGAGGAGGCCAGGGGGAGGGGGCACCCATGGGGGGGGGAGCCCCAAAACCTAAGCTTCAATGTCATTTCAAAGTCTGTGCAAAATAGCTCAGGAGCATCTTTGAAGTCTGTGATGATCTTCAGAGTGAACTTCGAAGTCACTCCAAAGTCATTCCAAAGTCACTTCAAATATCAGCACAGACTTCGAAGTGACTTCAAAATGACTTCGAAGCCACTTTGGAGATTGCACCCCCTGTCCCCCCAAACACCTGGGGTGACAGGCAGACCCCTCATGGGTAGCTCCGGATTTCCAAATGGGTGCTCTGGTGTTTCCATGGCAGGGAGGCTAGCACCCATTGCTATTGGGTGCTAGACCACCCATGGAAAGACATTGGGTACTTTCCTTAATCCGGATCTACTAGATCCGGATTAAGGAATGTACCCATTCCTTAGATCCGGATCTTCTTAGATCCGGATGAAAGGAGCGTGGTGGAAAAACACCCTAGGTGTCAGTGAATTTCTGGAATGTTCTATACATGACAGGATTTCAATGTACTCTTCAATAGTTTTGCCTGTATCTGTGGTCTCCACATTGTGAAGCCCAATGCAGTGAAGCTCAGAGAGGAAACACTGTCAGGCTGAGGAATTCTGGGAAGGCTGGTCAGCTGGAATGCAGCTCTCATCATTTGAGCCTGGGGAAACTTTGAGTTTCCAGAGAGGGAAAGGAGCATACGACATTGTTGGACTGTATGAATGTTGTAACATTCAATTTGCATACAAGTAGCCAAATTAGTCCCAATATCGAATGTTACAAATATTCATGCACATCTCTAGCCTTACCCCTCCCACACCATCCTGTGGTTCCAATTCATGTGCCATCACTGATATGAGCGCTCCTCAACTCTCACCCTCTTCCCATTGTGATGTCCTGGCACAAGAGCTACAAAGAGAACATCCCTGGGAGGGACCAGAATGTAACAGGACTCAGTGGATGCTAACCCTCTTGATGCCATGGCATTTGCTTATGATGGCAAAGGATGCAAAGCTAAATTCTCTGTTCTTGCAGCAGGAGTGCCCCCTGCGAGGAGACTGTTGCTGTCATGAGGATTTAAGAATTTCCTTGTGATTCTTACTACACAGGTTCCTAGGTTTTCTAGGCTACAGGAACAATATCAAAGGATTTTGCAACACATGTATGGGTTTCACATACCAATATATTTCAAGCCTGCTGCCTTCAGTGGAAATCAAACTTCAACCTTCAATGACTTATTCATAAAAGAAGAGAAGTTCAAGTTCTGTTCTGATAGCAAAGTAAGACACAATGTATTGCAGCAGGCTATTTGGTGTAATTCTTTCACAGTCCTGCTACAGAAAGAAGAGGATTCATATTCGCGTCTGTTCCCAAACTACAAAGCAAGATGTTTTTCGTTCTTAAATGGGGTTTGGGCAGCTACGGGAAGATCAGTAATGGCATATACTATTTCCTGAGGCTTCCTTCAAAGAAGGTTAACTACTCCAGATATTGCTTCTAATAAGGTAGGAAAGAATACACTGAGGAGCAGGTGAAATGGAGATAGAAGACCTGTTAATAACATAGCTATATAAAATGGAATGGACAACGTGCATTATCAACATGTGTTATTAAAGATCTCAATGGACCTGGTCACACTGCCACAATTTAATCTGTTTTAAGGCACAAGATGGTTTTAAGAGCACACTTCAGGGAGATCAGACACTTGTGATATAAAGCTCACAAAAATTGCCTTTCTTTGTCTGCACATTTGATGACACAGTATTTTTCTCCTCTTCATCCCTCCCCTCATTCTCCTCCCTGTGCTGTCACTGATTGGATGCATTTTTATCAATCACATTTTGCTTCTCAGTGGAGGGAATATCCCCAACTTTGCCTATTGCCCATCTATTATAATTTCTCCCTGCCTCTCTCACACATACATGTGCGCACAAACACACAGAGAGAGCAGGGGCAAGGGATTTACAGATAGCTTTGTGTTATCTCTTTCAGTTTTTTCTTTAGGCTTGTTTTTAGCAGCAATGAAGATTATTTTTTCCAAGCTAGAACTTTATATGTAATATGACAATTTTTCTGTCCATATAATCCCATTGTCCCCTCCCCACACACTCTTCCCTGCTGCCAGTGGAGGTAATTTTCTAGTTTTGCAGTTCTGTTGCTTTGAGACGTCAAAGAAGAAAGGAGAAATGGGATTGTAAAGTTTTGGTAACAAAGAAGTGCAGGCACACTCAAACACAGTCACGCACAGAGTGAGTGAGGGAGATGCTCTTATTAAAGAATAAGAAGTAAAGCAGGGAGATTCCAGTGTTGGGGAGGAAGTGCCAAAAGGGCTGGGGAAGAGTCACCTGTTCATCATCCCTCCCCCTAGTTCCATGGTCGGCAAATTTATTAGTCAGAAGAGCCAAATATCAACAAGTACAGCCATTGAAATTTCTTTTGAGAGCCAAATTTTTAAACTTAAACTATATAGGTAGATACATTGTTATTAACTTAATTAGGCTGGAAGAGCCACACTCAAGGGGCCAAAGAGCCGCATGTGGCTCTTGAGCCGTGGTTTGCCTACCCCTGCCCTAGTTTATCTGTCAAAAGGGACAGA
This sequence comes from Aspidoscelis tigris stejnegeri, assembly GCA_023333525.1. Lineage (NCBI taxonomy): Eukaryota > Metazoa > Chordata > Lepidosauria > Squamata > Teiidae > Aspidoscelis > Aspidoscelis tigris. The sequence continues at coordinate 31,210,771 of JALMGA010000004.1, read as the reverse complement.
CGCCTGCCCTTCATGTTTTTCACTCCTCTGTACTTCCATTTCTGGAAAGAAATGACCAGGAGGCAGGGGGACTCTTCTCCTCCCAGCCCACGGAGGGGAGACTGAAGCAAGCAAATTAGGAGAAGATGGGGAAGTAGAAGGAGGAGAAAGGAAAAGGAAAAGGAAAAGGAAGAGAAGGTTGGGGGAAAGAGAGGAGGAGAGTGGGGGGTTGGGAAGAGGGAAGATGAGGGACTGAATGAGTAAGAAGGAAAGGTGGACAGGGGAAGGGATGACAGTGGAGGCAGAGGTTGAAGGAAGTTAGGGGAAAGGGGAGGGTCCCATGGGCTTAGAAGGGGCTAGACAGTAGGAAGGTATGAATGGAGGAAAGTGAAATGAAGGGACAAAGAAGGCCAGCAGTGTATAACCCCTCATTCTGTCCCGGCACCTCCAGCCCACCACCTGGGACAGCAGTGGTAGCTCCTAGCTCTCAGACCACCCTGCTGCTCCTTGGCTATTCTAGGTTATTGCATATGTTTCATCTACCTATTGTTGCAACCCATTCTGGAACCTTTGAGCAAAGGGTGGGGTATAAATTCATGGAAAAATAAATAAATAAATCACAAAACTGTATCAAGCACAAACATTTTTGGAACAGCCAAAATATATTTCAAGCCCATCATCAGGACATTTTGCTGCTAAAGGAGAAAACGTACCTGCTCTCCATGCCACAAACTGACGCTGACCAGCACAGCAAGCAGCCCTGATACCAGCATAGCAGCCTTCATCTCACCTGCCCACAGCTTAGGGGTGCAGGCAGATGGCATGGAAAGGGTCTGATTGCCAAAAGCGGAAACAACAAGGGGGCTCAGGAAGAAACCCTGAGGTTACTACTGGGGTCTGATATTCACTTGCTCAGTGAATATTCATCCTAAGGCACTTTTTAAACTCCCTTACTGATAGAGACAGACAGGAATCCACACAGAAAATACACAGTTCCCACCCATATGAGATAATGCTATGGCATCTTTTTAGCACAACATTATAGCATATGAACATAAACAAGGAGGAGAAGGAGGAAGGAAAGAACCGCATGTAGCATGTAATGCAAAAAAAGAGAAAAAAGAAGACTGTAGTCAACTGTTAACCTATCAAGATTGTTGAGTCTACTAGTCTATGGGAAGCCGACTAGCTTTGTAGTTCACCCATTATTTATTGACAAATAAACATATTTCTACCTTCACCTTGGTGTGAGTGTATGCTGATTGCTCCAGATGATGAATCCACAGCTGTCTGTCTTTAGACAGAATGCACAAGAGAATAAGTATGGCTATGTTCTTACTGAATGACATATTTGTTGGTTCAGCTCTCAGCTCTTTGCTGCCATTTTCACTTAATAATTAGTGTTTGGATTGTTTGCTCATTTCCTCTGTAAGACTCATCACTGACTTTTGACTAAACTAGCAGCTGCCTGGAGGCACCGCATTCCTCTTTGAATGGGTAAGGGAAGCAAAACGGCAGGTCAAGAAAATTGCAAAAAAAAAAAAAAGACAGAAAAGGAGAGAATAGGAAGAAAAAGGAAGAAGGGAAGAAAGCAATATGTTGCCATAATTTAGTATTAAAATTGTTACTTTGAAAATAAAATAAAGATGTCATTTAGCTTCAGGCTTTTAATGGGTGAGATTTTAATAGAATCATTTCATGAATTAAAGATGGCACTAAGCCTAAGGAAGTGGAAGAAGGTTCATATTCAGGTTCATAGAATGTCCTTGTTAAAGTCCAAGTAAAACCTGTGGATGAAATCCACAAATTTGCAAGCACTTGATCCCTTTAATTTAGTTCATGAATTTTAATTTTTCTACTTTCCATTAATGTACATTCTAATTATGTAAAAGAAGCTGGAAAGTAAACAAGGCTGAAATAATATAGAAGGTGTCCTCAAATAACACTGACTTTTTCAGTTCTTCACTATTATGCACTAGCCTTTTAGGGTCTGTTGGCACTTAACCTGACTGATACGATATAATTATGCCACACCAACTGGGTAAAGATCAGGGCAGGCTGGATCATCATGGCAATATCAGCAACAACATCCAGTGTAGTCATGATGATCTGAACACAGTGTATAACTATGCAGCTACAGTCACACTACCATGCACATTCTGAGCATCATACCCAGAAGAGAGGAAGAGTTGGTTTTTCTACCCTGCTTTTCTCACCCATTTAAGGGGACTCAAAGCAGCTGACAAAGCTTTCTATTCTTCTCCCCGCAACAGAACACCCTGTGAGGTAGGTGGGGCTCTGAGGGCTCTGAAGAGAGCTGTGACTAGCCCAAGGCCACCCAGCTGGCCTCCCCAGTGATGGGGCAGCCTCCTCAGGCAGGGGGAATGCAGGCAGTGACTCTGCCACTGCCCGTTCCCCCCCAGGAAGCTGCATTACAAGCTGTTGGTATCTGTCTTTGCTGAGACACAAAATCATTGCTAATCTTAAATATTGCTTAGTGTACTAGGGGAGACCATGATGGGAAGTGGATTTGACCCCTTAACTACTCTGAGTGCGCGGTGGGGATTTTGATCACTTTGCCCTGATGGACAGTCTGCTCCTAAGAATAAACTTTTTATTGGTAACTCTTCTGTTCGCAGCATATATAATGAAAAAGGCCTAAATAACGTGGATATTATGTGACAGTTTTGATAGCAATGAAATGCAGAAGAGGTTCTGAGTGACAATCTCAAGAGATTTCTCTCACTGTTCTATGGCTAATATTTCCTGAAAATTAGAGCAGCCGTTCTGTTTCCTATTAAAATGATAAATCATCTGAATTAATTATCTGTTCTAATATGTGGAACATCTTTAGCAGTTCTAATTTTGCATTTGAGCTGGAAAAGGAACATAAACTTGGATGTGGGAAAAGATTCCCTCCAGATCATCATCATCATCATCATCATCAGTAGTAGTAGTATGCCCTGAATTGACAATCCAGGGAAATTAACAGGCAAGATAACAACAGTACAAATTTCAATTAAAAATTGGAAAAAAAAGAGACTGAATTAAAAAAAAATACTTGGGAATATTTGGAACTTTAGGCTTGGCTGGGAAACTGAAAAATATCCCACATGTGAATTATAGAAAACCATATCTGTATTTTCAACAACAGAACAACACAGACCTGCTCCTGCAATCACAGGGAGTTTATTATTATTATTATTATTATTATTATTATTATTATTATTATTATTATTATTATTATTATTATTATTATTATTATTATTATTATTATTATTATTATTATTATTATTATTATTTGTATACCGCCCTGTGGCGAACCAATCCGGGCGGTTGAGTCTGACACAGAGATTCCTTTACTTGCTGTCATCTTAAGAAGTGCAAAGTAATGCACATCGGGGCCAAGAATCCAAATTATGTCTATAAACTGATGGGGTCTGAGCTTTCTGCAACACACCAGGAAAGGGATCTCAGGGTTTTGGTGGACAGTTCAATGAAGGTGTCAACCCAATGTGCGGCGGCAGTGAAAAAAGCAAATTCAATGCTAGGAATAATTAGGAATGGAATAGAAAATAAGTCAGCAAGTGTCATTTTGCCTCTTTATAAATCTATGGTGAGGCCACATTTGGAATATTGTGTGCAGTTCTGGTCACCACACCTCAAAAAGGATATTGTGGAACTAGAGAAGGTGCAGAGAAGGGCAATCAGAATGATTAAGGGTCTGGAACACCTCCCTTACGAAATCAGGCTGCAACATCTAGGCCTCTTCAGTCTGGAGACACGGCGTTTAAGAGGGGACCAGTTCGAAGTATATAAAATTATGCATGGTATAGAAAAGGTGGATAGAGAAAATTTCTCTATCACACAACACTAGAACCAGGGGGGGCTGGTTTGACTAGGCCCTGGTCCATATTGACCTAGTATGGCCTTAATATGGAATATGGAATCATTATTACTATTATTTCAAAGGCAAGTTGCACCTTTTACAGAGATCACTTCCAGTCCTTGACAGGTGTGCCAGACCAGGAACACAACCTGAGGTGTGGAGCATTCTGGAGTTCATCTGTTTGATAGTTGGTTCGGACTGGCCTATCTTTGATGCCAAGGAGCAAATGTTCCTTTAGCTGGAAGCTGCAGGCCCTGAAAATACTTACAGAAGGAGGGGGGAGATGTTCCAGAGCCTGGAAAAATGCCACTGGGGTCTGGAATAGAGTCTGGGCCAATCTTGTTTCTGGCAGCTGTCTACACAGCAGCAACAGGAACTGGGATGCAACCTAGCCTACACAAGGACTACTTTAAAGCATTCTCCAGCCAGGGCACTCCTGGGTGTAAATTCTGTGCTTGGAAACAAGCCAGTATGGGGGCCATGTCCCCTCCCCCCATTCCACAGAAGGTCGTCGCCCTCCATGGCATGCAATACTGTGCAGTTCCCACAGGCCCAGGACATTCCTGTACAGATGCATTCCTCAGCCACCATGCAGGTGGTTACCTACACCTTGTCTAAAGGCGATTTTGTTGTTGTTGGTACTTAAGGCAGCTCTTGCTAAGTACTAGAGAAAGATTAATTTGATAATAAAGTCCTTGCTTCTTGCAAAATAGGATTGTAACTCAAGGGACAATTGCCTCTAAAATTATCACAGAAATGTAGGTTACTCAATTTATTCCAAGGGTTTTTTGGCTCAATTAATTAATAAATAATGTTAATTTTTGCAAATTCAAAACTCTACGGTGAGCCTCTTAACTCCCCAGTGCTAAGGTGTTCCCCTACATTACAACCCACTTTTATCTTCCTAATAAAACTGAGAGATGCAATGCCTTGCTCTAAACAGGTAAGGCACTCCTGTCCCTTCCTAGTCAGAGATTCAAGGGATGCTCAACCACTCTATAGCAGTTGTTGTTGGGTACCACCAAGTCATGTCTGACTCCTGGTTAACTGCATGGACACCTCCATGAGCACCTCTGTGCAGTTTTCTTGGCAGAGACAGAGAAGTGGTTTGCCATTGCTTACCTATGGGGAGAGGTTGTCTGCTTTCCAGGTAGCTTCCTTTAACACTAAGCTAGAACCTCAAATTAGCACTGCAGGCGGTGAGGCTACAACTGCAGGTTTTCCTGATTGGAAACTTCCTTATGACCTCCTCCAAATTTGTCTTGATAACACTGTGGACCAAACCAGACCATTTTGGATGTTTCAAAAGAGCTATACAGCTTCTGAAAGAAGCCCAGTGCTTAGGCATGCTTGCTGGTTACACCAATATTTTTGCAGCCATAGAATGTCAATCTATATGAAGTTATCTGAGAAGTGTGAAAACCTTTTCCAAATCTTGAAACTTTGGGGCCTGAGCCTTCCTTAAATAGCAGTTGAAGACGTTGGCCCTGTCCCCAAGCAATTTAAAGTCTGCTAAAACTCTTCTTTTGCCTCTGAGCACCCCCATGCCAGGGTTTTTAACGAACTCCCAGAGCTACAAAATGAGGAAAACGCGCAACAAAAAAAGTGCCCTTTAAATAAGACTTTCAGCGCTCTTTTTGGAAGTTGTGGGTTTTCCTCACATTTATCTTGGGGACGCTCCATGGCAAAAGGGGCGGGGATTGCTGCCTGCACACACAGCAGTAACACAAGCAGCTTCCCTTTCTAAAGCTCAGAACTAAAGAGCCAGAATCACACAAAATTGCAACATTGTTGCAATCGCTATAAGGTGTGAAATGGGTGGATTATTGCTAGGGGTGGATTTTGACAGCGATAACAGGGAAAGTGGTGAGTGAATGAGCGATCTTGCACTGGACAGGGTGGATTTTGACAGCAATAACAGGGGAAAGTGGTGAGTGAATAAGCGATTGTGCTCTGGACAGGGTGGATTTTGACAGCGATAACAGGGGAAAGTTGTGAGAGTGAATGTTTGCTGGCACGAGAAGCCATTTCAGGGGGCGGAAGATCTGGGAGACGAACAGAGAACTGATGGCTATTTTTCCTTTGGACTTGTCAGGGATTGTCTTCCTGGTTGTGGCCGCACCGAGCGCAGTCCCTCCCCATTCCCGCTGGCACCCTATGGACAAGAGCAGGGGCGGGGAGAAAAAGATGCGCGCAAAGAAAACACGGCTCCCATGGGGACGGAAGGTGCATTAAAAACGTGCATTTTGCTAAGCCTCATGCGGATGCTTATTCCTGATTTGCATGGCACTTTTAAAGTCCACTTCAATAGAGGGACAGTAGAGAGGCAAATAAGTCTTTTGGGGATGCAGCCCTTGTTTTTCCTTAGGCATGCCCCAGTGCATTCCACTGTCATATGGGGAAGTCTGAGGGTAGGATGAGCCCATCTGTCCATCTGCTTAAATGGCAAATAGAAGTGATCTGGGAGCATGTGGGCATCATGTGGATGTGTTCTATGGGGTTCATCCAGCACCTAAAACTCTGCTTCCATGTTCCCTCTTTGGCAAAAGCACAGGGAAGGGATAGGGTTTTCGATCAAGTGAAACAGGTGTGTTTAACTGAGTTGTAGGCTTACCTTCCTAAATTAGGGACTTTATCCATGAGCTGCCACTGCAAATACATCTGCAAATGCATCCCTGGGTGTGTGGAGGGGAATATTTTCTATTTTGCCTTGGCTGCCTTGTGTTCTTACTTTGAAGAAAGACTTAGCAACCCACATTTGAATCATCCCTCTAAAGAAGCTCTCTTCTTTTCTTTTCTTTCCTTTTCTCCTTGAATAATTCATTCTTTGTTACCATGGAAATAGTTCTCTCTTCTCCCAGATGGTACCAGTTCCAGGTTTGCTGTATTGTTTTCTGTCAATCTACAGTCACTCCACAACCTTTGTTCAATTGACATTGGTGCTCAGTCCCACTTTACCTAACGTTTTGGAGGAGGGGGAGGGAGGGGGAGAGTAAGGGAAGAGATGGGATACTCTTTATGTGATTTCCCCCCTGGTTTCTCGATCATCACTGGGAAATGAGTGGATTATCTTTAGGAAACTAGCAGAAGTGTCTAGTGGAATCTCATTCTAGTTTCAATGTGCTGAGTCTTAAGGCCTTTTCGCACTTTGCCTCCCTTCTCTGGGGGGCAAAGTGCTGGAATGCTTTAGGTGTCCGCACTGTGCAGATGTCCAAAGCATTTGAAACTTAGCCAGCACTTAACTGACTGCCAGCTAAGTGTGAACAGCTTCCCTTACAGCAGCCATTGCAGACCCTTGGCAACAGCAACAGCACGTCTTTGTGGCGCCACGGCCAGGGCAATCAGCCAATGCAGCAATACGTTTGAGTTAGTTTGAATGGGTTTTTTTGGTATTCAATTTGATTCGTATCAAACTGAATGTAAGAAAATTCATATTTGTTTGAATAGATCCCCAATATAAATATCCGATACGAATGCATATGTATTCCATACGTATTCCATACATGTCCACATGTATCTGATGTGTATCCAATCCATATCCTGTAACATATCCACTCTGAAAGCATCAAATTCACCCTGAATCCATTTTGAATCCGCTCTCAATCCATGCCGATTGCACTCTGGATCCATTGCAGATGTGACTACTGGCGAAGCAGCTTTCGCATCTCCCCAGGTCATGAATGTTCCTAAGCATTCAACATCAATGTATGAATCTTGTAACATTTGATTCATGTACAAATGTCCAAATTCATATGAATATCAAATGTTACGAATATTCATATCCCTAGTTTGAGTGCTCCATGCCTATACTGCTCAGGAGATGCTCCAGCATGCTTGGAGCCATTTCTGGTGAATGTGGATTGATACTGTAGGAGTTGCCCTACACTTAACTACTGAGCTAAGCGTGAATTCACTCTTACGTCTGCCCCCTGTAAACCCTGGGACAAGCACTGGAACTAGGATACAAAGACCTTCACAGCACAGAGATATAAGCCGGTGTGAAAGAACTCAGAAATAAGATATGAAATAATATCCATACAGCATCGAGTCCTGTAAGATAAACAAAGTGTGCCTGGTTAGACCCCTGATTCTAAGCTACAACTTTCTATTGCCGGCCCCACCTATATCTTCAGCTCAGTGACGAGAACAGGAAGAGAGATGGAAAAAGAAGGATGAAGAGAACTGCAGTAAGCTGTCTTCAAATCTTATTCAGGTCTTACATTTTTAAGGCCATTTTTAAGACCAAACCATACTAATTGTAATCTATTTATTGTCATTCCAAAGGAGAACCAAGCTGTGCACAGTAAGCAGAAAACTGCAGTATAAACAGCATTATGGAGACCGCTTTGATCTCTTGTGCAGCAGGGAGTAAGAAATTAAAACAAACATTGGCAAAATTACCAATAAGCACAGTGGAATTGCTGAACAGCAAATCAACATTCACCTTTGACCCCTGTACAGTAAAGCAAACCAACCTTTATTCTGACACAGAAGTGCTTACCATTTGACTGAATAAAAGAGAGATCCAGCATTTTCATCCATGGCCACCAGCTGGTACTGAAGATTGATACTTCCATTCAATCTTCTAATTTTCAATGGTCAGATAAAGCTGGAGCAAGAAAAAAAATATTTAAAGATGAAAGGTGGAGAAAAGCAACACTCCACACTTGTGGTAGCCATTCAAATCTCTGGACAAAGGGCTTGATTTAAAATAACCTGTTTTAAAGGGGAGCTCAAGGACCAAGGCCAGGGAATTTCTGCTACCAAAGGGGACAAGTCAAAGCAATTCATTTCCAATTTTTATTCACATTTTTCCTAAGAATTCCATATGTATAGGGTGGTGATGGCCAACCTATGACACACATGTCACAGGTGACACACCAAGTGCTTTTGGGTGACACACATGGTCACCCTGGCACCTGGGCATGTAGTGCTTGCTTGTTCTTGAAGTGTACGAAATACCAAATTTCAATTGAAGATTTAGCAAATGTAAAGAATTATTTGTTTTTCCTTTTAATAAAATACATATATCAAAAATATAACTTTTACTAGAGCTACAAATATCACAAAATTATGGATATTTCTAGATGTGACACAGCGCCAGAGTTAAGCTAGGTTTTCTTGCGAATTTTGACACACCGAGCTCAAAAGGTTCGCCAATGGATATAATGATTGAATTTGTATTGTATTTTGTTTTTCCATTTGTTGTGAATCGCCTTGAGCAAATTTTGTTTGGAAAGGTGGTATATAAATAAAAATGGAAATGGAAAATGGAAATCAGTGATAGGGTTTCATTTTCTGGTCCCCTACAAATTACCAAAATGACAATGAACCCACCTCTGCTTTTTCATACACGTTCTGGGTACCCAGTGTGCAGTGCCATTGCATTCACACTTCCACAGCTCTTAGTTAAGTGTCAGGAAGCTTTTGGATGGGGACAACATTCCCAGTGTGGATACTGGCCTCCAGCATTCACTGTTCCAGGGAAGTGAAATGCAAAAAAGCCCAAGATCCCTGAGGCTGTGTTCAAAAGCTTTCACGCCCATGACAGATGGGGGAAAGGCTTGTATATGCTCCATTGCTGACCAGAGGGGAAGAGGACATAATAAAGCCTCTCCCAGCACTTCTGCAGTGCTTCCCCCAATAATGCCAGTTCAGCCCAGCAGCAAAACTGTCAGTCAAAATTTAAGGTCATAAGCACACCACATGGTCATAAACCACCCTGCAGCAATGTCGCAGCAATACTGCAGCAACAGGCCTGTTGCTTCAGCCACAGATTACCAGAGTGCTTCCACCATATCGCTTGATCAGGATCTGAGTCTGAATCCTAATTTGGTCATGGGCCCCTCAGACCAGCCCCTCACAGGGTTGTTCTAAGGATAAAATCCAAGAGTAGAAAATAATGTGGTCAGTCATGAGAACTGTAAGTGGAACCATAGGATATAAACGCTTGTATGTGTCTGTGCACATTATATATACAGAAACTCGTGTTAGCTAGAAGAGGGTCTCTGTAAAACCATTAAACCCATTGTAGAAATGTTCTGAACCAGTTTTAGGTTTGAGCCAGTTCAAATTGAACCTAGTGGTTTAACAAACCACACTTTGAATCAAATCAAACAAGGGATATTCATTCAAATAATTTGAACCATTCATTTCTATTTGAACTGATCTGAGTTTGGTCAGAATTGCCCTTAAAAACGTTCTTTCCGCCATGCATTTTAAGTTATAAAAAATGATCAGATTTGGACTCATGTGATGCTCAAACTTAAACCATGGTGAGCCTTTTTGTTCACTTTGAATTTGAACCAATTGGCTTGTGGTTCATATTTTAAACTGGTGATGGCCAACCTATGACACGCGTGTCACAGGCGACACGCCAAGCCCTTTTGGGTGACACACATGGTCACCCTGGCACCTGGGCGTGTAGTGCTTGCTTGTTCTTGAAGTGTACGAAGTACCAGCTTTCAAGTGAAGATTTAGCAAATGTAAAGAATTATTTGTTTTTGCTTTTAATAAAATACATATATCAAAAATATAACTTTTTTACTAGAGCTACAAGTATCACAAAATTATGGATATTTCTAGATGTGACACAGCACCCAAGTTAAGCTAGGTTTTCTTGCAAATTTTGACACACTGAGCTCAAAAGGTTCACCATCACTGTTTTAAACCAAACCAAACCGCACCTCTAATACAGTCTTTAAAGCAGCAATACTTTGACTGTGGCTCGCTAAATGTTGCTTGAATTAGAGTTCCATCTTCTCTTATCGCTGCTCATTTTAGCAGATGCCAGTACAAACTGTGAAGGCTCCACACATTAGTCATGTTCCCTGTCCCCATGCAAGTTTGGCATGGTTCCAAGCACAGGGTCGGCACAGTCCATCCCAATGGGTTTTGGATTTGGTCCGCAAAAAGTGTGCCAACCCCTCCCAAACCGTGCCAGAAGGGTGCCAAATTTGATACCTGAAAAACGAGTCTCGGCACGCTTTGGGGGACTGGTACACATTGCTCAGCAAGCCAGGAACGTGCATGGGGACACTAGCAGGCTAATAAGGAAGAGATTTGGGGTGTACTTGCTGTCCTGCCCTGTCCACTGAAGATCGTGTCCGCTGACTTTTTAAAATGCCAATTGCAAAGGCAGGCTGGAGAACGGTTTAGTTTTTAAATTTTCTGCCATTCCCATGGAGGTAATTTCAAGAATGCCAAGGCAGGGTGCATAATGGCTTGATTTCTGTTCCATTTGCAACCCCTGTTTCCCCAATCTGCAAGGTGATCATAAATAAAGGCTTGATTTTCAGTTTACAGCCGTTTTCGTGGTCCCCAGTGGAGCGGAGGTGTGCACAAGTGTTCAAATACGTACTGCCGCTAAACCTTGTAGCGGCTTTTGGCGTTTTAAATTTTTTTTTTTACATTATTTTCATGAAAGAAGCTTTATTTTAACTTGTTTCCGTGCCTCCCATCCCAGCCCTGCTGTCTGTGCCGCTAAGGGAGGGGGGATGCGGCACAGGGGTGGGCTGATGTCAATCTGGCTGCCAATGAGGAGAGAGGGGGTGGAGAGGAGAGGAGGGGGCACTGCTCCACTCTGCCAGGGTTCGGCATGGTTCTCATGGAGACACCACCATCTGTGTTCAACCCATACCTGTCCCACATTGCCGGGAATCTCACAGGGATCCCCAAAATGCTTTCCCAGCCCATGCATGCCCGAACAGTGCCCAAAGTGTGCCAGATGGCCAGCATGGGGATGCAGCCTTTGTTCTAGACTTGACTCATTGATGCTTGCCTTAATGTGATTCTTGTTCTTTCATTCATTCTAGAAGTGAATACTTGGCTATTTGGAATGTTGGGGAAATTGGGGTGCACATGAAGCCAATTTCCCCCCATTTGATCTGATACAAATCGAATGAGGGAATATTTGGCTTTCGCCATATCCTGTCCCCCGAACGTGGGGAGGGGCGCAGCTCTGCGCATGAATATCACCCAAACGTTCACGAATGTTCATCCACATCCCTAGTGGGTATTCAATCAGGTTATTGACCTATCCATTTTAAATGATCCAAACTTTAGGAAATAATATAATCCGGAGGCATGGAGACAATCATTTTCAGTTATATGTTTACAGACTTTATCAAAGAAAAGGAAATGCTGCATTAACTTCTTTTCTTTCTTTTGCTATTTGGAAAGGTTAATTGTATTGTTGAGCAATATTTTAATGTTCTAATTTGTCTCATCTGGATTCAGCTCACCTAATAGTTTTGCATAACTCTGCATTTATTATATTCCATTAACCTTCCACACTCCCTAAACTCCTTTGAGGACACATCTGGCTTTTTAGCAGTGGACCTTACTCTGATCCAAATGTCAAACTCCTGAGAAATATTTTTATCAAGTTCCACCATGCAGCCTTTTACAATTTGTAATGCATTACTAAATCTGCTCTTCCATCCAGGTTCACAGAAATATTAAATAAATATGTTATCACTTCCTGCTTTTCAAGCCAAACTCCCCAGCAGGTTAGAGAGTTCACTAAAGAGGATGCACTTAATTCTCAGAATCAACGTTGCAAAAGTCAAGGGCAGGACCGACAACAAACAGCGGATTAAACTGGAATCCGGGGCAACAACAGGAGGCACAGACACAAGATCATGTTAGGAACAAGGCAAAGAGATTAGCTGAGGAACAGAGGAGCTTGGCTACAGCAACAGAATTGCCCAGGAGCTGGGGTAGTAGTGAGAACAGGCGCTTGGGACTTTACAGGAGCTGAGGAGGGAGAAATGCCAGATTGCAACAAGGGAAAGCTAGTAGCTCATGAGGTTCTAAAATAAAGTTACACAGCTATCTCCTCAGTATAGGAAGAAGGCACCAACTTTCAGGGCTGAGGGCAGGAAGAGGAGGAGTTTGATTTTTCTGCCTCACTTTTCTCACTCTTAATGGGACTCAGAGCGGCTGACAAAGCTTTTTGTTCATCGCCCCACAACAGACACCCAGTGATGGAGGGAGAGCAGTGAGAATTCAGAAAGAGACCTGTGACTAGTCCAAGGTCACCCAGCTGGCTTCATGAAGGAGTGTGGAACTGAACTGGGAGACCGCCAGAAAAGAATCTGATACTTTAACCACAAGACCAAGCTGGTTCAAGGACTTTGAACCCACCAGACAGTCTGGAAACAACAGCAGCCAAAAAACCGAGCAAAAGCAGAAGCCAAGACCTTTCAAGACAGAAAGTTAGAAAGCAATACAGAGAAGGGAATACCAGAAGAACGCTGTCTAAAGGCTAGAATTAGGATTGGTGGCTGAGCAGAAATCCCAGACTTGGAAAATATCAGAAATCCAAGATACTGCAAACTAGTATTCAGGACAATGTGATCTAGCTGGGAATTTATATCAGACGACTTGATATTAGGACACAGAAGACTGGGGCACATGAGACTTTTATCCTTTTGAGGCAATTCCTCATATGTCTTACAAGATGCAGAGCTTGCTGCTTTCTTCCAAGGCCACCAGATGGCGCTCTCAGTTTGAACCAGCCCATAATTCTAACAATTTATAATACTGTACAAGGAATCTGGTCCAAGAGGTTGATTGTTATGCTAGTGAGCCCAAGGACCCATTTTCCTGCACAAACAGATTTCAAAGGTGCATAAAATGTTATCTGTGGCTAGAAGAATACATATTTGCTTGAAGAGGCAGCTGCCCTTCTCATTTCAAGCACTGTAATCTGTGCATTTTAATGATGTAAATTTTAATTGCTTTTATACTGGTTTTATTAAAACCCTTCCTAGGACTTTAGGGCAGGATGGCGGCACAAATAAATAAAATAAATGAATATCACAAAAGCACAAATTCCGTTCCTTGGGTACCTTTTATTCTAAGAGGTTGGCAAGTTGACGATACCCATCATCACATTATGGACCCACCATTCAGGTCTCATCACTCTATCCCTGCGGCTCTAGATGCCAGTTTTCTGAGGCCTCCATTTCTACCTTCAGGCAACCCTAAAGGTGCTGAGTATGAGATACTAATAGGACAGCTGTGCCTTGAAGCACTGTGCCCCCCCCCAAAGTGTAGCTTGCACTGGCATTGAAACTGGTGCCCAAACAGTTCACAACAGTGATCCCACTTATGGAATGTCTCTCTATTCATTTTGTGGGGATTAGCAACCAGTTCCAAGTTTGGACTGGTTGCTTCTGGCACGGGACAAGGCCATCCCCACGGTCACAATCTGTCCTGTACTAGCCCCTGTGCTGCATCTGAAGCACACACCTGTGTTCAGTGCTTTGCTTTCGGCTTTATTCATGCCACACTGAAAACCTTAACTGTTGGAACTCTCAGCTGCAATCATCAAAGGGGTAAGGCAGCCTGACACAGGTGAGGGCTCTGTCACAAGCATCACCCCAGGCACTACTCAAGGAACACAAGCAAAGATAGGGACAAGTTTTATTCAGCAACAGATTACAAAGATCCTAGGGCAGCACAAAGCATATTCAGCATTCTATCTCCTTTTCATTCCAACCCACCATACTATGGCGATGCTGGTTTGCACTTACTTGTCTGGAGTGGTGGCAGCCACACCAGGGGAAATCCTCCACCGATCTGGTGTATTCCAGAACATCTGGAAGCTTTCTCCACCTGCCCCAATCATCGTTAGCTGTGGACAAGTGAAAAGCTGTCTCTAATTTCACTGGGAGCAGCTGGTGAGCTTCTGGCTGCAGTGTTTGTACTCTCTTTCAGGTGCAAATGCTGCAAGTGGGCAGCATGGCACAGCTTCAGCTGCATAGTTGCGCACTGTGGGCTGATCATCCTGGCAACATATTGTCGTATCCTGGGGGGCCAGGGTGCGAAGGCAGACACACGCACGCAGCTCTGCTCCACGGGAATAGCTTACTCAGGGTCAATGTCCGGTCCAAGTTCAGGGGGGTACAGATTTTGGCAGGTCGGTGAGGCAGTCCAGAGGTCAGGGAAGTCCAGTCAGTCCAGGGTCAAACACAGCTCAGGGAAACACGGCGAGGTTGCACGGCTTTGTCTGCAACAGAGTCTGGGCGCCGCCCAATTCCTTAAGGGGCCGAGCGGCTCCCTCATCGCTCTCACCTGGGGAGGAGTTCACACGCTCCTCACGGGCAGGGTCCTTGATGCTTGGGCCGGCGTCGTCTGCCCCCGTCAATGTCGGGGGTGCAGGCGTGGGTGTGGGTGCGCCTGCCTCTTCCTCCTCCCCTTCTGAGGAGCTGGAGTCAGGAGACACGGCGGGGGGCATTACACATATTGGCACAAGACAGATGTTGCCATGGCTGGTGCTGTGGCAATCTGGCCAAGCCAGGCTACCTAAACTTGAAGTGCTGATGGTCCACCTAGGAGTATACCAGCACTTCAAACACGGATGGTTTCCACTGCACCTGATCTTTGCTTCACTAAATGGTATAATAATACAATTCCACTGAGCAAAGTGCAAACAGGCCACAGCTAACAGTTCTCAGCAGTCCTATGAGCCTGTGCAGGAACTCATAAGAACATAAGAGGAGCCCTGCTGGATTGGGCCACACAGCCCATCTAATCCAGCATCTGATCTCACACAGTGCCCAACCAAATGCTTACAGGCATCTTAAGCAGAAAGCAATACCCTCACCTACTTTTAACTTCCTGCAAATGGCCTTTAGAGGCATCCTGCCTGTCTCCCCAGCCTGGAGGAGGTATCTAGGCATCCATTCTAGTAGTCATTGATACACCTGTCCTTTATGAACTTGTCTGACCCATCCTTAAAGCTATATAGCCTGGCTGCCACAACACGAGGAAAAAACAGCATCTGTGATGAAAGCTAACAGAGATGGCTTGGCCTGGGAAAGGGCAAAGTGGACAAGTAGAGAGTGCCAACTGTTGTGTCCAGAGCAGGCAGTAACAGCGAAGCACTCGCACATGCACGCTGCCAGCTAGCGACAGCAAGATTCCAAGGGTTCTTGGGGATATAGAATACGCAGAATCAAACAAGCCAAGAGAGTTGTCATAAGTCAGGAAGTCAGTCAGGAGTCAAGAATCAGGGGTCACACGAGTCGCGGTTGCCAAGGTTCTTTGTTTGCAACAGCAGGTGAAGAGTTGGGCATTTCTTAAGCAGGATTCAGAGAGTCGTGCCCCTGCCAGCACAGCTGTTTTGCATGGAGGCGAACGGAGCGGCACAGCTGTTATCGTTCTCTCCAGAGAGAACTTGGCTCCAGGCGTTGCGTATTGTCTGAGTCTGAGTGATACCATCTGGAGGGACAAAGGCAGTTTCCAAGTTTGGCCCCTGACGTGCACCTCCCTCGCTTTGGCTGGCAGGGGTGGGGCCATCCTCCAAGGAGTTGGAGCAGACATGAGGCATGACACCAACAGTGCCAAGAGGTGGGCCTGACATTTGTGCAAAATGCCAACTGCCAATGCAATTTCATTGTCATTTACAATGAAATTCTTCTGATTCACAAGTCCTCTGACGTTTGACAGCACAGACAGGACGAAGCAGTAAAACAAGCATTCCCTGCCTGAGAGAATACCACATTGGTGTGACCCCTTAGCCAGCCAGGCTACACACATCTACACACTGGCAGAATGGGACAGACTGATGATGTGCATGGACTAAGAGCCTTGTGTCAAGGCAGCATAAAGGAATATCTTAAGTAAAATGAAGTAAAATTATGCCTTTCTATTTTTTCCCCTCCAATTGTCTCTTATTCTTAATAGCAGCTAAGTTGCCAAAGATCTCTTCAATTAATTGAAGACCTATTTTCAATGGAATGCTAATGACATGTGAGAAATCCCATAGGACTCACTTTTTATGTATGATTGACATTTATCCCTTGGTTTCCTATTCTTTCTGTAAGCAGAAATCCCACAGCTTTTATGCCAAATGCCTCTTCGGCTCCTAGAGATTCATGCTGCTGTTCTCCCAGGGCTACTATGTATAAACCCTTTCTTTCATTGTTGCATAATCTGATTGACATATCAGCAGAGAAAAGGTTGCTTTTATATATCCATAAAAGATTGTGACTCCTTATTTTTTCTATGCATGTTTAAAATATCCACTGAACAAGCATCGCACTAACACGTACACTGCAGGAAATCATGAGGATAGGGGGAAACAGCAGTAAATCTTCAATTTTATTTTGAGCTATGAATGCAATTGAAATGAATACATGTAATTACATTATATTCTCATAAACAAGCCTTCTAACAGTTTTGCAGTGCCTACATGTGTTTTGATAAGCAGCTTGTGAGGCAAAGCTAGAGACTGTATTCGCATGAAGCAAGGCTTATCCATCTAATATAGCAAGTGAGATTGAAATTCTGCTTATATCTTTCATATAAGGTTCCTGCTACCAGCTAAGAAAGCAGTTGGACTATTGAGGCCTTTTTTCACTGGGTCAGGAGACTGGCCTTGTAGAGCCACTGGAATGCTTGATCCATGCTGCAGAGCAGTTGGCCTTATTCTGGAATATATCTCAGGATCAGGGTCTTTTGTCCATGCACTAGTGCAGACCACAGCAGCCCCAGGTGAGGCCTTCCATAGTCTGCATTAGCTTGCAGACAAGAGGCCCCTGTCCCAAGATATAATCCAGAAAAAGGACAAGTGCAGAAAGGGCCTAAGTAGAATGCTGCGTCTGCATTGGAGCGAAACTGGTACTGCAACCCTTGTTCATTCATTCATTTCCAATGTTGATAGAACTTCTGTCAATCCTCAGTCATCTGCAGAATCCATCGCTGCCTGCTGGTATTAGGAATGAATTAACTACCTCTTCGTCTATGAAGCCCACAAGTTGGAATGGAGTGACTTCCTCCATTTTTCCAGCGTTGTTAGCAAATATCACAACTTTGACTGAATATTCGCACTTTGCCATGCTTTGGTTGTGAAAATGGGCTTTTTCAATGGGGAAAAACTCATGAAAACCTCGCAGAAATGTTTGTATGAGATGCAAATCCTGGACATTTGATTTGACAGGGAAATCAATGTGATTTTTTTTTTCTGTGCAGAACCCTACCCACAACAACTGTGTCAAGAAGGATGCAGGTATGAGTGAGCTGAATGCCACATCACTCACTCTTGTCCTTACATCTTTCTTCCTCTCCTTGCCTTACTGCTCCTCCACCTTTTACAAGATTAAGTTTTAACCTGGGTCTCCATCTCATTGATATTTAGTAAAGGAATCTGTTGCTGCTGTGGAATGAATGAATGCAAAACATGACATGGACTTGCTTATACAAGAACCTTGAAAAAGTATTTTGGTTTTCAGAGGTTCTTTGCTAGTCTTGGTTCTGAGTCACATTCCAACAAGAGCAACCAGCTCCCTGTGTCCTATTTAAACAAGAAAAGGTTTCTAAAAGTAGTTGCTTTATCTCAGCTGGTACATACAGACACTGGTAACCTCCTTGGCTCTCCCACGCTTCAATTAGTTATTTTAAAGGAGCTTGGAAGAGTTGCAAACCTGAGGTTTGATCTGTGTCAAGGGTGACTAAAGAGCGAGAACATCCTGTCCCTGTTAGCATGGAATTGTATTGCTGCTGTTTATTTCACTTTACACCTGTAGCCTGATAGCCACCAAAGAAAAATGAGCAATTGGCAGAAAATTGGGGAAATTCAGCTTTGGATGAATTCCCTCCCCCAATTGTGGGGAGATTCATATTCGTGCACAAATATTCATACAATATTTTGTGCATGAAATGAAGTGATTCCCTCACTCCTTCCTTCTCGCCACTACTTACCTTTTGTAGTGGTCTTCTCACATGGTTTCTAAGCACTTCTGTGTCTGCACATGCAGCTCCCACCATGTTGTGTGATCCCCAGATGGAGAGCAGAAGACCCAGAAGTGATTTTTTTTTTTTTTTTTGGCCTCTGAAGAGCACCAAAACGGGCCCAGGGACACTACCATGGCCTCCCGTTCCCCTCTGGTGTGCCCCTTTAAGTTTGGGGAGGCCATGGGAGCTGTGGGAACTGTGCATGCAGACCCAGAAGTACTTAGGGAAAAAGCATTGCTGGCTGCAGTAGCAGGACTAAGGTAAGAGGCTGCGGGGGAGATGGGAGGCAGGGGGGAATATCCAGTCTTTGTCGAAGCTTTGACTGAAGCTTCAACAAATACAGAATAATCCAATTCAAAGACAAATAGGGCCTACAAATGTACACCGTATCCAATTTGTCCACAAATGTTGGAATTTGTATCTATTTGTACAAATTCCAAATAGCACAAATATTCGTACACATCCCTATTAAGGTCCATGCAAGTCTCTCCCAGCTTTGAAATATGTTATTCAGCAACAGGCCACAGATTGGACCACAAATAAATGGAAGAGATGTACAGCAAAGCTTTCCATCATTTGGCCTCTGCACTAGGGATGTGCATGAATATTTGTAACATTCAAAATTCAGTCAAATTCAGTCAAATTCAGACATTGAAATTCGAATCGAATGTTGGCACATTCAAAGATTGACATGCAAATTCAAATTAAATGTTTTGATACATTTATATGAAGCTTCATATTTATATGAAGCTTCATATGAAGCTTCGTATGTTATTTGTATGCATTTGCATGTTATTGAACATTCATATTGCATATGAATCCTACCACATTCAAAGGGGATCTATTCAAATGAATACAAATTTTCTTGCATTTGATTCAATGCCAATCGAATACCAAAAAAAAATCTCTGCCCCTGTGTGAACAATATCTGTGGGCTGCCACTGTTATAAGCATTTCCTTTGGTCTTGGGGGAAGGGAAGGCTTGGGAATCTCTTCCACCTGTTTTTTGATCCATTTGACAGCACTCTGTGCAACGCCCACTCAAAAATGCCATTTTTCCTTTGGTTTTTGTTTGTTTGTTTGTCTTTTGCTTCTGCTGTTCCTTCATTTTTTTTTAAAAAAACCTGTCTCTGAAGTCTGTCTTATTTCCTGCTGGCTCTATATATCATTGTTAAAGCCAAGAAGCACTAAAGTTCCCTTTTTAATTTGTAGTTGGTCTAAACTAATTTTCCCATTAAAAACACATGTCCAGATCACATTCCGTAACAATATGCATAAATGAAATGAAGCTTCCAGATGAAGGAAGATCTCAATCTTATTCCATCACTTTACCCATCTTCTTCAAATCTGGTGTCTTCCAGAGATATTTATCTTTTGATGGCAACCCCCATCTTTCTTGAACATAGGCAATGCTTACTCACTGGTAGGATTTTTTTGTTCAAAACAACTCAAAACAAGACATCGAATTGGGGAAGCCACCCTTGGTGCTGTAGGTAGGTGGAATGGAGTATATATTTTAATGACAAAGAATTAGAGCCTTCTAGAAAGACCATTGAGGGCATTCTGAGGTACCTTTGATGAGAGGCAACCACATGCCTATCTGGAAATGATCCAAAGCTGCATTTCTGGAAATAAAAATCCTTTAGAGCTATCTGGGCAAAGAAAGTATTGAAATAAGTACAAAAAAACCTCTCTTCAGCTTCTTTACTCCTCCAAGAATTCTCCCTGCCCTAGCATCTTAATTGGCAGACTGGCTACTATCCTACTACTGTGCCACTATGTGCAAATAGTTTGGCTATATATTTTGGCTGAACAGGACTTGCCTTGTTGCTTATCATGAATTACAAGTTCCCTATTTTGAGGTTCAGTGGTTTTGCTGAATGTAGTTTTTTAAATATTTTTAAGTACAGTAAATGAAATAACTTTGCAGGTCAAAGTATGGAAGTAGTAGCAGATGTAGATATAGTAATAGTAGGTCAGTCAACTTGTCAAAAGGACCACACAGGATATCCGCATGATCCAAATGCCATATCAGTTGATGCTATCCTACTAAAATATTTCAGACTTTCCATAGGCACAACTGGAGCCATAATTGGGAGCTGCATCCAGATGTGGACAAGTCTGCACTGACTGGTATATCAAACCAGCAAACATACCAGAAGCCTCTGTGAAAACAGGATGCTAGGCTACATGAGTTACTGATCTGATCCAGCATGGCACTTTTTGTAGCTGTAGACTAGCTTGTAAAGTTGTAGGGTGGAAGGAATCTCAAATGAAATTAATGACAAAATATTCTTATCAAGAAAACTACATTGGGAAACCAGAAGAAACCAGATTCAGGAGCAGGTGATGGCTTTGTCTTCTGCTTGAGATGCCCAGAAGCAAGTGACAGCCTGTATGTGAAACAGGATTCTGGACTAGATGGGATGTGGTTCAATCCAGCAGGGCTCTTCTTATGTTCTTTTATGCCACTAAAAATGAGTTGCTTCCGTTGTCCTTAAAGCAAGATATATTTGCTGTAGTGATTCTGTCCAGACTTTTCTGTGGCGTTTATCTTGTGAAAGGATGCCGTTTGTAGCCGAAGTGAAGCACGCCACTTCCAATTACATCTGTAATTGGACTACTGATGCTAAAGTGGCTTCTGTGAGCGTTAAGCGTGGACCAAACATCCAGCAATGTTTTTTAACCAACTATAGTCTTAACAATTTCTCTCAAACAGATCTTGTGGCTTGTCTTCTTTAATTATTATAAGCTGAGTGGTAGGCAATGTAACTCTGGATGGATATAAAACATATATCGTGCAGCCAGGTCAGTGTCTGGTCAGTAGCCATGGAAACAGTGAGCAATCAAGCTTACAATGTAGGATGGCCATGCAAAGAAGACACAGAAGTGCACATCTTTTTTTCAGTTATGAGAAGTGGGGGAGGATTGTGTTCAGAGAATGTTGAAGGGTTTGACTAAAGGGGAGAAATGTTTCCTAACATCCCAAATTGTTCTCTCTCTCTCTCTCTCTCTTACACACAAACACACAGACGCTTGGCAATTCCTTATTGCCATTAGACAATAGACTAATTGAATGTAGAGAAATTCTGCTGCTTGGAACTCTGTAAATTTCCTGTCCTCAAAGGGTTGTTGTTAGGGATGTGTACAAATGGGGTTTTTGGCATTCAATTTGTAACAAATTGTATGTTAGAAAATTCATAATTCAAACAGATCCCCTTCGAATGTGGTAGGATTCTATGCAATACGAGTGAATTCATTCGAATAAATCCCTTCAAATGTGGCAGGATTCGAATATGATAGGAGTGTTCCATACAAATTTGATATGCTTGTTAGATACAAATCCCATACAAATCCATAATAAAGCTTTGTATGAATGTATCAAAACATTTGATTCGAATACAAATGTCAATCCTCGAATGTGCCAACATTTAATTAGAATTTGAATGTCTGAATCCAACCGAATTTGTACAAATTTCTGTTGTAACCATTAAGCTGCTCCCCAGGTGTCCCCACACCTTGCCTTGCCTTGGCACGTGACCCTCTGTGCCGTCCCAGCCACGGGTGGCGGTGGTTTCCCCTGTGGACCCTCGGGACTGTTGCTGCTGCTTTGCAGGTGGGGCAGTTGTGCCACTTGGAGGGGGGAGCTACATCACCCCCGGCCACCTATTTGTTGGATAGGGGCAATTCAGAGCTGGCTGGCTAGCTGGCTGTGGCACAGAGAGTAGGCTACTGGCAGCTGCCATTGGCCTGGCTGCTACTTTTCTCTCTTCCAGCGGCAGCAGGGGCCTGGCCTCCATCCGAGGTCCTTGGCAAAGCTGCCCTGCAGGTATCATGGAGTCCTCCACGTGGGATCAAAGGAACAGCCTTTCTTTCTCTTCTGGCTTTCCACAGGATGTGACATCACAGGATCCCCAACTGGAAGAGCCCCAGCTCCGTCCAATCACCTCTCAGGATCTTGCCCCTAGGTCATTTCCTCCACACCCCTTTTGAGCGCAATATTTAAAACCCTGCAAGAATAAACACAAGGTCTTTTTTCCTACTGTCTCTGATGCCTTCAGCCTCTTTATTCCCCTACCCCATTTTCTAGCCTAATTCGGGCCAGCCATTAACAACTGGCTGATCTCCAGGACTTAGCCAGTCAAAGCCTGGGTAAAATCTATCAGAACACCTGGCTAATTAGAGCAGCTCCCCAGCAGTTCCCTCCTGCTTCCCAGAACCCTCAGTTTGGTTGCATTTCCAGGACACAACAAACTTCAAATATTCTTAATATATTGGGAGTCCTTGCTTCCTACCCTGCTGGATCCGCAGTCAGTTGCTGCCACTTGGCTGGAGACTTGCAAAAACTATAGATGTCTATGAAAGGTAAGTTGTTTTCTTTCATTGCTTCCTAAGATATCACTGCTGATTGGTTATTGTTTGCCAGGCTCAAGCCTCTTCATTTCTGTTTCATCTGTTACCTGTAGTATATTACATTCTTCATTAGATACTATTAAATGCACCCTAAACTCCATGTGATGAAAAGTTTTAGACAGGCACGTGCAGGGCATTGGGACCCTGTTTCCAAGCCATTTCATTGTTCTGCTTCCCAGGAACAACCTGGACTGATGAGGCAAACCTTTCATTGCTCCAAGCACAGCAGTTTGCACTGTTTGCCTATCTGAACCATGCTGAGTCAGTTTGGCCCGTCTGAACCACCAAGCTAGGGAAATAGCAACTTGGTTCAATGTGAGGGTAAATCATGCCAAGACTTCCCTTCCCTTTCCTTTCCAGTGTAGCCTGTGTCTGAGAAGCCAAATAGTGGGTCAGCTTTAGCAGATCCAAACTGCAAATGTGTCTGTGGCAACCCCACCATAGCCCCATTTCTCTCCCCAAAAAGTGTGAAAAACTATTGTTGGAAAACCCAGCACTGGTCATGGGTTTTCTAGCAATAGTGCATTAATGTACCATAGGAGTGGAGTGGACCAGTCATCATTGCTTTGTCCAGCCATTTTAGGTCTGTTTGTGTATTCCTCAGATAGTCTCAGTTGTGTGTTACTTATCAGGAATTCCAGTCAGCTCCCCCTTCTTCCTAGGTCACATTAAATAGTGTTGTAAAAAATGTGCCATTTTCAAAGAACAATTTTAAAAACTAGGTTCAAAATACAGCATTGAGAAACTGGGAATGTTTCAGTGGGAGAGAATTAATTGATCTGTAGACTGTCTAAATATTCCTGGTAGTGTTATCAGGCAGATTCTTGGAAGTGGAAATGCTGTTTCCATGGGAAGCAATCATTATAGGACCATCTTTAGATGGGGTAAAGCCAGGCCTCTCCCTCACCACACCAATTCTGGAAGTATTCATTCATTCATTCATTCATTCACCTACCTTTTTCTTCCCCCATAAACTGTAAGGTCTCAGGCTGGGTTACAGCAGGTTAAACAATATGTACAAAGATACAATGAAAACTAAATCCAATAAAAAGAGACAAAGGTAGATCCCAGATGGGAATCTAAGGGTGATTCCACACTGGTCAGTGTGCCAAACCAGCAAGCATACTGGGAGCCTCCCTTCTACACACTGGTGCAGTCTAAGGAAGATTCCGTCTGGAAAACAACCAAGTGCAGAATCACTCTTTGTTCTTTTTCTTTCTATCTATCACCTACCTACCTACCTACCTACCTACCTACCTACCTACCTACCTACCTACCTACCTACCTACATACATACATACATACATACATACATACATACATACATACATACATACATACATACATACATACCACCCCTTCTTCCATCTTTTTGTGTTTTAACCTTGAGGTATTGTATCATTGTACCCTGAGGAAGTAAATTTCTATTGTTCCAGACTTTCTGTGCAGTCCAGCCTAAAAATGGTTAGAATACAGAAATTATTTTATTGTTCTCTCTAAAAAATATATTGCAACTTTTTGCCAGAGGTGTTTTCTTTGAATTTAAATCCCATCCTGACAAATTAACATTAATAAAAGCATAACAGATATGAATTAATCTCTCAGGAATTTGAAATGCTAAAATAACAACCCACAAGGATGGATTTTTGTTTCTTTTTTTAAAAAGAAACTCCGAAGTACCTTTATACAGCCATTTCCTATCTGAAACAAGTTTCCAAAGTGACATAGGAAATACACTGAAAGCTTTGTGAGCTGGTTCTAAAGAGACTTTTCTATTTTCTGTTTGAACCATATAACTTCTCTTCTATTTTACAGAAACCTGGAAGCCATTTTTATAGAGATCTAAAATCCCATGACCTACTTTGTCACACTTTTATCACGTTACGTCCCTCATCCTTCAATTCGATATTTTCTCCTTAATTACTCCAGTCCATTCCTGACAAATCATGGGGGGAGCAGTTAACTTAGATTAGATCAATTTCCAATTAATGGAGTCCTGAAATAAGAATTGGTAAATTTTCATGTACAAGGGGCCTTCTTCTTTATATAAGAGAACATAAGAGGAGCCCTGCTGGATCAGGCCACAGCCCATCTAGTCCAGCATACTGTCTGTTTACAGGCAACTCAAGCAGAATACAAAGGCAAAACCTTCACCTGCTCTCTCCCACAAATGGCCCTTAGAAGCATGCCAACTGGAAGCAGCACCTAGGCATCCATTCTAATAGCCACTGATACATCTGTCCTCCATGAATTGATCTTTCATAAAGCTATCAGGGCTGTTTGGGAGCGAATGTAACAGTCCTTGGCATTTTACATTCAAATAAATGCGAGTTCAGCACATAACTACACTAAACTGTCACCCTTCCTGCAATGGGAGTTGTGTCATTTATTTTCATCACTGAATAGATTTTTCACCTTCTCTTTGCTTGGCATGCAGTAATCACTGCATAGAATAAAAGAGATGTCCACAAGAAGAAAACGTCACATCTGTGAGAAACAGCTTGCGTATATTTAGACAGAAGGTGAAAGATTAGTTGATGCGAAGGTCAGAGATTAAGGATTTGCCAGCAGGAAGACAATTAAATAATATTCATTTTGCCTGGAACGCTAGAAAATCTAAGGAGGATTTGCAGTAGTGCCAAACTGATGTTTCGGTTTATCCCATAATAAAGGAAATGTTTCTGATATGCATACTATAAGAAGCAAATTTCTAGGCAATGTATCAAACCTTTGAATTAATGTGACGTTCCTATTTACAATTGCACACTTGTATCATTCTCACACAAGGTCCTACATTTCGTCAGAGGTTGCATGTTTATTGTCTACAGCGTGCTGGATTATTTGACTTTAAAATAATGAAATTCATAACATACTGTTTGTGTTCTCACATGCTTTTCTCTTCTTAGAAGATTCTGCAAAACTCTGAATAGGAGAGGGCAAAGGGAGGATTGTATACTGGCACTTCCCAATAAAGATTTTCTTTCATTCAACATCCAACAGAGGATGGACGAAATAGGTGTTTTGTGTGCAAAATGTTTGCATTCATTTTTAGTAAAACAGAGCAGTACTTTATTGAGGTGAATTGACATTTTCTTATCAAAAATTCCCTTGTTGGTAAATTACTTCAGTACCATGAAAAACAAGAAAGAAGCAATACAGAACAGCTACCAATAACAGGCAATTTAAATCTGTCTCTTTTATTGAGCCCAGATTGGATTCGTTATTGGGCCTCCTAGTGATGCAGCAGTTAAGAGCATTAGGCTAGAACTAGGTAGCGGTGTGTGTGAAGCCATTTTTTCATTCTATTTGAGGGGAATAGAATGTGGAAAAATTTGGCTCTGGCCGAATACCACCCCCTAAAGATGTGGGGGTATTCGGATCCACGTACAAATCTTCTATAGAATATTTGTGCCCAGAACGAATCTCCCCACCCGTCCTTTTCCACCCTCTCCCACCCACCTGTCCACCAAAACTTCTATGGATGCTGGATTATCCAATTCGTGGACGGATAGGGCCCTATTCAATCCATTCACGAATCTCAGAATCTGGACATATTTATCCAGATTCTGAATGCACGGATAATTCATGCAGATCCCTAGAACTAGGGATGTGCACAAATATTCTCCACATTAGAAATTCAATTGAATTCGTACATTTGAATTTGAACTGAATATTGGCTATATTTGAAGACTGACATTCTTCTGTACGTTTGTATGAATGCTTCTGTGTATATTTGTAAATGTGGGGAGGTGGGAAACCGGCTGCCCAGTCACACCTGCAGTGGATTCATAGGAGATTCAGAGCAGATTCAGAGTGAAGTGGATTCAGAGCGGATTTGACATGTTTAGAGTGTGTTTGTAGGCACAACTGGTGGCAGGGATTCGGACTGAATTGAAATAGCATTCAAAGAACATTCATATTGAATTCAAATTCTGCCACATTTGAAGGGGCTTTATTTGCACTAATGCAAATTTTCTCATTCAATTCAAATTGAACATGAAAAAAAAAACCACACCTTTGTACACATCCCTAGCTAGAACCCAAGACTCCCTTGGTTCAAATGCCCACTTTTCCATGGAAGTTCCTTGGGTTTTCCCAATGAGGAGCAAAATAGCCTCCCTGCTTTATGAATACCTTAGGAAGGCAAACAATAAGAAAGTAAACCTAGACAGAAAATCCAAAGTGGCCCCCCAAGATGGGTGGATGGACCACGCATCATCCTGGCAGCTCCTGCAGCCAACTCAGTGTCAAATAGCATGCTTGAACTCACTTGGTTCACATCCACAAGGCCAAGAGGGAAACCTCTGATTCCTACATAAGAACATAAGAGAAGCCCTGCTGGATCAGGCCACAGCCCATCTAGTCCAGCATCCTGTCGCACACAATGGCCCACTGAGATGCTCATGGGCATCTCAAGCAGAGACAAAGACAAACCTTCTCCTGCTCTCGAGTCCCAGCAGATGGTCTTAGAAGTGCCCTGGTTCCTCCCCCCCCCCCCCAGCCTAAAAGATGCACCTAGGCATTTGCTCTAGTAGCCATTGATACACCTGTCATCCATAAATTTGTCTAACCCTACCTTCATCCCCAGGTTTTTTGCATTGTCTTTTGAGATATAAGGATTTCTTTAACTTACTTACCTTTTTACATGGATCCCATGCGAGCAGTGAATTGTTTATTTTACTATTTAGTTGTTTCATTTCTATCCCACCCATTTCAATGTTGCACCACATTGTGCCACCACAGCAGGTCACCCTAGATCTCCAAGGCCAGGAATTTTCATTCCTGGCTGTCAGATCCCTTGCAACAGGCTCTTACACTTGTATGAACTTTGGAACGACATAAGTCCCATCCCAGAACAGTGCAGATGGCTTTGTTCTGAGTCAGCTGGACCACTCTAGCCCCCACTGCAGAAACAGCCATAGATGGATTGGAGGTAGCCTTAAAATGTCTAACTATCTTCTCTGAACTACCCATTTGTCTTCCATCACCATATCTACCCTTTCCGCTTAGGCCTAAAACTTTCAATACCATTCCTTATCAATTGAAGAGGACTGTTTATTGACTTTCTTTGTAAGAAAGAAAAAGTTGTGCTGAGTCTGGAATTTGCAGATGGATAGACTGAAAAAGCAAAAAGAAGTGGAGTTGGTAAATTCACTTATAATTCTTAAGGAAGAGATTGGAAGTCATTCCTGGAGCAAGCAAAGCAACAGTTTTGTTTTACTTTATTTTGCAGCAGGGTGAGAGTGAGACCTGAAGGGGTTGTTTCTGGCTGAGGGAACAGGAAGAACCAAGAGAGGGAGAGAAAGAATAAACCTTTGGCAAGCCACCACATTGAGAATCAGAACCTTTCATTGTCTATGCATTAAATCATGGAAGAGGGAAGCACAGTTCTACACTGGGCAGTTTACCAGACCAGCAAGCATACTAGGAACCTCCGTTCTGCACACTGGTGAAGTTTAAGGAAGACCACAGGCAGTTTTAAGTGGATTTTACATATAGGTCTAGGTGGATCCTAAGTCAGAGAGTTTCCAACATTTCAAAGGCAGGAGGCTCCCAGGTTTTACCTGGAGGTGCCATGTTTGAACCTGGGCCTTCTGCATACAAAACAGATGCTAACATAAGAGGACTCTGCTGCATCAGGCCACAGCCCATCTAATCCAGCATCCTGTCTCTCACAGTGGCCCACCAATTGCTTCTAGGCATTCTCAAGCAGCAGACAAAGGCAAAACCTTCTACTTTCAACTCCTTGAAAATGGTCTGTAGAGGCAACCTGCCTGTCTCTCCTATCAGATGGGGTACCTAGCCATCCCTTCTAATAGCTACTGATATATTTGTTCTCCATGAATTTGGTCTAGTGGTTAGGGAGCTGGACTCTTATCTGGGTTTGATTCTGCACTTCACCATGAAGCCAGCTGGGTGACCTTGGGCTAGTGTGAGAGCAGCCTGCCCTCACAGCTCTCTTCTGAGCTTTAACAGCCCCACCCACCTCACAGGGTATCTGTTGTGGGGAGAACAATAGAAAGCTTTGTCAGCTGCTTTGAGTCCCCTTAAATGAGTGAGAAAAGTGGGGTAGAAAAGCCAGCTCTTTTTGCCCCATAAAGCCAGCTGGATGACCTTGGGCTAGTCACAGCTATCTTTTTGAGCTCTCACAGCCCCACTTACCTCACAGGGTGTTCTGTTTTGAGGAGAAGAATAGAAAAGCTTTGAGTTCCCTTAAATGGGTAGGAAAAGCAGGATAGAAAAGCCAACTCTCTTCTTCTTCTACCTTATAATTATCCAAGCTGCTTGCTGTCGCCATCGCTTCTGGCAGCACGTTCCATAGACTGATGAGCCTGTGGGTGGGAAAAAAACAAATAAAATTTCCTTTTGTTGGTCCTAACTTCTCTGCCTTGTAATTAATTGGTGGCTACTAGGCACAAATATAAGATGGGTGCAAAAAGGAATCCCACTGAGCATCAGACACCCACATTCTGCACTCCTTGCAGTTTCCTAAGCAGGTACAAGGGTAACCCAATCCAGAGTGCCTTACAGTCATCTAGACATGAGATTACCAGCAAATAGTCTACATCACAACAAGGAATATTGATGTAAAATTAGTGACAAAATTCAGCTGAGGAATCTTAAAGAGCTAAGTGAAATGCAGGAAGAGTTGCTCTCTAGCTATGTGGAACTTACTAACAAGATTTCTAGCAAACCACATCTGCTCAGAGACTTCTCTAAGGGTTCGTGAGAAAGCAGGAGCTACATGTTCACAATGTGGATGCTCAGAATGACAGTGCATTGTTGACGTTATTCTGCCTAATGGCACAGTTTGAATTCAGTAGCAGTGTCATTGCCTTTTCCCTTAAGCCTCATCTTTGCAGATGCTTCTTTAGAAGGTTGTCAAATAGCATTCCCAGATAACCAGTATTCCTTGTCACATGGCTTTTGTGTAGGATTCAGGCTGCTCAGTTTACCAGCAGTTATTTGCTGATGACAATCCTGTGCTTGGGGAGGATTTTAAAGGCCAGCTTCCTTTTCTGTGACTTTTAGATCACTGACTAGCAAGCCACTGCTTACTGCAATGTGAGCAGAGAAATCAGCTCTGCACAAGGTATAAGGATGGGAGGCTTCTGGTCCCTACCTAGCCCAGTGATCTTGTCTCCATAGCATGGCTATGGAATGGGGAAAGACTGGAGTGTGTAAGTTTGTGCCGGAGGGCACATGAGAAAAAATAAGCTGCAAGCATTGTGTGTGGGGCAGGGCTTTTTGCACATAGGCAATCAGGATGCTCCCACACTTTTTGGGATGGTGTACCAAACATTGTGGTGCTGCCTCCATCCCAGAGCAACCCAGAGCATGCAGGAGCATCCTGGAGCATAGCTGTAGAGCAGTAAAAACTAGGGATGTGCAGGAATATTCATAACATTCGTTGTACATACAAACTTGTACACATTCAGACATTCGTACATGAATCGAACGTTACGACATTCATACCTTGCCATTGGTATGAATACGAATGCTTTGGAACATTTGTTTGAAGCTTTGAAACATCTGTGAAATGGGGAGGTGGGAAAGTGGCTGCACCAGTCTCATTTGCAATGGATCTAGAATCTATTCAGTATGGTTTGACAACAGATTCAAAGTGGATTCAGAGTGGATTGATGCTTTCAGAGCAGTTATGTTATGGGATACATATCTGATATGTATTTGATACATATCAGATATATATCGGATATGTATGCATTCATATTGGACATTCATACTAATTCATACAAGTACATTTGTATAGAATAGAATCCTACCACATTCAAAGGGGATCTATTCAAATGAATGTACATTTTTTTACATTCAATTCGATATGAATCCAATGCAAAAAAACCCCCCTCATTTGTGCACATCCCTAGTAAAAACTGCTCCACAGTTTACCAGGAGCACTTGGCGCACTCTCAGTACAATCTCAGACACAGCATTTACACTGCTTCCTTGTGTGAACACTGCGCAGGAGTAGGGTTGCATAGCTGTGGTTGCACAAATGTGCACCGCATCACAATTGCCATAGCAATGGCCTGGCACACGGCAGGAGTTGCAGGGCCCATTGGTACAGTAATGTGCACAGTCTGGGACAGATGGTCTGACCTGCAAGGGCAGTAAGTGAAGTTCAGGACAGTGGACAGCATTCACTATCCAGCTCAGAGAGAGAGTATGTACATATTTTGGTGGCTCCTACTGCAACAGAAATGCCAATAATATTTTGTCTGTGAACACAGTTGAACCCTGAATGGTTTGCATAAGATTTGGGAGTGAAAAGCTTTAAAGGGGTTGCTGAAGCTGAAGAATCAAAACCAAATAAAGATGGAGAATGATAAAATGCATCTTCAATAAATAGCATTTAAAATGGAAGGGAACATAAACAACACAGTGAGTGAACTATCATCAAACAGAGGGGAATGATGCAAAACACAATGAATGAATGGCCTATAAAAGGTAAGCAGTGGCAGTTTGTACTCATTTGTGCAGGTGGAGCAAAGGGCAAAGCAAGCAAAAGGAAGTGCTGTCAGAATGGGTACAGCTAATGATAGGTGAGGTGCTATAAAGCTGCAGTTCTATATGCATGGTCACAACATAGTGAATTATGCACACATTAGCCAGCTCGAATTGAAACACACCTTCAGGAAAAAAAGGGAGATGGATTCAGACTCCAAACTGCTGAGTGCAGTGGCACGTTGTATACTTTGCTTGTATAGGCCAGACACCCCTGAAAGTAAGTGATGCAGAGAACATCACATCAATATATAATAGAACAGAGGCTAGGGAGGCTGGAGTGATTGCAGTATATTTTTATTCAGTGAAATAAACAGGGCAGGGAAGAATGGGAAAGGTTTTCCTATACGAGGTGTTTCCAAAGTTGCAGCCTTTCATATACCACCTTCTGCCCATGCCAGAGTTCCCCCTGCGTGTATAGTGGTAGTGCAGTTTTAACTGCTTTATAGCTATACCAGCAGTAGGGCTGAGATAGCCCTGCACGCTCCATCTGTACCTCCTTCCAGGTGGAAGAGGTTAGCATGGAGAGTGTGACCAGCAGCGACTGCTGAATTAGATGGGATGTGGGTCTGATCCAGTGAATCATTTCTTATATTAAAAACTGTGCATTGCTGGCAGGTGGAAGGGAATTTCTATCTACTGAAGACATGCTTCTTCACCCAAGCCTTTGGGTCTTCTTCAGGATGAGTTTTTTATTAATAATGCTGGACACCTGTGACCTTTGTTCAGTGGATTTACAATCGTGTTCCTTCTGTCATGAAAGATAAATAACATAAATAAATAAAATCCGCAAGTTAGTTTCAACTTACATATTTTATACATGAACTCTCTGAAGCTCTGCATGAAGACTGAAATAGAAATTTGAACAAAATAAACAATGTGGCTGAACTGGCAAAATGTCTGTGGTCTGGGAAGAAAGGGAAGGAAAAAGACCACAGTTTGATGTGATGCAACTGTCCATTAGAGTTCTGCTTTCAGGGCAAAGATGGTGCCATCCATTATTGTGTAGATACTCTCACTCATCTTGGTTCTCTTGCCACTATGAACTATAGTTAAGGATTTCTGGAAAGCTGGAAAAGGTAGGTTCTTCTGCTCCTAGGATGGAAATGTGTTGCTCCTAACTGAAATCCATGTAATTTGGACTTTTTGGATTCAGGAAGGAAAGTATGAGACTAGGTGTGTTTTTCCACTGTCACTAAGGCTGAGTCCCCAAAAGACTTATTTACTTCTCTACTGTTACTCTACTGTCACTCTATTGAAGTGGACTTTAAAAGTGCCATGCAAATCAGGAATAAGCGTCCGCATGAGGCTCAGGAAAATGCGTGTTTTTAACGCACCTTCCGTCCTCATAGGATCCCTGTTTTCTTTGCGCGCATCTTTTTCTCCCCGCCCCTGCTCTTGTTCATAGGGTGCCAGCGGGAATGGGAAGGGACTGCGCTCGGTGTGGCCACAACCAGGAAGACAGTCCCTGACAAGTGCAAAGGAGAAACAGCGATCGGCTCTCTGTTCGTCTCCCAGATCTCCCCCCCCCCAAAATGGCTTCTCGTGCTGGAAAACATTCACTCTCACCACTTTCCCTGTTATTGCTGTCAAAAATCCACCCTGTCCAGCGCACGATCGCTCATTCACTCATCACTTTCCGGGCGCGTCTTCATGGCATGTGTTATTTCAGTTTAAAGAATTCGAAATAAAAGAAAGGGAACAAAGCTGTCCAGACGACTTGCAAGTTGATCCGGTTCCGATGGCAGCCTTAACGCGGAATCAATACTCGGAGTCCACACGGCAGCATTGTCCTCCTGCCCATTGCCCACACTCTCTCCTGTGATTGGTTTTCCCTGCCAGGGGATTCCACCCTCCCCCTTCCCAGCAGCAGCAGCATCCATCCATCCATCCACCCATCCATCCATCCATCCTGGCGCTGCGGCGCGGGCGGCTTCACCCTGGGGCTCCTCGTTGCCCAGTGGCAGAGCCGCTCCGCCGCTGCTGCCGCGTTCTCGGCGCCTTTTGCCCGGCCTGCCAGAGCACGCTCGCAGCCCGGGCCACCCCTGCCTCCCCCCCCCGGCGGCTCCGGCGCCCACCGCGCCATCCATCCATCCATCCATCCATCCATCCATCCATCCATTCATCCAGGCGCTGCGGCGCTGCGGCGCTAGCGGCTTCTCCCTGGGGCTCCCCTGCCGCTTTCCCCCCGCTTTGCCGCCACTTTGCCCCGCAGAGGAGGAGAGCCAAGGGGTGGACAAGAGGGCGAAGGGGGCTCCTCGCTTGCTCTTCCCCCCGTGGCCGGGAGGGAACTCCGAGAGCGGGGAAAGTTCCCCGGGGACTCCCCTTTCCTTTCATTTTGAAAGTTCAGAACTGCGCAAAAGTGAAACTTCGACTTGATACAGTATCTTTGGAGGTAGTGGGTGGATTCTTTCAATAAAATCATTTGAAAGCAAGCTATTGGGGAAGGGAATCCTAAACATGATGTGCCTACAATACGGAGAGCCCATTGGTTACAGATCTCTGCTGAGCTCTCACAGCCCCACCCACCTCACAGGGTGTCTGTTGTGCGGAGAAAAACAGAAAGTTTGTCAGCCGCTTTGAGTCCCCTTCAATAAATGAGAAAAGCAGGGTAGAAAAGCCAACTCTTCTTCCCCCATGAAACCAGATGGGTAACCTTGGGCTAGTCACAGTTCCCTTCTGAGCTCTCACTGGGTGTTCTGTTGTGGGGAGAAGAACAGAAGGTTTGTCAGCTGCTTTGAGTCCCCTTCAATAAGTGAGAAAAGCAGGGTAGAAAAGCCAACTCTTCTTCCCCCATGAAACCAGATGGGTAACCTTGGGCTAGTCACAGTTCCCTTCTGAGCTCTCACTGGGTGTTCTGTTTTGGGGAGAAGAACAGAAGGTTTGTCAGCTGCTTTGAGTCCCCTTCAATAAGTGAGAAAAGCAGGGTAGAAAAGCCAACTCTTCTTCCTCCATGAAACCAGATGAGTAACCTTGGGCTAGTCACAGTTCCCTTCTGAGCTCTCACTGGGTGTTCTGTTGTGGGGAGAAGAACAGAAGGTTTGTCAGCTGCTTTGAGTCCCCTTCAATAAGTGAGAAAAGCAGGGTAGAAAAGCCAACTCTTTTTCCCCCATGAAACCAGATGGGTAACCTTGGGCTAGTCACAGTTCCCTTCTGAGCTCTCACTGGGTGTTCTGTTGTGGGGAGAAGAACAGAAGGTTTGTCAGCTGCTTTGAGTCCCCTTCAATAAGTGAGAAAAGCAGGGTAGAAAAGCCAACTCTTCTTCCCCCATGAAACCAGATGGGTAACCTTGGGCTAGTCACAGTTCCCTTCTGAGCTCTCACTGGGTGTTCTGTTGTGGGGAGAAGAACAGAAGGTTTGTCAGCTGCTTTGAGTCCCCTTCAATAAGTGAGAAAAGCAGGGTAGAAAAGCCAACTCTTCTTCCTCCATGAAACCAGATGAGTAACCTTGGGCTAGTCACAGTTCCCTTCTGAGCTCTCACTGGGTGTTCTGTTGTGGGGAGAAGAACAGAAGGTTTGTCAGCTGCTTTGAGTCCCCTTCAATAAGTGAGAAAAGCAGGGTAGAAAAGCCAACTCTTCTTCCCCCATGAAACCAGATGGGTAACCTTGGGCTAGTCACAGTTCCCTTCTGAGCTCTCACTGGGTGTTCTGTTGTGGGGAGAAGAACAGAAGGTTTGTCAGCTGCTTTGAGTCCCCTTCAATAAGTGAGAAAAGCAGGGTAGAAAAGCCAACTCTTCTTCCTCCATGAAACCAGATGGGTAACCTTGGGCTAGTCACAGCTCCCTTCTGAACTCTCACAGCTGCCCCCCACCTCACAGGGACCGAAGCTGGATTAAAACCTTGGCTTGTGGTCACACCTAAGGTTTAATCTAGCTTCACTTCAGAGTGAGAGAACACATCAGCAAAGTGACCAGTAGTTTTCTTTCCACATTATCTAGTCTAAAGGTGGATTTTCTGAGTTATTAACCCTGAAAGAAAACCAGCTTGTCAGTTTGCTAGTGTATTCTCTCTCTCTGAAAGTGAACTGAAACTGGATTAAACCTTAGGTGTGACCACAGGCAGAGGCAAAGTAGCCTAGAGGGGGCTCAAAGCGGTTGACATTCTGTTTTCACCCTTCAAGGGACTAAGTGGCTGACAAGCCTTCTCACCCTTAAGGGGGCTGAAAGCGACTGTTCTGAACCTTCAAAGGTCTGAAATTGCGCAAAATTGCAACATTGTTTTTAAGGTGTGAAGTGCTTAGATTGATACAGTGTTTCAGCTTTAAGGACTGGAGGTTTATAGTGGGTGTTTGAGGGTGGATTTTTTCAATGAAGGAAACCCTAAACATGACGTGCTTCTAATACGTTCAGCCATTGGTTACAGTGCGATTGGGGGGGCGGGACAGCCTTAACACTGAATCTCATCCTGGAACGATACTGTCCACACAGTTAAAAAGGAAACACGTATCGACGCACGATCCGGAGTGAGACCTGTTGAGATCAGGATTTATTTCTAATCGGGATAACGTCCTTTAACATGGAAATACCGTGTTAATCCGAAGTGCCGTCTGAACTGCGCGAACTCAAAACGTTTTGAATTCGAGATAACTATGCCATGAAGACGCACCCTCCCTGTTATCGCTTTAAAATCCACCCCTAGCAATAATCCACCCATTTCACACCTCACAGCGATTGCAACAATGTTGCAATTCTGCGTGATTCTGGCTCTTTAGTTCTGAGCTTTAGAAAGTGAAGCTGCTTGTGTTACTGCTGTGTGTGCAGGCGGCAATCCCCGCCTCTTTTGCCACGGAGCGTACCCAAGGTAAATGTAGCGAGGAAAACCCGCGACTTCCAGAAAGAGCGCTGGAAGTGTTGTTTAAAGTGCATGTATTTTGTCGCGC
Organism: Aspidoscelis tigris stejnegeri; assembly: GCA_023333525.1. Lineage (NCBI taxonomy): Eukaryota > Metazoa > Chordata > Lepidosauria > Squamata > Teiidae > Aspidoscelis > Aspidoscelis tigris. The sequence continues at coordinate 31,174,344 of JALMGA010000004.1, read as the reverse complement.
GTTTTCCACATTTCGTAGCGCTGGAACCTCGTTAAAAACCCTGGCTTGGGGGTGCTCAGAGGCAAAAGGAGAGTCTTGACAGACTTTTTATTCCTTGGGGACAGGCCCTAAAAGTACCCATTAAGCACTCATTAATGGGTACGTAATGGCATTTTTGTACTTAATGGGTACTTCTAGTGACAGTGGAAAAACACCCTAGAAGACCACATTGCCCACATAAGAGTTTGGGCACAAAGTACAGCTAAAGCTGACACAAATAACATGTGTAGATCCTTACTGAACATTGCCATGGGTGCATTTTAGTTGCTGCTTTCACCAGAGAATGCCATTAAAAAAAGCAACTCTAACAGGCCTAAGAGCATGTGAGAATGTGGAATGTCTGCTAGTACAATGTTGTCTTGAAGCAGGAATCAATTTTAAGGATTGCCAAACAACAATACTATGGGGAAAATGTAGTGAATTGGTCCAGAGATTTCAAAATGTTTTGACAGATGGTAGCATTATACTGAGAGAACTGCAAACAATTTATGCATAACTTGGAATTTCATGAGAAGATATAAGAAATGCAACCAGATGTCTATAGTTCTCTTTTTCGGGGGCAGGGAAACTACTGTGGCTGGCTTTTTATGCCTTGCTCCTACACCGCTAATGCTACTTAATGCAGCAGTTATGATGCGAAGAGCAATTCTGTGCACATTGTTGAGAAGTATGAAAATTCATCATGCTGCTGGTGAGATGCCTGCATGAAGAATTGTGCTTATCATTTTTACAACTCACTATGGATGTCTTGTGAAGACCAGTGACCCTTATGCAATTGGAGGACAGCACCTTTTCCCAGGTGCATTCACATTCACTGTGCCTTCAGTTCCCAACAGACGTCTTCATCACCTCAAAATTGACACGTGAAGGAGATGTTTTGTTATTGTGTCTTATCTAAGGTGCCACAGGCATCAGGATCTGAATAGATAGTTTGCATTTAATTAGCTGGAAATGTTGTTTGGAAAGGAGAAGTATCTTCCAACAAATGCACCTCAGTGAACAAAACATCTTCATGACTTCTCGAGATAAAGGCCTCATATTCCTGCAGCTTTTATCAGAATAAGTTAAAATGATTGATCATGTGTGCAACTCAACAAATGAGGAAACACTGAACTGCGAAACAAAACCTATATGGAGTATATGGTTTCCTTTTCACTGATTTGGAATCCTATGTCAGTCACCTCAGAAGCAAGTCCCATGGAATACAGAGAAATTTCTCCCATAGAACTGTGCAAGATCGCATCCTTATTGTAAATACACACAAGAGACAATGGCAGAGTGCTCTGTCTGCAACTCTTAAGATTTTCCAGTATAGGGACAATTATAGTGCAGTGTACTGTAGTGTACCGGAGTGGAGTGGAATGGAGTGCTTAAAGTCTGAGACCAAGGCCTGGAAGGCCAAGGTTATTGTCCCCAGTCAGCCATGACACTCACTGGGCAACTTTGGGTCAGCTGCTTCTTCTCCAATTAATCTACCACTGAGGCATGTTGTGGAAACAATATAGAAGTGGAGAAATTTTGATCATATATCCATCAGTACGATCTTTGGAAATAAAGAAGCATATGACATAAAAATAAACAAATATTGTATTTAGTTGATCAGACGGAGAAGGGAGAGAAGGGAGGGAATATTAAGAATAACTGCTATATTGAGAAACCATAGATTGAAAATAGCAGAACCACTACCATCCCAAATCAGTGTTAAAGTCTGGCAAGTAGAACAATCCCAGAGGATTCTTTGCCACAGGTTCCAAAGAACAGATGTAAATGACCCCAGATTTCCAGTTGCTTTTGAAAGTATAAAGCAACCAGTCCCCATATCCTGTATGCTTTAAAGGAAAATAATATGGGATGGACATAATTTCCTGCATACCATGCACCATATTTATTTATTTATTTATTTATTTATTTATTTATTTATTTATTTATTTATTTATTTACATTTCTATCCCGTCCTATACCTGAAGGTCTCTGGGCGGGTAACAATAGGTTAAAATAGATTAAAACAAGATACAAATTAAGAACAGATACAGATTAAAATGAAATACAAATAAAACAAGAGGCACACTTAAAAACACCTTAAAATTCAACAAATTTAAAACCGTGCACTCCGTAGTACATTAAAATGATGTCATTATAACTGGGGAGGGAGAATAAATCCTTATGAGGGGTACAGAAACGTAGGCAGAGGCCAAGCCTCTTATTCTTCTTCGCTGGGCTGAAGAAGGAGAAGAAGGACAAGGAGAAGGAGAAGGAAAAGGAAAAGGAGAAGGAGAAGGAGAAGGAGAAGGAGAAGAAGGAGAAGAATTGGCTTTTCTACCCCACTTTTCTCAACCATTTAAGGGAACTCAAAGTGACTGACAAAGCTTTCTTTCTTTCTTCTTCCCACAACAGACACCCTGTGAGGTAGATGGGGCTGTAACTAGCCGAAGGTCACCCAGCTGGCTCTGTGGAGGAATGTGGAATCAAACCCGGTATTCCCAGATAAGAGACCGGCTCCCTAACCGCCAGACCAAAGTGAAAGGAAGGAAGGAAGCTAGTTAACTCATGGAATCTACTGCAGTACGTGAATGGAAGCATAGAGGCTTCAGAAATGATAGCAATTCAGTATCCGCATTCACAGCAGTCACTACTTTGGTTTAATTACTGTCAAGTGATCCAGCTAAATGTACTATCATATATAGAGCATCTTTTTGTCTTCCACCTCAGTGCAGGCAAAATCTGCACTCATTATTTTAAAAGTAGAAAGGCCTTATTTTAGAAGTAATATAATCAACAGCTGTTCATGGGCGCAGTTTACATGAACCCCCTATTGTTCATATTCTCAGTATCCGGAGTTTCACTTATTTGGGCAGTGTCTATTAATACCATGTTTCCCCAAAAATAAGCCCTAGTTCAATTTTTCCACTATTTTTTGCTGTTCTAAAATATAAGCCCTAACCGGTCCTGCTCCCAGTGTCCATGAAGGCCAGAGCAGAACTCCACCACCCATGGCTGGCTCTGGAGCAGTGAGGCAAGCTGCCTAGAGTGCCCCAAATGGCTCATTGATGCACCCAGGAGCAGGACCTGGTAAAAAGGGGCTAGAAGACAGTCAGCATTGGTCTAGTTATTCCCAAGGGGAAAACTGGTCCAACACTGGCTGGCAGCATTAACTTCAGTAGTAAAGTAGTAGTAAAGTCTGGGGTTGGAGGGACAAACAAATAAGACATCCCCTGAAAGTTAGCTCTAGCATGTTTTTCGGAGCAAAAATTACTATAAGACCCTGTCTTATTTTTGGGGAAACATGGTACCTCATCTTGTTTTACAAATAAAAACTTTCAGTTAGAAGATTTATGACCCTTTCTCTTTCCCCAGATCTCAGTTGTCGTACTGTACTGTACCTGAAAATTTTGGTTTGGATAACAAAATACAGAAGTCATTTAATCTACTTAATATGGGCTTAAAACTTTAACCTTTTTAATTATTTATTTATTTTAGATATAATGTTGTTACAGTTATTCATTCTTTTTTATCATGTTACACATTTCCCCCACCTTCACCCTATGGCATTAGGGATTTTGGATGAATTTAGAATGTGTTTAGAATGAATTAGAATTTTCTCCATTAAGGGAATATGCATTATCCAGGTTTTTGCTGCTGGGCCCAGTTTCAGAAACTAATTGGGCATGGATAAGAGGGATAAGGTGTACTTTAAATTACCTTGAGTTTCCCTAAGAAAGACAGATATCACAGTAATAATGTACTTCTGCTATTATCGATACCTCTTTGCCTTCTCCGCCCACAGGAAAATCCAGCTGGCGACAGCATGGTATGCTCAGGCTCAGGAAAGTGAATGTATGTAGGTTTCCCAGAAAGATCTTGTCTTATCAATGTATTGGTATGCTGCCTTTCCAAAGAAAACTGACCAAGATTGTTAATTACAACAAGTGCAAGATAAGCAATTCAAAATACTATAATACGTTATTGAACGAAATAGAAAAATACACAAAATATGTGTTGTTGCTGGGTACCACTAAGCCATGATTGACTCTTGGTTGACTGCATAGGCACCTCCATGGGCACCTCTATTCGGTTCTCTTGGTGGAGATATAGAAGTGGTCTGCCGTTCCCTATTTCCAGAGAGAAGCTGGAGGACAAACCAGCAATCCTTTGTTTAGCAAGCAGTTTGCTCTATCTATAGCCACTCCCAATACAAAAGTGGCTCCATGCTTGCCAGAGCATGCCCTACACATATAGCTGCAAAGCACAAAAATGGTCTCTACAACTATACTAACCACTAGGCTAGCACAGACGGGCAGGATTTGTTTGCACCTTTTCCAGGCAAACAGCGTGGGGCCAGGCTACGCAGCTATGGTAGATGCAGTGCCATGGATGTGTCCGCCATGTCCACAATATCCACTGTGGATGTCCGTTGCCAGTCGATCCTGGCTATTACACTTATGCAGCATTTGGGTAAGTGCTTGTTAAGTTCTGGATGCATCAGGCATTGAAAAGTGTGGACACCTGATGCATCCTTCTCCAGCTTTCATGCTAGGCAAAGGTGCCAAATGACGCAAAGTGAAACTGGCTTATTTAACATCTCTTTAAATGAGCATTGTTCATTCAACTCAGCTTTAAATCCTAAACCAACCTGAAGATCAGCACAAGTTTTTTGATCTAGCACAGGATGTGCAAATATACTGTGCATCCATTTTAATTGAAATTCTTTTTCTGTTTGTTTTAGATGGCACGTGAGGTGTTTGTGAACTTATCGTTCTGAACGCACTTGTGATTAGCAAAGAGAGACAAGATTTTACTGCAAATGCAGTACTTTTCAGGCACTGCTTTGAAACTAGCAACTCATAAACACTGGAAGAGAGAAATTTGAACTATGTCACAAGTCCGCCATCACCTGGTATGAGCAAGTAGTGCAGCTGAAGTCACAGTTTGGAATGATAATGACATCTGGTGTGGGCAGAACGTAATAGAAAATCAAACAAGCAGCACTAGCTGTCACAAATACTTTTGAAAATATTTCAGGACTGAGAAAGAAGGGCCTAGAGGATTCTGGGAGAATCATACTCTATGCTTGACTCTATGCTTGAAAGCCTATCATAAAGTTATACAAAAGAGTTTGTAATCAACTAACTGCTAGCTTTTGCAAATAATTATGAGATAAGCACGTAGAGTACAATTCCAGGCTCAGCAGTCTTACAATCAGAAAGAGGAACTGTGATAAAGGGAAACCACAAAAGACAAAACATCATGGACATAACAAGGTATTTTGAAAATCTGCAGGCTGACACTGAGGCTGTCATTCAATGTTTTGCAAGTTTGTGAGTTTTCTGCTGAAACTGTGACTGTGACAGAGGTCTATTGGATATATCTATATATATATATTCCTGCTCATATTTCTGTAACCTTAAGAGAAGGGGGAAACAGGCTTTGATTACTAGCCCTTCTCTTCATTGTTGCAGTAATTTATCTGGTCCTGATCAAACCATTGAATAAAGGATCTCTACTTCAGAAAATTTATTTAACAGATGGAGGTTCCACCGAGATCAGCCCAATACAATGGACAACCCCCAATACAATGTAGCCTTGTTCCCACTCATGGAATAAAACCCTATTTACAACGCTATTTACAATGCTATTCAAAGTGCTTTAAAATGAAGCAAACGAGCATCTGGCAATCGCAGGCAACCCAGAAATGTGTCCCCACAGGAAAAGGATTTAAACCACTTCCAAAAAACCCCATTGGGGAAAGTGAATCTTTTTCCTCCCCACCCTCTCTCCCCACTGGGTTTGATCTGATGACGTGCCAAGGGTGGGAAATCCCAGCTGCCCCTCCCTCCTGAGCCTCCTTCCTTTCTTCAAAAGGGTCCAAAGACACAAACACCTGGGAGATCAAAAAGCCAGCGATTAAGCTTCCTCAATTTATACACACACACACACACACAGAGCCTACTCCGGCCAAGAGACCTGTCAGAAGGTAGAGGCATTGGCAGGCGTGGAAGGAGCTGCTGGGGATGCCAAGCGCTCCTGTGCACACACACACTTGCGCACTCTCCCGTGGAAGCTGGGCAAGTGAGCAAGCAAATGAGCAGTGCTACCGCCATGGTGGGCAGGTGAGAGGGCGGGATGGACTCAGGACTGCCAGTCCTTTGCTTCTCCCAGTTCCTGCAACTTCCCCACTTAAAGATCAAGGAAGGAGGCTGGTAGGGATTGCACAGGACTGCTTGTGAAGGGCAAGAATCCTTCCTGCCTCTATCCTTGATCTTTAGGCATGGGTGTGCATGAGGGGAAGTGTGGGTGGGAAAGGAAACATTGTTATAAGGTGTGAAGTGGGTGAATTGTTACAATGAACATGTCTGCTGCAGAGGGCTGGCATTTTAACTGACAAGGGGCTGTCCTGCAGGGTGAAATCCCACCCATTTCATGATGCATCTATCCCAATACTGCTGTAGTGTTCCCACAGCAATAAGGAAGAAGCGTTTTAAAAGCAAAAATGGGGGGAAAACACCTGAAAAAACAGGTATTTATTTATTCTGTTTTTTAGCCAAATAATCCTCAAAATATCCCTGAAACTGATTGAGAATGGGGACAAAGAGGATCCAAACTGTTTCTAAGCCATTTTAAAATATTGGGAATGGGGATGAAGAGGATCCAAACCATTTTCAAACCACTTTAAAGGGGCAATGGGAACTCGGACTATATAGCATCATTCTCCACCTTTCAGCCCTGGCAAACAAAAAACATTGTTTATATTTGGTTTTAAATGTTATCTGCCCTGAGGTGGTAACAGCTACCACCCTAGATGGATTTCAGGAAGGGTTGGACATGTTTATGGACAACAGATGTATCTGGCTACTAGAATGGATGCCTAAGTACATCTTTCAGGCTGGGGGGGGGGCAAGCAGGATGCTTCTAAGGCCATTTGCTGGGATTCGAGAGGAGGAGGTGTGCCCTTGGCTCTGCTTGAGATGCCCATGGGCAATTGGTGGGCCACTGTGTGCGACGGGATGCTGGACTAGAAGGGCTGTAGCCTGATCCAGCAGGGCTCGTCTTATGTTCTTATGTAGGTCTAGGGCAGGATAAAAAGTGCAAACAAACAAATAATGATAGTGCAGCAATCAAGATAAGCATGGGGAAGGGACAGTGCAAACTGTGGTCTCCAAGAAATGTAGCAACAGTGACTAGACAGATAAGCACAAAAGCAGACTGGGTTTTTTTTTTAATTTTATTTGTGCTATTGACAATAGTTCTTTAGTATCTTCACTCTGCATTCACGTTCTGGCTGCAGCTGTCCAGGGACATGGCTTGGACAGAGCCTCAAAATTGGAGACTATATCTTGATAGGCTACAGACCTGGAGAATATGCCAAGATCTCCATTTACAGGCCCAAATACAAAGACATAGAGACTTGCTTCTGTAGCAGCATGGCAGTGTTTATTGAGAAAATATCACATAGAAAATAGCACCTGTTCCTCACCCATGTCATCATGGGAAGCAAGTACATAAACATTCTTGTTCACTCCCTATTTTTCCCAACCATTATAATGACCTTGGAGCAGCAACAAGCCCAGTTAAAGAAAAGCAGCAAGATCAGTAAAATATGAAAGCAGGCACAGCCTGGTATCACAGAGCTTAGAACAGCGGTTGTCAACCTTCCTAATGCCACGACCTAATGCAGTTCCCCAGTTCCACAGAGGAGGGGCAGCTGGGAGGGGGAGGGAGGGGCGGTGGGAGACTTGTCACGACCCCTCTGAAAGGGTGGTTCGACTCCCAAAAGGGTCGCAACCCACAGGTTGAGAATTGCTGGCTTAGAAGATGGCAGCACAGTGGCCAAGCTGACCAATTCCAGCTTCAAACTTAAATAATTTATTTCACCATATTTACATCCTGCTCTTCACCCAAAGGTCTTAAAGCAGCTCACAATATATAAAAACAAAGTTGACTACAGCAGGCAACAGTTCCCAACAAAACTGGACTAGCCAGATTGACTAGTGCTGCCTAGCCCCACCCCTTGCCTGGTTTCACCCCTGCCTTGCTCATCCATTACAGCCCCAGGTGCAGCTGCCTAAATCAGCAGTCCTTTTATTAGGTCCCAAAATGTGGGCTCGTTCTGTTCCCAGCATGCCATTCCCACTGAACAGACAAACCCAGTGGAAGTTTCTCAAGCTCATTTATTTAACTGCTGGCAAATAAAGATTCACAGAGATTAAGTACCTCAAAGCAAATGCACTCTCCCTCTCTATGGGGATTAGAATTCATCATGACAGTTGCAGAAGAAGGTTCAAGAAATACATTAGCACTGTAAATCATGATTGTTTGATCAGAAACACCTTAGTGTGTATTCCATCATAATAATCTTCTGTTGTTAATGAAGCTCCCCATTGATGCCACTAGTTGTAAATATCTATTTGAATAAGAATTCTTATGCAATGTTTTATCTAGTTCCTACAAGTTTACACTTCCTCTTCATGCAACTGGCAGAATGCCCATACAAGCAGAAGAAGAAGGTTGGCTTTTCTATGCCTCTTTTCTCACCCATTCAAGGGGACTCAAAGCGGCTGACAAAGCTTTTCTATTCTTCTCCCCACAACAGAACACCCTGTCGGGTGGGTGGAGCTATGAGAGCTAAGAAGAGAGCTGTGACTAGCCCAAGGTCACCCAGCTGGCTTCATGGGGGAGGGAGGAATTGAACCCGGTATTTCCAGCTAAGAGTCCGGCTCCCTAACCACTAGACCAAACTGGGTCACAAGCAGAGGTTGGTTTACAGAAGCTCCCCTTAGCTTATTTCTTTTTGAGCCTATCACACAGAGGCCGCGTCTTCACAGCAACCTTATTTCGCTTTCCCTAAACCGAGATAACAGAACCGGATGCAAACGCGAATTTGCCTGTTCCCATTACTTTCAGCTTAATCGCGTTCAATCCGGATTCTGAAGATGTACGTGACTCAAGGGGGGACTCCAGTGGCTACCTTTTAAAAGCCGCTTTTCAGGGCTTCCCTGTCCTCTTCCTCCTGGCATGAACGTACCACCCATAACAGACCCCTTCACGGAGCCTAGCTGGGTGGCTGCCACTTGCCTGGATGGACGAAAAACGGCACCAGCAGCCAGCGATTCTTTGCCCTCCTCTCCCCATTTCCCAGGGCACACAGCAGCAGCAGCAACTCAAACCCCCTTCACAGCCACAGCCTTTAAAACAGAACCTCCAGGGCTTTCCTTTCCTTTCCCTTTTTTAAAGGTCAGAACTTTCAAAGAGCTAGAATTGCGCAAAACTGCAACATTGTTATTAAAGTGTGAAGAGGCTACATCGCTACAGTGTAGCTTTAAGGACTGGATTTTTATAGTGGCTGTTTTGAGGGTGGATTTTTTCAATGAAATCACTATCTTTTGAAGCAAGCTATTGGGGGAGGGAAACCCTAAACATGGATTCTCAGGGTACGGTCCCAACAGTAAAAAATGTAAAACGTTTCAAGCACAGGATCTGGAGTGAGACCTGTTGAAATCAGGATTGAGATTCACCACGCTTTGGGGTGGTTTAACATGGAGAAAGTGTGTTAAGCCAAACTGCCGGCGGACTCTGAGGATTGAAAATGTTTTGAATACGAAATAAGGTTGCCGTGAAGACACGGCCAGAGTCCGGAACATGCCTAAGCAAACTCCAGGCCAGCTTGGGCCTACCTTGCTTGGCCTACTTTTAGACAGGCTTTGGGCCTGTCAGTTTCAGAAGCTGGTGGATTCTCCTCAGGGGGTGGCTGGTGGCACCTAACAGATGGCTGCAGCGGGCAGCAGTTCTCAAACTGTCTGACTCTCTGCTGCTCAAGTGATCAAGACGCAGGATGCATCCGGATCAAGGCAAACAGTTATTTTAAGCCACTGGGTTTTTTGCTGTAAGGGACAATCCCTCCAAATCAAGAAAATAAAAAATCAGGCCTCATAAGGACAAAGCAAGAAAACAGAATTTGGCAATTTGATGAGGCCTTGCATGGAGGCAGCATTGAATATTTGTGCATTGAATTTTGTTCAGTTGCAGCTAAAGCAAACTAGTCTTGTCTCCTGTTACTTCACATTTCATTTCAAGTTCATTTCAAAGTCAACAATCAGAAAATGATGCTTTGTTTTAGTTGACAATTCATCAAATGCTGTGACATTTTGATTTTTATTGAGGGATGAAACCGCACCTAAGGTATAAGCTTTAGTCCACTTTCAGAGTTAGAGAACATATAAGCAAAGTGACAAGCTGTTTTCTTTCAGCATTATCCGACTCAGAGGCCATGGTCACACCTTGACTTTAAACTTTCTTCAGTCCATCAGGTCTGACAGTTCTGAAGATGGACTGAAGAAGGTTTAAAGTGAAGGTGTGACCATGGCCAAAAAATCCATCTTTGGGTTACATAATCTGGAAAGAAAATGACTGGTCACTTTGCTGTTGTTGTTCCACTCAGGAAGTGGACTGAAGCTGGCTTATCATTTAGTGATAGTTCTCAGTTCATCTTCTTAAGGGTAGGATTTTGTTTCATTAAATTCTTGGAGAATATTGCTTGGAAATTTGCCCCACGTAGTAAGAGATGAGGAAGTCTTTAAATAGCTAACAGATTCCCTGGGGTTAATTGAGGTTAATACCTAACATTTATGCACAAAACCCAATAGAATACATTTATGGTATTCTATTGTACCATACTGTATTTTCTTTTTTAAAATATTTAAAATTGGACAAGTCGCTATCCAGTCTCAAAAGAAATGAAGAATAGGGAAAGCAATGGTGAAATGACTGCTCAGCTTTCCTCAAACCCAAAAGGTAGTCTTCTTGGGATATACTATAGTGAAATCTTAGTCCTATGGTTCTATCAGATTCACTCTTTAAAATTTGGTGAAAGTAGCACAGGTCTGTTTTCATACTGGCTTTCAGCAGATGCTGTGGAGAAAAGGAGGGTACCATACAACCTTCAAAAAATAATGTTGAGGGAGTTATGTGAAACAGCAGAAGCTGCTATGACAAACACAAGGGAATTTGATAGTGTGTATCACATTGAAGAGTGTAATCTAAAGAGAGAGGCAAATATTTCCCACGCAAAGTGACTATAGCAAATTGGAATATGCCACATTGTTGCTCATTGAACATGAGTAGCAATTAGACACCAAGGACAGTTAGATTGGGACGCACATCAAGTGATTTCACATGTACAGAAAGCCTCAGTGAGCACAGTGATGTCATACATATTCATGATAACATCATGTGCATGAGTACCAAAATATGCTACAGAACCACCCACAAAGGGGCCTATAAAGGCACCATGGAGATGTGGTGGAAGTAAGTCCCCCATTTTGCAAGTTTACTTGCTTGAAAGGGAGGGGAGCCAAAGACAGCCAGGAATTAGGAAAAGCCTTTGGCCTGTAACTGCCACTGATATGCAGTGAAGAGCAGTTTGGCATATATCCCCCCACAGGACAGCAAAATGTCTTTTCAGGTGGTTTTGTGGGAAAGGGCAGGTCTCTAAGAGCACTCCTTCACAAAAGTAAAAGAAAACCACAAATAATGATTGATATGACGGGGGGGGCAGGATAAATCTTCTTGGTCTCCCATGGAAAGTTCCTATCAGCCTCTACAACTCCACATTTCTGGTCACAACATGAAAATGAAGTAGATGAGAGTAAGGGGCACACTTTGGGTGAAAAAAAAAGACTCTACAAAAAGTGTAGATTACGCCTATAATCCACATTTGCTGTAACTTTTCTCATTTAGGGGTGATTTTTCTGCAGCAGAAACTGATTTAAACCGTCTATGTGTAGAGATAGTAGCAAGTGGGCTTCATGTTCTCTTCTCATCTTTAATACACCTTTTTCAGCCTAGTATGGAAGACTGGTCATTTAATGATCCCACCCTGCAAGCTGTCTTTAAGCCACCTCAGAAATGCCTTTTTCTTCTCTTTCACTGTGTGTGAATATAGTCCTAGATGAAATGGAGAAACATTGCTAGTTGCACTCAGCATGCTGATGGCAACTCTCAGCAGCTTCACATTGAAAAACATGGGGAAAGGTGGGCCCCTGGAAATGCCACAAAATAGTTTTCAGGGAGACAAAGAAAAATCCCCCATGATTACTTTCTGGAATTGCCCTTGGAGAGCAATGCCACTGACTCCACACCCTGTAATCTTTTCCGAGGGATATAATGGACAATAAAACTAAAAGCTGCTGCAAGATCAAGGAGAACTCTCCGTATTTCTCTTCTGATAATGGTCATAAATCAGGTTACCAGATTGTATGATAGATGTCTCATTTTCCCAACCATGAAAGAGCAGAACCAAACTCTAGAAAACTGCATATAAAGAGGCATTACTGTACAAGCAAGCAAACAAGTTAGCAATCAGTAGAAGCATGATGAATATGACCTTTCATGGCTCTCTATTGGTCATACCTGACAATCACTGAAGAAGAGTTTTATGGAATTTCAGGATCAATTCAGTATTTCATCTCCTAGAAGCACAAACAAAAAGTTTTTAAAAACACAGCAAAACAAAAAAGCAGCATTGCTTCAAAGCTGTAGCCTGTCTACATAGCTCACTGAGGGGATCTCATGCTCCTTAATAATGTAGTAAATTTGCCAGACTCTGGCTTGGCCAAGCGCTCTTTTGTAACATTTGCAACTCAGCAGACACATACATCAGCAGCATCAATTATCCTGTTCCAGACTAGAAACTGCAGAAACTCATCTGGGCTATGCCTCAGCTAAAAAGCCTGCTGTCAAAGGAATAATTTAGAAGGAAGTCTGCCAATTTTTCTAGTTTGTTGTTTTCTACATCTTTGCTTTCTAGCCAGAGGAAAGAAGTTTACTCTTAGGCCCGGTTCCCACTCATGCCTCTTAAAATGATTTAAAAACAAAAGCAAAAAAAGGATTGGGGCAGATGTGTCATGAAATGGGTGGGGTTTTGTCCTTGTAGCACATCCCCTTGCCAGATTTATTAACGTGCCAGAAAGCCTTTTTTCCTCAGTTTCATTTTCAGCCACTTCACATTGATAACAAATAACAATTCACCCACTCCATTTCCCACCCACGTTTCCCCTCACTTTCTTTTTCTGGTGGGCTCCGACTCTAGTGCTCTGACCCTTCTTCCTCTCTGATATCCCCTCTTCTATCAGGAACCGAGGGATCAATGGGCCACCTCCATATCTTATGGAAGATAAACAAACAAACAACCCTCCCTAAAACTTCCTTCTGTTCCCCAGCCTGGCCACTGTTTTCTGCACCTAGTTTTGAATCTGCCAGGCTTTGGTTTCTCCACTTTACATTTCTAAATTTAGCGTCTCTCTCTTTTTTTTGGGGGGGGGGATGTCCAGGCGATGCCTGAGTCTCATCGGATCAGAATGGGCAAGCTGGAGTGTGGGCGCCACCTCACTCAGGTGCCCACCCAGAGACGGAACTCTCAACCCACCTGCCAACCAGCCAGCCTGCCAGAAAGAAGCCTTCCTGGACAGGGCGGCAGGAAGCAACTGTGGGGCTTGGGTGCTTCTGCCTCTGGACATCAAGAAGAGAGATTGGCTGGGGGACATGACAAATGGAGCAGGAGCCCTGGGGCCAAGAGCAGGTTGGGGGCCCTGAATTCAGCAGGGACCCCCTAACCTGTTTGCGCCTTCCTTCCTTCATTGTTTCTGTCACTCCTTCATTTTATCTTCCTTTGTTATCTCCTTCCTTCTCCTCCCTCGGTTCTCTCTCCTTTCCTTTCATTCTTCTTTCCTTAGTTCTTCCCCATTCCTCCTTTCCTTGTCTCTTTTTCCTCTGTTACTTGTGTCCTTCTTTCTTTGCTCCTCTCTCTCTCTCTTCCTTCTTTCCCCCCTCCCTTCCCTTCCAATTTGCCAAGCCTTTTCTCCCTTCCTTTGGAGAAACCAGGAAGGTGCTCCTCCGTCTCTCCTGGGCCTCATCAACTCCCTGGGAGGCCTCAGGAGAAACAATGATAAGGATGATCTCACACAGTTTAGAGAAGCGAAAAAGCAGCAGCAGCAGAGAGAAAGAGCTGCCTGCCTGCTTGGCCGGCCAGCTGGCTGCATGCATGCGCACTCAGTCACTGGCAGGGTATGGGGGGAGGTGCTTCTCGCATGCACACACACAGCCGGGCAAGCAGGCAGGCAGGGCTGTCACAGCTGGTCTTTTGCAAAAGCAGGAGGGGAGGGGAGGGGAGAGGAGGGGAGAGGAGAGGAGAGGAGAGGAGGGAGGAGCTGGGATTCCCCACTCTCCACCACATCATTGCAGGATCCAATCAGGAGAGAGGGGTGGGCACCTCAGGTGGCAAAGGGGGGAAGGAAAAGATGCTATTCTGAGGCGTTTTCTGTGAGGACAGCAGAATTAGGGTTGACAGTGATTTAAAGCCACTGAGGTGGGATCAGCCAGAATGCGTATTTGTATCGGGTTTTTCTTGCTTCATTTTAAAAACATTTTAAGAAGCTCAGGTGGGAACACAGCCGAGTTTAATCACTCCATTACTGGCAATCATCTCAATGCCAGCACATTTTGTATGGCAAGGAAGGCACATATGGTGGTAGAACCTACTGGTCTCATTATTCAATTACGATGATACCCTGGAACAACTGTTGAAGGTTCTGATAATAAATTTATACTTACATTCTCAGAGCTCAAAATTTCATATAGTCTGATGGCAGAATTCTTCCCCACTTCAGGCTATGCAGGCTACTTCCTTCATAACCAGAAGGGTAATTTGAAAGTATCCCATAAAATACGTGCATTTGCCCTTGTTTAGTGATAGAAGTGGTATCTTTATATAATTTTTTCCTATGGCTTTTATCAGGATATTCAACAAGAGTTATTAAGAGTTAATTAAGGAAAGATTCCTATGAAGACAACCATCCTAGGGGGCAGCAACACCTAAGTTTCAATCCACATTCAGTCCACCTTCAGATTAAAAGTACACAAACCATTTTCTTACCATGTCATCTAACCCGAAGGTGAATTTTCTGGGTAAGATAATGAAGAAGTAAAACTGCTTGACACTTTACTGATGTGTTTCCTCATTCTGAAAGAGGATCAAAGTCAGATTAAAATGTAGATGTAGCTAGACCCTTAGTGTTTAACACTGAGGCAAAATTCTTGATTAGTGGTGGACAAATCAAGGAAGTATCTCTTATGCTGAGCTGTTTGATGTTTTACTGATGATTTGTTATATTTTTATATGAGCCAACAGCCACAATATACATTCTAATAAATACATGAGAAATTTTACTTTCTTATGACATTCTAGTAATTTGATTATATGTTCAGCCGCTTCTCTAATGTTTTATTAGGGCTTTTAGAAACAACATATCGATCTAAAGTCTAATTCATACTTGTCCCCAATGATACAGAGATCCCACCAATGTCCCACTTCACTCCCCATATTATTGGAAGATCCATTTCCATTAATAATCCAATCTACTGAAAAAAATGCTAAATAGCCACTATGAGTACATTGAGGGCAGAGGTAGCCAGGTAACATCTTGCAAAAGGCAGGCAAACATGAACATGTCCTTTCCATCCACCTTATCCAGATAGTTTTCCTGTCGAAATATGATTTCTTAATAAATTATTCTTAATAAATTATTACCTTTAAGAACAAACTCATTTTGGCTGATGCAAAGACATGCCATTAATAATCATTAAAGGCTTTTTGCTTTGAACTCTCTGCTAATCCAGCAGAGGAACCAGCCCTCCAACAGCAGTTACAGCTTTTGCAATATTGTATGAGATTTTGGACCCCCATTTTCAGGGTCAGAAGAAGTTTGCATGAATGGAGCACAAAACACAAAGATTTTTGCAGAAAGTACATGGACACTAACAAGGATGCTGCACACCCTTTTGCAAATTTCCTCTGAAAAAACTGATAGTGCAAGTTCCAGAATTCACCTATTAGCAAACCTCAACATTTTTAATCACTTCCAGGAAATTTTGGATGGCATGGCGGACCTACCACAGAGAGAGTTTTGCCAAAAGTAAGGTAAGGAGATACTTTGGTGTCCCAGAAGAGTTTATTACTGCTTTAGAGTTCTGCCTTGATTTTCAAGCAGTAAAATAGCACTCCATAGAGCTGTGGCAACAGGTGACATTTGGCAAGGGCTGAAAATAAATGTACAAAGAGACCATAATCCTAACAACAGTATTACTTTCAGTTTATACAAGAAGACAAATACAGCCTAATTCAAATCTCTTGCATCTTATATAAAAGGAGCTGTACTTATGGATGTTTTGCCTAAGGGGCCCCAAAATACACATGCCAGTGTGGATAATCCCATTGTAATTTGTGCCAGAATGCATTGCACGAATGGCACTCTGCTACAGTGCAGAATATTCCTGTGGGGGAGAAAATGGCTGCACCGATTCAGTCAAGGGACAGTCATCTTTTCCCCAGGAATGGTTCTGGGAACAATGTGACATCAGCATTACTTACATTGCCTGTCTCAAAGGTCTCCCTTCTCTCTCTTTTTACCCCCCCCCCTTTGCTTTTTAATGAGGGAAAATCTCTGAGAAAGATTACTTAATGAGACTTTGGCAAGGATGCTTGACATACAATGCAAACGATATCAGCTGTTTGTGGATAGCTTTGGCATATACATTCTAGGAAGAAAAAAATGGTTTGTACAGATATATTCTTATGTCATCCATATTTGAGTCATAAAATTCTGCATCTTTAAACATCTTGTACTGTTCTAGGAAGGACACGACAACATGGGTTTTCTATTTTGGTTTTACAGTTTTGGTTACAGCAAATTTTATTGCAAGACAGCAGTACTTAATATATCAATATTATTAAGATTGTAAGCATTGCCTGGGGAGGGGAGGAATTGAAGGAGCACTTGGCTTTATATTTTGTTTGTGTTCTGTTGCTCTTGGTGTATGTATTGGCAAAGGGAATTTTTAAAAAGACATAAAAATGCAATAAACAGAAAATGTATTCCCCAGAAGGTCGGAGTGCACCATGGTCTTCAGGAGGCTCAGCAGATGTCCTTGGAACTCTGTCCCACATCACTAAGACACAGCTGAACTATACCAAGAAGGTCTCAAATATTTATCTAGCCTTGATTCATTTTCTCCTCTTTGTTCCCCAGAAAAAAGACACTTAAGGCAACTCTTGAAATCATGTTTACACTCTGCTCAAATGCTGACATGCTGCCAAATTGAACTGACTGTGTGTTCCTCCAGAAATGACAACTGAGCTTGAAAGCCAAGTATCATGTCAGCTGGAAAAAATAAGACAAAAAAAGAAATTCTTGCAAAAAGTCTTCCGTGTTTTATTCTCAAAGTCACTTCTTCCTGATCTCTAAAATTCAAACAGCTTTGGATTTTTAAGTGGGCAGGCCTTCTCCTCCAAGTACGGGGATTTGGAAAAACTATAGCAGGAAGAGTTAAATACGTTTCTCTCTTTCCCCACCACCAACCTACCCTTCTTACTGTGTTTCTATTCAGGGCTTTCTTCCCTGCATTTTTGCAGCACGAGTGGGGACAAATGGATCCAAGACAATGCAAAATATTATGGATTACTCCATCAGAAGTCAATCCTGCTGGTTATCCTTCCTCCAACATGTATGTCTTTTACATAAGTATGAGCAAACACACCAAGACAAATTAAACATTCTGCTTTTACTTTAGGCTTTTTTCCTCCAGGAAATTAACCACGCAATAAAACTGACAATAGAGTAGCCCACATTTCAGCCAAATACTGTAAGAAACAAGGAAAGAATGTACATAAAAGCATTACATGAAATCTTGCTCCACAAAAGGATAGGTATAAAGGGTAACGCACAATACAGATTACCACTGGGAATCCAGACTGTAGCTCTTACAGATATTCCTGGACTACTGTATAACTCTTAGCATTCCATTTTTAGCACAGAATGCAGAGGCTGGCATGCTGGGAATTGTAGTCAAGGAACATCTGCAGGGCCACAGTTTGAGACCTCTGGATTTCATGAAGCATAGAATTCTGCATCCCTGCCTCACTTTTTGTGCCACAGACTATTTCTACTGCCGAACTTAAACAGTCCGTGTTAGAAAATAAGACTTATTTTCTTATCTTAAGTAGGGAATACGTTGAACAAGGGGTAGTTAGGAGAATGTTGTGGAGGGATTAGTGTGAATCTTGCATTGTTAATGCATACTGACAGGAATACTAAATGGGGACAGGCACTGAGATTTCATTCAAAATAAAGGAAGTGTTCTCTGTGCATTGTGTTAGAAAAATATAGAATTCACGGTCCCAAGGTGGACATCATAGATGCTAGTTTACAGGACCTTTAAACCAGATGTATCAAAAGATAAAAGATATTAATTCAGGATATCAGTGGTTATCCATGAAAGACACAATAGAAGCACCCATGTTTGTGGTCTCGCTTGAGCGTCACTACCTACACAACAGTCACAGTAAAGAACTGCCAAATGTCTGCATCCTAACCAAGAGAAGAGCAAAGTTGTGCACAAGGAGGCATCCATGGAATAACCCAGGAGTCAGGCTTCTCTTGGTGGTACCAACATCAACTATTTCATTTGCTATGTACCAGAAGTGCTACATACTAGCCATGTGCTAAGCCCATCCTGGTTCATTGATGGTGATTGCACTGGCTTTTGCATCTTCTAGTACAATGTGTGATGGAATTCTTGAACAGGAGGCAAATAACTGGATACTTTGGCTCCAACAGTTGGAGATGATTCCAAAGCTTTTACAGGAAAGCTGATAATAAAACTTGCAGCTGGGATTAATGTATTATTGAACAGGGTTTTTATATATGCAGTACATTGAAAAACCAGCATAAAGAGACGAGAATGGTGTGACAGTAGGACTAGGACCAGCAAGGCTTTCCCTGCCAAAATACTTCTTCTGGTTTCAAGTTGCACAATGAACCAGAGGAAAATTGTAGAATGATTTGGTTTAATAAAATAAAAAGGCAAAAATTGAGCAAATTAATAAAACAGCAAAAAAGATACAAATTCAAAATAGGTCAAGCAAATAAAAAATATTTCTCCATGCAAAACATAGGGTTCAGCATCATAGTTTCATAACTTTAAAAGGACAGCATCATGGTCAGAATAAAATACAACAGAATAACTCGAAATCGGGACACAAGTCAGAAACTGGAGTATCTAATGCTAATACTGGTATTATTATATCCTAAATTGTGAATACACCACATGTTACAAATTAACCAATAAAATGCCCACAAACACAGATCCTCCCATCATGTAATATGAATAGTTGCATGTTCCATCTTTGCAGCCAATTAGCCTTGTCAATTTGGCAGTAAGTTCCCAAGTGCAACCGTTTGTGGATAGTACTGCTCCAAGGCCAAGTACGCCTTTCTTCTTCAAGACTTAATAGAACAAGCTGATTTTTCCCTTGAGAAGATTTTTACTTCTGATGTTAACCCTCTAAGGACAAATATGAAGCTAGTTAGGCTCTTCCATTACAGCAATCAATACATCTGACTTGAACCTGCTTTTTAAAGTTACTTTGTCTTCTGAATCTCAACTGATGTGCCGTTTGGAAACAGGAGGCTCCTGTTTCAGTTGAGAATTGCTCTTGTATGAGAAGTTTTTCACACACAGCATTTTAGTTATATTTTACCTGTAGGCCACTGAGGAAGACTTTAGAGTCGAAATGCATATGGCCCTCAACTCTTTTGTTTTTATCAGCTGTTTTATATTTAAGCTTGATTTTTACTTTGGTGTGTGTTTTTAACCTTGTGCATTTAAAATTTATTATCTTTGCTGTTTTTGAAGCTTATTTCCTTTGAGTGCTATTGTATTTTACCATTTATATATTTTTCTATTAGTGGGGTTACCTTATCCTTTTAGTAATTATTATATTTTTGATATAATACCCTTGTTGGGTCTGTTGCTTTACTGGCTTCAACAGCATTACACAACTGAAATGGAATTCCAGCTTGGGTCACAGAAAACAAGATAAGAATTGGGGGCTGGGTTGAGCATGACATTCATGTATAATAACAGAATGGAGGTACTCTGTATCATGGAGTCCTGGGTCCATGAAGTTAAGGGGCACCCAAATGTGGTCAAGGTGTTACGTGTGATCTGGGGGTACTTCTGGATTCATAGCTGTCATTTGAAACCAACGAGACAGCAGAAGCCAGGAGTGTCAACTTCCATCTTTGACTGATTCACCAGCTTTGACACTTCCTGGATAGGTACAATGTGGCCACAGTGATCCACTCTCTGGTAACCTTCAGATTAGCCTACTGTAATGCACTTTACACAGGGTTACCCCTGAAGATGTCTCAGAAGCTGGAGTTAGTCTAGAATGCATTAGTTTGACTGTTGATAGGAATTTCTGGCCAGACACACATCACACCGGTCCTGAAATATTGGCCACCTATTCAGTACCAAGCCTAATTTGAGGTATTGATGTTAACATATAAAGCCCTAAATGACATGGGTGCTTATTATCCGAAGGAGAATCTTCTCCCATACAGACCCTCTTAAACATCAAGATCATAAGACGAAGAGTTTTTTGTAGTCTCCTCTAGTCTGTGCAAGGGACCGTGACACACAAAAAGGTCTTTTTTATGGTCCCGTCCCCCTCACCAGATTTGGAACAACCTCGCTCTGGAGATATCCCAGATGCTGATTTTTTTTAAATTTTTTTAAATTTTTTTTGTCTTTTGGCAGCTGGTTGGAACATATTTCTTCACCCAAGCCTTTGATGTCTGGATTCCTATGAATGTTGTTCTACATGAGAGAGAAGAAGGAAAGGGTATAAATAGCCGAATAAACAAAACATATTCTTGCCTTGGAAAATTAACAAAATTTAGTAAGATACTATTCCACACATGGAGCATGAACAAACAGAAAGATGATCTTAAGTTGAATAGAAAGTGAGCTCCAAAGACTACACCCCATAGGAAAGAGGAAATGGTATCAATAGAAGGTAGTGTTCTGTAAATTGAAACAGCTCAACCTTCAGCATGGAAAGGTCAACATTACAGAGGGAGGCAGTTACTTTGTATAAAGAGCTATTACAGTACAGATATAAACAATTATCTTCTTGGTACCTTCAATATAAGGCTCACTCCTGCAAAAGAGCAAGTAAACAGCAACCACACAAAGGACAAATACTTCTAGAGGTATATGAAAGCTTTTTAGCTTTCTCAGACAAACGGGGCTCCCTCAAATACAGAAAGTGCTCTTAGATTAAAAAGATAAACAGTGAAGAAAGAGGTTAAAGGAAGATTAAAAGTAGGGACAGACTTCATAATGACAAAGGAAAATAAAGTTATAAATTCAGTTAACCGTCATTTTATAATGAAAAAATGAAAACAGATAAAACCTGTTATTGACAACAGAGACATCTAGGAAGTACTGGCCATTTGCATGACATAATAGGCAAAATAGCATTAAAATGACCACAATAGAATATTAAGTATTGATTACTGTTTGCTTATTAGAAAATGTGCTATGCATGTGGAAATTCTTAAGGTTAGTGAATAATTATAATTAAGGTTAACTTTTTTTAAAAAAAAATCCATTGCAAGGTATGCTCAAACAGTATTGAAAGCCATTGAAAGATCCAACATAATCAGGATCTAATGCCTACACCTATAATTAGTCAAGTTCAATGAAGATAAATGAAAGTATGAAAATTATTACCATAGATCCAGGCCGGATATTAAACTGTTGGAAGTTTTATGAAAAACTAGGAAATCTGTCTGATTTATAAAAGTGAGTGTAATTTGAAAAGAAAGAATCTCAACAGGTTTACAGTCAACCATTCAGCAATCCTTTTCCTGCCCGGGAGAACATTTTGCAGCCATTCATTTTATCAGTTATCACACTTTTTCATTTCCATCATATTTGTGGACTTTCCGCCCCCTATTTGGTCTTTCCTGAATGGAAAGTCCAAAACTAAAATGGATAGAAATGAAAAGGTGTATTGCGATCAGAGGATGGACTAAAAAAAGTTTAAAGTGAAGGTGTGACCACAGCCATAGTTCCCACCACATAGGGTATAGTGATCACTGGCTGTTTGCCAGGGAGTCTAAGCCATCTTATCTGGTCAACTTTCCTGGATCAATCATATTTAGCTGGCTGCTGTAGTTGATGCTTATTTATTTCAGCCAGCAGATGAGGTCTCAGATGTCTCCACCCATCTTACTTTTCTATGCCAGGAGTACATGTCAATCTAGCTGTACCCCCATCACCTCATGCATTAACTATACTGAAACCATACTGCCACTGCAACCACTGTATTTTTAGTTTTACAACAACCTGCATCACACTACACGGGAAATAACGTAACAGCACAGGTTACCTGGCAGTACACTGGTGTAGATTCCTGGCTTGAAAGTGTGAAAAGTATCACATACGCAGAACAGTAATCTCATTAAAGACTTGGTAAGTGTTAAAATATAGAAGTGTATAATATGGCAAAAGAACATACCTCTTGTACTCATTGAATAAATAATGCACAAAAAAGTCCCCTGGAACCCTCAGCTGAGATTCCCCCCCCCCCCATTCCTGTGTAACTCAAGACAATCCTCCAATCAGGCAATAACTAGGCCCAACTTTGTTTAGCTTTCAAAATTAGACATGACTGGCAAAGGAGCGTATAAACACTATGATGTTAATATGTTTAACATGCTACTGGTTTTAATGTGTTCATTGTAGATGTAACCTGTCCTGAGACCCTTGCGTATAGGGGAAGATAAAATAAGGCATATAATACAGAAAAATGCTCAAACTTTACATCTACTTAAGAGAATGCAGTCAATAAGGCTTCAATGGTGGGATGAATGTTTTTACCATTTCAGGCTAGTATTCTGTAAGGAAATGTAACATGTATTAATGTAACTAAAATGTACATACCATGAAACGGTGAGCATTAAAATTCAATCCCATGAAGTTACCTGCCATCCCGTCATCCACTGTGATTCCTCATTGTTTTCATCCTCCTGCCTTCTACATCTCAAACTATTTCAGCATATTTATGTTTCAAAGCAAGTAAATATGCCTTACATCAAATATCAAATGTATTATATAAACAGTGTGACTTTATTGTATAAAAGTGCTGTGGGAAGACACAGAAACCCCTTACATTTACTGGTACTTTCTATTTAATTGGTATACAAGGTATCAAACAAAAAAGCAACTGTGTATTCTGCTACAAACATGATGGAATTAAAAGCATTTTTGAGTTTTGTAAAGTATTCTTTGTAACTATCAAGGCATTCCACAAACCACATGTATCGATAAAACATCAAATGAGAAGGAATCTGTATTGGAATTACTTTTCAAATAAAACTTTGTCAAGAAAAGGATGAGATACTATTTAAGGTCACTGTTTGACAATGAGCTGTAACTAATATCCCAGTCCTCAGACAGAGATGTCCAGATGCAGGAAAACAGTGTAAAACACCTCTACTCACTTTCAATTACCTCTAGCAAATGTGAATCACAAAAGAGATAATTATACACAGGGACTTATCAGAACTACCCAAATGAACATACTATTTTTTCAAAAGGAGGCTATTCTGAATTATAACCCCAAACAAAAAAGTTTAGCAAAACTAAACACACTGAATTTACAGGTCCTGAACTTTATCAGAATGTGGCCTTTGCTATCTTTGTGTACCTTTCTGCACTTACCTGTATACTAGATTTGAACATCTCGCAATTCTCTTCAGGGCCTAGTGTGTCCACATGCTTGTGAAGTCTAGAGGCCACACCCACCGCAACAGGTCCAGTGGCATACTAGCATGGGCCAGTCCTGATAATGGAGGCATGCGGAAGGCACTTCTGTTTTCCAGACTACAGGGGGACCCATTTCAGCGATATATCAAAGTGCACTGCCAATATGGGTCCCTCAGGGGTTCTGAGACTAGGAATTTTCATGCCTAGCTGTCAAGAGACATCAAGGACTTGCTCTGAAGCAAATGGGAGTTTCGGGGACCGTGTAAGGCCTGGGCTGGAACAGCACTTAATATGCAGACAGAGCTGTTCCAGGTCCAAGCCATGCCATATTCTAGACTAGAGAGTGTCATATGATCCAGACCCACTGGTCTATACCACAACAAGGTATGGACAGAAAGACTCTATGGGTGTTTTTCCACCGCACTCCTTTAATCCGGATCTAAGAAGATCCGGATCTAAGGAATGGGTACTTCCCTTAATCCGGATCTAGTAGATCCAGATTAAGGGAAATACCCAATGTGTTTCCACAGGTGGTCTAGCACCCAATAGCAATGGGTGCTAGCCTGCCTGCTGTGGAAACACCAGAGCACCCACAAGGCAAGTCTTGATTGGCCCACAAAGGGTCTGCCTGTCACCTCAGGTGTTTGGGGGGACAGGAGATGCAATCTCTGAAGTTGCCTTCCTTCGGAGGTTAGCAAAGGCTCTGAAGTCCCTCCAAAGGCAACTTTGGAGATTAGCACAGGCTCTGAAGACAAACCCCTTATTAATTAGCTCCTTGCTTGCATCTCTCCTGTGAGCACTGAGGAGTCGGCCTCATTAATATGCACCTCTTTCCATGCCTGGAGGTAACAACTTCGGAGGGACTTTGGAGCCTTTGCTAATCTCGGAAGACTTCGAAGGGATTTCGGAGCTGCCTTCGGAGGGACTCCAAAGTCTTGACTTTGGCGCACGCCCTCCATGGGTGCCTCCCCCTCTGAGCCTACTCTAGACCCCATTGCTGGATTGTAGTGGAAACAGGCTCCCTACAATCCGAACTTGAAGGCTGAAGACCCCATTGTAGACCCCTTTAACGTGGTCTGCATGAAATCTGGATTATAGGTCCTGAAGGACCCATAATGATCCAGATTTACCTAGCTGTGGTGGAAACAAATGTGTCCCTAATGGGGTCCTGTGGTGGAAATGGGGTCATCCACTGTATCCTAATAATAGCCTTTTAAAAAATTAAGTACTAAGAAAAGGCAATGAGTTAACACAAAATTGTAACAGCCAGTTGTACTTTATTGTTCAGAATAAACTTATACCTTTGGACAAAATTAAGGTTGAATTCAAAGTAGTTTTGTGCTGGTTCGAAACTGTATGAAGTTGTCTGTGGGTATACAAACACACATTTATAAATGACTGTGGAACTCATGCACACACCCACACATACATGTTTAGACCATTATTTCAGGCCATTCAATCCATGAAGAAGCAAACTTGATGATCTTTCTTTAGGAGAATCTATCACATTATATGAAATATATTTTTAAAATGTTTCAGATTCCTGAGCCTCAAAGACATTTCTGCCCTTTTCTAATCATTTATTTTTTAGATGGAAAACCTAATTTATGTTTGTAAATATTTAACAAACATGCAAAAGAGGGGGCAGGACAGAAAAGAGTTAGCATGCAATTTTTACAGTATTCAACTGGTACAAGGCCTAAAATACTACACGAAACCTATACCAGAAGATCATCATTTAATGACTGAAGGAGTATGTTTCAGGGAGAAACTGAGTTCATTTTTAAAGCTTTTATTAAAGAAAAACCAAAAAAGGTCTTCCCTAAAAAATAAAGGCCACGTTATTAATTAGTACCATAGTATTTTCAAAGAGATGTTGTTCTAATTTTGCAATTCTTCTTGTATGCAGAACAAAGAGAAGCTGATCTACATACTCCAACTCTGTAGTAGCTAGAAAAAAGATTGCAGTGGAAGAGCCCTTTTATTACTCTCTGGGATGGTAAAGTCAGGTCAAGACTTGAATTTCACATCCAAGTTTGCCTTGGACTACTATTTGCCACAGTCTAAGCACTCTATAGTTTATTTACTTTGCATATTACACAGTGTAACTTAAAAAAAAGTTATATAAGAGCACTTCAGTCCCACAATGTAGGATTTAAACTTACATGAAAAAAATACAAATGGCTCCACAACATTTCAATGGCTTACAAAAATACATTCAACCCATTTTATCATAGTTCTTTCCCCGAACCCACATTTTAAAAAAAGAAAAAGGAGCCAAATGGTTCCCAAAATAGCAACAATGCTCTCTCACTTTCCTCTTTAGCAGTTCCTCCAAAGAACCATGGAGAAACTTAACAATCTGTCGCAGACAGGAAAATGAACATGGACCCCAGGAGAGAACCCTCCTCTTTAGCAAGTGTTTGTTTTGTCTTCCCAGTCTGAGAAGTAAGACATTTCCTGGGCAGGATGTTCTCCTGGTTATAAGGGAACAACACACTGCTTTCTGGAAATATTTTGAAAGCTAAGCACATTCAATAGTACTGTACATGAAGTTGCATACTTTACACTCATTCACCAGTATTAAAGATCTACTGTATATTATTAGGCAGCCTTATAAATAATGCTAAGCAGGAAAAAAAATTGCTTCAGGTATATTTTTCAGTTTGTAGAAGCAAACAAAACCTAAAGTGCAAACTACAGGCTGTGACAAGTAAACTAAGGACAAATGGTGCAGCCAAACCTGCATCTACATGTTATAGTCACTTAGCCACCAAACAATCTTTATAAACAGTCATTCATTTTGCACTTCAAAAACTGCTCAGCTGATTTTGAACCACAATATATCTTCTAACTCTCTGGGATTTGTCGAGAAGCCCAAAGGAATGTCTATGCAATAAGTTCTGCTACCTGTGCTAAAAAAAAAAATTGCCTTTGATGTAATACTTCAAGAGGGGAGGAGAAATAAAGTCATACAATGTTGATTCCTCCTCCAGAAAATGTAAGCGTCCTTTTGCTGCAAAATGTTGAGTTGCTGTTACTTGGTGGACAATTTTTAACAAGGGACGTCTTCATTTCCATTTCACATGCCACTATAGCTGCATTCAATTCCACTTGAGCCCGGTGGACAACATAAAACATGAGGCCTATACTGATTACAATCTGTGAAATAAAAGAGATTATTATAGTAGTTTGATACAAAATACAAGGAAAATACAAAGGACAAAATAAGACAATTTCTGAACAGTAATTACAGTACAAAAAATATAAGCTTAAGTTGTAACAATGTATGTGTCCTCCTAACAACCATCAGGAAGAAGATGGAGAAGTAACTATTTTGGCCTGCCCCCTCCCTGATGGAATAGGGGTGCACCTATAGTTTCTTTACATTAGAGTTCTCAATTAGGAATGCTTATGTAAGGACATAAGAACATAAGAGAAACGCTGCTGGATCAGCCCACAGTCCATCTAGTCCAGCATCCTGTTGCACACAGTGGCTCACCAAATGCTCATGGGCATCTCAAGCAGAGACAAGGACAAACCTTTTCCTGCTCTTGAATCCCAGCAAATGGCCTTAGAAGCATCCTGCTTCCCCACCCACCCCCAGCCTTAAAAGATGTACCTAGGCTTTCATTCTAGTAGCTATTGATACATCTGTCATCCATAAATTTGTCTAACACTTCCTTAAAGGCATCTAGGCTGGTAGCTGTTACCACCTCTTCCGGCAGCACATTCCATAACCCAATGACCCTCTGGGTGAAGAAATACTTCCCCTTGTCGGATCTCACTCTCCTACCCATCAGCTTCATAGAGTGCCCCCTGGTTCTAGTGTTGTATGATAAAGAAAATAAATTTTCTCTATCCACCTTTTCTATACCATGCATAATTCAATCAGGTCCCCTCTAAAGCGTCG
Source organism: Aspidoscelis tigris stejnegeri (assembly GCA_023333525.1). NCBI lineage: Eukaryota > Metazoa > Chordata > Lepidosauria > Squamata > Teiidae > Aspidoscelis > Aspidoscelis tigris. The sequence goes on along the minus strand of JALMGA010000004.1, from coordinate 31,146,728 downwards.
TCTCTCCAGACTGAAGAGGCCTGAAGGGAGGTGTTTCAGGCCCTTAATCATTCTGGTTGCCCTTTTCTGCACCTTTTCCAGTTCCAAAATATCCTTTTTGAGAAATGGTGGTCAGAATTGTACACAATATTCCAAATGTGGCCTCACCACAGATTTATAAAGAGGCAAAATGACACTTGCTGACTTGTTTTCCATTCCCTTCCTAATTATTCCCAGCACTGAATTGGCTTTTGTTGCTGCTGCTGTGCACTGGGTTGACACCTTCATTGAACTGTCCACCAAAACCTCAAGATCCCTTTCCTGGTGTGTTGCAGAAAGCTCAGACCCCATCAGTTTAGAGGCATAATTTGGATTTTTGGCCCCGATGTGCATTACTTTGCACTTGTTAAGATTAAAGCACATTTGCCACTTGGTTGCCCACTCACCCAATGCTAAGAGATCCCTCTGGTGGAATCTCTTTCAGTTTTTACTACCCTAAATAATTTAGTATCATCAGCAAACTTTGCTATTTTACTATGTACCCCTTCTTCTAGATCACTGATGAAAAAATTAAAAAGCATTAGTCCCAACACTGAGCCTTAAGGGACCCCACTTTTTACCTCTTTCCACTCTGAGAATTGGCTGTTTATTACTACTCTCTGCTTCCTACCCTTAAGCCAGTCACAAATCCAGGACAGAACCTGTCCTTTTATTCCATGGCTGATGTGTTTACTCAGTAGCCTTTGATGTGGGACTGTCAAAAGCCTTCTGAAAGTCCAGATAGACAATGTCTACTGGTTCACCTTTATCCATATGCTTATTGACACTCTCAAAGAATTCCAACAAGTTTGTGAGGAATGATTTACCTCTGCAGAAGCCATGCTGGCTTTTGTTCAGGAATGCTTGCTCCTCCATGGGCATGCTAATTTTGTCTTTAATGATGGTTTCCATCACCTTACATGGAGCCGACGTTAAGGTAACTGGTTTGTAATTGCCCGGATCACCCCTGGATCCTTTTTTGAAGATCGGTGTTACATTTGCTACCCTCCAGTCCTCAGGTACAGAGCCTGATGTTAGGGAAAGATTATGTATTTTTGCTAGAAGGTTGGCAATGGGTGTTTTTCCACTGTCACTAGAAGTACCCATTAAGTACCAATTAATGGATACATTAATGCCATTTAGTACCCATTAATGGGTACTTAATGGGTACTTCTAGTGACATTGGAAAAACACCCAATATTGCATTTGAGTTCCTTAAGGACTGTTGGATGAATACCATCTGGTCCCAGTGACTTGTTAACATTTAGTTTATTAAGACATGCAAGGACCTCCTCCTTGGTTATCTCTGTCCAGTTTAATTCTTCAGAAAATACAGGCTCAGCTAATGTATCCTCTGTCTTCCTCTGTGAATATGGAGGCAAAGAATTTTGTTTAGCTTCTCTGCAATCTCCATGTCTTCTTTAATTATCCCTTTCTGTCCTTTACCATCTAATGGTCCAACTGCTTTCCTGGTTGAATTCCTACTTCTGATACACTTATAGGAGTCCTTGTTATTTCTTTTGATGTTTTTAGCAATGTGCTCCTCAAAATCTTCCTTAGCTTTCCTAACGGTCATCTTGCATTTGTGTTGCCAGTGTCTATGCTCCTTCCTGTTCTCCTCATTCGGACAAGAATTCCATTTTCTAAATGAACTCTTCTTGTTTTTAAGAAGAGGTACTCTAATACGTCACTAGGAATCAAGCTAAATTTCACAACTGAGAGCCACAAACAGGAATGCTTCTTAAATTACCCATTCCATTATTTTGTGCAGGCTTTTGAAAGCAATTAGTTGGTTAGAGATCTTGTGGAGAGATGTTACACTTGAGACTCCAACATAATATCAACGAAGTTGGAAGCCACATTCAGGCAGGGCACATCCAGAGCCAGGACAAGGCACTTCTTACTCTTACTCTTCCACACCCTCATTCTTTGTCATTTCTTCCATTTTCAGCTAGGTTGCTACCCCACTGACATCAAATTTAGTGGTCTCTCCACTTCCTCCTGTTCTGCCACTGAGATCTGACCCTTACAAAAGAACTTCTAGGAATCGTAAGGAGGTCTTCCGTTCATAATTGACTTGTCTTTGCATCCAAGTTTATTACACTGAACACACAACACAGTGCAAACTTTTTTAATTCCAAACGTATGCACAAACCCCAAAGTATTGTTTTCATAACTCCTTTAGCCCCAGAGACAAATTGTTGGGTAAAGTCTTACAAATAATAACTTACCTGTAAACTAAAAACAAAATAGCCACTGACACTTTGTTCTGCAATAACGTCTTCCATAGTGCGCAATGTAGTGCCCAAGTAGGAGTTTAAAAGCTGAGTTGGAAGTAATCCAATGGAAGAAGCTGTCAGATAGCTGGGAAGTGAAAGATCTGTGATCTAAATAAAAGAAACACAAACATTTAACCATTTTTTAAAGAAACATTTTTTTTATCCTGGCTGTGCAGCAAAAGTATTGATTAATGCTTAAGGCTCAAAATCTAGAAGAACTGTAATGGTCATTGAACAGAATTCAGAAGAAGCTGCATGATTCTCAGCCCCTAGACCCCTACCTACAATTCTGGTTCTGTGTATATGATCCTTTCCACCATTTCAAGGCTAAGGCAGCAGATGTCTGCTATGTACATACCCTTCATCCTCAGATTTTTTCCCACTCCATATAACTGTAATAAATTCTTCAGCTATCCAAACAGTAAAAGGTAGTCAACTGGAGGTGCTTCAAGATTCATCCATCCCTTCTATGAACAACAACTAGCCCACATTTATTGGTGCTGGGAAATGTTAGGCTCACATCAATCACTCACTTGCTGTTATGGAGACTGTCAGGGAAGGATGAATCTGTGATAGGACAACGGAAACCACATGCTACTGTTGCAGTTTTGCCCTTCTGAGTTTCAGAAGGGCAGGTGAATAGCAGATTAGTCTCTATGCCCTCTCCCAGCAGCCCATGCTAAATATACTAAATGTGGGCTTCCTCCAAACTTTTACTGCTCAACACTGAGTCAATTGTTACATTTGGGTTGCTGTTAACTTCCACTGAGTCTCGGCCAACTCCTGGTTGAACACATGGAAAAGATGCAGAAGTGGTTTATCATTGCTACTTCCAAGGAGAGGCTGGGAAATGAACTGGCAATTCTATGCTTTCCAGGTGGTTGGCAGCTGGCTTCCATGGAGGAAGCCTGCATTTAGTATATTTAGCTCTACCACTGAACTCTTGTGCATAACTTTTTCTTGGGTATACGAGCAAGGAGCCACTATGGGTTGCAAAAGGCATTGCCATCACTCTAAACTGAGCCCAGAAACAAAAGGTTGCTAGTCCAGTCGATACCATTCAAAGCATCTGTAATCTAGCTGCCTCCATTCTGCTTCATAAACATCGATAACCCAGTCATATATCAACCAGATGAACACACAGCTCCCAAAGCTCTAAATAAGCACCGTTTTTCCCAAAATGCTTCATTACTCAAATTACCGTTATGTGTCCATCATTATATAACTGTGCTTTTTATTATAAACAATTACCCAAAACATGAGTTAATATTATATCCTGGAATCCTAATATTGCAATATGGTCTTCAAAATTATACTAATGGCAATAAAATATGTTGCAATATTGTACTGGCTACCTAATCGCTACCTGAAGACCTTGATAAAGATACTGACACAGGCATCAAAGAGCAATGGAGCACTTCTAAAACTGAGCAAAACTTAATAGTGATTTTATTGACAAGTATATGAATAATCATGAGGCCTACATATCTCAAACGCACTGTTTGATGACATTTTGTAACTCTGCTAATATCTGGGACATTACAGAAACTTACACAGGGGAGACCTATTTTATTGCCAGGAGGCTACAAGGAGCACTTTCCTCTGTCTTTTAAATATTAAATCAGAAACCAGATAAGTAGGGCACTCATTACATTTGATCTTACTCAAAAACAATCACAAGGATTAGCTTGAAATGTTCCCAAGCTACCAGTTAAGATGTTATCTGCAAAGAGCATAATCTTTGCTTCAACTTTCATCCTGAAATGGCTCAAACCTAAGTATGACAAAGCAGAAATGACAGATAATCAAAATAATGATTTGAAAAAGCACTATGATTTCAAAACCTAAACAAGATTGGGACATAACCTAATTTGTGAGATTTAAAAGATTTTATTTTATAAACTAATTGCATGGATATTTTAATCAGAAGATTTTTTACTATTATGCAGACAATTAAGTAAAACTACCAAGAACTGTGATTTCACTCAGCATATTACACTGTTTTTAACATTACAGATATGCAAACCAGGAGGGAAAAACTTCAAGAAATTATGCTATGATAGCAGGTTATGCTATCACACACGGGCTGTAAAATTCCTGTAAGGATTTTTTGCAGAGAGCAGGCCATTCTAAATGTCCATAACAAAGCTTCAGGAGCTGAAGCATTTCACCTTTCAGTTCAGAAAACAACTTCACACTGACAGGCTTTGAAAAGTTAACTACAAGCTTTGTGGGTCTAACTACAAATGCAAACGTACAGCATCATGAATAATTTAAATATCAAATGCTATGAGGTCCACTTTGAACAGACCACGCAACACATGAGGAGGCATGATTTATTCCTTTCCCCAGAATGTTTGTTCCATTGAAAGACTTCCTATTGTCACCTATAGCACAATAGCTTTTTGTCAGAATCATGTAAGAGTACCTGCATGTTTGTCTGTCTATTATTTTCCCTGTGCTCTAACCAGTGTTTTGTCAGACTCAGAGAAGGACTTATGCCACCTCCACTTTAGCTGTTGAGCTTCCTGCTTCCAAGGGGCTTTATAAGCTCTATCGGTATGCTGAAGGCACTTGGGAGTGATCGAGCCAATGGCCCCATGTCAGCCCACTGAGCATAGCCTCCACGTGGATTGTGAAATCCCACAACACTATTGTGGAAGGGGATTCCAGCACTTCAGCCAACACAGATTGGGAAGTTGCTAAGCAGCAGGGTGGGCACTACTTCAGCAACATCCCTATTCCGTCTCTTTGGCCCAACAACAAAAACCACCCCTCAAAACCAGACACGGAGCAGACTGACCACCTGGTAAGAGAGAAAGATGTTCTATGGACTACAGCAACACCCCCTCTCCCTACCACCACCACCCTGTCTGGAACAGTGCTGTACCAAATAACCTGGAGAACAAAGCTGGGGAAGACTAGACCTACCCAGGTTATCTACCCAGGTCTCAGTAAAGCTTGCCAGATCAGCTAGGTCATCCAGAATCAAGTCATAGATGACTGATATTTTATTCTGGACTGATCTGCCATTCAAGAGCAGCAACTACCAGAGCAGTGAGCCAGTCGACAAGCCTCCCCAAACTCTGCCAGTTGGGAAGCAGAACAGAAGTAATAGCTTCAATACATCTAACTTCTTTTTTCCTAATCTGTCTTTTCTGCCTCCCAGCACTGTTTCTCCCCCTACCTGTTGTAACAATATGTGTTCCCAGAATCCTCCACTCTCAAGTCAGGGCAATCCTAGGCAAAAGGCAAGCCAGACACATCTGCCTTTAAATTATGCATCAAAGTTATAATTGGCATCCTATAATTGGCATAAACTGGGCATGCAGGTTTGTTATGCTTTAAGATCACAGTTCTGTGTAAGGTCTGTTAAAGATATAAGAATAATATAGAAATATCTAAATGTTGTAAAAAGAGACAGATCTCTCAGTCTGACCCAAGAATTGCAAAACAGACAGGAGAGCTGACTTTGTGTTGCATGTGCAAATCCTTGACTGAGTGAAAGACAATAACCCTTGAAAGGTTTGGCACATATATACAGAATTTTGCTCGAAAGATATAATGGAAAGGAAATGAAGCCACTGGCGCCAAGACAGCCTCTTGTTTACTCTTATAAACTTGCACCCTCACTTACTGTAATACCAGATTCTGGCCAATATTCAGAGAAGCCAGGATGCAAGTTCTGATGTCATACCACCTACGATTCACCCTCAACCACAGCCACCCCTTCAACCACCAAAGTCCATACTCACCCCTACCCCTCCTTTCTCCATGGGCAAATCCCCACAGCAAGCTTATTTCGCTTTCCCTAAACCGAAATAATAGAACCAGATGCAAACGCGAATTTGCCTGTTCCCATTACTTTTAACTTAATCGCGTTTGATCCGGATTCTGAGGATCGTATGTGGCGTACGTGACTCAAGGGGGGACTCAAGTGGCTACTTTTTAAAAGCCGCTTTGCAGGCCTGGCCTGCCCTCTTCCTCCTGGCATGGATGTGCCACCCATAACAGACCCGCTCATGGAGCCTAGCTGGGTGGCTGGGTGGCTGCACCACTTGCCTGGATGGATGAAAAACAGGCACTGGCAGCCAGCAATTCTTTGCCCTCCTCTCCCCATTTCCCAGGGCACACAGCAGCAGCAGCAACTCAAACCCCCTTCATAGCCACAGCCTTTAAAACAGAACCTCCAGGGCTTTCCTTTCCTTTCCCTCTTTTAAAGGTCAAAACTTTCAAAGAGCTAGAATTGTGCAAAACTGCAACATTGTTATTAAGGTGTGAAGTGGCTAGATCGCTACAGTGTAGCTTTAAGGACTGGATTTTTATAATGGCTGTTCTGAGGGTGGATTTTTTCTATGAAATCACTATCTTTTGAAGCAAGCTATTGGGGGAGGGAAACCCTAAACATGGATTCTCATCCCTTAACACCATTCGGTCCCCACAGTACAAAATGTAAAACGTTTCAAGCACACAATCCGGAGTGAGACCTGTTGAAATCAGGATTGAGATTCACCACGCTTTGGGGTGGTTTAATACAGAGAAAGTGTGTTAAGCCAAACTGCTGTGCGGACTCCGAGGACTGAAAATGTTTTGAATCCAAAATAAGGTTGCCATGCCCCTACCTCCTTGTGGATTAAGTTTGGAAGTCCCACCCCGAAATCTCAGTGGGTCCTTTCTTCCCCCCATTGGGCTGGATGACAGGTGGAGCTTCCCTGCCCAGCAGGATTAACAGGGGATGAAAATGGTATCCAAATGGCAACCAGACAGTCCTTTCCACCTTGATTTGCTGCTGAAATCCCTTCATCTTGCCTCGCTGAGCCACATTGCTTTGCCTTGTTCCCACCAACTATTTGTCTCAGCCCAAACCAACGCAATAACAAGGTTTTGCTCCAGCACAAATTCTCCTTTCTGCAGTTCTACTGGAAACCCCCTTCACTGCTCCAATTCGCCCCACGGCCTTGCCATCACTCTCCAGCCTTCCCCCCATCATAGACTGGTGAGATTCCCTTCCCTGGCTGACCATTAACATTAGATTAGGATAAGAAAAGGTATTTTCCTTTCTATCTCTCTCCAATCTGGCCAAAGTACACTGTTTAAATTACCCTCCACTGACATTTCTTTCTGGTGCTCAGCTCACACTCCTTACTTGGTAACAAAACCTTGTGCTTAGGTCACTGGGGATTCCCTTCCACTTTGCACAGCATCCCTCTGTTGTTGCCATTTATTTTATTCTTTTTGTACTGATTATTAATTATTTGTACTGTTCTTTTTCATTAAGAAACTATCTTTTGGAGTCTGTTCTATATTGTTAGCAGAGTTCTTGCCAATTTATCATTTTTAAAACCAGTTCAAGTTTGTTTTCCTGAACCAGACTAATTTGTCCACTTAAAAACGTGTCCAGAAACATCTCATAGCACTCTCACAACTGTGATGGGAGCTCCCTTAGGCATTTCTACCCCCTACCCTGCCTTGACACAGTATAACCTCCCCACAAAGGAGAACAGTTTTTAATAGTAAACAAGTTAAAAATGGTTCTTAAAACACTCAAGCCCCTTCATCCAAATTAAACCCCCCACTACTAACACACAAACAGGAAAATGGAAGTGCCCCTCACCCTTGTTTTCCCCATCCCACCAGTAGATACCCAACTGCCACAAACAGTAAGCCCACATAGGCCTGGAGAGCCAACAGGTATTGACGACTCTCAGCTGCCTCAGGTCCCGGCCTACATACACTCCCCACTGCAAGAGTCTCTGAAGCAGCCACAGCAGCAGTCCCAGTGTAGACAGTGATCAGGATCAGCAGCAACAGGCAGACAGTCCACCAGTTGTGTCCCAGTCTCTCACCCTAGGTTACTGGGAGCATATGGTTACTCTTCTGCAGTAGAGACAATTAAAGTCCTGATTTGCAATTGACAGTCACTATTTGTTTGAAAATTCAAAAAATCCTATAGGTGACACATTTAGTCGTGCATACCATTAACACATCAAAGTATTCTGGATTACTTAGCTTCATTTCAACAGTTTCATATTTCCCTTGAAGACAGTTCGGAAGTTGCAGCTGGTGCAAAACGCAGCCACCAGAGTGCTGACTGGGACAGCTAGCCGGATGCATATCACACCAGTCTTGAAATAATTGCATTGGCTGCCAAATCACTACCGAGCCCAATTCAAGGTGTTAACTTTGACTTACAAGACCCTAAATGACTTGGGCCCCAAATACCTAAAGGAATGCCTTCTCCCATATCAATCTGCCCGTGCCTTAAGATATAATGGGAAGGGCCTCCTGGCTGTCGCACCACCCTCAGTAGTTAAACAGGTGGGCACCTGGGAGAGGGCCTTCTCAATAATAGCCCCCAGGCTATGGAATAGTCTCCCCCTGGACACGCATCAGGCCTCTTCTCTGTTTGTGTTCAGGAAGGCGGTGAAGACCTCTTCATTCAGGCCTTTGGATAAATGCTGCTTATGCTTCCCCAACTGCAAACACTACTGTTTTAACTGTTTTTGCATCACTTTTATCATGTTGGATTTTTAAATATTGCATCATTGTTTTATATAGTTTTGATATGGTCAATTTTAAAGGTTGTTAGCTGCCTGGAGACCCTCGGGTACAGGGCAGGATATAAATATAAATAAATAAATAAAACTGCCAGCAACATCCATAATTTAAAAATACACAAAACTGACCCAGTAAAAGAGCAAAATGGACAACTGGTCCACTGGGACACCCCGGGGGTGGGAAAGGTGTGGAATCAAGTGATGGTAGTGGTGCACTCTGCTGCTGCCTCAGTTCCTGGAACTTGAGTGAAAGGTCTGAAAGCAGAGTTGAAGGGATAGAGAGAAGTCCAAACAGACTCCAACTGTAGATCTAAAATTCTGTAGGTGCTGAAACTGGGTGGTACTAGCAGAAGCAGCCCGGCAACTTTTTTAGAACTACCTTACAGCATCAGGTGTGCTCCTCCTTTTGCAGTTTCTGCCAGACATTAGCTGGAGTACTGAAAAAGAAAGTTCACAGCCTTTCTTGGAAGAACTCCTTCCGAGGTCTGACATGTGTGATGACTGTGGCCTAAATTTTTTGCTTATCATTGACGATAGGCAACTGCCTTTTTTGAGACATGCATGTAGGAATGAATCAAAGCATGTAACAGATTTGTTGTAACTCTGGTAGCATACAGACAGGGTATAAAACCCAGGATTATTTCAGCACTATACTGGGATAGCCACACATGCCCAAAGTAATCCTAACACTGTTCGAATGTATAGGAGTGAAATCCTGGGATTTTCCATGTAGCAATCTTGTTTACATTGTCTAGTGCTTGCACAGTTCTGGGTATTTTGTGCCATCAGATGCATTATAGGAGCAAGCACCAGAACAGTAAGGGACAAACTATTAACAGCACCAGCTGAGCAAAATGAACATGTACCTTGGCTGTTGAATAACTAGACTTTTACTGTACCTCTACATTTGTTTGTAGACTTTATATACTGATACAAATAAATGAAAAAACAAAAATGCATTCACCTGAGTCTCTCAAAAGAAATCTTTTGCAAAACTAGTTTATCTGAATTGTCCTACAGAGTGATAACAAACTGACCACAAAATATTATGTATTTTTTTAGTAAGCTCTTACACAGTATATTGCTGAGGATTACCTTTGACCAGGGCAGTTACACAGTGGGTGTTTCCACTTTACTTTTTAGAAAAGAAATTAACTTAAATCCAGTGCAAATGTGCATTCTGCCGTTCCTCTTTTTTAAATTATAAACCACAGTCAACCCCAATTCTTGCCGTTCCCACAGAAAACGCTCCAAAAACGCATTGGGGACAGTTAATCTTTTCCTCCCTGCCCTTTGTCAGTCGGAGTTCCCACCCCTATCTCTTGATTGGGTTTGTTCCCTCAGTTAACATAATGATGTGGCCAAGGGTGGGGAATTCCAGCTCCATCCTTTGATTACATACCCAGTCTCTTTTGCACAACTGTGTAATTTCAGACTAGCAATCCCTCATGACCTCAGTGATAGACTGTAAAGTGTAACGGTCTTGCGCAAAATCACCTCCCTGAGCCTAGATCTAGCCCATGTTTTGCACCTGGTGGTGGGCAAGAGAGAAATTTATCAACCGTAATGCTCCCCTACCACCAGGCACAAAACATGGGCTAGATCTAGGCTTAGGGGGTGATTTTTCTCTTGCCCTCTCTCTTTAAAATTCTCCATCCACTTCCAACTTCTAAATGGATCCTGGATGCAAAGGCTAGTTTGTGTGTGTGTGTGTGTGTGTGTGTGTGTGTGTGTGTGTGTGTGTGTGTGTGTGTGTGTGTGTGTGTGTGTGTGTGTGTGTGTGTGTGTGTGTGTGTGTGTGTGTGTGTGTGTGTAAAAGACTGGTTCATGCAGGTAAAAAAGGAGCCAGTCAAGCCATCTTTCCTCACGCAGCTCATCACCCCCTCATTGCTTCTCGCTTGCCCACCCACCAGCCATGCATAACGTGGTACTATTTTTGGAAGCAAGCAGAGGGGCTTCCCTCAGACATGAGAAAGCTGTGTATTTTCTCAATGGCATCCCGAAGGCTGTGTGTCATGATCAGGCAGTGGTGGGTTGATGTGATGCATTTTTTTTGGGGGGGGGGGTGATGCAAGTGCTCTCTGCTTCATGGGAGGGATGGCAAGGGGCTGCCCTACTAAGAGCGAAACCCCACCCATTTAATGACACACCCACAACAGCACAGACACTGGACAGAAGGTTATCGGGGGTGGGGGGGACCATTCCCAAAGCAAAAAAATAAAATAAAGCGTGTTAGCAGCAAAAATGGAAGCGAGAGCTGTTTTTTCTAGGGGTTTCTTAATTAGTTAATTTCCCCCCAAAATTTAAACTATACAAACTTTTTAAACCCATCATTTGCAATAAATGCAAACTTAATAGAAAGATTAACCTTTGGGCAATTTACTCCTTGGAAAGTGTGAGAAGCCAATCTGTAACGGGGCCAAAGAATTTTCAAGTCATTTTCAAAGCTAAATAAAACCCCAGTGGGGATGTGCCCAGTTATGTTCTAGTCCTCAATGCAATGTCTTTATATTTGATTGGAAACTTTAGGTTCTGAAAAGAGCAGCAAGAGGATATTACAATTCAAATACATTCCCCTCTCTGAGAACACACAAGGCCACACCAACAGGACTGTGAATCTTTTTTTGATCCCCATACTCACCTGCACACATCAGTAGCCACATCTTTCAAAAAGAAAATAAAAAAGTGTTGTCATTTCTGCACACCGGCAAGAACACGAGCCAGAAGAAAATTCAAGCAACACTGATTGGTATAATCTACTTGTTCATGTGCCTGCTCATAGGAAGCAACTGAATTTAAATCACAGCACTTTCCCCCCCAAAAATTTAAACTATACAAACTTTTAAAACCCATCATTTGCAATAAAAGTTAATACAATGATTAACTTTTCCTTTAATAGGTTACACAAAAGAAAGCTCCTCTCCGATCAGAAAGGTTTACAGTACAGATTTGTTTGCTCCATAAATACTGAGATGTTTCCATTCATGCATGAAGCACTTCACTACTCTTCACTGCAAAACAGTATCAAGACAATAATGAATCTGACTTTCAAGTACTTAAAAGATGTCTCTTTCCCAACCATGAGATCTATTTTTATGGCAGCAATTCTAAATCATTTACTAGGAATTATATCCCTGCAAATTTGCACAAGTTCACATCCAAACAACAAATTTAAGAGAGATCAACAGATAACATCCACATGGTCCAACTGTGTTCCCCAGACTGCAGGGTGCACATCCAATACATCCTTCTAGAGGTATGGTCTCCTGGGGAACGTACTGGCCATATGGACACTGAACCTGACACACTTTTAGATGTGGAAATCTTTCCAGGAGTGAATGGGCTGGATCCTATTCCTGACTCTGCCAAGTGAACAGACAGTGGTGGCAGGATCGACTTAGTCCCTATTCTGAAGCCTGGCAATATTTCATCAGGCTCCAGAGATGACCCAGTTCCAAGGACCATTTCCAAAGACCATGGGGAAATGTCCTTGGCCTACAACTTTGGAGATCAGGGAACCTTTGCCTTCCAGTTCCAAAGGCAGCTCGCCCTACTCCTGAACTGCTCATTTCAAACCAGGAGCATTCTCCATTCCACACACAGTGTACCAGAGCACAAGCTGCCAAACATTCCAAGACTGCATTCACACACAGCCTTCCCCCAAAAAAACTCAACTCAAAAGTACTTTAGACAACGCAGTACATGACACATGTATTCTCAATCCCATCCCTATTCCAACTTTTCTACCTTTGATTATTCATGAGAGGAGTAGGGGCAGACTGGCATGTAAATAATCCCACCAAGAAACATTTCTAAGCCACCTCTGAATTGCCTAAATCATCACTGCGTTCACTCTGAAATTTCAACTCCTTTATTAGCCACTTTGAGTCTTTCTGAACTGCAAAATACAAGTACTCAACTAAATAGGTATCTTCCAGATTACTTGTCCTGGCACTTTAGAAGCACAAACAGCTAACTGATGTCTCTCCAAACGTTGTTGAACACCAGTTCCTATTAGCCCAAATCAACATGACCAGTGTTCAGGAATTCTGGCTGCCTGTAAGACCTTAACTAAGAAGCCTCTATTTTAAAGCAGCTATTTGATTTCTTACACAAGAACCTTCTGTAAGCTGTTGGAAGTAATTGGGCACCAAGCAAGTTTTGACATGTTTTCAAGTAAACAGAAATCAGCAGGCACTATAATTAATGTCTGAGCCTACTTTGTCATATCAATTTAAAAGGTACTACCTGCTGGTTTTGGCCAGGACATTTCAGAATTATGAATCCATTTAGACTGTATACCGTAGAGATTCTTTTTCCCATTATTTCACATCAATTTACACAAGAAGCTAAGGATCCTATTATGCTAGTCTTTACGTCAGTATCTGCCCAACTATTTTAAGAACTGTATTTAAATTTTTTCCTCCAACAGTCCAGTGTCATCATCACAAAAGCAAGCAACAGGAAATGATTCCTAACAGGCAGGGCAACCAAATGACGGTCCACACCTTGCTAAAATAAAACTCCTACATGCTCCGGGGGTGGGGGATGGCTGGGGTGACAGACACTAGCCTGGATGGCTCTAAGGAGTTAGACAAATTCACGAAGGAGAGATGTACCGGTGGCTACTAGCAAGAGTGCCTAGGTGCCACCTCTGGGTTCAAAAGGACGGATGCTTATAAAGGTCATTTGCAGAGAGTCAAGAACCTCCATCTTCTTGAGAATGCCCAAAGCAATTGATAGGCCACTGTGAGAAATGGGATGCTGGACTAGACAATCTGTGGCCTGATCTAGTAAGGTTTCTCTCACATTCCTATGTTCTATTTTCTACCTCCATCAACTGGTTTGCCTTCTTCAGCCTTTCCTGGATAGTGGCAACTTGGCCACAGTGAGTCACTCTAGCAATTTCCAGATTAGAGTACTGCAATGTGCTCTATGTGGAGCTCTTCTTGAAAACAGCCTGAAAGCTGAAACTAATGAGGAATGCAGCAGCTTAACTGCTGATGAGAGTTTCCAGCTGGGCACACATACCAGCCCTGAAAGGTCTGCACTGACTGCCTAGCCACTATTGGGCCCTGGGTATTCTGCAGTTCCTCCTCTTTCAGATGTGTGGGACAGAGAGATACAGACCCTAGCACCCTGATTGGCTGTTGCTACTGGTTACTGAAGGAAACTCCTCCTACCTGTCAGTCAAGCCTCCAGGTCCCCAGGCAGGTTTTCCCTCCAATTTTGCCTCTAGCCAATCACTGCAAAAGGGCCCAGGCAATGTTTCCTGCCCTTTTTGCTGCTTGCAGCAAAGGCTTGTTAAGCATCTAGCAAAGAGGCTTGCAAAGGAGCAAAGAAATATTACTGCCCTTTGCAGCCTGTACCCTGAAACCGTCACACCAGGTATCATCAATAGATTTACTGGATTTGGGGGAACTAATTCAGGGCTATATCAGGATCAAAATATAGTTCCAGGAGAAATGCAGATTTTTACCCACATCTTGAGTTCAAAGTTATATGCAAGAATCTAACCATGTGAGCTTTCAAGAAACCCTATAAGGGTCAAAAGGCTTTTAATATTCAGACTTACAGGACACGCTAGTTTTATGGGCGTGGATACTGTGGCAGATGTGAAGAGACTGATAAATCTGTTTCTATTTTGTATAAATTTTATTATTTGTTTTTTTAAAAAATAGTCAATTCAGAAGCAAAGGGGAGAAAAGATTCCCTTAAGTTGGCTGAACTCTTGTTGACTGTGGTTGCATCCATCAACTTAAGTTTGCAAAACCGCCCATGGCGGCGCCAAGGACTGAAGGACACTGTGCATAGAAAGAACTTGTGCTTTAACTTTTTCCTGGGTCCATTTTCCTAACACTGCAGTCCGAAGACACATTTCTGCTGTATTAATATGCAGGGTATTCCATGATGCTTAAAAGCTTGTAATATGTGCACAACTTAACCCTAAAATTGTTATTCACAAATCTTAAGCATTTTAAAAATACATATTTACGAGACTGTATCATAAGAAAAAGCACTAAGGGAAAAACAAAAATAGGCAAAGCTTTTAAGAGTACATACATTTTCCTTTCTTGAACTTCTAATTGGCTCCATGACAGAGCCTTCCCTGTTCCTTACTAACAATTTACGAGATAAAATGATGGCTGCATCTATATTCATTCATTCATTCATTCATTGTATTTCTATCCTGCCCTATACCTGAGGATCTCAGGGCAGGTAACAACACTTAAAATCAAACATATTTAAAAAACTGACATGTCGGTTACTTATTTCACTACATTTGAATATTCCAGAATCAAGCATGCATTTTCCAGAATAACTATTTGTAATTCTGGAACATCCAAATATGGTGGAAAAAATAACCAAAATCTAGATGAAGTCTATGTCAACAATAAATACTTCTTCCACTGTAGAATTCAATGCAACATGCATTCAGTTCTCAAAAGATCTCTCACCCATGCACTGTAAAAAAAATTAAAAAAAAATAAAATACACATCTACCTAAACCTGCAAGCTTTTAGGCACCTTATGATCCTAGTTTATGTACTCATAAAGTTTCCATGCAAAATACACACCCATGGAAAACTTTGACAATCTTAGCACCAGCTTATTTTCAAACAACTATTTGCCTTCTTCATGACTATATTCCTGGTCAACAAGCCCATGTCATCAGAAAACAGTACAAAACATTTACCCTACACCAGTGGTAGGCAAACCACAGCTCGTGAACCACATGCGGCTCTTTGGCCCCTTGAATGCAGCTCTTCCAGCTTAGGAGCACACTAACTAAGTTAATAACAATGTACCCACCTATACAGTTTAAGTTTAAAATGTTGGCTCTCAAAAGAAATTTCAGTCGTTGCACTGTTGATATTTGGCTCTGTTGACTAATGAGTCTGCCGACCACTGCCCTACATCACACGCTGACTGCTGCGGCACCTTTAGAAAAGCAGTCAGGGTTTTTCTTGCAGCTGCTGCTGATTTTATGAATGAGACTTAACATCATTCCACACTGCCTTCTCCAAAAGCCACGCCTTGTTTCTTTTTTCCCCCCAACAAAATACTAGTTTGGAAGCATACAAGGGGCGATATCAAGCCCACTGTGCCCTGTAAGTGTATCCAAGGTCTAAATACTTTACCTTCCTTCAGCCAGAAGTTGCATTTCTTTCAAAACAGGCTCCTTTGCACTCTTCCCATACTATTACACCTTACAAGTCCAGCATTTGAAAACCAAGCGTCATGACCAGCACCACCACCCCGGACAAGCTCCCCCCCCCAGAGCCACTCACAGAAAAAACCGCATTTTGGAGCCCGAAGGGTATCGGGGTGAGCCTGGCCAAGGCCACCACTTTGAGACCGCTTCCTCCCTCCACCACGCGGATGACAGCGCTGAGCTTCTCGCTGCCTTGAATCCTGGCCAGCACCCATCGCGCCAGCAGCTTCTTGCAGGCCACATGGGAGATGAAGGTGCCAATGAGGACGCCCAGCGCCATGAGGCCCATGCCCATCACGAAGCCGTAGAGGTAGCCGGCCGCCACGTTGAGCAGGATGTAGCCCCAGCCGCAGGGGAAGGAGACGACGATGAAGCCCACGGTGAAGAGCAGCACGCCCGCCAGCGCATCCAGGCCCTCGGCCCAGAGCATCAGGTCGCGCAGGTAGCGGCGCACCAGGGCGAGCGAGGCGAAGCAGATCAGCGCCAGGAAGCAGACGCTCAGGCAGCTCTTGCACCAGCAGGTGCCCAGCAGGCAACCCGGGCAGCGCCACCACGTCCGGCCCTCGCCCGAGCCGGGCCCCGCCTCGGGCAGCTGGCACAGCAGGAGCTCCACCGACGGCTCTTGCGAAGGCGAGGGGTGCGGCGGCGGCGGCGGCGGGTAGCGGTGCAGCCCGTTCCGCTCCTCGAGAAACAGTCCCTCAGCTCCCGCTCCGACGCCGACGCGGCCCGACGCCGACGGCCCCTCTCCCGCCCCCTCCAGCCGAGGCAGCCAGCGGCTCAGCTCCTGCCGCGCTCCCTGGGCGAAGGTCTGCTTGGTCGCCCGCGAGAGGAGCTGCAGCGCGGACAGACCGGAGCCCCACATCGCGCAGGAGTCGGGGGCGAGGAGGAGGAGGAGGAGAGCGGGCGCCGCAGCGCACGGAGGCGCCCGCGGGGCGTCGAGCGAGCGCTTCGCCGTCCTCGCTTCGCAGGCGCCGCAGGCAACCGCTCGCTCATGTCCGGCGCTGCCGCCGGCGGAGGAACCGTGAGCGGCTGAGGCGGCGGCGGCGGCTGAGGGAGGGAGGGAGGGAGGGAGGAAGAGCGCGCGAGCTCCCAACGGCGGCGAGGCGAGCGAGAGGGATCCTCCTCCCCCTCCCCTCCTCAGGCGGCAACGGCGGCGAGAGACTGGACGGGGGCTCGGGAGCCACGGCGGCCTTGGCGGAACGAACGCCCGGCGGAGCGGCGGAGGAGGCCTCGGCTGAGGAGAACCATGGCCCGGCCGGCACTCGGCGGAAGGCCGCGGGTGGCTCCGCCGCTCGGTAGGCGGGTGAGGGCCGCCCCGCCTTGGACTCGCTCTTCCCGCCGCTGGACTGGCGAGCCCGGCTGAGCGGGGCGGAGGATGAGAAGGCGAGGCAGGCACCGCAATCGCGTGGGAAAGGTGCCGCCGCCGCCGCCGCGATGTGGCAGGCAGGGCAGGCGAGCCCCAGCAACCGAGAAGGGGCGGAGCCGCAAGGAGGCGGGCAGGCCTGGGTCGTCCTCCTCTTCGGGCTTTCAGCGGCATAGCAGCCGCCTCACTCGACTCGACTCGGGGAGAAAGAGCGCGCGTCGACGCCCACGCGGCGTTACGAGTTCTGCGGAACATTGGCCGATGATGCTACGTATCGAATGCGTGATGAAAGAGGGCAAGACGATGCAATCACGGGATCTTATTTCTCACATTTCTTCTTTCCACCTGGAGACAGCCTAGAAAGCCACACGATAGTGTGTCTTAAAAGCGAATACTGCAAAATTAAATAGAATTTTTAATTTCTCTTTCTTAAAATTAAGAGACCTAGGTATTTCATTCAGATGTGTGGGACAGAGAGATACAAAGGAGAGCCTTTTCTGTGGTGGCCCCCAGTTTTGGAAGAGCCTGTCTCTTGAGGTTTGCCAGCTGCCTATATTATACACTTTTTAGCACCTGGTTAAAACATTCCTCTTCACCCAACCCTGAGGGCCATTCTGCCAGGGAGAGAGAATGTGACATTTTAGATATGTTTTATATATTTTATTAGTTACTATTGTGACCCACCCTGAGGCCTTTGGATGAAGGGCAAGATATAAATTCTTAAATAAAAATAAATATGGTTCTAAGAATTAACTGAACCTTATTACAACAACTTCAGCTGCTATTCCACAAAGAACAGCACAGTGTAACAGTCAGTGAGTCAAGCTAAAAACCAGGAGCACCTGGGTTCAAAAACCCATTCAGCCTCAGGCCAGTCACTGTCTCTCAGCATACCTTGGTGGGTTGATACATGGATAAGATGGTGGTGAGAAAAACTACGTGCAGTGCCCTGGGAGACTGGTATGATGTAAATATAATAATTAAATTAATAAATAAAATTATTTAGCTTCCAGTTATGTACGATACTATAATTCCCATTTAATAAGGAACTTTTCAAGCCAAGCTAGAAAATCTTTTGCCGACACGGTTTTTTAAAAAGCACGAAAATAACAAAAATCTTGCCAAGTAATGTCACAGTAGCATTTAAAAAAGAATGTGCAGTACTAAGCTGCTATACAACCTAATGTGTTCTGCTCAAACATGATTTTCCAAAACGGTGCAACAGATTATTCTATGCCTTTCATGTTCAACTACTTGCATTACAACTGGATTTCTTTCAGCAGTATCTTGGGGGCGGGGAGCCATTTTAGGAGGGCTGCAGAGATCATTATAGACTAGAGTTCAACTTATCTTATAAACTGCAGTTTGCAAAAGTTTATATCACAGGAAATGTGTTAGGGTGTTTGTGAGTGCCAGCCCTGTCCAAACGTAACTTAGACTTACCTCATCCCCTTTGAAATGCAGATGGTGCCTTCTGGGACTGTTCACATCACTGTAGCAACAGCAAGCAATGCAGCGCGCAGCTGCGCCACACTACATCCACACGCAGTATTCACATATGGAAGTACTGCAAATGCTACATCCGGAACTGTTCATGGATGAAGGCAGCACTGCAATGTGCGTATGTGCTGTTCCAGAATGTACCGGGCCATCCTGATCGCGGAAGTGCAAACAAGCCTTTAGTCTTTATAGTTATAGTGCAAGATATTGCGCTGTGTAGCACAGTATCTCATCTTCAGTACACTTCTAACATTTTATGGCATACTGTTGGGGCTTTGTTTTTTCATTTACTTCAAACATGACCAGATCAAAATGCTGCTGTTTCAGTACTGCATACAGAAGTTTCAGCAGTTTTGGAACTCTCCCTGCAGTGCCAAACTACATTTTTGGTAAACATCTCTCACAGAGCTCGGAGAATGTTTAAGTGACTGAGCCACACATGTGAGCCAATTCCTTAGAGGGACTAAAATGATTAGCTCTCACCCATGTGATTCAATCATTGAAACGTTTCACTAGCTTCACAAGAGGAGCTGTTTACTGAGGCACTGATCTCTTGGGACTAGAAGACCATCTCAGCTATTTTGCAGCAGTCCCAAATCAAATTATTTAGAATATAATTCTAAGCACATTTATTAAGAATTTAAACCTAGAGGTACTTAGATGAGCAGCCAGATTTTTTGAACTAAAACTGTTGTTTTAGTAACATTTTATACACCACAACTATACCTTGGCACTTATAAATGAAGCTGATGGTTATGGCTGAAAGAGTTTTAATCCAATGCTCTGCAAAGCACAGTGTTACAGATTGTTCCTATTCATCAACTATGAAAACAAGCCACACTGAACTCAGCAGGACTCCTCAGTAAACACATGTGAGGGTATGTTAACTTTTTTAATATGCCAAGTTTTCAATAACTCAAAACCTGTTCTTCTTCTACTGCGGTGATGGCCAACCTATGACACGCGTGTCACAGGTGACACGCCAAACCCTTTTGGGTGACACACATAGTCACCCTGGCACCTGGGCGTGTAGTGCTTGCTTGTTCTTGAAGTGTACGAAATACCAACTTTCAACTGAAGATTTAGCAATAAAAGTCACTAATGTAAAGAATTATTTGTTCTTTCTTTTAATAAAATACATATATCAAAAATATAACTTTTTTACTAGAGCTACAAACATCACAAAATTATAGCAGCCGCCTCACTCAACTCGACTCGGGGAGAATGAACGCGCGTCGACGCCCACGCGGCGTTACGAGTTCTACGGAACATTGGCCGATGATGCTACGTATCGAATGCGTGATGAAAGAGGGCAAGATGATGCAATCACGGGATCTTATTTCTCACATTTCTTCTTTCCACCTGGAGACAGCATAGAAAGCCACACGATAGTGTGTCTTAACAGCGAATACTGCAAAATTAAATAGAATTTTTAATTTCTCTTTCTTAAAAAAATTAAGAGACCTAGGTATTTCATTCCTCATGAAAATTTTCCAGGAAGGCAGCAAACAGAATACAGCCATTTGCACTGGCCTGCCAGAAGTGTTTGCCAAAAGTTTATGCAGAGAGCACCTGGCATTCACTCTTAAGTATATTGTGTGCAATGCACTAGGCCTTTTTGCATTACAGCTGGATGGCTGAAGTGCACTTAGGCTGGGGCAGGCAGGGACAGATCCCCCATTCACACTTTGGCCGGCAAATCCCTAATCTACACACTTCAAAAACAGGTCTTACTTTTGATTGAGATATTAGCTTCAATGCATCCCCAACATTTAGGCTTCTTCCACACAAACTACCAGCTTGATGGCTCAAGTGCAACAGCATGTTCCTGACATGGTGGGCTGGAAGAGGCTCATTCACATTTCATTGCAGCCCTGCAAGGCCATGAAAGCTGAAAACACATCTGAAACTTGGGCAGTGGACATAAAGTCCATGGGTGTTTTTCCACTAGCACTAGAGTGCCCATTAAGGACCCTTAATGGGTCCTTAGTTGGTACTCTAGCGCTAAGTGGAAAAATACCTCATAATGTCATCCAGCTGCTGAATCAACTTCAAGCCAACACATTGCACTAAACCCCAAATTGATGTCAATACCTCCAGAAAGAGTAAGATGCGCAGCCATTTGTTTATTGTAATCGTTTTTTGTTCCAACCTCTGGCCAATCATGCATCATGCCAAAGACCATGTCATATTGTAGCTTTAGATAGTTTGGCAACACCTTTTTTTACCAAACATGACAGTATATAACAATTCTGCAAAATATCATATTAGATTAGACAAGGGGAAGTACGTATTTGTTCACCCAGAAGTTCATCAGTCTATAGAATTTGCTGTCAGAAGAGGCAGAAGTGGTAACAGCAACCAACCTAGATAGCCTTAAGAAAGGGTTAGACAAATTCACGAATGACAGGTGTATAAATGGCTACTGCAATGGATGCCTAGGCACATCCTCCAGGCTGGGGAGATAGGCAGGATGCCTCTAAAGGTCATATGGAGAGATTTGAGAGCAGGTGAAGGTTTGCTTTTGTCTTCTGCTTGAGATGCCCATAAGCAATTACTGAGCCACTGTGTGAGACAGGATGCTGGGGGCTGTGGCCCAATTCAGCAGGGATCCTCTTATGTTTTTATACATTTTATATTTTTGTGTTATATGACATAGCTCATTGTTTATTGTTGCAGGCTATTGCAGTCTCAGAATAAATTACCTTTTTATTTTTGTTATTTTTAATAAAGATTGTCAATGTTTTCCATTACCTGTGTCTCAAAACTCCTCCTTTGCCCCTTATGAACCTAAACCAACCAATTGCAACCTGCCTTAGAGCAGGTCATTAAACCAACTTATTAGCTTTAGAATCCTGCTTGGAATAACGAGATCTGAGTATTTTCCCCAGTTTGGTCAACGAATTTCCTGTTATTTTTAACAAAGCCACTCTTAGAAATGGTGGGCAAAATAACCAAAATGAAGTGGACAAATCTGGTGAAGAAGCTAAGAATTTTATAATATGTTCATGCACGATTGGGTGTCCTTCATTAAAGTCAGCACACACCTCATTAGCCAAACTACATCACTTTTATTCCTCTCCCTGATGTAAACCTCATTTAATCCATTGGATGAGATACCTTAAGTCACATTCTCACCACTCCACCTCTCACATACCAACTCCTTAATATGTTACCCCCACCTGGTCATACGTTGCGTGTTCATCTATTCCAAACTTATGCTTTCCATGGGCATGAGAAGTATTATTCATGAAGCTCATTTAGGGTCAAAAAAGAAACTAAAATCTAATTATCAGCTTATATAGCCTTGGAAAGAAGAATGAATCTATAATAATCTACTTTTATATATTGATAAGAAATGTGCTAGGCTGAGAACAAAGCACCGTTAGGGTGCATTCCCAAACAGATTGAACGAGCTCTGAGATAGTTTTGAGTGTTCACTGTTCCCTGCAGTTTGAGAATTAAAGGTCCCGAAATGCAGATTATCTATATTTGCATCAAAAAAGGTCTCACTGCTAGATTAAGAAATACTCCACTTTATTTAGCAAAATGGGAACACAAGTGCGGGAGGGAATTAAGCTTTAGGGGCATTCTCCATTTCCCCTGACCCAATGAGAAGGCACGATTTCCTCTGCTGTAGTCCTCTCTTCCCTAGGCTTTTCATTACGGGCTAAGGAAATCTACTGTTGGCTGAAAGGAGAGAGGAAGGAGGTGAAAAATGAACAGAGCCTGCAGTAGCTAAGGCACACACAACAATATAACACGTTCATACAAATGTAGCAGGAATGGGAGTAAGTGAAAGTTCCTCATTTCAATAAGAGGGACTCCCTTGCAACAATCAGACTTTAGTAGTTTCTGTTGTGGGGTTGCAAAGTGTGTCAGCTTTGTGTAAAAGGCTGCCTGCTCCCTCCCTCCTTCCTTGATCGTCGTTGCTATCAACCCCTTTTGCCTCACTCCCTGCCATTTCACACTCTGATCCACCAATCCACAATCTAACATTATAAGAAGGGAAAGTGAACTTTAATCTTCTACTACCTTGTTAATATGAGAAAGAAACTGTGCTATGGTGGGGTGAGAAGTGGTGAACAAAAACTGCTGCCAAAGGACTCCATGATCTGATGTGGGGGAAGTTTATATAGAGGGTGGGGTTTGAATTGCCTGCCCCAATAAAGTCAGGGTATGACGGTGTCCAGTTGCCGACTGAGAGGGAAGGAGGGTTTCTTCCCTGCAGGCAATAAAGAATGGAGAGTGAGTCCATATTGTAAGGTGTATTGTAAGGGAATGCAAAAAAAAAAAAAAAAAGGACCTCACTGCTGATTTTTTAATCAGTTTAAAACCAGATTAAATTGCCAAGTGGGAACTTGGCCTTAATGAGCAATTTGTCCATTTTTTATTATTTTACCCACCATTTCTAACAGCCACCATGCTCCTTGCCAATGCCACCTAGGGCTAGAAGAGTGACCTGCTACAACCTCCATCCAAGCCAGGGTGAATGTCTTTTATACACTAATTTGTCAAGCAGGGAGACATCAAATCGTGACTTGTGTTTGCATTTGTAGTGCTACAGAATTCTTGGGAAGCTGTGGTTAACAAAAGATTAGAACTGCTAGCTCTTTGAAAGTGTAGTATCAACACATTTTTACATGTGGAGCAAACAGCAGCTTTTGGGATTTCAACTGATAAAATAATATAGGTTGCATTTATATACACTAACCTTAGGTCAGATAGGAAAGAACTGGTTTCTGCTTTAAGAAAAATATTTAGGCTTGATATACGATAGCTGCATGTTGCCTTCACTTGTAATGACTGAGCTTATTATTAATCTTATAATTTAAGCTTCATCCAGACAAGCACTTGCTTATTCTGGGTGATCTGAATAATCTGGAATAAAGTATACCCAGGTACATTTTATTCAGCATTATTCCGAATAATGGGGAATAAGTAAATGCTGTCTGGATGTAGCTTTAGTTGATAGTTTCACCTTAATAAACAAATATGCTTCCCCTTCTCATTAAGGTACTGTTAATTGTTTGAGTTTCTCCATAATTTACCCTGATAGAAGGTTGAGATTGTTGCATCACTTTTCTTGAAAATCTCAGTGTGCAGTATTTTTTTTTCTGACACATGACTGAGTTCTTTTCCCACGTTTTTCCTCCAAAGAAGACATCAGTATATTGAGAGCAGCGCCTAGGCTGTATGTTACAGGATATTCTGTTCTTCCATTCAGGTGAAGAACTTGCAGAAGATATTGAATATGAAAATACATAGCAGTTCCTACCAGGTGGATGTCTCCTTAGCTCACAGTGTTGTCCACTTGATACTACATAGAAACAGGAACCAAGTTCCAAAGTGAATTTATAAGTAAATGATATTCAGATACAGTTCTAACAGGAAGAAGCCCTATTTTACCATATGCAGTCCCTATTTTTACCTTTGAGAGGTTTTGTTATAATATTATTAGTGCACATTCCTTGTGGCCTCTGGAAGTTAACCGTCTCAGAGTGGGTAGTAGTAATTAATTATCTAGTTACTAAGCAAAAGCTATAGTCCAATGCACATGACAACTAGAAGACTTACTATTATTCATTTCCTGTCCTTCAGCTAAAAAGGGTCCAAGAATAGTGTATAAAAAACATTGAGACAATCACTTTCTGAATAAACAAACATAGGATTCTGCTGTAAGGGACAACCTGCCATCTGTCACATTACATCCATTAAACTATCTTTAAATGGCTGATAATAGTAAAGCAATTATGTTTCTAGTATGGTATAATTTAACCAAATGAACAAATACAACTTTACCGTTTAAAGCAGTTGAAGAAAGGATTGAAGAAGAAATGAATATATTGTACTGTTAGGCTGCAGAAATCATTTTTATGCAAGCAGTTACGTTGGATGTTCAGTAGGCAAAATGTAAGCATATGAGCTGACAGGTCATATTCAGCAGAGATTAAAAAGAGAAAGCAATGAGATCCAGGAAGTATTGTGTTCCAGATCATCAAAGATAAATGTAGATACAATCAAAATCAGCTAGAGTTCAAAATTCAAGACAACAGCAGAACAAGGAAATAGAAATACACATTAAGCTATAGCTAAACTTAGGTGTGAATGAGACTTTAAGCACCTTCTCCCCCCACAGAAGCACCTAAAAAGGAGTCTTTGGAAGCTTCTAACTAGGCTTTGTCAGTAGTAGCTGCCAGTGTGGAACGCAATGGAGGTAACCAGAACCACAGAATAGATTAAGAAGAGAGGAAAACACTTTCCCTGCTTCCTGGGAAGGAGAAGTAAGTGTTGGTTGACTCATTAGGAAGTTATCTGGAAGGTAAAGGTTGAGGCTATAAGGTCACAGAGCAGGGACAAATCAGGAGGGTGATCCTAAATAGCTGTACCTATTCCTAGTGCCCTTACTATTGGGGATTTTTGCTGGTTCAAAAGACATGTACACATTGTAAATGAGCAAATTTAAGCACTGCCATATTTAATGAGGGAGCCAAGCCATTTTATAATAGATTAGTAGTTCATACTGTTTGTAAATGGCTGGCAAACATACTGTATCCTGGGGCCTTTTAGCACTTGCTCTGGTGGGACAGCTGGAGGCTGCTCCTACTTGGAGCATACACACTATGCAGAACTGCTTCTTTTCTAAAAGTGGTTCTGTGTGTGCCAGAGCATGCTTCACACATATAGCTGTAGAGCACATAAACATGATCTACAGCTATGCTAGCCTATGGATAAGATAGCCCAGCATACCTCCAACAACACCTCTTTGGGTGAACAGAGCCTGGGATGGAGTGGCATAGCCGTGGTTGTGTGCCATGTTGCCGTGTCGCTTGGCTGGCAATGGCACCACACATGCCAGTTGCTGTAGTGAGGTGATCCTGGTGATCACACTTACCTAGCACTTGGGGAAGCGCTAGGTAAGTTCTGGATGCCTCAGGCATCACAAGGTGTGAATGTCCAATGCATTCTAGTACTTCACCAACCTTCACACTAGGCAAAGTTACAAAAAGGCCCAAGGTCACATGAAAAGCATATCAGAGCATTCTTGCAAACTCTATAGTTCATTTAGCCTTGATTGGGGCAAAACAATGCAGGGCTTGTGTACTATAGTACACTTATGTGAGGAACCCTCTGGAATTTGCCATCATTTCCCTGTTTGTTGCTGGGCACCACCTTGACAAGATCTACTCTTGGTTGACTGCATGAACACCTCCATGCAGTTTTTTTGGCAAAGATCTAAAAGTGGCTTGCCTTGGCCTACTTCCAGGGAGAGGTTTTAGGTTGAACTGGTAACCCTCTACCTTCCATCCGGTCTACCACTAGCTACAGCCACTCCCTTTCCTGTAAGTTAGCAGCCTGAGATTATCTTAACATACATTTTATGTATATGGCATACTATCTATACAAAGAATTATTTTAATTATAGAATAATGGCATTAAGGTAAACATTGCTTTTACGCTGGGCATAGATGGCTGAGCCTCAGACCTTCTGCAACCAAAGCAAAATGCTCTGCCACTGAATTGTTGTGGCTCCTAGTATCAGCATAAATGTTCTTATGTAGATCCTGTTTATGAGCTAAAGATCGGAAGCCTGCATCTGCTTAAATGTTGCTGAGTGCATGTCTGAGGTTTTGTTATCAGCAGCCAACCCAGATCTGAAAGCATCATAGGAAGAGGTTTTCTCAGAGAGGGAAAACATTAAAAGATGTTCCTCCTGTAACACAAAATCTGGAACCTCTAGAGATCTTTAAGTTCAAAAACTGAATTTTTTGGTTTGAGGTGGAATGATGAGAGCCTCAACCATCGAAAAGCCAAACAGCCACAGGATCCATTCACATTCCCTTTCCCAGAACCCAGCAGCTTGTCCCGAGAGTTGTGTTCATTTACAACTTGTATGCAGCAAGGATTCCAAGATGTAGCCGTGTTAGTCCAAAGAAAATTGGGGTTCTAGTAGCACCTTAAAAACTAACAAAGAGAAAGAGGTTGTGGGCATGAGCTTTTGTAGACAAGTCGTAGAAAAGACAAGATGCTTCTGATAAAGTAGAGGTCAATGGAAACTCATGCCACACCCTTTTCTCTTTAATGTGTTTCTAGAACCCCCCACCTTTTCTTTGCATACCTGGGCAGGTGAGAAGGAAACAGAATGCCCCTTCCAAAACTTGAAAGTGTGATTGATGTTGAAGACAAGTCAGTGACCAAAATACAGGCTTCATCCTTCTCTCTCTTTGATCTCAGACAGAAGGATGAAGCCTATATTTTGGTCACTGACCAGTCTTCAACATCAAGAGCATCCAAGTATCTGAAAGCTGAAAAACTGGAGTAGCGGTGGAATCAGGAAAAGAAAGTCAGTGCAGTGGAAGAAATAGTCAAGTCCCATGAGGCTTACTTCTACTAAGGTAGACTGCTGGTCAGTGCAGATTCAGATAATAATATTTCTTAGTTTAGCTCTTGTCAAAGACTGGAGTCAGCCTCAGACTTCTACATACAAAGCAGAGAGGCTCTGCCATGGAAAATACGCTGTCTGCCATTCTTCAAAAGAACCTTAGATCTTCCCTGAAATTGCTTAACCATCACAGGTTATAGGCAAATATCTGTTTCTATTTTTTCCCAGTGAAACTCCACACTGTATTTTGATATGTAATATATATAGTATATACAGTATATATATATAACTTTTCTTCCAAAAATGCTCAAAGTAGCAGTCTTATCAGATCACTGAGAAAGTTTTCATATCCAAGTAGGGATCTGAATTCAAAACTCCCAGCTTGGTAGGCCAACATTTTAGCCACTCCACCATGACTGTCCCCTCACAAAAACAGGATCCTAGTCTGAAGAGATGTTGAATCTACTCTCTTAATCTGTTGTGTAATTTCACTAATACTTGCTCATCCTCTTCTCTAATTCCCTGCAACTCTAAGGGCAACCAATTATGCTCTGCTTTGTTGATATTTGGAAGAGCTTTTCCTGTTAATTGAACTGCAATGTGGCATTTGGTTTCACAATCCACTATTCCTTACCCCATCCTTATTTTGAGTTAAGCTTCTTTTCCTAATCCATCAATTTCTCTGGGTTAAATGCTTGGAAAATGTGTTATTTCTTCTCACAGGTAATCATGACATAGAAGAGGCTCAGCTCAAGCTTCCAATTCACACAAGCACAAAATTCTTAACTGCTTGATTAAATAGTATTCATTGTTAGACAGTTGCTATGGCTACAATCTTCTGCGTACTTCAGCTTCTTAAATTCTACCATCAACATAGACGGATCTTACCCCTGCTATAGTTTCACTTTACAACTAGAAAATTCCCTGCTGTAATGCACAATTTCACTAGGAGGTGGAGATCTATGCACTGATATGTCTTTGCAAGGTATTTTAACATTACTTAGAATTAAAAAGAAAAATTCTACCACAATATATACACAAGTGGTATATCTTCTCACAAGAAGAGTTATAATGGGATATGCAGTAAAGAATTGTAATTATCTAAATCCATGCTCTGAAAAATGAAGCTTTTTGGGTTATCAGATTTCAGCTTGGAATCTCCTGTACAGGATTTTCCCACTGGACTCAAAATGAAAAAGTACTATTCTTGAACTCAAGGGACCTGATGGGTGCAAGAGAATTAGAGCAACTACTGAATTCTACCTTTAGAACACTGATTGTATGCATATGCTCTGAATCGCATGCAGGTTCTGTCCCACATGTCTAGAGTTGTAATACCTATCTGGGTAGAAAGGCATATTTACAGTATACAGAACTGAGGGGGGAGGGGATTTCCACTGACTTCCCTTAATCCGGATCTAAGATGATCTGGATCTAAGGAATGGGTCCTTCAACTAATCCAGATCTAGTAGATCCAGATTAAGGGAGATACCCGATGAGTCCCCACGGGCGGTGCAGCACCCAACAGCAATGGGTGCTAGCCTGCCTACAGAGGAAATACCGGAGCACCCATGTGGCGAATCTGGATTGGCCCACCCCAGGTTTTGGGGGGACAGGGGGTGCAGTCTCCATAGGCACTCCGGAGAATCTCCAGAGCTTTGTCTGCTGCAAACTTCAAAGATTCTCTGGAGCCTTTGATAAAGGTCCATAGGATTGGCATTGCTCTCATGTTGGGTCCTCTTCGAAGCCTGTGCTATTCCTCAGAGCTGGCTTCACACCCAGCTTCAGAGATTGTGCACAGGCTTCGGAGCTTTGGGTTTTGGGGCACCCCCCCCATGTGTGCGACCCCCCCCCCCAGACCCCATTGCCCGACTGCGGTGGAAATGAGCTCCATATAATCCGGATTTGATACCTGAAGTCCCTAGGAAATCTGGATTATAGGTCCTGAAGGACCCATTCAGTCTGGATTTCCCTAGAACTGGTGGAAACAAATGTGGCTTTAATGGGGTCTGCAATGGAAATGGGGTCTTCCTGATCTGAGCCTAATGGGTCCTTAATGGGTCCCTAATGGGTACTTAGTGCTAGTGGGAAAAACCCTGAGATTGCCAAAATGAGAACATTCCAGATGTTGGACTGATACATTATTCCTCATTTTTAAATGTGCTGGTTGTCATTGTTGGAAAAATAAAGTGCCAAAGATCTGTAGCATGTGTAACTACATCTATTGTTCGATAACAATGTAGTTGTAACTAGCATTGACACTGACAAAGGTGTAGATCAGAGATGGTTTGGGCATTTTCACTTTGAACGCCTGACCCATCCCACACTTACCCAGCACTTCATCAAGTGCCAGATAAGTGTGAACTCCACTGTACTCATATCAATCTTCTCCATGCACCAATAACTGTGCATGCTGGCCATTGACACCGCAACCAGGCAGTGTGGTGCATGACTGCAGCTGTGCCACCCCAACCCATTAACTCTTCACACAGACAAAGTGTGAAGGGTGCATGATGCAGTATACTGACTGTGTCCTAGTCATGACTAATATAGGTGTGGACGGAGGCGGCTAAGCGTGGTATGCATGCTCTGTGCCAGAGCATCCCGAGGTTTTCCCTTTGGCTAAGGTGTGAAAATGTCCCATGGCTCTATCCAAACAAGCCCCCACACAGAGCTCAGTGGATCTCTGATTGCACTGTCTACTGCCATGGGGAAGGGGGGGTGTCTCTTGTCAAAGTGTTGGAACTTTACAGTGGCCCTTCTTGCCCTTCTGAATGTCTCTACATTGAAAACAAAAAGATGAATTCCCTGGCCAGTTTTTCTGGCCAGGGACAGGGAACAGCACCAAAAACTGGACCACATAGATGAAGAGTCAGTGGGGAGGTAATTCAGATGACTATTTGTGCTGTTCCTCTGGGTGCCTCCAGACACACTTAAAACTTCAGTCGTTGCATTACTGCTGAACCACATGTCTGGAAATGGGATGAAAAAACATCCTGCCACTGGAATTCTGCTCTGTTGCTATAGAGGATCAATCATCCTGTCTGGACAATGGGAAGTGACCACATAGCGGTTATGGAGTCGCTACATAGCTTCTGGTTGTCCTGTCTGTCTGATGGGAAGCAGCTGTGCAGGGATTGTGAAGTTGGTGACCTTCGAAGTAATTCTTCTGTCTTTCCGAAAGGTCATTCTTTTTGACAGAAAGGTGGAAGACATGTATATCTGACGCAGGTGGACGCACTTCCTCACAGTGGACCCTGGATTGACCAAAATCTAACATTTGGATGTGTAGACATAATCTTTTCCAGTGTATGCACTGAACTTGTAATGGCTTTGTTTCAAGACAAATCAGTTGGCTTTATTTGCAAAAATCACGTTGTTCCATGGCTGGACTGACTATATTAGAAAAGTTATATTTCAAAATACAGCAAATTCCTTTTAAAATCATCTAAATCAAAGCACTAACCAAAATAACTAATGAATTGCTTTTTCTATGTGAAGCGTGTTTTCTCTTTCCCCTGTGCTTACTTTTCCTCCTTCAGTCTTATGATCATAGCAACTGTTTAATATTTGGTAAGCTTCAGTGCCAAGAGATGTTGAACATTAGCTCTTCTCTTTGGAAGACAAATATGTTCCAAATGTTCAGGATGTACTTTATGAACTGGTAAGTTTGTGAAGTTTCCCATCTTTCCTTTCCTATAATCCTCTTGAGGGTTGTTGTCCTAATTCTCTGAGCTCTTACAATTATTCCAAAAATGTCATTTGTAACCTAAGATTAGCCACTAATAGATTTCTCCTAAGCCTTCACCAGGTGGTCAGAAGAGAAAAATAACCTTGCAAGAAACAAGTTTCATCATGTGATAATGCATTCGTTTCCCATCTGCGGTTCAGTACCTGGGCAGAGAATCTCAAGGCAGGACTAGGGAAACATTAACTGTGTTTAGTTTTGGAATTCGGGCAAGACAAAGGTCACTTGTGATTCAAGGCCCAGGTGCACTCAAAT
The DNA here is from genome assembly GCA_023333525.1 of Aspidoscelis tigris stejnegeri. Lineage (NCBI taxonomy): Eukaryota > Metazoa > Chordata > Lepidosauria > Squamata > Teiidae > Aspidoscelis > Aspidoscelis tigris. The sequence continues at coordinate 31,115,409 of JALMGA010000004.1, read as the reverse complement.
GTTGATTTTCCACTAAGAGACTTAAGCAGCTCCACTGCTTCTAGAGCAGAATGGCGTCTGCCCTGGTCCTAGAAAATGTTTTTGCTTTGCTCCTTAACTGTCAGGAAAGTGATAGCAGCAACAGCTGTTAAGGAAAGGACAAAGAAGAAAATTCAAAACCATAGGCTGGGCCAAATCTGTAACTAGAACTGCTGATACACAAAGCACAGATGGCAAAGAGTTGTAGGTGTTTTGTTTTTTCTCCATGTACACAGTCCCAGGAGGAAAACTGCAGAAAGAAATAGGGTAGACAAAAATACTTCTAGAATTCAAAATCTGAAACTGAAATTTCAAGTTATTCATATCTAGGTTGTGTATAAGAAATACGGTAAGTTATAAATGTACAGTAAAATATTAGGCAATCAATATTTCTGTTCACGTAATGATTGTGAAGTACACATCAGGAAAGGTGGACAGCTGTGGTCACACCCTCACTCTAAACCTTCTTCAGGTCTGACAGCTCACACCTTTTCATTTCTATCTATTTTATTTGTGGACTTTGCACTCAGGAAAGTCCAAAAGGAAGGTGTAAACTCCACAAATAAAAATGTATAGAAATGAAGAAGTGTGAGCAGTCAGACCTGAAGATTTAAAGTGAATCAGTGACCAGGTTATGTGAGTCTTCGTGTAGTTTTCTGAAAGCTTTTTAAATAGTACTGAATCATAGAATATTTAGATATCCTAGTTTCTGGGTCTCTGGCCATAGATCTGACTAAAGTACAAGGACCTGTAGCTCAAATGAACTCTGTTGCAGGCAGAACTAAGGAGCAGTCTATAGGGCAGAAGATAACCCAGACGAATAGACAGCTTTGCTCCCATCAGATGTGTACATGTCTGAAACAACTCAGCTTATCAGTGTTGAAAATCCAGAGGATTAGCATTGCCTAAGAGACAAACAAGAGGCACCTTTTTCTAGGGCAAAGCAAGGGTAACTCACTGCAAACGAAACCCAATCAGTGGAGAAATGTCCCTAGTCAAGGTAGCAAGAAGCAAAATAGTTGTTTGGTTCTGTCCAACTCTTTGTAACCCCATGGACCAGTCATGTGAGGTCCTCTGTCCTCTACTGCCTTCCAAAATTTGCTCAAGCTCATGGTTTCCATGACATTATCCATCTCATCTTCTGCTGCCCCTGCTCTTTTGTCTTCAATCTTTTCCAGCATCAGGGCCTTTCCAGTGACCAGGGCCTTTCTCATTATATGGCCAAAGTATATCAGCTCCAGTATTTGTCCTTCCAATTGATTTCCTTTAGTATTGACGGATTTGATCTTCTTGCAACTGAGAGACTCTCAAAAGTCTTCTCCAACACCACAATCCATTCTGGCATTTTTGAGATAGTAATCCAGTACTGCTCTTCTTACCCTTTTATTGACTATGAGGGCTACTCCATTTTTTCTAAGGGACCCTTGCCCACATTGATACAATGGTCATCTGAATTAAATTTACTGATTCCCAAGATGCCAATATTTACCTTGACATCTCAAGTTTGACCACATCTAACTTACCTTGGTTCATAGATCTTACAACAAATTTGTACACAATATTGTTATTTACAGCACTGGACTTTCTTTTTACCACTGGGCACATTCACTGCCAAGCACCCTTTTGTCTTTGGACCAGCCACTTTCCTCTTTCTAAAGCTACTTGTACTTGTCTTCTGCTCTTTCCCAGTAACACTTTGAACATCTTCAGACCTGGGGGAGATCATCTTTCAGTGCTTTTGCATAAGGTTTTCTTGGCAAGGATATTGGAGTACTTTGCCATTTCCTCCTCCAGTGATAGATGGGTGGTCCCCCACAGCACAGCTCATACTTTCACCACAACAAATCTGGGATCCATGAAAGGGGAACAAAATAGTACAGTATCTCTTTTACCCTCTGGCAAGCAGATTCACAGTGCGATATTTCTCTTCAGTGAAACACTGCCAAGTACGTCGAGATTTGGAGATACAAAGAAAACTCTTCTAGTTAGAAAGCTTCTAGCCTCCTCACAGAGTTACTGAATCCCTAGTATCTGACATTACCAATGGGCTTTCCTCCTTTTTTGCCAGAAAAAATTCTAGTTGCCATGTCCAGTACCCTGTCTGAGTCCTCTGATGAAGAGTTTCAGATAGCTGCACCTCCAGACATTGAAGTCCCACCTGTGGAAACAGAACAGGAACCCCAGTTGGAGCCTGCCCCATCTAGCACAGGCAAGGCAGACACTGGGCCTGCTCCAGAACAAATGAACCTGGCTGACAGTAGGCCAGGGGTGAGTCAGCTCTATAGGGAAAAGACACAGCAGTGCTGATTATCATGCTTTCAGGAGAAGCACCTGCAGCACAGGGAACACCTTAGCAGTAAACCATATAATCAGCCCTGAGCCATTTCCTGTTGTTCTAAACAACAGGCCTCTTCTGACCATTGAATTGACAGACTCTTGTGCAATCTGATCTCTTCTGGTAAACTGACTTTGCTTTGCTCCTTCTGCTGGCAAGTATGTATGTGTGCTTCCGAAGTGCTCTCTGCTCTGGACCAGACACTAGTCTTCCAACAGAATGTGTGATTCTTGGATTCCTCTTAAGTTCTTTTCTGTACTGGGCTTTATTCTGGATTAGATCCTGGAATAGGGACCTGTCATCCATATGCTCCTGCTGAGTATAGCAGGCCCTGGAGAGGATCTGTCATAGTCTGCACCAGCATGCAGGTAGTAGGTCCCTATTTTGGGATGTAATCTGGAATTAGACTCAGTGCAGAAATTGTGGTGTGTCTTACTGTTCCATTCTTTGACCCAAAGAAGCTTGAAGATGGCGGTACAGAGTTCCAAAGAGGTGGAACTGTACTTGAAAACCTTCTCCCACAAGATATTATACAAGTGATCTCAAATATAACTGATAAAATATTTTTAAATGTATTAATATTGCCAACTCTTTTCTCACTGTGCTTGGGAAGAGGATTGTGACTATGATAGTGATATGAATGAAATTAACTTTCATTCACTTCCTTTGCTATATATTTGAGAGTAATGTAAAATTAGAGGCCATGAGGATGTCACTGGAATTATATTGGGGAAAAGGCATCAATAAAATAAAAAGATCCTTAGGCTCAGCAGCAGTCTGCCCCTCTAAGTGTCTAGTTCTTCCCCCTTGCCCACATTGCAATTGAAATAGGGCAGCTGCAGCTCTTTACAATATCTCTTGCAGGAAATGTCTTTGGAAAGAGACTTCTTATGGAATGGGAAGAAACTGGGGACCTTCTTGGCACTAAACTTCAGGGCTCTCCCAATCATCCAGTTGGATGTCTTAATATCCAGTTGTGGATATTGGATGAAGATGACTGTGCAAAAAGCTTACTGGATATTCTGGTGAGTGGAACAGTATTTCTATTAACCACAGCAACTTCCCTCCCTAACCCTCTAATCTGTGCTGATACTGCAAAGAAAACACAGGTGGGCATAACTGGGTCAGACCTATTCCACCATATCTGCACCATATCTGCACAGGCAGATAAATTCTTAGTCAGTTTCTGTTTTCCTTTAGAACTTGATCTAGAGGAGTGCCACTGTCCCCACTTGCTAGGTGCTTCATGCAATTTCTAGTTATCAGGAATTGCTATGCAATTAAGGCATTGTGGGCACCATAAAATTTTGAACTACCCTCACTGAGACAATAAATGTAAATGTTTAGATCATTCATGACTCATTTCTTATGGTTCTCCAATGTATGGTTCAACCACACCTGAGTTCAATTCTGTTAAACAGGCAAATACTTAGAAAGATGAAAGAAAAATTCACAGCCATCTCAAACTTTTTTTTTTTTATCAAATAACAGATGCAAACCTGGGCCATGGTCACGCCTTCACTCTAAAACTTCTTCAGTCCATCTTCAGGTCCTGCTAACCACTTTATTTGTGGACTTTCTGGTTGACATGGCTGCTGCTCCTGCCAAGCCTCTGGTCTCACTTTGGAGTTTTGAGGTGACGTAGAGCTAGGGATGTGCACGAATGCATATTTTGCCTTTGAATTCGATTCTAATTGAATATTCAATTCCAAGCGAAATCCGGATTTTTGAAAATCTTATTCGAATCCGGAATATCTGGATCCGTATTTTCAAATATCTGATTCGAACCCGAATATAGGAATGTTGGGAACGTTCGTATACAATTTTCAAATATGTTTGCATCCCATTTTTATCACGTTTGTGTTTCAATTGCATCCCATTCGCACCCCATATTATAAGCACAAATAGACTTGATATTCAGATGCGATATACGATGACGAATTCAGTCGAATTATTCGAAAGCCCATATCAGATTTTCAAAAATCCAGATTCGATCCAGATTCAAAAATTCAGATTTTCAAAATCTGATTAGAATTTGAATGTTGATATTTGTCAAATTTGAATCAGATCTTCAAATTTTCGAATAATGGGCTATGTCCATGGGCTATATTCTGGAGAAAATACTTTTCAGAATAATCACTTGTTGAATAGACAGTACAGGCGCTGCTGCTGTCTGTCCACAATATAGTGACATGCACATCCAGGTATTTTGATGGTACAAAGTACCAAGATGTGCACAACTGCCACTACCATGCATGCGTAGCCATCTTTTTTGCCCCCCTGTACATGTGTGCTGGCCACAGTGAAGATGGCAGCTCCACCCAGGAGCTAAATTATACCACTATTTTTGGAAAACCTGCAATCAGAGTCAGTTTTGCCAAAATAAAGCAGGGTTTCACTGATACCAGCTATAATTATTAATAAAAAGAATTGACTAAATATGATTGGCAAAAGTTCTGGTGAAAAGCAGTGTCTTGGGCTTTGGGTGCAGTTCCATCAGAGCTTTGGGACTCAATTGGAATAAGAAAGAGGCGGGGACCATTAACTTGGAATAAAAGCCTTGGACATCTGAAATGCTTCCAAAAGCACAGGAAGGAGATGTGGCATTTTGCAAAACAAAAACAGATCTCCCCATTGAATTACAAATTGCTGTTGGTTCCTGCATCTGATGGGCCACTCAAGATTCTGCCTGGAGGCTAGAACAAGGGTTACAAAACAACCATCAGTCACTGGGGTTCTGGAAAAAAAAGAGTAGATATCTTTTTAAAAGAATATATATATATAAATGTGGAGTGCCCTGGGAAGGGGATCTTACTAAATGTTTCATAGATGAGAGAATTTGCTGAATTCATATGAGCTATTCCATTACATTTTTAACCTGAAGGAAATAACAAGGAAAACTTCATCAGTACTGGGAATGTCAGGATTTCTGTTGGGCTGGTTTATACCTTTTGTCTACCCCTTGGATAAGAGTGCCTGGAGGGAGTCAGAGAAAGGTCAGGGGATGTGCCAATCAGAAATGTTAATTTAAAGTAACTTCCATAATACAGGAATGGTAAGGGAGGAGAACATCTTATTTTTTTTAAGGAAGTGGATCTTATAACACCTGAGCCATTCCATTATACTCTGTCTTAAAAGGAATAATAAGACCAGGATTTCTCTGAAAGACATATGCTTACAGGACCGATGAACTTTTTTTGGGACAGACTGAAGGTAGATTACCTTTGCAGGAAGAGCTTTGGAGATGCTGTTAGGGTAATTTTTGCATCTTTTTGGGAGAAATTACAGGATACTGCAGTTTCTTTTATTAACAAAGGAAGGACCATAATCGACAGATTTTTGTTTTGTTTTGTTTTGTTGTGGTTCCAATTTCTGACTATAAGAAAGGCAGAGAAGAGATGGAGTTCAGGAGTCTAGGGCAAGGAATCTCCCTCTCCTCATCTAGCCAAAAGAGTTTTCCTGCCATGGAAAGCTAGGAAAAGACCACAGACACTTTGCTGTTATTTTCATTTTTTTTTTCCTTCTCCTGCTACACAGAGCTGCATTTTAAATTTTGAAAGTTGTTCTGAATTTGGTTTGGTCAGAACAATTGCAGAAGCCCATTTCAACTGTTTTTATTTTTATTTTTATTTTTTGAGATATTTTACTCATTTTCTTTAAAAGGGATCATTTTTCTTTATTTTTTTTTTATTTTTGTTTTCCATTTTTGTTCCTGAAGAGGCACAGATCGGCTGAAATCTCCCATCTAAGGCACAGTGGTGAGAGCAAATTCCATTCCTCCTTACTTCCCCCTATTTTCTATAGTTTTTTTTATTTTGGTTAAGGAATACCTTTAGTATTAAGGGTGATTTTTCTACCTCCTTGCTGGCTTGGGCACATTTCTTCCCCAAAACTGAAATTACGAGTTTAATGCATAGAATTATTCTGATATAGGCTGTTTAGTTATTTAGCCATGTTTAAAGTCCTTGCATGTTTGTCCTTGTTTTGCTTAAATGTCTAATGATTCCATTTCAACTTCTCCTCTGTATTTCTAATAAATTCCTTGCTCTGGTTTAACAAGAAATACTGGCTTTTGAGTCTAAAATGGGTTTTGTCTCTGTTTTCTGGTTATTCCTCGTTATTAAAACCTGTAGATCTAGCTACTAATTCCCCTACTACTAGAGCAGATCTGGTAACATCACAAGGGTACAGTAGGGCTATGGTGAGGTTGCTACAGATACGTGTGGCGATCCCATCATAGCCCTGACATAATAGCACTATAAATCCCATGTCTGGATGGAGCCTCAGAAAGCTTTTGAAAGGATGAATACTTGCTTAGATTTGTCTATGGCATTTAAACAACAACAACAACAAAACAAAAAACCCACTAGGCCAGGAGACTTGTAGATGATGCCTCATCCTGCACTAATTACAAGGCTTTTTTTTTTTTTTGGCTTCTACATGAATTAGGTGTAAGATGGAAACATCACTATTTATCAAAATTGCCAAGCTGCTTTAAACTGTTTTTCTTTTCCATGTGTAGATGTCCATTTTTTAAACAACAGAAGACTAGAATTCATGGGGTGCCAGAGGAGAAAAATTGATCCTATAAAGGAACACTTGCACAGTGTTTACATTTCCTTCTAATCTCATTCCCAAAGGCAAGGCAGTGAAAACAGCAGTGATTATCAACTGATGAAAGGCCCAAAGATGGCTGAGAATTCATGATGTGAATGTCATTGACATTGTGCAGCCAAGGGCAACTAGGACAAAAAGAATACAAACAAAATAAAATGCCTATCTGAAGTTGTGTGGGTATATCCTGTAGGAAACTCATTTTTACAGATGCTTCTACTTCAATTAATTCCCTTTATTTTTCTTTATTAGATTATTAGGTTTAGACAAACAATGCTAAACTAGGGATGTGCACGAATATTCGTAACATTCAAAATTTGAACAAATTTGGGCAAATTCAGACATTCAAATTCGAATCAAATGTTTTGATACATACGTATGAAGCTTCATTATGGCTTCATATGTGATTTGTATGGAATTTGTAGCTAATATTTGTATCAAATTTGTATGAAACATTCATATACAATTTGAATCCTACCACATTCGAAGGGATTTATTCAAACAAATACAAATTTTCTGGCATACAATTCAATACAAATCAAATATATAAAAAAATTGTGCACATCCCTGTGCTAAACAAACTGGACCCATGCTGTCAGTTGCCTTAAGCATCCAAAATTCTACAATAAGTTGATAGGCACAGTAGTTTCTGCCATCTGTATTTTCTCACTGCAGTTCAAAGCTGTTTGCTTAGTGCCCCAAGTCCTTTCTTTAATAATTAAATATTAGTTCTCAGAATTTTTTTTAAAGTTCCCTAGAGATTACTTGGCTTCTTGAAGGGGTGCTAGGTAAAAAATGGTAAGTCTAATTTCAGTCATTTCTTGGGCCCCATCCTGATGGTGTGAATATAGAAGCATCACCATGCCACTATGATAGGGTTGCTTCACGTATCTAAGGCAATGCCACTATAACCCTATTATCCCTCGCTTAAAATGTGCTAAATACTATTGCTGGAAAACTCAGCTTTTTACTTACCTTATGGATGGAGCTCTGTCCACTACGCATGTGTGGAGGCTCAGAACGCAGCAGACTGCTCAAGCAAGCAACAGGAACCCATTGGTCCAAGTCCACGGTCTGATCAGATAAGTAGAGCACGTGGGGCTGGGGGGTGGCATGCACCCCTGGGTGGGGATGGGCACCCAGGAAGCTCCCACTGGCTGCTGCCAGCCTGATTGGGGTGGCGGCAGCCAACGGCACCCCAAGACAGCCCTGGAATTGGGCTGCCAGTCAGCAGGCCAAGAGTGGCCTGTGGAATCCCACAAGTTAATTCCCCGGATATCAAGCAGGAATCTCCCACCACCACTGTTTGGTATTGGTCTTAGATATAGGGATGGAAACATTGCAACAAAGTGCCTCTAACTTCCAAACTCCCTAGCCTTTCCAAAAGGTCAATAGTACCAAAAGCTACCAAGAGATCCACAAGAACCAATAGGGTAGCAATCCCCCATCTTTCTCCTGGAGATGGTTTCAGTGCCATAACCAGACTTGAATCTTCTAGACTGAAAATGATCAAGTTTATCTGCTTTCTTCTAGTATAGCCACAACCTCTCCAATACCTTTCCCAAAAAGGATGTGTTAGATACTAGCCAATAACTGCTTAAATCTTCTGATTCTATGGAAGGTCTCTCATGGAGGAGGCACACCACTGCCTTTTTAAAAGCTAGTAGGACTCCTCTCATCTGTCAGTCCCCTCCATAGTAAGATTGGTTTAAATTCTAGTCATTCTAAACTAGTATATATAAATAAAATATGTTCTTTTAACTTTATTTTTGGAGAAGAGTGAGTAGCCACATTTAGAAATTTATAACTGTGTGTGTGTTTTAAATCAAATATATCTGTTTCCCAGTATGTTACAACAAGGTTAGAAAATCTGCAACCTCCCAGATAGTGATGCCAATAAGCTTAAATTCCACTAAATCCAAATCAGTAGGACACCTGATAGTCCAGCAGCTTCAGAAGGTCAGTTTCCCCATTTCTGTGACTGGAATGCATAGGATTACAGATCTGAAGAAGCATGGCTTCCCCCCCCCCTAACATACACAATTCTGTCTTTTTATATATTTCATTTTCCCTTAAGTACAGTAAGGACTTCACTATCTCTTAGCCCATTAATCTTAGTAGACCTTTAATATTTTGTGATTACGATCTCGGTGGTAGATTGCAGTCCACTGGGGAAGTCCATATAACTTTATTTAATAGAGCTTGTTGTTGGTGGATAAGATGTCAAAGATAAGTACTATTCTTACATAAAACAAAATTGCATTTTACAGTTTGGTTTATTCTCCAAAGGGGGAGTCTTTCTCAAAACATTTTTGTTTCTATGACTATTTGAGAGAAAGCTAATGCGACATATTCAGAAAGGTACATGAGATAAAGAAGATGAGTGAAGTAATTTCTTGAACAAAATGTTGCCAGAGGAAATTATTGCATTGATGTCTTTCTGAAAATTATTGGGCAAAAGAAGATAAACTCTTCAAGGAATATTCATCTGTATCCATTACCTGGGAATTTTCACATCAGGTCTGAAGTCACTAGATACAGCTTCCATGTTTAAGGATTGGAAGATGGCCAATATAAATCCTTTAAAAAAATGGTTCAAGGGTAGACCAAGTTATAGATCTGTCAGCTTAACATCTGTTCCAGGAAAGAGTGGAAGCCATCACTACAGATTAGACCACCAAGCATTTAGAAGCACAGACCTTGGTCAAAGAAATCCTAACTTTTTTTGAGAGTGTCAATAAGTGGATACGGGTGACCCAGCAGACATTGTCTACCTAGATTCCAAACCCACTATATATAAAACCCACTAGTATCCCAGGGCTATTCTGGGGTTGCTGAATGTGTTTGTGTCAAACCCAACATAGCCCTGAGATATTGTGGTGATAACCCATAGTATTTCTATAGTAAGGAAGAGAATTCTCCCTCAACTTTTTCCAGCTACTTCAATATTCACTTATGTGTCTGGACCGTGCTCCAGGAGGCACTATGCATGTGTAGGCCCCCAAACTGAGGGCCATGCATTCACTTCTGGGTATTTTGCCCTTCTAAAGATCTGAGTGTATGCAATATGGTGGTGACAGGAGAATGGCATCCAAACAAGTAAGTACCATCTGGGCAACAAGCAATTGCTCCAGAATAGGGTATCACTTAATAGCAGGATTTCCAGCTGCTGCCTAGAGGAAGCTTAGTTCAATCACTGCTTTTATTGCCTAATTTTGGTCAAAGATACTGACCAATAAGAAATAGGATAATCTGTCACCTGTGACTTTCTCATTCTATTGCAAATTCCATTAAGATCAAATTTGAATTATTAATTATTTTACTCTTTGGTTAGGTCCTCCTTCTCCATCCTTACTGTATTTCTTGCTTTCGCATATCATTAGTGACACAGTTTCATTGGCATCTTATTTTGCACTAGTAAAATGACCACTGAGAGCATTAAAAGTAGGGACATCTAGCTAGCCCTCTTGCTTTGTCCCTACCCTATGACTCTATAGCCTAAGCCTTCCTAGATAACTTCCTGTTGAGACTATCTAATAGGATTTCTTAAAAAAATAATCCCTGTGTACTGTGCCTTATTGCTATACCAAATTCTGCATTCCACTAATTGGCATTAGAATTCCTCTCTCTGCATGGTCTGCTTAATCCTTCATGCCTTACTGCAATTAACAGCCCAGCAGACAAACTTTCCCGCCATTTTCATCCAAGGTCACTTGTTTCTGTGTCTGCTTTCAATGGCATTTTCTTCCATTCCATCAATTCTGTGTTTGCATCATAGAGAATGCTTTGTGGTGGGATACCACTGAGTTGTAGCCTGAATAGGCACATCTGTGGAGTTTTCTTGGCAGAGATATAGAAGTGGTCTGCAATTGCCTAGTTCTAGGGAGAGGCTGGGGATCAAACCAGCAACCCTCTGCTTTCCAGAATGTTTGCTCTACCACAAAGCTACACCCAGTTTTCAAAGTGTTATGAGTACTGAGTTTTAAGATTTGAGATAGATAAGATCAGAGATGATGATTGTTTTTAATGTTTCTATCTGTCAGAAAGCTTTATGAGAATGAGTCAATTCCATTTATTTTTCCATAGATAGAAGTCAGGTGTTATCTATTGTAGTGCCACCACCATGCGCAAATTCAAAAAAATCCTAAGTATCTTTTTCTTATTTGAATATAATGGCTCATCTATATGCTTGTCCTCATTCTAAATCCATAAGACCTTTGTGCTGGATAAAAGCTTTCTGGTTCACGGAAAGACTGGAATGGGTGTCTAGAAAAGAAAGTAAGATGAGCCCCTTGTCTCATGCCAATTGAAAGAAGTGTGCATAAATACTAAATAAGTATCAAGTTCATCAGTCAGCTGAATACTCCAGAAGTTTCCTTTGCTTTTCTGGCTCTCAGCAGGCTCAGTAATAATTATTCCCTGGCTCCATTTAATCTAAGGACATGTTCAGGAACCCCAAGAGACATAATGATGATGGTGATATATAGATCTGGCATTCTGAGGCTAGTCAAGGTGGCAGTTAGCACCTTACCTTTGTGCCAAGCCATAATTGGACCCAGTGCATATCAAAGAATTGTTTGATGCAGTCAAAGCCAGATGCCCAGCACCCTCACTTCACTGTGCAAGCCAAGTCTGATGGGAAGACCATGAGCAAAATACCACTGCAATCATACTCTCCCACTATTACTGCCTCACCAAATGGTATCTGAAGCTGTGGTTTGAAAGATATTGTATCAAACAGTGTCGAGTAATCTGAGATCTCATGTAAGTTGGCAAGCCTATATAGCAATCTGACCCATCCTTCCAAGGAATCAATCCTGAGCATGTTAAGGGCTCTTGTCAGATTGTACAGTCATTGACTTTTACACTATGAAAGTACTGGTGATGCCATTGGGACTCATCCTCTGAGGAAGGCATAAGAGCTGTAGGCAGAAGCTGTGGCTCAACTAACCCTTTGAAGGCATAAGGTGACATCTTGGTCAGTGGAGGGTTGCCATGGCCTGGCAGAAGTGACTTCCCATCTCCTTTGCTGCCAGTGGCCAAAATCTGCAGCCTGCAGCACAAGTAGAAGTCCTTCCTTCCTTCCTTCCTTCCTTCCTTCCTTCCTTCCTTCCTTCCTTCCTTCCTTCCTTCCTTCCTTTCCAAGGTAGTTTTAAAACAGTTAAAGAGGTTTTGCCAATATAACATTTTCTTGCCATGGGGAAATTATAAAAGGTAGCTAATAGACCTATTGGTCTATATAAGAAACTTTGCAGGATTAGCCCCAAGTATCATGAATTTTAACACATTATACTGCTCAGTATTGCTTTACTCCTTCTGCTTCGCATCTGCATTTTATGAAAATGTTAACAGTACACAGGTCCTATAAAAAAAGACAGGTAAATGCATAGCCAGGAAGAAAAAGAAAAGGAACATGAAAGCTAAGGTTAAATAATCCCTGATGTTGTCCTGCTGGGGCTGAAGGGTTGTATTTTAATTATGTTTTGCATTGTTCTGATTATTTTATTCTTGTTTCAATAATGGGTATTTTTCTTGAGTGTTGTGACTCACCCTGTGATCCACAGGTGATGGGAGGGATATAAATGTTTAGAAATTAAATAAAATAATAAATAAATAACAAAGAGTGCTAATAGCTACAAGATCTCCGTTCTCTACGATACCTCCCATTTCTAGAGTTTATTCTGCTCTTTGTAAGTGCTCAAATGGATTGTAATAGTTGGTTATTAGGATTTCATGATCAGAACCTGATTTTTATTGGTTAATTGTCCCAGGATTATTTTTGGGAAGAGATGCTATAAATTTTACCTTTTTTTAAAAAAAAAGGGGGAGATAGGGTGTTTTTCCACTAGCACTAAGTACCCATTGAAGCACCCATTAAGGACCCATTTGGCTGAGAGCCAGATGACCCCATTTCCACTACAGACCCCATTAGAGACACATCTGTTTCCACCACAGCTAGGGAAATCCTGATCATATGGGTCTTTTAGGACCTATAATACGGATTTCGTGTAGACCCCATGGGGTCTACAATGGGGTCTTCAGCCTTCAAATTCAGATTGTAGGGAGCCTGTTTCCACTACAATTTGGCAATGGGGTCTAGAGGAGGCTCAGGCAGAGATGCAGCCATGGGGGGGGGGGCAAACTCAAGACTTCGGAATCCCTCCGAAGCCGGCTTCAAAGTCCCTCCGAAGTTGCCTTCGGAGATTAGTGCAGGCTACGCAGAAAAACCCCTTGCGAGAGCAATGCCTCTGTCAAGTGGTCCGGAGGATCTTTGTGTTAACAGCAGATCACGATCTGCTGCTAACTTTGAAGATCCTCCGGAGCCTTTGACAGCTGCATTGCTCTCGCAAGGGGTTTTTCTGTGGAGCCTGCGCTAATCTCCAGAGGCAACTTCAGAGGTACTTCAGAGCCGGCTCTTGCAAGTGGTTCTCTTCAGAGATTTTCCTAATCTCCATAGGCAACTCTGGAGAATGCACCCACTGTCCCCTCAAACCCCTGGGGTGACAGGCAGACCCATTGTGGGTAGATCCGGTTTTGCCACATGGATGCTCTGGTGTTTCCACAGCAGGCAGGCTAGCACCCATTGCTATTGGGTGCTAGACCGCCTATGGAAACACATTGGGTACTTCCCTTAATCCGGATCTACTAGTTCTGGAATAAGGGAAGTACCAATTCCTCAGATCCGGATCTTCTTAGAAGATCCGGATCAAAGGAGCTCAGTGGAAAAACACCCCTAATTGATGTTTAATGTTTAGACCTTGTGTGGAACTTAATTCTGGGTTCCACATAGAAGAAACTTCTAGCAAGATTGCTCTTTGGCAGGTTTGTTTTGTACTGAACCCACTTAAAGACTGAAGCAAGAATATGCAAATCAGAACAGTCTACTCTCACTGGAGCAGAGCTAAATATTCCATTTTAAATTGATTTGAAATTACAATTAGAGTCTCTTGACACAGCTTATGTATGCTGGCCTCATACCAAGTCTACACTTGGCTTTAATAAGCTATATTGATTTCACTGATTAATAGAAGTTGTGGCTTTAGACCTCCTGAGCCCAAATCTTTCTGGGATGTTCAGTCTCCATAAAGGGAAACCTGGTTCACAGGCAAGCAAAATAGGTGTTGAACTCTCGGACTTTATAATTTTATTTTATTTTTACTCAGTGGACCCAAGTTTTGGTAGCTGCTCATTAGGGTGGACATGTGTCCTGCTTTATAGAGGGCCTGTGTTCTTGGTCTGAGGTCTGGGAAGTGATCTGGACACCTCTGAGGCAGTTTAGAGTTGGTTCAAAGATTGGACTGTTCACAAACCAGTCTGTTTTCTCATGAACCTTTCATGAAAGGTGAATTAGAGTTAGGATGAGAACATACATGCCACGTGTTACCATTTCTAAAGCACTTTGAGCTGCCTTTTTTCTTTCTCTTTTTTTGCTACATGTCAACACAGCCCAAGAAATCTTGCCATTGAATCTCCATGTGGATATAGCCTAAATCACCCTGTAATATTTGGTGGTGACTTAGGAGGTGGTTAGAAAAATAGTAGTAGAATATTGTAGGAAAATAATGCTTAGAGTAGCAAGGTAAATTTATGTAGCATGCAATATATGGGGAAACCCCCTTTTGGCTAATTCTCGTTGTAAGGATATACATGCTACAAGGACCTGGTGCACAAATATGGAATAGCCAACATCTAGCTCGACAGCAACACAAATGTGATGGATCTTAGTCCATTGTTCCTGACAGAATCATAGAGTTGGAAGGAACCTCTAGGGTCATCGAGTCCAACCCCCTGCTCAATGCAGGATTCCCTAAACCATTCCAGACAGATGTAGGTCCAGCCTCTGCTTGAAGACCTTGGGAGCTCACCACGTCCTGTAGCAACCTATTCCATCTACCAATCACCCTTTCCATGAGGAAGTTTTTTCTAACATTTGTTTTTGCCATTAGCTATGCTTGTTAGGGCTAATGGGAGTTAGAATTCCGCAACAGCTACAAGCTTGTAAGCCACATGCTAAATATGAATCAACAGTGTCATATGTCTGCTAAAAATATCAATGTGAGTCTGAACCACAACTGCTGATGTATAACAACCAGCTGTGCAGATGCAATGGGACTGAGGATTGTTGCCAGACTTCACCTGGAGTACTGTGACCAGTTCTGGGCTGTGAAGTCTGAATAGGGCAGGTTGGATCAGAGGAAGACAACAAAGATGGAGAGAGGCTTAGCAATTAAGCCTTAAGAGAAAAAACTGAAGGAGCAGGGATGTGCACAAATGGTGTGGGTTTGGGGTTTTTGTTTTTGTTTTGCATTCAAATTCAAATTGAATCGAATATCACAATATTCAATTTTATTTGAATGTTTAGAATCCAAATGCAACAAAATCCAATTTGAATTGAATACATTCAAATCTATTTGTTCAAATGTTAGATTCAAATCTGAAGATACGAATGTTGACAACATTCATATGTGTTATATGTATCTGTATGCATTTCGTATGCATCTCGTTTTATCCAGTATGCATCCCGTTTTCGTCCCGTACAATGAGAGCAAATGCATACAGATACGTATGTAATACATAACGTATCTGTATGTTCAAATGTTTCAAATCATTCAAATGAATGTTTTCCAACATTCAAAATTCATTCAAATGTTTAAATTTGAATGTCCACATCTGATCAAATTCGATTGAATTTCAAATGTTTAGAACCTTTGTGCACATCCATATGAAGGAGTGGGGCATGTTTAGCTTGGGAAAGAGATACCTGTAAGATTGTTACAAGATGTCATACAACTGCAATCTTGCAGTGTACGGAGGGTTGTTGCTCAGATGATGGAGAAATGAAAATGAATATATTATGGGTATAATTATGTCCTCCTCTTTGCAGCAACATTATCACTGAAGAACTGTTTGGTAAGTGATTTTTTGAAATTTAAATTAAACTCATGATTTCCAGAGGTGTCACGGTCTGACAGATTACAAAAGAGAGTCCATTTAGCTAAAACAATTATATCTGAGCATGCTATCTAATTATATAAAATGTATCTAAAAAGAATTCTCAAGGATGCTGCAAAACTGTTACCAGCAATTTATAGGCTGACTAGAGATTTGTGTATAATTCCTATGTTCACTCTAAACACCTTCTCAGAAAGATGCTTTTTGTTGTGGTAATTCTCTCTGCACCTGTCAAAGTTAAGGAACTATTTTCATTTCTTGAATTTCTTTCATGTGAAAAGCAGGTCAGCAGGTTCTCTTGAAGAAAAAAACCTTCTGTGCTTTCCTCTAGTACAGCAGTTCTTAACCTGGAGTCCAGGGACCCCCAGGGGTTTGTGAAGGCCCCATAGGGGATCCATGGTTGGCCAGTGGCAATGTTGGATGAGTGGTGGACAGAGGATTCAAAATGGGGGAGTGGGGAATGTGGGGGGGGGGCAGGGGTCTGCAGTAACAAAAGTTATGTAAAGGAAGTCCATAGTGAATAAAAGGTTAAGAACTCCTGCTCTAGTACATTGTATCACCTTAAAAGCAGGTTCCTAGACGTAAGGGGATTTAGGCTCCAGCCCAGTAATGACTTTCAGATTGGGGCTTGGACAGTGGATCAAAATTTGCTGCTTAAAGCCCCCACTATTTTGAAATATCAAAGCTTGACTCTACAGCATTGGACTCTTGGAAGTGATCACCTCACAGCAACACTGTCTTTGGACATGGTCATACCTTCACTTTAAATCTTCAGTCCATCTTAATGGTCTGACTGCTCACACCTTTGCATTTCTACTCACTCTAATTGTGGACTACCCTTTCAGGAAAGTCCAAATGGAGGGTGGAAAGTCCACAAATAAATTGAATAGAAATGAAAAGATGTGAGCGGTAAGACCTTTAAGATGGGCTTAAGAAGGTTTAAAGTGAAGGTGTGACCACGACCTTTGTCAATCGGACACCTTCCAGACACTTGAAGCTAGAACACCACGACGTCGTTATCTCGAATTAAAAACGTTTTGGAGTTCGCGCAGTTTAGACGGCACTTTGGCTTAATACGGTATTTCCGTGTTAAACGACGTTATCCCGATTTGAAATAAATCCTGATCTCAACAGGTCTCACTCCGGAACATGCCCTTGATAAGTGTTTAATTTTTTACAGTGTGGACAGTATCGTTTCCGTGATGAGATTCCGTGTTAAGGCTGTCCCGCCCCCAATCGCACTGTAACCAATGAGCTCTCCGTATTGTAGGCACGTCATGTTTAGGATTCCCTTCCCCAATAGCTTGCTTTCAAATGATTTCATTGAAAGAATCCACCCACTACCTCCAAAGATACACTGTAGCAATGTAGATTAATAACAATGTTTCACTTTTGCGCAGTTCTGAACTTTCAAAAGGAAAAGAAAGGGGAGTCCCCGGGGAACTTTCCCAGCCCACTCTCCCCGCTCTCCGAGTTCCCTCCCGGCCACGGGGGGAACAGCGAGCGAGGAGCCCCCTTCGCCCTCCCGGCAGTGGGCACGCTGAGCCCGCCCGCCCTCTTGTCCACCCCTTGGCTCTCTTCCTCTTGCAGCCAGCGGCGGCCGCGGCTCTGCGGGGCAAAGTGGCGGCAAAGCAGGGAAAAGCGGCGGCGGAGCCCCAGGGCGAAGCCGCCCGCGCCGCAGCGCCAGGATGGATGGATGGATGGATGGATGGATGGATGGATGGCGCGGTGGGCGCCGGAGCCGCCGGCGGGGGAGGCAGGGGTGGCCCGGGCTGCGAGCGCGCTCTGGCAGGCCGGGCGAAAGGCGCCGAAAATGCGGCAGCGGGCACCGGGCAACGAGGAGCCCCAGGGCGAAGCCGCCTGTGCCACAGCGCCAGGATGGATGGATGGATGGATGGATGGATGGATGGATGGATGGATGGCTGCTGCTGCTGCTGCTGCTGGGAAGGGGGAGGGTGGATTGGGCAGGGAATCCCCGGCGGAGCATGACGCAAAGGGAAGGGAGGGTGGGATCCTGGCAGGGAAAACCAATCACAGAGCGAGGGTGGGCAATGGGTAGGAGGACAATGCTGCCATGTGAACTCCGAGTATTGATTCCGCGTTAAGGCTGCAGTCAGAATGCTCTGGGAACCGGATCAATTTGCAAGTCGTGTAGACAGCTTCGTTCCGTTTCATTTATTTCGAATTATTTAAACCGAAATAACGCATGCCATGAAGACGCAGCCCAAGAGTGCAGTACAAAACAATTGGGTGAAACTAGGTTGGGAAAAGCTGCTCAAATGATATAAGAAGACAAACACACCTGCAAAACTCAGGAAGCATTCATTTATAGCATCAAGAAAAAGTGACCATATCTTAAGATACCATAGAAATAAAAACTATCTGGTATTCACTTCCAGCAAAAAGAATAAATCTCTTAGGCACTAAAGAGAATCCTTGATTTTAATTCCTTTACTTGAGTTGTGATTTTTACATTTCTTTCAGAATATTTTCCCCAGCATTTGGGACAATACAGAAATGTTTTGTCTGCTTTGGAAGACCTCAAAATCCATATTGAAGGCAATGGACACCACAAAGAAAGTAGGAGCAAGTTTTATTTCTATCTCGAGTTTAAAATCTAGTGGGCACTACTGCTTAACATATATGCTAAGTTATGACCATGATCAGACTTAATCTCCATGGGAAGTGGTCTCTGAACCCCCTCTTGCAGTTCTGATTCAAGCCCTTTCACACTTCTGGAGCTCAGTACTGATGAGCTCCAAAGATAAAGAGAATTCAAGGATTTGAGAATAGCAAAGGGCTAGTTGTGGTGTGAGAATTGCCCAAGATATGTATTCTGAGAGTTCTGATGAGGAAGCTCTTTTAGAACCCAAGATTAGGTTTAACTCAACTGATTGCTGATCTTCAAAGAAAGGAGAACAACCAGGCCAATTGAAACACAATGATCTTTTATAGAAAGTTAGAAGAAATAACTTTATGTAGAGTAACACTACATAACAGTGGGAATTAGCAACAAAAGGAAAGCAAGTCAAGCAGAAAGTAGGATGTTCAAGCAATCAAGCAGAGATTGATTTAAATTACAACGCTGATAGCAAGAAGGAAATAATTTCACTTGATTGGAGGAGGGACGATAATTTAGAACGAATAATTTAGAACCAATCAAGTGCTGCTGTCAAGAGATCATGGGACAATTTCTCTCAGTAGTTTAAGGCTAACTTCTCTAGCGCCCATGATTCATCAGATCAATCCCACTACCATTGGGTTTAGGCTGTGCCATCACTGACTTTTGTTTTTTAGTAAAGCAAAAGAAAAAGAGAGAGAGAAGTGGGAATGTTGGGGAATGCAAAGGGAATACTACCATTCTGATGTCTTTCCAGCATCACGTTCCCATGCAAACCGGGCTACATGCAGATCAAATGGCCCAAATTCTGAAGAAATCTGTTCTGGCTATGGTTTGGGAGGTAAGGCCACATTATTTTGGAGGCTGAGTTTGCACATGGGGACGCTCCTGGATTATTAGGGCAGGAGATTGACGCTCGCATCATTAGCAGGCAGGTTTCATATCCTGTGCTCGCCATTCCTGTCCTGTTTGGGCATTTTTGGCAATAAATGATGACTGAACAGAAACAACTGGTTTTAGTATAGTCTGATACAGTTTTAATATGTTCGTTTTTAAATGTTGTGAGCTGCCCAGAGGCCCTTGGGTATGGGGCAGGATATAAATGTAAATATAAATAAAAAAAATAAGTCTCTTTCTGCAACCATTATTCCACTCCCCTTTCCCAATTGCCAAGTCAGCAACACAAACAGAAACTTCAGTGCCCCAGTTTTACAGCAACAGATGCGATCACCATCCCACGAGTCTCTTTCCATGACTATTATTTCACTCCCCCTCCCTGATTGCTGAGCCAGGCATGATAGTTTAATTTAAATGGCTTAATTTAGTGCACAAGCAGTAAACTGCTGTATGGGGTGAAGCGGAGGTGTGCACCTCCGGTAAACTGCCGCTAAACCCCGTAGCGGCTTTGCAGAATGATCTGGCTTTTTCATTTAAAAAATAATTATATTTTTATTGCCTTTTAGCCCTATGTGCCATGATCAGGGAAGGAGGTGTTAGGTGGCATTTCCCTGCCATCACTAGAGCGGGCAGCGCAGGTTGGCGACATCAGCCTGGCTTCCAATCGGGAGAGCAGGGGGCGGAGAGAAAAAGATGCTTTTCCTCCATGCATGGGTTTAGCAGTTTGCATGGGGACACCTGTAGTCGAATTGAGCCCATGTTATCAGCAAATGCATGGTGACAGCTCAATTAAAATTTGGCTCTGCATCCAGATTAAATTTTTTCCAATCCGCACTAAACAGAGCGCATGGGGACATGGCCAAAGAGGATTAGAGGAACTCAGGGCTCTCCTAAGTTGGTTCAAGGACTGTCTACCTTAGATGTCCACACAGGAAGATCAGAATCAGCTGGCGTTCCAGCACTCTGACTTCACCCTGAAATGGATCCAAAAAACCCAAAGGATCATCAGCTAACTATGTCCCCATGGATGAACAAAGTAGGACACTATAATTAGCTGATTAACATACCAAAGCCCGACTAACTGTGCCCAAACAGACCTCAATGCAGTCTACAAACCTGAGATGTTTCTGCATTCCTGGCTGTGATGACCGCTAGGACCCCTCAACCCCAAAATTAAGTTATTTTGGTTTAAAATGCAAAGTGTGGCAAACACGGTAAGTCCAGACATTTAAAAGTGTCGCCAAAGCGTTTTTTTGTCAAGGGTAAGTAGCCTAAGGGAGGGGCTAGTTGAGCACTCCAAGGGGAGGGGTGAAATAGAATGCTGGAGGAGCTCAGCCAATCAGGGCAAAGCAAGCCAGCCAGGCCCGTATAAAAGGGAGCCTGAGGGGGTAATTTGGGTTCTCTGCCTTGGGTCGTTAATCTGGGAGGTTAACGAAGGGGAGAAACGGGCCTTAAGCTGTCCTGAGGGAAGCTGGGAATTGGGGTCCTGAGTTTGTTAATACGTGTTGATGTTGCTGGTGAAAAGTATAAGGGCAAGCTAACACATATTGTACTGGTTGAGAGTTTACTCAAGAAGTTTAAGAGTCTTTGAACTGAGTGTGAAAGTTAGGGACTGAACTGTTTGACAACAGAAGCTGAAAGTGTAACTTGGAGAAGAAGCTGACTTGAGACTTAACTGTATTCAATAAACACATGTTCTTGTTGTTTCAAAGAAGCCTCCTCGAGTTCTCTGTTTATAAAGGGAGCCAAATAGGGCCAGAGTTCTAAACAGTAACTGTATCCAACCCACTGCTGGAGATTGGCAGAGTGGGGGCAGGGTGCTGTCTGCTGCCTCATCAGAAGGGAGGCAACATTATTATCAAGCCAAAGAGTAGGGAAAAGGAAATGGAAGGTGCGCCTCTTGGAAGGGAATTAACAGAGTCTTAATATAAAAACTAAAATACACGCTACTACACTACCAAGTCAGGATATATACAAATCACTACCTGACTGAGTGGCGGCCTTTACATCTGGTGGCAGCGGTGGGATAAATAGCGGTGACCCACTGACCACCAGGAAAGTGAAATAGAAACGTGGGGAAATAAGTATTTGAGATTTGAGATTTTTTTCTTGGTCCTTACAATGGCAGTATAGTTTGCAGACAGGAAGTGAAGTATGAGGAAAGGACCATATTAATAAGACTGGAAACCTCACTTTGTCTTCCTAAAATCAGATACTTGAACCATGTGAGTGACTCAAGTTGCTTTGCCTCACCATGGCTGGTGTGAGGGGGTGCAGACAGAACCTCCTCCCCCCACCAAGCCCCTGTTTGTGGGGTCTATTGAAGCCATTTTGCGTTAGATCAAAGAAAGATGTTTTTTGCCAGCACCGCATGGACTTAAAAGGCCATGAACCAATTGCTGCGGCTTCAGCCTGCCTGCAGTTCAGATTCATTCCTTACATTTTGCAGCCTAAATGTAGGCAGACTTCTAGCCAGACACGATTCCTTGCTTCACAGCTGTGCATTGAAAGAAGTTCCTAGTTCCTTTATGTAACAGGCTTTCTTCACGCGACTTCCAGACAGATCAACAAGAATGCTTATCTTTTCAGTTGGAAAAATGGGCCTTCCAAAGCCATAGGGTCCTTGTTTACCTGACATTTTACTTGATGAAAAGGGATGAACCAGTTCCCTGCATAAATCATTTATTCTGGTATCCAGGGTAACCAGGTAGAGTGAAAATGGGGAGGCAGAAATGGATGCCTCTCTTCTTCTCTCTCGCACACCATCCAATCTATTCCTGAAAACATGAGCTTAATGCTTCCTCAAAATTGCACAAGCCTCTCCATCATTTTTAAGAAAAGCATTTTAGGGTTTTTCCAAAAAAATGTGAATTACAAAACAATTTAAATCATCTTGTTATTAATGTTGCTGAATTATAATGTTACTGTTAAGTAGACATTTCCAGCTGGAACCTCGGCCTGCCCCCAGGATGTTGTTCTTTTGGGTTAACACGCAGCTGAGGAAGTGAAGCTAAATAAGGTCTACCTATATTCCAAATAAGAAAGATACAGAGTTGGAAACCGGGCTCTGGGGTGTCCAATAAATGAGATCCTCATCTTTTGATGTGTGTCTAGTTCAGACACATTTGTTTGCCTTTGACTAAGAAAATAGCTTCCCCTCCCCAGTTTCACACACTGTTACCATATTTAGCATATTCATTTTACATCTTGTTTTTATTGCTGTAACCTGTCCTAAGACCTCTAGGTATAGGGAGGGATAAAAATGGAAATCAATAAATAAAATTACAAATCAATACTTTTCCTTGGTGCTATGGTGGGTCAAGAAAGAAGGGGCAGTTATTAAAAAGAAGGGGCAAGCTTCCAAGGTGGTAAAATACTGGAAGATGAGAGAACTCAAAAGTGGTTATGGGGTGTTTTTCCACTGTCACTAGAAGTAACCATTAAGTACCCATTAATGGGTACTTAATGGGTACTTTTAGTGACAGTGGAAAAACACCCATGTACACTTCACTGTGCCAGGTCAAAAGGTAATGTGATTAGCATGACAAGCAATGGGTCACATAGCTTTCAAATATTCCAGATAACACCTAGACTGGTTTTCTCACAGTACTAAATGCTAACAATTTCCAATATCAAGTGGGTTGCTGAACTGGATCTTTCTGGCTCTTTTTCAAATTAAAATGATTTCAGACTAAAATGCACCAAGATATCTTACTGGAAGCAGGCTAGCTCCATACAGTTATAAAAATGCTTGCTATCTTATTGAATCATAAAGCTCATTGCGAAATAGCAGGGAAGCACAATTATCACATTAACAGTGATACTTTTGTATCTCACTGAAGCTTCCTTGTGTTTTCTTACTGAAAAAGCCTCTAAATATTGCTTAGGTGTTCTACATTGTTAAAACACAATAGCAAAGACGGAAATGGAATAGAATAGCTGTGGCTTCAGCTGACAACTTTTAAAAACACCCCTTTCCCCCCTTTGCATCAGCCTAAGCCACCTCCATTGCTGACACATATGGGACCTGTTCGCACTTGGGCTTTTCCTGGAGTATATCTCAGGGTAGGGTCTGTGGTGTGCAGGCTAATGCAGACTCTGGCAGGCCCCACTTGGCACCTGTTATACCCTGCACTAGCATGTGGACAGCCAGCTCCTATTCCAGGATATGTTTCAGAAAAGAGCCAAGTGCGAATAGGCCCATGGTCACCATGCTCTTCCAGCTTTTAATACAGCATCATAGTTCTGTGCACATACATGTGTATATATACATATTAATTGAGAATGAACCGGTCTGTTTCAATCCCATTATTCTGGGAGAAAGCTTATGTGTAAAATTGCCTTATACAGCCTGAAAACTTTATGTAAACTGTGTTGGAAACTTGTATGAGAGCACTATGTAATTTGTGCTGAAACCTCAGATAAGCAGTTGAATTCTTTGCTCCATTCTGAGTAATATAAGAGGAACCCTACTGGATCAGGCCACAGCCCATCTAGTCCAGCATCCTGTCACACACAGTGGCCCACCAATTGCCCATGGGCATCTCAAGCAGAGACAAGGCCAAACCTTTTCCTGCTCTTGAATCCCAGCAAATGGCCTTAGAGGCATCCTGCTTTTCCCCTTAGCCTGAAATATATACTTAGGCATCCATTCTAATAGCCACTGATACATCTGTCATCCATGGATTTGTCTAACCCTCCCTTAGAGCCATCTAGGCTTGTTGCTGTTACTGCATCTTCTGGCAGCAAATTCCATAGACCAATGATCCGCTGGGTGAAGTCTGATCTGACTCTCCTATCCATGGTATAAACCAATGGAGTATCCTGTTTAAAAGTGCATTTCTAAAATGGAGTTTTCTGACCTTTAATGCAGACTAGGGGTGTGATGGGAACATTAGTGCCTGCATGCTACCATCTCTAAGACACTTATGAGCTGTTGTTTCATAGGGTGCCTCCAGACAGTAAGAGGCAATTTAGGCTGCATCTGCAAAAATTAACAAAAACAGCCCAAAAGCATCTTAGCGGTGCCAGCATGCAGGCACTAGTGTTACCAATCCCACCTCTAATTTATATAGAAAACATTTTGGAAGTACATTTTCTGGCCTTCAATATGGAATACAGCAACTGTTTGCTCATGGCACAGGCTATCCCATACCCTTTGGCATGAATCAAGCAACCAACCCATGGCAGGCCAATGGTGTTAAGGGCCATCTGCCTTGCAGGTTGCCCTTTCTGGCCCAATTTCAGCGGTCAGAACAAAGGTTCCTTGCCTCTGCAGTTGCCAGTGGGATGTGTTTTGACTGGACACCTAAAAGTTGCACATTTCAGATGCTGCGTCTGGGTGCTTGGCAAAATGGCACTATGATATACTCGATCATGGTCTGTGTGCTATCTGCACCTGGGTTCCTGATCCATTATTTCAGCTAGAATGCTGCATAGATTGCTTACTAGCAGTCCATGCTTGGAGCAGGCTATGGTGTCATAGCCAGCTCCAATGCTTTGTCTGATGCAGAAAGTCAGGATGTAGGCCATTCTGAAGTACAGACAATGTGTTCTAGGTGATCCTATAGTTTTGACCCAATGCAGACATGGCCTACCATCTATAAGCTGCTTTTGAGCGTTTTTTTATGGTGTATGGAAGCAGCCTTAGTTTGTCGTACCAAAAATCTTGGTTTCTCATAAAGTTCTGCAGGTTTCTAGTTCAACTAGGGTGATATGTTAATGGTGAATATAGCATATGTCCTCCATTTGTTAGTCATTATGACATAAATGTCTGTTCTGGTGATTTTCACGCAGTTTCTTTGAGAGTAATAACAAGACACACATAGACATGCATGAAGTAAAAGTCTTGAAAACGTATTTCTTTTCTGAGGGAAAGAGCAAATGCCATAATGCAAGTGAAGCAGAACATCCAAGGCAGGAAGTGAAAGCACCCAAGATTTATGGTGGAACACTGGGAGAGAAGGAAGAGATTAAAGAAATATGGTATACACATCCCCTTGCCTCTCTTCTAGAGATGAGCTGCCATGATTCACTTCTGTTACACAACAGAACTGTGACCAGATTAACAATTGCTTTCAGAATGATTTTTCTTGCATCTCTCACAGTGTATTTTTCTGATTCAAGTGAAAATGGAAACAACTGTATATGCCCATCTCTATGCTTACCAAAATAAAATATGGAAAACAGACATGCTTTGAAAGAACATCTTTGTTCACATTGCCTTGGTTCACAGCAACAAGATGGATAGCTTTAAGAAAAGATCAGGTAAATTCATGGAAGACAGAGGCATTAATGGATGGATGCCTAGATGCTAACTTGTCTACAGGAGGACCTGGAAAGATAGGTAGGATGCCATTAGAGGGATTTGAGAACAGGCAAAGCTTTTGCCTTTGTCTTCTGCTTGAGAATGCTCAGGAGCAATTCTTGAGCCACTATGTGAAACAGGATGCTGGACTACGTGACCGTTGCCTGATCCAACATGGCTCCTTTTAGGTTCTTATAGTTTCTCTTAATTCATGGAAGACTGGCATATCAAAATAGCTATTAGAATGGATGCTTCTAGGTACCATCTCCAGTTTGAAGAGACAGGCAGGATGCTTCTCAGGGCCATTTGCAGGGAGTCAAGAGCAGGTGAAGGTTTTGCCTTTGCCTTTTGCTTGAGAATGCCCAGAAACAATTGGTGGGCCACTGTGTGAAACAGGATGCTGGACTAAGTGGGCTGTGGCCTAATCCAGCAAGACTTCCCCTACATTCTTAAATTCATATCTTGCAAGTATCTCTTTTGTTATATAAAAGAAATGCAAAAAATCATGTATAGTAGGCAACCTACCATAACCCCAATGCTAGTCATGAGTTTTCCATTTGTAGCACTTTTTAGGGGACCGCTTAGACTTCTGGACATAGC
The DNA here is from genome assembly GCA_023333525.1 of Aspidoscelis tigris stejnegeri. Classification (NCBI taxonomy): domain Eukaryota; kingdom Metazoa; phylum Chordata; class Lepidosauria; order Squamata; family Teiidae; genus Aspidoscelis; species Aspidoscelis tigris. The sequence continues at coordinate 31,089,066 of JALMGA010000004.1, read as the reverse complement.
TGGAATTCAGTGGCAGCTAAATTACTTCTAGGCAGAAAACAATAATAGTGGAGGAGTGATACCCCCACATTAGTGCTTCCTAACATAATACTGGGTTGCTGTCTGAAGGCAGCCTTTATGGAAAGTTTTCAATATATCATTACACAAAAAAGTTACAAATAACTCTGAGCAGATAGATTTCCCTCTCCACTAGAATAAGAACATTGCAGATACTCTAACTAGGCAGTTCTTTTCCAAAGCAATGGCATTGCAATAATTTGCTTTTCAGTTCTCAAACCACACTGCTGCCTTGGTAATATCTCCCTTGCATACAAAAAGAAAGAACAGAACACCAACCAGAACATATTGAAATTGTACAGACCACTAGAAGCATATAATAAAGCCAGTTCTAGCTAGCAGATTTTATAACCAGCTAACATGCAATGCAGAATTGTGGTTCCAAATGCTGCAGTCTTGTATTCCCATTCTTGGTCTTTACCTTAACCCCCATTTTTCAAATTTATATGAATTTGTTCTTTTGCACAGTTGTGTCCATGAAAAAAGCTCCTTTGAGCCTTCTTGTACTTTATATCTTTGGATATGCCAGGGCCAAGTCACACTTAACTGTTTTGTCCTGAAGACTGAAGGGGAGCAAATGTAACATCAATCTTCAAAAAAAGGATCCAGGGTGATTCCAGGAATTTACACACCACTCACCTTAGCATCAGTTCCAGAAAAAAAAAAAATTCAGGATAAAATTAGTGCATGCACAGGCCCCATCCCCATGCAAGCCGTTTGGTACACTTTGGGTGCTGTTTGGGCACGCATGGGTCGGGCACGGGACCGGGAATGCATCTCGGGTGTCCCCATGCCATTCCCAGCAACGTGGGACAGGTACAAGTTTGGAGCAGATGAAGGCGTCCCCATGAGAAGCTTGCCGAACCCTGGTACGGGGGAGCAGCGCCACTTCGTCTCCGCCTCCTATCCCTTCATTGGAAGTCAGATTTCTTGACATTAGGTGACTGGAAAATCAAGTGGCAAACGAGCTTCAATCTTAGGCTACATTAGACAAAAGGGACACCTCATAGGCACCTCAGAGAGACTGTGTGGCCCTTGTGTTTCCAACCCTTATCTAATTCACCTCTTCTAATGCAGAACATTCAAGTGAGGGGGAGCAGATTGGTGTGTGGACAGTCCCATCTCCAAGCCTTCTCTAAACTGCCTTAGAGGCACCACAGATATGCTTTCTTTAGCTATGTTTGATCACAGTCTTAGTAAGTGCAAAGTGATACACGCTGGGGTGAAGAACCCCAACTGTACCTGATCCATGTTCAGACAACAACAAAAAAGTCTGACTTAGAGCAGAATGTGTTGCAAGTTCAGTTGTAACATGTGGATTCAGCTCTTCTTTCTTTGTCCATCTTTTCCACCCTTTCCAGACTCAGTTTGCTGACAGGAAGGTATTTTGTACCCACCTTGGCCCTCCCGGGTTCCCTCTGTGCTTTCCCTTCATGCAAATTTTGGCCTATTATGGGATAGTTAAGCCACCTCCCTCTTTTTCCCTTCTTTTTCTATGCCATTTCCTCTTGTTCAATGGGAGAAGGGGTTTTGAGGGATAGGAAAGAAGAGGTGGAACCAAGCATAAAAGGAGTCAATTTTAAGGCCTAATTAAAATAACTGAGGAACTTTTGTCAGGTAGTGTAGTGGATTTGGATGGGAGTCAGATCACTTGTCAATCTCAGAGAATAGCTGGACAGTCATTCAGTCAAATAAATCCAGAGACAAAGTGTTTCCTTCCTCACTGGAAGGTTCAGCAGCTTTATTTCAGAATCCTTTCTGATACAAACATCTCTGCAAACAGCAGAAACTAAAGACAAAAACTTACTCAACACAGAGCTTCTTTTATAGCCCACAAACTGCAAGTCATCATCATGAGATCTTAGGATGATGTCATCATCTAATTACTGCAACAGCATGAGGATGAATTACAAGACTCTGAGTCATGAGTTGCTGACTCATTATGACACTTCAGGTCCTGAATAACAACATTCTAAACTGTTTGACAACTTTTCCTGGAAGCCAGCCAGCCAGTGGAAAGGATTTTGTACAAATCCAGAATAGCACCATGGGAATATAGTTAAAAGATTCTGACTTGCCTTATGTCCCCAAACTACTTGAGAATTTCTGTTTCTCAGAGATGCTTGCAGTGTTTACAGATTTGGAGATCTATCTCTACCAAATATCATACTAGAAAAGCTTTTTGTGTGCTCCAAAGAATGACGCCATCCAGTATGATCATTTTAAATGTTCTGCTTGAGGATTTGCATTTCATTATTTCTTATGACAACCCTCACAGCTTGCTCTAACTTTGTGTCACAGAGAATCAAAGTTTCTTGGACTGATTAGTATTACAACCTGCAGCAGCTTTAATCCAATTAGAAGAAGTGTGTCAAGCAGTTTAGGTGAAGGCAGAAATTAGATTCATTGGTACAAATGTGTCCTGTCACTTTCAAAATGTCACCACATTATTCTCCCCATACAGAGCGGTTACAAAGGGAGGATTTTGCCAGGATTTTGTCCAGTAGCTTTAAAAGCTGCAGCAGTTTCAATAGGCAATGTCACATGCAGCTGCAGAACAAAATGGAGGGCATTTATGTTTGGTCCATCAAAAACACCTGACACCCAAAACCATGAAAGAATGAATGGCTGGTATAAGCAACAGTTATGGCAAAAATTTCAGGGATCAAAAAGAAGATATCTAGGTGCAAGGTAAACTTCACATTCCCTCCCTCCACATTGTATTGGGACTGCCAGACTTTTCCACAGCCTTCTCAATTCAAAAACATTTGCAACGGAAAGAAAATGCATCCCAAGGCTACCAAGGAAAATCCAGCAGGTTTCCCGTGATGGCACTACTTACCTTCTTGCCTGTCAAGGTCCATACAAAGATGCCTCACTAGGAACTGCTGGGAACCAGCAAGCATGCGGGAGGGAGGGAGGGAGGGAGGGGTTGGGCACTTCATATGCAGCTCACCAGATGGAAAGGTAAGCAAATCTGTTCCAGGATTTGCTGCCCACATCTGGAGAGCAACGACAAGAGGCAGTTGCAGGATCTTTTTTACATTCTGCCCTGCGTCTTGCTCTCTAGAGATAGCCTAGGTTTTGTAGCTGGAAAAATCAGAAAAAGAGCTCTGAAGAATTAAACAAAAAGACCATTCTAGCACTCTGTTTTTCTGGTAGCCCATGAGCAAAACATGAAGGTCCCTGCAATATAGTACTCCCAGGGTCCTAGTCCTAATGTCCTTCCTCTCTCCTTTCTCCACTGAGGAGATACTTCAGCTTGGGGGCTTTACATAGCCTTTCACTTAGGGTACCTTCGGATGCACTCACAATGTATAAACCCACAATATTTCCATCAAATAAAACAGTGGGGGAAACATGGTTGACATTTATCCAAAGGCCTGAGTAAAGAGGTGTGTCTTCACTTTCTTCCTGAATATGAACAGAGAAGGAACCTGACACACCTCAAGGGGGAGACTATTCCACAGCCCTAGGGGCCATTACTGAGAAGGCCCTCTCCCAGGTGCCCACCAGCCTTGCTACTGAAGGTGGTGGGACAACAAGGAGGGCCTCTCCTGCAGATCTTAGGGCACAGGCAGGTCAGTATGGGAAAAGGCGTTCCTTTAGATATTTGGGGCCCAAGTCATTTAGGGCCTTATAAGTCAAAGTTAACACCTTGAATTGTGCCCGGTAGTGAATTGGCAGCCAATGCACTTCTTTTAGGACCAGCGTGATATGTGTCCGGCTAGGTGTTCCAGTCAGCACTCTGGTGGCTGCATTTTGCACTAGCTGCAACTTCCAGACCGTCTTCAAGGTCAGCCCCATGTAGAGTGCGTTACAATAGTCCAATCTAGAGGTTACCAGAGCATGGATAATTGTGGCCAAATCATCTCTGTCCAAAAAAGGCTTCAATTGCTGCACCAGCCATAGTTGAGCATAGGCACTCCTGGGCACGGCATCCACCTGAGCTTCAAGCATCAGTGTGGAATCCAGGAGTACCCCCAAATTATGCACCTGCCTCTTCCAGGGCAATGCGACCCCTTCAACGACAGGATGTCTCCCAACTACACGGACCCGAGATCCTGTGACACACAGCACCTCTGTCTTGTCTGGATTCAGCTTCAATTTGAATTTGATTCAGCTGAATGGGTTTGACCAGTCTCTTTTGAAACACATCAAGGTTGGTGGCCATCACCACAACCAGTCCTAGTGAATGCCATATTTTAAGTATGTAAAGTACTCTACTACATTTTGTGTAGCCTGACCCATATCTTTCAGTGATGCAGCTAAATACTCACATGCATGGCATTCCCAGTGTATTAGCCAAGCAACAGCCAGGCATTTTTAGCAAGGTTATTGCATTCAGACTCTAACTTGGAATCGTACAAAGATTGATGTGCATAGAGACTCAATAATGGCAACAATATTGTATAAATAATTGCTACAAGTCAATTCCAGACATTTGTTTCTTTGCCTGCTCTCTTGCCATACTGTGTAGCAGTGACTTCGGTCACCACTAAATTTAAGATGGGATTATTCTGTTTTTTTTTCTATTGATGTCTGCATTATTATTATTTTGTAGAATTATCAGAAGGCTTCTAAGTTGAAACAGTTTATGACCCACTCTTTGCTGAAGGAAACCCTGAACCAACTACAGTCCCTCCATAGCTCTCTGGAGTGTGCCATGGAAACTACAGAGGAACAAACCCATTGAGAAAAGTAATGCCCTCCTCATAAAACGTATGGACAGGATTTTAAAAAACCCACTTTTTAAAAGAAGTCAAAACAGTAAAAGGATCTCGGAGAAGCTGTTAATCAGATATGCCCCTGACTCAGGCTAACAAGCTAGGGCTTTTCTGCACTTACCTCACCTGGTGCATATCCAGACAAGGTGATCTGGGACAAAGAGATTTTTCCCAAGGCTGAGACAGATCACTGTGGACTGGAAGAATGTCATCTGCATGGGAAAGGTGTGTTCCAGCCCAGCCCCCTGCGCTGGCCGTGAAGTTTCTGTAAACTTCAGAGGTGGCCTGCGCAAGCTACAAAGGCCGCAAAGGCCATCGGGGGGACCCATTTCAGCGATGCAATGTGGCATGCTGCTAAAATAGGTCCACCCTCCATTTGGGTGGAAAGTCCATTATTTTGTTTGTTTGTTTTTAAAATCTTTATTGAACATTCCAAACAATATGCACTTGCATTGTATGACATTTGTTTCAAATTCTTGATTGCTCGGAAAGCAATCAATCAAAAAACAAACATGCTGGCCATTTCTCATTTGCAGTGTCCTCTCCTTGGTCCATCACTTGCCCAGCTTTTTGCAGGCAGCAGAATTCAATATTTGAAGAGTAAATGGTGACATGCAATCGTATGGCTTCCCATGAGACTGGAATGGGGGAAATACCAGCTTCTCCATAAGAACCAGCATTTCTCCTGCTCATCAGTTTCATTATTGTTTCTTTAGTTGTTTTTGTTCCATATTAATCCTCAGCTGATCAACACTGTGTCTAGGACATCAGGTATGAAATATAGTACAATCATAATCTTTTTTTGGGGGGTGGGGGTTGAATCCATTCCATTCCATTTTTATTTGTATGCTGCCTTTCCAAAAAACAAAATTTTGCTCAAGGCAGTTTACAACAAACAGAAAAAAGAAATACAAGGAATACAACAAATGAATACAGGTAAAGAAAACCAGTCTCAATAAATAAGAGATCAAAAACATATCATAAACAATGTCCCCCTTCCCCTCTCCAGCTCCCAAGAGGAAGGCATGGACCAGTTGGATGGAAAGGTGGATTAAGTGTCCATTTTTCTTCTTATTTTATTAAACAAAGGCCCTGTCCCCATGCAATTGAAAGTCTGCTGGAACTCTTCTTTTGCCTCTGAGTGGCCCCATTCCAGGCTTTACAAGGCGCTTAGGGAGCTTAGGAAAGTGAGACACCCACGATAAAATATGTGCACTTTAAAGAAGAGTTCCAGCGCTCTTTCGGTGATTCGCGGGTTTTGCTCGCTATATCTGCCTTGAGGACGCTCCGTGGCAAAAGGGGCGGGGATTGCTTGCCTGCACACACAGCCAAAAAGCATTCACACACCTGAGAAATGCAGCAGGTTCGCTTCCTTTCCTTTGTAAAAAGAGCCAGAATTGCTCAGAATTGCAACATTGTTATCAGTGATCTGTGAAAGCCTTAAAAGAGAATGAGCGAAGGATCGCGCTGCCGATGCCTGCAGCCGCTGACTTTGCCAGGGCAGAAAGCCTTTTCTAACAGAGAACTGAGTGAAAGTAAGTGCTGAAAGTGAATGAATGAGCGATCATCTGCCTTTGCTAGGGGCGGGAAGCAGTTTCAGGAGACGGAGATCTGGCTATTTTTCCTTTTAACAAGAGAGGGGGCGGGGGGAAAAAGATGCCCGGAAAGAGAAGACGGCTACCATGGGGACGGAAAGTCCATTTAGATCGCGGCTACCATGGGGATGCTTATTCCTGAAGTGGAGGGGACTTTTAAAGTCAGCTATAACAGAGTGACGGCAGAGGAAGCCGAGAGGGGCTAATAAGTCTTTTGGGGACAGGGCCAAAGGCTAATGTTGCTTTGCTGTTTCTGAATTTCTGAAACAGCAGGAATAGCAGGCAGGAGGAGGCTGAGTTTGGAGCAGGTGTCCCTTCCCTCCTTTTATCTCCTTGGAGGAGGGGCAGCACAGATTTCAAATGTGGTTTCAGAACACAAATGTAGTTGCAAATAAAATTAATTCAGAAAGTGCAATATGCCAAGTTAGGACATGCCATGGCCTTTTATTACTCTGAGTCTATGCCAGCTCTCATGATGCTATAAACTAGCTGTTTCTTTCCATCTAGCAGACTGTAGTGTCATGAAAAAGCCATTTTCTCTCACTGCTGGCATGACAGTCAGGCCGTGAACTCTGACATAATCAACAACACAGGTCACATCTCACAGGCTTATTTATAAGTTAATTGCTGGCAGCAGCATTAAACCATTGGCTCTTGTCATGGAATTGCCATGAGTCTTCTATCACCATTTGTCTTTTCTTTCTCACAGTGTCTCAATAAAGAGAAAAGGTCTGCTTTTTCTCTTTTGCAGAATATCCATGTGTATCATCTATTCTATTTTTCTTTTCAATTGATAATCTGAGATAACGTATATAAAATTTTAGCCTCTTAAAATTTATATTTAACATGGCACAAAAAATAAAAAAATAGACAACGTGAAGGAAGGATGTGTATGGTTTCAGAATGATATTTTCACCCAGGAATAGCATTAATATTTCAAATTTCTTTGGTCTGGCTTATTCCAGTAGCAAGCAGTATATAATATCAATGTTTTAGTCACAAATTATCTAAATCATAAGACGATCCTGTCACAGGCAGGGCAGTGATGGCATGCAGAAGGAAGGGAAGGAGGTGAGGGAGGAAGGAAAGAAAAGGAAGGAAAAGAAAGGGAGGGAGGGAGGACTAAAGGAAGGAAAGAAGGAAGGAAGGGGCCTCTCTCACAGCGTTAAGGGTGAGTCATCCCCGCTGGGCCTTAGCATTAGGGAAGGAGGTCTCTCCCTTAATGCCTACAATGGCACCTTGCTGAAGGCCGAGGTGCCAGGCCTTAGCGGCGGTGCCAGGCCTCCATTAAGAGCGAAACAGCCAGGGCACCCCGCTTGCCCTTAATGCCTATGACAGTGCCTTGCTGAAGGCCAGGGTGCTGGGTCTTAACGGCAGCGGCAGGCCTCTGTTAAGGGCAAAGCGGCCATGGCACCCCTCATATCCTTAGCACCCACAGTGGGAATCGGTCCTCCATCACCACAATCCTCCATCACTGGGAGGGAACACACATGGGAGGCTGAGGTAGAGGTAGCAGGGGGAGGCGCAGGGGATAGGCAGCTAGGTAAGCTTTTTAGTTTAGAGCTGGGGGGTTGCAGGGGTGCTGTGGAGGGGAAGACCTTACCTTCCTCTTCAGCAGCCAGTTCCAAAAGAGTAGTGGGCTGAACAAGCCCTGTTACCCTTTTGAAACTTTTTGAGGTAGGAGGAGCTGGGGGAGGACTTGACTATTTAGCAGGCCCCTGATTGGCTTGACCATTGGTCTGGGACCAGGCTAAAACCTCACACCTCCTCCAATGAAGATAAAGTATAGTTCCAGTTTGTTTTTCTTTGTTTTTTTACTATTGGTGGAACTATACTGTATCTTTTTCTTCCAGGGGGCTGGGTGACTGGCAAAATCTACGGTACCAGCAAGCGTCCGCCCCTGCGTGCGTGCCCACACAGAAGACCCACAATCAAGGGGCCAAAAAGCCACATGCGGCTTGTGAGCCGCGGTTTGCCAACCGCTGACCTAACTAAACATTTCAGTTTATTCACCTCGTCCGTGTCTGACAATTTTATCAGCTGATCTTCTATGGTACGTATCACAGGATTCTTCTATCCTGACCTTGTGAGAATATCAGTCCCACAGCTGTTGTTGGCATTTATATCCTGCCTTTCTCCAAAAGGCCAAAGCAACACACACTACCTCTTTTGCCATTTTAACTTCACAAAAACCGTGTCAGGTAGGTTAGGATGAGAAGCACTAACTCAAGGTCACCCAGGGAGGTTTTTTGGGCTGAGTGAGATTTCAAAACCAAGGGATCTTTAAGTTCTACCCTGAATCATACACTGCATGTTGTTCTGGCAGGCTGCTGGTGGTGATCTTCCAGTTCACCTTCTGAGACACCTATGGAATATGAAGTCAACTGTGTGCAGAAATGTTTCTAGCATTTCTTGTTGTCAAAAAGGCCTGGCTTATTCATTCATCTGCTCTCTGCATGTAATTTGTCTCTGTTTGTATTTAAGAGAAGGACCACCAAAGCCACAAGTGCTTGCAATTAAGAAACCAGGAAAATGCTCAAGTTGAAGCCTGCAAAGAAATAACAGTTTTTCTCCTGTGAGCTCTCTTCTCAGCTCAGGTAGGATTATTTTTTAAAAGGTGCTATGCTGATGTTTGTGCTTTTCTGTTATGCTGAAATGCACCAATGAAAATTGATAGCTATGGTTTAATGAAGTACTTAGTTAGCAAAAACAACTCATATAAAAGGCAGAAGAAAATTCAGATCAGCCTAAAGTTTCTTCTGATGATTTCACACTTTCTGCCAAATTTAGTTTCACTTGCAGCTGATTCTAATTCTCTCATACCAATACCTGCAGTTTGTAAAACGTGAACAGTCTGTACTTGTGCTGTGTTCAGAAATAACAAAAGAGTTATCTCTGAAGCACTTAGGAGAGACAGTGTGTGACCTTCATGTTCCCAAGCCTTCTCTAATCCACATTTTCTAGCACAAAATGTTCAGGGGAAGAGGGAGGGGTAGACTGGTGTGTGAACAATCCCACTTCAAAGCCTTCTCTGAGGTGCCTCAGATATAATTTTTTTGCTGTGTCTTAGTCTTAGTGGGTTCCCCCTTATTCTCACATGGCTGCAGCAGCCCCAGCCACTCTTCATGAGAGGCCTATCTGCAGGTGATGGCCTTGTGAACGAAAAATATATGGTGGCTCCCTAGTTCTAAGTCACTGCAACTACTGGAGGTGGGATGGTGAATGGAAGACTAGAAGTGCTTCCAAGCCAACAGATACTGCACCATTGGAGAACTGAAGTGATGGCAGCAGCAAGAAACTAGGCAGGGTGTCATCTCCTTATTCTAAGGCTGCATCCACACAGAGTAAAAACAAAACCAAAGAATCTCTGAGATGACTCAGGAAAAGTTTACAGGTGCCCACCTATGAAATGTATGTTAGGTTTTTCTAGGCTGCGTTCCCATTATCACTTAAAGCTGTTTAAAAATGGTTTAAAAACGGTTTGGATCTTCATCCCCACTGGTATTTTTAGGACTATTTGGCTTTAAAATGGAATAAATAAACACCTGATTTTTCAGGTGTTTTTTCCAGGTTTGGCTTTTAAAACACTTCTTCCTTACTGTAGTGGGAACACTAGAGCAGTATTTGGGCAAATACGTCATGAAATGGATTGGGGTTTCACCCTGCAGGTCAGCCCTTTCAGGTGAAAGGTATAGCAGCCAGTTTCACTGTAAAAATCCACCCTGTGCAGCAGCAGTTTCAATGTAGCAATTTATCCACTTCACACCTGATAACAATGTTGCAATTCTGTGCAATTCTGGCTCTTTAAAAGTTCTCACCTTTAGGAAGGGAAAGGAAGGAAAGCTGCTGCAGGATCTGGGAGATGTGTGGATGTTTAAGGCTGTGTGCAGGTGGCAGCGGCAGCGGCAGCAGAGCCAGGGTGCTTTCTTCGGAGGGAACCCCTGCTGGGGTGGTGGCTGTGGAGGTGAGTGGGTGAACCAGGCTTGAGTTGCCGCTGCAGCCGTGTGCCCTGGGCAATGGGGAGAGAAGGAGAAAGAATCACTTTCCCCAATCCGTTTTTGGGAGCATTTTAAGTGTTTAGAGTGGGGACAGAAAATCGGGGTTGAATCTGATTGCCGGATGCTCTTTGCTTCCTTTTAACACGCTTTACATATCAATGCAAATCCCGATGTAAATCTCGATGTATATTCTGTTTTATTCCATAAATGGGAACTCGCCCCTAGACTGTCAGCCCAGTCTTTAATGCTTACCCTAACGAAATCAGACACAGTAGGTGGCAATATGCCTATTTGAATATACCACCCTAAATACTACCTTTGCATACACAGCTATGAAAAACAAAACAAGATTGGTTTAATGGCAGGAGTGGAAGGAGTCTTCATTAACTGCATTGTCTTATTGTTGCCAGTAAATAATGATGGTTCAGCATCAAATGAGTCTTAGCTGAAGAACTGGAGTCATTCCGATGTGCTCTGAAGCAGTATGTGAACAGTGCCTCTTCTGAGGCACGGTGTTTGCAGTGAGTAAATTTATTAATCTCAAATCAAAAGAAAATATATGTTAAATAACAGCAATACTAGGGCTCCCTCTGGATGGCAAAAGGCATTGTGGGACCTAAAGAAGATCCTGCAATCGAATCTTGTTGGCCTCCAATCGCAGGCTTATCTCTCTTTATCTGGGCATGTGCCAGGAGATGCCAAAAGGAAGGCAAATTGTGTACCCGGAAAGTCAGCCAAGTGTTATTTTTATAGCTAAAACATTAACTAAGGCATTCAGAAACATAAAAGTCATCAATTAACATCAACTAACTATAAAAGTATTAGCAAATAATGCTTTTAGCTATTTGCATGCTACTTAGTCCTATTTAGCTTATTGAAACGAATGAATTTTAGCTGTTCTTCTAAATAGCTTCACATTGTGTCTTAGGTTAAAGTAATAGCTAGGCAGTTGATAAAATGTCTTCTTGGAAGTATACTACTACTCTTAACATTTAACACTGCCTGTATAAGATAATGTTAAATGTGAGACACTTGAATTCTTGATTTCAAATTATTTTTAAATGTGATCCTGTCAAAGTGGCTTGAAATCAGAGATGCAGACTGAAATGGGGAGGGGAGCATCTGTGCCTCACTTTTTGACGTTGGTATGAAAACATGGATTTTTTTTAGAAAAAGGCTGAATAGGTTCGCCATGGCACAAAATCATGGGTTATCATGTGGATTTCCATTCATCCTCTAGATTTTAGACAGTTCCCCCGCCGCTCTTACCATGCTGCTGAGCTGTATTGATCCTTTTTTGGTTGGACTTTTTCAGAAGGACATAGGAAGCTATGGCGAGGTTGCCACAGATACATGTGGCAACCCCACCATAGCACAGTTATAATGGCACAATATTTTCTCAGTCAGGATTAGGGTTGTGCATGAATTTTCGTAGGCATTCAAAATCCAATTGGATTTGCCAAATTTTAACATTCTAACTCAAACAGAAGGTCCCAAAATTTGAATGTAAACATTCAAATAGAATTTCAGATCTAATTGTTCAAATTATTCGGACAAGTGTATGGGTTTGTACACTTGAAGATCCACATCTTTCCCACACCTGTATGCATTTGTACGGATCCATACGGGACGAAAACGGGTTGCATACGGGACAACTATGAGATGCATATGGACATGTACGGATGTCGGGAAGATGTCTATGTGCACATACGAATGTTGTTGACATATGAGCAGTTTCAAATTAAAAATTCAAATGAATAGATTCGAATTTGGTAAATACAAATCGAATCTTGTTAAATTCAAATTTACAAGATTTGAATTGAATCAGATTTTTGGGTATTTGATTTGATTCGAATAGAATGTCAAAAAAACATTCGTGCACATCCCTAGTCAGGATGGGGCCTTGATCACATCTAGCTGTGGGGTGAGCGGGATTTATCGCAGTAACTAGGAAAACTTAGGAATATACAGAACAGGAAAAATGAAGATAATTTAGAATATTTTTTTTACAAAAACAGATTCTCCAACAGGCCAGTTGTTCACTGCTGCTGACAAGCATAGGCAGCAGCAAGTAGACTGTTCTGTTCCTACGCATCCCATGTGCATATGGCGCCATCTGATGTTCCTCTTAAAATATGACACAATTTCTGCTTATTGTTTGTTTGGTTCAAAATAAAATCATCTTCAAAGAAAAGAAAATTAACACTGGTTTAATTCAGCTTCAGTTCACCTTCAGAGCGAGAGAACACCTCAGCAAAGTGACCAGTAATTTTCTTTCCACATTATCTACCCCAAAGGTGAATTTTCTGAGTTATTTAACACTCCTTGCCTGCTTATGTATGTTACTGCCCTACATTATGCATTTATACTACACCTTTCTTTCAAAGATCTCAAGCTTATTTTCCTCTCCTCCATTTCATCCTCACAGTAACCCTGTGAAGTAGAGCTCCCTGAATTCTGATCTCCCAAATCTTTGAGCCTTTCTGCACTTAGCTCTTCTGGGACAGTGTCCTAGGGAAGATCAGTGATGGCAGAGGGCACTCTCATTTTGAATGTCTGCCCCGTCCCCAAAATTACCCAGCACTTGAAGTACACATCAGCAGTAATTGCACAGGGATGTTGCTACAGCAATGGGTGGTGTGGTGCATGCCTGAAGCTGCACTGCATTGCCCTCCCGCACCATTCATACAGAACCAGTGAGAAGGGTGCATGCTGGAGCTGCCTAGGAATGTAGCAGCCACTCCTGATATAACTGTGGAGCTCTTTTTAGTGCCCTACAGCTATCAGTGACCGGGGACAGCCCTGCACCCTTAGGCTTAGAGCCGCTGCGGAACAGAAGTGGCTCGTCACTGGGTGGATGCTCTGTACCAGAACCTCTGCAGGCTTCCCCAATCACCAAAGTGCAAAAGGTCCCTTAGTCCAACTGTTCACCATGCTTGGCTAACTCATGTTTAGATTACTGTAATACACTATGCACAGCTACCTTTGTAACTGCTCCAGAAGCCACAACTAATGCAAAATGTGGTAGCCAGGTGGCTAAGTGAGATGCCAGCTTGGATACATATCACATCTGTGCTCAAGCAATCGCACTGGTTGCCAATTAGCTACTGGAAGCGTGATTGAGATTTGATAGCATAATTGCCTGTCTTGCCATTCCAAAGTAAAACGATGTCTCACCAGGTACACCAGCCATTTCAACCTGCCTGATCCCTAAGAGCCTTCAATGGTCCCCTCACCCCTACAGCAAAGAACTATCACAGTAGGGCCAAATCTCACCAGAATATGGTTCATCCATAATGGACTTACTGAGATGTTTACTGATCTGGCAGAAAAAGGCTTCTTGAAACAATCATGAACAAGTCAGGATAATGAACTACCATGTTCCACATTCTGGTATTACTGTGAACCATGGTTAGTTTAATTAAAGCTTTTGATCCCATTGTGGTGGACAGAAGTGAAGGGGAAGTGGTGAGCCTAGTGTTTCCCATGGATAATTCTCTTAATAGAGTCTCTACATTTTTCAGGTCTATGCTTACCCTATTTTTCACACCAGCTCTGCCTTCCAATTGTAAAATGAATTCTGTGTTTCTTCTTTTAGTATTTCTATTCAGAAGCTCCCACATGAACCCCACTTCATAATTTATGAATTCTGGGACAAGGCCTGGAGTAGGTAAATAGTTGGCTGTGTTTCTGATTATTCACAAGAGCTTTAAAATATCACCCCAGCCATGGTTACTGGAACATCAGTTTGATTTTCCTAAACGTTAAAAAAATAGTAAAAATTAGAGATAAGCCAAACCAGGTTAATTAAATGGTCCACTGCAAATGTTGTATGAATCACTACAGGACTATACTCCACTTAAAGTTCAAAGTATGGTCCAAATGAGCCAAACCTCCAGGGATTCACAAAGAACCTGTCTGGTCAACTCCTCTTCCCCCCCTTGTGCCCTTTGCCAAAGCTGTAAAATGCCCTCTGGACCAACCTGCCATGCTGGGCTATTTTGGGCCATTGCTGCTGCTCACATGCTCCTATGAAGGTCTATTCAGCCTGTAGGTAGGTACCTCCATTTGCCTGGGTCTTCTAGCAAGGGAAGGCCACATATCATTCCAAGAAGTATGTGGCTTCTCTCAGAGAATCTTGAATGTGGCTACTCTCAGTTCAACCAGGAAGGTAGGTCCGTAACCATCCTGACAAGGAGTCAGATGTTTTATAGCATGGGGAATTGGAGAAAGGAGTCACAGACACAGATGTGAGAGGAAAGGGGAAGGAAAGCTGCAGACATAAGGTGAAGAGTTCTAGGAACCCAAATCAGCTGGCCAGTTCTGTTTGAGAGTGAATGGTTCTAACAGTGCCCAATTTGGGTTTGTTAGAAATCAAACTGGGCAGAACCTAGTTCTGCATGTCCCTAGTAAAATAATTAAATTGATTTTAAGGACATTAAAAATTGAGTGGGTTAAGAAACACTTTAATCATGACCCTCCAAATATTCCTAAATAATGCTGGGAGTTGTAGTTTAGGGCCACATTTGAACCCTCATCTTTTGGATGCTTGTAAACTATTATTAAGCTTAATTTGGTATAGAAAGAGCAAAAGGTAATCTAGTATCACTTTTTCCTCCATAGCCACCTCTGGAAGAATTACAGCAAGACATTCCAGAGGAGTAATGAGGATTGCTTGGAAACTCCAGAACACACTACAACTATGCTTGTTCCTGGTAATAATGATATATGAATGTTATATATATGAAGAACCAGGTTATGAATATTAATGTGCTTTTCTGTATCTGTTGACACCTTTTTCTATGGCTAGGTTGTCTTCAGCAGACAGCCCCATTTCATGGTTTTAAAAATGAGTCATTGTCAAATGCACACAAGCAGTGTTTCCTGTATGTTTTCTGGATGGACTTTTACCCCAATCTGCTCATTTTCCAATCTGTCACAGTTATCTTAGGGGGGGGGGGGTGTCTTCCTCTGAAAAAAACCCCAGAACTGTCCTGATCCCTCTTCCTTGAAAGATAAGGCATGTAGTTTTATTGCAAATACAAATTTCCATTCAGGTGGGTGGGATAGACCAGCTACCAAGTATTTCCTGAATGCCACCCAGGTTATGCCACTAAGGCATAATTAGGGTGGAATGGGCCCCTCATTCCATGTAGGATGAAACAAAACAAACAGGTTCCAAGGAGGTGAGACTCATTGGCAGAGGAAAGGAAAGCACAAGGTTTCTTTTTCATTTTTAATAGCGCAAGGATTTGCAGTATATACATTAAGTGCTTCATTCTAGTAGTCCCTGATACAGTCCTCCATGCATTTACCCAACAGTTTCAAGCTATTCAAGCTGACTGCTGTCACCACCTCTTAGGGAATTCCTCAGACCAATTACCCTCTGGGTAAAAAAGTCCATCGTAAGTACAGGCTGCAATGGCAATGATTATTTTGAATGGAAGTAATGCCTAAAGACATCTGTGGTGTCAATAGGTAGGTACAATTCTACATGTATGCGAAAAGCAATAGTACATCCTCATTATTCTTCTCTTACTCCTGTCTTCTTTGCACCAATGCTACTTTGGAAGAAGAAGCATTACATGGAGCCATGAGGAAGAACAAAGGTTGTCTTAGTGAGATATCAATATTATGAATCCGTGGAACATCTGAAATGAATAGAAAATCTACAAGCAACCGATGAGGAGTTACAGAAACATAAACTCTTTTGAATTAATCATTATGAAGAACTGGTGAGGGTGCAGAGTGCTGGAATGATGTACTAAAACAATATATGCTGTAGCAATATAACAATGAGGAATCATAATGCAAGAATAGAGACTAGCAGAATACTTCCTATTATGAAAATTTCACAGCAACCTTTGTAGACAAGTAAAAATGAGGCTAAAACCTGCTGCAAAGCACAGTCACATAGCAAAATGAGAGGCCTGTAGCAGTGGCTATGACCTGAGTGCTCTTCAAGCTCATTCCCACAGGAAAGAGGAAGAATTGTTGGCTAAGTTCTCTGCAGTACAGAACCGTAATGTTTATCCATTCCTCAATCCTGCACCTCTATTCTAGCCATTTCTTTTTTATGTCAGCAGAAGCTCTATCCAAGGACAGCATAATGGAGGACTCAGAAGAGAGCGATCATGTGGAATGTGAAGGTAAGTTAGTTTTACCATTATATCTTGAGTAAATGCTCTAGCTACAGAGAGGTTCCAACAATTGTGGGGTTAGGATTTTGATATTTGTTTCACTGCAGTTATAATGTACCTCTCTCCTTTCTTACTACAGTATAGGAACTGTGAAAGTCAGGCGTTTCTGGGTGAGGGCAGAGGGTTAGAGCTGCTAGCCTGGGATTG
Source organism: Aspidoscelis tigris stejnegeri (assembly GCA_023333525.1). Taxonomy (NCBI): domain Eukaryota; kingdom Metazoa; phylum Chordata; class Lepidosauria; order Squamata; family Teiidae; genus Aspidoscelis; species Aspidoscelis tigris. Next base: position 31,072,342 of record JALMGA010000004.1, on the reverse strand, counting down.
TCTCCCAGCGTCTGAACTGTTACCTCAGTTTCATCCCCACTTCCAAATTGACCAATGTTGTTCCAGCCCATACAGGAATGATTTGACTACTGAAGGATACAGTTCCTTCCACTTAAACTAGGACTTCTTCTATAACATGAAACATGGACAAAATGGAAATTATGGGGATCAAACAAGTGGAATTACAGGAGGAAATGGCAGATTGAGCAGGCTAGGGTGGGATCTAAGACAGAAGGGGCAGGAGGGTGGTCCTGGGGTAAGGGGAGTGAGATACAGGGCAGGTAAGCAATGAAACATCTGCCTGGTATTCATGTAATGAAACAAACTAAAGCCATTACACTGTGTGCACATTTTGTGCTGTAACTATTATTGACTTCTTTATGATTTACAAGAACATCTGCCATTGGTGGTTTTCATAGCCCTTAGCTCTGGCATTGGAAGGAGAGAAAAGGGGAGAAAATATTTTGCTATGGTGATTACTTGAATAGGAGGTGGATTGGTAAAAGTGTAATCACTTGGATCAAATAAGAAACTGCTGTTCAGTTCTCTACTTGACTGTCTGTTGCTTTTACTCCTTAGATTGGCTTACAAGCATAATGCATGTCATATTGCTAGCCACCTGGTGCCATTTGAAACTGAAGTTGCAAGATGGTGCTTAATGAAGTGTCAGATTGGCTGATAAGGCACTCCCACTTTGAAGGACAATCATTTTCTGGATGCTCAACAGTGGCTGCTGGGTGGGTTCAGCTGACAGTAGGTTCTTTGCACAGAAGATGGATACACACAAAGCATGAGTTCCAAGTAGTGAAAACAAATTCTAACAGGATGAACAGGCAAATGTCTCTGTTGAGCTAATTATGGCAGAGTTATCTGAGGCCTTTTTGCACTACAGCCGAATGGCTGTAGTGCAGGAAGGTTAGGACACGCGGGGACAGATTCCCCATTCACACCTAGGCAGGTAGGGATATGTTCCCACATTCCCCTTACCTGCCTACGTGCAAATGGGGAATCCGCCCCCACGTCCTAGCCTGAAAAGGCTGGCGCAGGGGTGGGACACCCCTCCCAGGCCTGCTGCCATTGGGCTGTGTCCTGGGTTCCTGCAGGCTGTATCTGACAGCTTGCAGGGACCCCCTAGACCCCTACCCTGGGCCATGCACCTCCCTGTGGACGCACCCACATGACTTACCTGGTTGCCACCGGAGTCCGGACTGTCAAGCCCATGGTCGGGGCTTGCTGGTCCGGTCTGTGGCATTCTGAACTTCCATGTGCCACGGCCTGTGATTGGTCGGTGGTGCGCACCTGCTCAGAACACCTGGGATTGAACAAGTAGTTCTGTGCAGGTGTGTGCTGCTGACCAACCACAGGCTGTGGCCTACCAGACCAACAAGCCCCCACCCACGGGCTTTCCGGTCTGGACTCCAGAGGCGACCAGGTAAATTGTGTGCATGTGCATCCACAGGGAGGTGCACAGCCCTGGGTGAGGGATGGGCCCAGGGGGCCTCCACGAGGTGCAGTCACCTCAATCGAGGTGACCATGACACATGGAAGCCGAAGATCGGACGGTCCAGTCTTGCCCCGGTGTGCTGGCGCGGCCCAGATCACACGCACCTGCACACAGAGTGGCAGATCGCCCAGGCCAGCCATGCAACTACCACATTGGACCAGAGGATCAAAAAAGGTAAGCAATTGCGTGAAGGCCTGGTGGTTGGCACAGGCCCCTGGGTGGGTGGGGGTGCCCAGGGGCCCTCCACGGGGCACTCCACGGGGCACAGGTGCCATGACTGAGGCACAGGTGCCACGACTGAGGCACAGGTGCCACGACTGAAGCACCTGCACTCTGTGGAGGCCAAAGACACTGCCAGCCCGGTCTCGCCGCACCCTCAAAAGGGGTGGGGGGGGGGGAGACCAAACCAAGGCTATCTTGGTGTCCCGCCGACTGCTACAAATGCTTTCCCTGCCGTACAGCTGTGGGATAGCCTGGGATGGCTGGGAATGGCCTACCAGAACGCAATTAGGCCACCATGGGACAGACTGGGATGGTTCCGGACAGAACCGCCACCACCGTAAAGTGAATGCTCTGTCCCAGGGCTTCCCTAACAGCATTCCACCGGCCAAGTGCAAATAGGCCTCTGGATTTCATACAACCTCTGGCAAAGCCTTCTACCAGCGGTTCTCAACCTTTGGGTCGCGACCCCATTGGGGGTCGCGACCCCATTGGGGGTCGCGCAGCCATTTCGGCGAGGTCGCCGAAAGCTCCCGCAGGCCCCCCCACATCCCCCCGCCACGCCGCCGCTGCTGTGAGGAGATATCAGCGGCGGCGGCAGTTGCCTTCGAGGCAGCAGCGGGAGCATCCCCGGTGCCGCTTGAGGCGAGGAGGATGGCGGCGGCGGCGGCGACTGTGGGCAGCCCCGGGCGGCTGGGCTGGCCGCTGAGGGCGGGCGCCTGCCCAGTGCTATGCCTGCCTGCCGGGCGGCGATGGCAGTGAAGGGCGCCAGACCCGCACCGCTTGGTGCCTCGCCGCCGCCCCCTTCGCCCGCTGGAATCCGGCATCACCCCCCCCCAAGGAGGAGTTGCGGGTCGGGGAGGACCGAACGTGATGCTGGCGGCCCTGGCCCCGCCCCTGGCCCCACCCCTGGGGTTGCGGAAGCGTTTGGGAGCTGCATTGGGGGGTCGTGGCATTAGCCACGTTGAGAACTGCTGCCTTCTACTCTCCAAACATGACTTCCTAATAAATAGCACCCCTTCTTCAACTTCTACAAGTATCTTTTGGCCATGGAATGCCAGGCAGAATGCTGGAAAAAAGGCTACATACTCCCAATAAACTCTCTTTTACTGATTGTACACTGTTAGCTTAAAGGTACATTGTTTGACTTGTTGCTCAGACTTATATCTGCATTTTTATACAGTGCTTAATAAACCAAATAGCAATAATGTGCCATTTCTCTCCTTAAAAAAAATAGATTTCTCCATCACCATGAAAATGAAGACAGATACACTCTCCTCCTGCATGTTTTCAGATGAGTTACATCTCCTTCTTCGCCTTTGATCCATCTCAGTTCTATATACTTGTTTGCTTTGGCTGATTACTTAAAAGAAATGAGCACAGAAAAAATTGCAAGAGTTGCGTTGTTGGGTTGTCAGCATCCTACGTTAACTACAGTCAGGTCCATATATATTTGGACACTGGCACAAAATTTGTTTTTACCTGTTTACTGAAATATATTCAAGTTATAGTTATATAAAGCACATGGATATAAAGTCCAGACTTTTAGCTTTCATTTGAGGGTATCCACATTAAAATTGGATGAAGGGTTTAGGAGTTTCAGCTCCTTTACGTGTGCCATCCTGTTTTCAAAGGGACCAAAAGTAATTAGACAATTCACAACAAAGGCTGTTTCATGGGCAGGTGTGGGCAATTCCTTGGTTATTTCATTCTCGATTAAGCACATAAAAGGCCTGGAGTTGATTTGAGGTGTGGCGCTTGCATTTTGAAGATTTTGCTGAGAAGTAAACATGTGGTCAAAGGAGCTCTCCATGCAGGTGAAACAAGCCATCCTTCATCTGTGAAAACAGAAAAAAACCCATCCGAGAAATTGCTACAATATTAGGAGTGGCAAAATCTACAGTTTGGTACATCCTGAGAAAGGAAGCACTGGTGATCTCAACTATGCAAAAAGACCTGGACGCCCACAGAAAACAGTGGTGGATATCGCAGAATTCCCATGGTGAAGAGAAACCCCTTCACAACAGCCAACCAGGTAAACAACACTCTCCAGGATCAATATCCAAATCTACCATGAAGAGAAGACTGCATGAAAGTAAATACAGAGGGTTCACTACATGGTGCAAGCCACTCATAAGGCTCAAGAATAAGAAGACTAGATTGGACTTTGCTAAAATAATCTTAAAAACCAGCACAGTTTTGGAAGAATGTTCTTTGGACAGATGAAACCAAGATCAACCTCTACCAGAATGATGAAAACAAAAAACATGGCGAAGGCATGGTACAGCTCATGATCCAAAGCATACCACATCATCTGTAAAACACAGAGGCAGTGTGATGGCTTGGGTATGCATGGCTGCCAGTGGCACTGGGCCCCTAGTGTTTATTGATGATGTGACACAGGACAGAAGCAGCCAGAAGAATTCAGTGGTTTTCAGAGACATATTGTGTGCTCAAATCCAGTAAAATGTAGCCAAACTGATTGGTTGGCGTTTCATAATACAGATGGACAATGACCCAAAACATAAAGATCAAGGCAACCCAGGAGTTTATTAAAACAAAGAAGTGGAATATTCTTGAATGGCCAAGTCAGTCACCTGTTCTCAACCGAATAGAGCATGTGTTTCACTTGTTAAAGACTAAACTTCAAACAGAAAGGTCCACAAACAAACTGAAAACTGCTCCAGTAAAGGCCTGGCAAAACATTAAAAAGGAGGAAACACAGCATCTGGTGATGTCCATGAGTTCAAGACTACAGGGCAGTGATTGCTAACAAAGGTTTTTCAACCAAGTATTAGAAATTAACATTTTATTTACAATTATTTAATTTGTCTAATTACTTTTGAGCCCCTGAAATGAAGGGATTGAGTTTAGTTCCTCAAATTTTTATGCAATCATTTTGTTCAACCCAATGAATTAAAGCTCAAAGTCTGAACGTCAACTGCATCTGAATTGTTTTGTTCAAAATCCTTTGTGGTAATGTACAGAACAAAAATTCAAAAAATGTCTTTGTCCAAATATTTATGCACCTAACTGTGTATGGAAGGATTTATTTGGTTGTACTGACTGGTACCGTTGACTGAGAGCTCAATACAGCAAACTGACTCCAAGAGGACCTACATGGATATTGCCTGGGTCCTAGTTTGGTGTTTCCATGGTATCCCTGATCATCACAAGAATACTACTGATAGAGCCATATTAGTCTTTTTTGAGTTCTTCCTCCAGCCCTTTCCTTATCAGGGGGCTCTCTGGAAGTTTGCCTTAGATCTGAGGAAGAGTTTCATCAATGTTAACATCTATCACACATGTATAAACATGTGTGCACTTGCACATGTGCACAGACAGCTCTTTTATTCTTTGCAATTGGATGTAGTAGCCAGAGCTGACACAGAGTCTGGTATTATCTTTATATGGGATTCTGGTTTCTGGCACTTTATACATTACTCTAGCAGTAGTTACACAAAATTACTGTAACTACTGCAAGCCACTCTAATTTGTTCTTGAGTCACAACAAAAAATGCATAGCTAGAAACAGCAGCTATATGTGCTAATGGAGGATTGAAACTTCTGGTTTTCATCTTCATCACCTGAAAATTTTCATATTTTTGAGGCCTTTTCTGCAACAAATTGAGACTATATGTTTCATTGTTTGCAGCCAATGATATAAACAGAAGACAGACAGGAAATCAAAGTTCATTCTAGATTCATTTACTTTTGTGTGAGCACCCAAACATCTTCATAGATACAGACTGTATCAAACAACTGGAAACGAAAACAACTTTCACAACTTTGTCCTCTACATTCATCTGCATCATTCAGACAGTGATGGATGTGCAAAACTGCCCCTAAGTGTCCTACTCTCATCATTAGTATGAGCTTATATTTCTAATGATTTGAAGAAACCAGGCCTACTAGATACCTCATAACGTTATAAAGAATCTTCACGTTAGCTTGTGATGATGTTTTGACTAAAATATCACCCAGATACCTGTAAGATTTTTTTTTCCTGTGCAGGATGTACAATAGTTGGTGAAGCTGTTACTTAAGGATGCCATTGCCACTACAGAATGGAAACAAATTTGACCTGGACTGGAATCAGATGTTTGCCGTCACTAAGCCACCCCAATTCAAAGTTTATTATGTCTTTTATAAGAATGGATTGCTATGGAAATCACAGCTTTACTGGCTCTATCAAAGATCCAACATTATGGCTGCGTCTGCACAGAGTAAAAAAAAGCGGGGTGGAAGCGAGACAGCTTAATGTGAATTTTAATTCGCATTAAGCTGTCCACATGCTAATGGAGGACAACACAGGTTCCAGGCGAACCTGCCCGTCCCCATGAAAACCACGGTAAATCCCTTCATCAAGATACTGCGGTTTTCTCTACCCCTTCCCCCTTTGCCTGATCGTGCAAACACACACACGCAGGCACAGACCAGGGAAATCCCTCCTAAGGGTCCTCCTCCTCCCCTCCCAACCCTGAGCGCTCCTACACACGCAGGCACACACGGGCAGGGGGGAATCCCTCCTGACCAACTCCTTCCTTCCTCCTCGCCTCCCCCCTCCCTCCTCCAGCCCCTGGTGGAAGCTCTCTGTCTGCCTCCTTTTCCCCTGTCAATTGCCCAGCAGACTCGAGGTTGCAAAAGGAGGCAGCCAAGGAGCTTTCAGCACGCTAAAATCCTCCTGTTTACTCTGCATACTTGCTGGCTACAAGTCTGCCTTGTAGCCAGGAAGCATGCAAGGCAAAGGACAGGATTTTAGCGAAAGGGGGGACAGTTGCCATTGCAGCATTAGTGGTGGGGACAGCAAAGCCCTGCCCGCTAATGCTGCGATGGTAACCATGAGTGTCCCCATGCCCCCTTTATAACCCGCTCTTCCACCATAATTCGGTGCGAGTGCTGTTATAAAGGGTTTTTTTTTTAAAAAAAAATCAAATTAGAGGGTTTTATTCTGCTGTAAGCCCAAATTAGGGCTTTGCATGTGGATGATTGCCATGCGGACGCAGCCTATATCTTGTATCTGCTCCCCAAAGCGTCACCTTGGCTTTTCATGTTCTTACACTAATCTAGAAAAGCTTTGACATCTCTCATAGCTTGGCAAGGTACCCATCCAACTAAAATTGTCTACTTTAATCAAAATAGTAAATCAACATAAACCTTAAAATCTGTGTTAGGCTACTGAATTCAATTTATTTTCTGGAATGTCACAGTGATTCTTTAAAAGTTAGAAACATTTGCTATATCTTTATACAATGTCATAAAGTATGTATATTTAGATTAGTACCATATGTCTAAAAGGAAAAGGAAAAAAGCTTAGTTTAACAAAAGCTATTCAAAAATACAATGAAACGGTCAACTTTTTTTTTACAGGCAGAACTAAAATAATACTTAAATTACTCCATTAATATAAGTAGAAGAGATTCAAATATACACTTTTAAAACGTATTAATAATTTTAGGTATGTCTATATAATATATCCAGTGCATATTACATTCACTAAAAGATAATGCTCATCACACAAGTTACTTTTGGTAAGCCAAGCCATGTGGTGTTTCTTAGACATGCGCCCAACTGTTTTGAATCTGAACTAGTTTGGCTCAAACTGGGTGGTTGTTCACTTCAAATTTGAACCAATCCACCCCCAGCTTCAACAAATTCACTTGAACTCAAACCAAACCAAGGAGATTGTCAAACCAATTCAAACATAGTTTAATCCAAACCAGTTCAAGTTTGTTAAAAATGTGTTTTAAAAGGGTAAAATGTTAAGTGTAGAGCTAGTTCAAACTGCTTTGAGATTCACATCGAACTGCCTCAAACCTGTTCAAATTTGAACAGAACCACTAATCTCAAGTTTATGCATTTCTCTAATGCTTCACCATCTCATATTTCCAATCAATTGCAGCAATTGTAGAAAAGTAAACTTTACAATCTTTAGGACATTAAAGAGTTGTAGCAGCACAAAGGCACTTGGAACATTTCTGAATGTGAGAAACACAACCCTTCCTGTTACAGTCTGCTGCTTAGAAAACATCACTGAAATATTGGTTCAAAATTAAACTAGCTTAAATTGTTTTATATAAATTTTACAGACATACATCTGATATAAAATGGTAAGTAAATCAATTGTAAAATGTAAATTTTATTACAGTCTAATGGTATTACAGATCACATTTCCTTAATTTTTTAGTAGTTCAGAAAGATATGTTGCTTGGAGTAGGTAGAAAACAGTTTGTCTACAAGATAAAATATCCCACCACAAAATTAATAATAGTTGCAACAGACTTTTAAGCAATCTTTAGTATAAATTATTTTTAAGCATGGTGGCTCTGAGATTAATATTAGATTCTAAGAAAAGAAAGAACTAAGAAAACACAATCTACAAAAATAAATGGTTACCAAAGGCAAGTACAGTATAAAGAAACTACTGTAATTCTGATACTCCAACACATCTATTATTATTCTAACAAATGTACTTGTTTTTGTGGCAGTTCAGTAGAACTTTTGTCTCTTATTACAGCCCATTCAACTGAGTTGCTTACGGCTAATATATCTACAATCATGTTAATGCACAAATAATGAAATATAAGTCTAATCAAATCTCTATCATTTCACTGCTAGAAAAACTATGATGTGGTTACCCAAGCATAACTCTTACTTATGACTGTGCATTATTCTTTCATCAATAATTTTAGAAACAATTAGCACAGGAGAAAAAATATTGATGGCTCATAAAAGGTCACTCATATAAAATAAATAGCTCATCCTATTCTCTGTGGATGACAGTTGACTGAACAGATGGGTTTACCTACTGTGCCACTTTGCCAGACGATCGATGGAGGGCACCCCTCCTAGGATAAAGTCTTCACTCCAAAGATCCTCCACCAGTCTTCCTTGGTCACACAAGCCAAGCTACTGACGAGTTTAATCCTGTAGTGAAGATTAGACCTGGGGCTTCAGGGAGGCTTATCAGAATATAGTCGCCCTCTCTATGCAAACTCCACCTTGCGATTTGTCCCTGAGTGCCCGGTAATCCTCAGGTCTGACAAGCCTGACAGGCCTTTTTTCTTCCTCACAGCCTTCTGAACTCTTGTTGGCTTCAGGAGTGGAATCCGCGTCCTCAGAGGCGCATTTCTTGTGGGGTGTACCCGCTGGCCCCAACCTGAGTCATGCACTGCCACCATACAAGGCACGGTGCTGCTACGTGCCTGTTGGTGGATCCTGAGTCACGCATGCCTCTGCCACTAGTAGCGAGACCACCTGCTGCTCTTGGTTGCCAGAGCCCATTTCTGCGGCTGGCCCTACTGTTTTGAACTGGTCCCACCACCACAGTCTGCCCTTAGTGTGTCTGTTGGCCATTGTTGTCTCTAATAGCCTCTTCACCCTGTACGATATGGTGATCGCCATTTGTTCTCTGTCCTCCCCTCTTCTGGACATCATCTTGTTGGTGGTGCCCATGTACAGCCCTATGCAGGCTAAGGCATGGCCTCATCTATCCCTTTTCCTATCCCCTATATATGATCCTGCCAGGAGTCAAGGAAGGGAAGCATGTCACCTGATTCTAGACTGGCACTGAAAATAGTGAAGGCTGTGACCAAAGCAGAGTGGTTTTTTGTTTTGTTTTTTAAGAGGAGACCTAGGCCCCCTTCTTCTTCCAGTGTCTCTGAGTCTTCATCCAGCTCCAGTCCAGGGCCTTATAAATCCAGGCTAAAGAGAAAAAGGGATATTTACAAGGCATTCTACAAACAAAAGTGTAGTAGTAACCAGAAGGAGACACCTTGGCTGGATAAGGCCCTAGCTTCTAAACCTCATCCTGAGGCCAATGCTGATCAGCTTTTTTGCTCAGGAGTTACATAGACCCCGCTCTGAAGAGAAATCCCCCTTCCCTCACAGGAGCTCCTTGAGAGTGGGAATTTCCTATTAATATGGAAGGTGAAGCAGTGGTTGGTGGGGAGGCCCCTCCAGCTCCCTCCAGCCCCCAAAGACTTTGGGGGCAATTGCATCAGCTTTGAATTTCCCATTTGAGAGTAATTCCACTGTGCGCAAGGCAAAACAGGCGCAGGACTTCCTTTTACCTCTTTCCCAAAAGGAGATAGTGCTTCCCATTCCAGCCATCTTACAGGACATAGTCTTAGGGAAGTGGGCAGAGTCTTACTCATCAAGAAAGGTCTCCAGCACCCCAAAGATGTTCACTTCAGCAAAGCATGCTTCTTTTGTTGGGGTGGTACCCAGTGTGGATTCCCCAGTACTCAATTTATTGTCAAACCAAGTGGTACCCAGGGGTCAGAGACCCTTTTCAGGGATGCCAAAGACAAACAGATAGAGAACCTGCTTAAGGTCTTTTGAGGTCAATTCTTTGGCCACTCAGGGCACAGTGAATATCTCTATGGCTTCCAGGGCGGTGCTGAAATAATTAACCATCCCTCCTCCACAAGGATCTTAGACCCAAGATGCTGGATATGAAGAAGGCTGTCGCCTTTACTGCAGATATCAGTAAGGAGATGCTGCAGCTGGTGGTGAGGTCTTCTACAACATCCACAGTGGCATGGTGGGCCCTGTGGTTGTGTACATGGGCTATCAACATATCACTGAAATTCAGGTCATTGGAGCTCCCTTACCCTGAAGGATATTGTCATGGAAAAGAACAAAAAGGTCACAACCACTGCACAACCCTCACGTGCTAGCTCCTCTAAAGCATATTCAACAAGGGTGGCAGCCACATCAGTTGCCTTTACCATGTTGGCATTCTTATATGACATCTGTACAGCAGCAGTGTGGGCAGATCACACAGCATTCACAAGGCACTACTGGCTGGATATCATTCATTCTGAGGATGTTTCCTTTGGACGAAGGGTGCTACAACAGGTTATGCCTGTAATGGCAAAGTGGTACTAGGCGGGTGGTTGATGATCCTCCCTGGGACTGAGCTTTGGTTTGTCCCATCCGTTTAGTCATCTGCCATCCACAGAGAACGGTAAATTGTTTACTTAACTTGTTTTCTGTTTCAGGAGGCATCGTTACAAGGCTCAAGCTCCTGTTGGAAGACTGGGGGAGTGAAGAATTTATATTGGGCAGAGTGCCCTCCATTGGTTGTTTGGCAAAGTGGCAGGCTAGGTAAACCCATCCATTTAGTCTACTGCCATCCCATAAGAATGGACCTTCACATAAGTAAACAATTTACCATTCTTACAACTTCCAGTTCCATATACCTGATATTTTCTGAAACTCCTCTGATTACCAGGAGAGACTTTTCAGGAGCACATGAGACCACCACTGCTGAAAAAAGAGTGATTTTCTACAGAATACTGCTGCACTGGATGCTTTCCATTAGCAAAGGTAATTAACATCTACTAATATATAAATAAGCTCCTTAAATGCCATATATTTGGTTTCAGATGCAAATACTTACTGGTTTTTGAAGTACAACAGGATGATCAGGAAGAAATTCTGGCCTTTTCTGGGCAAGTGAAACTTTAGAAAGCTTCAAGAGGAAATCTCTACTATATGTTCTTCTTTCTATCACCATAAAATTACAATGTTCTGGATTAAAAAGTATAACTTGCATAAAATAAAATCTAAGCATGTTCCTCTAAAAAATACAGATTAAAATTCATTTATGGCATTCTATATTCAGTGGTTTATGGTTGCTCCATCAGGGATCTGACTTAATATTTCCAGAAACTGCCTCATCTGGAAGTTTACATGTCTGAATGCTGCATCAGTGCTAATTACAGAATGATGGCTGCATTCTCTAAGTCTCTCCTGACTACTATATACCCTATCCAGGTCAGTTCTCTTATCACTTTTGCTGCTCCTGTTCTCTCATACTCATCACTGCTACCCTCTTCTTGATTTCCCCTTCATCCTGCCTCATTACTCTTCAGCTATTTATGAACGAGAACACAACTTCCTTAAAAGAAAAAGAGACTAACAGAAGAGCACTTAAAGTGGGAATTATTTTTCAATGATATACTGTTATGGCTTTTTTCTTTTTAGTAGCAAATATGATTAACTGCAACAGACTTCGTTTATCAGAAGCAATGTCAAAAAACACCTATTTCTTGGTAGGAATAATGAGTAGGGATGTGCCAAACCAGTTCTGTACAAACTGTGTCTATGGACTTCATTTTCTGACCTCTCCCACCCCTGAAAATGTTGGAGTTTGGTCTGAAAATGGACAGAACTGGGGAAGGGATTCAATGAACAGTTCATTCTGCTTTATTCCCCCTGGCCTGCCACACACCGAAGTTATTTCATTAACTTTTAACCTGTAAGCACTAAGGAATGCTACTGGGCACCTACACTTTTTTTTAACTATTGATTGGTGAGGACACAAGTCTTAAGTAGCCTTTAGTGATGTGTAAACAGCCTTACATTACCAACTATTTGCATCTTTAGACCATGAATTCTGTCTTGATTTTAAAATTGATATTAATTGCCCATGTAATGTGTTTTTATTTGTAATTCTACATAACTATTTATGCATGGCTTCTCAAGTCTGGATTGAATTAAAGTTGTTTAGACTATTTGCAGTGACTATGCAACATTTACTAAGCCTGATATTCACCTGGTATTAAAGAGCCTGGAGAAGAGGAATAAAGCATTACTGCACATTGCACAATTTGATGCCAGTATTGCAAACCTTGAGCCACCTATCAGTGTCTTACATTGCATCCATAGGTTACAGACCACCAGGGGAGTGCAGGTAAATGATCATCTCACCTCCCAAGAGCACAGTAAATGTAGACTAGTCCATGCAAACATGTATACAACTGTTCTGAATATTTAGAAACAATTCATTGTACATGTAACAACACAAAAAGAGGCCTGCTGGATTGGGACACAGACCATCTAGTCCAGCATCCTGTCTCAAACATTCCCTCCCACATTCCATCTTCTTGGCAGAGCTTGGCTTTAGAGCTTCAAGCAGAAGACAAAGACAAAAACTTCACTGTTCTCAGTTCCCTGCAAATGGGCTTGAGAGGCATCCTGTCTGTCTTTCCAACCCAGAGGCAGTACCTAGACATCAATTCTTGTAGCCATTCAGATTGGTTATTCTCACCACATCTTCTGGTCGTAAATTTCATAGAATGATGATCCTCTGGGTGAGAAAGTTCTTCCCCTTCTTTGTCCTAATATTCCTGCCCATCAGTTTCATAGAGTGACCCCAATCCTAGTGTTGTACAATAGAGAAAATAATTTTTCTCTATTCACCTTTTCCACACGATGCATGATTTTACATATTTCAATCAGGCCACCTCTTAACCACCACCTTTTAAGGCCTAGACATTACAACCCGGTTTCATAAGGAGTGTTCCAGCCTCTTCATCATTTTGGTTGTCTTTTTCTATTTCCACAATATCCTTTCTGAAGTGTGAGGACCAGAACTGTACACAATAGTCCAAATATGGCCTCACCATAGAATTAATAAAGAGGCAAAATGACATTTGCTGACTCTCTATTCCCTTTCTAATTACTCCTAGCATTGAATTTGCTTTTTTAGTTACTGCACACTAGGTTGTCTTTTCCATTGAGCTTTCCACCAAAACGTGAAGATCCTTTCCTGGTCTGTCACAGAAAGCTCAGCCTTCAGTTTATACGTATAAACGATTATATGCCCAAATGTGTATGACTTGTCCATGCTGAGACTGAAGTGCATTTGCCACTTTGGAGTGCTTTATAATTCCTTTCAGTTTTTACTACCCTAAACAATTTAGTGTCATCAGCAAACTTTGTGATTTCACTATTTACTCCTACTTCTAGATCATCTATGAATACACTAAAATGCACCGGTACTAATACTGAACCTTAGGGAACCCCACTTCTTACCTCTTTCCACTCTGAGAAATGGCCATTTATTACTACACTTTGTTTCCTGTCCTTTAGCCAGTTACCAATCCAGGACAGGAGCTATTTGCTTATTCAATGGCTGATGAGTTTATTCAGGAGCCTTTGATGAGGGACGCAAAAACCTTCTGAAAGTCCAGACAGATACTGTTAACTGGGTCACCTTTATCCGCATGCTATATAAATAAATAAATAAATATTCAGAAAGTTTACCTTTTGCAGCTGCAGATTTGTGTTGCTCTGGCAGAGAATGAACCAAATTTTCATCTAATATCAGCATTCCATTTGATTTATCCATCTTTAAAAATGTATAGATAGATATTTTTTGGTAATTTATATTTAGGGGGAAATTACAAATGCATTACTGCTTAATTCACCATTTTCTTAAAAATCCAGAAAAGAACTAGCTGTGTTAGTCTCTGGTAGCAGAAATCAAGTCCTGTCACACTGGAGATAAATAAAACTTATCATTGCTGCCAGAGTGTCCCTGTTCCCTCTCACACCATTTTCCTTTTGTATCTTGTCTCTTTAGATTGTAAACCTGAGGGCAGGGACCTGTCTAAGATTAATATAATATTGTAACTCGCCCTGAGACCTTTGGATACAGGGCGGGATAGAAATCGAAATACAAATAAATAAATACCAATGAGTAGAAGAGGAATTCATTCTGAGTAGATATGGTTGAGACAGCACTGTAACATGCTCTTTTTTTGCGGGGGGGGGGGGGAGACCTTTCCTAACCTACGCCCCATTCCATTAGATTCATGAAGCACTATTCAGAACTTTAGCCAGCAGCTAGACAAAAGGGGTAAACAATTCATGATCCACATTCCACCCTTATAAGGCAATGCAAGTCACCATGCTTGCCACAACTGAAAAGAACTCAAGCAAATGATAAATGGTCATTCAGCCATCCCACTGTGCCCATGGGGGACTGGATGCTGCTGGCTATAGCTACATGTATTACACGGTGAAAGAGAGGAATATAAGAAACCAAGGAAAATGCTTAGATTTAAAAAATCAGTTCTCACATCCTTACAATCTCAGTGCAAGTTATTATTCCTAGTTCACAGACTGAATATATATCAGAATATAGTGACAACTATTGCACTGTATCACTTACTGAGCCAATCTCATTATGCAAATTTGTAGAAGTGTTGCATGGAAACTTAGGCTGGAAGGTCAAAGTGGTTTCTGATACTGTGGGGAAGGATGCTGTAGAAACAATTCAGTAATAAAATTATTTTTTGTAGATTAACTGAACTAAATATAATTCCATCTTCTAAAGTATTCCTCTAAAATTGGACCCTAGGTCATATATAGCAATACACAGACTACACAAAAATAATGGATCCCAGTGAGGAGTGAGAAAAGAACAGTGATACTCTACCTTCCCCACCCCTACATTTTAGTGAAAAAATTTATCATATATCTTCAAGATTACAAAATAGGTAGCTCCTACGGTATTAAGTCAAAAATTTTGACTGACCAGGAACAAGAGGTCATGGAACAAGGTCATGGGAGAAAAGCACACACATCAACCTTTAAAAATGTTTTCTAATTCTATCAGTGTTGCTTATTCTTATGCATTATCTTCCACATATATGAAATCCTGATTTGTAGCTTTAAACACAATTGTCATAGCTAAATAAAAATGCACAAGCGCATCTTTTAAAATGTCCTTTAAACCATCCTTCATTACTTAAGCATCATACAGCAGGTACAAAGTACGTAACATAAAGTATTATGCCAAAGAAACAATTTTAAAATGGTAAATCCATGACAAAGAATAACAGCAATTCAAACACCGTCTGACAGCCTGAAATTTTAAAATTAAATTCTACCAAATATTGATGCGTTTTAAACTTAATACTGCAATTCCAACAATGTGTGAGCATTGACTACTTTCAGGAGAACTGTACAGTTGGGGTGCAGTCTTCACACGTCACTATGTGGTAAGCTATACCTGTGAAGCAGAATGAGGCAGTCACCACCCTACCAACCCAGGAGAATATACGGCCAATAAATACACAGGCCCCAAGTAATGTAGGCCTTCCCTCAAGGAAAAGAAAGAACTGTGTTATCACTGTATGCCACTGATTCAAAAGATACAAAGATCCCATCCATAAAATGTATGTGACAAAGGGTGCCTCCAGACACAACAAACACTGTGCAGTCCCTCTGCAGCTTCCTGTCTGACAGGCATGATGACTGGAAGCTGTGGAGGAACTGCACTGCTGCTTCCTATCTCTCAGAAAAGGTGATCATAGGCTCTGCGGGGACTGTGTAGCTACTTCCTGTCTGACAGACAAAAAGCTCTATTGCCTGCAGTAACTTTGCAACATTCCATGGAAACTGTGAAGTTAAAAGCTGCTGATTAATCAGCAGGTTTTAACTTCCAGAGGTGGAATACTGTCATGCTACTGTAATTGGAAGTTCCTGTACAGCTAGCTTCCACCCATCTGGAGGCCCCATAGTCAAAAAACACATAAAACTGCTGCAGTTTCTTGATTTAAAAAATCTAAATGTTCAGTGGATGCTTGGCATCCTGGGACTGGTCAGCCAATAAGTAACATCTGCATAACGAGAGTCCTGTGGAATCCCAAAGCACAACTGCAAAGGGGGAAAATACTATGATTTACAGAATCTCAAATCAGCAAGAATTACAGTGGACTTAACTGGCTTCCATGAACATCCTGTTCCCCTTCCATCAATCACCAAGGTGCCTAAAATATATCTCAATAGCCAACAAAGCATAAAGCCATTCAGGAAAAACCTCTGTGATACAAGCAGAATTCCAAAATCCAAATCAGTAATGTTCCAGGTGGAACTGCTCAGTCAAAAAACACCTGCAACAAGTTAATTTAAATGCACAGGATTACTAAATATAGAGAAAGCATACCCAAGCAAATTGTTAACCCTTTTATCCATAAGTATATTTCATAGCCTCCCTCATTTTTTTGCATTCTAAATAAAAAATGAAGCTGCTTTGCATACAGTTTGTTTGAAATATTCCTTCAGTTTGCTGACTTCCAAACTGCAAGATCACAATGAATTTAAGACTCTTTCCCCCAAACCATTAAAGATTGGGAATCCAGGGTCAGCTTACTAAGACCATTGACAAGGTCAGAAGGAAGACAAGTAACCTTGTGCTCCAATAATTTTGCTAATGTGTTACTGCAGACTTCAGAGAATTTAACTGTACCTGATAATTAAGCAACCATTAAACACTCTGAAAAACACTGGCTGTGTATTTCCTTTGCTACTGTATCTCTTGAGTCTTGCATACCAGCCTCAGTGACCAAAGCTGCTCAGAAAATCAAGAGTGTTCACTAGAGTAGGCATTAAGCAGAGATGTGCTATTGGATGCTTCTGCCTCACCAGGAACACCAGCCATTTCAACAAAAAGCTCTCTTGAAGCTGTATTTAACTAGACTGGTTTGCACCCTCTGAAATTACAAGACAATTTTCTATTTGGTTGCACCATTTGACTGTGGAAACTTCCTATCATGTATATGTATTTTTTCTTGGCAAATGGCTATTCAGTTTTGCTCAACATGTAAGAAACCTGCCTCTTGCTTCTGCTCTCACCTTCAAAACCTTCTCTAACAATGACCTTCCCTCTGAGATGTGTCAGAAACATGTATACATGTGCAGAAGGGGCACCTGTTTGCCCCAGCCTTTGGCTGAAGAAACAGCTTCTCTTGCTTCCTCAGGCACATTTATTTATTGTATTTGTGGATCCATTTTAATGGTGTTTTCATATTGATTTTATTGTAACTGCTGAGAACTGGGTATACAGGATAGAAAAACAAATATACATGCATAAAGCCTGCTAAAATTTAGGGTTAATTGTAATAGCAAACTGAACCACGGAGAATTCAAATAGAATAGTTTTGTTTTGATTTGATCCCAACCCCACCCCAACCACAGTGCGCTTCCGAAAGTCAGCCTACCTTCTTCCTTCATGCCTCTTTCTTTGAACTCTTTTCTGGTGACCTACAACAGGCTGAAGCCACCAGTCATGCCTTTATGCTTTAGATACCTACTAGGCTTTCCTGATATGGACAACCATAGGTCCTACCAGCAAGCCCTGAAGTCTTTCACTTCCTGGAAGGTTTCCAATATAGCCAACCAATGAGGAGATGCCCAGGATGCAATGGTGAGCATGATCAAGTTAAGTTCACAAACTAGTCCCAGTTCTAGGCTTGCTCACAAACAGTTCTAAGAAATCTAAACATTTGTGCACATCTTTCGATGACAGATGTCTATAAAATTATGTACAATGTGGATCATTTTGTAGGAAACACCAAATCCAGGAGTCACCCAATGAAACTGAATTTTGGAAGAATCAGAACATTAAAAAAGGGTTCCCGCCCCCCTCGTACACACATAGTAAAAACTTACCATCTTGGAAGACTTCACAAAATACTTGGGCCAGATTATCACAGACATATGGATGTGTGACTTGGGTTTGTTCTTAAACCCTGCTTATAGCCCCTGTAAGCAAAAGCTACTAGACTAGATGGACCACTGGTATAATTCAGAGGGGCATGTTCTGACATTCTTACTACCCTTAACGCCACCCTTAATCCAGTTTCTACAATGTGACAGAAATCCTTACTCATTTCTGAGGCCAAGCCCATGTTCCAGATCACTTTTATCTACTTCTTAGTCTCACAAGAATTAAGAGTTCAACAAATCAAAAGTTCTAGCTAGGTTTTCGTTCTTAAAACCATCACAGTGTATGAATTCAGGAATGCAGAAGACTGCTTCTGCTGCAATGCCAAAGCTTGGCCGGCTACTCACACAGTTCCAGTACTCAAGTCCAGAAAAAAGATGGCTTATGTGGCATTAGAACTTGACATAAATCTGCATAAAATCACATCTCTCAAATTTTGGGGAAAACTGGCTTGTAAGGGATAGAACCCTCCCTGTAGAACAATAAAGATTTACTGAGGTTTTTCTTCTTTCGGAAAAGTGTAGAGAAAGTAAAACTAATATCTACTACTAGCATCCGCACTAGTGCTAGATGGCAGTATAAATGAGCGCTGCTGAGCAAAAAAACTGAGCCACGTGAGTACTTCACCTGGCTGTATTCTGGAATATATCTCAGGATATGGTTCTATTGTCCACATGCTAATGCAGACTCTGGCAGGCCTCACTAGCATGTGGAAAGCAGATTCCTATTCCAGGATATATTCTAGAATAAAGCCAAGTGCCAACAGGCCCCATGTTTGATATAACTGCTATGAACCATCTTGCCTGAGAGAACTGAAGAAGAGACAGCATGCTGGGTCACTCTGCCATCTTGCTCTCTGAGGTAGTCCTTCCCTGTTCCAACTGAAACTAGAAAGCCACGAACTATCTTGCCTGAGAGAACTGAAGAAGAGACAGCAGGCTGAGGATCATTACCTGTAGTTAGTGATCTAGGCCCTGTCTACATGCAGAGCTTTACTCTGGGCTTTCAGAGCCACAAAGGAGGAAAATCCACGGCAGAAAAAAACCCTTTAAACAAGACTACCTCCGCACTTTTGGGAAGCCACGGGTTTCCTGGGAGCATGGAGATGCTTTCTCCACATCTTCTCCCATATTCCACTGAATTTTTAGGCATTTTTGATCTCTGCAGAATTGGCTGTCAGAATCAGCTGCATTCAGCTCTTTCAGCCCACAAGCAGAGCTCTGAACTGTCACATTGTTTCACTTCGGAGGGTGACAGAGATTTTGTGCTTGCTAACAAGGAAAGGTGATACTAATTATCATTATCATTACCACGGAGATTGTTTCTCAGCAAGCAAATCTCTTCCTCCCCCTCCAAATAATGCAGCCTCCGAAGTGAAACTAAGTTTCACTTCGCAGGTCTGGTTTTGTACTAATCAGGGGCCATTAGGTGAATGCAGGCAGCTGAATTTAACAGCTGAGGGGAGTCTGCTTCTAATTTTTCTTGTAACTATGTTGCAAGCACTAGTTATGGAGAGAGTGAGCTGCTTTCAGTAACTGCTTTTACCTCTTGGCAGCCAAGTAAAGGGATGATTTTGTGTTCTGGAGGTTCAATTGAGGTTTTTGCCTTTCATCTCGGCGGCGGGGGCGGCGGCGGGGGGCGGCGGCGGGGGCGGCGGGGGGCGGCGGCGGCGGCGGGGGGAAAAAGATGTGGGCTCACAAAAAGCAGTTTGCATGGAGACAGGAAAGTACGTTTTAAATCCGCGTTGCCCCAACCCACATGGGGATGCTTTATTTCGAATTACAACCCACATTTTAAAAATAAGCAAAACAATATTTAAGAATATTTATGTATGTACCACAGAATTAAAAACAGGATTAAACAACTCAAGAATGGAAGTAGAAGAATGAAAAATACAATCCAAACTAAGAGCCAGCTTTTTAAATTATGTAGCATCCACTATTTAAAGAATGATATTTGCTTTTCCTCTTTTGTTTAAAAATAATAATAAAATAGCAAAACAAATAACATTAATATTTTTAAGTATGTAGGTTTTTTTCTCTAAGAACGTAATATTTTAGTCCAAACGGATTGGATTAGATAACCTCCAAGATCCCTTCTAACCCATATATTAGCAAAATATTTGTTAGAGAATCATGGAAAAGGAACTAGTTCAAATGCTGATGGAGAATACCGGCTTCAGTGACTTCCCTGCAACCAGAAGTAAATGGGCTCAAGAATTTTTCTATTGAACAATGCAGAGGCAAGCATCCACACATAAGTAAAACTGTCCTTCAGGTACTCTGAGGTGCTCAACCTATAGCCTAGGACATTTTATAGAACAGGAACACTTATGAATGGTGCACAAGGAGCAATTGCAGAGGTGAATGGAAATTCACCTTTTGTCTTTAATGTCTGTTAAATGTAGTAAACCAGATCTGATCTGACAGAAATCAGGATTTCTTTGGCGGCTGAAGTCCTGCAATACCTGCTAGGCCAAAGTTTAAGCATCCTTGCTCTATAATAATTCACCTGGCAACTTCTTAAACTTCAGCAATAATTCTAGACTAAAAGAAACTTTACACCTTAGGAATATAACCCAAAACACAAATGTCTTTGTCCAGTAGTGGTACCTGTAGAACTATATTACTATTCGTATGAATTTTAGTATTCCTACTGTACAGTGATATAGTAGGATGAAACCACAGCACACTCCTACAAATTAAAAAATTAATTAAAAATAATTATTTCTGTCTTTGAAAGACAGAACAAAATAGAGATGCACTACATTTGTTTTACTGCTGAAGAAAATTATTCATTAGGTCGCCATGGCCAAATCCATCCTCAAAACAGGCCTGAACCAAGAATAAAGAGTTAAGGTAATCAGGTTCCTTCAAGAATGCCTGCAGCTATACTACCACCACCCTCTCTAACACTTTGCTTGGAAAGGCGGTATTTACTAGAGGACAGTACCTGGAAAGAAGACTATGAATCCAGAAAAGATACCAGATGACTACTCCTATCAAAAGCAGTGGCATCACTTTCTTGTATAAAATGTCTCACTCACCAGATCTACCCAATCATACTCCCTTGGGTAGTCAAAATACATGAGTCCTTGGAAAAGAGCAGTCTCTTCCAAAGCACATTTTTAGAGGACAAAATGGAATTATGACAGCACAATGAACAAAGGTCAAATGACATGCCATTGGCTGCACAGCTACAAGTGTTGGGTCCATATCCCAAGACTTCAAATGTTCATTGAAACTAATTCCCAAAAATTGTACTGGACACCTCACTTGATCCTGAAGCAAATGTTGCATTCATCTCCATGTGAAAATAGGCAATTTTATCCTCAAAGTATCTAGCAACCCACTCTAGCCCACTCACTAATTTACATGTACGTAATACACACCAGGCTGGCCTTCTCATTCACACTTAAGTCATGAATGGCAAGTGTTTCATTATGAACCGGTATTGCTTTGTATTTAGCAGCATGAAGTTGATGCTGAAGGACTCAGAACCAGACTATCTACTATTTCGAGGTAACACAACAGTCCAGAAAGAGGCCATACAGCTATCTGAGATGTCTGGCACTACATCTAACCTGCTTCTCTTCATACCACCTTTGATGCAAGGTCACCAGAACATGGGCAATCTCCTACTCTACCCTTCTCTTCCTTGACCAATGCACCTCTTTCATACCAAAGAAAGAAGTAAGAGTGCTCAGTCACTCACAAAGAAAGCATGATTCAGCGCCCTTGGTAGCTATTCTGTTGGTACCAGGTCTGCAAGTGTTTCTATATAACTCCACCAACCAAGAAAAAAGAGGCCAAATAGTAACAGGAAAAAATGTTTTTCAGGTCCTTATTACTCCCACAGCCTCCAATCAACAGTGCTCAGCAGTTCAACAGGTCAAGAAAGGCACAGCAGTAGCTGCAGAATAGGCCAAGACGGTAGACATCCTGGACACAGATGGTACTTTATTAAAGATAACCACTCCTTCAAGTTAGAATCTTTTCAGTGGTTAGTTAAATACAGTAAAATCAAGATTTCTGTAGAGAAGGAAATACTTAACCTCAAACCCTGGTAGCCTGCCACTGAAAATTCTTTTTTCCCTTCAGTCATTAAACAATAAACAATGCATTTTAGTGCTTTGTTTTAACAACTGCTTCCTCACCAAGATGCTTACCATAAAAAGAAAGATGGCGTGCAGGTCTGGCAGGCTGGAGTGTCTTACCAATCATCCTCTTTTTTTCCATTATTTTTTAAAACACTTTGAAGCCCCCATGCTGAAAAAAAGGACACACATATGCAAATATTGTAACTGGGAAACTCAGGAATTAAGGGAGACTATCTTACATTTGGCAGTCAATCTGCCAATCTTTAAACTTCACATCACAATGCCCTCTATATAAGGGTTCTTGGAAAAAAGCAATCCCTAAATCTCAGTCTCTTCCAAACTCATTTTTAGAAAAAAATGGAATTATAAGAGCACTATCAGGCATAAATAACATACAAGAGATTGGAAAACTACTTTAAAAAATATACAAGCCAGGGCAGTTATACAAATTCCACAGTAACCTATAGCATTAATATAATTAAGAAACTTCAACTTCCTTCCTTCATAATATTCAAAATGAATAAAAGGATAGACTGAAGAATACAAATTGGGAGACAAAGTACAAATATTTCTACTATCTAAAATAAAAAAGCTAAAAGACAAAGATGCTCTTGATTACAGCTATGCAGGGGGGTTTTGGCAACCATCCAGAAGCATTTTGCCACTATATTGGCTTTTTCAAAGGACTTTTTGTCTTCCCAGGCTAATGCACAGACCTAAAATGCATACCGCAAAAACAAAAGTAGCCAGTAATAAAGGAATAGGATAAACAGGCTGGGGTATTATGCACCTTCTCAGCTCTATTCATCTAAAGTGATTAGGATGAACACCAAAACATCTTGGGCCATCTTTCTCATAAACATTTTTATAAAATATCTGTCTCCTAATCTCATGCTATATGAGCTTAAACATTAAGCACAGAACAGAATATTATAAAACATTTACTGAAATTTAACGATGTGTTGTGCAGCAAACCACTGGTAACTTAAACTAATAACAGTAGTGTAAAGGCTGGGATCTAAGAGATTCTTGGTTCAAATTCCTCCTGGCAGTGACTTTGGTTCAGCTACTGCCTCTTGTCCTAATCTATTGCACAGGGTTGCTGTGGGGATGGA
Source organism: Aspidoscelis tigris stejnegeri (assembly GCA_023333525.1). Lineage (NCBI taxonomy): Eukaryota > Metazoa > Chordata > Lepidosauria > Squamata > Teiidae > Aspidoscelis > Aspidoscelis tigris. The sequence continues at coordinate 31,049,099 of JALMGA010000004.1, read as the reverse complement.
GTAAATGGGAGAACAATCTGTACCACTTCGGCCTTTTTGGAAGAAAAGCAAAGAAAGCACGGACTACCTTCTAACCCTATATTCCATTCATCTATTTAATTGGGGCCTGGGACTGTCTAGCCCAGGGTGTGTATCAGTAACGTGGGAGCTCCAGATTACAACACCCATCAGCCCAGGAAAGGCAACATTTTGTAGGTTAGCCACTAATTTCTTTAGAGAAAGTAAATGAGCTTAAATTTCAGTAGACCTAGAATCGGATCCTGCATTCTGAACGTCTGTCTTAACGACCACGCTTGTGTGTGTGAAAATACAACTGAAACTTTTTTCAAAGAAACTTAACAAATGAGATTCATAGCATTCAGAAGGCGAAGAAAATTTGTTTGAATAGTTTCACATGTGCATGCTTCACTGAACTGTTCCACGATGGTGATAGATGAGGTAGAAGGGATGGGGAAGGGGGGAACGAAGAACCAACACCCAAGCCGCCATGTTGTCTTCCACCGGCTTGTTGACTTTTGGCTCTCTCAACTCGGCAGGCACCGCGGGCCTCCGCCCACGCCTTGCATCCTCCTCCCTCACACAGAAGAGCAGGGTCCCTCTTCGCACAAGTCACCTCACCCCGACCGAAATAATCCTTTATTCCAATTTTCCCTTCATTGCGGCTGCTCGTTTCCCAAAGATGGCCGCCGCTTACCAGGAGCTCGCTCGCTCGCACGCTCTCGCTCTCTGGCGCCTTAATTCCAGCTCTCAGCAAGGAGCCGCGCCTTCACACCGCAGCCCGCAGCCGCAGATAAGGCGCGCGCCGCGACGGCTACAAAGTGGGCGGAGTCACAGCCGCTGGGCGAACGGTTTCTGGCGCGCGCGCTGCCAAGCTCGGCCGGACAGGGCGGTGGGTTCTTTCGCAGCGCGGCGCGCGCCAGCCAGTCCTACCCGAACGAGGTGGCAGGTTCGTTGGATGACTTTGAATTCAAATTTGAAAGTGGGAAAAGGCGGGGATGTGTGACCACATACTGCACAGGGGAGCAGGCGGACCCTCCTCTCGCTCCTCGAGTCCACGGATCGATTCGATACGGACGTGATTTTAAGACAAAAATATGGTTTGTATGACACCCTTCACCACGTGTCTTTCTAATTTATCTCTCCCTGTACCTCTAGTCTTAAGCCAAGTTCTAGAAACTTGAAACAGCATACTAAAACTACCCCCTCGGGGAAAAAAAAATTGGCACCTCAGCTTTAATCCAATTTCAGTCCGCTTTCAAAGTGGAAGAACCCGCCAGCGAAGGCGCGAGCTGTTTTCTTTCGGCGTTATCTACCTCAGAAAATTAACTTTTGCATTAGACAACATGGAAGGAAAAAGACTAGTCTTTGCTGATGGGCTTTCTCACCCTGAAGACAGAATGAAACTGGATTAAAAACTGGGCGTGAAGGCAACCTAGAATAACTAAAAACGGTGCATTGGGAATTCGTCGAAAGGGCAGAAAACAACGTATTGAAATCGGCGAACTGCTCTGGAGTCGTTAAGAACAGTATATTCAAAACCCTAAAGAAATCGCCCATATTTCTCCTTTCTCATCTTAATCAAATGCCCGGTTAAATTCAGAAAACCCAGTAGCTACACGAGCAGTTTACCTTTCCTGTGGAGTTAAACAGAGGAGAAAGTGCTGAGACGCTGGACTAAAAAACTCCACCGTGGGGATTAAGGAAACAATACTGGACAAGTCCGTTGGCGTGCAACACTATCTGTTCTAGGGTGTTTTTCCACTTATCACTAGAATACCCATCTAGTGCTAGTGGAAAAACCCCTGAGTACCCATTAAGGACCCTTAATGGGTACTCTAGTGCTAAGTGGAAAGACACCCTTTCACTCAGCAGCAGCCTGCTCAGCTCTACAGATTTGCTAGAGGTGGGTGGGTGACTGAGTCTTCCAGGAAAGCAGCCTGGATGGTTTGGTCTGTGAGCCAGTTTGGTGTAGTGGTTAGAGAGCCGGACTCTTATCTGGGAATACCGGGTTCGATTCTGCCCTCCCCCATGAAGCCAGCTGGGTGACCTTGGGCTAGTCACAGCTCTCTTCTTAGCTCTCATAGCTCCACCTACCTCACAGGGTGTTCTGTTGTGGGGAGAAGAATAGAAAAGCTTTGTCAGCCGCTTTGAGTCCCCTTACATGGGTGAGAACAGCCTTTCTGGTGTTTAATGTAGATTAAAGTTGTGAGGTGAGAACACTAGCTGGTACATGTGACACAGATTTGGTAAAAATCAAGGAGGTAGTGTTCAAAGGACTGATGTCTGGGAAACTATTGACAGAAGCAATACTAAAAAGTGAACATTGATGGAATGCTAGTAGATATTGCTGATAAAACAATAGTAATGCTGGTGTAATGAGAATAACCTCATTAAGACTGGTAATGAGCTACCAGTCTAGATGGATTTCAGGTAGGGTTAGACAAATTTATGGATGACAGATGTATTAATGGCTACTAGAATGAATGCCTAGGTGCATCCTTCAGGCTGGGGGGGGGGAAGCGGGGCGCTTCTAAGGCCATTTGCTGGGATTCGAGAGCAGGCAAAGGTTTGTCCTTGTCCCTGCTTGAGATGCCCATGAGCATTTGGTGGGCCACTGTGTGCGACAGGATGCTGGACTAGATGGGCTGTGGCCTGATCCAGCAGGGCTTCTCTTATGTTCTAACCTAAGGAGATGATAGGCAAAGGTAATTTATTGCTGATGCATCAGGTTGTTTCTCTCTGGGGAAAAGCTGCACACCAACACATTGGGGTTCAGAGATTTTATACACTTCAAAATGATTAAATACATTCACATATCAAAGCAACCAAGAACATCGGATCATTTTAGGATTAAAACAGTGTCAATCTAGCAGCTGGAGTTCGATTACAGCTCAAATAATTAAGACATCTCCACATTCCATTCCCACAATGTTCTATATTAGAAAGGCAAAGAGGTTGCTATTTTCTGTCAAGACTGCACAGAGAAAAGGAGATAGCAGAGAAGTAGGCAGAACAGTCATCTAGAGAGGGGGCATTGCTTTGTGTTCTCGTATGTTTATTTTAGATTTATTTTTTATTGCTGTAACCTTCCCTGGAAACTTATAGGGTCTGATATAAATGCAAATAAATAATATAATTATGCCAACTTTTATAACAAGGGTTGATAACATCTGCTTCTCTAGTCTTCCAGTGTTGCCTCTTTGTATATTTAAATATGCATCCAATTATATCCTTTACAATATTTTTTATCATGCCAGAATTATTTACCAATAACGATGATTCCAACTGCAATTCTAAACGTGTTTAATAAAGAGCAAGTTACACTGTATTTGGGAGTGATGGACTTCTGCGTAAGTAAAGTTTGAGGTTAGGAGCCAATTCATACTTGGCCAGGTAGTGAATGTGTGGTAAGTTCCCAGGTGGAATGTCCCCACTTGAAGGAGCCATTTCTTTACCAGGAATGGCTCCTTCTGTGAGGGAGCTTACCCCACATGCCTTATACATGGTTCAGGCTCGGAAGAGGTGCAGGAGGGTCATGTGCCTGGCAGCACACAAGCACTGATGTTGCACATCACACAGTTGCTCTGGTGACAATGCCATGCAAGTGTGCATGCAAGTGTGCAAGTACCAGCACCAGAAATGGAGAGCAATAATGGCTGCGTCCAAGCGGCCATCAGCACTAGAGGTAAGGTTTGGGTGGGTTTAGTATGCACTACACATCTGCAGGTGTGAATGCTTAGTGCACACTAGAGCCATTCTGTCGTTTGCTTCCAAGAGATGGGAGGGAAAGTGCGGAAAGGCCCTAGTTGTCACATTTTTATTAACCATGCCACATGTTATTTGAAAATATGTTTTAGTCCCATTTGTAGCAGTTTTGGGGCTGTTATGCCATCTTCCAGGTTCCTTCTGAGAACCTAAGTTTTTGCATATAGCTGCGATATCCATCTTCAGAGGACTTTGCTCTTGGACAAGTCAAGGGTGACTGGTGTCTTACTAGATCTTGTTTCCTTTCTTACAGATGTTGCTGTTTGTCAGTTCTTCTTTTGTTTGAGTTGCTAATGAGTCAATGGTCTTTTCCTGGCTGAATATTTTAAATGTTTTTATGTATATTATCATTTTTAATATATGCTGATTTGTAATCTGTTGTTTTAAAGGTTGCTATCCGCTCAGAGACCTTTGGGTATAGGATGGGATAGAAATATAAATAATAAGTAAAACATGACAAGTTACCAGATGAGTATGGCTGGCTGACATCCCTATATTCTATTGGTTGGAAGACAAATCAGCATATCTAATAAAGCTGCTTTTTCACAATTGTCAGGATCTCCTGTGTGAGAATATTCTGAATTAAGAAAGTGGCCATGCAGCAGAGATTGCATTAAAATATTTATCATCCAGTAGATCCATACAGAATATATGCAGTGAGAGAGTCAAGGAGGAAGGCTGTATTTGGGGAGTAACATTTCTTTAATTATTATAATCATTATTATTTTGAGAAGTATGGTTATTTATTTTGCATATCTGCAGCCATTAGCACTGTATTCTCTCCTGCCAGTACCATACTTTCATAAAATTTTACAGGATACATCCAGCTGTGAAGAAATACTGAAGTCATTTTCTTACCTTATCCTTTCTTACACAATAGCTCTCCCATTGTGAAGTGTGATGGCAATCTGAGAAACAACAATGTTCTAAGGGGAGCAGAGTACCAGTGTCGCTTTCATAAGACTGGATAATTCCAGCTATTCTGAAGTTTCCTCTACTTTGAATAATGGCAGAAATAATTTGCTATTATTTGAGAAGATGGTCTAGCAAAATGTCATGGGACATCATTTTGACTATCCATTATTGTTTCATGAAACTCACTTTACCCGAAGAAGCAGAGGACATGAGATACTTGTGCACAAGTGCTCTTATTTGGGTCTCAAGCCTTTAACTGTTGCCTTACAAAAGCCTACCTGTGACAATCAGCGGTTCTACAAGGGAAGTAAACAGAAAAACGTGCTTTGAATAATAATCTTTATTAGTGTATTTAAAAGGTACATGGTAATCCTGAGCTACTGTTTTTGTACATTTAACATTATACAAAGACTTTCATTTACAGTTTGAAGGATACATTTATTGTGCTCCAAATCCTCATCCAAGCATCACTATGTCCCTAAACAGGAATATAGATAACCTTAAAATATTATACACATCCCTGGAACATCCACATTTATCAACCCTCAACCCCCATTATCTAAGTACTACAGTTATCTAAACAGCTCAAGGTCAGGGTATTTTCCCTCAGAATTTAGAAAAACACTATGTAAAATTTCAAGGATGGGCAGTGCAATAACTGGTCCCCATAATCCATCTGTGAAGAGACCTTCAAAAACTGCATTTCTTTGTTACCACTTAAATAGTTCTTAGTGTTACACTGACCAACTATGTATCTACAGAATGAACAGAGTGACACTTGACTCAGTTTTCATTTCGTACCAGTTACTGTAAAGCTTTATTTCCCTTTGCAATGACTGGAAAGTTGTTTTCCCATTATGGATAATAAACCACAATCCAAACAAATTAAGAGATAAAACAAGATCACCCTATAGTCATCTAAATTTATAAAACAAGTCGTATCAAATGCTTCCCTTACTCAGACCCTGTAAAGGAACTTTTACAAATGACTAGAGATCAAGTTCCATAAATCCTATCATGGCTTTGCCTGTAAAAAGATAAAAAAATATTAAGTCCCCGGATCCTTGAAAGAAAAAAAAATTGCTCAAGTTGAATTTTAACAGTGAATAAATAATTTTTTCTATTAAGCTGGACTTACTAAAATATTGCATCTTGACCTGGAAATTTGAAAGCATACTGTGTTTACAAATGATGCCTCTTAGCAAAAGCTCCAATCTTCAAAAATGATGCACACTCAAGAATATTAGTGTGATCTTGGATAAAAGTTACAGAAAGCAATTGAAGCAAAAAGCTTATTGCTTAAAATTTAAAGCAAGCTGCTTTTTAAAAGTGTACATACAAATTTGAAATAATTGTAAAACATTCATAAATATTCCTTGCCTTCGCATACACATCCCAATGGCACAGATTGATGTTTAGTACAGAAATAGAATACTGCAGCTGGAATTCAACACTTTTAAGACAAATGTATGACAGTGTAAACAATGTTTTAGTATTCATAGCTTGGGAATTTAGCAGCAAAACAAACTAGTTGCATATAATGTAATGCAATGACCATTTGTTCTTAAAGGATCCCCAGGCTTAAAACAATGTTTTTTAAAAAATGGAAATATTAAAAGAAAAAAAACTTAGCTTATAACATCACTCTCTCTAGAACCCCCATTTTTTCCAAGAAACCAGTAGAAACCTATGCAAAAGTATGCTCTGGGTAACTGACTTTTATGGCTCCCCAATAGCAGGCTCGAATTAAGCAGACTAAGCCTAAGAGATAAGCAATAGCCCAAGAAACATATGTGGCATGAAAATTCCTGGCAAAATCTTGGGTACCAACCTACAGAAAGGAGAAGGAAAAGGACAGGTAATTAGTATGCAGGATTTAAGACTTTCAGATGAAATATTAGCAATGTACCTCAAATTAATATAGAAAATAAAAACATGCAAGCTATCCTTAAAGTTTTCTAAGATAACTGCATTGTACTCCGCACCAACTCTGCTTAGCACACAGAAAATGCTGTCTAACTGTTCTTGCTAAATTTAGTTATTCTGTATTCCACAATCAATAAATTAACAGTATTTTAAATAGGTCTGACAAGAAACAAAATGCCAATTATGTTCTGACCAAGAAAAAATGTATAGTAATCCCTTAAAACTCTCAGTAATTCCCTGGATCACACAAGGGATTTGGATATTAGTGACTGCCTCTTTGAACCCGTTCCTTGTAATTCACAAATACAAATTGGTAGGAACATTTCTGTGGATTTGGTTATTTGCAGATCAACAACAGTAACTAGTGGTCTCCCATGGGAGCAGACAATGTCATATTTCTGGTTCTCTTGCTATCCACAAGTTTTGACACTAGTAAGAAAAAGGCTACATGGAAGTTTTGTGGATATTGAGGGAAATGTTGGCCGTAACAACTAAAGATTGTCATATCTAACACTGTAAGCAATCCCCAGTTCACAGCCAGTTTAATAAAATGGTAAATTTAGTACTGATCACCACAGATTTTATATGTTGGTTGAGAAATGAAAGAGTTAAGTGGGATATTGTGAAGATCTCTTAATCTTCAGCTGATCCATAGGAAGAGATACTGAAAGATCCAGCAGCCCCACCTCACTGGGATCTCCCACCTATGGAACTTTGGCAGATAATAACTATTGCAAAGGGTTGGGGTGTGACAGGAAGGGCATCACATCCAAAATTCACTCAAGCTTGGGCTATTATATGATCTTATCAGAAAAAAAAGTCCCAGTTAATTAGCAGGCCCAAACACAATGTAGTTTTCAGTAGTGGCAAGGATATCTTGTTTGTTTTTCAGTCATTCGGTCAGGTCCAACTCTTCATGATTCCATGGACCACAGTAGGCCAGGACTCTTTGTCCTCCACTGCCACCCAAAGCATGTCCAAGCTCATATTCATTGCTTCTATGGCACTATCAATCTCGCCCTTCTGATCTTCCCTTCTCCTTTTGCTTTCAATTTTTCCTAGCATCTTGATATTTTCAGATGGGTCTTGCGTTCTCATTATGTGGCCAAAATATCTGAGTTTCAGCTTCTGCCCTTCCTATCAGGGTTCACTGATTTGATCTTGCAGTCCAAAAGACTCTCAAAAGTCTTCTCCTGCACCACAGTTCAAAAGCCTTGATTCTTCAATGCTTATAGTCCAACTCTCACAGCCACACTATTGGGAAAACCACAGCGTCATGGTAGATAAGCTCAAATTTTGGTCCAGATTTCACCAGACTAAACTATGGCCCAAAGTGACTTTTCAAAAATGTATAATACCTCTTAAACCCCTGATTACCATTGCTCTAATCTTTAATATTTATATGTAGCTTTTGTTTTGTAGAACTGCCATTAAGTACTTTCAAGGGAACTGAACCTTCCAGTTAGTGATTTAAGTACTTTCATGCACCTGCAGTCCAAATTCATGCAGGCATATATTTGGAGGTCAAAGAGTTATTCTCAATTAGTTACTGCCTACATTACTTCCAATTAGAGGTCTACAAGTCTCATGCAAAGATTCAAGAAACAGAGCAGATTTCAAATGGAAACAATTTAACACTACTCAAATTGCTAAAGAAGCCAAATCTGCTTTTCCAGTAGACAGAAATACATAGATGCAAGGGCAAAGGAATTTGTATAAAGCAGAGGAATTTTTCTAAGCAAAGAAAAATGCTTTCAAATCCTCATCAAAATGAATATGTGGAGAGACTTTATTTAAGTATGTCAAATCTTTCCCTCCAGGCTAAGAAGATTTTGAAAGAAAAGAGATGCTCTGCTGAACTGACCTACAGCCTTAAAAACTGTAAATGGCAAATCCACAGCTTTGCAGATCTATCATGAGAATGCTCCCTGTTCACCTGATCCCTACAGTCCTTTTTTTTAAGCAGGGCTTTAATTTTAGAAGACAGAACAAAGGAAACTAAACAATCTGCACATCACTCAAAAACAGAATCCTTACACCTTTAGCTATTTAAAATTACAATATAGTACCACTACCGGCATAGACTTGATTGAAGAAAAGCCCTTGTCCCAAGTCTGGACCCTTCCCACTTTTTTCTTTTTTCCTTTTGCTATTCTGAAATTGGCATCATGTTGTTTCAATATATACATGATCTAAAATGTAGAAAGAGGCTGCAAGGTATTCTTGTGTGCCTTATTCTTAGCACATGCAGACAAGATCTTGAGAATCCCTAGCTAGTTAAGTGTGACTACTTCTGAACCGCTGAGTGAGCAGTAAAGAGTGAATAATTGTGTGTTACTCACAGTTAATCCAACTCCAATGAAGATAAATATCATTCCAATGGTAATATATGCACAGCATCGTCTTCGTGGAAGTGCACAACCAACAGAAGAACTGCAGGTGAGTATGCAAAGGCCAAAGTTAAAACACAGAAGCCTGACTTTTTGAAGAATTAAGAAGATTTGAATATATAACGGCAATTTAAATTTGTTAACACTCTATATTCAGATTGCATTTTCCAGTTGCATGACATTTTGTGATCAATGTGACGTAAGACTTCCTTGTTGTAATTTACAGATGCAACACAATGAGACAGACAGCCCCATTAAGACAAACCAGCAAGCTTTCATATGACTGAGGTCTTTTGAAATTCAGCTTAACATAAAAGGAAAGGCCCTCATGCTTAGCATGTGACTCAGTGTTTTAGTTTATTTTAAAAATCTTGTTGGAATGCTCTCAAATTGATAGGTTTAAGCAGATTTGCTCTGATATGGAATTTTAAACTGAAAGAGAAAAGTTCCGCGAATACGGGTTAATGAGACTTTAAGCCTGATGGCTCGCAGCTGATCCAAACTACAGTTAAGCCCTGCTCACTTCACAGGATTATCAGAAACAAAATTGCAAGGAAGAATTCTGCATGCATCATCTAAGAGGTTTGGAGAAAAGGTATGTAAGTATCAGTTCACATATTTTTACATTATTAGACTTCATGAAAAATGCAATGCTGAGAAGAGAGCAGCTGGAAAGAATCTAGTTGCTAAAATGGTTGAGTGTACCTCAAAACAGATTTGAGATACCTGTCAGTTAAAATCCCTGATTGGTTGAAACTGTACAAGTTTAGAATAAAAAACTCCAGGGAGATGGAGGGCATCCTTTATCTTCCAATTTGAGACAGAGTGATTATTCTTTTTCTTACTCTGATGCGAGCATGTTTAATGAGTAGCGTTTCTCTGTCCAACAGGAAGGAGGAGGTCTGGGTGAGTTTCTAGAGTAGAGTTTTGTCTGTTTCACGTGTATTGCTTTTGTTAATTTCACTTGCTATTAAGTTCCATGGTTCTACTTTTTCATTTGGAAGAATACACTTGGTTTCCCTTTTGTATGTTTTCAGGCTCAAATGCCTGGTGAGTGTGGTTCTAGCTGATAGGTGCTTCTGCTGGACGATTTTACTTTCTTTCACATTGTACCATTTTTATGTTTATGTATCTTTATTATGTATCTGTATTTTTATTAAATAAACCTAACTCTTCCAACAAGTCCTTTGTGTTTTAAGAGGACAGTCAGCAGGTGCAAAACACAAACTGAGCTCTTAGGAGAGCGCGAAAGGGACAGGGAGGTACCGCCAAACATGTTAAGAGCCTCTCAATTCCTGACAAATGTCAAGTTTTCTTATTTTAAATACTTACTTGAGTGTTTTTAACATCAGTTTATACTGAGCAATAAATCACTAAAGGTTACGAAGGCAACTGAAATAGTCCCAGTGTACCCATCATAGCATCCCTAGCATGGTAATCTTTTGGAACTCATGTGTCCTAAGCAGCTTTAAGCAGGAAAAGAGTAAAGAAAGCTCCAGTGCACATTATATCAACCAATAAATAAGCATTATATAAATATTAGGTGTGCACAGAATAATTTTCTTAGCTTTGTTATGACCTGGAATTAAACTTGGAAAGTCTTGAATTCTGAAGCCACCAATATAGCCAGCTGTCCAGACTGAACACTCAAAACTTGAAAATGCTACAAACAGGGAATAATGGATTAATTTTGAGTACCTTGTTCCCAAGGCATCTGAAAGTACATTCCCCATTTTTCTGACAGTGACTGTTGACAAAAAGTGGAGAAATTGGTCTCCTGTAGCCAGTTTTAGCAGCAATTTAATCTATTTTAATTATTGCCCAAAAGGAACAAAATCCCGCATTAACCAGATTTTTTGGGTGTGTGTGTGTGTGTGCAGGGAGATGACGATACACACACAGAGAGATTTGCAGTTTGGGTTCATAAAAAATGGAGCCACAAGCTACACAAACATCTAGAACAGTGTGGTCAGTCTGATGAATGAATTGCAAAACACAGACACTGCAATTGTATCCTGATCTATTCTCCCTTTTGTCACATCTAATGACCTGCCAGCACTACCCTATTGCAAACATAGGCTTCTAAATTCTCTTGGGCCTGTGGTCTTGAGTTTTCTTGGGAAAGCCACAGTAGACATGCTGTCCTGTTGGCCTACCAGGCCTTCTGTTTCCACTCCAGAAGGCTTAAACAAGAGCCCATGGATGTGACAGGAGGCTGGCAAGGCATAATCTGGGGTGACAGTGGGTACAGCAGGAAAATGGGGGATCTGGGGGATGATGTGAAGGAAAATGAACCAAAAAACTATTCAGCAAGTTTCTGCTGATTCAGTCCAATAACAAACATGAACCTCTTCCCAGTTCAGTATGAACCAGTTTGTACTAAAGAGGTTCAGCACATCCCTGACTGAAAGGAGTGGCAAAGGCGGAGCCACTGCCTGTCCTTTGCCAATCAACAGAGGGGAGGGAGGAATCTGTAAAGGGGGCTCCACCCTTTCCCCTACAGTCAGTTGAGTGGCAGGGGAAAATTCTCTCAGGTGAACAAAAAGCTCATAGTTTGATTCCTTGAGGGACTAGGAGATTCCAGTTGTCCCCAAGACAAAACAAGCTTTTATTCCAGTTAGGGGAAGGTTTTCATTGCTTCCAAAGGAAGTAGTCTAATTTCCCCCCTTATAGAGAGAAAGCAACTGAAGAACTGTAGAAATGGGAGAAATTTCTCCGTTGTTCTTAATGTTCTTACCATCTTCACTGCTTCTACAATCAGCATATTGCCAAGAAGGTTGAAGTCTCCATAAAGGGATTGGATTCCTGAGAAAAATTTCCAAATGTTCTGACGATAAGGCTGTATTTCTGTCCCAAACATGGAACAATCACTTTTTGAAAGGGGTTTTGTTCCAAGTCAGAGATAGCTGGAAACACCTCATTTTGTATGCAAAATGTCCTTGAGTCAAAACATTTACTACATCCCTAATTATTGCTACTTCTTGCCTGCAAGGGATGTTTAGCTTAACATTCTCTTGGTATCCAGCCTCATCACGCTGCTGAACTAGATGGAACACAGGTCCAATCCTGTTTGGCACCTTCTTAGGTACTTAATTTATATTCTGCTTTTCTCCCAAAAGGACTCAAAGCATCATACAAATTTACCACAACCAATTACAATAAAAAGGAATAGTATACAAAGATTAGAACATAAACAATAAAAATAAATAATACAATACATAAAACTTGAGATGTTAAATGCCTATATAATGAAGCACAGGTACTTCTTTTATGTTGTATACCACCTAAGGTGAGATTCTTCCCAGGGCAGCTGCTCCTTTCAGCTAGAGTCTATTTCTACCCCTTACACACCTGCACCTCCAGACCACCTGAGATTGGAGAAATGCTCCCAACCCCCTAGATTCCAACTTATTTACATTATTTGCATAGTGAGTTTTATACAACATTCTGGTTTCTAGGAACCCAACCCTTTCATTATGCAAACATTTCTAGCTAAACCTAAGTTCTATTTTTTTGTCCCAGAGAAACGATGAGTAAATAGATAATACAGTCTTTATTATCAAAGTTTTCAGATATGTTTTTCTGTCCCCGGATTGAAAGGCTAATATCCAAAACAAGTTAATTCCTAAAAATACTACACTCATAGAAGTATTTGATGGAACTTACATTTTTTTGCAATGTGGGCACTTTGCCAAAGTGTTGAACCTCAATTCCATCCACTGTAATAAAAAGGGGGCGAGAGGATGAAAGCATTGAAAAAAATGCTAGTAAGAAAAAAACTATTTATTTCACTTAATGTTAAATGTCACTGGGAATCACAGCACAATATTTTACTTCTCATGCGTCTCTTACATTTTGTTTCTTGCCTTCTTCCGTCACTGGGATGCCCTTTTGCAAGCCAAGTCCTCACACTCTGTGGCTTGGGATTTCCTTGCAAAATTATTTCCCATGACATGCTTGTTAACAGGATGTCTAGTATAACACAAGTTCTTTTTACAACTGGAAGCAGTACTTTGTCATGAATAAAGTTGCTACTCTTCTTTGAAAGCATGTACATGTGAACCATTACGAATTCATAGTTTCTCACAGATCTCCATCATGCAATTAGTACTGTTATACATAACTGCAACAATGTTAAAAAACCTTGTTGTATTGAATTTACTTCACCATAGTTTTAGGAAGTTCAGGAAAAAGCAGAAAGGGGAAATCTATATGTTATATAGTGGCAAAAGATCTAATTTAGAATGCTGTCAGGACAATTCATATTGAAATTTTGAAAAACTACACATACATTTCTAACAAGTTTTCAACAGTAACGTAATAAATATTAAGGAATAAAGAACTACTTAAGATGTAGCTCAATACAAGTAGAACATCTCAAATCTAGCTGATGGTGTCCAGCTCAATTGTAAAAGTAATAGTCTTTATTTTATAGGGTTATTTTACAAGTTGAGTCCTGTAACAAACTGGAGCAATTTAGATTTTAATTTACAGGATGCAGGAACTATAAGCTATACAGTAATCAGGCAAGGAGACAAATAATTGGGTTAAAATCACGCCAATTAGATTTTAGTTTCCGATACACAAAATTAAAATCTTAACTTGTATAATTGTAATAATATTGTATTGCTTCGTGCATACTGTAATTTCTTAATTTTTGGTTTGGGTTGTATGTAGAACAATAATGACAATAATAAAAAGTAAAAATATAGCAATTTGGTGGGCTCTTTTTTTACTATTTTGTTCATCTATCATCACCCTCCAGATCAACTTTTCAACAGGTTTCAGAAAAGCCATTACTTTAGGCTGTTTCAAGCAGTTTGGACATCTCTTTTACTTGCATCATTCTGATGCTACTAAGAAGAAGACTGGCACAAAATGCTCCAACTACATAACACATAACATTTTCACTGTTGATTATGGAGCCAACTCTGTGTGTGACAAAAAAATCCCCCTAAACACCAAGACCATATCTGAAAACTGATAAAAGAGAATTCTGTCTGATCACAAATATTTGAAGCAAATATTTTATATAACCGTTTTCTAGTTGCAGCATATGTAAATATATTTTGTAAAAGGCAAGAGTAAAGAAAGGTGCCTGGTTCCTTCTTAGGGTACATTTTTTCTATACTTACTAGGAATGTATTTCCACAGTGCCCACATACTACTCTAGTGCCTTCAGGCTGAACAGGAATTGCAGGCTGTGCTGGCTGCTCCTCTGGAATTAGCATAACTGGGCCAAGATTAATTATGCGTCTACTGTGGGAAGAAAAATATGTCACATGATTAAGAGTAACTCAAAAAGGTTGTTCCATATATTCTACTAAGAAGGCTTGGCCCAGTCTGAGCCACCTAGACTTTTCTAACATCCCCCCCACAAGTACAATTTTTAAGGAACAAAAAAGTACATTCATCTGCTAGGATTTCTCAGAAACAAAATTCTGCTAAAGTTAGACTTTCCAAACACATATCCCTCCACTTACTGGACTCCAGTTCCTATCACCCCCAACTAGCATTGACAAAGGCGGTAGAAATCTTTGACATTAGAAAGAACCATGTTCAGAAAGTATAAAATCATACACAATCTATTCAAAACAGTAATCCAAAAACATGCATATATGGAAACCTATATATACTAGCCTTTAAAAGTATGACCCTGCCTAATATTTAATATCAGTGGCAAGTGGCATACCATAAATGTGGGGAGGGGCTTAGTGGGAGGCATTTATCATCTTTGAAGTCAGCAAAACATGGACAAGTGCATCAAAATTTTGCCACAGTTTTCTTACTTCAAAGCCCTGCCTCCACACTTCCATGCTGACTGCTTTTGCTCCAATCATATTATTTAAATTCCCACATCTACTAAAGCAGAAAACATTGTATGTGCTGTCCAATGTTTTCATCAGACTTCTAAAACCAGTCACATTTTCCTTTGTCAGCTTTTTTTCCTACTGCGCTACATCATTTCTAGATGTAACATTTGTGCTATTATAACTAGGTTTTCACATTTGCATTACTATTCTCAAAGTCGTCTCAGAAAACAAAATCATAAACTTTGATAGCCCTTACCAATTGGGTCTTGGACATCCTATTCTCCGTGATGTATCCTTACAGATAAGCAGACAATTACATGGACATCTAACATACTTTTTCCCTGATGGAGGGTTTTTGATTGGCTACATAAAATAGGAAAAAGAAATTACATACAAAATGCAGTGACCGTAAAAAGAAAAAACAAATCTGTAGTGATTAAACAAAGCAACAGAAATGACCCAAACTCCAAGTGAAGGACCACACAATTACCGTACTCGTAACACTGATACTGGCATAATTGGTATCTTGGTAATTTACGATATGTCTAAAAAAACAATTCTGTCTTAGAGCAGCAGGCATTCTCTGTAGCTTTACTTTGCTCTTCAGTCACTTCTAACAGTTCTCTGAGTAATTATTCATATGTACACTCTTTCTGAGGCTGTGATAAGTACTTTGAATTTTAAAAAGAAGTTAAATGTGAAGAAATGATAAAAAGAGAGAGAAGAAATGAAAACCAGCTCTAAAATTAGAAGATAAATTTGCAGGATATTGCAAATATAGTTGCTTCTGAAATAAGGCATTTCTGCTCTTAAGAAATGCACAAAGCTGTGTCTCCACACATGGCACAGAAGACACCTGAAAACAGGTGCCTCTATGGAAGTACCTGCCCTCTGTGGCACTGGGCACTTCTAAGTATCTATTGGTGCTGTGGGAAGACATCTCACAATGCCACTGCTGAGTGCCATTTTGTGCCCTAACCGCCATGACACATTGGGAGGGCAATGCTCTATCCAAAAGGTGATGCTCCCAGATATGGAGATGTGATGCCCAGACTCTTCCTGAGCCATCTGGTTGAGTAAGTGGAGACATGGCCTGTGTTCAACAACTTGTGCTAGGTGTCTGTAGAACTGGTACAATATCTTGTGGTCACTGACAGAAGTTACCTCTATGACTTGGTTTTGTTATAGGAACAGTTGCCCACATAAAACAAAATCACATTCTAGAAAAGTACAGTAAGGATAACTGTAATCTATTAAAGGTAGCTTATAACAGGATACTGTGCTAATCTTCATGAACTATACCTTCTACAAAAATGCTGATTCAAACAGACAGGGAACAGGATAATGTATGGATTCCACATAGCTTTGTCAAGTACAGATGGTACAGGAACAGTGGATGGAGATAGATACCAATGTTACTTTAATTCATTTTCCCAATAAGTACTGGGCAATATATTAAACTTAAAATAATCTAAAATACACACCAGACTTCATAAGTAATGGCAAAATACTTCTAGATGCCAAACACATTAGTGTAATTCTCTCTAATGTTTCATGTTAAAAGGACGGTCCAGAATAAACAATTATTTGACAGACAGTACAGAAAAGAATTAGGCTTGGAATACACATTAGAGATGTGAATTGGTTTGTGGGCAAGCCTAATTTCTCCCCTTATGCTATGGTCTCTTCTCTCCTCACGCCACCCCCTAGTTCCTCACACCACACTTATCTGCTGTGCCAAAGCACTGAACACATGGGGCTTGGAACTGTGATTCTGCCTGCTCCCTACTAATTCACACTGGCCTGAGCTTCCTGGAACTGGAAGACGAACAATCCTCACAGCAAATCAAGTGTATAAATGCGTGCAGCACTATTTCCAGGAAGGCTTTGAGGGCACATCTAAAGCATTCCTGAAGAAGAGCCTAGCTTGCTAAAGTCAACCAGTCCCAGAAGGCCCCTGCGCACATAAAGGACTTGAAAAGAGGTTCAGCAGTGTTTCAAAGCCAGGCAGCCAGTGCTAGCAGCTCAGTCCAACCCTGCAGATAAATATGTGGGCTGAAGTGGAAAGGCCACAGGTGCAAGGAAAGGGGCGATTATGAACAAGTTGAACTAGCCTGCTGGTTCAGATTCAGCTATCAAACCAAATCCCAATCTTTAAATAGGGTTTGGTTTAATAGCAAGCCTTTGCATGCAGGCATCGAACAAAGTGACCCTAGGCCACATGGCTTCATCCTCACAGACCTGCAAAGCAGAAAGTAGTTGATGGAAAACTGTCCCAAAGCCATCCTGTTGAATTTTTTAGTTCTCCTTCCTCAAATTTCCAATGTTTCTCAAGTTGCGGACAATTTATGGGTTGGGTGGTATGGGGCCAGCATCTTGATCTGACCCCTGTCCCATCTGGGGACATCTCAGGGCCACAAGGCACAGGAAACCTACACACTATGCCCAGAATATTTATACTTTTGAATGGTTTGCGTGTCATGACAAAACAGCCAGATGTTGCAATGAAAACACTTTAAAGTCTTTAGGCCAGGGGTTCTTAACCTTTTTTGTTTCATGGACCCCTTTGCCAGTCAGGTGAAAGCCATAGACCCTTTCTCAGAATGTAGTGGCAGATAATATTTTAAAGATAGTAAGTTTGTTTTTTCAGTTTAAGCTCACAGACCCCTGAAATCTTTCCAGGGATCTCCTGGTTTAGAATGATGCCAACTTTTGTCAAAGCCTCTTTTGTGCATACCATTAGTCAAAAGAGTTATGATTACGGTTATGATTTATGGTTATGATTTGGTTTGCATAGACCACCATCACTATAGGCAATATGTTAGTCATTGCCACAGATGACATCAACTTACTCTCCTGGACTGCACCCAAAGATCTAGACAGAAAAAAAATTATCAATCGGCCCTCAATTATCTGTCATGAGAGCTGTCATCTTCATATATTATGCCTGTATAGCCTACCAGTTGGTGGATTTTCAGATATAGGTGAAGGAACAAAATCTGTACCCTGACATCTTGATGTTCTTTAAACATGTCATTTCATTTTCAAACAAATAATCATGCCACTGAGAACCTTATTTGTAGAACCCTTAATACTGTTATTATCTTGTTTGTTTTTTGGGAAAAGCTGGGGCCTTCCTTGTGCCTTATAAAGGGTTGTTTGTTGCCATTTGCTGAGTAAGTTATATTAATGTAACTCTTCACTTTGAACGGCATAATAAAACAAGCTGTAGAATGGAAAGTCTCTAAAGGCCTTTACCGTCGCTTCATTGCAATCTGTGCATTTGACAACATGCTGGTGAAGCTTCCCTTCAAGATTTATTAGTGACTGGCATACACGGCAGTTTATTACAGGAACACCACTGGAATCAGGGCTTGCAATGGCAGTATATGGGGGTGGAAGTTCTGCTGCAAGGAAAAGAATAAAATATATCAGCATTAGTACATGAAAGCACTGAAAATGTTTCAAAAAATATACCCAGAAGCAAGGCATCAGCAAGCCAAACTCAAAGAATGACCTCAACCTGATCTCTCAAACAAGTCTCCTCTCAAACAAGTCTCCTCTCAAACAAGTCTCCTTTCAAGTGTCACCTGTACTGTTCTGTCACTGAAAATCTACACTACAGTTTGGTCTTGTGATTAGCATGTCGGACTCTTATCCGAGCCTCCCGCATCGATTCCATACAGCTGCCAGCTGGGTGATCCTGGGCTAGTCACAGCTCTCTTTTGAGCTCTCACAGCTCCACTGCCTTCACAGGGTGTCTTTTGTTGAGGAAAACAGGAAGCTTTGTCAGTCAACTTGAGTCCCCTTAAATGGATGAGAAAAGCGAGGTGTAAAATCCAACTCTTCTTCTTCTAAAAATAGGTGACAGGTGAACTGATGTTGAATTTGAGGATGGCTGCTTTCCAGAGAAAGGTAATGGACATTTAGCAGATGAATTTAGAAGAACTGCTAGTGCTCTGGTACTTTTGTAGGGTGGATATTCAGGGTTTAGGAGAGTTTGTTAGGCCCTTGGTTTAGCTGCTAGAGGGGTGTTCTTATCTAAGGTAGCCTGAAGACATGGTCTCTGGGAGGACAGGCTTGCACACATTGTCTGAGGGGGAGGGGTTTATAGTAGCTCCTGATTCAGGAAGCTAGTGGGAGAAGCCATATTTCTTAGCTGGGAGAAGTGAGCTCACTTTGAAATATAAATAGTAAACAAAGTTTAAAAATTAAATGATCATAAAAAGGACTATGTAAAAACAAAATCTGACATGTTCCTTATTTAAGTAAATTTATTCAAAGCGCTTACAAGACTAGTTAGGGAAGGAGCCAAAATACCCCTTGAGAAACAGAAGATACATCATGCCTATATATCAAAGTATACCAGCCCCCCTTTAACTGCAAGAATACATCATAAGAATGCAAGATTTGTTATAATGTTGTAACTTCATTACGTTAGTTATCAAAAATAATATTGGTCCCTATTGTGTAACCACAAGATAGCAGATAGCAAGAATAGTTCCACTTTTTCCCAGCTGCTAAGCCCAGCAACTGTTTCCTGTTTGTCGCCTACTTGCACCCGTTGCTTAAGCCAAGTGTAAATCTGCTTGACAGTATAATTGCTGCCAGTCTGGATTCCAGCCAACTACATACAAAAGTTTATAAGACTAAAGGTTACAAGGCTAAATGATTATAAGGCTAAATGCTTAATATTAAAACAATTATTAATATTAGAGGGATTTTGCTGACTATAATTTAAATAGTAAGAAAACAAATAGTTTAATAGTCATGAAGATAGTCAGCAAGGGGAGGGGGATTTCCATTGTTCTGCACTGAGTGTGGTGTAGGTACAACTGTCTCTCTGCTGGGCAGAAGTCTCAGGTGTATGCTCAATGTAATGGGCTCCTGAGTCTCAGGGAACAGGTTTCTTCCCTTGAAGCCAAGGTAGCTGACCTGGACCAGCAGAAAGAAATAGACAGCCCTGAGGATGAGGTAGGCTGAGGAAGAGAGACAGACTTCCCTTGCTTGGAACCCCCTTCCTAAGAGGATGTGCCCATACCTTCTTGCACTGAGGAATGCTACTGCATTAAAAATGGGTTTCAACTTGTCTTTCTCCTCTCCCCTTTTCTCCTTTCCTCAGCTATTTTAAGACCTCATAGAAAGCCATCTTGCTCTTCTTTTCTCTGGGATTTTTTGTTGTTGTTGTTGTTGTTACTACCTCTTGTACAATGCTATGAACCTCTTTCCATAGTTCTCCAGGGGCTATGTCTACCAGTTCTAAACCCTTAAATCTATTCACTTCCACTGAACATTCACAAGTGACATTATTTTGGTCATATCTGTGTGGCCTAGTGGTTTTCCCTACTTTCTTCAATTTAAGTGAGAACTTTGCATTCCTGCAGTTCCTGATCACAGGTCCAATGTCCAAGATATCTCCTGGTCCTTGCTCTGCTTAGCTATTCTTTCTACCAAGACATATCTCAACTAGTGCAAAACATTCCATCTGGTCTTGCATGTTACAAGGAACAGATGCAGAGAAGATGCAGTGTGTTTTGCTCAACTGAGCAAAGCAAAGTCTTAACTGAAAATCAGATCACTCCATACGCTTAAAGGAACCTTGTGCCAACAATCGTCACCCACTTGGAAGGGCTCCAATGTTAAGTTAGCAACATTTCATAAGAGTTTGCTGAGAAAAAAAACATGTAAACAGAAGGATAATCCAAGCAAATAATCTTGTAGCAATTCAAACATTACATACACATACCCAAGAACACTGCTGATGACAAAAGTAGAGGCAGGCAGATACTTTGTGCGTAAAGCAATATACTGGCAGCTTTTAAAATACAGGCAACAGTGATCCTTTTACGGTAGTTTCCTAGTCACTTCTAGTAAGTCTCAGTTTTACAAGCTACAAGCCTTTTCCAGTGTCCTTGGAAGTAATAAAGTCTGATTCATGCATGTGGAACTAACCTTTACAAAGATTTATAGCTGCTTCTCAACATCAATAACCCACTTTGAAATAACAAGGGGTCAGATAGTGAAGAGATAATTAGTCAAGCAAGATGGAAAACAGAACCTCATTTACACTTAAGCTTAGATCCAATTACGGTGCAGACATACATTTTCCTTTTAACCAAGAATAAAGGAAAGAAAGGTAAGGATAAAGTAAGGGTACTCTTATGATCAGAAAAACAAACTCCAGGAATTATCCATCTTTTTTGGCACAGGATCATTTGACTTCTGAGGGCACACAAATCCTCCCTGGTTGCTCAGCACTTACCACCATGACTCCCAATACTGGCAGAAGCACATGTTGCATCTGTTCATATTGGGTGTATGTGTGCAATTAGACTGTTCCCACCAACAGAATACAGAAATGGGCCATCCCATGTACCTCTGCAACACACTGAGCCCCTGGTGGCAGCATTCACATACAATGTTTTCCAGTATTCCATACAATTTCCTGTAGCTGAAACCCTATGGCCAGAGGCAAGGAGAGGCTAGCGTCAACAGCATATGGTGCCTGTGGTCAACAATACCAGGGCTATGATGCTCTGAGGTTCCTATCAGATTGATCTTGTGGTTGAGTGCTGGATTCTTATCTGGTGGTCCCCTGGTTCGATCCCACACTCCTCCATGAAGCCAGCTGGGTGACTTTCATGGCTAATCACAGCTTTCTTTCTGAGCTCTCAATGCCTTATCTTAGCTCATAGGGTGTCTGTTGTGCGGAGAAGAATGGCAAACTTTGTCAGCTGCTTTGAGTCTCCTTAAAGGGTGAGAAAAGCAGAATATAAAAGCCAACTGGTGTGGATATAGGCCACAGATGCCTTTACTGATTTAGTGGCAGCTTTGCAAGGACTACTTCTTAAAAGTTTTCATGTTCTGTATCCAAGTTTTGTGCAACAGCAATGCTACAGTAATTTAATGACATTCTGTGCAATTTCTAGAGTTCTCCCTGGTTCATCCTTCCAAGTGGGGAAAGGGTAACCACATGCACTATGACATGATGAGTGTGTCTGTGCTCTTAGGTTTTGTGCAAGGAAGGACTCTGGAGCACATGCCCCCAAAGAGGCAACTCACAGCCAAGGGTATCTTGTAGAACACTATGACAACTTCCACTGGAGTCTTCAAAATTAAGTGCTACCAGCACTTGTAAGAGTGGATTTAGAGAGCACATCACCCAGTTTGGGAGTGGAGTATTCTTGCCAATTGTAGCTTGCATCCTGTTACCCTCCGAAGGCATAATCTTTCTGCACATATATGCACACAGTAAAGGTGGGATGCAGCCCTTTCTTCATTCCTATGGTAATGCATAATTAAACAATAAAATCTGATAAAAAGATTTACAAATGAGGCAAAAGAACAGAATAGATATTCTACAAATAAGGCAATGATCTTAACTGCTGTCATTCAGCTGGAGGTGAAGGACTTACAAACACACTAGAGAATGAGGTTCCAGAGACACTGCAGGGATGAAAAAAGCCTTCAACCCAAATGTAAAGCTTGAGAGGATCATGAAGTCAGAGTGGCACAATGCAGTCATCTTTCCAAGCCACTGTCTTAGCTTCCAGCATATACCAAGGTAATGTCTGGTATACTTTTATTTTCCATCTTAAACACACAATCTGGTGTTGTAGCAGTCTCCAACACTGAGCACAATGCCTACAACAGCTGAAGTCAAACTAAGGCTGCAACCACATATAGCTCTAACAGCGAGTCTCTGTGATAATCTATCCTTTTCTGAAGGCACCCTTAGAAATCTTAATCACTCTGAAGTTCAAGGTGGTTAACCATATTGCTATCTCAAACCAAATATTCACATACTTTTGTTGTTGTTGTTATTTGCCCCATTTTCCCTTATCCTTTGGCCTGCTCCTTTGCTTCTGGCTTCTGCTAGTGGGTCCTCCATAGGTTCCACCACCCCGTGTCACTCTTCTGCCAAACTTGCACTTTAGCTCCCTCCCCTCAAAACAACAACTACAGCAACCTAATATATATGGTGTTGTGTTCAAAAACAGCCATTACAAGTAAACCCCCATTTTATCACTTTTTTTTTTTGAAACCAGTACTGCTGTTGATTGTAACATCTGTGCTTGATTCTACTCCTTAATATGAGCAAAGAGGTCTGTCCTCAGAATGAGATGACCAGCAGTGGAACAGACTACCCTCTACTGTACGAGTGCCCTTCAGGGAGCCTTGGAGCTCTTTATTTTGCTCCCCTAAAAGAACCACCAAGTGGATTCCCAGACTGGATGTAGGCAAAATGTGTGCAACTGTATGTGATGGAATTGCCCTCTGAACACCCATGTGTATCACTTCACTCCCTGTTTGTGGAGGGATCCTAAAGAGATGAGTTTATTTCAATATGTTGTACCACACTTTTCTACTTCAGATAAGTATATACAAAACACGGCCTATACTTTTCAAAACCTTCTTGAACCATATTGTTTCATCCAGATTTCCCAAGATATTGACAAGCTCTGATTTATCCGTATATTATGCCACAGCTAAAGATTCATTAGTCATAGGTTGGCATGATGTATGGATGGGAACCAACAGACACATGAAGCTGTACTGTATTATGTCTCTTCGTACTTGAGCTAGACACCTGCTACCTGTAGCACAGTCACTGCGTACTTGAACACATTATGCAGTTTTTCTCAGCTCTGGAAGGTGCCTTTGTGAAAGGGATCCAAAGGAAAGGTGGAACCTTAAAAAGATAGGATGCTAGCTGCAAAAACTAAACCTCAACTAAACTGCCAGCTACTTAAAACAAATTTGTCTTGCTCGTGAACAACTCATTCAGCAATTTCATCTCCACTCAAGGATTAATTTCAAGAACCAACACAAGTGAACAGACATAGGGCATGTTTCCACATTTTTACCTTTGGATCAGCTAGAGAAGTCCACCAGTCTTGAATAAAGATGTTCCTGGCCTTGGGGCCCCAGGGGGCCTATTTTGCATTTTGTTGTCCTGTGAAAATGGGTCCCCTTAGTAAACCGGACCAGAGACACACATGCTTTCTGCATTATTATATGGTCTGATTTACCAGATGCTAGTACACCACAGACCTTTTAAAACAAATCTATCAGTATACCAGATTAGGTGGCCATTTTCGACAGCCTAGTCCAGCCTATGCTCTGTTGAATGCAGACAGAGCACCCTAGCAGCGGGCAGAATCTACCTTATACCACACTAATGTGCAGAAGGGAGGTGTCTGGACCCCCAACGATACTGGATTAAAGGTAAGTGCAGAAAGGTACTTAGCCCCTTTTAACTGTACTTGAATTCAGGTTTCATAAATAATGTATACAGCAGAGATGGAAATTTTGAATGGCTTTCAGCGATGCACTACGGCACTCCAGATGTTCTGCAGTGCCTTCAACATCTCCATTCAGAATATCTGTGCTCACTTGGGTTGACGGAAGCTATAACCCAGAGCATCTGGTGGTCACTGCGTTGCTGGCCCACTGATACTGGGAAAATTGGCTGCCTCTTTTTATTAGAAGTGTGCCAATAATATTTGAAAAGCTCAAAGGGGGAGGGGGGGAAATGGAAGAATCTCCCCTTCACGCAAGTCTGTTTCTAGCAGATGAGTGATAGGTCTGGCAGAGATAGTTTACAAGCATCACTCACCATCTCTCCCTCCTTCTAAGCTGTTTCCCAGCTGGCTTTACAGCCAGAAGAAGGCAGGGACATGCAGTATCTACAATGATATAACACATAACCTTGGTATTCCTGGCATTTTCCTGGGCTCTGCCAAGCCCTTTTTTGGTCTATACAGGTGCATGCACACACAAGCCCAATTTGATTCATGTATCAGTCTGCATCCAGATATTTGCTACTGATTCCACTATAGCTGGATATTCCAGAATATGCAAATATAGCAGAATAAGTAACCGACATTTGGATGCAACCTCTCTATCAAATTTTCAAGCTCAAAAATAATCCTATACTTTTTCCCAGAGTTGCCAATACAGTATTAGAAGTAAACAAGAAATCTGCTGAGGTTGCAAAGCAGGACTGGCAGAAAATGGATTCTCAGCTCTCTCCAAAAAATGTTCTTTTTGGATAACTTACTGAATGGAATGGCCTGTGGTCTGGTGGGATAAAGTGAAGGACCCCTGAAAATAAGGTGGATGAAACTATGTTGGCAGTTAAGTTCTACTGAAGACAAATCACAGTCCCTTTTCTTGGCTAGAGAAGCAAGCAAAAAAATTATGTATGAGATCTAAGATATGCACCCCAAAGATTCTACAAATCCCAAGATATTTTGGCAAAGCAAGGGAAAGAGAGGGATTTACAACTGTGCTAATGAAAATACTGACTATAAGGTAAACTAAGATACTATTTTAGCACAGAAGCTACCTCTAACAAGCAGTAGTTACAGGCACTCATCACATGCCTCTGCTGATTTTCTCCTAACACACAAAGGACTCAGCTGTCTCTCTGCTTAAATTAAAGGCATATGCGAACAAACCTTTTAACAATGCAGAACTCATTATCCTAACTGCAGCACATGAAAAGAAACACTGGATTGGATCAGGTTAGAATCTATTTTGCCAGCCTCAACACCTTGCCATTACAATAATTAGCAAGCAATCTCATTATAAGAGCACAAGTAAGGGTTCCTGCAATCAAGGCCACCAGAAGCAGCTACTGCTCAAGAGGACTGGAACAACTACTGAAAAACCACAGTGCAGACAAGACAATGGTAGTAATACTGGAGAAAGCATCTGCAAACTGTAATTTATTTGTTGGAGTGACGAATACTGCTCAAACAGTCCCACAAAATCTGTTTCAGCATTATATATTTGTAAGGCACACTTATCGATATAATTAACCATGCGGGGCAGTAATTTTATCTTAACCCAGGAGGTTGGGCCAGCTAATGCTACAACTTCCATCATTCTGACCCAATCTCAACCAAATGGGAAGTCTGTAGCTGAGGACCCCTATGTTAAGAGAACAGTGTCACAAAAACTACAGAACCTTCTTTAGCAACAAATATGGAAGCTCAGCACTTGGGTTTCCAATTAGAATTGTGCATTAATTTAATCAAACTTTAATTCCTCAGGCAAAATAATGCAATGAAAGCAACAACCATCACACAACAGTCCCAGCCTTTAACTAACATAGCTGAAAACTGGTTCTAACATGATAGACTTGGGGTGTGTTCCCAAACAGAATATAATGATCTTTGAGACCATTCTGAGTGCTCACGGTTACCAAAGTTTGTAAAGAAAACACAGTTTCTGAGGATTAAAGGTCCCAAAACGTGATTATATTCAGGATCAAAAGATGTCTCGCTGCTGGATTCAGAAATATTCGATTTAATTTAGCAAAATGAGAATGCAAGCATTTTTGGGTGGGAGAACCATGTTTCTCCTCAGTTTCCCCTGATACAATGAGAAGCCATGATTTACCCTGCCATAGTCCCCTCTTCCCTGGGTTCTTTATTACGGGCTAAGGAAATCTAGCACTAGCTGAAAGAGGAGGGGAAGGAGCTGAGGGATGAACACAGCCCACAGTAGCTCAGGTGCAGGGACGGGAGTGAGTGAAAGTACCTGATTTCAATAAGAGGGACTCCCTGGCAGTGATCAGACTTTAGCAGCTTCCCTTGTGGGGTTGCAAAGTGTGTTGGCTTTGTGTAAAAGCCTCCCTGCTCCCTCCCTCCATGATGGTCTTTGCCATTCACCCCTCACTTCCTGCCATTTTACACTGCTCTGCTCCTCCGAACTACTGCAAAACACAATTAAGAAAAAAGGGAAAGTGATCTTCAATGTTCTACTGACTTGTTAACAGGAGACAGACTTTCTGCTGCGTTGGATACAAGATGCGGGGAAGAAGTGGTGAACAAAAGTTGCTGCCAAAGGACTCCATGATCTGACAAGGGGCAGGCTTATACAGAGGGTAGGGTTTGAGTTGCCCACCCCAATGAAGTCAGGGTATGTCAATGTTCAATTGCTGACTACATGGGGAGAGGGTTTTGCTGAGGGGAGGGGGTTTCTCCCCTGCCAGGCACTGAAAAATAGAGAGTGAGTCCATATTATAAGGTAACAGTAGGAATAAAAAAAAAAAATTAACCTTGCTGCTGCTTAAAATTTTTTTTAAAAAAATCAGATTAAATTGCTGAGTGGGAACCTGGCCTTGCTATCTTGGTGTCCTCCATGTATTTTGCTCTATAACTAGCAGGTCCACCTTTCACAAACATATTACCCACAATGCAGCATTAAGGGGGGGTGATGTTCATAACTTAGCTTTGTTGATAAAAACAATCAGAAAACAGGAGACAGCTCTTAAAACCTCAGGCCCGTTTACTTCAACAAGCAGAGGGACCACCATATGTTTGTTTCATTAATCTAGGCAAAGTTTCACTTCTCACACTGATACAAATGAGGAAGCTTTTTTGTACATTACAATTCCCAGTAACTTACAGTACCAATTCACTCAACCAGGCTAGGTACAAACTTCCACTAATAGAGAATATTCTGTATTAGGAGACTGAAATCACTGACTTACCGCAACAATATCACATTCCACTACTTATCTCTGTATACTATTGTGAAGCTTACTAACTTAGTTTTTCTTTAACTTTTCTTTACTCTTGGTCATCTATTTAATCCTACATTTTAGGAACACATGTGCTTTATTCACATGTTTCAGGGATACATCTCCTTTAGTTACATGTTTCATAATAAATTTTATTTTTGTGTTTTCTTGTTTAAATGTCCTAATGGCTCTTGTTGTCTTGTGACAGGGCACCATCTGACCATTTTTCAGTACAATCTAGTGCAGTGGTTCTCAACCTGGTGGTCGGGACCCCTTTGGGGGTCGAATCACCCTTTCAGAGGGGTCGCGATGAGTCTCCCACCGCCCTTCCCTCCCACCTCCCAGCTGCTCCTCCCCCGTGGTTGGGGGTCCCCACAACATGAGGAACTCCATTAAGGGGTCGCAGCATAAGGAAGGTTGAGAACTGCTGATCTAGTGTGTCAACACTTTTTAATATGCCCTCACTTCTCTAGTACAGATCCAAGTACATGCTATAATTCTGTCCCAACCAGGATCAATGCACCTTAAAAAATGCTCAATTTTCACTGGATCACACCAAAATATTTACCTAACATCCA
The DNA here is from genome assembly GCA_023333525.1 of Aspidoscelis tigris stejnegeri. Classification (NCBI taxonomy): domain Eukaryota; kingdom Metazoa; phylum Chordata; class Lepidosauria; order Squamata; family Teiidae; genus Aspidoscelis; species Aspidoscelis tigris. The sequence goes on along the minus strand of JALMGA010000004.1, from coordinate 31,021,177 downwards.
GTTATAAAACTGCTTCTAGCCAGTATTTTACATTTTCTAAAACAAGAGAGAATTTTATCTGTAAGCTACCAGACAGGACAGAAATGCCACCAGTTCAGCTGGACCACCAGATGGTGCCAATGTTGGGTCTTACTGCCTATCAGTCCCTTAAGTAAAAATGGCACTGGGAGATCCAGCACTATTTTTACTTAGCTTACATATTAAGTTCTGCAACATAATATTGGAAAAGAATCATAGGCACTTGACCCATGGATGGGAAAAACAAAACTGGCAAGTATGAGGCAACCTCCAGAAAGTCCCTTCGGATGCTACGCCAAAAGACTTCATCAGAGAGCTGGTAAGTTGTTTATGCACCAGGGAAGTCCCTAGCATACCTGGCAAAAGCTGGCTTGCAATTTATATCCTGGACCCTTATTTCTTTTCACTGGATTATTATAAAGTTGTCCCTCCTTATTCAGAGTTTTAATACATGTACATTTGGGACTGCAGAATTGTACACAACTTTGGTATCATGACTCACATATCTGGAAATTCACACAGGAGACTGGCACTACCCAGAGTAGTTTTCAGAAGTTGGAGAGATTGGAATTCCATACTAACTCTGATCAGAGTTCTGGCACTTCCTGCAGTTCTGTTGTTACTGTGAAGTTGCAGCCCTGCTAACCTCAGCTAGGTCATTCTGTGAAAGTCTGGGGCAGCTTCATCTATTGGACAATAACTCCTTTGGTCTGCAAGCTGCACCGTCTCCCTGTTTCTTTTTCTCATAAGTGTTCAGAAGCGGCTCTCCTCTTCACTCCTTCCAGGATATAAGAACAGGTTTAGACTTTCGACTCTGGGGCCTGCACCAATCAGCCTTTGCATCTTCAGTCCATGATTCAATGCCTGCTACTTTAAATTCACAAGGTTTCCAGCAAACTAACCCTAATGAATGATAGACTACTATATTATGAAGGGATTTTATTGTAGTCAAACATTTGACACCAGGCTAGCTAACACAATTCTAAAAAAACAAAACAGTTCACTCTTTAAATGACTTTAAATCATACTTGTTTTAAAATACTGTATTTTCAGGTGTATAAGACTACTTTCTAACCCAGGAAAATCTTCTCAAAAGTCGGGGGTCGTCTTATACGCCGGGTGTTGTCTTCTTATACAGCGAGTATATCTCAAACTCTATATTTTAACTGGAAAGTTGGGGATCGTCTTATACGCCCAGTCGTCTTATACACTGGAAAATACGGATAACTAAACTATTGTACATCACTTTTCGTAAAAAAAAATATATATAAAATCACACTAAGGCCTAAACAATGGTTATTGTGGTCATACCAGAATTACATATTTCAATACAAAATAAAAATAGAAAGTAATTCATAAAATAGCAGTTATTGGTCATTGGGCAAAGAATGAGAGAAAACAGAAGTGCAATGAATGGTCATCTAAGCATATTGTTAATACAGTGGTACCTTGACATATGAGTTTAATTCGTTCCGTAACCTTGCTCTTATGTCAAATTGCTCATATCTCAAAGCAATTTTCCCATTAATCCATTCCAGCTCCCAAAACACCACCTCAGTTGTTTTTGTTATGTACTGTACTGTATTTACATACTCGTATCTCAAATCTTGCTCTCATCTCAAAGCAAAATATCACTCGCTCGGCGGCTTGTATCTCAAAACACTTGTATGTCAGGGCACTTATATGTCGAGGTACCACTGTATACGCTTTGGGGGCTTCTTCTGATCTTCTAATAAAGGCAAATGGTCTATGCAATAGTTTCTACACAGATGTGAATGTATTTCAAAGAAAGGGGCTTTGCATCCTTTTCTTTGAGTCTGCAATAAATGCAAGATTTGCAAGCTCCCACAACACCATTTTATACAGATAAAGAGCAATTTTATACTTTTCAGTGAGCCTTACTAAAATTCCTCTTAAATTCTGCATTCATTTGTTTTATTTTTGAAAATAAAAAAGACATAGTTCAAAAGTAAAAATTATGTTTTCAGCCAACAGAATTCGGATTTCTTCATGAATGGCTGCCTGAATGATGTAGTAACAAGACAGGATCAACAAAGTTAGTTTTTTTAAATTTATATCCTTTCCAGCAGAAAGGTGATATTGAAGAATTGATATATCTGAGTATTTTTATCTTTAATTTTATGTTTGTCAAGTAGTTTGTTTAGTGTTGTATCACATGATTTTGTATTTCATGAAGTATTACAAGAAAATGTTGCTTTAAAAAACTATTGCATATTTGTACACTCTCAGCTTCACATAATTAGAGGAATAAACCCAGTCCCATCCACATTTGTAGGTCACATAGACCATGATCACATGGATTGGAGGATGGGCAGTGATCTACCCCTAAAGCAACACCACTACCAGGCCTGTCACACTGGCACCAGATGCCATTTTACAGCTGCATGTAGTTCCCTCTGTCACTGTGCCAGCAGAGGGCATCCCACAGATGCCTGAACCAGCACAGAAAGAAGGAAGCACCGCAGAAGTATACCAGGAATGTGATCCCTTCCCATGCCTTTCTGAAGTGAAGCATAGATAGAAGGCATATGTGACCACATGATGCATCAGTTGTGGGAGTATACTGATGCTGTTTTATCAAGGCTAATTACACCCATAGGCCCTTTCTGCATTTACCTTTGATCCAAAATATGGGGCCTTGTACTCTGGATTCTGGGCCTCACCTGCATGTTAACACAGCTCAAGGAGGTCAATCTGGATTAAGAGAGCCTTAATCAAGATTTGTGGTGAACCTGTTTAATTGGGTCCACAAGAGGGACCAGGGCCTTGTTCCAGAACATGGGAGATACGCAGATGGCACATCTCTGTGTTCTGGGGCTACCAGAGGGTGTTTCTCAAAAGCACACCATAACTACTGCCAACGTGCGCCCCCACCCCCACCCCTCAAAAAAGCTAGGAACTTTCATTTCTAACCTTTGGAGCTGAGAAGAGGCAGCGGCCAGATCTGGATCTAGGGTCAGTTGGCACAGAAAGGCCCACTACCACTGAAGAACCTACCTCAAAGGCCTGCATTATTTCTACCAACATTGCCTCATGTGTGACTTCCACAAACTCTCTCTGTGGCTTTCTGAAACAGAGGACTCCAAAGACAAGAAGAAGCTGTCCTACTCACTTCACCACATTACTTAAGCTTCTACTTGTTTTGCTATATTGTGATCTCACCTTTCTTCTGAAGAAAGGTGCCTTTTTCTTCCTCCAATTTATTCTGGAAACAAGCTTGTAAAGTATGGATAGCACTGCACGACCTCCAAAAGTACATAAGAGCGCATTCTCAGTGCTTCATTATACTCTTACTGAAGCATGACTTATGGACTGTAGTTTAGAACAATATAACTTCTGTAAGCTCACCCAGCTTACTAAAGCTGCTTAAGTTTATTCTGAACCAGAAGTATTGTGTCATTTGCAACGCTAAGGCCACAGCCACACCCTCACCTTATAGTTTCTGGGAAAGAATGAAGGCTGTTTTTGGCCTGGCCTGGCCACATCACATCTGCCAGGCCACAGCCCCCACTACTCCGTCATCAAGCCTGGTAAAAGATAACTCTCAGCATGCAGGGGGATCACAATAAGGGCAGCCTCACAACCCCAGGGAGGGGGCAGGGCAGGGAGGGTGAGTGGAGAAAGAAGAGGTTCGGTATAAGGGGTGCCTATATATTGGTGTGGGGGTGGAGGAACGACTGACTGCATGGTAGGCAGTGTCTCAGCATGGCGGTGGTGGTGGTGGTAGTGCAGGAAGAATCTTGGCACAGCAGAGGGGTAGGTATGTGACTCAGCAGGTCAGGAGAGAATCAGAAAAGTAGGGGGAGCCAGCCAAAGCTTACCGTTTAATAGTCAGTGGCAGCATGGATGGGGGCCTCCCTCCTTCAGTGAGGGTCAGATTTCTTCTCCTCATCTGGGTCCATTCAAAGTCAATGCTGGGATAACCTACATAGTGCATGGTCTAAATCAGGGAAGGAAAGTCTCCAGAAAAAATGGATGTAGACTTTCTCACCTGACCCCTCCAAACCCAGGAAGGCCTCTATTTGAATAAACAGTAACGTGTAACCATGGCCTAAAAGAGAGCCAGAAAAAAAATGAAACTCAACTCTGCTGAAGTCTGTATCCAAGTTGCACGGAAAGAGGAAGCAGCGCATGCAAAGTCAATGCTACACCCAGACCTTTTCAGATTTAGCCATGTAACACTACAGCTTAACATTATTTTTACAATCAACCACGGCTAGAATCTGAATAATCTCAAATGTCCAATCAAGCATACTGAGCTAATGCTATTCAGTGAAAATAAAGAACCATGAGTTGTTTTTTAAATGCTGCTAAGCATTTTAAGTATGCCCTAAGTCTTTGTATAAGAAGTAACATTCTGGAAGGCACTATAAGCTTAATAAAGAAAAGGACAACCAAAATGCTTTGCTTGATGCTTCATTGGTTCCTGTCAGTTTGTTTCCTTTGTCTATTGATATGTTTTTATTGAACACAAACCACATCCAGTAAGAGCAAGAACACTGAAAAAATAAATGATCAGAACTGGAACATCTCTTGTGCGAGGGAAGGTGTCACCGTGGTCCTACTATTGTTTAGAACTGCAGCCTTAGGCTGCATTTGCAAATAGTGGGAAAAGTGGTCCAAAAGCAACTTATGAAACAGTAGTGTGTGGCACAGGTTTGCAGCCTATTTCTAATTCAACTTTTTCTAGCCTAAAATAATGTTCAAGGGAGGAGGGGCAGACTGGCATAGCAAGATCCCACCCACAAACTGTTATAACACTGCTGTGATGCTTTTTTACTGTATGTGACTGTGGAGTTAGGTATCATACTACTCTTGTTTAAATTAATAAACAAAACAAATGAAGAAGCAGGACAAATATTTAACAATTACTTAAATCTACAAGAAAGCTGCAAGTTAACACTAACATTACTCTGCTTTAAAATTAATCCTGCTTAGTACAGCACCTGAACTGAGCTAGTAAATATCTGGCTTGCCTCAACTCTACTTTAATAAAACTGTAGAACAACTAACTATTCAAGTCCTCACACGTTCAGTCTAGCACCTCCAAACAGCACAACACTGTTCGCACCTAAGCTTAAATACAGCTGCCTACAACAGTACCCTTATTAATTTAAATATGTTTTATTGAGCCTAAGAGAGATTTGGCTAGAAAATAATAAAGCTTTCACAGAACCACGGGTCTAAATCTATCAAATACTTAAAATCTAATCTGTGGCTGCCCAGATGTTGTCAAACTCCAAATCCCAGACAGCATCGAGTATGATGGTATTTGCCACCCAACAGGATTCACCATTCTATATCATCGAATAGGAAGAACAACCAAATCCACTCCTAGCATTCTTACTATCCTTGGATCGAGTCCTATGTGAACTGGCCCTTTTCTGCATTGGGCCGTAATTCAGATTCTAGCACAAGGACCTGCCATAGTCTTCAGCTAGTATGTGGATGGCAAGTCCCTATTCTGGGATATAATCCTGAATAAGGCCCATTGCAGAAAGGATCATAGATGGACAGCTATCCTCTCCATGACAGAGTCAAAGAGAAGATTTTACATAGTGGCCAAAATATAATGTCTGCATTCATTAGAATCTGTGAGAACGGAGGAGCATTTGTGTCGTGCCACAGCAATAAGTAGTTTTGTGTACATGTCCAGAGTGAGTTCCATGTAGCAGGAGAAACAGGCATGAAGCCCCACTTTCTGGGAATGGGAGTAACTGCTTCCAGGTCAAAGGGCACAACAAACTCCAAGCAGCCTGGCCGGCTTTAACCCTTCTCAGAGATGAAAAAGAAATTCAAAACCTGCTCTCCCTACACAGAAGACCTTCAGCCCTTGCATCATTGCATTTCCCCAGAGTGCAAGCCTTGCCCCCCCCCCCCGCACAGGCTCATTCAGCAGGCATGGTTCTGGATGCTACTCCATGAAAAGATAGGTGGGTGGTGGCTCGTTTGATTTAAAAGAAATAAAGATGAGATCGGAGAAGAACCATAAATTATGTCAAAAATCCCGAAGCGGCAGCGGCGGCGGCGGCGGCGGCTTCCTAATTCTACCCTTGATCCTCTCTCTCTGAGCCCCCTGATTCAGCAGAATTGGGGGATGGGGGGAGCAATGCAGATTGAGAGGCGCCTCCGGAGTGTGCAAACCTTCACTCAAGGACACGAAGGCCACGTGCACGACAAATGCCAGCCCTGCCCCCCCCTTAAAGCAAAAGCCGCCGCCTCCCTCCCTCCTCCCCAGCCCCCACCCCAAACCTCAGCTCGGGACGGAGCGGCAAGAGAGAAGCCGGCTGCCGCTGAGGGGTTTTCGCCACGCCATTAACAATGCACCCTTTGGGCTGAGGCGAAAAGGAGAACCAAAAGGAGACCCCCCCCCGCAAAAGACGCACCCGGCTGCCGCACACCCTGCAAACTCCTTCCTCAAATCTCCCCGCAACGGAAGGAATTCGCGCTTCCAAAAGGGATTAGCAAGCAACACGCAACCTCTGCAGCCCATTCACACAACCCTCCTCTCCTCAGCCTAAGTTGGCACCACCACACCACACGCAGTGGCCGCCGGCGAGGAGGAGGAGGAGGAGGGGGGGGGCACCAACATGCCTGCAAAAGAGAGGCGTCCCTGGAAGAGAACCGGCGCGGGTGGTGGGGTGCGCGGAAAAACTACACCCCTTACCTCTGGGGCTGCTGCTGCTGTCTGGAAAATACGGCGGGGCGGTGGGCGTCACGTTGCCCGAACTGGGCGCCGAGAGGAGCGGAGAGCGCTCGTCCACCCCGTCAGCAGCCATGACTACTGCGGCGGCGGCGGTGAGGCGAGGCTGCTGGCGAACGAAGGCAGGCAGGCAGGCGAGAGCAGCAGCCCACCCGGGCGTGCTCGCTCTTCCCACAGCCACGCGCTCCCACCCTGCGTGCGTGTCACAAGGCGGCCGGCGGGGGAGGGGAGCGCCGGGCGCCGCTTAATACCGAGGGACCCGGGAGAATCGATGGAACTAGTGGGAGGGACGCGGAGGGCGAGGCGAGGCGGCGGCGCGCGACAGAGCGGTGGCGCTGCGCAAATCGCGGCAAAAGTTGAGACGGCGGCGGCGGCGGCGGCAGGATAAATGCAACACCTATGTCTATACGGATGTGCCTTCCCCTCTTAAAAGGCGTCATTTACTCACTGCAGCAGGTTTCCCCCGCCATTTGGGGATGACTTCCGTCTCTCCCCCCCCCTTTGTGGTTTTACCAGAACCTCATCCTCCCCACCCACCCCCAGATTTTTCTATTAACTTTTATTTCGTTCTTGTTTAATTGGCTACATTTGTTGTAATATATTTTATTCTATAGCTTCTATACAAACTATATATCACTGTACATCACTGCAGACAGTTCCCAACCACTGTTTAGTAAGGATGGCCACTTCTGCACTTGACGGTAAACAGCCAAGAAAGGGGTCTACGGGCTTCCCTTTCACTTGCTGGTGGAGTCTACGGAGGCCGCATCCCTCTCCTATTATGCTTCTCCACACAGGACTGGACAGAAAGTAGACTGGACCAAAACTTCTCTTTTCGGAGGTCTAACAGTGTACTAGCAGGTGGTATACTGGACCACAGAGGCAAGTGGCCAGCAGTATGCTTTCATGAGCCCATATGAGGGACCCATTTCTGCTGGTCCACAAAGGTGCAACACCACCAAAATGTAGCCCTCACTCCTGTTTCAAGTACAGTAGGTCTTTAAAACGTTCAGGGTATCCCTGCATGGGTTCTGAAGTGAGTACAAGCTTTGGAGCAAGCAGTCCAGGGACTGGTGCTGAACAAGCCATCCCAGTGCAGACCGCCGTATTCCACGACCAGAGCAATTTCACCCAGTTTGCAATAGATGGTTTACCCCAGACTAGGGCATTCTGCTCTGGTACGGTCCAGCCTTCACCCTTTTTAGCAGGGATTGTTCAGGAGGTGGGGGTAGCCTGGTGTGTGAATAAATCCCACCTCAAAGACACCTCAGAGATGCTTTTTTTGTTGTGTTAGAGGACAATCCTAACCTGGAATATTTATGAGAAGGGGGAAGACAAACTGGTGTGTGAAGAATCCATCTCTATGCAATCTCAGGGCAGATTCCCACTGTACAATTTAGTCTGAGTTTTAATCTGTGTTTTTTAAATCAGCAGTGAGCTGTTTTTTCGCATTACCACTTATAGCTTATTATGCAGACTTGCAGGGGAGAAACCCCCTCCCTGTTCTTTTCCATCATACCCTGACTCCAAACCTCACCCCTATAATAAGCCTAATTCAGATCATCTTTGGCAGCAGCTTTTGTTCACCTCTCCCCCCCCCCCCATCTTGGCAGGGAGTGAGATGATCCTGATGGGGAAGCAGAGAGGGAGACTGGGTGGGAGATAAAGAGAGAGTATAACTTAACTTCAAAGTATGAAATTGGTTTTTAGCCAACTCGTTGACCATTGTTCGAACTATAGCCCTTAATAAGATATCTAAATATTAAAATCTCCTCCTCATTATGAATATATTAGATGCAAATGAACTTTGGAGGTGTGCCACTTGGCATGGAATCTTCTAAAACAATAAGAGAAACTTTGGGAGGGAACTTTTGGCCGAATAAACTAAAAGATCCTGCATTACTGCATTACAGTTCCCTTCATTCTCATTGCAGTTACAAAGCAGTATTAAAGGGAAATATATTCCTACATTTGCAAATGTTGTAACTTCTTGTTTTGCTCAGTAAAACTCTATATCATCAGTCTAATTGAATCTGAGTGATATTTTTCTAACAGGAACACCCCCCTGACCCCCCCAGATGCTTTTCTTTTTACTCTGTGGGTCCATCCCCATGCTGAAAATATTCCAAAATTATTCCAGATTTGCTTGCTGAGAAACAATCTCTGTGGTAATGATAATGATAATTAGTATCACCTTTTCCTGTTAATCTCTCTCCAAAGTGAAACAATGTGACAGTTCGTTGCTCTGCTTGCCCTATGAAAGAGCTGAATGCAGGCAGCTGATTCTGACAGCCAATTCTTCTGCAGAGATCAAAAATGCCTAACAGTTCAGTGGAATATGGGAGAAGATGTGGAGAAAATGTCTCCATGCTCCCAGGAAAACCCCTGGCTTCCAAAAAGTACGGAGGTAGTCTTGTTTAAAGGGGGTGGGTGGGTTCTGCCACGGATTTTCCTCCTTTGTGGCTCTGGAAGCCCAGAGTAAAACTCTGCATGGAGACACTCTGAGGCAAAAGAAGCTTTTTTCTGGGTTTTTCTTTGCATGTAGACGCGGCCTAAGTTGGAGTGAAAGTGGAGTTTTGCCAGAGTTTCAGTACAGGGTAGGCTAACGAGTGTATAAACCACTGTGTCCAGTTTTTTGGTCCACTTACTCACTAGCAGGTAAGTTCAAAGGTACTGTCTTCAGTGTGGAGGCTTTCTTGTGATAATAGTAGCCTGTGTTCCTTGCCTTTCCTGTGACTGGCTAGCAGATGTTCTTTATCTTTGGTTTCCTGTTTGCTCTGTCTGATCCTGGTACTACTTCCTGTTAACAACATTTCACTCTGCCCTACCAGCTATCAATGATTTTAGGAAAAGGGGTCTTTAGACTGTCTTGAAGGCGGTAACATTTCACCAGTCCACCTCTACTGAGGTTTGGAAGTGATTTTTTCTGATCTTTAATGTGCACTTGAGCTAGGATGAGCACCTAGACGTTTGACAGTACCATTGAACTCAACTCCAAGCTGCCTTTGAACTGTGTTTTACTGTGTGTGAGGTGAGCCATGGTTTAGAGGTGGCCCTTCTTTTAAACACTTTAGGTGATTTTTAGATTTTCATTCTAAAATCTGAAATGTTTCAGAAAACAACAAGCATGAAGAAATATAATTTGTCTAGATTTTGCTTTGCACTAGAGGTGGTCTAGAATGTGTGTGTATTGCAGCCTGGCAGGGATATAATACCATTGGGCATGCTTGGTTTTTTGCTGAGGCTCCAGAAAGTGTCTGATTGGCTTTATGTATCTGTCTTCAGTGTGTATAGTATAGGTTCATATACCTAGAATTAATCCTGGGTAGGAGTGAAGAGTGGAGTGAGGCTAGGATGTCTCTTCTCAAGATCTTGTGGTGCCACATTAATGGACACCAGATGGCTAAGTATTGTATTACCCTTGGATCAAGAGAGAAGGATGATACAGTTCACTGCAGTGTGGGGGCAGAGGAAAGAAAGCTAGGTGGTATACATGGAGGTTATTTTTAGAATTAAATTGCTTTTGCAATTAATCAGATTCGTTGTCAAGAAAGTCTAAATTAAAGAGATGATTTTGCAGTGGATAATTCTTTTATTTCTGCCTGAGATTTTGACAGAGTCCCACAATGAGATTAGAACCCACACACTCATCATGGTGCACCCACCTTGAGCCTACTGTTGCAAATATTTGACCATGCCACGATGCCTGGTGTTTTTCCTGTCTAAAGCCAATCTTTGTTGAAAATTGTTTTGCACCACAACTTAATCTTGTGGAATAGCTTTCCTCTGGAAGTTCACCAGGCATCTACATTATATGGTTTTCATTGCCTGCTTAAAACAATATTATCCCTGCTGTGTGTCAAGACAGCAAAGAGGAAACGGAGGCTGTGATCACACACATTTTTTAGAAAGGTATCTCTGAGACAGTTCAGATGGTCTCATCTGGGATCAATCACACAACAGTTTGCCTTGCTCCCCCTTGCATAGACTTTCTACGCTAGAAAAGGAGAATCAGAAATGGAATGAGAACCCAAGGCTCACACACTATTGTCTCCAAGGCACTTTGGAGTTGCTTTTTCTGTTACATGTGATCACAGCCTGAGATATGACTGCTGCAGGATATATTTTAGATAATCTATTTTATCTGTTTTTATAGTGATTTTATTGTGATGTGTCCTCAGACCTTTCAGTATAGTGCTGGATATAAATATAAATAAAGGACTACAGATTTCATTTACAAAAGAAGGCGTATCAGTGACAATTTTCTGCCTCACAAATGCAATCCCAGGTTGCCACATTTGAATAATATAAAAGACCAAGGGCTTGTTTGCATTTACCTCCCTGGAATGGTCTAATATTCTGAAGAACAAGTGCAGGAGCTATCTGCACTTGAAGTATCTGTGTAGTTCTGAATCAGACCACCAGCACTTGAAGTAATGATGGTGGGGCCTGGGCAGGCTGAGTTGCCATGGCAACAGCTGTGGCAACATCAGGCACACTCACACATTTGCCATGGTGACTGGGATGCTGTGTGTGATTGGCTGTGATGGCGTGACTGTGGCTGCACATTCACAGCATTGCACCCAGAAATGCTGCTGACTGGGAGCTCACATGTTGTCCACATCTTGACTGGGAGCACATTTTAGTTAATGGAGACAAGGGAGGGCTTAGTGAGCTCCAGGACAGCAGTGGTGGCATGTGTATGGGCCTCACCAGGAAGTGGACTGCACCAACAATAATTTGTCCTTTAGTCCTTCTCCTGTGCCTCACAGGCTGGCTGCTAGAAAGCTCAAGCAATCTTTATGCCCCATCTTCCCTAGTTTATTTTTATTTATTATTTGTATTTCTATCCTGCCCTATACTTCAAGGTCTCAGGGAGGGTAACATTTCAAATTATTAAAGCAAAAATAGTCTATATTAAAACAATAACAGTGTCTGTAAAGGAGGAAGAGACAGTATATTCCCATTTAACCAAGGCCAGGGCAAAGAGGTGCATCTTCACTGCCCTCCTAAACATATACAATGAAGTGGCCTGATGCACCTCAAGGGGGAGACTATTCCATAGCTTAGGGGTCATCATGAGAAGACCCTCTCTCTGGTGCTCACCCCCTTTACCACTGAAGGTGGTGGGACAACCAAGAGGTCCTCCCCTCCCCTTTTAAGGCACAGGCAGTTTGATATGGGAGAAGGCGTTCCTTTAGATACTTGGATTAGTTAAGCTTTTCCTAACTGATAACACACATTGAGAAACACTGTGCTAGAGCAACCAAACAAAAACAGGAATCTTTGCTTCAAAGCCATGTAGAATGCAATTAGGTCATAAAGCACAAGTAATATGAGAGTAAAGTAAGAGTGGTGTAAAGGAGGGAGCCATTACGTCTGGCATCCAGATGCTAACTATAAATCATCAATAAGGCCAGTACATTTCCTTCTGGTAATTTTTATCTTCCACCAGAGGACAAAACAAGGACACCTTTTAAAGCAAAGGTCTGTAATCTATAAAAGAAGGCATCTGACCACTTTCCTGCCGCTTCTTGTAAGTTGGGCAGGATAGAATGGAGGCAGTACACTTGCCAGTCTGATATATCTGCCAGTTCAAAGTCACCCTTAATTGCTAACACTGCATTTGCCCTCCAGGTTCTTGATTCACATTATATTTCAACAGCCTCAGCGGCTTGGAATCTATGTGTTAAGTTGGTTCAGCAAAGAAATATTTCTGTTTTGTATGCACATATTTTATAGCTGTTGTCCTGTTCCATGTGCAGAGATAAGCAGTACACGCTATGCCTGATGGGTAGAGGACAAGGGTGCTAAAAGGTAGTACAGAGATTCAAAACAAGAAGAAATTAGCTAAAATCAAGTGCTACAGGTGTGAAAATAGTAGGTATGAGTACAATTCTAGTAGCATCGTCTTTTTTGCCAGCAGAATCCCAAATGGCCACTAGAGGCATTTGAAGCAGACATAGCTAGCCAAGGCCAGCTGTTCAACCATAGGGATGTGCATTAATGTTTTTTTGACATTCTATTTGAATTGAATCAAATACCCAAAAATCCAATTTGATTCAAATCTGTTAAATTCAATTTTAACAAGATTCGCTTACCAAATTCGAATCTATTCATTTGAATTTTTGATTTGAATCTCCACATACGAATGTCAACAACATTGGCATGTGCCCGTACGCATCTTCCCGACATCCGTGCACATCTGTACACATCCATACATGTCCATATGCATCCTGTATTTATCCTGTATGCAACCCATTTTTGTTTGGTATGGATCCATACAAATGCGTACGGATGCGGGAAAGATGTGGATCTTCAAGTACACATCATGTACAAACCTGTACTCATACAAATATCCGGATAATTCAAACGAATAGATTCAAAATTCAATTTGAACGTTTACATTCAAATTTTGGGACATTCTGTTTTGAGTTCGAATGTCAAAATTTGGCACATTCAATCGAATTTCGAATGCCTACCAATATTCATGCACATCCCTATTCAACCAGCTTTCCTCCTGTTTTGAAGTTAGAAAGTGTAGAACTTCCTGGGAATCCATGAAAACAGTTTCTTCTCCTTAATCTCATTTTAGGATGAGGTATTTCCTAAGACCATGTTTGTGAGTTAAGCAAATACATGGACAATCACTATGTTTCTTCTTGCTTCAAATAACTGTTTGCTCTGCTAACCAGATAAGGAACTGATCTAGTGAGCTATAATCCTTTCATTTGGAAATATTGCCTTACATTCCTATCTCAAATCTCTGGAGAGTCCATTGTAAATAAGCATCCATTTACTATTCCAAAATTGTCTAGGATTGTCCAAGAGTCATCCTTTTTGTCCTTTTACTAGTGTACCGAGGCCCTGGAAACAATGAGATGCAAATTTAGCAATTGCTTTGGCATCCTGGGGTGTTTTTCCACTGTCACTAGAAGTACCCATTAAGTACCCATTAATGGGTACTTTTAGTGACAGTGGAAAAAACACCCCTGGTCTCACTCTCTCTTTTTAACAAAATACCCTTCAGAGATAACCTACCATTGGACACTTTGGCTGATTATGGCCCATTTTACACTGGCCCTTATTCTGGAATGTGCTGAACAGCAGCACCCTATATCACAAGATTTTTTGTGGATCCCAATAATTTAGCTCAATTGTCCTGAAATAAAAATATAAAGAATTTTGATTATCAAGAAAAGCCAGAAAAGTCAATTTCCTTGTTGCAGATTCAGATTCATTTATTATGGCCAAAGACTGAATGTAATATTCCAAGAAATAAACAGTAACTAATACATGTAAATATGAGGTATAAATCGGGGTTTCAAAGAATACTCATAGGGATAATTAATTAGTTGCTTGACACACTTTACTGACCGTAGTAAGACTTTGGCTGCATCTACATAGACAATAGAAGGTGTCCACTGGTGGACTCAAGGCATGGTATCTGAACATCTGAGACACCTGTGGGCACAGGAGAATTCTTCTAACAACCTCTGGATGTATCCTTCTCAATGAGCAGGGTAACAAACATTGAGGGTGCTGATTTCTCTCTGTCTACACTACTGTTAGAAAAATCTTACTCAGATTCAATTAGACTGAAGATATAAATAAATACAATTTTATTGAGAAAAAGGAAGAAGTTGCAACATTTGCAAATGTAGAAGTAAATTTCCCTTTAATACTCCTTTGTTGTTGCATTGAGAATGAAGGGAGCTACCTACTTTTCTATGGAGAAGTCAGCAGAAAACCTTGAACAATTATGCCGTCAGTGTCTGACCCTGCAAAATACATTATAGGGTGACTCGTTAGGAGCATATAGGTTTTTACCTAGAATGATAGCATAAGAAGGGATCATTTAAGCAAATAAAGCTCACTGTCTTTGTCCTTGCAAGACTCCATAATCAAAGCATTAAGAATAGATAAATGACCAGTATTTGCCTTAGCCCTTTCAGTAAGGGAACTGCTATCCACTGTTGGTCTGCTCTTACCATGAGGAAGGTTTCCTGATGTTCAAATAAAATCTTCCTTGTTCATTCATTATCTGTGTACTTACTGGGCATCCTCCATTCTATGACAATGGAGAATAGGTCACATAGATCAGCCTGTCTATTCATTGAAGGTTCCCTTTATGCCTTTTTTTTTAAAAAAAACCTGTCTCAATAAAAGGTTGAAAATTATCTCTACGCTAGCCTACTCATTTGCTGTAGAAACTGGAGCTCTATTATTCCACAGGCAGCAGTTTTTGACAAATAGATGGATTATAACACAATCAAGAAGATTCTGCAATAACAACATTGAACAGAAATGGAAAGAAGCTGCCCATTGGTTTAGCCATTATATCTTGTTTACCCACATATCCTATTCTACCAATTTCATCTGCCATCATCTTCCCTATAACATTTTAAATGACTTTCCCTGCTATAATTTGTTTGTAATAGGTAGACAAGAACTACTATTTGGAATCTGCTTTTGAAAATCCATTGGCTATTAAGTACCTGTATTTTTCTGCCCATTGGGAAATATTGTTAGGGGAAGTCTGTGCTATCTCAAACCCAAACTAAAACAAAAGTGATGCAACATTCTGAAGTTAGTTCCAACATTTTTTAATGCAACTCTGCCCTTAGTGCATGCTTGCAGAGGCTCTCTGATTATCTACAGAGAGATGCAATGCCATCAGGTATCCTAGAAATAAGGAGAAAGCATACATTTAAAGAGAAAGCAGGAAGGACTGTGACATGCTCTGTGCCATGGCACTTAATAGATCAAAATGTTTGCACCTAACTTGAAGGTGGGCAGAACACTGTTTGCAACCCCACCCCATTCCCCAGCTTCAGTGTTTTCACCTAGGACTATTTTGAACAGTGCACAATGTGACCCTGGAAGTCAGCCACTTTCTGCATCTTTGAAATTTCCAGGGAGAGAGTGGCATATGTGAATTTGCATGACAGCAGTGGCATTGTCAGACTGCTTTCTTCCCTCTTTGTATGGTGCTTTCCACCCCCTAAAGCAGGGTGGTGGCCCAATGAGTGCAGGACTGTGCACTTCTCGTGTTGTGTGAGCTCCTCCATGGCACCATAAATGCACTGTATCCATGCAACCATGTCCGTGACTAAACAACATGTATGTCTCCTTCCCAGTTACTGTTGATGGGCCATTTCACTCTTCCTGCTTTCCATTCTTAGGGTTATTAATCTCTAAACTGGAAATAGACTAGAAAGCTAGCCTCCAATCAGATGGGGCTCGTAGCACTTGTGAGATAATGACAACTAATTGGAACAGATGTCACACCTTAGCTCTACCCATGCCAATTGTTAGAGCAGATTGCTGTACCAATTGATTAGAGCAGGAGGTGTTGAGGCATGCTCCATTTTCCCTTCTTTCGTATGGCCCTTCCCATAGAACTATCATCTGATAGACAAGATCTGTTCCACGAAAGGCTGTCTAAAATAGAACTCTAGTTCAATAAACAAGAACAACACAATCCAAAAATAAGCTGACAACTGTAAATCATTGTCAGCTACAGGGTACTATAAAACATATCATGAATGATGAGGTGTATGAGTCTGCACTTGTAGAGATCTCTGTACAGTCTATCACTGTTGAACAAAGAAAACTGTGTGAATCTCAAATGGCATCCTAGAAGGCAGAGCTGCTCAAGCTGCAACTTACCAAATGTTCCTGAACATTCTGCGGAAGTGGGCTGGCACAGAGGATTTGCAGTCAAATGGTGGAAGTGGCAGCTCAGGAACATCTGATCAGCTGCACAGCCCTTCTATAAGGAACTACAGATGGCAAGGCTGGATTTACCTAGGAAGTGGAAAAGACTGAAGTGTATTCTAGATTTTGGTTTTACTCAGACCTTTTATCCTAGTATGCAGTACAAAAATAGAAGATTGTGGGAACAGTACATTTTTGTAATGTTGTTCTTTGTAAAGAATGGTCTCATAACTTTGGTTGGTTTAACATATTTGCAGTTATCAAGATTACAATTCATGGTGTGTGTTGGTGGAGTATTTGTTAATTCTTTACATGTCCCAATTATGGCCAGTGTAGATGGATCTGACTACGAGTGCCCAGAACTGGTATATGTTGGTTTGTTAGCTTTGATCTCCACAGCAAAATAGTTTGGATCAAAGGAAGATTTGCTTCTATGTTTTGGGCTTCAAAAAGACTTGGCAAACCAGCACACACTGATCCAGGCTGTTTCCAGAACACCCACAAGTTCTTCCTTCTATGTCCTTGGGCCTTTTTGCACTTACCTACTGTGGGAATGTATCCCACAGCAGTTAAGATTAGGGACAGTAGCCAGTGTTTGCATCCCAAGCCCTGGCCTATCCAATACATCACCCAGACCTGCCTGGGTCTGGGTGAAGCATGAATGGTCCTGTCCAGGAGCCTCTGCCTTGCTGTGGCAATAGCCATGTGTGCTGGGACATTGTTACAGTGATTAGCATTGTAGCACATGTGGTCTTTGCACAGGAAATAATGTGAAAGCTGTATCCGTGGGTTAACCAAGAGTGCTCCAAGCATTCTCAGTTAAGGTGTGGAGCAGTTTTTACTGCTCCATAACTACTGGTAGTTGAGGCAGCTCTTGGCCACTCTGGGATGGAGCATATACCATGGGGTGCGTATGATCCATGCCAGAGTGCACCGGGCAGTCCTGATCCCTCTTGTCTTTATACCTTTGACCTTCTTTTAAAAATTCTTTATTATTCAGACCTTCTCTGTCTATAACTTTGTATCTCTGAGGCTTGAAGTGGATGCCTTTTCTATGAAACCCAGGCCTGTCTTCACGGCAACCTTATCTCGGATTCAAAACGTTTTCAGTCCTCGGAGTCCACATGGCAGTTTGGCTTAACACCCTTTCCCCGTGTTAAACCACCCCAAAGTGTGGTGAATCTCAATCCTGATTTCAACAGGTCTCACTCCGGATCGTGCACTTGAAACGTTTTACATTTTTTACTGTGTGGATAGTACCATTTTAAGGGATGAGAATCCATGTTTAGGGTTTCCCTCTCCCAACAGCTTGCTTCCAAAGGCAGTGATTTCAGTGTAAAAATCTACTTAACAGCTATGGCTACACTGTAGCAATGGTACCACTTCACACCTTGATGGTTGGAATAACAATGTTGCAATTTTGCACAATTCTAAGAGTTCTGATCTTTAGAAAGTGAAAGGGAGAAAAGCAGCTGAGATTCTGTGTGAATGTTTAAAACAAAGGGGCTTTACTTGCTGCTGCTGCTGCTGCTGTGTGCCCTGAGCAATGGGGAGAGGAGGGCAAAGAATTGCTGGCTACCCGCTGCCATTTTTCCTCCATCCATGGAAGCGGCAGCCACCCAGCCACCCAGTTAGGCTCCGTGAAGGGGTCCCTTATGGGTGGCGCGTCCATGCCAGGAGGAATAGGGCAGGGCAGCCCCAAAAAGCAGCTTTTAAAAAGTAGCCACTTGAGTTCCCCCTTGAGTCACGTACGCCACGTACGATCCTCAGAATCCGGATCCAACGCGATTAAGTTAAAAGTAATGGGAACAGGCAAATTCACGTTTGCATCCAGTTCTCTTATTTCAGTTTAAGGAAACTGGATTAAGCTTTTAATGGGGATGCACCCCCAGTTAAATTCTGGACAAGTTACAAATTGGCTCGCTGCTGGATCCTCCAAGTGGGTAAAAGTACAGTACTGTACAGTTATCCATTGTGTAAATCTATTTGGTTCCCACAGATCACCATACAATGCAAAACTGTGTTATGCAAATTTCTGCAATCTGTGGAAAATGAAGTTAGAACTGCAGAGGTTTAACTCAGCAGTGTAAATCAATTGCAATAGAACTGTAGGGTCCCTGGTCTCATTTCAGGCAGATGTTATTAAGCTTTCTGGTGGCAGGTGGAGAATTTTGCTCTTTTGCTGTTGCTCCCAGCAGGGTTCTCTTCTTCATCTAAGTTACCCTTAGACAGGTGTGAAAGATCTTGCTTGTAGGGAGAGAGGAATAAACAGTTTCTTTTCCTTTTTCCCTCCCCTCATGTATCATTTCTTCTTAGGGCAGGGATCTGTCTTTAAAATTTTAAGCTGCTCTGAGAGCCCAGAGACTATGGAGGGGGGAATAACAACAACAAATGCATAACTATGTTGGATCACAGACTGCATAAGTCTTCCCGGCTCTAGCTGAGGCTTGTTAGAAAATGTCAATTAGGGGAGAGTAGGGAACATGAGGGTCACACACTATTTCTCTGAGGCACCCCTTTTTATGTCTGAATACAGCCTTGCTTGTTTCCACTCATGCCTCTTAAAACAGTTTAAAAACAAAACAAAAAGCAACTCAAACACAGATTCTGGCAGTCCCCACTTCAGTGGCTTTAAATCGCTTTAAATTGCTATCAACCCCTCTGCTGTCACCACCCAAAACGGTTCAGAATTGAATTAGGGAAAGGGAATCTTTTCTTCCTCCCTCTTGCCAGCCGGGGCCCCACCCCTTGCCTGCTGACTGGATCTCACAATGACGTGGCGGAGGGTGGGGAATTGCAGCTCCCCCCTCTCCCCTCCCCTCATGTTTTTGCAAAAGATGTCCTGCCAGTCCTGCACATACACATACACACACAAACACACACAACCCTTCCTCCCCTTCACTCTCCTCCCCTCCCCATTGCCAGCAGGACCAGCTGGTACACACACACACACACACAAACTCAGGACTGGTGATTTTTTGCTTCTCCGCAAATGCAGAGAAGTGAAAAAGCAGCAGCAGAGAGAGAGCTGTGTGCCTGCTGACCTAGCTAGTTGCACACGCGTGTGCTCAGTCACCGGTAGGGCATGGGGGGGAGATGCGTCTCTCCTTCCCAGGGCTCAGCAAGGCAAAAGAGGTGCCTCCAGTATGTGCTTCCCAGCAAAGAGAAAGCGAGGGGGAGTTTAAAATGAAACTTTGTCTTATCAGTGTGAAATATGGAGTGGGTGAAGTGCTACATCTTATCAGGCTGAATTGTTACTTCTCTGCTGAATATGGATCTGGCACTTTAACAAATCTGGCAAGGGGCTGGTCCCTGTGCAGGGTGAAAGCCCACCCATATTTGCCCCAATACTGCTGTAGTGTTCCCACAGCAATAAGGAAGAACTGTTTTAAAAGCAAAAACGGGGGGGGGGGAACCCTGAAAAAACAGGTGTTTATTTATTCTGTTTTTTAGCCAAATAATCCTCAAAATACCCCTGAAATGGATTGGTAATGGGGACACAGAATCCAAACCATTCTAAACTGGGCCTTAGTTTCATTTTCCTTCAGTCATACTGGCTATTGAATTTCCTTGCTTACAATAGGGTGATATCAGACAAAGCTTTTTTGGTTGCTCCTTTACTAATGATTGACCCATCTGTAGACACACAGAAGCGTGTTGCACAGTTTTTAATAAATGCCTAAAAACATACCTCTCTCCTTTTATCTCCACCTCTGACAATTAGTACTCACTACTGATTGACCATTTGTCTGCCAGATGTCTATGGCCCTGATCACCTGTCTGTAACAGTTTTTTCCAGGCTGTGATTGGCTACATAAACCTCTGTAGCTTCCTGCTGAATATAATCCCCCAAATGAGTCATCCTTGGAGTTATAGGGTGCTTCTGCATTGGCTGCCGAGAAACGGATTAAAGAAAATCCATTTCCCAGCAATCTGTCATCTGCAGATCTGTCCAAAATAGGGACGGATCTGATGAGGCCTCTTGCATCCACACACCCATGCGGAGGATGGATCCTGAGGGATCTGGAGCCGCGGGACTGGAGCATTCACCAGCAAGCAACGCATGAGGGAGGGGCTCTGGAGGCAGACCTGCCTGCTTCCGCCCTTCCCAAGTTGGTAGCTACTGGCACATCCAGCCCCTTGCCTCTCCATGTGCAGAAGCACCCTGCTTCTGAACGTATCGAGGCGAGGGGACGGATTGAAGACCTGTTTTTCCAGGTCTTCACAGAGGCTAGATCTTTTGGTGGTGAGACCCCCTTAAGAACAGGTCTCATGCACCGGTGTGCAGAAGCGGCCGCCTCGAAGGGTCCCAGATCCGGCCTCCAGTGCATATGTCATGTATGGGTGTCTTTCCACTGTCAGAAAGTACCCATTTTTCCACCCATTAAGGACCCATTAAGGACCCATTTGGGTGTGAGCTGGATGAACCCATTTCCACCACGGCACCTATTTGGGACACATTTGTTTCCACCGCCGCTGGTGAAATCCAGATCAAATGGGTACATCTCATATCTGGGAATTTGGTTGACTAAAAATTTTAATAAAATTTTGCATTATAACTATGTCCCAATCATAAATAATACCAATCGACAGCTCTCCAAATGGAAAAAGACTAAACATCTCAGCCTGGGGGGTAGAATAGCTGCTGTCAAAATGAAAATCTTGCCTGCTTATCATTATCTTTTTTCGTACTCTCCCTATCAGTATCCCTGCTACATTAGCAAAAAGCTGGTTTAAAAAAATTGAACAATATATATTTTTAGGGAAACGCCCAAGGTTTTCAAAACAAGTCCTCTGGAGGCCCACCCAACAAGGAGGTTGGGGGTATCCATCAGTATATTGGTATAATGATTCTTGCCAGCTCCATAGATTCTTGTCCCTATTGTCGCCCTCTCCTCCTTTATGGGCTCAAATTGAGATGGCTGAACTTCCCCATTCAATGCAAAGCTATATCGCCCATACTCTGGACTATAAAAAAGCCAAGGTTCTTAACCCACTAACTCATTCCACCTTGACTACATGGAAGTACTGGCAAAAACACTTAGCCCCTCCCCCCTCACCGTTGTCTCTGCCCTCTGATTTAATGAAAGCTTCACCACAAATACCAGATTCAATCTGGGTAACTTTAAAGGAGAAAGGTTATACCACAATCAGAGATTTTTTCCAGGGTCATTTCACCTCTAATTCCTCAAGAGAGATAAGAAATATGATTGGTAGCTCTAAAAACTGGCTTATCCCAATGGCAATAAGGAACTTTTTTCTGAAACTTGAGAATGAAGGAAGAGGTACACGAGACCTTACCCCCTTTGAGCAACTAATTTTGGATGATAAAGCAAGGGATAGAGGCATATCCTCCACTCTGTATAAAATGTTGATAGCCCACAATGTGGGAGAGCTTCAGGCAGTGAAAGGGCTCTGGGAAACAGATTGTGGAATAGAAATTGATAATGAAGAATGGTTAAAAATTCCCAGTAGGATGTTCTCATCATTTAGGTCCCAAGCAGAAAGGGAATTGTCTGTTAAAGCATTGTTTCGATGGTACTACACCCCGGTTGCTTTGAATAGGATTAACAATAGGCTTTCCCCGCTGTGTTGGAACAAGTGTGGAGAAAAAGGTACATACATACATCAATGGTGGCAATGCCCTAAGGTTAAAGTGTTTTGGGAAGCTGTTCAGGCAAAGATAAGTACCATTGTTTCTCGAAATGTTCAATTATCGCCAGCTATAGTCTTTCTACTTTCATTTAAAGAACAAGGGGTGCCAAATCATAACAGGGATTTGATTCGCTCGCTGATCACCACTGCGAAAGCAGAGATTGCTCTCCATTGGAAATCTACAGATCAATTAAATATAGATAACTGGATCAGCCGTACATGGTCGTTATTGATTAATGAACTCATTACAGTGCAGCAGTATAAGATGCAACTCCTAGAACAAGAAGCTCAATTCATTAGGAAATGGGCACCTTTTTTCATTCAGGCACAAATCGATCCCAGACTTCGACCATCTTCCTCTTTCTCTGTAACATTTTTGAAACAAAAAATATTGATGCTCTTTCCAGATTTTCCATTCTAGACTGTACTGGATAAATCTTGCTGGACCTGTATGGACTATGCGATCCTCAGAAGTGTATATTTGGTTTATGTTATGTGTTTTTTATGTTTGTTGTTATATATTAAAAAAAAAAAAAGAAAGTACCCATTTTTCCACCCATTAAGGACCCATTAAGGACCCATTTGGGTGTGAGCTGGATGAACCCATTTCCACCACGGCACCTATTTGGGACACATTTGTTTCCACCGCCGCTGGTGAAATCCAGATCAAATGGGTACATCTCAGCCTTTAATCCTGATTTTCCGTAGACCCCATTAATGGGGTCTATAATGGGGTCTTCAGCCAGAAAATCCAGATTAAAGAGAGCCTGTTTCCACACTTGTGTGGCAATGGGGTCTAGAGGAGGCTAGGGGGAGGGGCACCCATGGGGGTGGAGCCCCAAAACCTAAGCTTTGAAGTCATTTCGAAGTCACTTTGAAGTCTGTGCAAAATAGCTCTAGAGTGTATTTGAAGTCTGTGCTGATCTTCAGAGTGAATTATGAAGTGACTCCGAAGATCAGCACAGATTTCAAAAGAGCTATTTTGCACAAACTTCGAAGTGACTTCGAAATGACTTTAAAGCCACTTCGGAGATTGCACCCCCTGTCCCCCCAAACACCTGGGGTGACAGGCGGACCCCTCTTGGGTAGATCCAGATTTCCAAATGGGTGCTCCAGTGTTTCCACATCAGGGAGGCTAGCACCCATTGTTATTGGGTGCTAGACCACCCATGGAAACACATCAGGTACTTCCCTTAATCTGGATCTTCCCTTAATCCAGATCTACTAGATCCAGATTAAGGAATGTACCCATTCCTTAGAGCTGGATCTTCTTAGATCCGGATTAAAGGAGCATGGTGGAAAAACACCCTATGTGTTCTTAATGGGGTTTTTGCGGCAAGTGCAGAAACACCCATAATTTCAAGTCTGAGGAAGGGTTGACAATTCCAGACCCTGGTAGAGATAAGGAAATTTTAGGCATTTAATGCTTGTCCCTAAAGCCTCAGATTTATGCCTTTAACCATGTCTGAGTCTGACCCATAGGATTACTTCAGAGAACATGGTCTATTGAGGTCATCTATATAAGCCAGAGCCCTTATTTTGGATTGGTGGAGGGTGAGTATATGTCCCTTTAGACTTCAGACTTAAATGAATACCTCTTGTGCGAATGAAGGCATTTGCCAGAACTTGAGCAGGTCAATTAGATTCTCACAGCTGGATTCAGCCATCAAGGAAATGTACAGAACATTCATTTTGTTTTAAATACTAAGAATCTTGCAACCACCCACATGAATACCAATATACTACATCATGAAATACAATTTATGGGAAGATTTGATTTTCTCCCAACTCTCTTTCAGCCCATTATCCCTGTAATGAACACCAGCCTTAAATGTGGCTCCTTTGTCTCTGAAAACCACTTAGAAAAATGAGTCACTGATATATTTACAAGGATTGGTCCTTTTGTGTCCTGCTGTGCCATACAAGTTACAATGCCTCATCTTAGAAGGCCGGGAGCTCAGTTTCCTGCACCATTTTGAAGAAATAGGAAGTAGATTAACAAATAAAGGATAACAATAAAAATAATACTATTTTTTTAAAAAGATTTAAGAACTGAAAAGAAATACGTATTCAAAGGAAAACACTGTTCAGAATGGCCTAGAAAGCTTTCGTGTTTACATTTTCTGCCAGCTGACCAAAACTACATCCTGTATCCCAGGTGCAATGTCTTTTCTCCCCTGAGATTTTGCACAGTACTTGTTGATCCATTCTCCCCTATAGCTCATTTTCACAGGGAAATTGAAAGCAGCAAAATCTAAATCAAATTGTTTTAGCCTACAAGTGGTTTGAGAATCCATAATGTTTGCTGTAAGACAACAGAAACTGATGTAGCCAGATAAATAACACAAACCTTTTTATCCTTTACTAAATTTAGTAATGGTTATGTCTATAGCTTAATGTGAAATTGTGAAGGATATTTATTTTGCATTGTTTATTAAAGTGAATAAAGATATTTGAAACAGACAACGCAAACCTCTCAGCTGGTTTTAACTCCTACTTTGTAAACTTAACAACATCCACCTTCACTAAACAATATTAATGTGCAGAGTCAGTTTAAGGCACACATGTTTAAGGTTGATAAGAACCTAATCAGAAATTGTAATTTTGCTAAGCAGCCATGTTAAATCTGGTTTTCTTCTACTCATCAGAGCTGTGCAGCTGAAGCATGAGTGAGAAACAGCTGGCGTATACCATCAGTCTCTTTACCCTAACTGATTTGGGCAGCTGCAGTTGACTGTTTAGCCTTTAGCTGCTTCACAGTGGAAATGTAAGCCATGAAAAATACATTCCGCCATCCATGCTCAAGGTTGCCTACTCCTGGGAAACAGAAGTTAAGACTGCACTATTAAAGCAGTGCATGCATACAAGTGGGTATGAAAGGCTTTAGAAAATACTGACACCTTCATTCTTCTCCAGATTTCTACGGAGAAGCTAGGATTAAAAGGCAACAATAATAAAAAGCCAGCTCCTTAATGAAAGCCGCTACAAGGTTTGGCAGCAGTTTAGCAGACATGTGCACCTCTGCATCACAGCGAGCATACTGGGTAAGGCAGTGATGTGGAGGTGTGCAAAATCACCCTGGAATCAAGACATTATCATGCTTGGCTTGGTGATTGGGGAAGGAGGGTAGAATAATGGTTGTGGAAAGAGACTCGTGAGACAACGAAGGCCATTTGACTCCCTTACCATTTTTCTGTCACCATTTATTCCCCAAAATGCTCAACAGTTGTGTGCCCCAACGCAAAGGGCAGGAATGGTGAGCACAGGCCATGAAACCCACCCACCCTCCCCAATGATACTAGAGTCAATCTCCCTGACAAATAGTCCAGGAGGCATAAAAATGGGGATGGGGACTCGGCTCCTAAACCATGCCAAAAACAGTTTTCTCCTGTACTATTTTTGGTACAGATTTGGGTGATTTGGTCTGCATAAAGTCCGGTAAGGAGATTTTGCATGGGGATGGTCCTTCCCAAATTCAGATTCTATTCTCATGAAAAAGCATATGGGGACATGCCCTAAGTGTCACTAGAGCAAAGCAATCATGGAGTTTATTCTCCCCCCCCAATTTTTAAAATTTATTTTCACAAAGCATTTTATACACATTTCAGTATAAATATACGCCACATCCCGTTATTACAATGCTTTAGTATTATCAGAGTGACTTCCTCCGGTCTTCAGACTCTTCTACTTATAGTCTTTTAATATTTTGCTCCCCTTGTATGCCTTTTATTCTTTTCCCTGGAAAATCAGCCAAAACCTTCCGTTGTCACCTCCAACTCCTGAAGATATCTGATAAAAGGATCCCAATCTTCCAAAAACCTGTTCATTGTTTCGTCTTTTAATAAATTTGTCAGTTTGTCCATTTCAGCCATTTCCATCAATTGAATTATCCATTCCTCCTCTTCTTCCTTCCATTTCTGTGCATATAACAATCTGGCTGCTGTCACCATATATAATATCAAAGTCTTAATGCTATTTAAACTATCATCAACAATTCCCAACAAAAACATTTCTGGTTTAAACTCGAAATTACTCTTCAGAATTTGTCTCATCAGATTACTTATTATATCCCAGTACTTTTTTGCTTTTTCACATGTCCACCACATATAATAAAAGATACCCTATACTTTTTTACATTTCCAACACCTCGTAGACATATTTTGATATATTTCCCCAACTTATGTAGTGTTAGATACCATCTATACATCATCATATATACGTTCTCTTTCAGTGACATGCAAGCTGTACATTTCAGATTTTTTACCCAAAGTTTCTCCCATTGGTCCATTTGCATGTTGTACCCAAAATTCCTTGCCCAAGTGATCATACAATCTTTAGCCTGTTTGTGTTCCCAGTTCTATTTGGAGTAAGACTTTATCATGGTGTTTATTCTTTTTTTATCTGTTGAATAATTTTATTCTAACATTCCCTGAAACCTTAAAGTATAGGGCAGAAAATCAGTCAATCACCTTTTGCCTTGAAAGCTGTCTTGATAGCACAAGGATGTAAAGCAACTGCATCTCCCTGCCAAAGCTCACTATGGGTGGTTCCACATTGGCTGCAGAGACCGTTTTAACTCTCTGTTTAAGACCCACTTAAGCCCCTTGTGTATTTACCTTCCGCACTGGAGACCTCTTTAGCGACCCTTCCAGGCGTCCACTTTCGCATTTCAGCGCACGAAATCCATTTCTAAAACGGGTCTTGCCGTCGAAAAACCGATTAAAATGAAGACCTAAAAAATTAGATCTTCAATCCATCCCTTCCCCTGGATCCGTGTGGAAGCAGGACGCTTCTGCACATGGTCAGGCAAAGGAATGGATGTCCCTGCGGCCCCCATCTTGGGGAGGGAAGAAGCAGGCCGTTTTGCCTACTACTGCCCTCCCCCACGCGCCACTGGAAACGTCCGGTGACTCACACCTGCATGCTTCAGTCCCGCGGCTCCGGGGCAGTGTTGGCAGCACGGGAGGCCGGATGCCCTTTGGAATGGGTGCTGCGGCTTCTGCACAGCACCCAGGTGATCCGGCTGCCCGATCCGGCCTCCCTGTGCGTGTGTGGACGTGCGAGGGCCCTTTGGATCCGTCCAAAATAGGGACGGATCCTTGGGAGGTTGGATCGCCGAGAAATGGCTCTTCTTTGAGCTGTTTCTCGGCAGGAAATGCGGAAGCACTCCAAGCCTGCTCCTATTCCTAAAATTGTTGTACACTGCAAAACACTATCATAGCATCTTTGTGAACATTTATGCCCAAATATTTCTTCTAATACAGGATTTTAAAATGTTCAATGTTTTGCATTATATTAAAAGACGATGGTGTTATAGAACTGGCATGGGCCCTTGAAACACAATTCTTTTTCCTAATAGCGGATTAATGCGACAGCTGGAGCTTAGACTTTCCTTTACACAACGCAGAATCTTTTCTTATTCTTGTCTTGAAATATGAGCTCTTTCAATGTTCTTTTCCTGACATTACTTATTCCATATGAAGACTGACATTTATTTTCTAATCTTATTCTTCTCAAACTTTATTTTTAGAACAGTGCAAGAACTTTCATCAGCATGGCTTAAAAGGGTTCTCATTAGAAACAAACCATGTCTGACAAGGGAGGAAACTATTGATGTAATCTAAAAATAGACTTCTGCTCAAGTTGTTGGCAAGCCTTATGTTACTGTCACTCCTCTAGGCTCCTCCTACAGAGAAACAGATGCCTACAACATGAGGGTTAATTTACTAATCCCTTTCATCATAATCAAACTATGTTTCTTACGGGATTTTACTAAGCTTGTGGCTTTACTTTTCAGCCATCCCTTTATGCCATATCACAAGCTGCAAAAGGTAGCTCTGTGACAAAACTGGATTATGACGTTCTTGTATTCTAAACTCTCATATGTGAGAGAAATGGGTTGATTTTTAATCTCTCTTAGGGGAACACACATACAGACTAAGCAGGATCCAAAAGATCACTGCAAACCTGTTTGGCTTCAGCCTAAAAGTACTTTTAAGCTGCCTTTTGCTCAGATACCGAGGACAAATTGTGGGAAGGCCCAGGAAGCTGTTCAGTTAGGTCCTTGCAATGCCAACATTTACTATGAAGAGGAGATTTAGGACTGATAAGGGGGAAAATCATCAATCTATGGAATTTACTACCAGAAGAGGTAGTGACAGCGACAAGCCTGGATAGCTTTAAGAAAAGGTTAGACAAACGTACACATGACAGATATATCAGTGAATACTAGAATGGGTTCCTAGTACTACCTCCAGATTGGAGAGGCGGGCAAGATGCCTCTAAGGGCCATTTTCAGGGAGTCAAAAGGCAGGTGAAGATTTTGCTTTCATCTGCTGCTTGAGAATGCCCAGAAACCACTGGTGGGCCACTGTGTAAGACAGGATGCAGGACTATATGGGCTGTCACCTGATCCAACAGGGTTTCTCTTATGTTCTTACTCTTACCAGACTTACTAAATGGCACCACCAGAGCCATAAATATTTTTCCAAAAGTTGGGAGGACTTGGAGCATGGAGAAAGTGATGAAACATGTGTTTTCAATGCCTTATTGACAAAATCACTCGACTCTTACACCTGTTTCCATACTAAGTACAGATGTCTGAAATGTTGCTTCCTTTGCATCTATATACAGAAATTCTGATGGTTCTCTTAATAAAACAGGCAACTAATGTATGACCCTCTTTGTATTGCTGAACTATATTTCTTCTCTTGCCGTGTTACTGGTCATGCTGGCAGGGTCCCACAAAAGCTGCAAAAGCTGAAGGAACACATAACTACCATGAGCCATTACTAAACTTTTGATGCTGTAACTTGGCCTAGTGATGGGGTGAGGAATTAATGGTGGCAGATGGGAAGATGACATTTATAAGGAACTCCTGTTAATATTAGTTGTGTCTCCATTATGCGGCAAAAGTACCTTAATTAGGCCCTCAGAGCAGCTGGTCTCTGTTGAGAGTAATGGAAACTGATTTCATTTAAGGTGTCTTTGCCATGTAATGGAGATGCAGCCATTATTCAGAACTTACACAGACCCTAACTTAAGTAGTTATAGGCCATTTCCACACATACCTTCCTGGAGCAGTTCTACTAAACTGGCACAAGCTGTTGGTACTGTTCGCATGGAAAGGGCTGGAATACCATTATTCTGGTCCAGCAGCACCAGCAATATGGCTGATCCATCCCCTGATCTGTCCTTCCATTGACAGTTCCACCCTTCCCTGTCTGCAGTTGGTGTGAGGGCAGGGTCCAGACCATGCCATCTGTAGCCCGCTCTGGATCGTCTGCTGCTGCAGGTATGCTTGTGGACTACTTTTAACCAGTCCACAGCTGGACCAGAACAAGGAACTCTTGGGGTATTTCTGGAACAGTTTGATTAATCATATGTCTGAAAGAAGCAATTTGCTTATTCTTGCAAACTTCTCATCAACCAAAACAAGCCATCTAATCCAAAGGACAATTTTCTAAAGTGGGTGGTCCCTCAAAAGTGGAAATACCCTAAAGCAGCTTTAGAAATGTGTTTCTTTAATGTGTTTTAGAAATCTCAACCCTGCCAAAAACAAAGGCAGAGGCTAACAAAAAGGGTTGGCCAGTTGCATCATGTTGTGGGGGGGCAGATTAAATGAGCTAGGCTACTTGTCATGAACTGAGGAAGGATGTACAATGTGTGTGCTGGACAGAGATAGGAGAAAGAAGTGCCTTTTTGCACTCACCGGCCTGGGATAACACTTTGCCTTTACTGCATGTAGCACAAATGGGCTGGCTAGATATCCATGGTGAAGTTCCAACTGGTATCCAGTGCATGTTCAGGCACTCCCATGGCAAGCCAACAGCTACATGCCACCGTACAGCCACAGTGAAGCAGCCATGCACACCTCCTCAGGAGGAGCAAACTAGCACTTTCTGGCAGGCTATGAGAGAAGTGTTCTTATTCTGGGGCAGCTGCTGCAGCAGTGAAACGCAAACAGGTCTCACCAGCAAGCAGATGGACCGACTCCAATGGATAGGTATGTGTACAGGCCCTCAGGTGGGTTAACCGCGATGAATGGGGACATTCCTGAAACGGAAAATAAAACGCAAATGAACCCAGAGACACAGTTGCTTATCGCCTGCTTTCATCCGCCATTATCCTGACATAGCATATCTAGATGTCCTTTTTTGGTTTGCTCCTTAATATAAACCATTCCTATTTTAAAGGATCCTCTGAGCTAAAAGGTTAAAAGAATTTAAAGTCACACAATAAGCCAATCCATAGGGAACATCTCCCCAGGCTGCGTGTCATGTTACAGCTCAGCGGTGCAATTTCTACTTAAATGGGTAGTAGCTGTTTTGTAAAATTAGCATATGTAAATTATATTCAAGTCTGGGTCTTTTTTGCCACCCTAATAACAGGTATTTGTCCTGTTGGAGAGGCCTTCTTAGAACTACTGTATTGAGATCTAAAGTGATTTATATTGTACTACATTTATATTTTAAAGTATTGGTTTTGTTAAACATTTTATGTCATTTGAGCTGTTCTACTTGCTTTGGTGTAGATTTCTTTAGAAATATAGTCAAGGTTCAATTTTTCTGTATTAAAAATGCTGGACTTGTAGACCATGTTGTGAAAGGTAGTATTAGAATAATTAAGTATATGATAAGTATATGATAACGAATGCTATTTAAAGTGTTGAATCTTATAAATAAAATTAATAAACAAATACAATCTTGGAGGTATGAAATCCCAATAACCACAGGACGACACGCGGATTCAGTGTCTTGCTGTTCCTTCCTTCTTATCGTCCTATATTGAGAGAACGTGTGGACCTAAAATCAGCAGATTAACTCCAGTTATGACAGCGGTATGGTCTTTAGGGAGTAACAGATTGTGCTTTTGAATCGCAACGGCTGAGAAACTGAAGAGTGCATTTGGATTGTGGCAGCTGTAGTTTAAAACTAGCTGTTCTACAAGCTCCGAAAAACTTTGCGGGGAAAAAAAGTGTTTCTTGCAAACTCATGGCTGGGCTGCAGCGGATTTCCCAGTCCCTTGCCGAGGGGCTTCTGAAAGACTGATCGTTCTGAATCGATTTTACACGATGTCAAAGGCACAGGGCTTCATCCTCCCGCTGTTTCCCTAAACTTTTTGCATTTTTAAAAGCAAAACAAGTCTTGTTGCGTGTACTGATATGATTCCTACGTGCCGCCAAGCTATGGGAAAATCTGGGAAAGCCGTTTAAATACGTTAAATTTGGTGCAAGGTCTTTCGATAGTCCCTCAATGTATGCAACGAGCTACTTTGCAGGAGAGGCTGTTTTAATACGAATTCTTTCGTACGGTATTCCGCATCCTCACAGTGTGAGCTCGGCCGGGATTGTTTTTAAAATCATTTTCCCGGGAAGAAACTAGGAACTTGGTCAGCAAGTCTTCCGCCATCCTGTGAGTTGCTATTATGAGGTACCACCAAGTTGTAGCTGAGTACTGGTTGACTGCGTGAGGACCGCTTGCCATTGACTGCTTCCAGGGGAAAACTGGGGACCAAAGCAGCAACTCTCCACTTTCCAGGCAGTTTGCTCTACCACTGAGTGAGCCACACGCAGCTCCCTAGTAAACCACTTAAAGCATTGTCAGCGGAATGAAATCCTACCCCAAGACTGATGATACACTTGCGGTCCTCTAAATGTCCCAGAACTACAAGTCCCGGCATTCTTCACTGCACGACTCCTTGCTTCTAGCCACTTAATTGAGGCAATGGAATGCTGGGAGATGATGTTCTAAAACTGGAGGGTCGCCAAAGGCCCATGGACAGGATTTTTTTTTTTTTTGGAAAGTAGATCAATAAGTAGAATTTGAGACTCTGAACTGTTTGCAAAAAAAATTTTTCGGGACGCTGAAACAGTGATTTCAAGAAAATAACATTTATCTTGTAAAACGTCATTTTGCATATTTTAATTTGCAAATTTTTAATTTGTTGCGCAGGTTACAAAACAGAGAAGCATCCGCTGAAAATGCCCTTTCCTTGCTGTATGTTTCCTGATCAGTGGGGAAAGAATAAGTAGAGACGGGGGAAAAAATGGAGTGATGATACCCGAGAGTTCCATACGCAACTCAGTTCGGAGTCATTTTATTATGTACTAGCTCTACGGTCACATTCTATTTCCGCCGTTAGTTTCTCCCAACCAACCGGACCTCTTTTTACTTCTCTGTGCCGATTGCGCGTGCTCCTTGAGGACAGAGCGTTCACGCTCCGCTTCGCCTTGAAGGCCAGGGCGCCGGGCAGGGCCTCGTGGGCGGAGCTTGCCCGGGAGTCTGAGGCAGAGTGCCGAAGTGAGGGAAACTCGTGCGAGTGTGGCCGCCATGGAGAAAGCCGGGGAAGAGGGACCCGTGGAGGCTGAGGAAGACGAGGAGGAGGAGGGTGGAGACCGACTGGAGCTGCTGGCCAGGCGGCAGCGGAAGGAGAAGCGAGAGCTGCAGGGTGAGGATGACTAGAGTGCGGGCGGGCAGGGCTTTGCTGGAGCTGCGGAGGAAACGCGTTTGGCTCTGGGGTCTCTGACCAATAGCCTAAATAGTCTAATACAGCTAAGTAGCAGATGCCTATAAGCAATTGGTGGGCCACGGAGGCAGGGTGCTGGGACCAGATGGGCTGTGCTCTGATCTAGCAGGGTTCCCTTTTTTCAGGGCATCACAGGGTGGCAGCATTGTATTAGTGTCTGGGGGTAAGTGTCACCTTTGGGAACTTCATTCCACCATTTCCATGTGTGAATTTGTGTGTGTGCAGTTTTTAGTGCCATCTTGTGAATGCAGAACATTGTGGCAAACTTCATTTGGATGCAGTTCATACGGACGCTGTGTGAACTTTGTGCAAAAAATAGTGTAGGTTTTGGGAAAATAAAATTGCGACTTGTATAAGATGCTTTCATCTGCCGGAGCCTGCTATGTGTTGTTGTTTACTAGTGTGTTTTGCTTATGTTGCTTAAAGAAATGCTGAAATGTTTAGGCAAAGAAGTCTCATCACTTGTATTTCTTTGTGTTATACAGCTAAAATCCAAGGGATGAAAAATGCTGTTCCAAAGAATGATAAAAAACGGAGGAAACAACTGTCAGATGATGTTGCTAGACTGGAGGCAGAGCTGGATCAGAAGCACAAGGATGAGCTAAAGAATCTAAAAGAGATGCTACCTGAAGGGAATAAAGTATGTATTGAAAGTTCAGGAAGACTCATTTGAACAGCACTAATAAGGATGCTGTGCAGAAAAAAGCTAATAGGCAAAGAAGTTCTGAACAAAGAAATGCTTAATATACAATCACGAACAGTCCTCTGTTGAGGACGAAATTGTTGGAAAGCAGCAGAAAAAGCTAATATAGGTACAAGAGAAGGAGGAAGAGGAAGAAGGAGAGAAAGAAGAGGAAGAAGAAGAAGCTTACTGATTTCTATACCTGGAAAGGAATCGATATAGAAAGTGTAAGATGGTAAAGGTCTCCAAAGAAGATTAGATACAGATGGTCCAAAAAAACTGCAAAAATTTCATCAGTCTAAAATTCAGAGTGAGCTGAGATTGCCATGGATGATAAGAGAAGCTTCTCCAGGTATATTCAGAGTAGTAGTAGGAAGAAAGAAACAGTAGACAAGTTGTCCAGTAAACAAAGCATAGCAGTTGGCAAGAACACACAACTCCTGAGCTATTTTAGCTCAGCTATATCTTCCTCAAACAAGTGTGTGTGTGCGTGCTGAAAGTAGTTTGCAGGATCAATATTCAACCTTTGAATTGATAGGGAATTCCCTATATATCTTGTATGAGTTCAGATGATCATGGCAAGATGAGCTGCTTGGAAAAATGTTTCTTATAGAAAACATTTACTGGTATATCATGAGTAGCTCTATTATCTTGAAAAATCTGGATGTGTGGAGTGACTGGACAAAGACATATGCATCCCTTGCTCTCCAAAATACAAGGACCTAGGGAATTTAAAGCTAGATAGTCTGACATTTTAATCCTTAGAAGTACACTTGGGATAACCTTTTGCCCCAGGTGAATGTGTAGGTGGATTTTTTTGTATGCAGTTTGAAAAATATGATTGTTGAGTACATTTTTTCTTCAGTTTTAGGGCATTTTGATAGGGAATATAACTGCTCAGATGAATACCAATACAAAGGTCAGCTGCAGGAATTTTTAAAAAGTGGGACATAAAACAGCTCCACTGTCAGCAGGTTGTGTAACTGTTCTGTATGGAAGAGAGTTAAAACAATTCAATAAACACCTTCAAAACAATGTAGGACTTACTAGAGGCCAGTGTAGGTTTGTGAAAATCAATTTTGGACAGTTTAATCTGACTTCTCTTTCTGATTAGGTAACTTCCTTAGTACAGTAGTTGTTAGGAAATATTCTGGACTTTACAGACCATCCCATGACATTGATTACTAAGCTGGTTTAAGTGTGGACTAGGAGTGAGAGTAGAAGTCTTCCCGCAGGGGTGGGGAGGTACATGTGTAATCTCAGGGGGTCCCCATAGCAGTGGGAGTGCTGATACAAAAAGAGATGGGACTGGGATCGAAATTTGTCAGGGCCTAAAGTTCTTAGGACAAATTAGGTCAGGTCCTATCTTAATCAAATCTCCCTTTTTTTCTTCATACATGTATAAGGTTGAGTAGTGTTGATTCAGTGTGGTTTACAGGATAGCAGAACAATTAAATTAGGCATTAAAATAATCACAGTAAATAATGCTCATCCTATTGAACAATATCAAATGCACAGGTAAACAAATATATTTTCAAACATTTAAAAAAAGATAGTGAAGGAATCACAACGATTTCAGATAGCAGAGAGCAGGACAGGTTTGCAACCAAATAGGATCTTTCCCCAGATGATGGTCAAGTATTTAACGACTAAAGAATTATCTGAGCAAACCAGGTGGGTACTAGTTGGGTGGGAGAGATGGGCTTGGTCATATCCAGGAGCTGAATCTGTTGGGCTTTATATACCAACCTACTGAATTGGACTGGGAAGTAAACAGGCAATCATTGCAGTGATCAGAGCAGGGGAGTGAGCCTGTTACATTTCCTGTAGCTAACAAGTTGATAATTTATCGTGTTTAGTGGTTTTCATGATATTACAGCACTGCCCCAAGAGCCATGCTGTATCAGCTATACATGGTGCAGCTATTAGCTGGATCCATAGCTGACTTGACCATTCTGTACAGGGAATTCGTAGCAACAGTATCACAGGGAAGGCAGATGATGTGTTTAACTTTCAGTCCAGGATGCAAAAAACATTTTTATGGGTACCCATAAAATGTTTTATTGGAATATTTACCATGTTTGCAGATGGTGTGGAGCTAGATGGAATGGCTAATGCCCTAGAAAGTATAAACAGAATTCAAAAAAATTATTGGTATGTTAAAGCGATAAACTTAAAAATAACAACATGAAATCCAGGGGAGAGAAATGGAATGCCCTAATATCCAGAATAGAGATCAAGTACACAGATGCTGCATAAAAGTTATTTGGACCTCCTACATTAAGGGGAAAAAAAGATTGTGTAGAGCCCTTGGTGCTGAGTCACATGAAGAAAGAATGGAGCTTATTTAGCATTGAGGTGAAAAGCCTGAGAGGGCAACCTTCAAATACTGAAAGGAATGATGTACAGATTGATCCAGGGAGCAGGACTTGGAATAATAGGCTTAAATTACACGGGAAGATTTTAAGGACTATGAGAAATAACTTCCTTACAATTATGCAGTTTCACGTCAGAACCAGTTGCTGGGATGATGGAGAATAGATGTGTTTTGAGAAGATGCTGAAGAACCCTCTGGAATGCTTTGGTCTGGATTCCTGCATGGAACAGGGAATTAGATTTCATGGCCTAAGTATCCTTACAGGCTCTGGGTTCCCATGGAGTAAATTTTGTTTTTTGCCTAAAGCGTAGTGTTCATTGAATATTAGTGAGCACATCCCTTTCTGGTCAGTAAGGAATTGGACTTCTATGCTGTTGTTATGATGGCTTGACGTATCTTACCATTTTTAGAGGAATGATCAAATAGTATAGTAATGAAAACGACCAACACATCTGCTTCTTGGTAGTTATGACATGAAGGTTGGTGAGTGTTTTAAATGAATCATACAAATTTCTCTCTAAATGGGTATTATACTCTGCTAAAACATTAATTTGTGTCTTCCAGTTCTCATGGCACTTAGATTTTCTTTGCCAAACGTCAGAGGGGAGCTGATGTTCACTTTATTTCTCTTGGTATTTGGGATTCAGAAATGTACTGCCATAATTTGAATAACAAGCTGTTTGAGTGTTAGAGGGATGGACAGTGTGCAGCGACTGTGTACTACTTACGTCCCTGTTTTTTATTTTAATGCTTTTGCGCTTGCATAATGGGCTCCATTATTTGAACTGGAGCTGCAGGTTATACAGACTTGTTGCTTGCACAAAATTCCATTTGAACTTTTATTCTAAAGTAGAAAATAAGGACATTGACAACCCTTTAAAGATTGAGTGATAGCCTCTGAAGTAGTACATGGCTGTCTTGCTATCTTCAGTTTTTGAAAACACAAGGCGTTAAATGGCAAGAAGTGAAATGGCCTTGATTTACACTGACTTAAATTAGAAAAGGACTGAGAAATGTAAGAAATCCCAGCATAATTTATCCTGAAAATGAGATATATCAAGATTAGAATTCATTTTGACTTTTTATGTAACCTCTTTTTTCTCTTTCTCTTTTAAGGAAGATTCCACTGTTATAAATATCATGAAAATGAAGATTGAGAATACAGAACAGATTCAGCCACCGAGAATATCTAAAGCACAGAAGAGGCGGGTAAGGTTCTTCTTAGAAGTACAGTATAATTCTTTCGTTAGTAAAATAGCATACAGAACAGAGATATTCAGTTGTGGTCCGCAGGCTTGTTGGCAGTAGCTCGGAATGGTGGGACTTGTAGTTCAGAAATGAGGCCCTTGATTTAGAAGCACATGTGAGTGTGGCTTTGGTGTAGGAATGCAGAAATAGGATCTGATCCTGCTTCACAGCTTGTACAGAAACAGGCATCTACAGCCCCAATAGGTCCAAAAGGACCAAGGCTTTCTCCTTCCACTTCCTGAATATTATCTCTTGGATCTTGTTTGGTTCTTATGGCCTTTTTCCTGCATTCAGACTGTTTGGTATTGCCTCTTTATTTACTTGTATGACACCTGCTTCAGAAATTACTCAAGGTGGCTATCAAAACCAACAAAAGTATAATAAAAATGATAAATTTAACTTCACCCAAACCAAGATAGCTGATTTAAAAAAACCTATACAACTACAATATTCACATCCTGAAGTGGGAGAGTGATCTGTCGATGTACCAGTGGCACCAGCTCAGAGCACAGAGCTACTGCCTGAAGGGAGGTGCTACCAAAACCACAGCTTCCCTCAGTGCTTCACTCTGCTGGTTGGTAATCCATTCTTACTATGTTATTTGGAATGAACACAAATTTGAATAACTGCTGCAGTCATTCAGTGGTCCCCAGTTCACACCTGTTTGCTGATCTCTGACATGCCACTGCTGCTAAATGTGAAGCACAAGTGAGAGATGGATTTATAGATGGAGTTTCCACCCCGAGACTGGGACAGGATATCTCTCTGGACTTGTAGCCTAGCTGTCAACATTTGGGAGGTGCAATAAAATCTTGTGCATAGGTGGTATGCCATACCCACTATTTGTGTCATCAAGGAATGCTGACACTGTTTGTCTCAGAAGGGTATTTATTTCCAGCTATGGTGATCTTGTGAGAAGGTTGACTGTTTTCATTCAAGAGGAGATCCAGAGCATTATTAAAGATCCTATTACCTTTACGCCTGCCTTATGCTTACTATACAAGTTTGATGCAAAAAACTTGGCCATTAAGGCAACAATCCTGCTGAATTTCTTACTCGTGGCTGCCAAGATTGCAAATAGCTCAAAACTGAAACATTCATAAAACCTTAAGCATCTGATATAGTTACTTCTGGGACATGGTGTCAGTTGGGGGCATCTTTTCACAATATCTCAGAGAGCAGGGAATATGCTGGTAGGAGCAATATTTTGCCACCTGGCAGCTCTTGCTTCAGAGGATGCCCAAAAGAGTTGATGTTGAAGTACCCTCCCACTTATAGGTGGTTGCAAGCACAAGCATAAGCTGTCGATCTCTGGCAGGTGAAAACTGAGTGTGAGCTGTGTCTTTGGGGTTCTGTTGGGGTTTCCATGGCCAGAGGAGGAGAGGTGGGAATGTATGTATTGCTGCATACCTGACTATATGAATTGCCATGTTGTTCATTATTTTATTTTTCAAATTTGGATTCATTTTGTTTAGTCGTTCTTGGTGCTGCTGCACCCCAATTTTGTGTTACGTTTATTTTTTCAGTAAAAATATTTTTTAAAAAACTTGATGTTATTCCTCATAAGTCCGATGGCAATAAATTCTGTAAGAAAACAGTCACAACCAAAAAAGCACTCTTCTAGCTGAATGTGAGCCTGGGAACTGTAGAAGATCTTGATGAATGTGTCTCAGTGGTGTGGTTGTCTTTGACTGCAATAAGTGTTCATGCAGATAAAGAGAAGCTAATATTTTTCAAGAGGAAGAAGGAAGGTAAAAGTGATGACCATTGGATACGAAAGAGAATTAGAACCAAGTGTAAAGGGTCCAGTTATGGCTTATATTTAAGAATTTTATGTCTAGAATGATTATTTCTGGCCTTGACTTTATGTTGTGAACAACTAGCTCTCTGCAAGAGGGTGGGAGAGGGGTACAGATTCTTTTTGAAAGACAAGGTGGATGCAGTCAAAATACCTATATCAT
The DNA here is from genome assembly GCA_023333525.1 of Aspidoscelis tigris stejnegeri. Classification (NCBI taxonomy): domain Eukaryota; kingdom Metazoa; phylum Chordata; class Lepidosauria; order Squamata; family Teiidae; genus Aspidoscelis; species Aspidoscelis tigris. Next base: position 30,982,265 of record JALMGA010000004.1, on the reverse strand, counting down.
TTTTACTTTGCACAGTTAGATGAACAGTGAATTGCTTTTTTGTTATGAGTATTATTTCACAACCTAGGCAAAGGTGAACTTCTAATGTATTTGCAAACCACAGGACAAAAAAGCAGCATTGGAAAAAGAAAGAGAAGAAAGGATAGCAGAAGCTGAGATAGAAAACTTGACAGGAGCCAGGCATCTTGAAAGCCAAAACCTTGCACACATTTTAGCCACGAGACACTTGGAAATTAAGCAGATCCCATCTGATGGTCATTGTATGTACAGAGCTATTGAAGATCAACTCAAGGAGCAAAATAACTCCTGGACTGTTGTGACCCTTAGAAATCAGACTGCTGAATATATGAAAAATCACATGGACGACTTCCTTCCGTTTCTAACAAATCCAAACACAGGAGACGTATACAGCCAAGGTAAACAAACTGCTTCTGTCTCTGCCTGTGAAGGAATATGCAGGAAGTGTTAGCTACAAGAAAATGGGTATTAAGGCTTTTTTAAAGCGGCAATTTAATGTGGAAATACAATATAAGTTGTAAAGATGCTCTTTAGATAATGTAGATGTCGCTTGAAACGTCTGTTGTGCACAAGAGTGATCTGGATTGCTACCTGGGGTGGCAGTTATTTTGATGGAGGATTAGACTAGTTGGAGTGGGACATAAAAGTTTCACATAAAGCCTTAAACACTAAAAAGGCCATTTTCAAATCTTGATCCTGGGCCTGTTTTAATCCTATTGGTCTCGATGAGTTTACACTTGCCTACCTCTTACCTACAACCATAGTTCAGGAGTAGAGCATCTGCCTTGCATACATGAGGTCCAAGTTTTAATTCCCTACCTCTTCCTCGAAGTAGGTTTTGACAGATTTGTATCATCAGGAAAGCTGCATGAATGTATCTCTATAGTGATCAGGAGTTCTCTTTATAATGTTTGCAATAACTAGAGAAATGTTCCAAACAGGATTTATATTAGGCATGCAGCAATTCAGGTGCATGTTGAATAAGTTTGTTGTGAATATCTGGGCTTTGTAATGCTCACTGTTGGACTGAACACCACTTGAAGTTTGATGGTGAGCTAGTTTGCATTGAACCAGTTCAACAATTTGGGTATCTCCCCTCAAGCTGTCTACCAGTGCTCGAGGTTGCACATCTCATCTGCCTTCCAAGCCAGAGCACTGCAACAGCCATATGATCCTCTAAAGCTCTACTCAACCCTGAGGCAGGGTCATCCCAACAGTCCAAATACTTCACTTCCAGGAAGGCCACAAGCACTGATGTGTGTGGAGGAAAGATGAGGGAAGAAGGAGGAAAAGTTGTGAACATGGCTGGAGGTCATAGACTTGGTGGCGGCACAGGTGTGGCCCATATAAAATTGAATTGGGCAGAACCAGTTCCTAATTTCTTATTTACATGCATGTTTCTAATTTACATGCAGTTTCAATTCTTACAGTAAAATTTTAAAGACAAATCTGTTCATGCTTCTAACTGGATTATTTTTTAAAATGAATCAATGAAAACATTAGTCCTTTGCTGCAATCTTTAGTAATAATTTGCTTTCAGAATCTATTTCTCATGTGTTTTTTGTTTATTATATCAAATTCTGTTCCTCAATGTATTTTAAGCTCTGTTTTAACTTTTACTTTTAAAGCTTACTAGTCCATTAAAAAAAATACTGATTCTTTCCAGAGGAATTCGAAAAATATTGTTATGATCTAGCAAACACAGCTGCATGGGGTGGTCAGTTAGAAGTAAGTATTGCATCTTTTTATTTTCCTATTGCTTTACATGTAAATCATTCTGAGCATTTAAAAATACTGAAGGAGATGAATTAAAACAGGTCTGAGAAATGTCTTGCCTTCCAGATGATGGATTCCATCTTCTATTAACCTAAATGTGATAGGAAGTATTGTGCAACAACAGTTGGATGGCTTTATAGCGGTTCCCTGCTATAAAACAAATTGTTTCATGTTTAGGCAGTTCTCAGTATATGAAAAAAAAATCAACCTTATAAATAGCTTGTGAAGAAGACTGTCAACTTCCTTTAGATTATGCTTAGATATGTATCATACTTATTCCATACTTCTAGCTTCTTGAAACTGCAGTTGGATCAGAATTGCATGCTTTCACTTCGGTGGAGTCTAAAGCAGTGATGGCGAACCTTTTGAGCTCGGTGTGTCAAAATTCGCAAGAAAACCTAGCTTAACTTGGGTGCTGTGTCACATCTAGAGATATCCATAATTTTCAGATATTTGTAGCTCTCGTAAAAAAGTTATATTTTTGATATATGTATTTCATTAAAAGCAAAACCAAATAGTTCTTTACATTTGCTAAATCTTAAATTGAAAATTGGTATTTCGTACACTTCAAGAATAAGCAAGCGCTACACGCCCAGGTGCCAGGGTGACCATGTGTATCACCCAAAAGGGCTTGGCGCGTCACCTGTGACACACATGTCATAGGTTGGCCATCACTGGTCTAAAGTAAACTCATCCATGTTGACGAGGGTTCTGCTGTTGTCAGCTATCCTATGGCTATGTACAGTGGGGTAAAATATCTTTGAAAGTTACAAGAAGGAATTTTACTTTGCAGCTGAGGGCTCTGTCACACATCTTGCAAACACCAATTGAAGTAGTGCAGATGGACTCACCTCCTATCGTTGTCGGTGAAGAGTACAGTAAGAAACCACTGATACTTGTGTAAGTAGATACTTCAAGCATTGGATTTCTGTGCTTGAAAAAGAGATTCTTAATATGTATGTTCATGAGCAAGTCCATTAAAATATATGTAGGATACTTCTGATGTGGAAATCCATGCACTTTATAGTGTTGTCAAAACCTCTGCACTAAGTGAGGGATGCTTGGTTTTCGTATTTACAGTTGTGGCAGTAGCTGTGCTGAGGTTCTACATTAGGAGCTGCTTCTTTCTCAAGGGTTAGGTAATCTAGGGGGAGGAAGCCTAGTAGGATTTTCTTGTGGATAAAGACTCATTGGAATTAGTGAAACTGCAGGCTCACATCCACCAGTGCAAGTCAGTAATGGTGCAGAGACCAATTTATAGTACGGCTAGTTTATGAGATTGTGTTAAATGACAGAAATCTCAGTTTGTTGCCTATGTAAGAATAAAGCCATGCTGTACTAAACTGTGGTATACAAAGGATTACTATGAGAATCTGCTCCCGAAATAGAAATCTGAGGATTTCAATGGCTTGTTCTGTGTTTAGGCTCTCATTCTTAAGATAAAATCTGTGTGCCTCAATCGTATTCATATCTGACTAGTGCTTTACAAAATGTGCTAAAATATATATCTGTTATATTTTACTTTGGAAGAAGTATTTCTAAATTTCCTTAAAGCCTTTTGCTTTTTCTTCTAGGTATATGAGACACGCATATGGACTAGGAGAACATTATAATTCTGTAAAACCTCTATTGGACACAACAGGAGATGATGAATGCTAGTACATAATTAGTCAGAAGATGTGAATTTTATGGGCGCACCTTTCTTCATATTTTGTGCCATTGCCATTGAATAGGCCCTATGAGTTCTATGTTTTTAAACAATGCACTGATTTGCAGAGACCCAATTTGTTATAAGTACTATAAATTCTAATTTAAATCATGTTTCCAAAAATCTTCCCTAATGCAACAATAATGACATAATAAATAGTGTACTGCAGGGTTTTTGGCTTGTTTTCACTACATTCTTGGCTTTTAGTAATGTTGATGGCATATGTAACAATGTTGCACTTTTATTATGGACATCATTAAAGATTTCCAACAACAACAAAATGACTACATTACTTGACTATATAGTATTAGAAGACTTCCAATGGTAGCATTAAATGTTTACTTCTTCAAAACAATTCTTTAAACAGTTGTTTAAAGAACATGTGTTTTTAAAGCCCTTTGTGCTGAAATCTTACACTATATATTTTTTTCGCCTTTGAGGACTGCTCGACGTATGTTTGAATGTGGTTTAACATCCAAACATAGTTGGTTTGTAGCCTTGGAAGCCTATATCCCTGACTGTAGAAGCAAATGAAATTGCCTTATACCAAATGAAATAGAGCATTATTACCGTCACTGGCAGTTGGCTCTCAAGAGTTCAAAACAGCAGATTTTGATGGGTGATTCTGAATTTGAAATATTTTTGCATGCAAAGCATGTGTTCTGTCATGGTATTAATATCCTTCCTTTAATTTAAAAAAACTAAATAAAAAGTTTGATTTGTTCTTTAATTTTTAATAGGATGTCTGATGCTTTTTATAATTATCCCTAACAATTGAGTATGTTGAGACCTGATTCAAGCAATCTTTCGTTACACAGTTGTTTCTGGAGTGTATTACACAGCTGCCAAGCTTGGAGAGGACATGAATTCTCCATATGGGTTCTTTTTAAAATTTCACTTTCCCACAATTCTGCAAGTAGCTTATAACACCCAGTATGTATACAGAAGTTGATAATTAAGCGTCAGTTATTAAAGCTATATAAAGTGATTAAATCAGAGGTGTCAAACTCAATTTTGCTGAGGGCCGGATTAAAAAAAAATACTTTCAGGGCCAGGGGGCTTGGCTGTGGGTGTGGTCAGGGCACAGGAGGGGCTGGGGGCATGGCCAGGGGTGTGGCCAGGGCACAGAGGAGGGCTGGGGCATGGCCGGGGGCATGGCCAGGGTACAGAGGATGGCTGGGGGCATGGCCGGGGCGTGGCTAGGGCACTGAGGAGGGGCTGGCTGTCCATGGCGGCGCCCGCGCACTCGGGCAGTGGAGGGTCCCGCCGCGCACTCGCTTGCCCTCGTCTTGCCTCCTTCGCGCCAAGGAGGACAGCGGTGGCGGCAGCAGTGGGCCGTATTCATACAGCCCGCGGGCCGCATCCGGCCCGCAGGCCGTATCTTTGACATCCCTGGATTAAATACTGTATATACCGGTGATGGCCAACCTATGACACGCGTGTCACAAGTGACACGCCAAGCCCTTTTGGGTGACACACATGGCCACCCTGGCACCTGGGTGTGTAGGGCTTGCTTATTCTTGAAGGGTACGAAATACCAACTTTCAATTGAAGATTTAGCAACAAAAGTCACTAATGTAAAGAATTATTTGTTTTTGCTTTTAATAAAATACATATATCAAAAATATAACTTTTTTACTAGAGCCACAAATATCACAAAATTATGGATATTTCTAGACGTGACACAGCACCCGAGTTAAGCTAGGTTTTCTTGCAAATTTTGACACACTGAGCTCAGAAGGTTAGCCATCACTGGTATATACTGTTTACTGTATACACTATTCTTAACAACAACCTTTTCCAGAAACAATGTACAAACAAACATATCTTGTATCTGGTTATTTCTTTAAGAATATGTGGATTCTTAAATGTGCCCTACAGTTTGGACTGGTATTTATCCTTTAGGAAAAACATTTTTAGCTTTGTTTTGAATTTCTAGAAATGAAAATTTAAAAATTTAAAATTTAAAAAATCCAGAATACACAAAGCCATTTTCCTGTGATTGCCATGTCTAAATTCTTTAGTTTTTTCAGTTCTGTTGTTAAAAACCTGTGAACTTTAAAAAAATCTGTCTTTTATGAAAGAATAACAGCAGTGTTACAAAGTACAGTGGTACCTTGACATACGAGTTTAATTCGTTCCGTAACCTTGCTCTTATGTCAAATCGCTCGTATCTCAAAGCAATTTTCCCATTAATCCATTCCAGCTCCCAAAACACCACCTCAGTTGTTTTTGTTATGTACTGTACTGTATTTACATACTCGTATCTCAAATCTTGCTCTCATCTCAAAGCAAAATATCACTTGCTCGGCGGCTTGTATCTCAAAACACTTGTATGTCAGGGCACTTGTATGTCGAGGTTTGTGACCATTGAAGTGTTAGAAATTTTCAGTTAATGAATATAATTCCTTGCCGTATGCCTATCTCAACTCTTCCATCTGAGCTCTGGGTACAGCGTGCTCCCCTCCCACCATGCAGGCACTATCATTGTTTTAGCTAACTTGTTTTTATACTGATTTTATTGTAACTCATCCTGACACCTCTGGGTACAGGGCAGGATAGATAGGGAGACCATTCCATCCCATTATTTATCTATCTACTCTTGCTTGCAATGCCTGAAAAGCAGCAGCTTGGCGAGGAAATGCATACCCTCAGTGGCTAAACTCCTAGCTAAAACATCTGGGAGCTAGTGCAGGAGGTGAAGCAAGGAGGCCACAGGGGGGAGATATAGTAGCAGCATATCTTGAAGACACTTCCGTTCCATCAAATAAGCCACTGGACCATCGTACACCAATTACTAAACATGGGTGGAACTGGCTGATGGACTCCTCCGACAGTCATCATACAGAAGACCATCTTGCAGAGCGTTTTGCTCATTCTAACTGAATCTAAAACGGGCAGGATTTAGGGCCAGGGCCATCTACCCTGTGACTCTTTCCTCTTCATGTTCCTAATTCCCCTCTCCAGTCATGGCTACCAGACTATGAGCCTGGAAGCTGGGACCTATCTTTATTATTGACATATGTAAGCCACTCTTGATAGCCTTTTATAGGCTTAAGAGTTGGATAAAAATATGCCTAATAAGAGTTAGCTCCCCCAATTTTGCCTTCCAATCCATCTTTACTTTGCTGTAGTATCTTTTCATATTCTAAGTCCTCCTGAAAGTTTTTTGTAAGTTTAAAGGCAGAATAAATCCATTAAATATTTCAAAATTGTTATAATAGGAAACTCAGCCTGACATTCAGAGAGGAATGTCTGAAATTTGTTGAAGTATTTTTAGCCAATGAAATAATATATCAACATTAGTGATACATGAGGAACTTCTATCTAATTTTAATCTCAGCACTGTCTAAGGTGAAATTCAAATCACAAACTACAACTGTGTTAAGCTTGGACTTGATACCTGGTGATGACACTAGCTACTGCCACACTCTCTTCTTCCAGAGAATAGCTCAGAATTTGGCTACTCTGCTGAGCATAAACTTTCTGTGCAGGGGCATTATCCAACTCTGTTCACGCTGCAGCCAGCAACTGAAGACCAGTGGCAGTGACGAGTGTGCAACCCCAAGGGCTTGTGAAGGCAAATGCCTATTTTTCTGCATCAACAGCAGCTCCTAACAAAGCAAGGCCTGGAGGCAGTGGAACTCTCCTAGATATATTTAGTCCAGTTTTAAGCACCTTCGTTTATGAGCAGCATTAATAAAATAGACCAAAACTGCTCGTGCCTATTTAATTGCCTTTTCCACTGTTTGTAATTAGCTCCCCCCCCTTGTCAGTTAAGAGCAAAACTGCTCGTGTCTATTTAATTGCCTTTTCCACTGTTAGCAATTAGCTCCCCCCCTTGTCAGTTAAGAGCATCCTTTCCAACGCTGCCTTGCTCCCTGTTGTCTCGTTCACACATGAAAGGCAGGCCAACCTGCGGCCGCGCCTTCCAGGTGCTGAACTACAGTTCCCATAATCACCAACAACAAACTATTCCTCCTGGTGGGAGAGCCTTATCGGGATACGTTCCATGCATGCGCCCCTGTTGGACAGCTGCTCACGCCTGTGTGGGCCGGGCCCATGTGCGTCGAGTTCCCGCGTGCGCCACCAGTCCTCTCGGCTTCCGTAGGATTACTGCCGTTGGTATGGCCAGTGCTGGCGGCGCTGGCTTGCTGTTGCCATGACGACAGAGACGGAGCCGTGCTAGTTTACCCGTTTCTATGACACCACGGCTAGAGAGCATCTCCGGCTGGGCTGGCGTGGAGGAAAGGGGAAGATGGCAGAGCTCCTCCGGGCCCTGCGGGGTGGAGAGGGTACGCGTTCCCTCACCCTGGCAGCACGGGGACTCCATCACCTGCCCCGCGGCTTGGGGAATATGAAAGGCCTGGAGCGACTGAACCTGCGAGATAACAGGCTGCGGCGGCTACCCCAAGGGTTGGAGACTCTGGGCCGGGTGAGGAGGAGGAGGGGGAGAAGGAGGAAGCCCTGGGGACTCGTCCGCAAGCAGGCTCCGCTTCTTCATCTCACCCTAGCGACGTATTTGGGCACATGATGCACTGCCGCCTGGGCCGTAAAACTTTTTCAAGCACGGAAATAGATATTTTGTTTGTTATATATCTCACGGTTCTCCTGAAGAGCTCAAAGCTCCCAGCAGTCTTGTGAGGAAGGAGAAGAGTTGGCTTTTCTACCCCGCTTTTCTCACCCATTTAAGGGGACTCAACGTGGCTGACAAACCTGTTCTTCTCCCCACAACAGAACACCCTGTGAAGTGGGTGGGACTGTGAAGAGAGCTGTGACTAGCCCAAGGTCACTCAGATGGCTTTGTGGGGGAGGGCGGAATCAAACTAGACCAAACTGGCAGAGAGTAGGCAGGTGTAGTGACTTGTGCACACGCAGGGTGCCATGGTGAAGATTGCGGTGCCCAGGAATCGATCATACGCATGATTGATCTCAGGTGAGTGATCAACCATGCAGGGGCTGGGCTGTCATCTACTAGCACTTGCAAAGATGAGCACTAGTCAGTGTTAGTTTATCGCACACCTTTCCCATCCATGGGACTGGAAGGGAAGTGTGAAATCGCCCCTGGATCTCCCAACTCTGCCACTATACCATTTATATGCTTTTATAGCGGTGATGGCCAACCTATGACACGCGTGTCACAAGTGACACACCAAGCCCTTTTAGGTGACACACATGGCCACCCTGGCACCTGGGTGTGTAGTGCTTGCTTATTCTTGAAGGGTACGAAATACCAACTTTCAATTGAAGATTTAGCAACAAAAGTCACTAATGTAAAGAATTATTTGTTTTTGCTTTTAATAAAATACATATATCAAAAATATAACTTTTTTACTAGAGCCACAAATATCACAAAATTATGGATATTTCTAGACGTGACACAGCACCCGAGTTAAGCTAGGTTTTCTTGCAAATTTTGACACACTGAGCTCAGAAGGTTAGCCATCACTGTTTTATAGGGAAAACTTCACTGTTCTTGTTAGCTGCTATTGAAGACAGACAGTGGCAGGGAGCAGTTAGAAATGCTAGTTAGTTCACCTCTTGTAAATAATGGCTTAATCTAGGTAATTATCAGCACTTCCTGCATGCTGAATGAAAACCATAGGGAAGCAGGAAACTCTCTTACCGCTTTTTTATAGTTAGAAAATGTTTTCTGTGTTGGTTTTATATTATTCCAAAACAGGGTGAAATAAGAGCTTACTATTATTATTCACAGCACTTCCCAGGTTTCTTGCTACAGATTTATAAATGAGACTTGAACAGTAGTAGTTTATTTAACTTAAGGACTGGGTATACAGGTTTTTCAAGTTGAGAGATAGTATAAAAATATATAGTATAAGGGGGGTTGCTTCTCTTTGTAAATATATTTGGATTTCTTGCCTTGGGGACTATAGTGGCGGTTTAACAATTAATCAGCACCAGAACATTGTTTTCTGATTAAAATTCACATGACTATGTCTCTGCAGGTATGCAGACCATATAGATGCTGTAATCATAATGACTGAAATACAGGATACAAAGAATAGAAAGGTTGCTTAGGTTCCCTTGAGAAATATTTCAGGTTTTTAAAAGTTCAACTATTCTAGTATCAACGGGAATTAAAGATTCTTTAACCTGACTATGCCCTCAGTTGCTAGGCCATATATCAGATTAACTTAAGAGGGTATTGGATCAAGTAGGAGGCACAGCCTATGAACAGCTGTATTGGGGGTGGAGGGAATAGTTCATAGTTCTTTGCACCTTTCAATTTAAGCCTTTATTTTTAATGGATCATAAATGTGGTTATGGAATTTTTTATGACAGACTGAAACTTGGCAGTACTGTTATTCAGCCTGGGAGTAATATGCACTTTTTAAAACAACATTTTAAAATGTTCTGGTAAAACTCAAGTTACTTCAAAATACTTTCACAAAACCCCATGACTGCGGTGAGAATGTGTGTATTTTTCCACAATTGTAAAATATTTATACTTCATGCTGAAAGTGCTGTTGCTGAAAGTGCTGGCTATACCACACTACTTAATTATTTTAAGTAGCACCCTGCCAGATTCATTTCTGGGAATGGGTGCAGTCCTATCATGCTTTTTCTCTTGGCATATAGCAGATATGTAGAGGTGTTTGGCTTTCAGTGTCTTTTCTTCCCACCTCATGTTTTGAAAAAGAGAAAAAGATAAATGGCTCATCATTCCGGGATGGCAGAAATTTCAAAAAGCAGTTTCTAGTACAATTCTGAATCTACTTTAAGAAAAAGTTTTTAAAAAATTGTTTGATACTTTTGGGCTTATTAACCAGTCTGACCAGTCTTATTTATCAAAATATTTAAAACCATAGGATGGCACAGGAAAGAGGGTTAATGTAGAAATGTGAAAATAGAGAATTGCATTGAAAATTGTTAAGGATAAGTTGACAAAACTATATTATATTACCTTTAAGACAGGACTGTGATAATTTTGCCAGCCTTATATGATGTACTTTATACTAGCCAGAGCTTTCTAGCCTTCACAAAGAGATTCTATAGTATCCCGTTTCAGATAGGATAAATATGGTAACAGCGCAATGAGAAGGCTAGGATGCTTGCCTGCTGCCCTGTTAATTCAGAGTGAAGAAACCTTGGAGTAAGGAGGTCTGCATCATCCTTACTCCTCTGACATATTTTTGACCTATCTGATGTCTGGTGAGACTCTACAATTTTGCATTGGAAGCAACTTTTGGGAGCTAGTTATGTGCAGGAGAAAAAGAGGAAGAAAAGGGACTCGTTGAAGTGAGCTCCTAGAAGTTGATTCAATGCTGGAGGAGTCTCACATGTGCCTTGCCAGCCATGTTTTGGGGAAATGCTGGCATTCTCTTAAAATCTGGCATTTACCTCCGCTGTCTGGTAGGTGCTCATACTATATCTCCGTTCTTGTTGCTTTCAAAAGCTAGATCTCAAGATTATGATGGTTAGTTCAGAAGCAAATTTAGCCTGTTTAAAGTTTTTATGTTGTTTTATTTATTTAGTATTGGGAGCTGTTAGAACCAGTTTCTTGAAAACTATGCCAGTTAACTCTGTTACAAGTATTGCTACAGTGTTAAATCTATTGCTGAGTTTCACTGAGTTCATCTCAACTCCTGGTGACTATATGAACAAACACTTCAACTTCTTGACCCACTTTCAGAAAGGTCTCTCATAACTCTCCAAGTAGAGTTTTAGTTTTAAATAGTATTTCATAGAAGTTCACATACATACTAACTGTAGATCTTTTTCAACTTGAGAACTGAAATGACATTACTGTTTAATTCAATATCTTACTATAGTTGAAAGTACTAAATTTGGGAAAGAATGATTTTGAGGAAGTTCCAGAACAGCTTAAATATCTCAGTTCACTTCAGAAACTCCATCTGTTTGGAAACAAGATCACCAGGATAACACCCATAATATTTGGTAAGCCCTGCTTATGTTTTACTCATTTATTTCTTAGATTCATGTCCCCCCATTACAAGAGAAGATTAAGAGTGGTTTTCCAGCTTTAAAAGCATCTAGTCATATCAGTTTGATCAGTTAGGAATTGTGCTTCTAAACTACTAGTGGGCCTATTTCAGAACACAGAGGTGTGCAGAAAGTTCATGCCTTTGTGTATTGGTTACTTATTTTCCCTCCAAACTGGACCCCCTAGGGGCCCTGAGGCCAGTAACTTTAGTTGCTGGCTGTTAGAGCTTCTGCAGATCAATTCCAAAGTTCACACATACTTTGGAGCTGGCAAAGGGGCTGGGCTGGAAGGCGCCACCACCATGTAGACACCGTTGTTCCAACCCAAAATGATCTGTTCCAGCCTTGGGACACATTATTTTGTTCCTGACCCACTGTTTTGAATCTGAACAGGTAAGTAGAGAGAAATAAAATGAAGGGAAAATAGGGAGAAATAATTTTTTGGCTTCACATTAACTTTCAGGTGAAACGTGCATTCATTGTAACAATGATCAAAGAAAAGATCTGATTTCTGTGGTTTTCATAACCTAAACTAAAAATACAGTTACAGTCTTTATAATGTGTAAACCATTATTGAGAGCTTTATCTTAGTAATGGCATTGCTGTAGCATCATCTTTTTACTCTTGCTTCCACTGTGTAACCATGCATAGGAATGTGCTGTAGGCTGGGATTCCTGATCCGCCACTGTTTTTGGTCCCAAGAGCAGAGGGAAAATTTGACATGATCTACCTTTTGCACCACACCAATTCACTGGATCCTGATCTGGCAGTTTGCAAGGGCAGCTTGTGTTAAGCCCTTCCTTTCCTTCTCAGCACAGCACACCAGAAATAACTGCTCCAAAATTCCCAAATCAAACAGCCATTTTTGCCTAATGGAGCAGTTGTTTCTGGTTTCTAGTCTCTGTTTCTGTTTATTCTAGAATTAATTCCCATTTTATTCTTGCATGTTAGCATTTTTCTTGCCTCTCAGCAAGAAAAATGCTGACATATTGCTTCTGTTTGGTAGTTCTTTGTCTGTTATTTGAAAAACATTTCAGTCACTGTGTTTCCACTCATGTTATAAAACGATTTGAAAACAATTTGAATTTTCTTTGTCCCCATTGTAGTTTGGGTTCCCCTGTTTTCCGAGGAGTAAATCGCTAAAAACCGCAATTAAAAATGCCTGAAAATACAGGTGTTTTTCCACGGTTCTGCTGCTATTTATATTTGCTTTATTCCTTTGGGAACGGTACAGCAGTACTGGGGCAGATGTGTAATGAAACGGGTAGAGTTTCACCCTGCAGCACAGCACCCTTGCCAGATTTAAAGTGCTCAAGCCTTTTTCCCTTGGCGAACCACTTCACGGTTTCATTTTCAGCCACTTCACACTGATAACAAGTAACAATTCACCCATTCCACTCCACACTGATAACAAACTTTCATTTCTCACCCACGCTTCCACTCACTTCCTCCTTTATTTTCTGGGCTGGCTCTTTCCTGCATGGGTGGATGGAAGAAAGGTGAGATAAAGGAGAAAGTGAGGACGAGGCTTTGTGCAACATTGTAAAATGGGGCATTGTAGAAGGGATGGGAGGGCTCTGGAAGTGATCCCTATGGTCATGCTTGCTGGAAGGTTTGGCTTTGCTATGGAGAAGCAAATGGCAAAAGCAGACAGCAGCAGCAAAAGCAGGAGGGGAGGGAAGCTGGGATTCCCCACCCTTGGCCATGTCATTGTGGGATCAAACCCAGTCGGGAGAAAGGGGTGGGCACCCTGGCTGGTGAATGGCGGGGAGGAAAAGATCTGCTTTCCCCAATGTGTTTTTGAAGCATCTTCTGTGGGAACAGTAGAATCAGGGTTGACAGCAATTTAAAGTCAATGAAGTGGGATCAGCCAGAGTGCACATTTGCATCAGGTTTTGTTTTGCTTTAAAAAGTTCAGGTGGGAACACAGCCAATGTGTAATGGAACCTTTTTACCCTGGCATTTAGCTGAGGGAACAGCATGCCCTTCCCATGCAGGAACTGCTACTGTTTTAGCTAATTTTACTTGATTAGTTTTTATAGTGTGATTTTATTGTGACCCACCCTGAGGCCTTTGGGTTGAGGATAGGATGGTTGGATAAAAATTGTTTTCCTTCCTACAGATGGGTTGCAGAACCTTGTACTCCTCAATTTGAACAACAATCAGCTTAGTAGTCTTCCTCCAGAAATATACAGGTAATTTTGGACAGTATAGCGCTGAAAATCTACCTAGATCAGTTATTCTGTACTATGCAGATTGATTTTATTATTTACATAGCATTACTTGTTTCTGCATTAGAATTGCATGTTATATTTTTACAATATCTTGAAGTACCTTCCTTTTTTCTGTTGCATAGTTTTGTTGCAAATATTTTCCTGTCTTTATAATAGAGTCAGATTAGTCCTTAAAAATAATAACAAGCAAAATATATTCTAGCAACAGTAGTGAAAAACCAAGTCTATAATTCAAAATCATCCTGCATAACTGAGTTTTGCTTGAGGCTTACTATATTTAAAGATAATTTTCCTTTTTTTTCTTAGCAGTATTTGCTTTGCTCTGAACAAATTTAGATATTTGTTTAGGAATACCAGTTTTTTATACATTAGGATGCAATTATTGAAACTATTTGTTATCTTGTTTTCATTTATTACTGTACAGAAAATTGAGTTCATCAAAGAGAGTTTAGATATAATTACCTATCATGTGTTCAAGTACAACTCCTGGTAATTCTGGATCTTGGAGACGTGCCATCTGCACACCTCCACATTCTGGAATACAGCCTTTCGTCTGTTTGTGGACCTAATATATCAGGTTTACAACAGATCCGGATTAAGGGCCTCTTAATCCAGTTTGGGCACCATCTTGTGCAGACAGAGCCAGACTAATGGGGGCAGAGTCTCCTTGGTCTAAATTAACATGCAAATCAGGAGACTCAGGATCCATGTCAGATGCCCTTAGAGGCCCAAGAGGTTCAAGCAGAAAGTCTTAGATAATGTTGGGTACCATCTGCCTTATTAACTCTTCAATCAGTCCACACTTTAGTTGGCCCTTCATACCTAAAGGGCTACCTCCATCTGCTTCAGCCTAGTTTTTAGGCTTTTTTGGCATATGTATACTGAAGTATGTGAGAGAAGCATGTGTAACAGAATAAACAGTTTCAGTCCTACATAATGGGACTATTGGATGGGATGGCACTCCAGCCAGAAGTCTTGCTTTTAACTGACAGAATTAGGTCCCATTGCCAAGCAGGCTAGGGCAGGTTCCATCAAAGGTATAATATGTCTAGAAACTGGCTTGAGTCTCCAATGTTCTGACCATTTTTAAGGAATCTGCAGTTTCTGTGGATTAAAGGTCCTGAAACACCGGCTGCATCCCCATTACAAGCTTAATCCAGTTTCCCTAAACTGAAATAATAGAACTGGATGCAAATGAGAATTTGCCTGTTCCCGTTACTTTCAGCTTAATCGGGTTCAATCCGGATTCTGAGGATCGTAGGTGGCGTACGTGACTCAAGGGGGAACTCAAGTGGCTACTTTCTAAAAGCTGCTTTTCGGGGCTGCCCTGCCCTCTTCCTCCTGGCGTGAATGCACCACCCATAACGGACCCCTTCACCGAGCCTGGCTGGGTGGCTGCCGCTTGCCTGTATGGAGGAAAACTGGCAGTGGGCAGCCAGCGATTCTCCCCATTGCCCAGGGCACATAGCAGCAGCGGCAACTCAAGCAAGGGGGCTTTAAACATTCACACATCTCCCCGAACCTGCCCTGCTTTTCTTTCCCCTTTAAAGGTCAGAACTCCAAAGAGCTAGAATTGTGCAAAATTGCAACATTGTTATTAGGTGTGAAGTGCCTGGATTGCTACAGTGTAGCAGCTGCTGTGAAGGTTGGATTTTTACACTGAAATCATTGTCTTTGGAAGCAAGCTATTGGGAGAGGGAAACCCTAAACATGGATTCTCATCCCTTAAAACGGTAGGATCCCCACAGTAAAAAATGTAACACGTATCAAGCGCATGATCCGGAGTGAGACCTGTTGAAATGAGGGTTAACATTTACAATGCTTTGGGGTGATTTAACACATGGAAAGCATGTTAAGCCAAACTGACATGGGGTCTGCGAGGATTGAAAACGGTTTGAAACTGAAATAAGCTTATAATGGGGATGCAGCCACGGAGTATCTGTATTCAGATCAAATGAGCTCTTGCTGCAGTTCTTAGGATAATTCCATTTTATCTTGCAAAATGGGAATGGCAAGCGTTTTTTTGGAGGGAGGAAACTATATTCTAAGGGGCATTCTTCCTCGTTTCCTTTGATCCAATGACAAGTATTGATTTCCTCTGTCATTCTCTCTTTGCTGTGCTAAGACAATCTGGCACAAAATCACCATTCTAATAGGAAAAAAGGAAGACTGGGCTGGCTTACACGAGAGGTTGGCTGAAAGGGGAGGGGAAAGAGTAGGTGAAGAATGAGGCACAATGTAACAAGAGCCATTCTGCGCTGCTTTGCCATAGCGATCTAGCGCAAAACCACCATTCTAAATAAAAAGGGAGAGTGGTCTTTAAAGATGCTCCACTGCCTTGTTAACATGGGACAAAAGTTATGCTGTGGTGGATGGAAGAAGGAGGACTCCATGATCTGATGCGGTGGCAGGTTTATATAGAGGGTGGAGTTTGGATTTTCTGTCCCAGTGAAGTCATGGTAAGACTTATAAACTTGTTTCCAACTGCTGGCTGCAGGGGGAGAGGGTTTTGTATCCCTGTATGTATCCCTGTCCACATGGGTTGGTTGTTATTCTGCTCTAAGATCCTCAGGAGTCGCTATCATGGTGTTCAGATGCTGCTGACCAATTCTGGTGGCTGGAATGGCACTCTGAAATCTTTTGTGACTTCATCATGAAACCGCAAAAAAAGTTTCACACTATACAGCTCTGATAGCCAGTTTAACTGTTTTAGCAGCACACACATTACACTCTCTATGGACAATCTAGGTCTGTGATGCCCTGGAGGCAGTTTCTGGGTCCTTCATTGTCACAGGCCCATCAATCTCAAATGCATTTTATGAGTAGGGTGGTGAAACTTTATGTTCTGAACCTACAGGTAAAATAACATGTAATCCCCCCTCTATCAAGATACGGGAGATATGGGTGCTGTTTCAGAAAGGGTTTATAAACACAGATCAGTTTGCAATGCTAACAGTAATGCACAGATTACAATTGTGCTTATATACACTGCTTATATACACAGGTCTCAATACACTGCCATTAAAATCTGCTCTTTGGAAAGTGAAAACGTCTGTTTCCCATGCTATACCAGCATGTGGTTGATTTATTCTAGTGCACGTATGATTTCTTCATCACTGATGATAATAGTTTAGAAAGCAGGCATGCAATCCACAAAATATACATCTGTCCTTGAAAGGTAGCAACTTTTTAGAATTAAATTATTAATTCACTACCAGGTGGACAGCTGAATAACCTTCTTGAAATGCTGTGCTCTTTTTATAGGCTTAAAAATCTTGAATGTCTGAGTTTGGACAATAACCAACTAAAGTGTATTCCCAAAGAATTTTGCTATCTTCAAAATTTATGTGAACTCCATTTGTCTCACAATTCCATCACTGCGCTCCCTGAAGAAATTAAATATTTGACAAGACTCAAGACCTTGATTTTGTCGAGAAATCAAATAGATGATCTTCCTGATGTATGTTTGTGAAATTTACCTGAGTGGTATGAAGTTTATTTTTATAATTCCTTAACTGACTTGTACAATTTTAAAAAAAATTCTTAGCATGTCTTGGGCAGTTTGATAATAGCCATGCTATATAACAGTAGCTTAGTTCATCAGTTTACTGCAAACAAATGTATTTGGGATGGTTACTCCTCCCAAACATGTTGTATTATACTCAGTGCTTGTAAGCATTTGATGGAGAAATTAATATGTGGTTCCTAGCTGGAGTCTTCTCTCTTTTCAGATCTGCTGACCATCATTGTCTGTGTGTCCAAAACATTTATTTTAAAAAATTCCTCTCTTCATATTTGAATCTTTGATTGTGTTGAATGGTAACTGATTTAAACATAACTGAGATCAGTTTTAATTTTGGGCCCAGGTCTTATGCAGAGATTAGCACTATATATTAGACTAGTAATTATAGACACAACTGACAAATATACTAAAGATATTTCATATACAGTTAAAGCAGAAAAATTGGAAAAACTAAAATACATTGCAGAACAAGAAAAAGAGGTGAACGTTTGACTTCTGATCTCTTCCTTAATAATTATAAGTAAATCTACACTTCATATCTCCTCTAAGTAATTGAACAACACTTTTTTAAAAAATTCCAATGTATCAGTCATAAGATTTCAAAACCAACAAATGGTTTTTCTTTTTTCACAGAAAGTCAGTAATGAGTTCCCAATTGTTAAGAAATGTTGTTAACATTCTTTCTTTAATCAAACATGTCAGTTTGTTGTTTCCTGACAGATTTGTCAGTTTCAGAACATCTAAGCAGTGACAGTATAGATGTGTATAGCAGAAGATGATAATTTACGCTAACGTTGCTTTACCTTCTTTAACTAGGGACTTTGCAAATTGGAGAGTCTCAAGGTCCTAGATATAGCAGGAAACAATATACGCATTTTCCCAACAGCAGTAAGTGTGAATATGCATTGAATGTCTGCAACAGAATAATCTATAATGATAAAAGTAAATAAAATGATTGATCTTCAGAAACATGAAGGGTGAAAGTGTACATAGAAATATGCTTTTAGAAACGTACTTGATTAAAATACAGACGCACATATGGATGTTGCCAGAACCTTGTTGGATACAATGTAGAGGGCTGCCAGGGAAGTGAGGAAAATCTGAGCTGGAAGCCTTCCTGGCCAATTTCAGATAATCCCTTCTTTGCCAAGCAGCAATTCTTGTTTTTTCCTGAATTTTTCAGGAGGTATAGGGCCTTAAAATCCTCTAAAGAGGATTTGCAAGTACAGCATATTCTGGCGTATTAGACTACTTTCTAACCCAGGAAAATCTTCTCATAAGTCAGGGGTCTTATACGCTGAGTGTCATCTTCTTATACGGCGAGTATTTCCCAAACTATATTTTAACTGGAAAAGTTGGGGGTCGTCTTATACGCCCAGTCATCTTATATGCCGGAATATATGGGTACCTGAAAGGATCAGAAGATTTTCATGAACATCTTTAAATTAACTAAGCTAAGATGATTCCTGAGATTTAGTGGGTTAATAACTATATCATGTGGAAACACCATAAAAAATGAGGTCAATTCCAGAGAAAAGGGCAAGTGTGGCTCTGTTGCATTTTATATTCTGTAAACTCACTGAAGATGTTGTGAATGAGACTGATAAGATTCAGAGAACACACTTGTATGACATGAACGTATTTGCAGTTTTTTGAACCATTGCTCAAACTGCATCTAGACAGCATAAAAAATATTAACTATTTTGGAACAGTATTTGATTAGTCAGATGTGATCATGGTGCTCTTGATACTTTCCTGAAATACAGACCTGATATCCTGATATCATAATACCTGATATTTAAGGTATTGTGTCACCGTATAACATGCTTAAATGCAGAATATCAACCTAACATCAGAGCAAAGTGAAATAATCCCAAAGGTAATTTGTTCTGCAATAGCCAAAAATTAACAGAATAGATAAGTGATGTCTGGAGGCAGCCTTGGGCTGCATCCACATACAGTAAAAAAAAAACCCAAGAAGGTAGCTCAAAGTGGCTTGGAGGTGATAATTGCCACATATTTGTAGTCCAGTTTCATATTTACTCCATGTTAAAGACCAAAATGTGATTCTAAAGTAGATTAGACAGCATAAGAACCCTGCTGGATCAGGCCACAGTCCCATTTAGTACAGCATCCTGTTTGCTTCTGGGCATTCTCAAGCAGAAGCCAAAGGCAAAACCTTAATGTGCTCTGCCTGTCTCTCTAACCTGGAGGTACTTTTTAAGCATCAGTTTTAGTAGCTATTGATACAGCTTCCTAATCCTTTCTTAAAACTATCCAGGCTGGTTTCTTTCACCACCTCTTCTGATAGAAAATTCTATAGACTGATGACTCCTTAGTGATTAAAATACTTCCTTTTATTAGTCCTAACTCTCCTCCCCGTCATTTTTATAGAATGCCTACTGGTTCTAGTATTATGCAGTAGAGAAAATAATTTTTCTCTATTCTTCTTTTCCACTTATACATGCTAACACTTCGAAGCTACTTTTGAGATGCTTTTAATGTGTATGGGTGCTGCTTCAAACTTAGAAAAATAATGTTGTTAGAATTGCATGATTCAATGTATGCTTGCAATTATGTTAGAAATCACCTGAGGGCAGCACTTAATTATGACATATTTTCCCTTATTGGTGTGGTAAAGAAATGTGAAACCTTTTCAAGTCCCAATTTCCTACAGGATCTGCATTTTCATATATTAGGTTTCATGCATAATTTTAATTTATCTAAGCAGAATCCTGAAACCACATATCACAGTATGTAAATGCAAGCTGCCATTGTAGGAACTTAGCATAGAACAGTAGCATCATGGATGGCATATAACTGCACTCATATGTTTCATCTACTTATATGCATAAATACAACGTGATCAGCACTGGCCCGTAGATTAGGACTATGAGAGGAGTGGGGAATGTAAATGTTTTAAATAAACAAACAGCTGCCGGTCATATTTAACCATATGGAGATAGATGATCAAAAGTCTGCTTCTGTAGCAGGCTGGTTGCTATGTACAAGAATTACAAATTGCAAGTAATGAGACCTGTTAATGATATCAGCAACTTGCTTATTTGTTAGATATCCAAATGTCAAGCTGTGGATATCTAGGGAATTGCTTCATGCAGCTTGCACATACAAAGACCATGTCACTCCCTTATCATCTGCCAATCTTGATATTTGCAAGGCATGAATATGGAAAGACTATTTAATTAGACAAAACATTTTTTAAAAATTGTGAATAAGACCAGAACATCTCATAAGAACCACAACAGATGAATATTAAATAAAATTTGAAGTATGAAATATAAGATATGAGAGTATAAATTCTTACTAATTCATAGAATGTAAAATGTCATTATGAATTTGAAGTCTGGTGCAGTTTGTGAGCAATGCAAAAAAACAGAAGAAGAAAATTGAATGGGAAAGTTTTCAAGAAAACCAAAGATATGAAGGCATGATAAAAATCCTAGAGAAGAATACCGAGAAGAACAATGCATAATTATCACTAACTTCGATGGTGTCATCATTGACCTAGAACCAGACATCCTAGAGAATGAAGTGAAATGGATGTTAAGAAGCATTGCTAATTGGGATGATAGAATTCTGCCCAAATTGTTTAAAATCCTAAAAGATGATGCTGTTAAACAGCTGCCACCAACATACCTGTATATTGGGAAAAATCAACAGTGGCTATTGGATTGGAAAAGGTCAGCTTACATTCCAAATCCATTAAATGCCACATAATGCAAGCTAGGCTTCAGCAATATATGAACCAAGAACTACCAGAAGTACAAACTGGTTTTTGAAGAGGCGAAGAACTAGAGATAAAATTTGCAGCTGGCAGCACAGGGGTGGGCTGATGTCAGTCCAGCTTCCAGTGAGGAGATAGGGGGCGGAGAGGAGGGGGCTCGGCTCCCCGGTGCCAGGGTTTGGTGTAGTTTGCATAGGAACGGCTGCATCTGCACCCAGCCTGTGTTACTGGGAATGGCACGGGGACATGCAAGATTCAATCTCGGACCTGCTCCCAGTCCCATGCATGCTCCCAGTCCATGGCTTGCATGGGAATGTGGCCCTTGGCAAATAGAGGGGGAAGAAATGGAAGCAATGTCAGATTTTATATTCTTCATCTCAAACATCACTAGAGATGGCAATTCCATGCATGAACTTTTTTTAAAAAAAAATCCCTGGTCCTGGGAAGAAAAGCTATGCCAAGCTTGGACAGCATAATAGAAAGCAGAGGCATTGCCTTGCACCCCAAAGGTCCATATAGTCAGAGCTGCTGTCTCTCCATTAGTAACATGTGGCTAAGAGAACTGGACTATAAAGGAGACTGAGAACTTGTGCTTTTGAATTGCTCAAGAAAACGCTGAGAGTTCCTTGGACTTCAAGAAGACCAAATTAGTCTATACTAAAGGACATCACCCTGAGTTTTCACTGGAAGGCCTAATACTGAAGCAGAAAAGCAAATACTTTGACAACATAATGGGTGGTGTAGAATTTACTAGAAAAGACCCTGATGGTGGGAAAAATTGAAGGGAAAAGTCAAAGTTGATGGCAGATAATATTGTTAGATACAAGTATGAATTTGGGCAGAGTCTGGGAGGCAGTGGAGGACAGACAGGCCTGCTGTGTGGTAGTATGGCATCACAACAACTCAAGACAAACTAAACAGCAACAACTATTAGATCGTAGAAGTAACTTATTTATTTAAGAATTTATATCCCACCCTTCACTGAAAGGTCAGACAGTGGTAACAATAACAACACAGTAAAAAACTTAAACCGGTATAAAAGTCACAGTAAAATAAAATCCTCCGTTCCTGGAAGGACAACACTTAGGGAAAAGTATCAAAGATTTTAACCAGGCACCATAAGAGCTACAAAGTTGTCAACTGATGTACCTCCAAAGGAAGGCTGTTCCAAAGCCTGGGAGCCACCATACAAAGCCTTCTTGCTTTACACTGCCCCTCACATATCTGAAGGAAGCAGGACCAGAAGAAGTCCCTTCCTCTGAGATCTTAATATTTTCTATGTTACCATCAACACTTTGAATTGGGCTTGGTAACAAGTGCTGATCTTTCAGGACTGGTGTGATATGCATCTGACCAGAAACATCTGTCAGCAGTTAAGCTGCTGCATTCTGCATTAACTTCTCATGTTCATACCATCTTCAAGGGTAGCCCAATATAGAGTGCATTACAGTAATCTAAACTGGAGTATACCAGAGCATAGTTACTGTGGCAAAGTTGTCCCTATCACTATCCAGGAAGGGCCAAAGCTGATGGCCCAGTCAGAGCTAGAGACTACCGCTGCCAAAAGGGTCTCAAAAGACAGTGATGATTCTAGAAACACCCCCAAAGCATGCACCTATTCTTCCTGGGGCGAAAGAGCCTCAGAAAGAACCAGATGCCCTTCACTTCATGGACTCAAAAACCTGTGACACACAGTCCCTCCATCTTGTCTGGACAGTTTCAATGTATTGGTCCATATCCAGCTCATTACTGGTTCTAGGTACATTAGGTACATGGTTTATGTCAGTATATTAGAAGTGTGTGGATCATACATCCTTCTTTGAAGTCTATAGTCCATGGAAAATTTTGTTTTGATCCAGTCTGTTCAGACTTCATCAACAAATTTGCATGTGCCTGCAGGCGCCAACCACTACAGCTTTAGATATATGGTTTACTTTGGTAAATTTTACTAGAAGTAGGTTAGTGGTATTTACTCTTTCAATTTCATTTTTAATGGAAACCAATATAGTTACATGTGATTTTCTATTCCTACGCCTTACATTTGTGATGAAGATAAATTTATCTTGCCATTGTGTTAACAGCAAAAGAACTAAATAACTAAATGAGGAATGCTAGTAAATTGTTCCAGGTGCATATGTTATACATGTGTGGAGATTTTTTTTTTAAAGTGTAAAATAGTCTACACTGCAAAGGACATTTTCTTGATTACTTTGGCTGTACCTTACAATGACATACGCCTCAAAAATACACATTCCAGATGGAAAATATTCAAAAAATTATGAAACCATTAACAAGTATGTTATCATACTAAATAGATTATGAACTAAAATGCCTTCTTGGGCCTATCATTTTACATGCACTAGAATTATGTAAATTAAAAGTGAAATAAAGGTCGCAGATGCTCTGTAATGTAAACATGGTATTATTTAGCATGAAAATATAGCTCATTATAAGTATAAACTTCAAATTGGGGTATAAGAAAGATAAAGTCTGCCAGTGGGCTGAAACTGGTTTTGTACAATTAAAACAAAAAATTACAGTCAGATACATTTATATGGACAAAAGAAGCAACATATTTCTCTCAGTAGGGGAGCGTATGTCAGTACTGACCAAAATTGAGAACATTTAAAGTTTAAAAATGAGTTTGGGTTTACAGTTGGGCATGAATCTGTTATTAGAATGCAATCTTATTTTAATAATAGGTCTTTACAGTTGGAGAACATACATTTGCACTATTAAATCTGCCTTTCCCCTCCCCTTTTCCTACACGTATGTATATGTATATATATGTATGTATGTATGTATGCATAATATAATATAATATAATATAATATAATATAATATAATATAATATAATGTAATATAATGTAATATAATATAATATAATATAATATATATAAATAATGCAACCTTGAACCCTTCCTACTTCCATATGAGAAGAGTTTGAAAAGCCAGTACTTCCAATTACTTTGAAAGTTACGTATTACGTGAGTACTGCAAAAGCATATTCAGATAGCACATAAACCTCACCAGCACAAGCTGCTAGAATTTTGTCATGTCTGGAAAAAGCCTTGGTCTGCTCTTCCATGGCAAGGGACTCTTAAGCCCATTTAGGTTTGAGGAGAATGGCTGTAAATGTGATGGAGCAAGCTTTTTCAGCGATCTCCCTCTTTGAGGAACAGCAGATACTACTTTTCCTTTTTCCAAAGAGGGCTCAAGATACAGTTTTGCTTTCACAGCATCTGAGCATTGCCACTATTGCCGGAAACTTTAGGTTGCTGTAAACTACTTTAGGATTTTTAAATGCACATTAGAAGAGGTATAAAAGTTTTTAATAATAAATAGTCTTTAAGTGTTGTTGATATGATATACAGAATCAAACACTTCTTTGGTACCACTTTGTCCAAATTTAGTTTGAAATTAACTGCTGCGTGTAGATAATTTCTTTGTCAGTAGGTAAGATTAATAATTTAGTGCTGATTTTCTGATTTGTATAAAGCATTGTTATGAGCAGCTCTAGACACGTGTCTAGAAGCATTCCCATGTTTGGAATCTTTAAAATACGGTAACGAAGGTTTGGTTTGACAGACCACACAGCTGGCAACTGATCCTCAGGGAGGAGAATTGACTAGGGCAATTTAAACATTTTATTGCTTTTATATATTTTTTGAGCCTGAAGCACAAAAAATAAAGCAAAGCAAATAGGAACAAAGTCAAAGCAGCAAAAATTTGGGAGAGGCATGCATGTGTAAAAGAACGAGAAGCTAGATCTTCACACTTCTCATTCCTTGTGGCTTTATTTTCATAAATTCAGTACATCTAAATACCAGTAAGACATTTTGATTAAAGGCTATGGGTAAAAGAAAGATTGGAGCTTTCGTTAGTTTTTCTGTTTCAGCAGATCACAGCAATGAAATACAATAAATATAAAGATTCCCGCTGTAGCTCTGCAGGTGAGGGCAAAGGTTCCAAAATGGCAGTGTCTGTTGAAAACTCCAGCTTCATCTCCAGACATGTTTTACAGAGATAGCTACAAAATGACAGCCCTTCTTGGCAGAGATGAAAAACTAGAGCATTTAAGGGCTTGTCCCCATGCATTCTATACTCTGAAGCGAACCTGAATTTGATTTGGAGCATCCCCATGCAAGGGCTCCGATCTGGGCTACATGTGGAACAAATCGCCCAAATCCGTGGTAACCCCCCCCCCCCCCCGCAAACTGTTTTCACTGCAGGTTGGGAGGCAAGCACGGATTATCTTGGAGGCATGGGGATGCTCTCAGGTTATTGGGGGAGGAGCTTGGTGATCGCATAATTAGTGGGTGGGTGGGGTTTCACCTGTGCTCGCTGTTGCTGTCCTGCGCACTGTGATCACAACTGTTTGGGGATTTCTTTTAATAAATTATGATGAAATAGAAATGATGAGGGAGTCAAATGGCTCTCATTTGTCCTACGAGTGTATTTCCAGCTACAGTTATTACACCCCCCCTTCCCTCATCATCAAGCTACGCATGGGTAATGGCTTGATTTTGCACATGAGTGCTCCTTCGCCTTAATGGGCAATGTGCCTGTGCCTTCCCTGCACCAGATGCAACATGAGAAGATGATGCACAGAATCCCTCAAGCCTGTTGTGAGTGGGGTGTGTCCGCTGTCATGCGAAGGTGCTTACCTCTGCTAAACTGCGGTGGCTTCAAGCAATGAGCTGCTTTTCCATGCTATTAGTAATGCCCCTTATTTTCATTGTTTATCTTTGCTGTGTGTTCTGTTCGTGGAGGTGCAACCTGGAGGTGTTTCCCTGTCATCGTTGCAGTGGGCAGGACAGGGTATGGTGACATCAACCTGGCTTCCTATCAGGGAAGAGGGGGTGGAGAGAAAAAGATGTGGTTACTCAATGCAGGGGTTTACTGCGGTTTTCATGGGGACAGGTACATTCGACTTGAACCCATGCTCTCTTCAATCACATGGGGATGGGTTAATTCAAACTAGAATCCATATTGGGAATGACCCGATTCAAATCCAAAGTAAATGGAGTGCATGGGGACAAGCCCTAGTAGTGTTGGATCTTAAAGAGTCTCTTTGTGCAATTTGTGTTGAGGTATTTATTTATTTGTATTTCTATCCCGCCCTATACCCGGAGGTCTCAGGGCAGGCTATAATATTATAAAAATCTTAGACAAGATCCTGCCCTTAGGCTTACAATCTAAAGAGACAAGATACAAAAAGAAAATGGTGTGGGAGGGAACAGGGACATTATTTATTTATTTATATTTATATTTATATCCCACCTTACACCCAAAGGTCTCAGCCGGGTAAAACCAGCATAAAGAAATAATATTAAAATTTAAAACCAACACATTAAAAAAAAGCACAATATCAGGTATCTGGGTTAATAGATATTGTTAATTCATTTAAACAAGATTTGAAAGATACTCAGAACACCACTTCTCAGGCTTTTAATATTGCAACATCTAATTCCACCCTCATTAAATTGTTCCAATAAGAGATCAGATATTTGATGGAACAGCTAACTGAAGCTCTGTACAGATGGCTCAGAATTAGCATGGTTTGCTAAAATTATACTTGACCTGCATGTCCAGGAGGAAGATCTGGCACAACTCATCTTCAGTCTCCCCTGAATTACCATGGGACAAAATGAAATCTGTTGCCTGGAGAGCTTTAATTTCTCATTTTAGTCAGCAGAAGAAATTGAGTTCTCCAAGGAGTCCCTTCTTCGTGAAATTAAGTCACTAGAACTTTAGCATATTGAATTGGGATTGTATAAGGTCTTATACCCAGAACATGCCCTTAAGACATAGAGACAGATTTTTAATAATTATACATGCTTAAGATTGTAATAATCACTGTTGACAATTTACAAGCCTTTGTATTGAAAATATAGACACTTGATCTTCTATATTTCCTTTAAAAGCCTATTGTATAATTCAGTTAAAGTTAAGCACTTTGAAGAACCATTACAATCAATAGCTCTGACATGTAACTGCTAAATTCATCTTCATGAAAAACTACTAGTAGTCATTCTTTTTCTCTGAAACTTGGGTTAGCTATAGAACTCAAAAGTTCCAAATTACTGATCTGTTCTTGAGTATATTTTATGAGAATGAAATCATTGTTTGAATGTTTCTTGTAAAAAAGATTTTTGATTACACCTCAGGGATTCTGTCATGGTTATAATTTTAAAAATACTGTATTAAATTGATGTATTTTATAGTGATTGCTATAAATGATGTGACACAGAATATAATGGGCTATCCATCTTCATCTTCTGGAGTTAAGACACCAATGCCACAAAATCTCAAACTATTGAGAGATCAGAAGAAATTTGACAGAGATGTCAGATGTGAAGACTTCTCTTTTGCTGTCTGTATATAACTTTATATAGGTATTTATATATAGGTTTTGTGAGCTTGTGTCTGAAATAAGTGAAATGGAGAAACTGGAACATCTGTTCCCTAACTGCAGAGTCCTAGCACACCATGAAAAATTTTGAGCCCCCTCCCTCTTAACTTACCTGTCTCCTCAAGAACAGGATAGGTTAGTGACTGGTAGCTTAGGCAAGGAACAAGCAAGACAGCTGATATTTGAGTTCACTTTCTGCAATGAATATGTCACTCATCTATCTTTACTTTGTTGCACATGGTGCAGCAGCTTTTACAAGCACTGCCTTCACCCTCCCCCTCTCCCTGCAAATGAGTTGTTAGCCTTCTGTGCTGCCTAACTTTGAGGAAACAGACCATAAAGATACAGGGTTTCTTGACATAATCATGCTGGAGAGCAAACATTCAGTGCCACTTGCATTTATACTGGAGCATACCCAAGTGTTTAAGCAGTTTGTACTAGGTACCAACCTAAGACTCTAACCCTTTATAAATCAGTAAGCCCATTCCTGATTGCCTGGATAAATCCCGCTTTGGGTAACAATAATTACCAATTGCCATCTTGCAGTGCTTTGCAACAGGGCATTTTCTGTGGTGGCACCCATACTCTGGAATGCTCTCCCTTCAGATGTTTGTGAGGCATCCTCTAGGTATCTGCTGAAACCCATTTAGTCACCCAGGCATTCCCATAGTGATTATTTATGCCATCTACTTGTAACTTTCTTCTTAACGCTTCCTGTTTTTATCTGTTTTTAACCTCATTTTTAGGTTATATTCAAATTGCTTTGAGAGTTTTAAATGATGAAATGGTGTATAAATGTTTTAAATAAACAATATTCCTAACAATTCCAAAGTTTAGGATTTTGGTGGTACACATTTGTATCAGTGCTATATAGAATAGTATCATAAATTTGACAGGTCATTGCTATTTACTAGTGCTATTACTACCAAAGCTACTAGACAATGTTTGTTATCAAACTATGACTTTAAAAAATACTTAAAGGTCCCATTCCCACTGGGGTTTTAATGAGCTTTGAAAACATTTTGAAAATCCTTTGGCCCCATTAAAAATTTGTTTCCTGCACTTTCTAAGGAGTAAATTGCCCAAGAATGCATTTAAAAAAACCCTGGAAAAAAAGCTCTCGCTCCCTTTTTTGCTGCTAGCACACTTTATCTTTTTTGCTTTGGGAACCGTACCATAGTATTGGGGGAAGATCGTGCCTTTCAGGTTGCCCTCCCCCCTTATAGCCTTCTGTCCAATGTCTGTTGCTGTTGTGGGTGCATCATTAAATGGGTGGGGCTTCACTCTCAGGACGGCAGCTCTTTGCCATCCTCCCATGTTATTGTTCCCCTCCTCTTTTATGATAGGGCCAAACAGAGGATAATATTGCCAAATAAAGGATCCATTCAGACATAGAAAGCCCCCTCCCCAGTTGTTTTTCCCCTTCTCCCTCATCCAGATCCTGTCTTTTCCCCGTCCTTTTCTCTCTTTTTCTTCTTCCCCCCCCCCTTCTTGATTGCCTCCCACCTAGTTTTGTGCACCAGTGGCAGGGAAATATTCTCTTTGGCAAAGCCCTCTTCCCAGCACTTGGATTTTAAAGCCTAAATCTATATTTGGATCTGGCTGAAGGTGTGCTCTGGGATTTATGAAAAGCAAAGAGGTAAATTTACCAAACCATGACAAAATCACCCGAGATCTTGCTTTTTTAGACATCAGAAGTGGATGGAGAATTTTAAAGAGAGGGCGAGAGAAAAATCACCCCCTAAGCCTTGATTTAATCCATGTTTTGCTCCTGAGGGTGGGGGTGTATTATGGCTGATAAATTTCTCTTGCACACCACTGGGTGTGAAACATGGGCTAGATCTGGGCTTAGGGTTGTCATTTTGTCCATGATTGCATCATGGAATTGATTCCCATGATCATGGGGGATCACTAGTCTGCAAAAGAGGCTGAGTGTGTGATCAAAGGGTCCCTGACTGGCAAAGAGCGGGCAGCAAAAGATGCTGGTTCCCCAATGTGTTTTATGTAGCATTTTCAATGGGAATGACAAAATGTGGGTTCTATACATTTTTATGCGTTTTCATTGGGATTGGGCAGAATACGTGTTCTCCTCGAATTTAGGTTAAATTCATATTACCCTAAGTAATATCACAGCCAAACTATGCTTTCAGGAGGAAAAAGCACATTGTTTTTAATTTTATCCCATTCTCAATTTTACTGTGGAGAACAGAATTCTTCCATTAACTCCTTGACCCGCCATGTCTTTGTTATTGTGGTGGTGAATATTTTCAGTATGTTTATATACTAGCTTTTAGTCCTAATACAAATTTTATAGAAATAAACAAGGTGAATAGGAATAGCAGATAAATTGAATTGAATAAAAGCAAACGTCAGCTAAGCTGTTGTAATGAATTGAGGCTCACACGCAGGATGGTTGCCAAGTGAAAGAGTCTCCTTTTTTACTGAAGATTCAGGGGCTTTTTATGCCCAGTTACACAATACATTTCTCAATGTAAATTTCCCCCCGGTGTGCCCATATTTGGCATCACCGGATAAGATGTTACCATCCTTGAATGCTGTACATTATTTATCATACACAGTGGATGTTTTACAAATGATAAGAGGTGTTATACAAATGATAAGAGGTGTTATGCCTTTTCTGAGACCTTGTTTCAGAGAGATATTAGGAAAGTTACAGTGACCCAGGAATGTACCCTTTGTCCTAGTTGCTTCCAGCTTAGCAAGAGTTGCTTTAGCTGAGATGGACAAATTGCACCCCCACACTAAGCCAAAGGTCTTAAACATTCACATTGTTGTCAAAGCCATAAAGACAATTTCCTCCCATTCACTCCTGTGAAACTTACATCAGCTCACGAGAGAACACAGAGGAGTGCCTCTTCAGTTGACTTGACTTCATTTTTTTGTTGTCAAGTACCAATGAGCTCTATGCCCATGTAGTTTTCGTGGCAGATCCAGAAGAAGTTGCAATTTAAAAAAAATGGTGAGAAGATACCAGATAGTGAACCTGAAATACTCTGCTTTCTGAGGAGTTGCTTTCCTACTGAACTATAGCCACTAGGTAGGATAATATATGAAGAGACAGTTCTAGGACAGGATTGCCCTACTTTTTTTCTGCCATTGTTAATGACAGTTGTGAACAACTTACCTATGCAAATACACAGCAGACAGAGAATGTGTTTGTTTTACTGTTTCTCATGCTTGTAAAGTAAATGGGTAATTATTTAGAATAACTTTTAGTAATGATGGTTTTTACTGTTTTATATTGAAATCTTTATTTTGTTTTCTAAATAGATGGAGGACCTTGAGCTGGAGGAACTTTACTGTGAAAATAATCCATTGCTTCAGAGGGATCCAGTTAGCGCCACACAAGAAGAAGACGTTTTGACTCTTAAGGTTGCTAATCAGGAAAAATCTTTTAAACTGTTGTTTTAAGTTAAAAACAAAGTAACTTTATTCTTAGTTATTTAGAGGTATCATAGCAAGAATTTTTATGGGTTTTGTTGTTGTTGTTCTATCATTCAGTCATGTCTGATGTTTGGTGACTCCATGGACCATAGTATATCTTGCTCTTCTGGTCTCTACTGTATCCCAAAGTTTGCCCGAGCTCATGTTTGTTGCTTCCAGGAACTATCTATTCTGCTAACCCCTTCTCCTTTCACCTTCAATTTTTTCAAGCATGAGGGCCTTTTCCAATGAGTCCTTTCTTTCCATTATGTGACCAAAATATTTGATCAAAATAGTGAGCAATTCTATATCACCATAGATTTATATAACCAGTCTTCTTGTTCTTGTCTGAGTTAATATTTTTATAGTGTGAAATAATCTAAAAGCTAATTTGTTTTCCTAAACTGTACTACAACTATCTGATTTTGAATGCAAAACCAGAACATAATGTTTCAAAATTCCACAAAATAATCTCCTTGGGGCAGGGCCTGCATATATCTCTATGCAAACAGCTCAGCAAACTATCCATAGTTACAAAATAAGTATTTTTCCTGGAAAAGACAGAATTTAATAATGTGACCATTTTCAAAAGGAAATACTCAAGAAAAAGGATTAGCTATTTCAATACATGTGTTTTTTAGAAGGACAGATTAATGTGGCTAACGCAGCTTTAAAATAGAATATCTTGTAAATATTTATCCAAATATCCTTCCGCTTTTTAATTAGTTATAGGCATAGGTAGAAAACCTTTTATGTTTTACATTCTGTTGTAAGTATCTAGGCCTCTGTGGCCTGAACCAGAAGTCTTTGACAAGGTCGCAGCTTCACTGTAAACCTTCTTCAGTCCATCTCTATCCATTTTATATGTGGACTTTCCATTCAGGAAAGTCCAACTGGAAGGTGGAATATCCACAAATAAAACAGAAATGAAAAGGTGTGAGCAATGAGACCTGAAGATGGACCAAAGAAATTTTAAAGTGAAGGTGTGACCATGCCCTTCCATGCTTTTGTAAGGATTAATGATGCCAATAGCCGCCCATAAATTGAAACCACAACAAAGAGAGGAGGTTCCAGTTGTCTCCCCTATGAATCTGTCTGCACTAGACTATGGGTGGCAATCTGGAGGTGAAGAGGTCAGGACCAACCAACAGTAATGGGATGGATGCTCAGTTGGGTTGATAGAACTGGAGAGGAAGAAACAGAAGCAGTGTAGATACCTTCTCAGATTCAAGACTGGTTCTCATGGAGCCCTTCCATGACTACGTTTGAAAATGGAACCAGTTGTCCAAAAGTATCAGAAATGGAAGGAGACACAAACAACATTAGTTTACATGTTTGTTTTCAGTATTTGTAAACTGCTTTGGATTTAAAAAATCTAAAAGTAGTTTACATATATGTTTGGAAACTGATAAAAACAATAAAAACATAAATTAATATAAAAGCACTGTTGTTGTGCACATACGAACAACAGTAATAATATTGTACTTAAAAGGTACATGACAGACCTTGAAGAAAATTCTCTAACTGGCTTATACAATAAAATAAGATGACACAATATTTGAAAATTAAAAAAAGTGACAGAAAAATCAATATATAACCAGCAGGAAAGGAACAGGCAATATATTGTGCATTTAAACCACTTAAAAAGAATGAGTGCATAAGGTTTTTAAAAGGCTTATGGAAACAGTGAAGGGCTTTGGGAACAAACCTGCCATTTTCAGCCTCACATAAAATTCAATTTGTAATCCTACATAAAGGCAATGTTTCTAGAGGTAAAGAAAAGAATTCTCTTACTCAAGCCTTTTACAGAGGATGCTTCTGGAAGTAGGCTCGAACATGTTAATTTTAAAGTACTATAATAAAAGTACCTACCATAAAGATGTATGATCACAAAAATTCCTGTTCAAAATAAAAAGCAGTTGTTTAGAGCTTCTGATTCAAGTCTTTTCAATAATATCAGTTATTCTGTTGGTCTGTACAGGAATTAACAGCAAGATTTATTCTCACTCAGCTGGAAAACAAAAATGTTTCTTTACACAAAGCACTGCAACAGAATTTAGAAGCACAGGATATACTTTCCCATAAACAAAAATGTGCCCAGTGTGGATGTGGCTTTCTGGGAATGTGGCTAGAATGTGTACATTTTGTGGATGTTAGACAGGTAAGTATGAGGAATAATACAATGTTTAAAGCCTTCCACAATGTCTTCTTTTCCCTTTCTGTCATATTTTTTTAAATTTTAAGCCTGAGGGCAGGGACTTTTCTAAGATTAAATTCTTAAGTCATTCTGGGAACCTTTTTATAGGCTTAAGGAAGGGATAAAAATACATTCAACAACAATGACAACAACTGCATAGCTAGACCTTTCCTAGATTCTGCTGCAGAAAATATTTTCTTGAGCATCTACAGAATCTACCATTTCCTTAGCATGCAGATGGATAAAAACTTTATTCATGCCAATTGTAAGTAGAATCCTGCTACCTGGAAGAAAAATATCTTGTAGTTTATATTTGATTTTCATTTGGCAGGCCTTACTATGTTCTTTCTTGCAGTTTTCCGTAGTTTTGCTAAGTTATGACTGAGGGTGTTTCCGCCCTGCTCTCAAATATCCGGATCTTCAGTATCCGGATGTTTGAGATGTGGTCTTCCCAGACATGCAGATACTAAAGATCTGGATGTTCAGGAGACCCCTCTGCTTCCACACAGGCCTTCTAGCACCCATTTGGAATGAGTGCTAAGGGAAGGTGCTGTGCGGAAGCACAGCAGGCTTTCTGTGGCCTGGATCAGGCCGCAGGAGGACATGCTGCAGCCTCTGCCCCTCAGGGGTGTGGTGACAGCAGTGCAGCCACCTCTGCTGTGCCTCTGAGGTGATGCT
This sequence comes from Aspidoscelis tigris stejnegeri, assembly GCA_023333525.1. Lineage (NCBI taxonomy): Eukaryota > Metazoa > Chordata > Lepidosauria > Squamata > Teiidae > Aspidoscelis > Aspidoscelis tigris. The sequence goes on along the minus strand of JALMGA010000004.1, from coordinate 30,948,562 downwards.
CACTCCGCCATCACCCAGAGCAGTGGGGGGGGGGGAGATGGCAATCTGCATCTGATGGCCCAGCAAAGCAGCTGTCATCGGGACAGGGGGCAGCTGCCATCTTCGCCCCCTCCCTGCCCTGATGGCCTGCAGCTATCATCGGGACAGAGGGGTTTATAATTCAGTTTCAAGGCTGAAGACCAGATTGTAGACCCAGTTTTTTAGGTTCTCTGGAAATCTGGATTTAGGACCCTGAAGACCCCATTAGTGCCCGAATTGGGAGGCCCTTGTGCAGAAGACGCCTCCCTCATCTGGTCCTTAATGGGGTCTCCTGTGCGGAAAGATGTTTTAGGAAACACCCTGAGAGTTATTTTCCCAAGGCTACCCAGAGTTCTTTGTTGGTTTACTATACATTGCATGGAAATATGGATCTGGCATCCCATATGCAAGCCTAACATAGTTGGCATTGCAGGACTTTGGTCTTATCACAATTTTGTCATCTGTCTCAAGCTAAAAATACAAATGTAGCATTTTCTGAGCACTGAGACACATTTTGGGGAAAAACAAATACCCTGTCATAGCTCACAGACAAATATAGTTCTTTCAACCTGCTGGGGTCTTTGAATGGCTTGATTTTGCAAGTTACAGGGTTCTTGAGGCTAAAGCTAGGAAGATCTTAATATCTGTTCCTATTCTGCTCTCAGCCCTCGGCCCTCATTGATGCCATATTGGTAGCCTCTTGTCTAACAAACGTCAAGGTCCATGTAGATTGCCACAGAGCTTCAAAAATAGAAAATATAGTGACTGGAGAGCTGAGCTAATACAGTAATGATAACTGAGAGACATACTATAAGAGTTACCATTCCATGAAATGCTTAACATACCCAAGTATGGAGGAGGGGAATGTTTAAGACTAGAATAGAGAAAAGTTATATTTGAGGTCAGTTGCTTCATGACTAAGATTCATGCAAGCTACGGTCCAAGAAATATGTAAAACATAAGCCTAGGTAGAGTAGGCTGACTGAAAAGGATGCAGATTTATTAGAAAAAAGAAAATAAGTGTTCACCAATATATGGATGGTGCAGGAAACAAGAAAAATTAAATATAAATATAAAAAAGATTATTTTTTCCATTGTAGAAGTCATGGAGGCATCCTTGTGATCCTGAGGAGGCCTTCCTTACATTAAACAAAGTTCTGATCAGAAATACCAAGATAGAGACATTATGTGTCTTCAAACTGTGTAGCATTCCCAGGGAAAAAAACTAGCAGTTGAATTAAAATAGGAACAACAGTTACAACTTTGCAAAGTAACACTTGGTTTGAGAAACATTTCATTGCACAGTTGCTTAGGTACCATTCACAATAGTGGTTAACTATGTGCAAAGCAAAAGAAAACAGACAATATTTATTTTTGAAATAGAAGTAAAATAATGCTAAATATGAGAAAATCTACTGTGGAGAAGAAACTTGTTGATGGCAGTTTAACTCATTGAAGAAATTGAACACCTGCAATGAAATCTAACTTGAGGTTGTATTAAGTCCCCATTAGTGAAGCAACCATAGAATAAAGCAAATTTAGCTCTACAGAGTCTTGGGCTGACAAGTGAAATTTTTTTTTTTCATCCAGGGAGTCATTGGTCTTTGGAATTTACTTCAACAAGAGCTGGCAGCAACCAGCCAGAATAGCTTTAATAAGGGATTAGATCAGTGTTTCCCAAACTTTTGATGTGTGTACCCCTTCTATAATTTTCATAATGCTGAGTACCCCTTATAAAAAACATTTTCCTTGTTCTTTGGGTGCAGCTAAGCACGGTGCAGTGGATATTCCCATGTGATCCCCACCAAACTCCGGTGCAACGCGTACCCCCACCAAACTCTTCCCGTACCCCTGGGGGTTCGTGTACCACACTTTGGGAAACACTGGATTAGATGAATTCCTAGAGGACAGGTACATCAATGGCTACTGGAATGGATGCCTAGGTAATGCCTCCAGATTGGGAAGACAGGGAGGATACCCCATAAGGCCATTTACTCAGTTTTGTTTTTGTCTTTTGCACAGAAACATCCTGTGTAAGACAGGATACTGGACAAGAAGGGCTATTTACCAAAGTTCCTCTTATGTTGCCCAACACTCTTGATCTTCTAGTTTCCAGCCTTAATTTTTTTTTTTTTTAGTAAACTCTGGTGAAGTAGCGGTTGGATCGCTCAGTGAATAAACTTGAATATACAGAAAAGCCCCCATTTTAAGTGAATTTCTTTGCATGGTTTCAGTAACAGGATTTGTCATTGTTGTTGAATGAATAGTTCATACAGAATCCTTTCTAACAGAACGTTTTTATTAGAGATGCGCTGAACTGCTATTTTGACTTTTGTGAATTGCAGTTAGATGTAATAATTTGATCATCTGTACTCAGGATAACATTTCTGTGGGAGAGGCAACCCAAAGTTGCTTTCGGTGTGGTACAAGTGGAATTTTAAATACATTTTAAACATCATAATGTGCTTTTGAAAGTTGTCTTCCAAGATGGTTTCCCTACAGCAAGAACAAACTATTGTATATGAGCAGCCGGCGGGGGGGGGGGGGGGGGGATCTAATCTAGCATTCCTTTTCACAGTGGCTGTGACTATGGGTGTTTTTCCACTGTCACTAGAAGTACCTATTAAGTACCCATTAATGGGTATTTAATGGCATTTTTGTACGCATTAATGAGTACTTAATGGGTACTCCTAGTGACAGTGGAAAAACACCCTATATCTAAAAATTGAGACCCCTTAGCCTGTACTGGCAGTTCCAGGACCATGAAAGAATTGTCAGGAGAAGGCAGGCTTTAATCCATGGTTCTTGCAAGAGAAGAGGCAGAAGTTACTGCCCCATGTAGAATTAGATTTAAGAAGATAAGCTCCTGGAACAAATAATATGTGCAACGAAGGGCATTTGGAATAAAATTAATATGAAGCGGTAAAATGCCTCAGTTTTTAATTCAAGCCCTGTTTGTGCACTTACTTGCTTGGTCCAGTCCAGCAGGATTCCCTGTCCCAGGATAGGCCTTCTGCATGTGATGGATCTGGGGATCACACAATTGTGGTTTTCTGGGTTTACCAAGCACTAAGAATGCAACTTCCTAGCCTTAATTCCCCCTGGGGAACCATTTTAGTGGCACAAAATGGATCTCCATGCTAAACCAGAACAAGAACGCATGCACCCTTCCTGGGTATAACCACCCAGGAAGACTGGCTTACAAGTTTTCCAATCTAGATGGCCAATTTGGCCACCTAGATTGAGCCTCACTCCAACCCAGTGCAGATAGAGCAATCCAGGGAGGGGAAGAGGGTTCTCTCTTCTACTCCAGTATGCTGAAAATGAGGTCCTGAAGAAGGAGAGTCCTCAGTGGTAGAGCGAACTGACTGGAAAGCAGGTAATAGGTTCGTTCCCCAGTGTCTCCTCAGAAGTAGACAGTGACAAATTACTTCTGTATTGTTGGCAAGAAAAGTGCTCTGAGGTGTCCATCTAATAAATTAGGAGTCGGTAACCAGAACTCCAAAAATTACAGCTGTTTATGCAGGCCTTTCTGGGTGCTTGTGCTGAAGTGGCAAGTCCAAATCAGTTTTCTAACACTTCATCAATAAGATATGGCACCTTGATTTTCACTTTTACTATCCTGCTCCTGGATAATTGGCCTGATTCCAAGATTACATTTACCTGGATTGTTCTCATATGTAAAACTTGTGTTATCTTGCCATTCAGTTATAAATGTCCTTCAAGGCTGCCTTAAGCAAAATTTGTGCCAACATTTTATTGTCAGTTTTTTCTGATCAAATTGAAATGTTAATTATTGACCGACTGTTACAAGAGATTCATAAGGAATCTTCAGCTTTATCTAACTATATTTTTTCCAAGAAAGAAAAACACTCTGTAAAGTACTATTAAAACTGTATTTTTTTTCTTTTAAAAAGACAATGAAGACTAGCAGGAACTTGGAGCTCTTACCCATCCGAGTACTTCTGTGCTCATACGAATGCTTTAACCAGCGTGACCATGAACTCTTTGGAATTGCTGTACCGTAAAGAAGGCAGTGAATTTGGGATCTCAAACAACTTTCTTAAGAACTGAAGTTGAACTTAGCTTTTGGTGCTGCACCAACAATTCAACTTAAAATACAGTGTTGTGTTGGAACTCTGTTTGCAAAGAAATGATCTAGTAGTGGGCAAGAATTATTTCCAACAGCTGTGCAGGGCAAGTGGTGTGTTTTGGCAGGCATGACTGCTTCTGAAAATGGATGGCTCAAGCTAATGACATTGTTTAAGAGTGAGGTAAAGTTTTATAATGTAAACTCTTAACTTACTTAGGTTACTGTGGTTTCCATGGCTTCCTTTTATGATCCTAGAACCCTAATGTGAAATTCTGATCCTTGCCACCCCCAGTGAAAATCTAGGGTCAATCATCAAAACTGTGAAAGAATACTTTACCATGTGTCCAGTTATTATGTAGTCACTGATTTCCATTATGAAGCCTGTTTTCTTCAAGTTTATAACTTGGCTTTGAAAATTTGGCATGTCAAATTTTCAACACAGAAGAAAATGTGCTGGAGTGTTCTAAAAAAGCAAGCAAATGGGTACAGATCGAGTAAGTCTCTTTGTTCATAGGAGCTATGATTATAAAATGTTGTGTGTCATCATGGCAAACTTTGGGGGAAAGAACTTCCATAGGACTGCAAGCAGCTGAATTTTTGTATGTGTGTTTCCTTGCTTTTTTCACTTTTGCCATCCTGCTTCATTTTGGGTTCCTACAAGTTTTAGCCTTCAATTTTTCTATACTGTGTTTTTTTCTGATTTACAATGTGATATTAGAGTGCTAAAGAAAATAGTGTTGGAATCTGAACTTAGGATCAGGCTTAGGTAGGTAGATTGGCCTTGGTTGATACCTGCTCTATTTTTTTAAAGTCTATGACTGTGGTCACATTTTTCAGTTTTAAAAATTCAGAAAATTTTAAAAGCTCAGAAAATTTTAAAAACAGTTTTAAAAACTCAGAAAATTCACCTTTGGGATAGATACTATGGAAAGAAAATTACTGGTCACTTTGCTAATGTGTTCTCTCACTCTGAAGGTAGACTGAAGCTGGATTAAACCTTTGGGGTGACCACAGCCTATGTAATATACTGAGAATTCAAACAGAAAATCCAGTTGTTAAAATAGATTGTATGTATTTAGATTGTAATTGGTGTTCTACAGAACAGAGCTGAAATTACGCTTTTTTATTTACAAATGCACTTGAAAATATGGAGCACAAGCTGTCCTGCTGCACTTGCATCTGCCCTTCCTAGAGCTCTTACTTAGGATACTGATGGCCAAACAAAGGACATTCAGATGTGGTTAAACTAGAACTCCCATCAGCCCCAGCCACCCTGCCGAGTGACAAGGAACGATGGTGGCTGTCGTTCAGTAATGTCTGAAGGAGCCACAGGTTGCCTAGTTCCCTTCCCATAAAAAGAAAAACTATCTAAGGCAACCAAATGGAGCTCAACTCCACAGGGTTTCCTTGACACCAAAACAGAAGTAGTCTGCCATTGGGTGTCTGGTATTCCCATATGGCTTGCTATAGGAATACTCAAGGCCTGACTTAATATAGCTTCTGACACTAAGGCTCGTACATTCTACACACAACATATATATGTAATTAATTGTATATCATGGGGGAGAATCATTTTGGAAATATCAAAGTAGCAGTTAATTTATACCATCTATCTCAAGGCTTAAATGTAATCTTTGGTCAAGTTTCAATATAAACTAAATCATTCTCAATAATGCTTCCAGGCCTGAACAGTGATGTTGAACCAGAGTATCTTTAATGGAAGAGGTCCCCTGCAGACACTCATGCATGCCCCACTGTTTCTATTTCCACTTCAATATATGAGGTTACTGATTTTTTTTAAATACATTAAAAAGAAGAGGTCTTTCCTTAATATCTTCCTTTCTAAACAGAATTAAAGCAGGTAAGTGCAGGAGGAGCCAAAATGTCACTTGCTCCCAGCTCTTTTCCTTCCTCTAACTTATATTCACTTCCTAACAGAGTAAACTTTCTTAAAATCTGCAGCCTGGAATGGTTTCTTATCATTCCTATTTAGCTGCAGCTGGAGTTTTAACTGGATAAATGTTCCTTTAGTAAGCTATAAAGTAAAGTTCTCATTTTTGTCATGGGAGTTGTGATGTTTTGGTCCAAGTAATCTGTAGCCAACATAAGTTCAATTTTATTTCTGCCTTCATCCAGAGCATAAGGCCAGTTTACACAATCTTGTTCTTCCTGGAAACCCCTAATGTACAAGCATGTCACACAGTTGCGTGCCTCATTACCCAGTTGGTGTAGCAAGAGCACTGTGCATGCCAATTGCCATAGTGAGGCAATCACATTTACCTGGCACTTGGGGAAGCACCAGGTAAGTTTTGGATACATCGGGCATTGCAAAGGGCTGTTGCCCAATGCATCATAGAAGTGTGCCTAGTAAAGATGTGAAAAGGTACTCAGTTGCATTTCAGAAATAAAAGTTGCATGTCTGCCCCAGGAACATGACCTGCCAGTTTGTTGCGTATGAGAAAATGAACAGAAATAAATAGAAAAGCTCTTCACGTGTTTAATTAACCTACCCCAGTTATACACATATAGAAGCTTTCTGCCTCTCATGATTCCTCCTAAACAGTTTGTCCTTCTCCAAGGGGCTCAGGAGAAAAGAGTGTTCCTTCTTGATCTTTAATCACCATCAAACCCAATTCTGTGGACTTAAATACTCAAGTTATTGATTGCTATTCTCTGGGGTTACATTTTTCAAACTATCTGATATTAAGAATCATTTCTCACATCAATGTATCCAGTGAAGAACTAAATGCGTGGCATGGGAATCCAGTATAGTGCTGGGAATTTTGGGATGTGGCCCAGAGTATACACTTGTGGAATATTGGCAAACGTAAGACAAATAAATACGACACTGCACAAATGTCTTGGGACCTTTTCATTTGAATGGGTCAAGAGCAAGAGGTTTAAATACAAATGCTTCACTGACCAGAATGAAAACCCCAATAATGCATTGAAGAAGTAAGACTGTTTATTCCTAAAGCAAAGTTTTATCATGGAGAAAAGACTAAAACACATTCACCTGGACAATACTGCAGAGTCCATCAGAATATAGAATATTACTATATAATACATAGTTACCGCAGCAGGATTGTTCCATTGTGTCGGAACAATCTCAGACAGAATCCCAAGGAGATAGATAAGGAAAAATCTTGGAGAAAGTTTATCAGCATCTGAATGGGACTTGACTGATTTTTGACCCTGTGCAACTTTATAGTAATTCTGGCACTCTGGTGGATGATTTGAGTAGCAGCACAGTGCAGTAGCCACCATCAATATAACCTAAGAAGTTTCAGAAAATGCAGAATATAAACTCTAGCTAGAGAGAACTTCATATTGGGCATCAATTCACGGATCGTTACATGAAGTTCTAAAATGCCTTTGTCAATCTAGCTAGGCTTAAGATACCTAATACCTATTTGTCATTCCTCTTCTACCCACATCCGCTGGTCCCATATAAGTTAATGCTAGAATGAACTTGACTGGCAAATGTTGGAAGTGGTTGCACTGACCGGTCTTTTAAACCCTTTGATTTAGGCTCCATTCTCCTGTACACATACACTTCAAAGTCACTTCTAATATCTCGTAAGTTTGTGAACAATCCAAGCACACAGAGAAAAGAAGAAAACCAAATAATCAAGAAGCAATTTGTTCTCTCTCTGTTGGATTAAGCTGCTGCTGAAAGGTGCAGGATGTCCTGACTTCATATGGGTTTATCTAAAAAGGTATGGATGGGAGGGAATGCAGATATTTAAGGGAAGGGATGCAGGGGGGGATTGCATCGCTTTGATTTGCAGAGAGATTGTGAGACTTGGATCCAGCTCAGCAGCTGAAGCCTCTGGTCTCTGCAAGGATAAATGACTCAGGACAACTCACAGCTCATGGGAGTCCTCATGGGACAGCAGTACCTTAGAAATAGAAGCCCAAACACCAGAGGTTGGGGTTGTGAACATATTTGAATTTCTTAACCAACAAAGGCAACTACATCCTTGTTAGTCTGCATTTCCGCTTGAGGCCTCAAGCTTAGCATTTCCCTTAAGGCACTGCAAACTAGGAGCCTCATGCAAGCACGGCTAAATAGATGCCCCTGTGCTTCCCCACTTATGCCATCCTGTATCGCATCCCCATCTCCAGCAGCATCTCTGCAGGACAGTTTCAGGTGTCGCATCTCCATTTTCAGTGACCCCCCCCCCCAAAGAATGTGATGCTTGCCCAAGGTGCCTGAGACCGAATTCATGAAATTGTGCTCTCCCCAAAGTTCTCCACTTCGTTGGGCACCCATGCATAACAAAAAGGAGACCAAGAGCTGCCAGGTGATGTGGCACACATGAACTTACCAGAATTCAGATGCCTCTCTCTATGGCTATGAAGATTCAACTGTTAAATAAAATGGCTTGGACAAACTAGCTGGCTGACTTGTCCTCCGAGGCCCTAGAGACTTGAGGGAGGGGGGCACTTCTAAGTTTGCCAATTGCCACCCAAAATGTAAAGCAAGAAGAGCCTGGGCAAAGGAGCCTAGGCATAAAGGTTTAAACTTGCTCTCCCACTAGGTGGATGTAGAAAAGTATCCTAAAACTATGACCAGTGACCAGGGTTTTTATAGGGACAGGGTCTACTGGAAATGTACCAGGTCATAGGAGCTGTGTAGTGCTTAGGGTAATTGCCAGGCATGAGGTCAAAAGAATAAAAATTTGTTTATTCTCAGTTCAGTCAACCATTGTTCCTTGCCTGGAGCTATCAAAAGTTAATGATGCCTCAGTGGCAGGATTGGAACTACATATCTGCTTGCTTCACCTCTTCTGAACATACCACTGCTAAGACTTGATAGTTGCAAATGGGGAGTCTAGAAAAACAAAGTGGTTTTGCACATGTGATTTTGAAGCATGACAAATGGGTTAAAACCTGGGGTTACACTTTATTGATACCTTAGCCTGTCCTGGCTACACTTCTGCTTTCATATATGGGTTGCCACTAAGGCAGCTTGCCCTTTGGTTTATGTGCAGAAGGCAAGGCAAAGCAGAATTTTGTGTACTTGTTTACAACAATAGTGAGAAAGTTTTCCTAAAATGCTGCACAGCTGTCAATCATCTCTGCTAGAAGACAGCATTTCCCCTCCCAAGTTGCTTGAGATAGACAGAAATTGGTTGAGACGAATAAGATGGGCTTTGATGAAGCTTGTCTTCCATTGGAGTATGCCACTGTTGGGACAGTCTCCTAGGCCCACAGTTTCTCAGTACAAAGTTCAAAAACCTGCCAGGGCCTTCTCTGTGGTGAGCCCATACTCTGGAATGCTCAGGAATGTTTTGGTGATTTTTGTCTGCATGAAGGTTCTTCCTCTTGATCAACTTTCTTAGGCGATAATTTATTGCCTAAGAGGTGTTAGGTTGAGGGGAAACAAACAAGGGGCCTCTTTGCACTAGGCACACAGGGGAAGTCCTGGGATGCTCCAGCTTGGAGCATCCACACCGCATAATACACCCACACTTTCTGGAACAGAAGCAGCTCTGCATGTGCCAGACTGTCCCCAAGCCAGACAGTGGTGGAGCATCAAACTAGCTGTATGCCACGCATCTGTGACAGCCCAACCACACTAAAAGCTATTGCTGGAAAATCAGGACTGGTGTTTTCCTACCTTGGAGATGGAACTGCCATTGCTACTCTGACCACTGTGCATGCATGGAGGCTGAAACTGATGACCGTGCATGTGCGCTGTTTGCAATGCGCATTTCCATGTGCTCATCACTAAGCGGGCAAAGGCATGTTTGACTAAGAAGTGATAACAGTGCTGTCTGGAGATGACCTTTGTTTTTGCTATTGTAACTTGCCTTGAGCCCCTTGAGTATAGGGAGGGACTGAAAATACAAATAAATATACAGTGGTACCTCGACATACAAGTGCCCTGACATACAAGTGTTTTGAGATACAAGCCGCCAAGCGAGTGATATTTTGCTTTGAGATGAGAGCAAGATTTGAGATACGAGTATGTAAATACAGTACAGTACATAACAAAAACAACTGAGGTGGTGTTTTGGGAGCTGGAATGGATTAATGGGAAAATTGCTTTGAGATACGAGCGATTTGACATAAAAGCAAGGTTACGGAACGAATTAAACTCGTATGTCAAGGTACCACTGTATAGTAAAACAATTCAAACTAAAGGCTGAATGGTAAACTTCCAGAGGAGGACTGTTCCAAAGTCTGGGGGCCACCACAAAAAGGCTCTCTTCCATGTCCCTGCCTCTTGAACCTCTGAGAGATGTGAAACTAGGTTGGACCACAATTTTTTAAAGTTTCATTTACATCTCTGTTTCACACAAAGAGGCATGTATCACTTCCTGGAACCATCCAACCATAGCCCACCCAACCGTACACCTTCATCTGGCTTTTATTTGCCATGAAAGACAGGGATCAAGGAGATATAGGGCTATTCAACCCCCTACAAGCAAAGTGTCCGTTTACTCAGACCGAAATAACTGAAACTAATTATAATAGGACCAGATGATGCTCTGGATTCCACTGGTAGACCATTTCACTTCCAACTGTGGAATCCAAATCCATGTGAATGAGTGACTTTGATCTGAAAGTGCCTCATAAATTTATCACAGCAAGCTTCTGAAGATGACAGGGACATATTCTTATGGTTCAGTGACAATTGCCCTTTAACCACCCAGAACAACTCTAGTGGAGGCAGAGAAGTGAGCCTTCTTCACAACTGCCATCACCATATGGCAAGCACAATATTGCAATTCTTAGCAGTATTTAGTCAGATTCACACTGGGAGTTTTGCAATTTGTGCTCTAGCCACTGGTTCTCCCACTTTATCACACACAACTCTCTGCTATACCAGGGTGCCTTTTCAGCAATGCAGGGTTGCTGAGGGCACTTGGCAGTGATTGTATCAACAGCTCTACTTACCTCACAATTCCAAAGTGAAAACAGAGCCTCAACAGGAGGACCAGCCATATCAACCAGAAATTCCCAAGAACCATCAGCAATCCATTGGATTCCATAAGTTTCCAAGGATGCACCATCTCAATGGGTCCTTCACCTCTGCAGTGAGGAACAGACACTGTAAGCTCAAACTTCACCAAGAAAGTGTTCCATAACAATGGATTCACTACAAGTCGACTTACCATCAGATACTCAACCCCTTTCACTGTAGCAAAGGCCAGGTTGAGAGTATTCTGCAAGATGCGTTCAGTCCATTATATGATCAGACAGCTCCATGGTTATCATGGAGGACATGAAGTTCTGAGCTGGCCCACCAGAGGCAACATCAACTTAGAAATTAAAGTCCTCCAGTATCACCATGCAGAGGGCCTCCAACACATCTGAGACAGTCTTCACCAAATCAGACAGGGAAGTTATTGTGCAGTGGGATGAACAGTACACTAATACAGTATTCTGTTTTTCTGGCCCAAAAACAAGAATGATTCCCCAACCCCAGTTACAGAAGAAAAAGGGTGTCTGGTAAAAGAGAGATTCTTTTTGGAGTATGACAACTTCCCCACCATGCCTCACACGCCTGGACTGCTCCTGCACTAGATTTCCTGGGGCAAATGTGAGTGAAGGCAGGGCCTCCCGGTCCACCCACCGAGGTCAGTATAATACACACCATGTCAGCCTTCATGATCAAGTCATGGATGAGAGATTACTTGTTTTGAACTGACCTGGCGTTTTATATAGTTCCACCAAGCTAATGGGGAGGTTGATGGGTAGCCCATATCCTGAACTTTAAGAAGCACAGTAGAAGGAGTGATAGTATCAATATATCTATTTTTTCTCTGGACTTTTCTTCTCTGCCACCCCTCCTCCAATTACCACATCTCCTGTGACCATTAACACTATGGGACCTCCACAACTTCTCTCTCTTCTCTCTCCCAGACACATAGCTCCCTTTGCTTAACGGACCCCCTCTGGCAGAATAGCCTAGGCTCTACTCAGTCAGGTGGTCAAATGTCCATCACTGAGGCTGTCACCCAGGAGGTAAATGTAAACTTGGGCTACCAAAACAGCCTCTCACTTGCATCTCCTCTTCTTACCTTGTCTCTTCTAACCCAGTGCTAGTATCAGTTCTAAAATGTTGTCCCCCACCCCAATAGGCCACTGCCAGCCTTCTCCCCCTCCCCCCACTTAAATAGCTGCCTGATCCCACCCCAGGAGTCCAGGTGTTTCAAACTGAGGCCTCACTATAATTTCTGCCCCAAGTAGGTGGTCTGTAGTGGTCATCTTCAGCAGCAGAAGGGAACAGTTCTTGGGATGGTAGGCAAACTAACCTGCATCTCATAGGATTTTCTAGAACTACTCAGAAGGAGCTTGCTTCACAGGATACAACTGTGAGTAGCTAGTAAAGACCTTGTTGACCCCCAGCTTTCTTTCAAGAAGCTAATAGGAACATTGAACATACTTTTTAAAAAACTTTAACAACTGTGCTTGATAGGTTAGTCTGAAAGAAAACAACAGGATGAAACGCAGCAAAAAGAACCAGGTTTCTGGTTTACAAAGTGCATAGAACAATGTATTTGTTATTTATGCCAAAGTAACATACTGTATGAACATGTCATACCTTAATGACGACAGCCTAGAAATGTAATATGGGCAGCCAGCTGAGAGCTTATTCCAAGAAAGCTAAATGAAACTGGATGATGATAAAGTCCCAAATTCATTTGAGCTTACAAAAAAGCCAAAGTGCAGGCATGGAATGAACCAGAAACAGACCCCCTCATTAAAATCCACCTTGTTGTCATGACTGAGAACAAAAAGGTACCCAGGGAGCCAAAGGGTGAAGAATAGGGCAAGCAATGCCTTTTAATGCTTTTTCAAAGGGCGAGGCTACTGCTAACTTTTAGGATGGATCTGCACTGGACTTTTAGGTCATTGTGAGACTGCAGTAAAGGCTCCCTGGATGCATGTCTTGTGTGTGGCTGAAGGATCTGCCTAGGATACAGGATCTGAAAGATCCCGCTCCCTGGGAATTCTTGTTGTCCTGTTAGTGTTTATTAGAGAGCTCTAACGGTTACCTACTGGGGAGAGATCTGACAGTGTTCCCCCAATGGTTGAAGTGAAACAACAGCTGCCGGCAGTCGGATTTACTTGCATTGGTCCTTTTACAGAACTTAGTAAAATGACCGACTACTGTTCTATACCTAATGGTCTCAGGGTGATTCACGATTAAATTACAAATGTTAAAACTGTGATTTAAATTGGCAGCATTTCAGCTATTGAGGCCCACAAGAGGAACTCTTAATATGTACACCATAGTTTTGCAACTGAGCATTAAGATACGTTAGTTGAAGGAAAGATATTTTTTGTGTCCTTTGCAAATAAAACATTCCCTAGTTCAGCGTTCCCCTTGCTTAGAGTAACACTGGTGCAAACAACTGTAGGAGTGATCTGCTCTTGGGCAGATGATCCTAGCTTAGACTCTGATTAGAATGTTTAAGGAGCCTTGTAGGTGATTGGCTAATAGAGTCAGCTGACAGTATATAGGCCAGTACTGTTGTGAAGTCCAGGCTAATGGGTCTTCCTGATCTGCTGTGATTAATAACACTGTGAGTGCAAGAAGGTAAGGTGCTAGAAAATGGTTGCAAGAGTCCCTTTTGTTTTTCCCTACCAGGCATTTCCTTTGTCTACTGAATATAAAATAATAATAATAAAAAAAATGTTCAAGGCTTCACTTGTTAGCATTTTGAACATCAACAAGGTAGTGGGGGAGGATGGGTCTTGATTACAACTAAATTCCAGTAGGCCTTCTGGGGTGGCTAAACTAAGGGCCTTCAGATTTGTATTAAGTTAACTTGGCTAACACTGAGAGTTGTTCAGTTATTTATCTGGAAGGAAATTGTTTGGCCTCTTGCATGCTACAAAGTCACACCTCCACTTTAAAGCACCTTGAGTCCATCTTCAAGGTCTGACTACTCATACCTTTTCATTTTTCATTCTTCTGATCTTTCACTTGGGCTTTCCTGAGTGGAGAGTCCACAAATCAAGTAGATAGAAATGAAAAAGTGTGAGCAGTCAGTATTGAAGGTGTCTTGAAGGTTTAAAGTGAAGTTGTGATCATGGCACGAAAGTCACAAATGGGGTTCATTTTGCTAGGGGTTTGGAGTTTGCACATTTTAAACACATCTGTGAGCCTGTGTTTTCTTTTTTAAAACCAAACTGGTGACACTGGGTGGAGATGTATGCTATCCGTTTGTAGTAGGCCTACAATAATGATATGTGGGCCTCAGTTCCAGTCCATTAATTCAAGCAATGAGTTACAGTGGCATAACATATTTGGTGGTTTTGCCGCACCCCCCCCCCCCCGCCCAGCCCCAAATTCTGAGTCAGAACTGGGTTGATCTGTTAAAGGTGCCACACAAATCAGTCTTCCTGTCATATCGTAATGGAGGAAACATTGGAGGGAGAGCTTGATCATCTGTTGTTTTTAGCACCATCCACATACATCCCGGAACTATAGAAAAGGAAGCCAAGATGATTAGGTCTTCCAAATTTGTGCTTGAAATGGGCCATTGCCTGTTTTCTCAGATAGAACAGGTAACACAGTTCTGCCTATGCATGAAGATTGCAAGGTGGTGGAATGGAATGTGAAAGAAAGCCCTGCAACCATATGTGTGGTCACAGCACAGGTTGTAGCAAGATTTCTCTTCAGAGGTATGTCAAGCACCATCCCTACGTACCTTCATGTGGTTAGTAAAGAATCTTAGGGATATGCCAAACATTTTGATTCAACATGCCGTGTGTGTGAAACTGGACATTTGGGGCTTTCAGATATTAGAATAAAACACCTTTCCAAAATAAGGCTTGTTCTAGGTTTGGAATAAAGCCAGGTCCTGTTTCATTGGAATGCTTTCAGTTGCAACCAAAAATATGCTTTGGCTTCTCGGCTCCAAGGAAGAGCCAGCTCTGCCAAATGGCTGGTGGGCAGGTTTCTCCCCCACTTTAATCTTTCAGCAGTCATTAAATGAAGTACCAATGTCTGAATGTAGCCTAAGATCACCCCATAGGGTATAGAGGACTTAGAATTGGTACCCATTGTTCTCTTGGAATGGAGCATTTCAGAATACTGCAGCTGTTTTGTTGGAACAAACAGCTGCTTCAACAAAACACTTATGAGATTATTAAAGTTTTGCTAGAAATGGGGACAAATATCCATAGAGAAGACACACCTTTTAACCCCTGACCATTAGGTAAAAGATTCTGTTGTGAAATATTTTTTCTTTACAATTCAATATTCCATTTTAAATATTAGTTTTCATTTTGTAAACTAGTATTAATTGTCCTTGAGACTGTTTGGCATAAGGAAAGAAATAAAGCAAATAGATAAATAAAATTTTGTGAGTTTCTCACAGAGTTATGATAGTGAGATGGCCATATAAATAAAGCAAATGCTGCAAATAAAAACCAAAACATTTTACTACTGCAGATTTTTAATGTGCAGAACTGAATATGGCAATGAAAAACAGTGGCTGTAGTCCAAGAAAAGCATTCAGAATTCCTAACTCTATAGTTGAGCCTTTTTGTGAGAGAAGCAGAATGCTGATGTAAGACATTTGCAAGAAAAATTACACAGTGAGACTCTTCAGCATTTCATATTATCTCAGACTTATGCCTGAAGGAAATAGTATTTGCCATACTCCCACTGAGTGGGGAGGAAATAATTCATGCCCACAGCCATTGTTAGATCCAACCTCTATGAATTGGTTTCATCCTTGTTAGGAAGTAAGGCAATCAAAACAAGGAGAAATCCTTCATACTTAGATGCGTTCAAATAGACACAGAGCCTGTTTGCATTTAGTCTTATTCTGAATATATCTCAGGATGGGGGCCTATTGTATGCATGCTAATGAAGACTCTGGTAGGCTCACTTAGGACCTGCTGTAGCCTACACTAGAATGTGGACAGTAGGCCTCTATTCCAGGATATGCTCCATAATAAAGCCAAGGGCAAACAAGCTCATAGATTAAATAACATTTATGGAGGTTATGCACAACTCAGCATTTCAAGGCACTTTCTGCACATACTCCTAATTTGGATTAAGAAGAAGAGTTGGTTTTTATATACCACTTTTCTCATCCATTTTAAGGCAACTCAGACTAGCTTACAATACTTCCTACACAACAGAGACTCTTTGAGGTAGACAGGGCTGTGAGAGCTCAGAGAGAGAGCTGAGACTAGTCCAAGGTCACCCAGCTGGTTTCATGGAGAAGCACGGACTCAAACCCGGTGACTATGAGACATTAGTCCAACACTCTAACCACAAGATTAAACTGGCTTGCGTAGTAAACATTTAAGTTTCATAGATTTGCACATTGGCACATATCTATAAGGCCTGTTTGTTACTAATGGTAGCCATGATTAATTGTGTCTACCAGCATATCTGTGGGCCTGATCCAGAACATTGGAGGCATATAGACGGCATGCCTCCCATACTTTGGACTACTGGGAGACACATTTTAATGGTACACTACAGTGCACTGTTTCCCTCAGAGCTGTTAGAGGTACTTTGAGGTCACAGCGTGGGTCGGTCTGAACCAGCACTGTTGTGCAGACAGCACTGAACCAGCCTATGCCTCTCCATGGTGGAAATCAATGGGCCTGGCTGTTCCCAATTACAGAGCTTTCTGTGAAGAAAACCCCCATAGTTTGGTATGGTCCTGATCTAGCAGACTCTTGGTTTTGCTGCCGCCCAAACTGGACCTCTGGTTAGGTTGGGGAAGTCCCCATCCAAATCTTAAGGCCTCAGTAGAGATGTGTACAAAGCTAAAAATTGTGGTTGGGTTTGGATTGACTCAAATCCCGCTTGGTTTGGTTCTATTTAACTTTTCAAACAGAAGATATTTAAACTCTAATTTAAACCTGTTTGAACTAGTGCAACCCCTTAAGATATATGAAAAAAACCCTTAAAAAGTATGTAGAATGTGAACTAGAACTTTTTGAACTCAAACTGGGTGGTTTTACTGGATCTTTAGATCATCACTTCATTTGGTTCAGTTTTGAATTTCCTTTTCAAAAATTTCAGTTTTCAAAAATGATTTAAAGCATTTTGAATATCCCCTGTTCGATGCCAACTGGAGCTTTTTCAGTTGGATGCCAGGATGCTGGTGCACTTCTGGTTCTACTTCCAGGTGCTTGATGAAGTGGCACTGGGTCTGCTATACTGTCCCATGGGCCACATGCTGGCTGTAGCCTGATATATCAGAGTAGAACACTTCTTGGACTGCTTGCAAGCAATCTGTAGTTGAAGTGGGATACAACCCTAAGGCCATGTCCTGGGTGAATATATACCTGTCTACTGAGAGAATTTTTATAAATATTTTTGATTGGTATTGTAAACATTACATCATTCATACACAAACCTTTAACATTCTTATACTGGGAGCATGTCTGGTCATGCAGACATCATGTGGACAGTGCGTTCTGCAGATTCCATTTGTCCCATACAGACAAGGTGATTTGCTCAGATCAGAGACGCCTCCTGATTAGCTTGATTTTCATGCAGGACTGACTGAGCCAGGCTGAACTGCTATTATTGGTTCACGCATATCCCTGCTTGGAGTTGTTTCAGTCTTATGTTAGATTTCATATTTTGTGATGTGTAGAGAAAGCTTCATGACTTCAATGTGAACTTCCAACAGCCTGCTGGATTTAACATAGGCCATTCGTCTGATCCAGAAGGGCATTTTCTATGTTCATTTGTCTAAAGCAGTGATGGCGAACCTTTTGAGCTCGGTGTGTCAAAATCTGCAAGAAAACCTCGCTTAACTCGGGTGCTGTGTCACATCTAGAAATATCCATAATTTTGTCATATTTGTAGCTTTAGTAAAAAAGTTATATTTTTGATACATGTATTTTATTAAAACCAAAACCAAATAATTATTTACATTTGCTAAATCTTCAATTTCGTACACTTCAAGAACAAGCAAGCACTACATGCCCAGGTGCCAGGGTGACCAGGTGTGTCACCCAAAAGGGCTTGGCGTGTCAACTGTGACACGCGTGTCATAGGTTGGCCATCACTGGTCTAAAGGAAAGGGAGAAGACCCAAATGTTCTGTTTGGGGAGAAGAATAGAAAAGCTTTGTCAGCTGCTTTGAGTCCCCTTAAATGGGTGAGAAAAGCAGGGTAGAAAAGCCAAATCTTCTTCTTCAAAGGCATTACTGAAATGTTTAGGGGTGTTTGAAATGTTTAGGGGTGTTTTAAAAGGAAGATTAAAAACATTTATGAATTTACCCTGACTCTAGCTAAGGGGATCTACACATGGAAATATATTTGCATATAGATATTACTTAGTGGTTTGAGGACTATTGGCACAAGTCTGATGTAGATTCAAATGAATCTCCATGACAGTTGTATATTTCCATATATATTTATCATGCAGCTAGGTGCATTTGTTTGCATATAGCTAGAGCTGGATTGAAGCTAATGCCTATATAAATATTATTTAGACCACCGATTTTCATTTTTAGATTAGCAGCTATTGAAAAACAACTGTCAAAAGTTCCTCCTAGAGTTCTCCAAGGACACGTTGCACAATTTTCTCTCATTTTCTAGGAACAACATAAATTTTTCCTTGATTAGTTCTAAAACAAAAGCATGAGTAATGACACCCCCACACACACACACACACTTTAATACATCTTTCTGTAGTATAAGTTGCGAATGATGTCAAGGTCGGAGAATCTTACTGATTGAGAAAACAGGATGCTTTCCTTCTAATCCAAAGAACAGTGATCTGCAGTTTACTTAAGGAATCCACTGGATGTCACTGTTGCTTTTTATAGCTGTGAAAACTAATAGGTTTGCATGAAACAATGGTGAAAAGTTTACTATACTTTTGATTAGATCAAATCGAAGGTGAAGAGATTCCCTGATCCTTGGCTGCAGTCACACCTAAGGCTTAATCCAGCCTCAGTCCGCTTTCAGAGCAAGAGAACACACCTGGAAAGTGACCAGTAATTTCTTTTCAACCTTATCTGAAGGTGAATTGAAGGAAAACAGTTTGTCACTTTGCTGATGTAGTCTCTCAGTCTGAAAGTGGCCTGAAGCTGGATTAAACCTTAAGTGTGACCAGAGCCTAGGTGAGAATATGTTTGATTTATTGGGCTGTTTCCAACAGGGGTTGCAATCAAGGATTGCTAGGTATATATAAAGAAACTCAGGGCACAGGGTTCTCATAAATTGGGTGAATATTTGCATATGCAAATTTAAGTTGGCTTACAGCTAGCAACCATTCCACTCCCTGCTGGAAACTTCAGTTCCTGATTTAATAACTGATTCTGAATTATAGGCACCAGTATTCTTGAAAGCAGTATCTGCGAAGCATGATGACCGATGCTTGATGTCTTGCTATTGCTGTGCTTTGCAGGCTGATGAAATGCTTTCTTAGGCAAAGTAAAAATTACATTAAATAAGTTTATTATTTGGGAAAGAGTCAGGAGATCCATGGTCTAGTGTAAAAGACCACGGCCCTTTCTATACTGGCCTTATTCTGGATTATATTCCAGAATAGGAGACTGCCATCTGCATGCTGGTGCATACTATAGCAGGCCTTATCCAGGGCTTCCCATAGCCTATATGAGCATGTGGATGTTAGGACCCTATTTTGGAATATAATCCAGAATAAGGCCCAGTGCAAAAAGGGACTCGCTATGGTGCTACAGTCTCCCTTTAACAGTGTCCTTGGTTTTAGTAGTTTTATAGTCTTTTCGGAACTCTGAAAGTTTTATTAGAATTGTCAAGCTCTAGATGATTTAAATATAAAATGTTGTTTCCTTGTCAGAAATAGATTGCTTTGACTATAGTTGAGCAAATAATTCTGAGATACTACTATGAAAGATTGTATGTCCTTGTAAGAAACTGCATTAATGGAATACACTATGTACATTTTCATACTGTTACTATCTTATGTAAATAGCTAGTGCTTCAAGGTACCGTAGCTCAGTCACTAATGACAAGACTGTGGGTTTCTGGGGGAAACATGTGGTAAGTGTTTATGATTAATACTTGAGCATGGAAGATGTTTTTTCTTTCAGAATACTTTTTTTGGCTTTGACAGCATGGTAAGCTAAGCTGTAAAAATATGAGATAAACTTATGGGAAAGTAATGCAAAATCCTTGACTTCTTTTACCAGGCCAGATTCTTCCAAGTTCTCTGTTTGGTCTCTAGCATCAATCAAGTGACTTGTGAGCCAGTACAGCAGTCCCATTATTTCAGGCTAGTGTCCAATATTCTGAGTTAGCATCTCTCTACCGATATTCACATTGTTACTACATTTGAACAACCACAGATATCAGTTGCATTTCAGTCTGTTTATCTGTGTTTCTTGGGGTGCGATCAGATATGGTTAAAGAGTCACCTTTTGGGTGACTTTCAATTGAAGCCTTGAAAAGGTTGTCTCATTGATGGGTGGGACCTTTGAGCACTGGAGTTGTCTCTATTTTCAAGCTGAGTTGTGTGGGAAACCTCTGCAAGCAAGGTTAGAGTTTCTAGCCCCAAGAGGAGAAGGATACAAGTGACGTAACCTCTTATTCGTATGTATGAAAATCCTGTTTTCTCTCCACCTTGCACATACATCAGCCTTCTGCAAATAACTTGCATCTCCAGAAGTAATAGCTTGCATCACCTTGAACTCCATAATGTACCCTTTTCTGATTTTGTCCAGTCCTGCATCTAGAAAGGAATGCATGCAATCCCAATCACCATCTGTTTTCAGAGAGATGCTGCTTGGGTCAACATGGCAAGGTGCTTTGGAGCATCCAGTGGGACTGTGGGATAGAAATCCATGGGAATTCAGGCTGGGGAGACTGTGAGAAGTGGTAATAGACCAGTGAAATGAGTAAAAAAAAAAATGGGTAAAAAAGGAAAGGGAACCCAAGAAAAAAAGGTTCTTAAGTTGCCAGCTACCAGATCAGAACACCATATTTGTCTGTGCCTGTCATAGAATTTTATCCTGCAGACTTAGGAAGGTAGTATCTGTGATTCCTTATCACATAGTGCATAAAATATGCTCCAAGGAAACAAGGAAACTGAGCCCCTGTGCATACCCCCCAACCCCAACCCCCCAGTAGCAGATGCAGAGATGCACATCAAAAGATGCAGGAAGAGGGTTTGCTGCCCCATATAGGCAGAATGAAGGGAATCAGGCAAGGTCAGCGGATCATTTTCTTTTCTGTCATGGTGCAGCCCATTGCCAAGAAAAAAAGTGGGGGACAGAGCATCAAAGATAAAATAAAATAAATCAGGGGAAAAGGTGAAAGTGTGTATCTGCTCATATCCACTGTCTACCTAGGAGAAAAAAGAGAGAGAAATAGTAAACCATGAAGAGAAATGAGGGATAATGGGAAGTTTGGCAGACAGAAGGCCAACTTGCCTTGGACAGGGACATAAACCACAAAAATGAGCCATAGACCACACTTCCGACATGGGAATTAGCCAGTGAGAATATGGGAACACCTACAGTCCTCAGTCGTTTGTTACAAGTGAGCATACCTGTTTTACAAGCCACAGTATTGCACAAAATGTGTAGAAAGACCTGAAAAATATTCAGTGGACAACAGCAACAACAACAATAAAAAGATTTTGCCAGGGATGGATTGGAAGCTGTGTGGATCATCTTTCAGTGATGTGATCTCCACACCTAAGAGGGTCAGTCTTAAATGTAGCCATAGATGAAAGAGAACTTTTCTCTTTTTACATGGAATTAATCTAGTTTTTAATGTGGATGCTTATTTATAGGGATGCGCATGAATATTCGGCACATTTGGAATTCATACATATTTGTGGCCGAATCAACTAGGGCCTACATTTGTAGGGTGGGCCCTATAGCCTCCTATAGCTCCACTTACCTTGTGCCATCACTGCACGCCTTTATCCTAGGCCTTCTAGTTCTATGCACGCAGCTCTCACCACGTTGCGTGATCCCCATGGGCAGAACTGGAAGGCCTGTTTTGGCCTCTGAAGAGTGCCAAAATAGGCCTGGGGATGCCACTGCGGCCTCTCCTCCTCCTCCCCTTTCCTTTGCAGAGGCTTAAAAAGCACTTTTGGGATTGAACGCACAACTCTCCATTTGGGGATCACGATCCCTGGATGGAAAGCTGTGTGCACAGACCGGGAAGTGCCTAGGATGAAGGTGCACATGAGAAAAAAGCCCCCACATTCGTGGGGGTGAGATTCGACTGAAGCCAAATTTTCCCACATTCAATTCATATCAAATCAAATGTGGGAAATTGGCTCTGTGCACACCGCTACTTATTTAGAATGATAGATGGATAAAGAAGGACTGATGAAAAATGAAATGAAAAGAAATAAGATTTCAGTGTGAGATATTATTAGAAGTGATGCTGAGAGTCTAGTTTGTGATGATTTTTAAAGACATCCCTGTGAAATGTTTGTGTATGCTTGTAGTGTATATTTATCCCAGTTCTAGCTTCCTCCAAATCCTTCACACCAACTTATTATTCTGCATTATTCTGGAAAGAAAACTTCCAGAGAAGGCTAGGTTGAAGCCAGAATATTTTCTGAAAGGACAGGGTCAAGATAAATTCAGCAGTTGCACCGCCACATCCCAGCAGGCAATGTTCAGAGTGAGCATTAACTCAGGGCACGCTGTTGTCTCAGTATCTTTCTGAAGCCTTCTGAAAATGCCTGGTTGGCCTGAGTGTTTATTAACTGTGTCCTGCCTGAGGAGCTTTATATTTTACAAAATGTCATTGCCTGTTTCTGTGGGCTCTTAACTTCTTCAGCATGAAAGCGAGTCTGAAGTTCCAAATGTAAAAGGCCTATCCTGGGACTGTGATGCTCCAGACTGGTCTGATCCTCTTAGACCAACCCAATAAGTTAAGTCTGGAAATGGCCTAGGGTTCTGCTGTGTGTCCCCATGTTAGCCTTCTGTAGTCCTTTTGTAGGTATTCTAAAAATATATTGACTCTAGGGTGCCTCCAATCATGGGGTAAATATGTGATGATTTCAGCAGCATATTGGGAAAACCATCCATATCTGTGACATCCTAATCTAGTCCTAGGTTACTTGCTCAATTCCCCCACAGTGATACTGGGTTTCCTATAATATGATTCTTAACACCTTTGTGATTGTGTCATTTGGGACAACTGGAAGCCAGCACAAAAACTGCAAAAACAAATGGGCAGGCACTTGGCTGGCTACTGGTAGCCCCAATTGATACAGTCACAAAAGGTGCTCGAGGTACATCTGGGAATGGCCCTTGTATCTGGTGAAGGATCGAAAGGGGTAATTGAAGGGTCTTGTTTAGGTATTGCCTGTTGCTTTCTTGAGGCAGCCTAAAATAAATGTGAGTAGGTAGTGCTAATAAAACTAATTGTTATCTACATTGGGACTGTGTGAGCATTATCCCCAACTTAATTTTTATTGTCTACCATGAGTTGAAGGAAGGATTTGAACTAGAGACTCTGTTCTTTTATTGGTTTTTTCCTCATGCAGTCACCTTCCAACTTGGGCGGTGCTGAGAATAGCTAAATGCTTCATTGGTTTCCACTATTAGGACTAACTGACCACATAGCACTATCTCTGAGTTGTTGGCAGGATTTCTGCTTTTCATATATTCAAGATTAAACTCCAAGTTTAATGTAGTTTATTGATTAGAGGAAAGAGTGTATTAGTTTATAGAATCAAAATCTCATAACAAAGTGTACATAAATAGAATAAAACTGAACAAAGTCAGTTAAAACGTACATGCAAAACCAGCATCAAAACTGTGAGGGTTGCCAGATCATGAATTAGATTTCAAAAGCAACAATAAAGCAAAAAAAAGACAGCAGATTTTGGACATACTTTAAAAAACAAGAACTATTTAAAGGTATTTTTGCTTTGGGGATAGAACCAGCTAATTTATCAAAGAAGTTAACACAGTACATAGAACCAGTGAGTTTAGAAAAATAATCCCATTGTTTTTGAATCACTGCTGTACATAGCATCCTGATCAATAGATGCATCTTTTTGGTTTCTGGCCTGAAGAATGTAGAGAGGGTCATTTTCATTGGGCTTTACAACGTCTACAGTGAATATGCCCATGCCTTAAGATCTGAAGAGGAGGTCCTCCTGGTTGTACCACCACATTAACTAGTAAAGGGGTGGGCACCTGGGAGAGGACCTTCTCAGTGATGGCCCCTAGACTATGGAATAGTCTCCCTCTTGAGGTGCGTCAGGCACCTTTACTGTACATACTTAGGCAGGCAGTGAAGATGTACCTCTTTGCTCTGGCCTTTGGTTAAATGGGGATACACTTTCTCTTCCCACTTTCAGACACCATTATTGTTTTTATACATTTGATTTTAAATGTTACCTGTCTTGGGTATAATGCGGGATAAAAATGCAAATAATAAATAAATATTATTAGTCTATTTTGTATAGCACATAATATTTTCTGTTCTTCCCTGCATCTAGTGTGCCGGCAAGGTAGGTACTTCAGATATTAGGCTGAACAGTGCTAAAAACTACAGAAGAGTTGTCAATTTTCATTGCAGATAACTTACCCTGAATATTTAATTGTTAAAAAGGTTGTAAACTGTGTCCTGACATAAAGAAATATGTTGCTTTGCAAATCTACAAAACAAAGTCATGGAAAGATCAGCCTGGTCATTCTGACGTTGGCTGACCTCTGTGAACTGTAAGTTGTATAAAGGTGTTTCACCCAAGGTTGGGAGCACTGACTTCCCCTTGTACAAATAAATTACAGATATTGGCATAAAACCCAGTCTATAACTTGGGTTAATTTTAAATATTTAATGTTGCTACCAGTTTATTCTTTTTCTTCTTTTTTTTAATCAAAAGAAAAAAAATATTATTGCATTCTTTCCTGTCTTCTCTGATAATTGTATTTCCCTTATAGAAAATAAACATTGGGACAAATGAGGAATAGGATCAAAACTATGACCGCCATTCTATGGATCCATCATCCTATGGATCCATACACCTTCTCATTGGGCTATTTAAGAATGGTGCCCACTGGTGGTTTTTTTTTTGGGTTTTTTTTTTGCATTAAAAGAAAAAAACTTCTGCAAATCTTAGGTCTGTCCCAAGCATGCTCATATTGCCTTCCTGTTTCACAGCAGCTTAGCTGGTGTTTCCCATATGAATTCAATGTTAGAAAGAGTGATATTCCTCTGTGACTGTCTCCAGATGGCAAGAAGCAATACAGGATATATATATATATATATAAAATCTAATAATTGCCTCTTGCCATGTTCTGCCAGACGTCAGCAGCACATCCTGGATTGCCTGCAGGTCTGGAAGTGTCATATGAGATGGCCCTTCTGGAAGTTTCTGGGAGTCAGCAAAGTCCCTGCCTCCTTTCTTTTGTTTTTTGTTGGTTCCCAAAAGTCTCCAGTGGGCTGATCAGGCATGTACCTCACCAGGTGTGCAGGTAAGTGGGCCTATTACAGGAAATCCAGTACAATTAAGTATTTAAGAATTTATTTCTCACCCTTCACCAAAAAGTCCTTGGGTGGGTCACAATTATATTTTAAGACTATATATTTTATCTTTTTATACTTAAAATATAATCCTCCCTCCCTCTCTGGCAGGACAGCAACCATAGGAAGCTAAACATCAACAGTCTGGATGAAGAGAGATGTTTAACTAGCTGCTGAAAGCCATATAATGTAGGCACCTGGTGAACATCTAGAGGGAAATCGTTTCAGAGTCTGGGGGCCATAACAGAGGGTGTTTTTCCACTGCAGCCCTTAGATACGGATCTAAGAAGATCCGGATCTAAGGAATGGGTAGATCCGGATTAAGGGAAGCACCCAATGTGTTTCCACGGGAGGTGTAGCGCCCATTAGGAATGGGTGCTAACACCCCTACTGTGGAAACAGCTTTGCACCCATGTGGGGAATCCGGATCGACCCCCAAGGGGTCGGTCCGTTACCCCAGGTGTTTCAGAGGGCAGGGGGTTGCAGTCTTCGAAGCCATTTCAAACTGACTTCGAAGTCTGTGCAAAATAGCTCCAGAGTGCCTTTGAAGTCTGTGCTGATCTTCGGAGTGAAATTTGAAATGACTTTGGAGTCACTTCGGAGCCACTTTGGAGTCACTTTGGAGTCACTCCGAAGTTCACTCCGAAGATCAGCACAGACTTCAAAGGCACTCTGGAGCTATTTTGCACAGACTTCAAAGTCAATTTGAAGTGGCTTCGAAGTGGCTTCAAAGTGACTTCGGAGCCTAGGTTTAGGGGGGCCCCAATGGGTGCATCCCCTCCCCCTAGCCTCCTTTGGACCCCATTGCCTATTTCCAGTGGAAACAGGCTCCCTTTAATCCAGATTTTCTGGCAGAAGACCCCATTGTAGACCCCATTAATGGGGCCTACAGAAAATCTGGATTAAAGGCCAAAATGCACCCATTAGATTCAGATTTCCCCCGTGGCAGTGGAAACAATCAGGTCCCAAATGGGTGCCGTGGTGGAAGATAACCCAGTCCCAAGCTGTTTAGGACTCTGTAAGTTAACAGCAACACCTTGAATTGGGCTTGGCAGTAAATAAGCAACCAGTGCAGGTCTTTCAGGACTGGCATGATCTGCACCTGGCAGAGACTCCCATCAGCAGTCATGCTGCTTCATTCTCCGCTAGTTCCAGCTTCCAGACAATTTTCAAGAGTAGCCCCATGTAGAAAAGTGTTACAGTTGTCCATTCTGCAGGTTAGCAGAGTGTGAATCACTGTAGCTAAGATATCCCTAGCCAAGAAAGGTTGAAACTGGCAGTGTAAGTAGCCATTCTTGGCTGTTTCTTCCACATGGGTCTCAAATGACAGCAACAAATCTAGGAGCTGTCCTTTGTGGGGCTGAACAATTCCATCTAGAATCGGGTGCCTTTCATGTGGCAGTCATCACTGTAAAGATAATAAGGGAAAGAAGATTGTTTGCATCTTAAGGAAAGGCAGAATTTAAATGTAATAAACGTCACAAGAATGTCTGCAAGACAATGTAGGTCATAATACAGATGTTGCATATAGATTTGGAGCCACCACTGAGAAGGGCCTGTTCTGTGCTGTTTCCCTTGAACTACCAAGTAAAGTAGGATCACCAGAAGACCCTTCCTTCTGCATTTCTTAATGTTTCAGCAAAGTTATATAGGATGTTCTTCCTCAGATATTTAGGTTTCTACTTGTTTAAGGCCTTATATGTCAGTGTCAACAATTTTACAATACCGGTTTGGAACTTTTAGAACACTGTAATGTGCTTTTGGCTAGGAATGCCAGTGACCGGCCTTGCTGCTGAATGGTTGTGCTCATTTGACCTTCTCTACTTTCTTCAAGGGCAGTATAACACAGAGAACATCGCCATGGGCAAGCTCTGGTAGAGAAGGTGGAATGAGTGCACAATTATACAACTGCAATGCTGCTAATTGTTTTATTCAGGTATCTGTAAAGGGCTCAGATCAGTGGTTCTCAACCTGTGGGTCACGACCCCCTTGGGGGTCGAACTACCCTTTCAGAGGGGTCGCGATGAGTCTCCCACTGCCCCTCCCTTTCCCCTCCCAGCTGTCCTGCCCCCATGATTGGGGGTCTCCACAACATGAGGAACTGTATTAGGAAGGTTGAGAACCACTGGCTTAGATAATCTAAGCATGTAAGCTGAGCAGGGATGTGCACAAATGTTTTTTTAATGTTCGATTCCTGTCAAATGCAAGAAAATTCATATTCGTTCAAATAGTAATGTGGTAGGATTCGAATTCAATACAAATGTTCAATACAGATCTGATTCGAAAACCTGTTACAAATCGCCTACAAATCAGCTATGTATCCCCTACATATCTGCTCTGAATATGCCAGATCCGCTCTCAATCCACTTTGAGTCCACTTTGGATCTGCTTTGGATCCATTGCAGATGTGACTGGGCAGAGGTTTTCCCACCTCCCTGGGTTCACGAATGTAATGAAGCTTCATCCAAACGTATAGAAACATTCCATTTATATTCAAATGTCAATCTTAGAATGTACCAACATTTGATTTGAATTTGAATGTACAAATTTGGACAAATTTCATGTGTGACTTATATTTGTGCACATCTCTAGAACTGAAAAAACACTGAGGGAGGCAGTATAACAACAGACATCACCAAGGCCATGTCTTCACGGCAACCTTATCTCAGATTCAAAACCTTTTCAATCCTCAGAGTCTGCACAGCAGTTTGGCTTAACACACTTTTCCTGTGTTAAACCACTCCAAAGTGTGGTGAATCTCAATCCTGATTTCAACAGGTCTCACTCCGGATCGTGCGCTTGAAACGTTTTACATTTTTTTAAGGGATGAGAATCCATGTTTAGGGTTTCCCTCTCCCAATAGCTTGCTTCCAAAGACAGTGATTTCAGTGTTAAAAATCCACCCTTAACAGCAGCACTACATGGTAGCAATGGAGCCACTTCAACCTGATAACAATGTTGCAATTTTGCGCAATTCCAAAAGTTCTGACTTTAGAAAGGGAAAGGAAGGGAGGAAAGCAGCTGAATGTGAATGTTTAAAGCAAAGGGGCTTTAGTTGCCGCTGCTGCTGTGTGCCCTGAGCAATGGGGAGAGGAGGGGAAAGTATCGCTGGCTGGCTGCCCGCTACCATTTTTCCTCCATCCATGGAAGTGGCAGCCACCCAGCCACCCAGTTAGGCTCGGTGAAGGGGTCCCTTATGGGTGGCGCATCCATGCCAGGAGGAAGAGGGCAGGGCAGCCCCGAAAAGCGGCTTTTAAAAAGTAGCCACTTGAGTCTGAAGAGAAGGTAGCCTGGAATGCCAGGATGGGCTGAGTCCTGTGGAAAAGAGGACTGCGGTTAAAACGGTCTGATGGGGATAAGCCAGCTTGGAAAATGAATTAAAGAAAAATAATGTGAGTAATGCAACCAGAAGATGACCTGAAGATGTTTTAAACTAAAGGTGTGACCAGGGCCTATGAGAAAGAAGTGATCCTCCCCCCCCCTTTTCTTTAACCTATTGACAACTCTGCCAACTTATCTCCAGAGATCTGTGCCATTGTTTTCAGCTCCTATCAACTGCACCACAAGTGAACTGCAGCATAATCCAGAATTTCCTACCTTGGAATAAATAAATGATAAATAAAAAGAATCTTGCATTGCAGTGAAAAACACTCCGGTGTTAGATCTTTCTCTGTTCATGGAAGATGCTTCATTTTTATGCACAGCTGTATTTTAACTCTGAAAAAAGAGAGCTGGATTCTGTGCAATGTATTCATTGCTCCCCAAGACAATCTGAATGTATATATATGTGTATGTTTTACATTGTTGGCAAGGAGACTCATGGCTGGCTGGTACTTCCTGATTATATTAGCATAGTCCATCCCACCTCAAACGCACGCCCAGCACTACCTCATTTCTATGCTGGATCCAGTCCAAAAGTACAAGCACTACTCTGAATATAAGAAGGAGAATGAGAGGGAGAATGATTGCAAAGAGAATCATAAACTGTCATAAGCTAGACCACATTTCTGACCAGGGCAGAAAAACATGCTGAACATGAGAAGCCTTTAGATAGTCTGCTTGGTTGAAAGTGAGCGTTGCTTAGCAAGCCTTTGCCACTGAGAGAAAGAGGGCGGGAAATAAAAGAATCTGTGTTTCTCTTATAGACCTGAAGCTACAACCTGGCTGGCAGAAGATTAAACGAAATTCATACCAATCCAGTGCGGTTCTGCAGAGCTGATTCCCTGCTCCCCTCCTACGAGAGAAGGGACTTTATAAGGAGGCGGAGGAGGGAACAGGAATAAAGCATGACAGGGGCAAAAAGAAAAAAGAAAAATGCCATTTGGAGGAAGATTCATGCACCTCGCTATGAAGACTTCAGACTGTGGTGTGTAAGAAGGCTGCCCGTTTTGGAGTGGGCACCAAATTACAGTTGGAAGACAGATCTGATCCCCGATACAATTTCTGGGGTGATGCTCGCAGTTCAACAGGTGATTCAAGGTACTGTGCTGACAGTTAGTTTTGATAGGTATTTTTCATGGGCTGAACTGTTTTAATCTCAGTTGTGAAACCACTTAACTTTCTTGCTTTACATGTGCTGATGGAGACGGACATATCCTTTACTTTTTTAAAATAAGGACCCTAAATGCATCTTGTATGATTTACTGCATGAGGCTGTACATGTCTACCTGAAAGAAAATCACACTGGTTCAATGGAATTTATTCCTAGATAAGAATGCCTAGGATTTCAGCCTGGGTGCAACAATGAAGTTAGTGGAAAGTTTTTACTCTGTAAATTTCTTCTCCAGAAGCATTAATGCAGCAGTACTCTTTAAAAGTCTGAAGTCACCCGTAGTATCTCTGTGATTTGCCTACCTTTGCCTGTGTTTGCATGTAAAGCAGAAACAGTTGTCTAACATCTAATGTTATATTGCCTTAAATACTGTGTACATCTGGAATGGGAAGTATTTTTTCTTTCTAAAGGAAAGAAAAACTTGCACATGTCCCTTTGTGTTTAATGAGCTGTGCAGTAATTGCAGCTTTAACTCTTTATTAATCTGCCTCTTCCTTTCTCCACTGATGTTTCTGTAGGTTTCTACTTTACCCCGCCAGTTTTTGAATAGTACAGTTGTGCTAATGATCTGCCTTACAGCAATGTTGCAATTCTTGCTTACTGAAATAACAAAGTGTATTCAATAATGTAAGGCAGTAAGTACATAGATGCTGTTAGTATTTATGTTGCTCTTGCTATATGAAAACCTAGGTTCTCACCTGAAAACTGTTCTGTTTTGAAGGAAACAATGCAGAACAGGTATGAGCAATATAGGATCCATAACATTATTTGTTGGATCTTTCACAGCAGCAGCCAGCAAAACTCCAAACTTTCCATGAATGAAAAGGGATTCTTGCTACATGCTGCCTACCTTTAATCTGTGGGCTTTCAGTCTTCAAAAGACATTTTTTGAAATGCATTGTTTCATCTTATCTACAGTGAGTTATTTTTGAAAACTCAGATACAGACCAGGGCTATATGCCAATTCAGTTTTATTGCCACGGGTAATACATGTAAAAATGGTGTCATGTGAAAATTTTTAACTAGTTGGAATATTTTCTAAAGAAATAAAGATTTTGTTATTTTATGATGGAACTTTAGGGAAATTCTTCATGCAGTGCCTCATGGAAATGGCTTATATATCATGCAGAAGCAAACATTTTGTGATAGTTGCTCTTTTACATATTCCCTGACAGCTAGCCTTAGTTCTCATTCATGCATTGAAAATTATAAGCACTGCTTTAATTTAATTATTCTGTAGCTGGAACCAACCGGTTTGTGTAAGTATTTGTGCTTTTGGAGTAATTAAGAACATCTGCATTGGCATGATTTAACTTTAAAAACCTTAATACTGTAGTCCTGTAAAGGATATTATTTCACTAGTACATTTGTAGACAACAATTGCAGTTAAAATGTTACTAATAATGGCAGTTTAGAAGCCAACCCAAATACTAAATTAAGAAGCACCCAATATTGCTTTTGAACCTTTTCCTCAATGTCTGCAAAAGAGCTCTTCGTTTTTGGTAGCAGAACCTAAAAACTCAGGTGAGAGTAGGGAACAAGGTAAGCTGTTTTTATATCAAGCCAGACTGTTGGTCCATCAGTCTCGATATGGTCTATGCTGGCTGGTTATGACTTTCCAGGAGTGTGAGCCGCTTCTCTATCTCTTATGCTGGAGCTACTGAGGACTGAAATGTATGAAAGTATGTGTCCTACCATAGTTTAACACCCTTGACCTTCTCCACATGGGTCTGCTATCTTAGTCCAGAGTGGCTTTTCGTCTGGGTGATCCACAGCCTGAATTGGAATAGGGGAGCCCTCACTCCCTTCTAGTATACTTTGTCCACATTAGACAAAGCAGTGGAGCCATAACCTGCTGTTCTGGTAGATCTATTAAAAGTCCACAGGTGGACTGCTATTGGTATACTAGCTGATGAGGGGTGTGAAGACAGCATGCCCTTGTGGACCAGATCCATTTTGGTCAGGCACCTGAAAGCAGTGCTGGAAATGGACCTTTTCTAGTGTGGTGCAAAAAAACCCCACAGACAAACAAAAGCCCTGGCTAGGAATTGCAAAGGATGGGAAATTTCATCCCCAGCCTTTGATAGTTGGACCCAATGTTCAATCCTGGGAGTCAATTCTGGGCCAAGGAATTGTCTGGGAAAGCTGCCAGCTCACATACAAACACACAGCTTACTTGCAAAGGCAGTTCATTCAGCAGCAGAGCAACATAGTCCAGAGAGCAAAGGTCAATAAACAGTCTGAGTCCAGGTTTTCAGAGAGCAACGCCACAGTCCGGTCCGAAGTCAAGGTAGCCAAGTTTTCAAGGTTGAGGGGGTCAGATACGGCAGCCTTCTCTAAAGGAAAACCAGTAGTTTCTGGCAAAAGTCCTGGGCGTCTGCCCAGTGTTTTATCTACAGTCCCAGCTGCAGGCTATCAGCATGCTTCTCTGCAAGTCTCTTCGATCTTCTTAACCCTTCCTTTTCCGCTCTCCTCTGCTTAAAGCTAGGGATCTCTGTGCCCTGCTGTTCCAAGACTCCCTCATCTTGCACTTCTGCTGAGGTAAGGCTGGGCTGCTGAACCCCAGGTTCCACTGGGGCTGGAGGGTCAGAACTGGGTCCTGGCATCACCTCAGGTTCCTCCTGTACCTGAGGAAGTGAGTCCTCCTCATCCTCTGAGTCCTCCTCCTGGCTGACCATGACAGGAATGCGGAAAGTGCTTGGAGTGGACTACTGGTAACCTGACCCATTGTAGCATGGGACAGCCTGTGCCATGGAGAAATGGCCCTTGATTGTTTGAGAAAGCACCTCTGGATTAAACTAATGCTCTACCAAATTCTTACAGTTTGCAAGTTGTACCTGAGGCAAAAGCCCATCTCCTTTAAATAGCCACTCAAGCTTATGAATATTGCTTTGTATTGGATTCTTTCAGCTTATGTGAAGTACCGGTTTCTTCCATCCATCCCAAATCAGTACAGCATTTTTAGTTTCAGATGTTGTTACAAAGCTGTTCTCATCTGTCTCAGCCAGCAAGATCAGTGATCCATGGTGACACAACTTTCTGTTCAGCAACATCTGGAGGGCCACAGGTTGCCCATCCCTACACTAGCAGAAGGCACTAGAGTTACACAATAATACCTCCTCACATCCTTAACCTTGTAGCATGGATATCATGGCTGCATTGATGTTTTCTGTACCAACAGTCAGGAACCTTGGGCCACTTGGGCCAACAAGTTACTAGGGATTTTCCAATCTCTAGGTTCCCAATGGTGGGAAACGGCTTCTGGCATTATCTGAGTGGTTCTCAAAGGATGTCCAAGAACTTATGAGGTCACACAAACAGTAGCATCCATTTGAAGAAGCTTCCATACGTGGAGCTTCCTCCCCTGGCCAGCTGTTCTCAGAAGGAAGCGTTTTTTGATATCCTTAGAACTGAACTCTGCAAGTCTTTGGTGGTTTAATCCTTAAAATTGTTCCGATATCCCAAGTAATCTTGCACAACGGCTCCCGTCCTTCTGCTGTTTTCACATCGTTTTACCTTTAAGGAGTGCTCAGATGTCACCCCGCTATTGTTTATTCTAGCTGACAGAAAAGCTATTTTTACTCATGTAATGACTAAACATGAACAAGAGGCTTTGGCAAAAAAAGGAGATGAGATTAAGGTGCCCTGATTTGAATCTGCTTGCACACCTGCATGTAGCATCAACTCAAATAGCAGGCTGGAGGGTGAGGTGGCTGGCTGGCTGTTGTCTTCTCACCCTTTCCCCATTGCATAAGCTGTGGCTGTATGTACTGTCTGTTTGTTTGAAATCTTTGCATACCACTTGCCACACAAAAATCCTGAAATATTTTCATAATGCTGGTTAAAAACAATCACTGCCTATGAAAATGTAATTTTAAAAAGTTCATAGGAGCAGGAAAAACACAGTAGGAAAGCTTGGATGAAAAGGTGTGTCTTCAATAGAAAGATGTGATAGTAGGTTGCTCAGAAATGTCAAGACCTGCCACAGGGCTGCAGTTAAATACATTATTGTTTAGGTTTCTTTAAAAAGCAGACTGTTGTGCTTCAAGAATGCTCATACATATAACATTTAGCACATCTTTTCTCCCATTTTTTTAGCACACACTTGGGCATATTCTGCTGCAAATTCTTCTGTCAGTATCTGTCCCTCCCACTGCGTTTGCTTCTCTCTCTGTAGAAAACTTTGAATGGTTTAACTCGTGATTTACACCTCTCCACTCATATGCCTTTCCAATACTAATATGTCTCTTCAGTTTGGGGTCGATTAAGGTGGCCATATTGTCAACCCAATCATATGGATCCACTTGTACAAGAATCATTTTGAATTTGGTGGAGTACTTTATCAGTTTGAATTACTGATGGTTTCATTTGATTGGAGTCTAAGACTTTGTCTCTTAGCATCACAGCTTCACTGGGACCCTATGTTAAAGAGATAAGATTGAAATGTGTGCCCTCCAGTCTGTTCAGATTGGGCCTATGGTGACCCTTTCATGGGGCTTTCCCCCTAAAATTGTCCTGCCCAAATTCCTCTATTAAGAAACCTGATGATATCTGTGTTCAAAACACTATGTAAGAAAATTAATTTTAAGAATGATCCTCTTGTTTACTCTTGCGCAGAGGGATGATGCAATGCTGATGAGTACCTTCTTCCTTAGTCCCTGAAGAGAGAGCACAGAGTTCCTGTTTAACATTTCATGTAGACAGAGATATGTACCAGCTTAGATCCCCTTTTTTTAAAAAAAGTTTAGACATATCCATGAATGATGTTCATGTTACTCGTGATAGCTGCACTTGATAATCTGTTTTGAAGAAAAATATTATCCACTCTAGGGAAGGGCTTTCAGAACTTCGTTTTTATCAGCACCAGCCAACATAATCATTGGTCAAGGAAAAAGGTACCGCTAACTTTTTAAATGGCTCAGAGGAAAAGGCCATGATGCATATCTGCATAAAATCTCCAGATACTAATTTATATACAAGGGTGCTTCTTGGAAATTAAGATGGATGATATCTGGGCTCCAGAAGGATTTGGAATGGAACTTCATAATGCTGGGAACTTTTTTGTTTTTAATAGCTTTTGTGGATGAAAGTAAATGTACAGATGTCTTGTATTTGAAGTGGACTTCTAGTGGCTGGAGGGAGAAATCTGTGTAATTTTCTTGGAAACTGTAGAAATGGTTTGTTGTTGCCTTCTTATGGCCTAATTTTTGACTTTCTAAGCACATGGTATGCTCAGATGGTTTCTTATTGATGTATTAAGTAGCTTATTTTAAGAGTTTCTGAGATCTGACAGTGATGTGGCATGAGAGATGGGTAGGAGTGGGTGCTTTAGGGGAAATGCCTTCCCCATCATGTTGCTGTATAGTTACTGTATCCACGTCTGGTGATTATGGCGCATAAGGGCATTTGAAGCAGCAGTAAGCAAAACACTTGACCCAAGAGCACTGTTTTTTTCACTTGCCTCTAGGTGCCTCAAGTGGGTGTTGTGCTCTGTGGTGGTGTTTTTGCCTTCACCAAGTGCTGGGCAAGTGTGATCACAGTTCACTAGCATCAGTCATTTCACTGAGGCAATGGCCATGCGCTGGCCATTGCCACAGTGACAGGGTGATGCTGCATGCAGCTGTGGTTGTACTGGCCTGCCCCGTGCACCCTTTACCCAGAAGAGGTCCAAAGGGTGTATGGCAGCCAGGCTGTACTAGCCATATCCCAGATGCAGTGAGCATAGATCTGCAGTTATCCTGCTGGGGGATGCACCAGCATTCATGAGCAGCTCTGTGTGGTGCTTATGCTCTGTGTAGGAGCATACCTAGTCCAGCCTTTTTGCTCAAGTATGAAAATGCACTGTTATTCCTATATTAAGACAACTGGAGGGCCTCAGATTGGGAAAGACTTGTATGCTCTTAAGATCCCTTGATGGTTGTCTTGCCTTACTAATTATTTAACTGAGTAGAGTACAAATTAATTTTTAAGATTTAAAATTGCCGTGTGTGTGTGTGTGTGTTTGTGTGTGTATAATTTACACACACATATTCAATAAAGTATATAATTTAAACCAGCAATGACTGGTAGCTCTGGGTGTATTGGAAATGCACTGGGCATTTCTGGGTGTACCCTGTACTGCCAGCTGCTAGTGGTTTGAAACTGTTTCAACATTTACATTTATTTTGGACTTCCAACATATGCACCCGATTGAACAGATGGGCTGTTTGTTTGATATAGGGCAGGCAGAAGGACATTTATTATGTTCTCATGTTCTCATGTTCTTATATTCTTATGTTCATTTTATCATATAAAGTTTGGAAAAAGATCTGGACTATAACTTCTTTGACTACTGCAATTCGAGTTCATGGGCTCTAATTAAGGGCGGGAGAGATCTTTCCCAGTTTCAACTCCTTCTATTAACAGCCAGTGTGAATCAAGGGGAAATAGATAAAACCAATTGTAAATATCTCAGAATGATTTGTACGAGGTAGCTCACTGTTAACCTGAAAAGACCTTCATGAAAAGTTAGGTTTTTAAAATTTGTTTAAAATGCTGAGAAATAGGTATGACTAATCAGGCATTAAATCAAACTGTGCAGTTTGGGGACTTCAGTTTAGTAAATGATTTAATCCTCACCAGCATGAAAGGACAAAATATCAGTGTGTTCTTTGTATGCAGGATTATAATAGTACAGTTTTAGGACAGCCCTCTAATGGAAAATCTCTGCAGAAATCTGCCCAATATCATATATTGCTTGGCCAAAGACACAGTTCTGTAATTTGCAATTAACTATTTTATCTTGTAGCTATCATAGAGACCGCGCCCCCATGCACAACATTTAGTCCGAATTGGACTATATTTAGTCCGAATATGGAGCCAAATCCAAATTGACCCGTCCCCATGCAATTGACAAAAGCGCGGGGTCAGTTTGAATACACCTGTCCCCATGCAAACCATGCTAAACCCCTGCTTGGGGAAACAGCATCATTTTCTCTTCACCCCCTCTCTCCTGATAGGAGCCAGGTTGACATCACCAACCCCTGTGGCACCCACTGTAGCAAGAGCAGGGAAATGCCACCCAACACTCTTGCCCCAATTGCAACTGCTGGCCATTTTTAAACAGTGATCAAACAGAAACAAGCCTCTTCTATCTGTGGTCCAATCACCAGGCAAACGTAAAAGAACTGATTGCCCCAGTCTGATAGGTAAAAATGCAGCTTGACAGGTAAAGATGCAGTTTAGTCTAGTGGTTAGGGAGCCGGACTCTTATCTGGGAATACCGGGTTTGATTCTGCCCTCCCCCATGAAGCCAGCTGGGTGACCTTGGGCTTGTCACAGCTCTCACAGCCCTACCGATTTCACAGGGTGTTCTGTTGTGGGGAGAAGAATAGAAAAGCTTTGTTAGCCGCTTTGAGTCCCCTTAAATGGGTGAGAAAAGGGGAGTAGAAAAGCCAGCTTCTTCTTCTTGACAGGTAAAGATGGAGTTTGACAGGTAAAGATCCTGTCCCATGAGCTGCATCCCACAACTCTTATTCCATCCCCGCTCCCCGATCGCCAGCAAGCAGCTTCTGAAGTTAGGGGCAGTTTAGCAGAGAAGTGTTTTTCTGCTAAACTGCCTCCAAACATTGTAGCGGCTTTGGTTAGCTTTTTAGCTGGCAAGCAGCTTCTGAAGTTTGGCAGCTAAAAAGCTAAACAAAGCTGCTACCAAAGTTAGCTTTGGGCTCCATCAGAGTTTTTGGATCTTGGCTTTGGAAGTTCATACAAGCTATGGGGCCAGTGTGGGGACTAGACCGGGACAACCATCCGGATGCGGATAGCCTAGTTCTGGCGTGTTTTCACACTTCCCATCCCCTCTGCTGGATGGGAAAGGAGTGCAATCACCCAACGTTGACTAGTTAAGCCCCGCGCAGTCGGTCACTCACGGTCTTGAGGGCGTCACCCTCCCTGACTGTGTGTGCATCAGCGCTGTCACTATGACAGTGCTGATGCTCTGTACAGTCACAGTTGAGTCAGGAGGGCAGCAGACCTGCCAGCACACTTGTGTGGAAGCTTTGTTGATCTCATCCAGCAGAAGAGTGAATGCTCTGTGGCTGGACATGTCAGGTAAGATTTGGGGAAAGGTTGGGATGGTTGTGGAGCATGAATTCATGCTCTATGCGTAATCAACAATTAGGCAACCTCTGGGAAGGCAGGGAGCACCTGGAGGCTGTAACACCCTCCTCTAGGTGCAGATGCTCTTCCCCTGATGTTGCCTAATTGTTGACTACGGACTGAAGTGTGAATCGGCCCTAGGTCTAAGCGCTTTGGAATGGATTGTGTAATCTGGATCAGTACAGAAAAGCCTTAGTTTCAACTTCATATTACCAGAAAGATTCATTTTTTAAAAATCCTCTCTGGCAAAAGATCAAGAGATGGTATGTCTCTATTATTTGCGTTGACTTTCTGAGACCCTGCTGTCACGTGCTTATCACTTGCATCACTTACTAATTTATGATTAAAGTTCAATCAGTTAATTATGCAGTAATTGAGTAAAGTTCACAGTTTAAATTATAATTCATTAGTGATTCTTCAAACAGCCAGGCAACCAGATGTTCTGGCTCAAAGACAGAGAGATTTAATGATGCTCTATGCTTTCCAGATTTTTTTCTGCTTATATCATAGCCATCTTTTCCAGGCCTGGTAAAGAGGTTGGTCTTAATCCTTTGGTTCCCTCAAGGCTGATGGTTTTTATTAAGGTAGTTTTCACTAGCTCCTGCCCCCTGCAGCCATAAATATGACCATGTAACTCTTATTTGTTCAATAAGATTGAAAAGAAGAAGGAAAAGGCATCAGTGTTCTTAAGAGAAAATTAACTAGCAAAGGATTTGAGTCATGGGCTGATGGAGAAAGCTCTGCTATTA
Organism: Aspidoscelis tigris stejnegeri; assembly: GCA_023333525.1. Classification (NCBI taxonomy): domain Eukaryota; kingdom Metazoa; phylum Chordata; class Lepidosauria; order Squamata; family Teiidae; genus Aspidoscelis; species Aspidoscelis tigris. The sequence continues at coordinate 30,909,574 of JALMGA010000004.1, read as the reverse complement.
CCTAAGGTAGCTCTAAATCTTGTACTTGGCTGGTGAGTCTTTGAAAGAGCCAAGACACTTCAGCAGCTGGCAAAGGAAGACAGAATTTGGCAGACTTTCTTAAGTTGCTGGAAACCTGTACATGCTTGAAACCAGTACTTAAAAACCAGAGATGTGGACCAAGGTCTCTTTGAGAGTTTTATCCAGCAGCTTCTGACATTCTAGAAGGCTAAGGATGCCAGATTCAAGAAATTTGGGGACACATTCTTTGTAGATTCTAGTGTATAGTACTTCTTAAATATTTATTTCATTACTTAAATACCATTTTTATTTTAAAAATTCTCAATTCAGTTTGCACATGACTTTGAAAACAGGATGAAAATAATTGAAAGCGTATAAATATATAAAAATATTTAAAGATTGTGGGTGGGTAACGTCGTTCTGGTATCTGAAGTAAAAGTAATCTGTGCGAATGAATCCAGCTACAGTGGAGTTGCAGGGTGATAATTCACTTGTCACCCAAGTTGTTGGTGTTGATCCTGGCCACCAGCAAGTAGGAATAGCAGTGCTAAACAGATTTCCATAGCCTTATCCACCTGTGCTGCCATCTCCAGCTACTAGCAATTTTGCTTGTTGTATACTGGGTGAGTGAAAGTAGCCTTTTCAGTTATGCCATCCCAGCTCCACTGTTTCATGGTCTCAGTATGGGCCAAATGGAAGGTTCTGCTTTCAGGGGCGAAACAGTGTCCTCTTCTGCACTTACATGTCTGAGGTCAGAATCAATGGGTTTGGAAGAACCAGGGCCACTGGTCCCAACCACTGAAAGGCATGGTCTGGAACAGCACTGCCTGGACAATGACCTTCAAGGCCAGGCACAGAGCCTCTGAGGACTAGGAACAAAGCTTCCTAGCCTCAAAGTGTCTTGGGGATGCATTTCAGGGGCACACCTTGGCATGCCACCAAAATGCATCCCCTGCTAATCCTGGACATGGGAGGAGTGACTTCTGCATGCTCAGGGTTCTGCTGGTATTTCTGATCAGGGCCTTCCTGATCAGGATTGTGTTCTGTCTAATGGAGATGGCGAGTACATGCAGGGGATAGGGGCTTACAGATCCACACTAATGTGCAGATTAATGAGACCCAGAAGCTGACTGCAAAGGCCCTTATTCTGGACTTAGGGTAGGTGCAGAATGGACCATCCAGTTTCTTAGGACATGGATTGCCACTGTGAGGTCCAAGGACAGAATGGCATCCTTAAAGCCCTTCCTTGATGAGTACACAACTTCTAATCTCCCCTTACTGCCACTTCCATAGTGTCATTTTAAGGGAAATCCTTGTATGCTCCTGACTGTCCCAGACTTCTTTGTTTCTCCCTCATTTCACCTTTACTTACTCTATCCTTTCTTGTTAGGCTGAAGGTCTCTTGCCTTGTCCCTTTCTCCTCCTCCTCCTCTTTTTTTTAAACCTTATTCGTATTGGGATTCTTTCTGTAATTTGAAGTTCAGAACCTACTACATTGCAACACTACCTCTCCCCTGCCCTTATTTCACATAATAAACATTCATGGGATTTGAGATGAGTCAGAGAAGGCTTTTTGATCACGCTCAGTCCTGAAACAATCTTTCTGGGTAGAATGGGATGTGCCCAAGGCACTATGAAATGTATTTGAATTTGCGTTCCTCCGAGAGTTCGATTGGCCATATATGCCTTCCACTAGAATTGGTTGAAATTGGAGGGTCTGAGATCTCCAGGCCAGTTGGGGAAGGGGGCGTGTCCCCATGCTGTTTTGGCCCAAATTGAAATTGGATTTGGGAGGGGCTGTCCACATGCATTTTTGATTTGATCCAGTTTTCTCAGACCATATCACCCAACCAGGACCAGATTTGGTCCTGGAAAAAATAGTTCTCGCCATGGTTTGGGTGATTTGGTCTGAGCCGAGCCTGTGCATAGGGATGGTCCCAGGCTTGGGTTTACTCCCTTTTCCAGGCAAGCAAGCAATCCACCCACTATTCATGATCGCAGCTTGCCTGGAAAAGGAAATAAACCCAAACCTCTGCTGTGCCAGCCACAGTTGTGAACAGGAGATGGATTGCTTGCTTACCATGGGAACACAGTCCACCCCCTGTTCACAATCACGGGTGGCAGAGCAGAGGTTTGGTTCCCCGGTGAAGCGGAGGTGCGCAAAATAGCTCAAGTGCATGGGGATGGCAAGATTCAACTTCAGTCCATGTTAGTGGTCATGGCATGGGGATGGGCAAGATTCGGGTTCAGTACCACACCTGGTCATATGCGAGCCAGTCCTGCCCCAAATCTCTTGTATGGGGACACAGCCAGGGTGATGTTCTCATTGAAAGTTTTTCTTCAATCTTCCTGACCTGTATTTTGACCCCTACAGTGTAGCTACTCTACACTGGAATCTTAACCCTTTTAAAACCTAAACCCTTACACTAGACCAGTGATGGCCAACCAATGACACGCGTGTCACAGGTGACACACCAAGCCCTATTGGGTGACACACATGGCCACCCTGGCACCTGGGCATGTAGTGCTTGCTTGTTCTTGAAGTGTACAAAATGCCAACTTTCAATTGAAGATTTAGCAACAAAAGTCACTTATGTAAATAATTATTTGTTTTTGCTTTTAATAAAATACATATATCAAAAATAGAACTTTTTTACTAGAGCTACAAATATCACAAAATTATGGATATTTCTAGATGTGACACAGCACCTGAGTTAAGCTAGGTTTTCTTGCGAATTTTGACACACTGAGCTCAAAAGGTTAGCCATCAATGCACTAGACCCACCAATGAGCTAGAAAGTTTGTAACAGGACAAGGGTTTTGTCATAGGACGTTCCTCCATTTATTGTTGATAACAGACAAATTATATGGATATGAAGAGTCATACAGGCTATCAGCAAGCTTTTCTCACATCTTTTCTCAAGTTCCTTTTTGCAGTACCATTACCTAGATAACAATTCCCATGACCTAGGTATCTATGCTGAGACTAAGGGAAACACAGAATCCATTAGGAATGTACACAAGGAAGGCTGAACTTTAGCAAGAGAACAACACAGATGTGCAGTGCCCCTAACAATATTTTAGTACATTTCAGTTGGCTTTAACTAAGAGTTTGCATCTTAAGTGTGTGCTTAAATCCAGTTTGATTTTTCTTGATTTATATCATTGGTGTTAGAGGACATGGAGCAGGCTTTGTTTGAGCTTCCAGATGTGATTTCCCTCCCTGTCTTGCCTTGATCAAGCTCATCCGAGGCTTAGAGGTACTCAACAATTTTTTTAGGGGGTAAAAACGTTACTTCCTTTTACATATATGGCTTTTGTTAAGAGGTTAACTTAAGAAATCTTTTAGTGTTTCTGCATGGGCCCTTAATAGGGACCCTTGTGGAATGGATGCTAAAAGACTGTTCCACATGAGGGACCCCATTAAGATGAGGGAGGCATCTTCCGCACAACAGCCTCTCAACTCTGGTCCTAATGGGGTCTTTGGGGTCCTAGATCTGGATTTCCCAGGAGACCTGGTTAATCGTGTATACAGTCTGGTCTTTAGCCATAGGCCAGGGCAAAGAGGTGTGTCTTTACTGCCTTCCTAAACATATACAGAGAAGGAGACTGACACACCTCAATGGGGAGATTATTCCATAGCCTGGGGATCATTATTGAGAAGCTCCTCTCCCAGGTTCCCACCTGTTTCACTACAGAGGGTGATGGGACAGCCAGGAGGGTCTCCCCTCCAGATCTTAACGCACTGGCAGGTCAAAATGGGAGAAGGCGTTCCTTTAGATATTTGGGGCCCAAGTCATTAAGGGCCTTGTAAGTCAAAGTTAACACCTTGAATTGGACTCAGTAGTGAATTGGCAGCCAATGCAACCCTTTTAAAACCAGTTTGATGTGCATCCGGCTACCTGTTCCGGTCAGCACTCTAACGGCTGCATTTTGCACTAGCTGCAATTTCTGGACTGTCTTCAAGGTTAGCCCCATGTAGAGCGCATTACAATAGTCCAATCTAGAAGTTACCAAGGCATAGGTAACTGTGGTGAAGTTACAAAAAACTCTGTCCTAAAAAGTCTTCAGTTGGCACACCACCCGTAGTTGGGAGTAGGCACTCCTGGCCACGGCATCCACCTGAGTCAGTGCGGAGTCCAGGAGTACCCCCCAAATTACATACATGTCCTTTCCAGGGCATTGCAACCCCATCAAGGACAGGCTATCTCCCAACTAAATGGACCTGAGACCCTGTGACACATAGTACCTCTGTCTTGTCTGGATTCAGCTTCAATTTATTGCCCCCCATCCAGCCCATTACTGCCTCCAGGTAGCTTTCAAGCACTTCAACCGCCTCTCCTGACTCAGATGGCACAGAGGGATAGGGCTGGGTATCATCGGCATATTGATGACACCTCACTCCAAATCTCCTGATGACCTCTCCCATTGGCTTCATATAGATATTAAATAACATGGGAGGTAAGATTGACCCCTGGGGAACCCCACAAGTGAGTTCCCAGGGTGTCAAATCACTATGTCCTATGACCACTATTGGAGATCGGTTTTGGAGATAGGAGCAGAACCAATGCTAGGTACTGCCTCTCACTCCTAAATTCTGTAACCTCTCCAAAAAGGATACCATGGTCAATGGTATCAAAAGCCACTGTGAGGTCCAGGAGAACCAACAGAGTTGCATTCCCCCGTCCCTATCCTGAAGGGGGTCATCAACCAGGGCGGCCAAGGCAGTTTCCGTGCCATAGCCAGGTCTGAAGCTAGATTGAAATGGGTCTAGATCAGTGGTTGGCAAACTCATTAGTCAGAAGAGCCAAATATCAACATTACAACAATTGAAATTTCTTTTGAGAGCCAAATTTTAAAAACTAAAACTATATAGGTAGGTACATTATTATTAACTTAGGCTACTCCTAAGCTGGAAGAGCCACACTCAAGGTACCAAAGAGCCGCATGTGGCTCTCAAGCCGTGGTTTGCCTACCCCTGGTCTAGATAATCAGCTTCTTCCAAGCATGCCTGCAGTTGAACAGCAACAGCCCTCTTCAGCACCCTTCCTAAAAAAGGTATATTGGCCACTGGGCAATAGTTGTTTAGATCTTCTGGATCCAGGGAAGCTTTCTTTAGGAGGGGCAGTACCACAGCCTATTTAAGGGCCAGTAGAACCATCCCATCCCTCAGAGAGGCGTTCACCACTTCCTGGATCCACCCAGTTATACCTTGCCAGCTAGCTTTTATCAGCCAGGAGGGGCAAGGGTCTAGAGAGCACATCATCAGCTGTACCCCAGCAAGTAGCGTGTCCATGACCTCAGGCTGCAATAATTGAAGCTTATCCAACAAAACTGGAGCAGACAGTTCTCTGGACACCTCCCCTGGACTATACCTGCTTGTGACATCCAATCCCCTACGGATCTGAGTGACTTTGTCCTCAAAGTGTTTTGCAAAACTGTCACAACAGATATTGTATGGCCCTGGCTCATAGTTCCTTGAGCCCAGTTTTATAAGGCCACTTATTGGGCCAGTACTTGAGGATGCAATAGCAGAGGAGAAAAAGTTACTTTTCGCTGCCATCACTGCCACATGGTAGGCATGTTAATGTGCTCTAACCCATGTTCAGTCAGATTCACAGGCGGATTTATGCCACCTGTGCTCTAGCCATCATCCTTCCTGTTTCATGGCCCGTAGCTCCATGGAGTACCATGGAGCTTTTCAGGCTCTACAAGGATGTTGAGGACACTTGGGAGTGATTGTATCAATAGCCCTGCCCATCTCCTGATTCCTGAGAGAGACCAGAGCTTCAACAGGTGTGCCAGTCATGCCAACCAGAAAATCTTCCAGGGTATTCGGGAATCGCTGCGATTCCATAAGTCTCCGGGGGTGGACCATCTGAATAGGGCCCTCTTCCCCACAGAGGGACGCTGCCACCACAAGTCCAAACCTCACCAGCAAATGGTCTGTCCACAACAACAGGCTGACAACCAGCCCTCCTGTCAATGGATGCTCACCAGTCCACTCTGTGGCAAAAAACAAATCAAGGGTGTGGCCTGCCATATGAGTAGGACCAGATACAAACTGAGACAGCCCCATGGTAGTCATGGAGGACATGAATAGCTGAGCTGGTCCATGGAATGCAGCCTTGGCCTGGATGTTGAAATCCCCCAACAGCACTATGGCAGGGGCTTCCAGCACCAAATCCAAGACCACCTCAGCTAGCTCAGATAGGGAGGATGCTGGGCAGTGGGGAGAGCAGTACACCAGCAGCATCCCTATTCTGTCTCCCTGGCCTAACAGAAAAAATAGGCCCTCAACCCCTTTTACAGAGTGAATTGGCCGTCTGGTGAGGGAGATGGAAGTCTGATGGATTACAGCAACACCCCCTCCCCTCTGGTCTGGAACAATGCTGCACTGAAAAACCTGGAGGACAAAGCTGGGTCAGCCCAGGGCCACCCAGTTCATCCAATCCGGTCTTAGTGGTACATGCCAGATCAGCCCTTTCCTCAAGAATTAGATCCTGGATAACTGATGTTTTATTCCAAACTGATCTAGCATTCAGCAGCAGCACAGTCAGAGCAGCGGGCTGGTTGGCAGGCCTCTCCAAACTCTGCCAACTGGAGGGCAGAACATAAGGGGTGATAGCTTCCAAACATCTAACATCCCTTCTCCAAAATGGTCTCTTCTGCCTCCCAATCTCCCCCTGCCCATTAGCACTGTGATAGTGACTCTGTGGCATTCTCCTCTCCCCACTGCTTAGCCTCGACACATAACTCCCTCCCCACAAAACAAAACACACACACGCACAAGCTAAAGTAGTATTAAACAATATGCAGTTAAAACAAAAAATTTAAAGGATTTAAAACATGCTTGCTGGTTCTTCCTGGTGAGGCAGGGACAAACAGCCAACCAGCCGGGTGTTAACAGAACCAGAGGCAGAATGACTGGCCCTTGCCCACGCTCTCCCCCAAAGTGGCTCCCCAAAAATGTGCAGATAACATGTCCTCAGGCTCTTGCAAGACACTTTTTTTGGTCATGTGAATCCTACTCTATGCCTCTTAACCTTCAAGAGCTGTTTTCTCCATTCTCTTAGTTGCTTGAGTTTGTATTGCAAAAAAATAACATATAGGGCAGTTCTCAACCTTTTTTCACTTGCATACCCCTTGGCAGTCCATTTCCTTACATTATACCCTCCATATTAGCAAAATGTTTGTAAGTAATATATTTGCTGTTCCTTCAAATTATTTCTGCCATTATCCAACTTCCCCTTCCCCCATATATTCCTCAATGTCCCCTGACTCATATTCCTGGGGTACACATACCCCAGGTTGGGAATCACTGATACAGAAGTATAAAATTGCCCTTTCTCAGTTGCTGTCAGAACAAAATGAAGCTTAGAATAGGTTTGTAGTTCAGTGGTAAAATAGTCTTTTTGTGTAAGACAAAAAAGAAAAGATGACACTAGTTTATAAGACAGGACAAAATGGGAGCACTAATTTGTACAACAGTTCACCATACTGGGCAAGACTAACCCAGAATTCTCTGCGTCTATTCAGACTGCTGTCCGGATTTTGGTTATTAAGGCCTTGTGCTCTGCAACATAATGGTTCTTTATATCAAGTGTATCCCCATAAAGCCTTTAGCTTATTTCATTTCCTTCTTGGTTAACTTTGCTAACTGATGAAAAATAGAGCTGAAATTGATAAATCCAATTATGTTTTCTTTCACATCCGTTATAGTACTGGAAGAGGAGCATAATGCCCTTTCAATTACAGCTTTTCCCCTCATCTGAAATTGGAGTTGAAAGCATTTGTATGACTTTTAACAGGTTATGAGCAGAGCAGAAATTCCACATAATACCTGTTGAGAAAGCTAGAGGAAACAATTCAATTAAAAAGTTCTTTGTTCACAGTTATGAAAAGAACATTCAGAATACCAGACTGTTTAAAGGGCAAGCAGTATACTAGATTGCAAAGTCAAAGGGCTTGTCTGTGGCTTGTTCTAGGTCAGTTGGCCTAGACCAGTGAGACCTAGTAGTCTGGAGCACAGCATAGTGTGGTCTGGAACAGCACTGTCTGTTCAACAGCACTGGTCCAAACCAGCCTCCTCACTGGCCCCAAATCTTGTGCAAGCTTCAGGGCTGGCCTTTGGGAACTCGGAATGAAGGTTCCTAGCTTCAGAGTCACTAGTGGACCCATCTCTGCAAGGCGCTTTGGTGGACCTCTGAAATGGGTCCCCCCGCAGCCTAGGAAACAGAGGCATGCCGTTTGCATGGCTCCATGATTTGGCTTGCCCTCACTGGTATGCCAATATACCTGTTTGATCAGTTCTACTGGCAGCGTAGATCAAGGACCTCTTGATCTGCACTCTTTTTAAAGCAGACAGAATGTACCAGTGGTAGGCAGGGCCTCACAAGTTGGCACTACCATGTGGACTGAAGAGACTCAGAAGCCGATTACAAGGGCTCCTGTTATGGAACTACATTGAATGCACAAAGTCCAAAGAGAGTTTTAAAAGATGATAAAAAGATCAAAGAAGTATTTAGGTGGCTAATATCCAGATGCCAAGTATAGGTAGTTAAGGTGCATGTACTTTGACATTTTTTGTCAATAGAAGTTTGCTGCATCTACAAGGCCAGTAAAAACAGCTTCTTGGGTATCCATAGGGCTTGGTGAGCAAACAGGTCTTCAGGCAACCAGCTGATAGCCCCTCCCTGGAATTCTAAGGGCAGGTTGTGTCTTAATTCACTGGGCAAGGGCTAAGACCCCATAAGCAGCAAAGGTTAGGCAGCATATAGCTCAATACATTATGGTTGCTAAGATATGAGAAAAACATCCAGCTTTAAGACTTTCTTGCAACTTATAGGAAGAAAGAAACTTTCTCTTGTATTGATAGGCCTCTCTTACAGTAATGTGAAACTGTGAATTCAATTCAAAACTAGTATATGGACTTTTGTATATTATATTACAGTCTGGTATCTATATGTGCCTTTCCTGATAAGCAGAAGGAAGGATGAGGTTTGGCTTGATCATTAGCTCTGTCCCCCAGCAGTAGTAGAAGAAATTTCACCCCTTGTAGGGACCTGGCCTACACTCACGCCTTATACCTCAGAAGGACAGAGGCTGTCTTCAGTCCTTGGAGAGCAAACAGCAAAGTACATTTCTGGTTTTTCTGAGGGCATTTGTGGTTGGAAGGAGACAGTCCTGCAATTGGATAATCCAAGCACTGAGTCAACCAAACCCAAGCAAAGCAGCAGTGTGGAGGGCAGCCACAGGGAAGGTCCTCGTCCTGCCACTCAAAGGATCAAACTCTCTTCCCATGATTTTTTAAATGAAGTTCTGAAGATTTTGAAATCTTTGGAATTTAATTTTTTAAAAAGAAAAAAGTCACTGAGGTGACATTCACACCTCAGGTTTAATCAGCTTCAGTCCACTTTCAGAGTGAGAGAACACATCAGCAAAGTAAGGAGCTGTTTTCTCAGTATCTAAACTCAGAAAAGAAAAACATCTTTAGGATAAATAATGTGAAAAGAAAATGGTAACTTTGCTGATGTATTCTCTCTGTTTGAAGGTGGACTGAACCTGGATTGAAACTTAGGTGTGAATCCAGCATGAGAGTGATTCAGGTGGTAGGTAGCCTTCCCTGTCACTCACTGGTCTTTGAATGGAATATTAACACTCAGATGGTGTTTCTCATGACCTTTAAAGTGGGATTGGTTGCAGGGGAAAATGTGTTTTATCTACTACACAATACAGGCAATCCTCCCAAATAGTTTTGAGGCTGCATTCCCAAACAAGGTTAAATGTGAATCCAGTCTGTTTTTGGGATCGTCCGATCCCATTTACATTTTTACTCCTGGACTTTACGATGACTATATTGCTAAAATCCGCAGAAAAAAAGCCCTCAGAAAAACTGTGCTCAGTCCTGTTTTGGCAGCTAGACCACTTTTTCCCCCCAATGGGAATGCTACTAGACAATTTGGGGAGGAGATCTGCCTTTCAGGCTGTTCCCCCCCCCCCCAATATCCTTCTGGCCAATGCCTGTTGCCATGGTCAGTGTGGCATTAGATGGGTGGGATTTCACATCTGGGAAGGTCTGCCCCCTCGTCTTTTCTGTTATGGAGATCAAAAAAATGTTGGGTCTTTGAACACAGACTTCCCTTTCTGTGAATGTCGCTGTAATTACAAGGGATCCATTACCTTGTTTTATCATTTGGCAGAGGAAATCTTTTTTTATCCCTGTTCTGTCCTGAGCAGCTCATTCAAAGCAAAGAAGAAGGAAGGGAATCTCCTCTTCTCTCTTTGAACCTATGTTCTCCTCCCACCCCCGCTGATTTGAAAGGGAGAGATCACTTTGCCCTATCTGCTCTTTCACTCAGCTGATTCTGAGCAGGGCAGGCTTACAGGGCTTGGGCAATGGGAAGAGATGGAAAGATCCTTTTCCCCCATGCTGGAGATTTGGGCAGTTTGAATGGGAACTGCAGTGTTCGAATTGAGCCCGGGTGATCATTAAGCAAATGGGAACAGCCAGAATGCACACTCTGTTCTGAAACCAGATCAAAATAGTTAAACCCAGATCAAAATAGTCAAGTGGGGACACAGCCTTAAAGATTTTTTCTTCAAAAATGTCCATAGTAAATAATGGTTTCTTTTGAAAATGTAAAAAATACATTTTAAACTGCCACAAAATTGTTTGGAATTTCTGTAAACTGCCTGGTTGGTAGGAGGTGTACCCCCCCCTTACCATTCACTTCATTTTAACCACCACCCCTTAGTGAAAAGGCAACTCAAACCTTTTCTCCTCTCTTATGGCTAGAACTTGGAACAATTTCAAAAGAGTATGTTCCATAGAACGCTTGGAATATTCCAGATGATTTAGAGTTTTGTTCTATGTTTGGACAAAGCTGTTTTGTGCACATCCCTATTAGCGATATTCACCTTGGCTGCAGTGAAGAAGGTAAAGAATGAAGCCAATCTTAGTTTTGTGCATGTGGACCTCTTACCTCCGTGTGTCTAACCCTCCCCCCCCCCACTAGATGTATATGGTTTCTCCTTTTATTTTTTGAGCTGTTCATGTTTCCTTTTGGCAAGGACCTACGTATTTAAAAGACTCTTTGGATGTTAAAAGATACAAAGACATTTTTAAAAGCCTAACACATTCACAGAACCTTCCAGTTTACTCTGGAATTCCAACTTGAGGAACACTAAATACAGTGAAAGTTTCAGCAGACCTTGGTGAATTGGAAGGAAGGTATATGCTTTTATTAGCCAGAAGTGTAAATAAATGCATATTTTTTTCTTTTTCTTTTTTATATAAATGCATATGTATCTGACACAGAATCAGATAAGCTTCCAGGGAGCAAAGCCATTATTGAGTGTATATAGTCAGCATATGTAGTATTGTTTGTAAGCCACATAAAGTAACATGAGATCTATGTACAATACACTTCAGGCTTACACCTCCCATGCTGTGAATAGCTCATGACAATTATTGCTTCAAATCCACTTCCTTGATATTTGCAGTGTTCTGTGATCTTCTCTCTTCTGTTCCGTCTGACCTTGGCTGTCCACTGGGATCCTCTTTGGGCTCTCACTGGTCAAATACCATGATATATTTGAATGGGGATTATTTTCGTTGTTATGCAGTTTGGTAGCCTTTAAGGATCAGTTTTAGAGTGAGGAAGGAGTCTACTAACTTGCTGAAAAGCAGGAGACTAAGCAGGGGCAGGCAAAAATGCAGTAATTTGTGGCACATTAGAGGCACCCAGAATGCCTCTGTTAGTTCCAGTTTGACCAGTCAGAGTGCAAACCTATAGGTTGAAATTGGAGCTCTTAAAGAGGCTTGCTGATAAGCAATTTGTGTCCTTCTGAGCTCTTTTTGCTTCTGACTCTTTTCCAATGGAGAGATCACAACTGGGGCAACAAATATCCTCCTTTACCTCTTGGAAAGCAAGCCAGCTCCACGATCTGCCTGCCTCTGATATAATATTATTTGTTTCATAATTCTCATTTGTATTTCCTACAGGACTTGCCTTTGCTATTCTGTCTTCAGTGCATCCTGTTTTTGGTTTATATGGCTCTCTCTTCCCTCCTATTATTTATGCAATATTTGGAATGGGACGCCATGTTGCTACAGGTATGTGCTTTTAAATACTTGCAACCATATTTTGAAAACTTAGTAGACTTGTTCGTTGGCAGAATGCAATTGTCAGTGTCTTCTAGGTTAGGATAACCAGCATAGTGATGTGGCTTAAGTGTCAAGCTACTTGCGTTGACCGAGATTTAAGTGATTATGTGGCCATGAAGCTCACTGAATGACCTCAGCCTAACCATCCTCAGAGGAATATTGTCAAAATAAAATTGATTGAATAGGAACATTATGACCACTGTCTTAACTTCCTTGGAACAAAGCTCGGATAGAAATGTAATAAATAAATAAATAAATAAATAAATAATGTAATTTAATGTAATGTAATCAGAGTAGAAGGCAAGCATACCATCTCTCTGTTCTGTAGAAAAGGGAAAACAAAACATAACACAATCTTAATAAAGTCCGGAGTTGTGTTCCCATAGGCTCTAAAATCCAAATTGAATTTGAACTCAGCATCCGGCGTTCCCATTATTTTTGCAATTAATCAGAATTTGGCATCCGGCGTCCCCATTCAGATATTTACGCCCGGATTTTTTGAGGACAATCATGCTGAAATCTGGAGAAAAAAAGTCCCAGGAAAAACTAGAGGTTTCCCCCCTTTTCGGAGTCAAGTCTGTATTTCCCCTCCATAGCTTCTATATCCTCCATAAAAATGTGCTGGCCTATTGCTGGAAAACCCAGCACTGATGGTGCGCTTTCTAGGAATAGCCTTATTACCTGCTCTTGAGAAGGGAGCTGCTGCCATCATTTCTGTTAACTGCACATGTGCAGGAGCTGAAATAAACAGCTGTGTGTGTGTGATGGTGATGATGCACACTTCTGATTAGTTTACGCCAGTTGTGTACATGGATGTGTGCATCACTAAAATGTGCAAAGACAACACTGGGTGCTGTCTAGCTAGCAATACTCTGGATTATTGCTCGTTAGTGGAATATTTTACTGGGGTCCGGGGGCAGCCTGAATTATAATTTGTTCTAGGATAACAAGATGGAAATGGTTTTTATTAAATAATGAAGAAGCTCAGAGCTTTGTGTCTATAGAACCTCCATTTATTTGCAGAAGAGTTTCAGTACTTGTCATTGGAGCGTCAATAACAGCAGTGCTTGGTGGGTTGAGTCCTCAGTGACAACATTCCTCAAGCCAAGAAGTCAGTAACTTCTTGGCTTGAGGAATTAACTTCAAGTGGTGTGGCTGCAATAAAGTCTACAGCTTCAAGCTCCCAGCTTAGAAGTGCAGTGAATCATGCTTCAGAAGCAAGCAAATAGTACCCACAGATTTTATACCTACATTTTTATATGTGCAAGAAAACTATATTTGGGCTAGGAAAGCACGGTTAAGATGAAGTTGGAACTCAAACTTAGTATAAGAGAGCACCAGTGATCCCCAAAAAGTGCATGTTTAATATAAATGTATTTGTTAAACTCTGCATGAATACGTTCTAAGATATTTATTTATTTATTTATTTGTTTGTTTGTTTGTTTGTTTGTTTGTTTATTTATTTGTTTGTTTGTTTGTATTTCTATCCCACCCTATACCCAAAGGTCTCAGGGCGGGTTACAATATTATATTAATCTTTATTTTATGTTTTAGTCATCTGCCAATTATGTTTGTGAAAAACATTTTTTTAAAAAAACAGTGCAATATTTTACCACTTTGGAACCATAAAAGATGTCACTGTTTTTTATTTAGCTGGATCAGGATGTATCTGCATTCAGGCAGGGATGGTAATGCTATCATTCATCAGTGGACCATGGTGGTGGGATCACTCAAGCCAGAGTGATCAGGGGGCTGGAACGCCTCTGTTATGGGATCAGGCTGCAACGTCTAGGCTTCTTTAGCCTTGAAATACGATATTTCAGGAAGGACCTGAAGTTTATGAAATCATTCATGGTGTGGAAAAAGTGGATAGAGAAAATTTTTGTTCTGTATCAAACACCCTGGAAAGTTAGGATTGCCAAGGGGAAGTACTTTTTCATCCAGTGGGCCATCGGTCTATGGAATTTACTACCAGGGGTTGTGGCGATGGCCACTAGGCTGGGTGACTATAAGAAAGAGTTGAGAACAGGTGACGATTTCACTTTCATTTTGTGTTTGAGAATTCCCAGAAGCAAATGGTGGATCATTGTGGGTGCGTCTTCATGGCATGTGTTATTTCGGTTTAAAGAATTCGAAATAAAAGAAACGGAACAAAGCTGTCCAGACGACTTGCAAGTTGATCCGGTTCCGATGGCAGCCTTAACGCGGGATCAATACTCGGAGTCCACATGGCAGCATTGTCCTCCTGCCCATTGCCCGCACTCTCTCCTGTGATTGGTTTTCCCTGCCAGGATCCCACCCTCCCTTCTCTTTGCGTCATGCTCCGCCGTGAATTTCCTGCCCAATCCACCCTCCCCCTTCCCAGCAGCAGCAGCAGCAGCAGCAGCAGCATCCATCCATCCATCCATCCATCCATCCATCCATCCATCCATCCATCCTTCCGTCCGTCCATTCTGGCGCTGCAGAGAGCGGGGAGAAAGTTCCCCAGGCTGCGAAAGTTCCCGGGGGACGGGCTTTCCTTTCCGTTACACTGTAGCAAAGGAACCAGCTCACTCTCTTAAAAAATGTTGCGAATTTCCGCAATTTTAATGAAAGGAAGTAATACAGCTGAGGGGCTTTAAATATTAAAGAGGCATATGGCTGTGGTTCCTTCTTTCCTCCCTCCTTCCCTCCCCCACCATCCCCAGGCGCCCTTCTGCCGCTCATCAGCTGGGGGTAGACCCCCTCTGCTCCGGGGATTCCTGCCATCGGGGTGCCCAGCAAGCGGGCGCAGAGGGGAAGGCTCTCCATCCATCCATCCATCCATCCATCCATCCATCCATCCATCCATCCATCCATCCATTCATCCAGGCGCTGCGGCGCTGCGGCGCTAGCGGCTTCTCCCTGGGGCTCCACCGCCGCTTTCCCCCCGCTTTGCCGCCACTTTGCCCCGCAGAGGAGAGCCAAGGGGTGGACAAGAGGGCGAAGGGGGCTCCTCGCTTGCTCTCCCCCCCCCCCCCGTGGCCGGGAGGGAACTCCGCCCCCCCCACCTCACAGGGACCGAAGCTGGATTAAAATCTTGGCTTGTGGTCACACCTAAGGTTTAATCTAGCTTCACTCCACCTTCAGAGTGAGAGAACACATCAGCAAAGTGACCAGTAGTTTTCTTTCCACATTATCTAGTCTAAAGGTGGATTTTCTGAGTTATTAACCCTGAAAGAAAACCAGCTTGTCAGTTTGCTGGTGTATTCTCTCACTCTGAAAGTGAACTGAAACTGGATTAAACCTTAGGTGTGACCACAGGCAGAGGCAAAGTAGCATAGAGGGGGCTCAAAGCGGTTGACATTCTGTTCTCACCCTTCAGGGGACTAAGTGGCTGACAAGCCTCCCTTAAGGGGGCTGAAAGCCACTGTTCCGAACCTTCAAAGGTCTGAAATTGCGCAAATTGCAACATTTTTTTAAGGTGTGAAATGCTTAGATTGATACAGTGTTTCAGCTTTAAGGACTGGAGGTTTATAGTGGGTGTTTGAGGGTGGATTTTTTCAATGAAGGAAACCCTAAACATGACGTGCTTCTAATACGTTCAGCCATTGGTTACAGTGCGATTGGGGGGGCGGGACAGCCTTAACACGGAATCTCATCCCGGAACGATACTGTCCACACAGTTAAAAAGGAAACACGTATTGACACACGATCCGGAGTGAGACCTGTTGAGATCAGGATTTATTTCTAATCGGGATAACGTCCTTTAACACGGAAATACCGTGTTAATCCGAAGTGCCGTCTGAACTGCGCGAACTCAAAACGTTTTGAATTCGAGATAACTATGCCATGAAGACGCACGCTGTGTGAGACAAGATACTGGATTAGATAGCCTATGGTCTGAGCCAGCACACTAATCCTAGGACCTTTCTGCATTTATGTGTCTGTGGTCCAAATGAACTTGCATGAGCTTCACGGCAGACTAATTCACATTTCAGAGTGAACCAGCTAGTTTGCAGATGTTTACATCAAACAGAACATTTGGTTGTTCACATACCCCCCAGAATTGATCAAAATGAACTGGTCTCCCACTTACAACGTGAGTTATTCAGTTCACCGTTTGGATCTCTTGTGTTTTTGCCCTTGAACAGGACATTTTCAATGGAAAAAATGGCATTTCTTGTTTTTGAACCAGTTTACCAAATGCAAACAACTGGTTGTTCAACTGACTGGTTTGTTGTGCAAATCCCTAATCCTGGATACTTTGCAAGTTTACATGAATTCGCACTATATAGTCTCTTGAAACATTAGAGATACTGAATGAAAAGCAGGTTTTCTTTCCTCCTGTCTGATCATTATTTCTTATTAGTTAATGTGGGTTGGAAACAAATGAAGATGAGACAAAACTGTGGGAGTCTTTCAGATATTAGGGAGGCAAATTTCTCTCTGGAAATTCAGAATTGTGTGGAACCACACACAAAGCTAACCCTCAGGGCTTGAAAAGCTCAAGAACATGCACATTCCCGTTGGTTGTTATTATGCTTTCTAAGGAGCAATCATTGTCTTTTGAGTAATTGTGTGGTTTTTGTAAAAAAATGGCCTGTGTGCCAAAATGTGCATTTAATGCTACATTTAACAGCTCTATAGGAGCCATGTGGTCTACTGGGAAAGCAACATCCAGTCCAAAATACATAGTATTTGCATCAGAACGTATGCAAAACATATTGTCAAAGGCTGCTTACAACTCACTGGCAAGCTGGATTTGTGTTTTGTGGCAAGGTCCTTGGAAGCAGTGATAATTCTGAGTCAGCAGAGAAGACATTACGTAATTACTTCATTTAAAATGTAATAATAACTCAGCTGGGATAAACTGGACTATTGGTTTCCTTAAAAAAAACATTTAGCCATCTGGCAGTTGGAAAAAGAATAGATAAAGTGTATTTTTATTTTAAAAGTTTATATATGGATATCTGAGCAGCATAAGTGTTAACAGGTTCTGCATGATTTAATTTTCCTTCAGCTGAAATAAGCATTGCCAGAATAATGGTACAGAAGGTTTAGAGAGTCATACTTATCAACGGAGAAATGATGTTCTGCCCTAAAGTGTTGCTCTATATTCTATTGATGCTGTGCCTGTTTTTCTCCTTGGAGCATAATTTATTTATTTATTTTATTATTTGAATTTTTATCCCGCCCTGTACCAAAGGGTCTCAGGGCAGGTTACAACATATAAAATGAACACATAAAAACAATAACGTATCTAACATACTAAAACCATAACAGTGCATGAATGTGGAGAGGAAAAATTTCTCCCTTAGCCGAAGGCCAGGGTAAAGAGGTACCGCTTCACAGCTCTTCTGAACACATATAGGGAAGGTGCCTGATGCAACTCAGGAGGGAGACTATTCCACTGTCTGGGATCCGTCACTGAAAAGGCCCTATCCTGGGTGCTTACCCCTTTTGCTACTGAGGGTGCTTGCATACAGGGTGCTTCAGTTGAGGAACCTATCTCCATACTGTCCCATCCTTGCTTTGGAGAGACTCAGCCTCTATCAGTTGAAACTTAAGTGTTGTTAGTCAGGAAGGCCTTCCTCCTACTCTGACTACTTCTGAACTGTTGCCCTTCCTGGATAGAGGGAGTTTGGCCACAGTGATCCATGCTCTGATGTGCTCTATGAAGGGCTGGTTTGGAAGCTACAAGTAATGCAGAACACAACAGCAAGCTGCTGATGGACACTGCTGCACAGGTGTGTGTCACAGAAGTCTTAAAATAACTGTACTGGCAGCCATTATATTACTGAGCCCTATTCCAAGGTATTCATTTTGATTTAGAAAGACCTAAACAACTTAGACCCCAAACAGGTAAAGGAGTGTCTCCTCAGATGCAAACCTGCCTGTGTGTCAAGATCTGTTGGAGAACCTCTGTTAGTAGTTCTACCATCCTCACCCCCTGATTGTGGAATTTCTTCGTTTCTGAGATGTGTCCGGTCATTATGCATTTTTAGACTTCGGTTAAGTTCATTTCTTTCCCCAGGCCTGGTATTGAACAGGCAGTTTGCTCTCCTCTTCTTGGTTGTACCTTTTACAAGAGTTATATTTTGATCATGGAAGCATTTTTCAAAGTGAGAGAATATGTGTAAGAAGAGAGTCTACAGACAACTCAGTGAGCGCAGAGCAACTCTGTATTAGCAATGTCCCAAACTCCTGTTTGATGAACAAGAAACCCCCACCCCCAAAGGAGATAGAATTGAGGGAATTCAACCCCATGCCTTTGTGGCCATCAGAGAAAATGGGGAAGGAAAAGTGAGCAGAGATCTTTTTCAGCCCCCTTTGAGCTTGGGAAGGAAAAGGCAGGGAGAATGGGATCCCTGTGTGTAATGGTGTCACTGCTGGCTCTGCTTGGCTTTCCATTACAATGTCAGCTTGGAAAGAGCCCAGCTTCTGGAAGAGCCACAGAGACAGTAAGTGAGCCTTGCTTTGCCTTTTAACAGGCTGCCCTCTGTCCCTTGCACTCCCCTGCCCTTTCCCCTAATGCCACACCATTCAATTCCACACCTGTTTGGTCTCTCTCTGTGTGTTCCTACTCTGTATAATTTATAATTGGGTTGTCTGAAGACCCAGTTGGTGAAGGGACCGAGAACAAAGTTATTTGGTTGTACATACATGCCAGTATCCCTGAATCTGTCTCCTTCCATTCATGATAGGTGTGGGTGCCCATGGTTGTTTATTGCATTTATTTATATGATCTGCAATGTGCTTAAATGTATCTGTTGTAAAAGTGCCGTTGAATAAGCTTGAACAGAACTCCAACCTAATTAGCATAAGGAAGGGGGGGGGGAAGCCCAGAAAACCTGCCAATGGGAAGGAATAGAATCTTGGCAGAGGGTATAAAAGGAGCCTACCAGTCAGAGCTGGGGTTCTTGGCTGTTTTGATTTTGGGGGTGTGATGTTCGGGTTACACTGATCATCACCCTGAGGGGATTCAAACTGCCTAGATCCAAATACTTCTGAGGCTGGGGATAAGTCTAGAAGGGTTCATTAGACTAGCCTAGGGAGTTAGGCTGTGTGCAGTTTTGTGTATGTATGGAAACTGAAGAACTTGTTCATACAAATGCTTTCTTACTTACCTAGAAGCTTGAATACTTACCTTATCAACCACATTTGTTTGTAAACAAAGTTTTTACCTTTTCCCGTTTCAAACGGACTGTCTTTATTAGCTAAGGGGAACACTGAGCTTCAGAGAAATAGGAAGCCTGTCTCTTTAAGAGGTGACAGCTAGCAACTGCGGAAGCAGTGCCTCAAGATGGGGTTTGAAGCAGTCATCTCTTTGCTAAAGGAAATAATTGTTTGAAAGTGAGATGTGCCTCGCAGGGCAGTGCAGGCAGGGAGAGAAACCATGACCAGCACCATTTTAAAGCATGAAGCTATCTTAATTAAGGAGAGATTTTCTTTTACACAAAGTAAAACCCTGCCTGGCCTGGCTCTCTTGGGGGTGGCATCCCAATAGGCTACCCTGAATTCTGCTGTATATCTATGAGCTCATGGAAGGATGCTCTAGGAGCATCCAGGAAACACTCTTCTGGGCATAGTACTCAAAAAGGACATTCCTGAAGCATCTCTTCCAGGAATTCCTGGTTTCTCTAAAGTCAAATTTTAAAATTGTATTTAGTTATTTATCTCTTTCTACCTCCACCCACAAATTCTGGGTGCATCCCCATGGGCTGGGAATACCTCACGGTGGATTCGAGGCAGCCTTAATGAATCCATCCCCATGAAAACCACAGTAAATCCCTGCATCCCCCCTTGCCTGACAGTGTGATTGCCTAGGTAAGGGCTTGATTTACCCCATTGGAGTGCCTGACATCCTCTCTGCACTCAGCTGAGCAGCTTCAGACAGGTATAGGGGCTGGCAAGTGCACGAGCAGATATCTGGTAAAATAATTAATACAGGTGCGGCTGTTTTAATTTACTGGAGCTCTGCTCCTGCACTTGACAGCCTCTATACCCATTTGACAGCTGCTCCGCTGAGTGCAGAGAGCCTGTCAGCTGCTCGTTTGGGGTAAATCAAGCTCTTACCTAGGCATGCTGCCCGATCAAGCAAGGGGGGACAGTTGCGATCGCAGCATTAGTGGTGGCGACAGTGAACCCCTGCCTGCTAATGTTGTGATGGATTGGCAATAATCCGGGAGCGTATCCCCATGCCCCCCTTGATAATCCGTTCTTGCCCCCTAATTTGGGGTGAGAACATCTCCGGGTTTTTGCTTTTTGTCCCTCTTGTAGACTGAATTAGGGCTTTGCATGGGGACTCTCCCGGGGTGAACTCACGTTCACCTCACAGTATTCGGAGCAGTGGGATTAAAGAGTGACTGAGTCTAATCCGTGGAAGTGAGTGGCTTTTCCATTCTCATAAGTGCATCATGGGTCATACTGGAGCAGTTGTAATGAAACTGTCTCTTTCGTTACAGGAACCTTCGCTTTGACCTCCTTAATATCTGCAAATGCTGTTGAACGCCTTGTTCCTCTCCCAATGAGTAATTTAACAACTGTCAATAACTCCACAGTCTTGGGCTTATCTGAGGTAGAGATGCAGAGAATTGGAGTCGCTGCAGCAGTTTCATTACTAGGAGGGCTAATTCAGGTAGGTATTTTACTAGTTCATAAATGTGTGAAAAGTCATATTATTAGCGTGTAATTCAATCAAGGTTTACTCTGTGTGCACTCAGAAGGGTTTTTTTTCAGTTGCCCATTTACCAAAGATCATCTGATCTGTAGATACACAAAAAAAGTGTGTCAAACATTTAATTGATTGAGAACCCATCCTTTTCTTTTGCCTTTTAAATTTGGCAGTGCCTTCCCTGATGACATGGGTTACTTATTGATTGGCCCACTAATTCTGTGGCCCTGCCTACTTGCTTGTGTGTAGCAGCCATTTCCAGGTTAGGATTGGCTACATTTCCCTCCTCTGTACCTCTGTAGCTTCCTGCCCAATCTGATCACCCTCAATGTTATGATTTCCCGTGTGAGGAAGGGGCGTCCTTTTACAGACTTCGGGGCAGGCTAAGGTACATTCAGGGTTAAAATGTCTGTCATTCTAGACTCCCAGGTGGAACCCCTTTAAGCATGTCTGATCTGTAGTCCTAGTTTCCAGGGAAAGTAGATCTGACATGGAACAGAACATTTGGAGTCCTTCTGTTGATCTGAAGTTCTGTATTTTTGGGGGAAGCATGCCTGGAGACTGAACTTACTGCTTTTATATTTGCAATGGTTGCTTTCCTTCAGCATGGATCAGAACTTCATGGATAAGGTCCTCCAGAGTGGCAAGGGAGGGGCAAGGCTTCATTTAGATGCTTCCCTATGTTCTCACCAAACTGTGTTTCTGGAAGCTTCTGCTGATAAACATTTTTATTGCAACTGACACCAGTTACAAATGAAATTTATTTGCACCAAGAAGAGGAAGCCGAAGCATTTTGTTGCATAGTTAACTATTTAAGGAAGTTGTTGGCAAATGTGTTGCAAAAGCAGTACAGGTATACTTTTCTCTTTTTTCAAAATTTCCTTCTTATATTACGTACTGCTTGCCAGATTTAGCTGAGAAAGCTGAGTCTATAGCTCTTTTGGACCTGTTCAGTGTTCTGAAGGACACTTTCAGTTCACACAGTAGGATTTGCTATCATTCTCTGCAAGCAGATAGTATTGTCAATAATTTTGGTAGCATTTTGGTCCTAAAAGAACTGCAGTGGCTCCATATTTGCAACTGTGCCAGATTCAAGGTATTAACATTAGCAGCAATAAATAGCTTGGGCCCCAAATATCTAAGGAACACCTCTTCCTACGCCCTTAGATCTGTTGGTGATCCTCTCTTGGGTGTATTGTCCCTTCAGCAATTAAGGGGGTGGTGCCATTTTGAGTGAAAGTATACCTAACTATTTGGTGCTTCACCTTTAGGGTTTTAACAGTTGTTATCTGCCCTGAGACCTTTGGGTATTGGGCAGGATAGAAATGTAAATAATAAATAAATGAATAAAAATATGTGTTAAGTTTATATGAACTTAGGCAGACTTCAGGAGGCAGTGGAGGACAAAGAATTATCAAATATTCAACAGCTAGTAATTACGGATGGATGCCATGTTCCAGAGATTTGGAAGGGTTTATCCATTTAAATAAAGCACTCTCCCTTAATGTTTTCAACTTTAAGGTTTTCAAAATGAGTTGCAATCTATAACAATGTAAGATTCTTATAGCAATTTGAAGACTAAATGCCCTTGTGCAAAGGGCTTGAGCAGTGTGGTGACCACATGCCCCTGTACCCATTGGGCGTCTAGCCAACTCCAGATGGTGACAACTACTCACACAAGTGGACCTTTTGCAGAGCTGCCATGCTTAGAGGAGGAGTTGGAGATGATGATGATAGGATTGGGTCACATCCGGGGCCATTTCCTGTGGCTCCTGAAATAAGGCTGGGCAGAAACTTTATAGCCAGAGGGGCTTCAGCAATAGCAAGTTTCAGGAGGAGGCACGGGGTGCACAAGACCTTGTCGTGGACCGCTTCTGCACCATTGCAGAAACAATGTAATAGATTTATTATGCCATGGAGTGTTTCCTCAGCAAAAGGGGAAACTGTGCTCTTCAGGATTCTTGCTATTATCAGGTTTCAGCTAATGACCATTTGTATGGTGGTGGGTAAATATCAAAGTACTCCATGTAATATGTGGTTTGGGGTCTGTGAACAAGCAGGCATAGCTGTGTGCATGCATAACATTACAAATTCGATTATCCTTTCAGTATATAAAGAAAGAACTTATTTGTCAAGTACTAAAAGGGGACAGTGGGCAAATCTACTAAAGAGCTTAAAGTATTTCCTCCTTACTAGGAAGAACATAGCAGTTAGACAGTATTCTGTTTTTTGTCTTGGCCAAAGCACTTGTGTTATTTGTCATATCATACAGACTGTGCACCAGACTAGTGCAGATGTTTATGTTAATGTTTTCTATCTAAAGGTGAATCGCCAAAGCAAAAAATGAATGGGAGATTGCCCCCCACCCACAATAAGGTGCTAACCCTAATATTCACAACTATTTGTTTCTTGTTGCCAATCAGTTACTGCTTTCAGAAAGACCATAAATGGACTGAATAACGCAGGATCTCATATCCATGAAGAAGGGAGGCAACATGTTCTCATTGGTGAGGCATCCTGTTCTTGATGGGGTTTCTTTACCCTGGAAGGGACAGGTGCATAAGTGCTTTCCAACTCTGCACTGACACTTGAAGCTCAGTGGAGGTGGGCGCTTGGGAGTGCCTACTACCACTTCTGGCTAGTTCATCAGCCAGGATCCTTTTCTAGGCAGAGATTGTCTGGCTACAGTAATCCGTGCTCTGGTAACTTTCCAGTTTGAACTATTGTAATGCATTCTTCATAGAGCTGCCCTTGAAGATGTTTCAAAAGCTGAAGCTGTGCAGAATTCAGCAACAAGACTGCTGCTGATTGGCACTGTTGACCAAATGCATATCACACTGGACCTAAAAGAACTGCTCTGGTTACCTATTTGCTATGGTGCCAAATTCAAGGTGTTAAAAACATGAACTTATAGGGCTGTAATTAGCTTGGGCCCCATAGAGATTTGCCCATGCCCTAAGATCTGTTGGTGAATCCCTCTTGAGTGTGCTGTCCCCTTCTGCAATTAAGGGAGTGGGGATATGTGGGAGGGCATTCTGGGTGGTACTATATCTTACTATTTGTTGTGTCATCTTTGGGTACATTATATATATGTAGATGACAAGAGCTTGGGCAGACTTCAGGAGGCAATGGTGGACAAAGAGGCCTGTCATGTCATAGGGTCATGAAGAATCAGACATAACTGGACAGCATATGGTGTGTGCAAAAGATGTCCCTCTTTACCCTGGCCTTTGGCTGATGGAGAAGTATACACTCCCCATGCTGGCACTGTTACTGTTTTATTCAACCTATTTAACTTGTATTCATAACATTTTTATTGAGGCTCGTCTTGAAACCTTTGGGTATGGACAGGATAGAAATATGAGTGAGTAAATGACTCACTGAGTGAATACATTTGCTGTTTTATAGGACTGTGGTCTTGCATAGTCTGGAACAGTCTCAGTAGGTTGATATTTTTTCAGTTTTGAACTAGGGTTGCATCCACACACATTGAAACCAAAACAAAACTCAAAAGCAGCTTAGAGGCCTCTAGTGTTTCCATCCTAACCTTAATTCACATTAAAGACCAGTGAATAGACTTTTGAAGGGCGTTTTTGGCTTTTACTGTGAATGAGAGGCACTAGTGTGTGGATGCTACAACCTACACAGACTTTTCTTAAACTGTGAATGGAATGTGCAGTCCTGATTGTCTGATCAGATAGAGCAATAAATCTTTTGTTGTTGCTCTGCAGTGTACAATCACAGCACATTTTCCTTAATGTGGGAGAATGACCTACCACTGCACAATATGCAGTAAGATTGAATTATCATGCAAATGCAGACAGAACACTAAACCTGGAAGCGTAGCTCAAAAATTGATTGGCTCTCTGAACCCATGTGATAGCACATGGCTCCTAAACTCTTGTTGCTTTAATGGCTCCTTAAACAGGAAACTACTGAGTTGATTGTTAGTTGGGAAGATCGATTTTCCCTTCACAGTGAGTATGTTTCAGTTTATTGCTAAACTGCACATTTAAACAGCTCTGTCTGGAGGCAATCTAAGTCACTTCTAAGCCACTTTTTATTTCATTTGCCTGCTGTCTGTGTGCTTTCAGTCCCACTCAATATAGCTGTAGGTATAGATAGGCTGTTAAGTATTTATCAAATCATCTGGAGTTGTCTAGGTTACTGAAATATGTTCTTGAATGCTTCTGTTATAAGAGGTATCCTGATGGATTGGACCAGTGCCCCATCTTAGTTCAGGAGCCTATCCTAACATGCAGTTTACCTTGGGATGAAATTTGGTGGCTATTCCTTCCTGAATCGAGTAATTCAGCCAGGAACAGATGGGGCAAGGCAGATGGTCCAATAACTACAGGCGTGGGAGTGAGGGCTGAATTAAGGGTATGCCTGGAAATCGCCATGGAAATGGGCTGTTTCCAGAGCCCAGCAAAATGGTGCTGAACTTTGTGTGCTGCATGAAGTGCTCTAGCTGCCACTGTCCAGCCCAAGGGACCTGCTAGGCCTCCTTGTCTGCATAACACTGCAGAAAGGGAGCAGCCTATCATGCCATGATTCCCATTGATATGCTCTGTCTCCACTAAATGGAGTTTGGCTAGGGATATCATGCGAAAATGCTTACAATGAGCCCACAAGTGTTCTTCATGGTATACTGAACCATGTCCTGCATATGGACAGCATGCAGCCAAGCCCAATGCCTTTTCGGCTGGACACCAAGAAGTGGTACCAGAAGCATGCCGTTTCTGGGTAGCCCGCCTGAAAAAGCCCTAATGGCAACTTATAACTGACAAGTTGCCTGTCCCGACTCACTACATAGTACGCAAATTCCCTTGCTTATAATCTGTCAGCAGAAATCTATAGTTTTCTGAAAAGCGTTCTGTATGCATACCAAACTCCATGCTAGATTCTTGTCATTTCTGGCACAGAATTTATGTCAGTATGGATAAGTGGTTAGGGGTTATGGTGAGAATGACGTACGTTTGGGAGATTTCATTTTAAGAAAACACTCTTCCCTCCCCCAATTTTCTGTGCTCAGTCTTGTAAACAGTCACATGTTTCAATAGGCATTATCAGAAAGAAAACATCTTTTGTTCTTATTCAGCATGGCAACAAAGGTTAATCAGTCTATTCCATTGTAATCACTGTTTATCTAACAGAGAGGTAAGGAATGCTTTTGAACCAACATACAATAGCCACCAAACTGTGGGAAACCTAGTGTCTTTCTTCTTCAGAGCTTTGTTTTATTAAATATTTCTGTAGAGGCAGACGTTTTATCTTCATACATTTTCCCCTCTTAAAAAAACAAATATTCCCTTACTTCACCAGCTCCAGGTCATGAACATTAAATTTCAGTGAATTATATAAAGATGATAATCAGATCCTAACTCCTCCTTAATATGCAAATGTTCAGTATAGTCAATCAGATCCACAGTTACCCTCTTTAACATATATGATCATGGCTGATTCGTACCTACAAAGGCAGTGGGTAACTAATACATGGCATGCTTCCATTGTGTATTTTTTCCTTAATATTCCACTTTAGGTCTTTCTGCACTCACTTTTAATCCAGAGCCCAGTGCTGCAAAGTCAACTTCAGGGTCTCTTCTGTCCATGTGCTGGTGCAACTTGACAGGCCCTGACCACAGCTGGTATGCTTCATCCACACAGCATGGAGTGTTTTCTAGACTACCAGGGTATCTATTATAGGTTCTTCAGGGGTTCTAATGCTAGGAACTTTCGTTCCTAGCCCGTTGGAGGCTGACCTTGAAGCTTCTGTGAACTTTGGAAACAGTGTGGGGAATGGTTTGTTCTCTACAAATGCATTTATGCTTCCTTTTAATCCTATCCTCTGGCAATGTCTTACCCTCATTAGGAAGTGTCAAATTGAGATCTGTATGGATCCATTTAAATTCCAATGTTACTAAGCTGGTTTGTCAAAGGTGACTGATATTCTAATAAAATATGGCATGCTTTCAAATAATCTAGGCTTTTCTCTTTGTGTGATGGCTTTTAGCCAGAGGTTTGACTCAACAAATAGCTTCTATTCCACACTGCTAATGACGTAAGGACATTTTGGGTATCCCATGATTATTTGTCCTTTGATTATTTGTCCTGTGGTTATTTATCCAATGGCTGATTCATTTTCTAATGCAGCAACAATTGTAGGATTGGAAAATGGATGTAGACCTTTTTCATAAAATGATTACCATATTTTCCGGTGTATAAGACGACCCCCCAACTTTTCCACTTAAAATATAGAGTCATAAGAAGGCAACACCCAGCGTATAAAACAACCCCTGACTTTTCCTGGGTTAAAAAGTAGTCTTATATGCCAGAAAATACAGTATTAACTTTTTGCTAAATGTTGCTCAACATCATTTGAATTAAACCATTACACACAAATTTAAGCCAGTGAAAGCATTCATTGTGTTAACTGCAGTGAACAGATTCTTCTGAGGTGGGTGGATGAAGTTAAATGATACTCTCCTCCCGATACTTTTTAGGCCGCTAGGGAATTCATAACATCTCCTTCTTTACTTTTCATGTTATTCTGGTTAGACTCTGCTCTTGCTAAATTCTGTACATGTCTATAGAAGGAATTGTTTTTAAATTTACAACATTTGTATACTGCCCTTCACCCAGAGATCCCTGAGTGGGCCACAACATATGATAAAAAAAACAGTAAAACAAATTTAAAACATAACCTACCCAACCTCCCACCTTGATAGGACTACATTTAGAGGGTAAAGAGGGTAGCAGAACGGCAAGAAGGCTGTTGTGATCTTAACACATGGACAGGTCTAAATGGGAAAAAAGGCTCCTTCAGATACTTGGAACCAAAGACAATATTAACAGCTTGAATTAGGCTTGGTAGCAAATTGGTAACCATTGCAGTTCCTTCAAGACCAACATGTTGTGTGCATAGTCATATTCTCCCTCCAGAAGTTGTGCTGCTGCATTCTACACTAGTTCTGGCTTCTGGACTATCTTCAAGAGTAGCCCCATGTCGAGCACATTAAATAGTCTAGTCTGGAGGTTACCAGAGCATGGATCACCGTTTCCAAGTTATCCTGAGCTAGGAATGGCTGAAGATGGCAGACCAGTCAGAGGCATTTGTAGGTAACAGTCTCATTCCACATACTACCTCAGTTGCCTCTAGGTTGAAATGGGCAAACAAGAAGAGCACCTCCGTAGCGCCTCATTTGCATCTTGAGGATCAAGAAAGAAGACTGTGAAAAAAGAGCAGGAATTTCCTTTCCCACTACATTTCATTGAGGGAAATGTCTTTGAGCTGGTGCTTGGTGTATTTCCTCAGCTTGAGGACGTATTAGAAGGGAGATGCATTAGAATTTGTCACCCCTGCTGACAGAGATGTGCTCATGGGCAGGAAAGGGTCAACTGTCCCTCTCTGAAACTATGGTTGGGCATTTTCAAGCTGCCTAGATAAAATAGAAGCTTTTCTACAAAGGATGCCTCATCTGTGTTATGTCTGAAATCTGTCTCATTTCATATTTTGTGCTCAGTTATGAATGTATAAATCACATAAGCTTTTCAATGTATTTTTAGCTTGACTTTTGTGTCTTTTTTTAATTCTTGATTTAGCCTGTACAGCATATTCTGTCTACATTTTAGAATAGCCAGAAAAACAATGCCCAGAGCCAGTGTTTCAGAAAAGTCACTGCGCTGAATACACATTGCCGGCACCAGCTGTTATTATAACTAATCTCAATGCAGAGCCTGGTAATACATTGATATGAGATACTGCATAATAAATGCATGAAAGTGAACATGTGTTTAAAGTTTATTCACAGCATTTTTTTTTTAAAAAAAAATTAGCATCCGTAATTGTTCAGCTCTAATCACCATTGTGTATCTTTGGTTTCTCAGGTAGCAATGTTTGTGCTGCACTTGGGCAGTGCCACCTTTTTGCTCACGGAGCCTGTGATAAGTGCAATGACAACGGGAGCAGCTACACACGTTGTGACTTCACAAGTCAAGTACCTCTTGGGAATGAAAATGCCATATATCTCAGGACCTCTAGGATTTTTTTATGTGAGTTTATTAGTGATGACGGACTATGTTTCTTTGTTAATTGCCTGCATTCTAGCTAAAGTTGCAAAGTCAGGTTTGTGTGTCCTGTATAGGGCCTGGCTATAAGTGCAAAATGTCAAGGGATGTTTCTGTACCCCCATTCCCTGGCTTCATAGTCTAGAGATGCTTACTGGTCCACCTTTGATATTGGAGGTACCTATGACACAAAATCTGCTTTCACCGACAGGTGTCATTTCAAGAGTCTAGCTACACGCAAGTGTTAACTCATACATTAAAAATGAATCCACAGGCTTTTGCATTTATTGTTGGTGTTCAGCTATCTAAGATAGAGATGTGACCACTGCAAAAGTGAACATGTTTACTAGAATGCAAATTAAGTGATGGGGCAGGTCAGTGAAACAATCAGAACTGTAAACAACATGCTTAGTTAAGACAATAGATTTATACCTGAAGGTATAATTGGTCCTGGTGTTCCAATAGATACAGGATCTTGCCCTGCTAGCCCTGGTGGCCTGAGCAGATAAAGACAATAGAGTACAAAAGCTATGGACCAACATTCCTCATGGTGACATTCCAGTCTTCACATCTGGATCTGATCACGTAATAAGGTTGGACAAGATTGATATAATAGTATCTCAGTCACATATTTGATATTATTTGATTCTGTAAAGAGTGTGCCAAAAGCATGGACTAGCACGTGGAAGGGAGGCCTGCTGACCCCTGCCTAGTCTGCCCTAATGGCAAAGTTAAATACTGGTATTCTGGATACTGGGGCTGATTGTGTCTGAGGACAAGTAAAGGATAATAAATTGTATGCAAATACATTTTATTCTAATAATCTTTCATCAGACATTTATAAATGAGAAATTACAAGAGGTTAATTCTCAAATGTCTTATAGAATAATGTGGAAAAGGTTGAGGAAATGACCTTGGACAATTTTTTGCTTGAAAATACCAGTGAAGAATTGTCAGTCTGGAATAAGTTAATTTTTTTTTAAAAAAATCTATGTTTATGGCAATACTTCATCAAATACAATACTAAACAGTAAACTAATTGGCAAATACAGTATATAATTGCAAATTTTGCAAATTAATTCAAAGTAAAAAGAACAAGTAATTTACATGTCAGTAGGGATGTACATGAATGGATTTTTTGCATTCAAATTCAAGTCAATTTGAATCTTCAAATCTTCAATTCAGAAATCGAAAATCCAAACTTTTGAAAATTTGATTCGAATCTGGATTATCTGGATCCGTATTTTTGAAAATCTAATTCGAATTGAATGATACAAATGTCAGGAACATTTGTATCTGATTGTGATGACCGCTAGGACCCCTCAACCCCAAAATGAAGTTATTTTGGTTTAAAATGCAAAGTGTGGCGAACACGGTAAGTCCAGACGTTTAAAAGTGTCGCCAAAGCGTATTTTATCAAGCGTAAGTAGCCTAAGGGAGGGGCTAGTTGAGCACTCCAGGAGGAGGGGTGAAATAGAATCCTGGAGGAGCTCAGCCAATCAGGGCGAAGCTAGCCAGCCAGGCCCATATTTAAGGGGGCCTGAGGGAACAATCGAGGTTCTCTGCCTTGGGTCGTTAATCTGGGAGGTTAACGAAGGGGAGAAACGGGCCTTAAGCTGTCCTGAGGGAAGCTGGGAATTGGGGTCCTGAGTCTGTTAATACGTGTTTGATGTTGCTGGTGAAAATACAAGGGCAAGCAAACACATATTGTACTGGTTGAGAGTTTACTCAAGAAGTTTAAGAGTCTTTGAACTGAGCGTGAAAGTTAGGGACTGAACTGTTTGACAACAGAAGCTGAAAGTGTAACTTGAAGAAGAAGCTGACTTGAGACTTAACTGTATTCAATAAACACATGTTCTTGTTGTTTCAAAGAAGCTTCATCGAGTTCTCTGTTTATAAAGGGAGCCAAACAGGGCCAGAGTTCTAAACAGTAACTGTATCCAACCCACTGCTGGAGATTGGCAGAGTGGGGGCAGGGTGCTGTCTGCTGCAGCATCAGAAGGGAGGCAACATTATTATCAAGCCAAAGAGTAGGGAAAAGGAAATGGAAGGTGCGCCTCTTGGAAGGAAATAACAGAGTTTGATTTACAAGTAAACAAAACGCTACCACACTACCAAATAAAGATAAATATATATATAAAATAGATAAGGGCTAAGAGAGGCGGCCTTTCACACTGATTTTTTAATTCACACACATCCTATTTTTGTCCTGCTGCAGCCCGTTGTCATCCCGTGTTATAAGTGCAAATAGACCTGATATTCAGATGCGATGTATGACGTTCTATTCAGAAAATCTGTATCGGATTTTCAAAAATCCAAAATTTGACCAAATTTGGAAATTCAGATTTTTGAAAATCTGATTTGAATTTAAATTCAAATCAATTTTTTTGAATATCCGTGCACATACCTACCTGTCAACAATTTCTGGTCATTGGGCAAAGAATAAGAGATAACTCACAGAAGAAGTGCAATTCATGGTCATTTGACCCTAATGTTAAGATATACTTTAGTTTAGGAGCATACAGTATAATGATCTAATATATCTGTACTAAATTTGTGACTTGCAACATCCCATCATTTTGGGTGCCACGCTTTTTCTCATGCTGGAGATGAAGAACAATTTTCCAATTTTGTGCTACAGTGAGCCTTGCTGCAGTTCAGAGGAGTTTTAGTAGCCATTTATTTTTTAGAGATGTATTGCTGTCTTTGAAAATAAAAACATAGTTCTGGAGTGAAAAGCATGTTTTCAGGAAATATAATTTGGATTTCTTCACGAATGACTGTCCAGAAAGATGTTATAACACAGCCATCAGAGGTGAAAGTAAGTTCCTTTAACATTACATCCTTTCCAATAGAAACGTGATCTAGCAGAACTAATATGTGTGAATAGCATCTGAGTTCTGTACCTTCTGTACAGTATTTTAAGATTACGTTCCTTAATGTTTGCAATAGTGTTACAATGATTCTTGCAGGATATAAGATAATGCCTCTCTCTATCTGAAAGTTTTATGCTCAAGTCTGTTTCCTGAGCATAGTTTAAACCAGAAAAGTTGAGACTGAGGGGTTTAAAAGGTATAGAATATACTGCTGCTGTTATTCGCTTTAAAGATTGTTGTTCCAATTGCAGTATAGACTCAGAAGGAATTGATTTTATCATTGTAACTTTGTTGATGTCTCATCTATTCAAAAAGGTATATATTGAATATGATGATAGCCAAGTTTGCCCTGCATGACCCAGTACATCCTTCAGCAGCTGTTTCGAGATGGAGTATGTGCCGTTGGTGTAGAAATCACAAAGTTGATACAATTTTTCTTGCTTTTTCTAATTGTGCCCAGTTTGTTTGACAGCAACGAGGGAAGTCTTGGACGTGGATGGTAATAGATACTTCCTCCAAATTTCTGTGTATTTTAAGTAGCAATAAAGCAAAGGATTAAGAATAAGTTTCTAATCCAGTTTTTCCTTAACATCAGTGATGGTGGTCTTGGAACTTGGACATTCAGTAAGTTCTGCTGTTGCCCAGAGGTTTAAAGCAGCATATGACGAGCCATTTGTGGGGTCAAGCAAAAAGAATGAAAAGTTGCAAACTAGAGATCCATCTTCCTTGGCTGATTTGTGTAATATGTAATACTGTGACCAAATCATCTCTATACAGAAAGGGACATGGCTAAGGACCTAGCGAGAGTGAGAAGTACTCACTCTGGCCTCCACCTTAACTTCAAGTGTTAGCACAAAATCCAAGAATACCACCAGATCTCAACATCTGTCCCTTCTGAATCTCGTTCTGAACAAAGTGCCTCTGTACTTCATTGATCTGAGTGTCTGTTACATAGAGCACCTCCATTTTTTCTTCAGTTTATTTTCATGGTGGCTGAGTCCAGACCCATTTATACTGTGCAGTGGAATGCACACACTATTGCACTATTGAGGCATCACATTATCCGATCGGGACCGTGCACTTACCTTAATGCTGATTTAACGACACTTGTTGTATAGTATAAATGAAATCCAAAGTTTCCTTTCAGTCCAGGCAGAACAGTGAGAACAGAACAACGAGAACAGGAAGGGCAGCTCAAATGTGATTGGCTGCCACAACCCGCACAATGGTGTGCGCCAACTCTGCTCACACAGCTTCTGATGGGAAGCTACAGAGCTGCTTTTTGAGTCGGGATGGTTGGTTGTTGCTGTGCAGTAGGTATGCTGCACATTACCTTCAACTCTGGATTTATTCCGCTAGTTTGGAGGCAGCTGGTATGGTGTACAGGGGAAGAGGGAAGAGTGCTAGAAGTGTAACATTATTTCTTGTGCTTATTAAGAGGGCCACAGTGACTTCAAACAGGAAATGGCCCATGTTTGATGACAAGTTTGTACAGGCCTCTGAGGAGACAGGTAGGTCTCCTTTATTGGCAGTGGAGCGGCAGCAGAGCTCTTCTCCTTCTTTGCTGTTGTCCCTGCAGATTCTGTACTCATTTAGTTGTCAGTTGGTTATATGAGACATATATATTGAGGAACAAGTGAACGATTAGACAACAACTAGTTTTGGGGGCATTGTATATGGAAGAGAGGATTGTGTATTCACTTTGTAAGGCTACAATGGTCATCTGTGGGAGCAGTTCTGGCATTGCAGAGGATCAAAATAATAGATCAGAGAGTCCTACTTTCCCCTGTGGCCCCATGTTCTGCTGTGCAAAGCTCTGCTGTAACAGTGGCTGAATCCTTTCTCAATTGGGATGCACCTATCTAATGGATGTAAGGGCATTTATAAAGAGACAGCCTTTCATGTTATACATGTAACCACTTAGTCAACCATTAGTCTGTATCATCCTGAAAAGTAAGCCTATCATTTCCTGAAGTTTTGAAGCAATTCCCATTAATCTACTTAATATCAGGTAGAAGGTGTTTTGCAACAGGTGTAGCACAAAGGTGCCTTTTTTATCAACCGGTACTTAGGACCACAAATTTATGAATAAGAACCTTTCATGGATGTTTTTTATGTGCTTTTAAAGAGTATCCTTGCCTGTAGATTATTCTTTCGCGCGCAATTTGTAAAAGATGACATTCATGATTTTTAAAGCATAGCTTTCATATAAATAGTAAAGAATGTTATAATGCCACCTGGTGGTTCTTGTGATATTAAATGCAATATTTAGTGGGCAACTGAATATGCAGTCTTAAGAAATTAGAATGCAAGGAATTGCTGTATCGTTGCATTGAAGGAATTATCCAAGCAGACATGTTGCCACCAGGCTAAGCAGCAAAATTAGCACAGTGATGATACTACCTAGCCTGGTAATGAAACATCTGCCATTTTCACATCTTCTAATGCGCCTTGTGGCTACCATTGCAGCCTAATATGTTTTCCATTTTGCCAATTTTCCCTCCCATTCTCGGATAGACAAGCTCAAACTCTGTTCACAATAGGAGAACTCTAAGTGCAGAATTTTGTACAGTGGAATTATATTACACTATGTTAATTTAAAGCAATTTTGTTCTGCTTCCCATCCAAGCATCCTGAAGCAGTTCACAAAAATTGCTGGGGGTTGCTTTAAGAAAGAGTCAGACAAATTCATGGAGGATAGATGTAGCAATGGCTACCAGAATGGCTACCTAAGTACTGCCTCTAGGAGTACTGTCTCTAAAGGCCATTTGCAGAGAATTAAGAGCAGGTGATTTTGCTTTTGTCTTCTGCTTCAGAATGCCCAAAAGCAATTGGTGGGCCACTGTGTGGCAAGGTGTTGGACTGGATGGGCTGTGGCCCGATCCAGAAGGGCTCTTCTTGTGTTTTTATGTTCTTACATTTAGAGGCAGAACTGATGTTTAGTAGAGCTGCTAGAATGTCTGTGCTGCCATTATTTCCCATGTTATTTCCTAGTCCAGTTGTGATTTTTATACCTTTCTCCAGTGTGTCTTCTGATTTCTACATTCAAGAAACCCTTTCTTTTTCAACCTCTTCACCTAGGAGTGGACCATGTTCTGAGCAGATGGGCAAATCTATACAACAGTTTTTAGGTTTCTTTGGTCTCACTAGAATTGAGAATGGAATTTGTCATGAGAGGCAATTTGCTGATTGGAGACTTTGGGCCTTTCTACACTGGACCTTATTTTTGGACTATATCCTAGAAAAGGAACCTGCAGTCTGCATGCTGGTGGAGATTATAGTGGGTCCTGCCCAGTTGCTGCCATAGTCTACACTAGCATGCAGATGGCCAGTCCCTATTCTGAGATATAGTCTGGAATAAGGTCTAGTGCAGAAAGGGCCTAAGAAGAAGAAGAAAGCATAGGAAGCATTGTTAAGTTTCTCTTTCATCTTCCTGTAGCTTGTTTCTGTGACCAATGGGCTAAAACACAGTTCAGGGGTATGAAAAGGTTTTATATTGACTCCTTCTGCATTACACAGCAGAAATGCTCTTCTCAGAAGCCTAAAACGGCAGAAACTTTCAATTTCTGAAGTATCTAGAGTTAGGCATCCAAACGTCCAGGGCCCAGGACATTTATCTTAAGATCAGGGTGCAACAAGTAACACTGAAATGGCTACCTTGCACACTTAACTATATTATAGCCTCAATTTGTGGATTGGGGTTGGGACATTTGAAGGGGTAGCCTGCACACTAATGGTGACTCATGATGTGCTGGAAACTGTCATCAACCTGACCGGTGGTGGTGAAAGCTCCAGCGACATAGACCAGGGCGTGTTAACAAAGCATCTCCCCTGACTGCCTTGATGTTATGAAAGGAGACATGATTAATATCTTCAGTCTTCATCCCATGGTCCCAGCCTATATGTTATTGCTTAGAGGACAGTCAGCATTGCTGGAGATTTCAATGTTGATAAGTTTTGAAGGAGGTTACCACTATTACGGAGGAACCCAGCAACATGGTCTAAGTAGTAAATGCAGGTTGGTAACCTTTAGGTTTTATTTTTTCAATTATTATTATTTTAATCTAATAGGCACAGAACCCTTCAAACGACTGTTAATTGGTTAGGTACCTTGCATTTGATATAATTTTGAAAGTGGTTGTGTTATTTTATTAGAAAAATATGCTATCTACTTAAAGAGAATTCTGGACAGCAGTTTTCTATGCGTGCGTACACAAATGGTTTGTGTTGGAGAAAGGCCAGTTGTGCCATTCAGAACACCATGGCAATAACTTTGATAGTCTGAGCTCCATGTGTTTAGGAATTGTGT
This sequence comes from Aspidoscelis tigris stejnegeri, assembly GCA_023333525.1. Taxonomy (NCBI): domain Eukaryota; kingdom Metazoa; phylum Chordata; class Lepidosauria; order Squamata; family Teiidae; genus Aspidoscelis; species Aspidoscelis tigris. Next base: position 30,873,518 of record JALMGA010000004.1, on the reverse strand, counting down.
GAAGTTCAGCATTTGCCATAAAGCAAAAGGCAAAACAGACAACTTATTGTTCTTTTTACCAATTGTCTTTGAGCTTTTTGCAAATTGCCTAATTCTTTCTTCTTTTTCACAACCTCCATTTATTTAAGTTTCTTCTTTGACTTATTCACCCTTTGGGAGACAAAGCAGGAATCAAGCCTTTTAATGCAGTGGAATAGAAAAGCCATAAGGAAGCAAGCCAAGAAATCATTTTCTTTTATAGAATGAGGTCATAATTCAGTATGAATAAATGAGATGTATAGAGAGAGAACCAACAGCTCCTGTGAGTTACATGATTATTAGAACTATGTTGTGTATCACAATTTGTGTGGAGCCACAATTTTGTTCAGTCAACATTTCTTTAAGCGTACAATTCATCTTATTTATACCCAGTCTGATGCTGTGCTATCTCTTCTGTAGTTGGTGATATGTGAACTGGAATCCAGGTAAAACCTTCCATCCTTTAGATCTATGCATTTGGCATTGCATATAATGTCCCTTCCAAGGCATGATATTCTGACTTCACTATTGGATGGTCATAAACATACAAAGATAAAATCAATTTTCAAGACTCCACTCCTCAGGCTTCGAGAAGGCACTCCATCTAGCAAATTTGACCCCATATAAAAGAGCAAAAGCACCTTGAATGTTTCGGAAAGTATTATGTTTTGTGCATCCTCCTTGGGTGCAAAAAAGTTGTCAGTTTCTGGAATATAAGGAATGGGAGAACCTTCTGCCTCAGTCCCAACTCAAAATATTTGTTGCTTGAACCAAGAGAAAGATGACGCCCCACCATTACTCAATGCACAGAAGCCATCCAGACTAGAAGTGGAATCTTTACTTCAACACTAAGGAGAATATATTTGAGGTTGCAGAAGTGTTGGGTGGAGTATCAAGGAAGGTTTAATGGTAGAAATGGCTCTGTTTCCCATCAGGGAACAGCTGAGGGCTTGCCATAGCTCCTCTCCATGTGCACAAAGGCAATTTTTGTCAAGCTGATCCTTGGGCCTGTCCGCATGCTAAAAATAATCCGAAAGGATTCCGTGTCCACCTCGGGAGCATCTGCATACAAAGCCCTAATACGTGGCACACGGGAGTCAATACGTGTTAAAAAAAAACCACTTCACAAGTGTTCTGCAAGCGAAATAAGGGACTAACACGTATTTTCCTGGTGCCATGCGGACATTCCCAGAGGCGATGAATGGGAAAATAACCTTGCTCTCTCGCTCTGCCAGTAATGTTACCTCCATTTACATTGCTGGGAAGGCAACAAGTTTGCGCTGAAGCAAATGAACTGTCAAGCAAATGTGCACATATTTGGACACGTGTGATTGCTCAAGTACAAATGTTAAAGGAATACAGGGCTCTGTAATTTCCACTTGCCAGTACTTCCACACCTCAGTACTGTCCCACGCATACAAATATCATATGCATATTTCAAAGCTGGCTACCTCAAGCTGTATTCAACTTTCTGCATAGTCTTGAAAAATGGAGCAAATGAAGTATTAAAAATCACCCAACTTTCCGTCTGCTTTTCAGGACAAGGGATGGCAGGATGCCATGTGAGCCCTGGAATGCTGTGCTGCAAGTTTCTCTTTCTTTCTTGAGCATGAACTTTAAAAAAGAAATTGTGAATGCTCTTATCAGGGCTGACACACACATGTACACATGCACCCCCAAACTTATTCTCAGTGCATGGTAGCCAGATGCTCAAGAGCCAGATGCTTTAATACAGACCTTTTCCCCTTTAAAATTAGTTTATTTTACTCCTTTTGCCTGTTTGGAAATATAGGACAGATTTGCACTTACTTTAGTAGAAGGGACCAGGCAGATTCACTTCCAACAGAGTTGAGCCACTCTCATTCTGAGCAGTGGAACATCTCTGTTCTTGTCCAGGAGTGCAATCTCTTGGTCCATTCCTTATGATCCAGATGACATTCATCCAAGGGTTCTAAAAGAACTCAAATGTGAAATTGCTACTGGAGGGTAGCAAATTTGACACAAATATTCAAAACAGAATCGGGGAGGGGGAGAGGATCCAGAAAATTACAGACCAATCAATTTAACATTAGCTCCTGACATTCTGCCTTCCAACGTTTTTCTCTTCTTCTACTTCATCTAGAGTCTTACTTAGTCCTCGAATCCTGCAATTATCATTTTCTTGCCTCTTAGCATAACTCCCTTGTGGAATGATTTAGGAAATGAGCAGCAAACTGGGAGCAATAATTCCAAAGCACTGTCTGCAAGTTCCCAAATTAAGGCTGCGTCTTCACTTCTGGGAGAGGTGTCTTTGTTAAGGTGGATGAAAAATCCTGGCCTTGGAGCCTCAGCGGGGACCCATTTTGGTGGCACAATTTGAAGTGTTGCCAGAATGGGTTCCTATGCTAAACAGGAGTATGATCTGCCAGTTTCCTGGTTTAGGTGACCATGTTGGCTGGCGAACCAGGGTTACACTCTGATCAGTGAGGACCATGTGTGCTAGCACATGTACCACTTCAGCATGTGGAAAAGTAGCCCCTTTGGTCCTTGTTGGACTGGTACTCAGGTAGGTGTGCAAGGATCCATTATTTCAGGATAACATCACAAAGCCTTTAAATATCTGTTGCCTCAAAATAGGCATACAAATATGTTCTATCTTCATCAAGACATAAATGTTTGAAAAAAACCCTGTAATTTTTGGAAGTATACCATACTTAACTAGTTCATGATGGGGCTTAATCCAGCAGCTGTTCTTTTTCTTTTCTTTTCTATTTTTGCTTACTCAGTCGTCTTTAGCAATGTTTTGTAAGCTCTGAGCCTTTGATAAGTTTGCTGACATACTGATGTGGCATTTATCCTATCCAGTTACAGCTTCTGGTGGGTCACTGAGCTAAAGCCACATGCCCTTAACAATACAATTTCTGGGCAGCTATGGCATTTTAATTGCCAAGTTCCAAGCCCTCTTAGTATAACATCTTCATTGTTTTATTATATAATGACAGCATATTGGTTGAGTCTATGGTTTCATTGCCCATCCTTCCAAATGTATGACTCATCTACAAAATATATTTTCTTCCTCTTGTTAGATCATACATTAAAAATATGTATGCCTGCAAAGATGTAACTTTTTTATTTTTAATTATGTTTTATTATTTGATATATTTTAATCTCATTGTAGCCTGACTTGGGACCATTCAGTGAAGGGCAGGATATACATTTTCTAAATGAATAATTAATAAATAATTATAGCATAATTGCTATAACAAAGGGACTGTAGGATTTTTTCTTCTTTTACTCATCTGTGTAAGGAAATAGTGGGTCAATTCTGATTTTATTATCCATATTGTGTTGAGTTTAGGATACAGGAGATGGCTAAAGTGCTTCCATGCTGAGCATTAACTTCTGGTGCTGTACACCAGTGTACCAGCTGGCACACCTCTCATGTTCTGTACTACTGGGGAACACACACCTGTGGCACGCTTTAGTACACCACTGTGCAACCCCCTGATGCTCCGAAGGCAGAAACCTTTGGAGGTGATGGACCCTGGCCTCAATGCCTGCACATGCTTCACGGCTGTGGCATGAACTGGTCTGGACCAGTGCTGTTTTGTGAACATTGCTGATCCATCCCTTGCCTCTCTCTAATCAGAATTAGCATGATGGTTGTTCTAGACCCAGTGATTCTGATATTGGCCCTTCTGTGCTGAAAAGCTCCAGACCTACTTAATTTCCAGGGTCATCATGAGGGATCCTAACTGAGAATGGAAGCAGCTTAAATTTTCAAGGTGTTAACTATTTTATTTGAGATATGTAAGGGGAGGAAAGCGGTAGTACATGGTACTGCTGAGTGACGTTCAATGTATTCACTTGTCATCAACTGAGTAAAACCAAATTTTAAGAAATAAAGTACAGTACTATAATTGATGGATTCTAGATGCATATGTTTGGTTACTCTGAAGTAATGGAGAATGATCTACTTCCTACTTGTATGTCTGCAGACAAGTTTCACAACTTACTGTACTTGCCAAAAATATTTACTGCTCCGGTGCTTTTTATAGTAGCTTGTTCTCTAGGAAGGATCAGCTAGACTTTTCGTAAAAAACAATGAGTTTTTTTTCAAATCTAGCTGCTATTAAGCACCCAGATTGCTTTTTTGACATAGTTCTGATTGTATAACCAACAATATGCAGGCTCAAATCATATTATGGACCCAGAGTCCTTCCATAGGAAGATAAAAGAGATAGTGATTTGTTAACTCTTCTATTTGTTCTCTGTGAAGTTTCCCCAGAATGCTGGGATGACAGTATTTAGGATGTAATAAGAAGTGGTGCTGAAGCTATAAGGAAAAGAACTGGTTCACCATTTTCATAGAAGCAAAGAACAGCACTGTTTGCAGAAAGCCATTATAGCTAGCAGCCTAAGCTGATTGGAGGACAATTGGAAACATTCTGCCTACAGAGGGACCTGTTCCATCAAGTCTCCTCACACCTGGCTATGGCTACTGCAAGTGGAAGCTTTGATACTTCCTTACAGTTTTTGTGTGATTAATATATTTATAAATTATGCAATTTATATATTTAAGGTATCATTTTGTGTATTTTGTTATATTTTCTGTCAGATACCATCGAGTCATAGCCAGCTCCAGGGAGACTGGGTTCTTCATGGGTACTTCTATGCAGTTTTCTTGGCAGAGATACAGAAGTGGTTTGCCGTTGTCTGCTCCCAGAAAAAGGCTGGGGATTGAACTGGCTACTTGTATTACCCCTTAGCTGCAGTCCCTCCTGTTATATTTCTACCTGTATATATTATGTTTATATTTTTCAAGGCCCATCCTGAAACTTTCAGACGTAGGGGTGGGATATAGATTTGAGATACAGAAGAAACCAGAAATCTCTGGATCAAATCTGCTGCATCTAGAAATGGATTTCCAAGTTGTGATCCTGATGCTGGAGCCACTTGGATGTCACGCCTAACATTTATAGCTGACCTTCTGACTATTATTTCATTTTAGATATATGCCTACATCTTTGAAAACATCAAGTCCATTCAGTTGGAAGCTTTGTTGCTGTCTGTGCTGAGCATTGTGGTACTTGTTCTTGTTAAAGAACTGAATGAAAAATTTAAAAGAAAAATTAAAGTGGTTCTTCCTATTGATTTGGTTTTGGTAAGTGTAAAATCTGGTGTTGCTTTTCTGTATGAATTATCTCAGTGGCAACTCCTTTAGTGGAATTGGTGATGCGACAGGAGATGTTAGGCTCCAGTTTTACCTTGTATCTGGATTCACAGCAAATCAAAATGAGATTTAGAAGTACCAAAGCCTGAAGGCTTAGATATCACCCTGCTGGTTCTACTGCATGGATCACTTGTGAATCTGTTGGAGTTGGGGGTGGTGGTGGTCTGATGTTCTTCAATACAGAGCAAATCTGTATGGTAGTCTGATGTTTATTTTCTATATACTCACATTTTTCAAAAGTCATTAAACATATTTGCTTTTTTTTTTAAAAAAAATCCCTTTAAAATATGTAGAAAAGTACTATCTTATTACATTCATCATTTGATAACTTTTTGCTCTTGCTTGATCATAGATAATTGCCTCATCTGTGGCCTGCTACTGTGCTGATATGGAAAACAACTATGGCCTAAAAGTTTTGGGACATATTCCAGAAGGGTAATCTATTATTTTATATATATATAGATAGTATTAGTTATATTTTACATTTTGTATTACTTTTTTGTTAAACTACAGAATGGTCCAAATCTAAATAATGAAATTAGGTGCTGAAATTAGAAAATCTCAAAGCTGACTCTAGAATTAAGAGAAATATTATCTTGACTGAAAGCACAGATCCCATCAAAGCAGAGGGAATTGCATGTGTTGTGTGGATTTTTTTTTTAGTAGAATGGGAGCCCAGAGGCACTTGATGCTTCAATGACTTAGGTTGCTTTAGCTAAATATATTTTTGTTTAGTTATACATCAGTATAGACACATGCATTCTGCACCTGCTTTCTGCAGATGTTTCAAATGTACTCTCATGATAGGCAGGATGAAGAAAAACCAATAAGATTTTCTTAAATTAGTATGGGTGTGTCCCCATGGGGCTGCCTTTGCCCCAGGGTGGATTCGGGGCAGCCTTAATGCGAATCTTAATTCAAATTAAGGAGTCCCCATGGTAATGGAGGACAGGGCAGGTTTAAGCCAAACCCGCCTGTCCCCATGAAAACTGCGGCAAATCCCTGCATTGGTATGCCGCAGTTTTCTCCACACACACACACACCACTGGGATTGTGATTTTGCTCCCTTTCCCAGGCAAGCTGCTTGCTTGCCAAAAAAGGGGAGTAAAAGAAAGGGAGTAAGAGGGTGCAGAGGCTTGACTTTTCTCTTTTTTCCAGGGAGGTAACCTTATTGCCGCCCTGGAAAAGAGAGAAATTTCAACCCTCTGCACCTCCTTTTGCCATCCTGCTGACAGAAAAACTCTTGCCTTTACTGCCCAAGTTACTTTGGCAAGAAAACCAAGCCTCTTTCTGTCAGCAGATCGGAAAGAGGGGGTGTAGAGGCTTCAGATTTCTCCATCACCGTTGCCTGAGAGCACAATCGCCCAGGTAAGGGGTAGCTTTAGCCCCAAACGATCTCCTGACAGCTTCCCTGCACTCAGCTGGGCAGCTGTCAGGTGGGTATAGGGACTGTCAAGAGCACGAGCAGAGCTTTCAGTCCTCAGCAAGGAGTTCCACTGAAAGCAAATATCATAAAGGATTCCTGCCTCCAGCCAAACTCACTCCTTCTGCCCGTGAATGGATTCTCACTACTATTCAATGTGATTACTCTCCTCTAAATAAAGTAACCAAGCAGCAAATACAAACTGCCTTCCAGGCCCTGTCTCACTCATCTCCGAGTTTAACAGCTTGCCTATGCGTCCACCCTGTTGCTGGCACGTGTCCTGATCTTCCTCTGCCCCAGAGGCTTGACCCCTCCTATCCTCTGCCTCTCTAGTCCAAGACTGTGAGGCCTAAAAGCCCGAAGAGTTCAGCCCAAACTCTCCGTGATCCCCGTTCTTGCAGATCCCACAGGATGAGAGAAGAGAGATGAGAGACGCTGAGAGCCCCTGCTGGCTTATATACCTGCGATTCTGTTGCTCTCATTGGTACATTTTTGGTGGTTTTTGACGCTGCTCTACCCCATCTGTCAATCAATCTGCTGCAAAAGCCTGGGAAATACGCCCAGAGCTGCAGCTTGCACCCTGGAAACGTCACATCTGTTATGCTAATTTGCGATTCCTAGCCCACTGCTTGGCCCGTTCTTAATAACTAGTCCTTGGTACAGATTTTACATTCAATAAATACATTTAAATACATTATAAACAACTCACAATAAATACTTGAAATAGACATGAGGCATCACAAAATACCCCTCTTGGGACGTTTGTCTGCTAAATCTAAAGCACAACATTCTCTACCACATAGGATTATTTTTTTCTTTTACAGTATACCACCACCAAGTGCTCCACCCATGAACATACTCCCTGAAGTAATTACAGAAGCATTTGGAGTGGCATTAGTTGGTTATGTAGCATCTCTTGCTCTGGCCCAGGCTTCTGCTAAAAAGTTCAACTACTCTGTGGATGATAATCAGGTATTTTATTTTTAGAAAAACATTTTTTGATACTGTATTTCATTTTTGCTGATATCAAACTTTGCTGTGCATACTCTAAATTGGCACCTACTGAGAATATGATTTGCTTATGAATAGGGGTGGTTCATATACCTCCCTCCAGCTTTTGCAGAACTACAACTTATTCCCATCAGTCTTATAGTGAGGAATGATGTGAGATGTAGTTCAGCAATATCTGCTGGAGCACAGCTTGGCCTCTTTGTCTTAAGGGCCCATTTGACTGAATACTATGTTACTGAGGATGCATCAACTGCTTGAAAAGTGATTTAGAAATAGTTAACAATATATGGATTATTTTTCACAATGATTTCCCTAAATATTGGAAAACCTGACTACACTGCATGCCAGCATGAGAGGCTTTCTGGGCTTGGGTTCACTCCAGCCACCACCATGCAGAAAGACTGTAGCATCTGGCACAGTTCACGTGGCATGTAGAACCCGACAACATTTTCAGTAGCTTTCCAAATGTATTGTAGAATTTTCCTTATTTTGCAGGTTTTAAAGTTAAGAAACTTTCAAGCCCCTGCTCCAGAGATAAGTGAGCGTGAAGTTGCTATCCTGCAGATGGCGATAGTTGTGCTCCGTGGTGCCTGGCATCATTCCTGGGCCCTTTCTGCACTTGGCCTTATTCTAGAATATGTCTCAGTACAGGTCTCTGTTGTCCACGTGCTATTGCAGACTATGCCAGGCCTCAACTGATGCCTGGCATAGCTTGCATGAGTGTATGGACTGCAGGCTCCTATCCTGAGATGTATTCCAAAATAAGACTAAGTGCAGAAAAGCCCCTGGTATGATTAACTGGCAGCAGGCTCTGCATCACACACTAGGACAGATGGTGCAAAAGTTGCCACAAGTTATAGCCTGGCACTCTAGTACAGTTACAGTAAAATTGTGACATAATTGTCTTTGGTGATCACATTTTAAGTATGGTACATCTGACTTACTGTGATCATTCACTATTAACAAAGCCTGTTTTTTTCCCTCTTATGCAACTGGCTTCTCCAGTTTTGACTTTGAGAGCAGGAAGTGGGCAAAGGCAGCCTCATCCTTTAAAACTCTGCAGGAAAATTGACAGGCAATGGAGGAGACATCTGATGGTCACTCTGGGATAGGGGATGCTGGATTAGGTGGGCTGGTCCAGTAGGACTATTCTTATGAATGTGTGCTGTCTTTCAAAACATTTCAGGAGTTCCTGGCTCACGGCCTCAGCAATGTGATTCCTTCATTTTTCTTTTGCATACCAAGTGCGGCAGCCATGGGACGAACTGCACTTCTGTTCAGCACTGGCGCAAAAACACAGGTAACCTACTCATGATGTTAGAATGAAGTAGAAATATTTGCTCTAATTTTAATACAGGGACATTAGAAAGATCTGGGACAGCTGTTCTGTGGAATGATGTAAACACAACCAGTTGCTGTCCTAGGGATACCAAAACATCTCTAAAGATTCTTTAGCCCAAGATATAATACCAAATGATTGTATAATTGATTGTTGATGGAGTAATTCATCACCTCAAAAATGAGGGGACACTCTTTTGCCCTTCTCTGAAATGCCCAAGTGCAGCTTCTATACATCTCAATATGGACATAACTAAGTAATAATAATAAATGCGAGGAAGAAAGCAGTACATTGTGTACAAAAAAGCACTGTGTAGAAACAGCTGCTGGGAAGGAATATTCTGCAAACTGGACATGGGAACACACATTTTGGTGTGATTTCTGTACAGTGGAAAGTGATTTGAGGGATATAGGAAGTAAGGCAAAGTTATTGCTCTTAATGAATTAATATAGGCTTTATAAGTATTAAAGAAGTATAGGGAGGTTGGCTGGCATTCACAATGGAAATGCCAGTCTGGTCCCAAAGCTACCTGGCACTTACCTGAGTGCAGTTGAAGTGTGGACACTCCTGTCTAGAAGCGTCTGCCTCATCACAGCAGCAGCCTTGCATGCCGGGCTGTTGCCACAGTAATTGGGCAGTGCAGTGTGTGACTGTACAGCTGTGCTGCCCCACCTCGTGCCCAAACAGCATGCTGTTTAAATGCTGTGGGCAGGGCTGTCCCAGGAGCACCGTAGCTTCTTAAGATTAAGGACTCCCACACACGCTTGGAGCTGCTCCAGGACAGAATTGGTCCACAGTGTGCAGATCCAGACCCATGAGAGTGTTTGTGGCCATCCTGGAGGGCCAAATGAAAAAGGGCCTGGTTCAAGGAAGTACCCTTTGATATCTGCCAATGAAAGATTTGAAAACAAAGGCATATATAGCTGGCCGTTTAATTCTCTGGTTGAGAGCATCAACAGGAAGGTGGGGCAACAAATAGCAGTGGTGGTCTAGTTTATATCTAGACATAGGGCAGTTCTGCACTGAACAACATAAACTGGACCAGCAAGCATACCAGGAGGCTCCCTTCTGCATGCTGGTGCAGTCTAAGGGAGGCCCTGGGCATTTATATCCTGTCCCTTTCAAGGTGGCATTCTTTATTTTCCTAACCTGTACTTAATCCCCACAGTAATTTTAAATTAGATTGATAGGTGATGGTTTGCGTATGTTCACCAATTGTGTTTCCATAGCAATGTGGTATTTTAACCCAGACACTGGAAGGTCCAAGTTTGATACTCAAGATCTGTTTACATTTGTGCAAGTTATGAAATAAATGGAAATAGGATCCAGTCTGAATGCTAAATAAACATGCTTACTCCAAAAATGTTGAGGTTTATCCATATTCATACAGATCAGGGCATACTTTGCAGCTGTGAGAGAGATGTAGCAGCTGAAACTGCACCTATTTCTCTTCTCTTCTTCCTAGCATGTTTAAAAAAATGCACAAGGGGACTATATTTCATGTTTTCCTTTCCTCATTTATCTGTGGGAAAACCTAGTAAGTGGTAAATGGTAGCATACCTTTACGTTTATGCTTGAAAACAAAAGAAAAGGAGATAGGCATATACAGGGTAAGTTCAGCATTATGTTGACTCCCCTCCCCAATTTGCAGGATTTGGCAGGTGGGGTGCAAATGAAATAAATAAATAAATAAATATTTATATTTATATTTATCTCAACGTGTGTTGTGGCTCCATCTGAGCTAGACAAAATGGTAACCTCTAGATGCTTTAGATTATCATGCTAACTAAAGCTAATAGGAGTTGGCCACTCCTGAGCTAAAGTATTAGGGAGGATCCACACTGAACTAAAGGCGTGCACCAGCAGCCCTCATGGAACAACTCACAAGTCTACCAGGAGGCTTTTTCTCCCAGGAATGGCCTGTCTGCTTGGCGCTGGGCTCTGGGGCAGCAACCTTTGTTAAAATGTTGCTGGAATCTAACCCAGGGGGAGACTGCAGTCTCCCAAGTGTTCCTGGAGTTAGACCAGACTAAACGTCTTTTGGTCTGCTGGCACATGGGGTCTGTTGCCGTTTTACTGGGTTCTAAGAAATGACTTGAGAAATTACTCATTTCTGGGCACCTAGTGAAATTAGTCCTGGTCAGAAGCGTCAGAAGCTAGAAACACTTGTTTCTGGCCCCCTGGGTCAGGCAGCGCAGGACTGGGCTGGGCTGCAGTAATGTGGATGGCCCTTGGTGCTAGTTGCTTGTTGCAACATGCCGTTTTGACTTAGATTGCTCAATCTGGCCCACATGGCGCACATGGAAACTACCTTAGAGAGCTGAGTTCAGATGTGGGTACACCAAAATATTTTGAATATTGGTCTAAGTAAATTCAAGCATCTGCTTTAATATTAAGATCTAGGAGAGAGAGATGGTGGGATAGCTTGTATATACCATGTACTGCTAACCTACATCTCATTGATTTCAGTGAGTTTTGAGTGTGTCATAAATTATGAATTAAGTGAAGTTCTAAGTGCGCAAATTGTTGTTTGAATAAATAACACTTCACATCTGGACATTTTCTGGTCCTCCTGAATGGTTTATGTCTGTGCATTTGAGGTCAAATAGTATACCCCCGCTTTTCTGTTATTTATAGTGATATGTGATCCACGTATTTGCTCTTTTGGTGGGCTAGGGATAACTCACCTCAGGTCAAATATCAAATTATACTCAGATGCTTTCAATCTGCAAACCATGCGGGAGCCAAAATCTCCCTCCCTGGCTTCTTGAATTTTTATGGGCCTGCAGTGTTTTGTTATGCTCAGCAATTCTGACAAACCAAGCACTTACATCCCATGTTAAATATGCTTTAGAATTTGAATAATGTGATTATTGATGCTTTTCTTTTCCAATTGATCTTAGGTGGCTTGTCTAATATCTTGTGTATTGGTGCTTGTGGTCATCTACACAATAGGACCAATGCTATACTGGCTGCCAATGGTATAGTTCTTTTTAATTACTATTATTAGTATTGTGCATATTTTTAAAATAAACTATTCTTTATGAAAAGGACTACACCACCTTTCATTATGATTCCATGATTATAAATGCTGTCATACAAAGAAGAATATGCCAGTTTTATGTGCCAAGAGCAAAGAAGAAAAACTTGATTTCTGTTTTGCTTGGATGTGATTTAGCTTGCTTTTTTCAATGGAATGTTCTGAGGAACATTATAGCCATTGAGTCTAGCATATAATTTTGCTACAGGATAGGAGTTTGAGGGCCAATACCAGGTTATAATTTGTTACCTTCTTCTGATGTTTATGTTTATTAAGATTTCTGTACTTCAGCTATTACATAAATCTCATGGCAGTGAACACCAGGGCAGAATAACAAAAGAAAAAGAAGCAAATCAAATATAAAAATACATATTAAACCCATGGAACTCATAAGATAAAAATATAACAGGTACAGGATTGTGTCAGAGAGGGATCCAAGGGGTAAATCAGACTAAACACTAACGGTCAAACTGTACAGGCACATTTTAAGGGGAAACATCTAAGGTATGTGTTTGACATATCTCTGGGGGAAGTTAAAAGCTAGGGGCACCACCAAAAATGTCTCTCTCTAGCAGCAGCTTTACGGATTTCTTGAGGTGATGGAGCTACCAGAGGCCTTTGGCAAACAATCATTACTGGTAGGCAGGACTATACTGAAGGAGGCAATCTGTCAGATATTTGGGAAGTAGTTCAGTGGTAGCTTTAAACATCCATGCTAGAACTTTGAGTTGAGCTCACAAATGACCTGTCTGTCAGATATTTAAGTATGGGAGTGAAAATAATCATGATCAGTTCAGTGAACAGTCTAGCTGCAGCATTTAGAACTAGCTCCAGTTTCAAAGGCAGCCTCACAGAGAGAACATTGAAGTAATCTAATCTTGAGATCACAAGGGCATTGTTCACTGTGACCAGAGAGTCTTGGTCAAGAAATGGCTTCAGCTGCCTACTCAGTCTAAGCTGGCCATAAGTCCTTTCAGCACTGCAACACTTGGGCCTCAAGTGAAGGTTCCTAGCCTTGAGACTTGGGGTACGATTTTGTCCTGTAATAGACTGTCGAAGTGTGGATAGCCTTATTCCAGGACAGCTGGACTGCTTAGCCGGGAACCATTCCAGCCATAGCAGTTTAAGGTAGAGCAATCCAGCCCTCAGAAGTGCAGAAACAGACAGAGGGATAGAGCTAAATGTCATCTGTATACTGATGGCCTCCAAATCTCCTGATGACCTTTCTTGCTGCTTCATATAAATGTTAAAGAAAATGGAAGATTCCTGAGGAACCCTACTGGCTGGTTCCCAGGGACAAGCAGGAATCTCCCACAACTACTTTGTGGTATTGGCCTTGGAGATTGGAGCAGGACTATCATAATGTAATTTCTTCAACTCCCAAACTCTGTAGCCTTTTCACAAGGATAATATGATCAATGGTTTCAAAAACTGGTCAGAGATCAAGGAGAACCAACAGTATAGGTCTGTCCCTGCCTTTCTCCGAAAAGTCATCATCCAGGGCAACTAAATTAGTTTCAGTTCCATAATTGAGTCTGAATCCAGATTGAAATGAATCTTGACACTCTTTTTTTTTATTCTCTTTGAGTTCTGGTAGCTAATACAATTTATTCTTACCCTTGACATAAATGTATTTTTATATTATTGCTACTATGCCAGAGGTTCAAATGCTCATATAAATCCATTTTTTAATGATAGTATGGACACTTGTTGTAGAGAAGAGTCTGCAGCCTTTACGCGAAGTTGTCAAGCTTTTTCTTACATCTGAAGGAAGTAGCTGAGCTCTCCTTCTAATAAATACCTCTTTCATTGCAGTGTGTTCTAGCAAGTATCATTGTGGTGGGGCTGAAGGGAATGCTGGTGCAGTTCAGAGACTTAAAAAAGTACTGGAATGTGGATAAAATAGATTGGGTAAGTGGAATATAACAAAAAAGGTTTTCCTGAAAGGTCCTTTCAGTTCACTGCTTCTCCCCTGTTTAACCTTTCTGTACTGTCAAAATAAGAGAGATATGCTAGGAACCAGATTTTGGAACCAATGAATTTTTTAGGCTTCTGAAGTTCTGTTGAGAGAGATCTGGTTTTGTTTACCATAACAAACATGATAAGGCACAATATTCGTGAACAAATCAGACATGTATTAATCTGAATAGTTCTGCCTGTTTCCCTTTAAATTTACGGAATTCTTAAGACATTCTTTATTGCTCTCTTATCTGTGTCAGTGGTTTTGACAGTCTACCTGTTTTTCTGGAATAGAGCATTAGAACCTGCAATGAACTTAAGCAATGAATATTTGCTAGCAGTTTAAAAAAAAGGAAAATACTTTTTAATATCGATAAATATTGATAAAATTAGAAGACAAATTCTTATGATGTACGTGGAAAAAACACATATCCTTCTGAAACATGAAAAGAATGGCCACTTTTACTAACTTCCTGAAAATTCTGTAGGAAGAGAGGCATTTATCCAGAAGGACTTCTATTGACTCAAATGTAGCCACAGAAGGATATCGTCTAGCTGATATCCTATGGCCATGACCCTGAGATTTTAAAATTCCCTTCCCTTTCCCTCGCTCCCCCCCCATGTAGCTTTATTTATTTATTTATTTTCCTCTTAGCAAAATATTATATTCCTTCTGAGCCATTTGTTTTCAGGAGCTTACCTTCTTATTTCAAATTAAAATACTGTACATTCCTTCTCACATAACACAGGTATTAGATTCTCAAGAAACAGTATGTAACGCAAATGCAAATTTGCCCTATGCAGATAAGGTAAAATCAGGCCTAAGGTGGTTTGTGGCAAAACATTTCACTGACATTATTTTGAGTACAACCCCACCAAGTGGCCTGAAAATAGGCACCATTCTTAGTATCTAATAATGTACACAGGGGATCAGTCTATAAGGCTGAGTCCATCTCAGGGACGGACAGGGAAGTCAGCCCACTTTGGGGTGGGAACGGCCTGGTCACACTTACTGTGCTGCTACCCCCTGTTGAGCTTCCACGGATCCCCTTCACTTGGTAAAAGTAAGCTTAGGTGTTGTAGTGTGGGTACAGGAACATGGCAGGGTTGTATGGTGTGGCAGGGGGTTCAGCAGGGACCCTGAGGGGGCCCATGAGGAGTTTAATTTTACCAGGCGTGTTGGAGTTTGTGCAGTGATTGTGGTGGATACACTGAAAGGGTGGATATTCTGAAGAGTATTATTCAAGAGAAGACCATCCAGTGTGATAGCTAATGTTCTCATTTCAACCACAGGTTTTGTTCCATGCTATTCTTTATATTTTATTTGGAACTCAAAGTCATATTTTTCAAAGAGAAGTGCTGAACCAGTAATTTCCCCAGACATATGCTTCAGTTCTATTATAATGGAATTAGTTCTTCTAGATAAGATTATATTTTTTTATTTCGGGCATTCACTTTGAGAGATGTGCACTCTGGTATGATTTATGTAGAATCACATTTGTTGCTGAAGAGGTTTGAAGAAATCAAATAGCTTAGTTTTCAGCAGATAATTTCTGTCATTTTAGGTTTTTTTAACCACCAGTATGCTGAACATGGAGCAGGTTTTTTTTTACTTTTGTTATATCACAGAAGGCGGCTGCATCTAGATGTCGCTTATTTATCCAACGATTTTTGGATATTCCAGAAAGTGGAATAAGTGAGAGACATGTGGAGGCAGCTGAAGAGTGTTTGAATACAGAGTCCAGACAGACAAAGGCCTTTTCACAGAACTGCATGTTATAGTACAGTATGAAATTGTAACTGTCCATGGTACCACTTTTTTCCCATTGCCATTGGTATGGTCTTACTCATTTTAAGTTATTTTACATAACTCTTTGGGAGTGGCTGGAACTTAGTGGTAGAGCAAAACGTGTGGAAAGCAGAGTGTCACTGATTTGATTCCCAGCCTCTCCCTAGAAGTAGGTAATGGCAAACCACTTGTGTATCTCTGCCTAGAAAACTGTGCAGAGGTGCCCATGGAGGTGTTCAGCCAGGAATCAGGAATCAGTCAAAATTTAGGGGTACCCAACAACAGCAAAATATAGCTCTTTGAGGAGATTCTAGGAAGATACAAAATAAGCTCCCAGCACTGTTGCAATCTGAAAATCTAAGACTATGTGACTTGTGAGTGATTTAATCTTACTACCAGGCAAACCTGTATACCTGTTATTCTACAGAAGAAAACCTGTTGTCCTCTAAAGAATGGCTCCTTTCTAGGGAGAACTTCCTTCTTCTTTAGACCAATGCCCTACATCCCTAAGGCCCTCTTTTTCCACAACAACCAGAGACCTGTCAGTTTGAGAATCTCTTGGAAGAATTGCAACAGGCAAAAAGAACTTTTTTGTTCGTTACCATACAAACTGAAGCCCTATATCTCTGAGAGAAATGCACAGCAGCATGTCCAATGGTCTTTGGTGCATTAGATGCAATACCAAAGAAATCCAATAAATTTTTGGAAGGCAGCAGAATAACTAGAACAATGATTCCAGAACAGCAAAAAGCAGCAATTTTTAAACTAACGTTCTTTGACTATACCTCCTTCATTCTTAAATTATTGGGTAGGATCCAAATTAATGATTAGGGATGTGCAAAACATAATTTCAGATTCATTGCAAAATATGGGAGATTGCACTGATGCTTAATATCAAGTCTGAGTTTACACCTGGCCCTAAGAGAAAAGTAAGCATACACCTTTGCTCACCTAGTTCCAGCAGTGCCCTTTCTGGGGAGATGGGACAAGCCCAACCATTATCATACAGCACATGACATTAGGCTTCCCTGGGCACTGTCAGACCTATAGAGGAATAGTTACTTCTCTGGAGGCTTGGCAGGAGCTGAGATAAGCCTCAATGAGCCTGAAATCAAATGCTGCCCTGTGATTATGGGCTGCCCCCACCCCAAGACTATAGGAACATTGGGTCACAGTTGAGCTCAAGTGAGTGCTTACCTTGTAGTTGAGTGTTTTGCATAAGAAACACCTCCTCCCATACCGGCCTGCCTATGCCTTAAGATCTGCCCATGAGGCAGTCTTGGTAGTGCCATCTCCTTCAGCAGTTAAAGACCTGAGGATATGTGGGAAAGCTTTCTTGGTCATAGCCCCCAGGCTATAACCACCAACAGCAGTAATAGCAAGCTGTAATGATTTGTGTTTTGGTCCATTGTTAATTTGAATCCTAAGCAACAATTTAGGAATCGTTGAGGTACCTTTGAAAAATGTGGCAAATCTCTTTGAAAAGCAGCAATGAAAAATGGTGGAGCTTTTTTGCTCACTGTGTTTTTGTTTTGTTTATTTATGTGTGTGCCTGCATACTATTTTATTTTTCAAAAAATAAAAGTACAATAAGTGTTAGTGCTAATAGCTAATTTTGTTCATTATACTTTCCCTTTCTTACAGAGTATATGGGTTAGCACCTACTTATTTACCATTTGCTTTGCTGCCAATGTGGGGCTGTTGTACGGTGTAGTCTGCACGATACTTATAGTGGTTTTCCGTTTTCCAAGGTAAGACATTTCTATAGTGGCTTCTGAAGTTCATCATTTAGCATTCATTACTGTGAAAAATACACTACAAATTCATATTATTTCTACAGCAGTTCAGCAAGAATATCTACTTCCAGCAGACCTGGGGGCATGAGGTTTGTTGCAAGGGCTACAAAGAGATAACAAAGGGTCCCTCAGAGAAAGTCATGTATGGCCTCATGTTCCCAACTGTCCTCTAATCCACCTTTTCAAGCCTATAATGTTCGTGAGAGGCAGACCAATGTGTGAGGAATCCCACTTCCAAGTCGGATCCAGATGCCTTTTTCTTTTTGCTGTGTCTGATCACAGTTCAGTTCTCTGTTTCCTAACTGCATTTACAAAACAGCAATTTCCAATGTACCCTGAGAATACCAAATTAATATGAAGCCATATTATGGATCTAGTAAATTTTTCAACTAGTGAAGAAATGGAACTTCTAGTCCTGTACTTTTCTTAGAAATTTGATATGGAGCCTGGGTACAGAAATCACAGGGGAGGGTTAGTTGGCAGTCATAAAGTTAAACAGCTTCGTCTGCTTTATTTTTTCAACATTACATTTATTTCTGCCTTTTACCAGATGGTCTTAGGATAGTTGCACAATAAACCTGACACATATATTCTTTTCCTAATTCTTTCCCATCCCATTTATTTATTGAGGTTTTTGATCTTTGTTTTCCCTTTACTGCCATCATGAAAGTGCTCCATTAACTTCTTTTGTTATGCTTATCACTAGCAAACAAAATCAAATAAAAACTTCTCCATCTCTTAGATTAGCATTCATAAATAGCAGTTATTAGAGGTTTAAATATGCAAATAAGTAATTGCTAAGACCTGAAAGGTGGGAATAGCCAGATCTGAAAAGCTAAATGTTGACTTTTTAAGGATTCCTTTTAAGTTACATTCTTTTTGTAATCACAGTACAGTAAAAGCCCAGTTCAAGCCAATTTGGTTTGCCCATTTTCAATAGAATGTTTTGGTATTAAGCAGTTTCAAGCATCCCTGTTTCATTTTAATGTGTTTTCCTGTCATCAAGGAAAGGCACTATTATTGTTTGAGTGTGTTCATTTTCCTTTTATTATTATTATTATTGGCCTGAAACCTTCCTGTATGGGGTGGGATAAAAATTCAAACAAACAAGCAAACGGGAGGGTTTTGCTTTAATACAATTTAAGCAATTAGTCTTGCATTAAACCGGATATATTTTTATACATATTATCTTCATGTTGCAGAGCGAGAACACTGAGCCTGAAACATATGAAAGAAGTAGAATGTAGATTCAAAACAGAAATGGATTCTGTAAGCCTATTGTTGTTATTTGTATCTAACAGAAGTTAAATTTCACTGGGAAAGTTTCACATTCTTCTCTGTTTTCTTATTTGTCCTTGATAAAATATGTCCATTTCAGCTTTCTCAGTATGTGTGTTCATATTGTTAATGAGTGGGAAAAGGATATTGCTGTATGAGAACCATATTTATCTGGTAATGGTTTTCATGCATTTGGAATCCTTTTACTACTTGGCATGGATGATAGAATTCAGCATGCCTTAAATGGTATAAAAACATCTGGTAACTTCTTGGGTCTCTTAGCATCTTACAGTTTGCTTGTAGCTGGTTAGAATCTTCCTCTGCATGATGATTCTGGCTATATAAGGTTTGCTGGAAGGCCTTAGCTGAGAAATGAGGTGAGGGGACTTAATCATTGTGTAGTAGGCAAGAAAGAGTGGGTCCTTCCAGTTTGGTCTAGTGGTTAGGGAGCCAGACACTTATCTGGGAATACTGGGTTTGAGTCCACACTCCCCCATGAAGCCAGCTTGGTGACCTTGAGCTTGTCACAGCTCTCTTCTGACCTCTCACAGGCCCACCAACCTCATAGGGTGTTCTATTGTTGGGAGAAGAATATGAAGCTTGGTCAGCTGCTTTGAGCCCCCTTAAATGGGTGAGAAAAGCGGGCTAGGAAAGCCAACTCTTCTTCTTCCACACCTTCAACAGGGATATTACAAGCAGATTGTGGGAATGCGTCATCTGCCACTGTGATCTGAGGCAGCCAGAACTTTCCTGCATCCTTATCTGCTGCGGACAGCTTCAAAGCTGTCCACAAGTTCTCTCATGGCATGGGATTGGTGCATCTGCACAGCTTCTGGTAATGTGAGTGGAGGGGCCTTTAGTTTAGTTTTGGACTTTAAGGTTTTAAGGTCTTACACCTCAAGGATCACCCTACTTTTGTGAACCCAATGTGATATCCCCTTGCCCAGTTGCATCGAGGGGCGGGTGGGACATCCAGTGGATAACTACAGAAAGTCCTGCTGTCTGTACTGCTAACACAGCAGAACAGGAATGGGCCTGTCCCAGCACTTAGCATGTGAATTGACTGGGAATTGTCTGCAGAGACAGTTCTCAACAGATAAGTGCAGATCTGTGTGCTATTGTGAATTACTGAAATAACTGAGCATGCTTACCTAAGGGGAAAGCTGGTTATAGAGGGAGTTTACAGCTGTCATATAGTATATGGCTAACACATTGTTAGAAAAATAGTGTTATATGGAAGTAGACTTTGGCTAAACATTAGCTAAAATTTTTAACAGTAAGATCTGGGATTCTGTTAGATGATCTTTAACCTTCATTAGTATGGGTGAAAAGTTGTGCAATTTGTAGATGGTGAAGTTGCTTTGTATAGGGGTTTTGGGAGTTGGGGTTGTATATCCTAAAGTTGTACTACATAATTCTGTTTTTCGGACTTCAGACAAAAATATTTCTATGCTTTCACTTGACCAGTGTATAGAGTAACCCATCCTTAAAAGTTGAATTGAGATTATTTGTATAGTCACAGACCAGAATAAAAACTCCTTAAATGTTGGTTAAGTGATCTTAGCTGTGTTCACACACAGTAAAAGAGGCAACTGAAGACAGCTGAGAAGTGGTAGCATGTGGTGCTGGTGTTCCCATGACACCGCTGAGGCTGCATCTGTTTCTTGAGAAAAGCTTAGAGGTAGTAGCATGTGGATAGCAATGTTCCATCCCACCTCTAACCCACATCAAAGGCCCTAAAAAGTGGATTTTCTGGCTTTTAATATGGATTAGAGGCCCTTGTGTGTGGAAGTGTTTTTCTTTAACTGCATGCTTTCCTGTTGCCCTTATAGGAATTCCAGTTCAAAAATACGTTTTAGCGAACGCTGTGTTGAACAAGCACCGCTCTGCCTTCTAACTTTTTGTTTATTAAATTATCCCAAAGGAATCTTTACAACAACTAAAAATAGTATCAGTGAACAACCCACTGGTCTTTCTGAACGCTAAGAAGTTTCAAACTGACATCTTAAAAATAATGCAGAAGGAAAATATTTATGCTCAGCAACCCCCGGAAGATCTAAACAAGGTACGACATACTTGGTAATGGAGAGCTAATCATTTGTACTTTCTATGTGCATATGGTTCAAGAGTGCTTAGTGTTCATACAGTAAAGTATAACAGATCTCTTATTGTCTATATTCTGTATTGCTGCAATACTGATGGCCTGTTGGCTTGTTTAGCATTTCTAGAACTTCCCAGTTGCTTTTAAACACACACCAAATATGCTGAAGGTCAAGTCTCAGATCGGATAGTGCACCTCCAACCGCAATGCATACCAGGTTAATCTTCAGCATCATCTAGCAGAGCTGGGAAAATCCCTTGTTTGAAAAGATAGAGCACCTCTATCAGTTTACTGATCATGATGCACCAATAGCATGAATCTGCATGAGTCAGTGTCTTAGATCATGGTAAAGTATTGTTTAACATAACTAAGGAGCTCCAGACTGTCAAAACAAGGAATTTTCCCAGTTGAGAACTGAGGTGCACAGTTGCACAGAAAGTGTGTGCTTTTTTGTGTTTGGTATATCAGATCTGAGGCCTGATCTGTAGCATAACTGTTATGTGTTTTAGAACCACTGGCAGGTTCTAGACATGCTATAATATGCTGGTTGGTTGTCCACTTTACGGCAAGACTGCCAGAAGAGTCCTGCCACCATCAGGGGTCTGCCTGGGGTATTGCCCTCTTAATTTGAAGTAAAGTTAGTGCAGGAAATCTTGCACTGTCATTACGGCTCCAGCAAGTTCCTTCTGGTGAAATTCTTTCAGCATTACACCAGAAGCAACAGCTGGATCTTGCTGCACATAAGGAAAAAAGAAACAAAAAAGGTCTGTCCGCAATGAGCTCTTGGAAGTTGCTTCCAATATGATGCCCATGTGTGTCTGGCAGGCTATCTTCTGGGGGAATGTTGGCATTCTGCAGTGGCCTGGCATTGTCCCAATAGGTTTGGGCTCTTCATCTTATCATTTGATGCCTGTGTTTAGAGGCACTGCTGTCCACCATAAACACTGAACCTGCAGTATGGATTGGAAACTGCTAATCAGTTCCGGTATGTTTATGGCCTACTCTTCTCACCTTCCAAGTGGAAGTCAGAAATAAGATCAGTTTTCCAGGTTTGAATATCAGCTTTGGATCAGGAAACATGGATCAGGAAGCAAATTATTAGGAACCAAGAAGCTTGCCATTTCCTTTATGGACCTTGAATATTTTGGAATTACCATTAACTAATGGCAAAATGGGGATTGAGCAATTCCTGCAAATATTATTCTGTGCAGTGCTAAAATTCTTCAACAGAAGGATTCTGAACTCACCAGTAGAACAGACCAGCAAGTGTACTAGGAGCTTCCTTTCCCAGAGTACAGAAGGGAGATTTGTAGTATGTTTGTTAGTCTGGTATACTGACCAGTGCAGAATCACCCTAACTGTTGGAGAACTTTAGCAATTACCCTTAAAAAGCAACTCAAAAAGGGAAGGGGCAAAATAGGAGAGGAGGAGGGCAGGGAGGGCAGGTATAATCCTTCCAATGATTCATCTCTTTCTTTTTGTTTTATTCTATTTTAGTGTGAACAGAATACATTGCTCAGGCCATTATCCAATGGGAATTGCCATGGTGAGTTTAACATTTCTGGCACAATTTGCCTATTTAAGGATCCATGTCAACTTGTATTATTTGATCAAGATCCTAATTTGTGTTATATGTTAATGGATGGTGGGATTGAGAAAGGATGAATTCTTTCCTCTTGAGGGTCTTTGTCCCCAAGAGACAGAGTTGTGCAAGCCACTTGTTCTTGCAAGATGACATTTAAAAAAGTTAAAGCTGTGTTTCAGAGGTAGTTGGTAGTAATTTATCTTTACTAAATTTGCCCTGTGGTTGAAATCTGCTGGGAAAGCCCTACTGGTAAAACAGCTCTGCTACATCTAGTCATCAAAGGGGAGGCATCACAACAAGGGCTGAGCCCAGGCACACCCTAAACTTCGAATTCCCTTCGCAGTCCTAATCGCGCTGTCAGATAGTACTCATGATTTTTCATCGTTGCTCTGGAACATTGCTGCACATTTGCCTTAATGCAGGAAAAAGAACTCTCACTGCGTAGTATAGATTTAGAGCGAAGCATTCTGTAAATGCAGGCAGAAGTATGAGAATCACAAACAGGAACTTACTAAACCCAGAAGTGTAGCTTGAAAATTTGATTGGTTCTACGAACCCATGTGAAGGGAAGGAGAGTGCACAGTGCCTGAAATCCCATTTCTCCGATGAGGAAACTGTGACGTGGATTGTCTGTGAGGACGATTGATTTTCTCTTTCCACCAAGGATACATCACAGTTTCCTTAAGCTGCAAATTTAAAGTGTGCTGTCTGGAGGTGGCCAAGAAAACCTTCTCTGCAGAGGCCTCAGGGTGTGGAATGTTCTCTCCTCTGTACTGCATTAAGCACCATCAATTTACACCTTTTGACAAGTGGTGAAGATCTATCTCTTTGCTTTGCTCCACTCCCCTCTAATGATACACCATCTGCACTGCGATCTTTCTAATGGTTGTGAAGAGCTTAAATATTTTATGTTTCTAATTGCTTTGATTATTGTTCCAACCTGCCCCGAGACTGTTTCTTTTGAGCAGGACAGAAATCTAGATGAATGAATGACTATATTCCAGATGTGCAGAAAATTAGAATTCTCTTGGACAACATACCTTCATATACTTATAGCCCATGGCTGTTTTCCATAGTTCTGTAAAGTTTTAAAAAGAGAAACTCTCTTGCTTTACATTGTGATATTATTGTACTGTCTAGTGCTATGCTCAAACCAATTTTGCTGTTATATGATGTGACACAAAGGTTGAAATTGTGGGTAGGTAGGAGCTGTGTACTCTTGCAATCTGTCACCTAACCTTCTCTCAAGGGCAGAATTTGCTCTTGGAAGCAAAAGAGTGCATTCCTGGTTCACTCCTGGAGCCACAGTGTAGGAACAATGTACTTGCTCTTTTACAGTACAGGACCTTGAAGCGAAGTACCAAAAACGCCAACATCTGAGGCTGTTCTGAGTGCTTTGCTTCAAGACCGCAGATGGAACTTCAATGCCTGGGAACTTTGGTTCCTTGGCCTCAAAATTTACAAAGACCTGGGTGTGGGGACTGTGTGAATGGCTCACCTCTTTGCTCTTGGTATGAAGTAAATGCTCCAAACCAGGAGCAGACCTTTCAATATGCTTATGGGTTCTCTCACTCTGAAAGTGGACCCTTAAGTGTGAACTCAACCCCAGATCCTTCACAGAGATATCACAGTCTCAAATGCTGAGACAACGGGAGTCATATATCTCTTTAGAATCTTGTCCTGGAAAGAAAGTGCCAGTGCCTAGAGCAGCGGTTCTCAACCTCTGGGTCGGGACCCCTTTTAGGGTTGAACTACCCTTTCAGAGGGGTCGCGACAAGTCTCCTGCTGCCCCTCCCTTCCCACTCCCAGCTGCCCCCATCCCGTGGTTGGGGGTCTCCAGAACATGAGGAAATGCATTAAGGGGTCGTGGCATTAGGAAGGCTGAGAACCACTGGCCTAGAGGTACCCTGTGTGAGCAAAACTGACCAGTAGTCCAATAGGTTTCACATACTGTATCTGTCTTCAGAAGTTCACACAGGAGATCTGATGGCTTAGTAAGCAAAATCCTCAAGGGACCAGATCAGTTCAGAGGAGATAATAAAAGTCTACAAAAGTCTATGAAACTGGAGAGTTTGAAATGTCAACAGTGATTTCTGTTTAAGTTAATCAACATCTCTGTGAAACGGAAAAAACAAATATTGGGTTTTTTTAAAAAAAATTGTGTTGAATGTCTTCTCTTGTAATTTCTGGTGTTTCATTATGCACAAAAATCTTTATTTTCTTTTAGATGTTTTTGAACTAGCCGCAGAGAGAATTATATATCTGGTCAGGAGTTCATCTTAAGTCTATTTTTACTTCCTTTTCTTTTGTTTGCTTCCTTTGAACTATATTTATGCATAAGCAGTTAAATAATCCAATAATACACAGGAACCACAAAATCAATGTGTACCAGAGCTAGGACTTTTTTGGTGGGGAAGGGCAGGATTTATTTCCAAGAAGTTATCTATCCAATGTTGGTACCTAAGTGCTTTGAAGAATTTCAGATTGCATTATGTGTGTCAAAACTATTCAGTTTAAACTGTTTCCTTTTGAACTTCTCAGCTTTTCAGGGCTTTGTATGGAATCTCATACAGTAATGCAAAGCTTAGCTTGACATACTCATCTCCGAGATGTCATCTTTAAAATTGGGCCCAGATCAATGCCCGAGAGATCATTTCAGCCCCATCCACTCAGTATATTTTCCTCATGTTCTGAGTCACTGTGAGCTGCTGATTGCAGCTTTCATGTGGCTGAAATGGACACCTGGGAATGTGGCATCTACTTGCCACTGTGGTCCCCTGGAAGCTCAATCTCCATGGGAATGTTCTGACTGCATGGGCTGGCATGGCTCAAGTAGCATATGGGGCCTGGTGCCACTTCCCCAAGTCTCTGGAAATGATTCCAGAAGTAGGCAGTACACTACCAAATTTCTCCCATCCTGTGCAATAAAATTGGAATATCAGGCACAAATCACGCAAGAATCCCCATGATTCCACACTCATTAAGAGTATGTTGAATCTATGTCAAGATACCTTTCAAGCCCATGTTGCCCTAAAATTTAGTGAAAGGATCTTCTCACTAATTTCACAGGAGAGCCGTCACTACAGCAACGTCCCATTGAAAAGCACGCCCTAATATTTGACTGCAGTGGTCTGAATTTCTTTGACTACACAGGCATCTCTGCGCTTACTCAGGTATTTATGACCTTCCATTATCCATTTTCTTGAATTTACATAAGTATGCTCTGTGGGTGAAAGTTATACTTGTTCTACTCCTGTAAAGCCAATGACACTATTGATATAAAAATAATTCCTAGAATTTTTCATCCAAGGTGGCAAGTAGCTAGATATCATTTTCCCCTAAAACATTGCAGCCTTATTCTTCAATACTTGCTTTGGTATGCCTCTTTTTTGATGTCTATTAGTGTAACAGGGTGCACTGCCAAAATGAAAAGGGCCAAGAACTTACATTCCTGGCCTTTGGAGTTTTTGACTCTGAAGCTGGTTCAAGCTTTGGGGCTGGCCAGGTGCTGGAGCAGAATGGGTTGTTCTGATCCAGGTGCAATCCAGCTCAGGTTGAGACAGATTGTGTAGGCTGGACCTGTAGAACCAGATCACCAAAGGTAAATGTGGAAATGGTAAATGAACCTGATTCCTTCACCTTTAACATTTAACTATATCCATGAAAATTTAAAATATCAGGTTGGAGTGGTTTGTGCATGGGGCAGAGTTGTTGTATTAACTCAAGTAGTGGAATGGCATATGGCAACACATAGACAGTATCTGAATAAATTTAAGCCAGAATGCCCTTTCCATGCCCTTTTTGCTGCGTGTAAGTGCACCTTATATAATTCTAGTAAATTATGCTGTATGTTTCCACGCTAGTTTTCTAGTTGGCCTTTTCCATCTTTTCAGCTGTTTTTGTTCAAACACAGTTTTTGCCTTTTTTTACCTTCTCCCATAAATATGACCCATCCAAACTCTTTGGCAGCCCTCCTCTGCTACATTTAGATGCTTAGCTGTTGAGAAGATTACAGAGTAGCAAAAGAACTATTCAGATCTCATGAGTTAAACATGCAAGTATTATTATGTTCTTATTAGATTTAAAAAAAAAACGGTCAAAGAGTCAAACCACTGGCAGAATATGTCAAGTCTGCATTTTCTCACTGTTTTGGGGTAGGCATTTACTATCTTAGGAGAAACCATTTGGATTTGTTCTGTGAGAAATTTTGGCAGCTGGACAGGGAAGACAGCTTGATCTGTATGGCCAAATCAAGCTGTGCCGAAAGGACATCAGGAGTGCAGTGATCACATGTTACTGCATGCATCCAGTGCCTAGCCCGCTCCTGAGGGTGGAATCCACGCCTTGGAGCTCTCTCCAAAAGATGGCAGCTGCTGGATCATGAGATGTCACTGCCTTTTGCTGTTAAGGGCCAATTTCCTATGCTTTGCATAATTCCTCGCTGTTGAAGTTTATAAAGGTGGAGGTACAGGGACTTTAAAATGGTAAACTTAACTACTCCTGAGCTGACACAAGGGCTCTGGCCTAGAATTGGACCTCTTCTGCTCCCATCTGGTAACAGTAGCTTTCTTGATGCTTCCCAGAAACATGGAAAGAGCCTTCATGGAGCAAAAATCAGAGTGGGGGAAGTGTTTTAAAAACCAGAGAATGATAGCACCTGCAATGTTGCTCTTGTGTTTGGTTGGCTCTTTTTTCGTTCTCTGATGGCCTATATGGAAGCAGAGGAAGTGTGGGGTTTGATCACACAGGCTAAAGGGGAAGGCCTGGGATGAATCTGAGACTCAAGGGTTACTGCATCCCCAAGACTCTGCTTATCCATCTCTTCCATGGAAGGGAAAGAAAATAGTTCTTGGGGGAAGAATCTTGTTTGGGTGGAAGGGGTGGAAAGCTACAGAAATGGCTACTTGCGGCTGACCAATCAGAGAGCCAGAAATTCAGATGGTGACATCCAGTGAATGGGCACCACTTGGTGCTGTGGAAGAGTAGCCAGACTTTGAGGTGCATTTCTGCTTGAATGCTTGTTTTTGGGGATGCGTACACAAAGGGGGCATTGGGTAAAA
Organism: Aspidoscelis tigris stejnegeri; assembly: GCA_023333525.1. Taxonomy (NCBI): domain Eukaryota; kingdom Metazoa; phylum Chordata; class Lepidosauria; order Squamata; family Teiidae; genus Aspidoscelis; species Aspidoscelis tigris. The sequence continues at coordinate 30,845,907 of JALMGA010000004.1, read as the reverse complement.
AATATGTTTGAAAAGAACCCAGTATGATCACACCCCTGACGTCAGATTATGACTACAGTGAGAATGGAGCAGGCTCTGTATGTATTTGCTTTGACCTCGTTTGGTATAGAATCAGATGTACAGAAGTTTCACCAGATATGCCACAGGGTGGGAGAATGAGATTCGAGATACAGGATTAAAGCTTCCTTCCTCAACCTGTGGCCCAGAGGGTGCACTTTGTTGTCTGTGGATGGAAAAGTCTTGCATCAAAGGGCCAATCGTGCTACTAAAACTTGTCTGCAATTTGGTTGTTACTTTTTCCCGGTCTAAAAAGGTTGTGAAAACATCCTCTAAATTAAATAACCTTCCTTCATTTTATGAGAGCCTCCCTACTTTACCATGAGCCTCCCTACTTTAATACAGCTATGAAATGCTAATTATATGCAGATGGCAGAACCTTTGTCCTCTTCGGTGCTATGTATCTTCATCTGTGCGTTATAGGCAAGTGGCCATTCTGTGTCTCATGCTGCTTAAGCCATATGTTGATGACAGCACAAAGTAGACAAACTGAATATGTTTTCTTTCTATATACATTTTACATGTTAATTTTTTGGTCAGAAGAAGCACAGATGACATGAAACTGCGTAAACAATGAATTTCAGTAGTGGCTATTGCAGGGTAGGAATGTTCACCTTCCTATTCCGATTGCAGCCTTAACAAACATAAATACTTGAAGGATCCAAACCATACTAGTTTTTGTCTTCTTTTTAACAGGCTGTTTATATTATAGTATAGTTCCCTCTAGTGGATGCTTGTGATATAACAATCCTGTTCTTCCTGTATTACTATGGAACACTGGCTCTTAAAAGCTTGCAGATCAGTGACTGGGTGCCAAATTCTAATTGAGTAAAGAGGATAAATGAGAATCTCTCATTTGAATGTGATATTTCAAGATCCTTAATAAAGCATTTTAAATATTTTCCCCCTTTTTAGATCTACTTGGATTCCAAAAATAGAAATATTGACATTTTACTGGCAAATTGCAAAGGCAAGTATTATTTTTCAGTAACTATAAACATAAGAACTTAACATCTCGAGAAGCTGTGGACCTATCTGAAATGTACCATCTGAAACATAAAAATGTCTTTGTACAGGCTCTTTAATAAAGGCTCTGAAGCAGAGTGGAAAGCTTGAATCGGATAACTCCATCTTCTTTGAGTCAGTTTCTTCTGCTGTTGGTGCCATTCAGTTTAACAGGGTGAGTTTTGACACATCACGATATGTTTCTTTTTCCAGCTAAAGTTCTCTTTCAAATAAAGCCAACCAAGCACGTTAAGAAAGATCACCAAAAAGAAGAGATTATTATGTCTTTTTCCCATTGTTTGCCATCCCAGACATTAAACTTTTGGCACATGCTGTTCATCCCTATGAACAAGTACTTTCTCCCTAGGTTCCAAGGTATTCACAATAGTGGATTTCTCAGTAAACTGAAATTGTGAAATTCATAGATATGGGGTTTGTGATAAGGTTCCCCCCCCCCCGTTTTTCTTACCTGCCCATTTTAATGGATGGCTTGAGATTTTATGTACCAAGAGAGGTGAGTCATGTTTTTCTTATTTCTGTTTTCCAAGCCATTCATAGTTTTTTAAAAAAAATCTTTGTCATGCCTGCCTCTACTACTATTTTTTGTTTGTTTGTTTTAACCTTACATACAATCACAGGGTTGTTGTGTGTTTTTTTTAAGAAAAATGCATGGACCTAGAGCAGTGATGGTGAACCTTTTGAGCTCGGTGTGTCAAAATTCACAAGAAAACCTAGCTTAACTTGGGTGCTGTGACATATCTAGAAATATCCATAATTTTGTGATATTTGTAGTTCTAAAAAAGTTATATTTTTGATATATGTATTTTATTAAAAGCAAAAAACAAATAATTCTTTACATTTGCTAAATCTTCAATTGAAAGTTGGTATTTCGTACACTTCAAGAACAAGCAAGCACTACACGCCCAGGTGCCAAGGTGACCAGGTCTGTCACCCAAAAGGGCTTGGTGTGTCACCTGTGACATGTGTGTCATAGGTTGGCCATCACTGACCTAGAGGAACACACACACCCCAAAAAAATCCCACTCATATTTAGGACATCTGGTTGGTAGGTATCTTGAATACATAGCATTTAATGACAGTAATGATTACCTGTTTGGATGGTGGCATCAACCATAATAATACTGCCTCCTGTTGCTATTTATTAATGTTTATATGTATATGGCCTAGGTCCAGCCCCAGCTTTTCACAGTACGGTTGTAGGATAATTGGATTGGAACCAAATGACCACATTAATTGCAGAAACTGTTTTCATACCTTCCCACTTCCATAAGACATGAGTTTGCTTTTAAAATAAACTCCTGTAGGCATCTTTACAGTGGATAACTCCAGTGTTATCCAACTGAATATTTATAATATGAAGGATTTGGGTATTCCAGTGTTTTACATGTATCTATAGCATTAGTAGGGGATAAAGACAGAGTCATCTCCAAGGAAAATTATAGTTAAGCTGAACAATGAGTTATTGTTTTCTGTTGCTCTCTGTCTGCATTAAAACAAACAGGCACATTCTGAAAATTAAATTACAAAGTTCTTCCTCTTCTTTTTGTACCACAATTGCTGTAGGTTGATTGACTGAATTAAGGAGAATCATTACTTTAGCTGCTATGGAAAATAGCAAATTTTCCATTCTAGCTATTCTATTTGAAACATATATGCTCTCTCTGATTTGGTTCTTACACGTTTACTGCACACGTGGTTTTTATCACTTTTGGTCAATTCCTGTCTCTACCCTTGCCACCTTTTGGATGTCCTGCACAGGGTTTCCCTAACCTCACATCTTTGTTCAAAGATGGCGGTCAGGCTTGAAGGAGTCCTTGGCAAGGTGTTCTCCTCCAGAACTCTCCCCAGCCCCACCCTGATGAGTTTTTCCACTAATAAGAATGTTATGGAACACCAGTGTAGGCAATGGTAGTCTACCTGCCACTGAAAGTAAGTGGTGGATGAAGCCACTGCGGTGATCACTGGCCACTACTTTGGGCCTTTTTGCACCTTTGTGAGATGTGATGGCCAGTGAAGTTGTCCTTAGCCTTTGATACTTTTGAAAAAAGTGGAAAGAGTATGAATTACCTGTGCTACTGACTCTTAAGACCTAGTCCACTGTTCTCTTCTTTTTAAAAAGTGACGGAAACTATGTTAATCCCTTTACTAACACTGTACTTCTGACATGGCAAAACTGGCAAATTAAATTACTGCTTCTTCCTTCTCCTCTCATGCTCATTGTGGTAGTTTCTCAAATAATAACTCAGGTAACCAAATCTCAGCTCAGAACAATGGAATCTAAGAACACTTCCGCTCTCTGAGATTTCTGTGCCAAAGCAAAAGCCTCTAGAACTGCAGGGAAAACCCAAACTCTCTTGGAGAATCTAAACAGTGGCTGACACCTTATACTATCCACTATTTACTCACATTTCTAAGTTGGATATCATCTTTAATGATGTGACCAATAAATTTTGAAGACAATTCTTAACATTTTAAAGGTAAAATCTAGAGGCCAACTAACTATTTTATAAAATTGGCCTTATGAGCCCTTCAGCCCACTCTGCCACAGCTGTGTTGTAATGGTGCTTGTAGCAGCATAAGGGAAGAAGAGCATAATGTCTGAGCTTTCCGTCCAGTTTGAAAGTGCAATGAAAGCACAGAGTCAAGCATGAATTGAAGTTACTGATTCACATTTTTACTCCTCCTATACACAAAGGTCTGAAAGGGGACAAGACAATTAGAGGTCTGGGACTATTGGGTGCTGTACCAGTTTTATGCTTTCGTGATATGAATTCAGAAAAATGAAGTGGCTGTACATTAAATCTCAAGAAAGTGAGTTGTGTTTAAGCAGTGTAGGAAGCTCTCCTGCTTTCTCCATCCCCATTAACACAAACAGGTATGGTTTTGGCCATGCTTTAGAAACAGGCGAGGTCTCCACACCACTTTAAACGTGACTCACCTCCTCATGAGTTGAGTAAAGGTGCTGAGCAGAGCCCAGAATTGTCAGGTAAAGCACTTTTGTTGAACTGCACTTTGGCCCATCCCACCTTCTCATCACTTTTGGTTCTAATTTAGAGAGAGATGTGGTTGTGATTTAATGTACAGCCACTTCATTTTTCTGAATTCATATCGCGAATGCATAAAAATGGCTTTCCTATAATTTTTTAGTGGTTCTTCATTTGGAAATATCTGGTTATTGTAATTAAAAATAATTTATTTATCTCAAACAATTTTGATCTGTCCTCTTTGTTTTTAGTTACAAGTTTGCAAACAGTAAAAAGTGTAGATTGAACAGTAAAGTGCATTATAAAGGCAGTGTGTGCGCCTTTCTTTGGTTCTTTTGAATCAAGCATCTACAGTAGGTCAAAGAGCAGTTTATTTTTTTCTGGTTTTATTTTCAGCACTTTGGTTTTTGTTACTATGGAAGTTGTCACTGATAATGATGCAAAAATATTATGAATTATATCTTGAAGAATTATAACCATACGGTTAAATATCTGTTTTCCCTTCATTTTTAGAACTTGTGCAAACTTAATGAACACACTGAGGTCTGATGCTAGTTTGGCACATAAAAATATGCGTGCACATATTGAACTGTTCGCCCACAGAAGAAACAAAACAACAGTGTTTGTTGGATCTTCAAATATGGATTTTTCAGTGATCGTTTGTATGCCAAATATATTTAACAAACTGAACTGTTTACTGTCTATTGTTATTTACAGATTCTCTCTTGAGTTACTGTTGATGATAGTTTTTTAAAGAAAAAAATGGGAGGAAAACCAGCCTGGATTGTTCTTAGATGGTTACATATTTTTTTATATCCATTTAGACAAAAAAATTAAAACATTATGGTAATGTATATATATATATATATATATATATATATATTAAAGCTCAGTTTTATTATTCCTGAATACTATCATTTTGCACACAAGAAAATAGAGCATTTGGTAACTCAAGCAACTTTGATATTTGTTCTATACAAATCGTGATAGAAAATCATTTTTTATTAAATACCTTGGGTAGCCTACACCACTTGGCCAGTGTTCATGGAGGCTGAAGACCCAAATATTCAGACGTGATCTGGTTGTTGAATAATCATATCATGAGTCTTATATTTTGAAAGAAACACTAATGTCACTGGTTGTTTTATGTATTGACTATTGACTGTGTATTGCACTGTTGCACATATCTTCTAATGAATTTTAGCAATACTTTTAGCCTCTTATTGCCTCTTCTGTTAATTTGGCCATAAAATTATCAGGTAGCTCCATGAGTTCACTTTTATGATGCTGATTTACATTGATCCAGAGCGTCATGTAACTGAGGCTTCATATGCCTCACGTTTTACAGGGAATGATATATACCCATGGAAAAATTCATTTGCATGAGAAAAGTCCTATATTTTCATTGTATACTTACTGCAAGTATCCAGATGCTGTTTGCACACACAGAGGGCAGATTTCTATGTAATGTTAACAATAGGTTATTGTTATCTGCAGGAGCTTTGGCCTCATCCATTTTCCTCTTCCATTTTGCCTCTTAAGAATAAGATTAGAAGCTACTACTTAAGGAGATTGTTATTTGGTCCAAGCAGGGACAGACAGTGTTTTGTTGTAATGATGTGTTCCTCGGTTTGGCTCGTTGGACAAATCACATCAGTAAAGCAAACACATACACTCAACCCCACCTCTGAGGCAGCTTAGGGATAATATAGAGGTGGTTCACTAGAATATTCTAAGTTAGAAAATGTGGAATGAAAACATGAGTATAAAGAAGTGTATGGACTTATTGTAAGGTTCTCTTTTCATCCACAAATGGGCTGTTCCATAATGGTTTCCACCCTAGATAGACAGATCAATAATGGACCTAGAACCACTGAACCAACTGGCCTGGTTTTGTAGTCTGCTAGACCTTCTGAAATGGAGGCCTGTGGTCCTCCCAGCAAGCCAAGCATGTTTTGAATGTGACTGACCATTCAGTTCAAATTTGAGGCCCCATGGTCCTCCATTCCAGAAGGCCTGCTTAACATGTGGAAGAACTGTGTGGCTGGCAACTGCCTCAACCTACACTGCCCAGATGTGGGCAGCCAGAAAGGTAAGGAGGAGGCCAGGAATGTGATGGGGTGGGCTGTCAGGAACACAACATGGTGAAGCTGGGAACATGATGTAGGGAGGGTGCAATGTAGGAAGGTTAGGAATGTGATGAGGTGAAGCTAAGATGTGATCAGATGAAGTCAGGTATGTAAGAAAAAGGTAGAGGGAGCCAGGAATGTGATTAGGATAGGTTGCATGCAGGGCAAAACAGCACAGGAAGACTCAGTATACAATGCGGGGAGGCCAAGAATGCAATGGGGGTGAAGGGATTGAACTGTTCCATCTGAATCCCCAATAGACTGGCTCGGTATTAAACTTAAACCCTTGAACCTTGCAGGCTTCAGTCTGGTATGAAACCACAACTCCTCAGTTTGTTACAAATGCCATTGCATGTGTCTGTTCATCAGTGTCACACACTACTGACTGCTAAAATGCATTGAGCTGATTTTTTCTCTCTTTTTGGCTGCGTTTGAACACAGCCATAGTTTAGCTAAGGGTTGGGAGAGGAATTTGTTCAATTGACGTTTTAATATACCAACTGATACGCAGCCATCCTTCAAAGTTCATAGCTTTCTAAATTTTGTGATGCAGATCTCCAGTATATAATTCTGTTTCCTGAAAAAAATCAGTATGTAAAAATACAGGTCTCAAGGGAGAAATACACATAAACGTGTGTTTTAGTGAAAATTAGAAGCTGCTAAAAAGTATGCACATTAGGAGAAGGCATGAAAATGCATATAGATCTTCATATGTTTTTATTGCTTTGATGCAAAAATGGGCCAAACTGAATATAACATTGGATAATGAAAAACTGAAATATAGCAGTGTAGTCTGAACTGCTCCAATTCAAACAAACTGGTTGAGTTGAAAAAGAGAGGGAGAGGATGCTTCCTGCTACTTAATTCCAATTTTGCTAAAGAGCAGAAACAAAGTATGCTAGAATTCCAAAGGTTGGCTTCATGGACCAAACGGAAGGAGATTCTACACAGAGACACAGACTTCCACATCCGTTTTAACCCAGTATTACTTGGCTTTAGATACTTTGAACCATCTTCATTGAATATGCTCCATGTTTCTTAAGCATTCCAAAATTGCTGCTAATTACCTGATTTTAAAAAGGGAGAGGAAGTGAAAAATGCACAGGACTACAGTTTCTCCAAATTTTTTTTTGCCCCCATATATAATTTAAATATTTTCTGAAGATAGGGTGTTGAGAAGAAAATACAGCTCCATGGGTTGATGGGTTTGGAACATTTTTTGGCATCTCCTGGTGTTTAAAATAACCCCTTTCCCCCTACCAATGAGGCCTTCTTTAACCCAGATCCAGTGGTGACCCTTGACTAAAGCAGTTTTCTGATTAATGGAAGAAGCATCAACCAGGGAATATCAAAAAGAATTGTGTTGTTGCTGAGTACAACCGAGTTGTGACTGACTCCTGGTTGACTGCATGGGCACCTCCATAGCAATCTTTATGCTCTTTTCTTGGCAGAGATACAGAAGTGGTTTATCATTCTCTACTTCTGGGGAGGCATATACAGCCTCCAGGTGCTGTTCTTTTTTTTCCCCATATATTTTTTTATTTTTCAACAGCATTTTCCAATCATTTCAACAATGATTCAAACCTGGAATTCCCAGATAAGAATCCAGCTCCCTAACCACAAGACCAAAGGTGCCTCCAGAATGCAATAGAGGCCAGAGTCACACCTTCACTTTAATCTTTCAGTCCATCTTCAGCCTCCACCACTCACACCTTTTCAGTCCAGTCTGTTTTATTTGTGGACTTTCCTCCTTTCAATTGCACTTTCCTGAGTCCTGATTTTTACAGGTCTCAAGCTGTTACAGTGTGTTAATCTTTTTGGGACTAAAGGGGGCGGAACTGGACTATAGTGGGTAGGATACTGCGTGAATTTGTCTTCGCTTTCACACAGTGTGTGTTTAAATGCTGTTGAGTCACAGAACCTTTATCCTATCGGAGCACAGAGGTTGTTGTAATGGTGGAGACCTAAAAAAACAGTTTAAGTATTCAGCCCATCCTAGTCCAAACTCAGCATGTGCCATCTGCATTGCAAGGTTGGGCACTGTTGTTCTGTACCTACACTGGCTGGTACTATACCTGTTTCAGTCTAAACAACTGATGCCCAACTCAACATGCCACCCACCTCTGCCAGTGGTTGGCCCAGGGCCCATCGGTCATACATTGTGTATGAAACACAAGTGTGGAACTGAACAGGCTATCTTTAAAGGCAGCATGCCAACCTGTGTGCCAGGGTTCCAGAAGTGATCTTTGGGGGAGGAATGTATACTGTGATGGCAGCAGTTATGTACAGATGCCATGACATTTCATTGTGCCCTGATCTCCTTGTTCCAGACCAGGTGCAGAAGCACTGATGCCTGGACCAGAATAGATAATGTTAATACAGTTGTAGAGCTCTTAAAAAATGTCTACAACTAAATGGGATAGGAAGCTTTTGGGACAAATTCGGCTAAATTCAGACATTCAAATTCAAATGAATGTTGGCACATACGATTGTCATTCAAATTTGAATTGACTGTTTCAATACATTTGTATGAATATTTGTTACATTTGCGAACTTGGGGAGGTGGGAAAGCAGCTGCCCCAGTCACATCTGCAACAAATCCAGAGAATTTGAAGTGGACTGAGAGTGGATTCAGGGCAGATTTGATGGGTTCAGAGTGGATATGTAGTGGAATACGTATGGGATTTGTAAGCAATTTGTATGTGATTCATAGCGGGGATTGAAATTGAATTTATATCAAACATTCATATTGAATTTGAATCCCACCACATTCAAAGGGGGTCTATCTGAGTGAAAATGAATTTTCTTGCATTTGATTTGATACTACTTAGGATAGTTGTGGCAGTACTAGTACCACACAGAAGAGGAGGGCTAGAGAGCAGCTTGTTCCAGAATAATAGGCAAGTATGGAAACTGCTTGTCAGGCTAGTACTTAGGAGTCCTTGGTTGTGAATGTCTAAGTTGCCTTAAAAGCTCACTGGGTGATTGTGGGCCAATTTTGGATGATCTTGGGTTGGCCACTGCATACCATAAGTTATACAGTCAAGTTTCCCACATTTGGGGAAATCACATTTGTTGTAAGGATAAAAAAAGGGACGAGAATGGTACACTTTGATCTTGGAATATTTGGAAGGAAGCTGAGACATTAATTCTTTAAATAAATGAACCAAATAAATAAAATTAGAGATGTTGATCAAAGACCAAGCATTCTTTAAGAACAAATTATGGTAGAAGCAGGTATTTCTTTCTCTACAATAGCCTGCTTCTACGCTATGAAGCAGGCATGGTGTGGGTTTCTACACTTACTGTGACAACAGCCAGGTGGTCTAATCCCAGAGTTTATTTAGTCTGTAAATAATCATGACACATGGGAGAACGTACATCATTATCAGATTCTTCTTTATGTTCACTTTGGGAAGCTCAGTAACTCTTAACTGGCAGCCCTGAGTATCAGTTATACAGAACACTCAAGCTGCATTGGGGCTTTCTCTGTGTGTTTTGCTTCAGCAAGGTTAGCTCAAAATGTGGGACAGCTGACCCTGCATTTTTTCTGAGGCCCAGCAGATTATTTTAACATCCAAAGCAGACAAATGTCACCTGTACGCTTCCTCTTCCCTGACAGTAAAAGTGCAACAGTATTAAACTAAACAGCAATTGTTCACCTATTGGTATCCCAAAGCAAAAGCTTCAGGTGACTGTTTTCCTCTGCTTATTAACGGGGCCAATCTTGTTGTCCTGGGTGGTGTGCTCTTCCAGCAGTCATGTTCCTGGACCTGAACTGATTGCTAAAAATAGACCCTTGTGTTCCAAAATCCTTAAACTATAACAAACCAAGTGCAGAGCAAGGCACGTTTGGTATTAAAAACTGAACTTAACGCAGTATTAAAAGAAGGTAGAAGTGATAAATTTTCCATAAATATGCAATAAGGGAGGCCAGTTTGGATAATTGCTATGCAAATTGAATGTCCCTAATGTTCATCCTGTGCCTTTCCTTTTAAAGGTTATTTCCTCTTGAATCCTTACATTAAGTGCCATGAAGTCTGGCTTTAGCTACCTTGTTATAATTTATTAGACACTGGGACATAACTGGGTGGTATAAATCTGCTATGTAAGATACCTTTCTTGCTTAATGAAAATCTTAATGTGCCAAAAAGCATTTGTGAATATTGTTTGACATTTACTGGCCGACAAAATATACTAATGAGTTATTTTGAAAAGAATGCTTGCCCTAGGAGGGATACTTCCCTGTATCTTATAAATAAGTGCAGGTCTGGATTGGATGCTAAGAATCAAACAACCTGCTCACTTCTGTATGCTTAACAACGTGTTTCATTTGTTTGTTTGTTATTAGCATATGTAACAATAAATTTATACGGAAATCAACTGGAGATGCTTCCCTTGTTGGAGGAGGAAGGTGTTGTTTTCTCTTTTTCTAAATGGGTCTTTGCACTTTTTTACACCTTGAGATTGGACTGCCATTGTGGACACAGGCTACCTCCAAGAGGAGACTGGTGACTCTACTGCTGTCCCCAAGGCTGTTCTTGCCCTCCATGGGAAGGTGCAGCAGAACTCTGTGCACATGTGCCATACTTTACCACAGCAAGGACCCAGCTCAGTGTATGAGAACTGTATAGGCCTTGGAGTGGGATTGAAGTCCCTCCATGCGCTTCTTCATACCACTTAAGCAGGGGGCGACCTGATGTTCCTCCAGTACTGTCCCAACCTAATACAGAGATACAGCCTGTATCAGCTTATGGTGGTACAATATAAATGCTGAAAGTGAACCTAAGGCATAAATGTTTCTACTACCTCTTGTAAGGAACATAAGACAAGCTGAGGCATTCAGAATCTCATCCTGGTTTTAAATGTTTGTGATGCATCTGCAGCTTTGGGAGGTGGCTGGGGGAAGACAGATATTTCCTGTATGGAAAGTTGCCCTTTCCCTCATCCAATCAACTTTTCATATTTTTTTTTAATTTATATGTATCTTTGCTTTTAAAATTTATTTTTGTACAACAGGTTTTTTGGGGAAAAACTTTATAGAAATACATAAGCCAAGCAAAATCCAGGTTGCAAGAATTACGTAATCCAAAACCACGCCTGGGCTTTCTTGGCTTTCTAACAAGGAAGGCTCAGAGATGGTGCAAGATTGGGGTGGGGAAGTGAATTTAGTGACTTTGTACTTCTCAAGTCAGCTTTGTCCAATTCTGTGCTATCCTCCCCTTTCTAGACTTTCACTTTTCATTTTAAAAAGCAAGGGAGTATGGATGTGCACAAATATTTGTAACATTCGAAATGTGGCTGAGTTTGGACATTCAGATTCGAATCAAACGTTGGGACATTTGAAGATTGAGATTCGAATTCAAATAAAATGTTTTGATACATTTGTATGAAGATTTGTATGGGATTCGTATATTATTTGTATGCATTTGTATGGGATTCGTATGCTATTCATATGCATTCATATATAGGATCCATACGCTATTTGTATGCATTTGTATACAGGATCTGTATGCTATTTGTATGAGATTGGTATGGGATTGAACATTCGTATTGAATATGAAGCCTACCACATTCAAAGGTGATCTATTCAAACAAATACAAACTTTGTTGCATTCAATTCAATACGAATCAAATACAAAAAAAAAAAAATCACGCACATCATCCCTACAAGGAAGACTTAAGGCTGGTGCAAACCTTCCCTCTTCCATTTTCAGGTGTTCTTATAATGTGGAGCCATTGCAAGATCAGGTGATGCATGGAAAACTGGGGAAGAGGTAGCATAGCCTTTTATTTATTACTGTACTATGACAAATTGAGCTTTCAGCAATTTGCCATGGTCTATTGACACCAGCTTTTGCTGGGACATTGTAGTAATCTCACTGGAGATTTATTAAAGCATAGACAACTGAAAGTAGATTTTTCCTTTCTGAAACCAACTTAGTACACCAAAGTGATCCTTGCCACTGAGAATGTATGAGGCTGCAAAGACAGTGGCTTCTGCAGCTGGGTTTTGCACATGCCATGGATAGCCTATCCCACTTTGGGTTGCATTACCTATCTCAGGCCGGTATGGTGCAGGATAGTCAGTGCAATGCAGGAAGGCCCCCTGAAGCCAGAGAATACAGTGTTAAAAAGGGCAGGATGTGGGAAGTGTGTGAACTGTGCACCTCCTGCCGTCAGGGTGGAATCCTGCACTCCTATCTTCAAACATCTTCTTTCGCCTCTATACAAGATCTTATGAGTAGTGTACTACTGTTGAGAGTTAAGATGGCAATAATTTAGCTTATTGGAAAATGAGCAGTTATCTGAGAAATCTTTTTAAAAGGAGTTTAAAATGACTGCATGTTTCAGCTCACGCTGCCAAGTAGGAACATGTAAGGCCATATACCTTCATAAATATTAGGCAGTTTAAAGGTTTTGTTCTAAGGCTTCATTTAAATAGTTTCCAAATTTTCGTGGGAGCCCTCCCTCCGTGCCAATCTTTCACAATGAATTTTCTGTATTATGGTCAGGTTAACCTGCACCTTTGTCATTAGGCACCCCACCTCCTTCCAATGTACCATGTTGTGACTTTATTATGTGACTTTTTATATTCAGGCCCTAGCTACATGCAAACCTTACTTTGCACTTCCAAATGAACTTTGGGTTAAAGAGAGGACAGACCTGGATACTTAAAGAACAATTTAATGTGCTTGTTCTGAGGATAAAAACTCTGCCCCCACCACACCCTGACTGAAATTCCTGCCCCACATTGTCACTGATTACGTAGCACAACTAGGGAATCATGAATAACTTCCTTCCACTCTTTCTATTCACAAGGTTGTTCTTGCTCAACTTTGGAAACTGTCAAGCTTAAAATGAATGCAGAAGTGTGTTCCTGTGCAACCCTGCAAATAGAACAAAACACAAACAAACAAAAGGCAGAACTCAAAGTTTTGTTCCATCTGGATCCCTTTTCAGGGGCTCCAAGTGATAGTGGCCTCCCACTGGCTGGCTGAACCTATTTCCTTCAACAGCTACTTTTGCTCTTTTTTCTTAGGCAAGCTGTGGGAGCCATCTAGCTCTCCAGTATTTTGAGCCAGGTCTTCTAAGCCAAAGATCTGTCTTTCATTCCACTGTGAGTCACTTGCATCTTAGATCATAAGATACACTTTATTCCACCACTAGAGCCCATGCATGGTTGTATCTGATGGTCCAGTGGTTAAGAGCAGTAGACTAGGACACAGTTATCCCATGGCCCAAGTCCCTTCTATGTCATGGAAGCTCCTTGGGTCTTCCGAGCTGTGAGTAAAATAGCCTCACTGTCTTGTAAAGGCCGCAAGAGAGGCAAAAGTCTAGATCCTAACAGCAAATCTATAGGTTAGATCATAGATAGATCTGAGGTAATCTCTCTGGCTGTCCCAGCAGTTGCAACCCATCCTGAGATATGAGTGTAAATAAATAAGTGTCTGAAACAAAAATCTCTTAAATTTTCATTAGAGACAGTGGCTGCCTCCTGCCATCTCTTCCCCAAACCACCTTCATATCTGAGGCTTTTGCAGCCCTCTAGGAAGGAACAGCAGGGCAGAGACGTGAAACCGTTCATCCTGAACTGTACGACTTTTGTTGGTTTAAGAGACAGTCCCTTAACATTACTTTAACATAGATTTTTATGTGCGAATTAGCAGCTAAATTCATTATGAAAACTCATTTACCAAAGGGCTGACACCAGACAAACCCTGAGGCAGCTCTGGAACTCTGGGACGTAACATCTGTTCTATAAAAATTAACTCCACTGTTTGAGCATTTGTCTGTGCATTGCAGCTTTATAGTCCCTCAAAACTGCTACTTTTCTCCTCAGGACATGCAAGTTCTGAGGCAGACCCACAAAGGCCAAATGTCTCTTACATTTCCTCACAGGGCTCAGCCAGTAAGCACAGGACGGGGAACAAAATTGTACTGGTTTAATACTGCAAGAAAATACTTTAAAAAAAACAAAAACCCAAACCCCTCCCTTCTCTCTACCCCACCCCATGCTGATTTGTGCTGATTTCATTGAAGGTCTCTTCTGTCTATACAATGAGTCTAGATGTTTTATGCATGCCAGTTAGCCATTTAGCTGGTGTGCAAATGGCTTTCATTACTAATTGGAGATGCTTCCTGTGGCATTTCGGAAACTGAGTCAGTAAGAAACATATGTTAACATATGCTACTATTGCCCATGATCGATCAGACAAATCACAAGGATCCATAGGCTGAAATTTCCATTAGTCTAATGTCTGAAATTCTCTACCGTCTGTCTCAGTTTAAGTATGGGGGTGGGAGGCGGAAGGAAGCAGTATGGCATCTCTTCCACATAACCTGAGGCCTAATTTCCGCCATCACTTCAAGGGCTCCTTTTGTCTGGCATTTTCAAGCTAATGATTCTTTATGGAAGTGTAATCTTTATTGCTTGGCTGCCAGCTCTTTTCCCCAACACACACTAAAAGAACAAAGGGGGTGGGGAGAACCAAGAAAAGGTATTGAACAGGAAACTAGTGAAATATAAGGCTTGCAGTGCCTCAAGGGAGTCACCTTTGGTGTAAGGGCTTTTAATGTAGGAATTCCTGCAGGAATTCCTTGAACCCAAGGTGAAACCCTCCACCTTCTTTTCAGGCAAAGAAATTAAGGGTACAGTCTTGGCAAAATAGAAGTACAAGGAAAAGACTCTGACACAATTTTGTTCAGGCGGCCTGAGGCATAGTTTCTTCATCTTCTTCCATCCGTGCCAGGATGTTTGTGCCAGCTTCCTCAGAAAATGTTACCTCTGTACATCATGGCAGTCATTACCAAGAACATTAAAAATAATAAATGCTAGAGAACATCACTAGATATTTCATTAAAACTGCTCTGTTTTTGAGAGAAGGGCAAAGAATATGTGGGAAAAAAACACAAAAAAGGATATTCCCAGGCATTTTCTGAGGTTTAGATCTGAGGAATGTTATCTCAGCCAAGTTTCAAGAGGCAATTATTTTTTCACCCCAAATAAGCAGAGGGGACAAATGCTTAGCACAAATAAGAAAAAGAAATAAAGGGCAAGTTCCCATTCAAGGACTAAAATGCTATATACAAGGCTATTTACATCAGGATTTACATTGATATGTAAAGCACGTTAAAAGGAAGCAAAGGAGCATCTGGCAATCGGATTCAACCCCAATTTTGTGTCCCCGCACTTAAACACTTAAAACACTTCCAAAAATGGATTGGGGAAAGTGATTCTTTCCCCTCCTCAGGCTTTCCCTACCCCTCTCTCCCCATTGCCCGGGGTGCATGGCAGCAGTGGCAAACCAAGCCCCATTCACCCGTTCCACCTCCACAGCCACCATCCCCCGCAGGGGTTCCCCCCCCCCAAAAAAAGTGTCCTAGCTGGCTGGCTGGCTCTGCTGCCACCACCGCCTACACACACACACTTAAATATACACACATCTCCCAGTTCCACCAGCAGCTTCACCCCTTTCCCTTTTTAAACATCAAGGAAGGAGGGAAATAGCCAGAATTGCACAGGATTGCCTCTTCCAATCTTTAGGCTTGCATGGGTGGGAAAGGAAACATTGTTATCAGGCGTGGAATGGCTGAATTGTTACAAAGAACAGTCTGTTGTATAGGGGAATACTCTAGCGTTCCCACAGCACTATGGAAAAAATGTTTTAAAAGCAAAAGTGGGGGAAAAAACCCTGAAAAATTCCGGTGTTTATTTATTCCATTTTTAAGCCAAATAATCCTCAAAATACCCCTGAAACTGATTGGGAATGGGGATGAAGAGGATCCAGACCGTTTTGAAACCATTTTAATTGATTGGGTGTGGGAACGACAAGGATCCAAACCATTTTGAAACTTTTAAAGTGGTAATGGGAACTCGCCTAAAGTGTTCAGACCAAATGGAGTAGATCTAGGTTGTCACACCTTCATTTTAAACCTTCTTCAGTCCCTCTTCAGATCTGACCACTCACACCTTTTCATTTTTTGTCCATTTTATTTGTGGACTTTCTACTCAGGAAAGTTCAAAGAGAGGGTGGAAAGTCCACAAATAAAACAGAAATAAAAAGATGAGAGCAGTCACATCTGAAGATGGATTTAAGAAAGCTTAAAGTGAAGGTGTGACCACTTCACTTAGCAATATTTTCTTAAAGAAAACAAACAAACCACTTTTCTATAATTAAGCAAATGTGAATTTCATTACATGATGTTCCTTCAGTTGCTAGACAAAAGGAGAGTGAAATGGAAATGTAATATGAAGACTGCAAAAAAAGTTTCAGGGCAACTTCCGGACTTCTTAAACCTTTTTAAAATTCCCTATAATGCGTTTGAACACTTAACTATGTAGGAGATTCCCTCCCCTTTCTTTTCAGAGGTTGTCCATTTTCCATTTCTCAAACACTGTTTTTTCATCTGTGTCCAAACCTTTCATTCCCTATGTTTCCAATGAAGCTGAAATAAATACTCGCTTTTGCTTCTCGCCAACATTCCCTCTTTGCTTTGACTCCATCATCACTGATGTCAATACATCCCCCAGGACAGGATTTGTTAGCTAATATTTGTGTTCTCTCCACTGACTGACTAGTTCTACAGACTATAAAACATAATAGATCTTAGATAAACAGTGGCTGTTGTTTTGTGTTCTTAACTCTCATTTGTCCTCCTGCCATATATGTAGATTTCAGGTTTTCATCACCTTATAAAAGAACCTCAGACTTCACATCTGAATGAGCTGAACATTGAACAGTTAAAGTTGTTCAGCGTGAGGGACAGATATGTTTCATATAACGCACATGAGAGTCAAGGTAGGCCTTATATTTTGGAGAGAATATTAGAATCAGGATGTAGAACTGAATGTGCATTTCTGTAATAAGAACAGAAATGAGGTGGTTCCAGCTGTGCACAGAATTGTCCATAAAGATGTGTAAATTTCGCTCAGGTTTCAATGGTTTGATCCAGTTCAAACCAAGGGTCTCTTCACATTTGGCCGTATTCTAGAATATATCTCAAGATAGGGGTGTGTAATTCACATGCGAATGTAATTCACCTGGGGCCTGTTGTAGCCTGTGCTAGCCTGTGGATAGGATACCCCTATTTTGGGATATATTTTAGAATAAAGCCAAGTGCAAACAGGCTCTAGTTTGAATTTAACTGCTCCCTCCCCATTCAAGCCCAACCAGGGTTGTTCATTCAAGCTGGATGGAACCAAACTCTTCAATCTAAACTGTCTGAAATCAACTCCATTCTGAACATTTAAATAGGATTTTTGTTTTCTAATGTGTTTTAAAATTTCTTTTGTTAATGTTCAAACAGTTTGCAAACTGTTCAAAATTTTATCTAGATCTGTTCAAATTTGTTTGCAGTCCAATGAGGTTCTGCTAATTTCAGAATGAACCAGTGAACATTAGTATGTGCAAATCTCCAATCGTCAGGTAGAATAATCATTTTCTAAGAGGTTACTGTCAAACATTTCATGTACATGGATGCACTGTCATCTCTCTTTCAATGTGGTTCTGTAATTGGTTGTTTAGCTTTTACAAAATCAGTATAAGGTTCATTCCCTGACATACATGACCATGCACAGATGCACCAGAGAAGAGGAGGAAGAGGAAGAAGAAAAGGAGGAGGAAGAGGAGGAGGAAGAAGAATTGGCTTTTCTACGCCACTTTTCTCATCCATTTAAGGGAACTCAAAGTGGCTGACAAAGCTTTTCTATTTTTCTCCCCACGACAGAACACCCTGTGAGGTAGAGTGGCTGTGAGAGCTCAGAAGAGAGTTTTGACTAGCCCAAGGTCACCCAGCTGGCTTTATGGGGGAGGGCAGAACCAAACCCAGTATTCCCAGATAAAAGTCCAGCTCCCTAACCATTCGACCAAACTGGCTCAAGAAGTAATTGCCAGCTGTTATTCCACATTTCAGATCTAGGCTCCATTTAACACAACCCCTTTGGGTCATCTCCTGGGTGACCAGGGCATGGAATGGGCAAACTCTCCCATCTCCATTTAATCCCTGGGGGCCCCGAGCTGCTATGAGAGTGACTCATCAGTAAATTATGAAAAACTGCTTTTGGATTGCTCTTGCTAGTGAGGCTGACTCTGCTTTCCAGTATGGATGCACAGAGGGGGAAAGAAGACCTTGAGAGTAAAAACTTGACCCACATTGCTGCAAGTCATCCAGAACTGCAGCATGGTCCTGGCCACAGGTCTGCCCCTGTGGGTGCTTCTCGTGAGGATACGGCTTGAATTTGGACCTGCAGATTCCTGAAATACTAAATGGAGACACAGCCTGATATGTGAGACTCCCCTAATGTGTAAATGGCATGTGTGTGTGTAGTCCCTATAAGTGATTTTATAGGGACCATGAGTTAAGGGATCCACCCTGTGACCTTGGGGCATAGGGCAGGGTGAATAAATAAACAAGTAACTGTGTAGTTCTCGTTTTCACATCTTGAAAAGAATGTTAAGCCTTTCCGTGTCAGATCAAAGTCTTACTTGCTGTTCTTCACCAAATGCAAACAGCGAATCACCATTCAGGGTGATTCTGCACTGGCTGGTATTACTGGTCTAGCAAGTGTACTAGGACCTCCCTTTGGCACACAAGGAGGACCTGACAAGACCTCCTTAGACCTCACCAGAGTGCGGAAGAGAAGCTCCTAGTACACTTGCTAGTCCAGGATACTGGCCACTGCAGAATCACCCTCAGTCTTGTCACTGTGCCCTGTGGACCAGCCATTGCTGCAAATGTGCAAGAAGGTTCTGGACAATTAAATGATCAAGGGCCTCAAGTAATTCCTTTGTGAAGAAAGATAACAGCATTTGGAACTTCCTGGTTTAGAAGAAAGGCAGGAGAGATTTTAAAACATGGCTGAATTTCAAGAAATTTAGTTTGATTTTATAAATATTATCATTTGTGATAAGATTTATTTTGACCACAATGAGCATGTAGAAATCCCCTGTGACTGGAAGAAATGAAAAAGATAAAACATAAGTAATGTCCTCGTAGACCAGACAAGTAGGCCATCTAATCTATCAGGCTCTTACCACAATGTCCTTCCTCATAGTCTCCCAGAAACTGGCCTACAAAAACTGTTATGACTGCAGTCAGCTGACTAACTCATACATGAAGTTCAGGTCTCTATTAAATCAAGCCAGGCAAACGCTAATTGCAAATATACATGAGATAATTCCAGCCAGCACTTTTTATACATTTACATCCTCGCTCTTCCAAAGTTCCCAAATTCCTTATTCTGACTCAATTGCCATGGAAATCCACATGCCAGTCAAGTTGCTACATTTCCCAAGCTATTCTCATACCAGTGACCTTCTGTTGAAGCTTCAGGTCCCTCCTGGGACCTGTCACACCAGCCTGTTACTGCTGTGCCACTTGAGCATGCCACGTGGTATTTTATGTCTACATGGCAGCATCCTTTATTGGCACCAATATTGCCAATCATTCTGTCCCTGTGTCAGCAAAAGGTGTCCTATGGAAATCTGAAGTGGCACTGCTAGAGCTCTTGGGAAGTACAAAATCCTGCATTTGCTCCCTTCTTCCTTTGCCTCAGTGACAGAGTACAAATGGCAGACATAGACAAGCATGTGACACATGTGTTGTGGGAGCACATGCTTGCTGCTTTTTAAAGCTTACCTGATCTCAGACCTTGAATAGCCTCAACTTTTGATATCTGTGTGATCCAGGCATAAGGTGTGACACACTGTAAGTTGTTTCCAACTTTACCCAAGATCATTGGTGGCACTGCAGAATTCTTGGCCTGTACTAAACAAGACCTTGGAGCAGGCTATAGTGTCAAAATATAAGCAAAACCTAATGTGCTCTACCTGGCTGTGACCCAGTATACCAAACCAGGCACTTGAAAGCGGCACTGGAAATGCACTGCTTTTAGGTTCCTGGTTGAAAACTGCCCCAGCTAGCAACTTTGGAGGCCTCCAAATCTGGGCTGGACTTGATTGTCTGCAATGTGGACGGTACTTTTAGTGGGCACGTGGTGCCATGTGGAAATGGCCAGTGAACCTAACATAAAAATGGAATGCAACTTACCACAGAAACCGACTGCCTCATAGAGCAGAGGTAGCCATTGGTGGCCTTGTCACAGGAGTTTTTTCCACTTACCTCCCTTAATCCGGATCATGGGTGTGTGTGTGTGCAAACTCTGTAGATGCTCCAGAGATTAATTTGAAAATCCTCCGGAATGATTCTGGAGAATCCTCGAAGATTGCAGCAAATCACTCTGAAGATTATCCGGAGCTTTGGACAAAGCTCCGTAGAAATGGCATTGCTCTGACAGGTCATCTTCGAAGCCTGTGCCATTCTCCGGAGTTTCCTTCAGAGCTGTCTTCAGAGATTATGCACAGGCTTCGGAGCTTCGGGTTCTGAGGCACCCCCATGGGTGCCCCCCTGAGCCCGCCCCAGACCCCATTGCCCGATTGCGGTGGAAACACACTCTGTATAATCCAGATTTTATGCTTGAAGACCCCATTGTAGACCCAAGGGGTCTACAGGAAATCCAGATTATAGGTCCTGAAGGACCCATTTAATCCAGATTTCCCTAGAACAGGTGGAAATAAATGTGGCTCTAATGGGGTCTACAGTGGAAGCGGGATCTTCCTGCTCTGAGCCTAATGGGTCATTAATGGGTATTTAATGAGTCCCTAATGGGTATTTAATGGGTACTTAATGCTAGTGGGGAAAAACCCTGGATAACTCCCCCCTGCCACTAACTTCTTTTTTTGAAAAGGCTTAAATCCTTGGGCTTTTAAGTTTCAGCACCAGTTCCAGCCTCAACCAATAAAGATCCCTCAGACTATTTATCAAATCAAACCATATAATTAGCTATTCAAAATGTAGTCCAGTATGCAAATTGTTTGTGAAAGCCAAAGAACAGAAAGAGTTTTGGTGTATGGCAGTGGTGATGGTAGGAGAAAGAAGTGAGACAAGAATTTACGGAAACATCCTTAGGCGTAACATGCAAAAATAATTTTCTCTAATCAAAGAAGCATTATGAACTTGACTAGCTTTTAATTCCATAAAATCCCTTCATTGTTGTACAGCTCCTAAACAGAGTTGAAAACTCTGTATGGTCTTCATCCCTTCCCAAATTAAATTCTCTTTAGTAAGAGGAGCAATTTTTGCTAATTCAAAATAGTATAAATGAATTGGTAATTTCCCACACTCTGAAAACTGGTCAAATAACTAACTGACCATGATGTACATCTGGTACAAGATCCACTTAATACAACTAATCAGAACAAGAAGAGAAACAACTGCTTCCCACAATTAATAAAATTCCTTTACAAGAAATGGAAACCAGATCAATCATGTAATGATTATCTTGGTACATATGAAGTTTGCTGCAAATTGCCCAAAATTCTTTAAATATGCAGGTGCTTGGTTACTTCAAATTTAAAATACATTTTCTAACGCTGTTGATAATATTAATTCTGTTTAACTTGTAAATCCAAGGAGAGAATAACTTGAAGTCCAATAAATATATAAATAAATCACTTTCAGCATATATGAATAAGACATTTTTATACATTTTTCCATTGCAGCAGTGAAACTGGTTCTGGAGCTATAAAAGCAGGGAAGATGTGTTTTGTCATATATCATTGTAGCTACACAGCTATTGTGGAGGAACCTAGAGGGAAAACTATTTGTTTTTGTAGGCAGAAAAATGGGACCCAGTGTTCTCTGAGCCAAGAGCAGAGAGAATTGTGAGCTTGTAAGCTTCCCAGAGAACTTTGTTTTTGTAAGCAGATAAAATAAAACTTGCTTTAATAAGCACAGAGAGGAACGATCAACTTTACGAAATGGACTGCCTTCTAAACACCCATGTAGTCAAGAAACCACTGGCATCCAAATGTTTCTTGCTACACTCTTAAGACCTCATTTGCAGGCATAGCTGAAGACATGGATTAAATGTGGAGAAATTTTCAGTCTCTTAATTGTTGTTTACAAATGAAGAATTTAATGCAAATCAAGTCCACTATAAATTGATCTTTGTATTGTTGCTGCAATAAATGGCTTCACATCCAATTGGAGGAATGTTTCAAGTGGAGTGCCACAGGGGTCTATCCTGGCCCCAGAGTTATTCAACATATATTAATAACTGAAGATAAAATGAGGTTCTTTGCAATAGGCTGAAAAAAAAAATAGAGCAGTGAGGCCTTGGTATGAATTAATATACCACAGGCATGAGAAAACCACGTGGAAAAGCAAGTAATATTTGTATGGGCCAAACTCACAGCTGGCATTAGCAAGTTCTAAATTCTCTTCCTGCAAGTTATACTAAAAAGAAGCATGTAAACAGGAAGTAAAGATGACTTCTTGTTGCATTTGGTACCTATTGACTCTCCATCTGTCACCAATCAAGGAAATAAACATAACCACATATAGGCACATTGTCTAACTTTCGAAAGTAAAACAAATTCCCACCATCAGGATTCAATAATTCTCCACATCCCTATGGGCCATGTTGCTTGCAGCCAAGGAAATGCCTGGCTAACACAGACTTGCCCTATGCATTATGAAAGATGATTAAGAAACATCCTGAGGAGAGGCAAAGAGAAAATCAAGCCATTTAGGAGCTTGTAGAATTAGTTGACCACTGCCCAGCCCTACTCAGAGACAAGCTTGATGACATGGTAATCATGGTTTACTGGCTCTGATCACTGAGTGATTTCAGGGAAGCATAAGTAGGAATCAGACTAGCTAATGGGATACTTGTGAACATGGAAAGATGTGTATTTATGTCCTGCTCCTTGGCTTCCACTGTGCAACTGGTTGGCCACTGTGAAAAGTGGCTGCTGGACTAAATGGGCAAGAGGTGCAATTCAGAAGGACATTTCTTCAGCAACTATGCTGAATCCTTGTCGGCAGATATCCTTCCCCTATATTTGCATCCCAGTTGGCTTATTGGTGTGAAATCTCTTTGAAGTGCCCAATGTATTGTTAATATCTACCTTTGGACAGTTTATAAATCCCTAGTGTTATTCATCCTTTATCAGGCTAGTTTTTGACAATACCATTCTGCAGCAATACCATCCCTTCCTTCCCCCCTTCCTTCCTCCCTCCCTCCCTCCCTTCCTTCCAAAAACTGTTAAATATATCACACTGCTGCATTTTAACTCACAGAATTCTAAATTCTGCCCTTGGATATAGAAATGCAACTCCCACTGAAATCAATTAGAGCTGTTCTGATTTCAGGCAGTTCTCCATGTCTGAGGGCAGTTTGGAGGTTTTTTTTTTTTAAATTTAAAGCTTCTCAGCTACTGCAGGCTCCCCAAAGACCCAATGCTTCGCTCCTTTCCCATAGAGTTATATACACTCATCCTATACCCATGTCTTTGAGACACAAAATAGGTTACTGTCCAAGTTACAAGGCTTAGTTTTGTATGAATCTTTTGCATATCTCTTATCCATATATCATGGCTGGAGAACATGAGTGATTATAAATTCATGCCGTTAATCAAGAGGAACATATAAATAAATGAGTAAAAGGTTCACAGTCTTTTCATCTCAATTCAAAGTATTCATAATGAATTCAGTGCAACTCTAGACAAATATAGAAAAGATTGCACTGTCTGGCACCCATACGATAACTAAAATTATACAATTTCCCTGTAATAATGCTCCCATAATATCGCTGTGTGTCTGAGGACTACTCATGCTATCAATTAAGACAGGATGTAGCAGAATTGCTGAAATTCCCACTGTTAAGTTGAGACATGAAGATAAGAAACAAAGATCCAGGTACTGAAATTGCCTGGAATTAAGAGCTCTGCAGTACTGACCTGGGGGTGTAGATCTGTTAGGTTGCTTCCGCACTACCACTAACAACACATACAGGACACATTAAACACACATAGAAAACTTATCTTCTGCACTGGAGGCCAAATCCGGGACCCGTTCTTAATGGGGTCTTGCCTCCGAAAGATCCGGCCTCCAGGAAGACCTCGAAAATTAGGTCTTCCATCCGGCTCTTTGCTTTGATCCATTTGGAAGCAGGATGCTTCCGCACACAGAGAGGCGAGCGGCCGGATGTGCCAGCGGCCACCATATTGGGGAGGGAGGAAGTAGGCTGGTTTGCCTCCGAAGCCTCTCCCATGTGCACTGCACGCTGGCAGAAATGCGCGGTGACTGGCAGCTGCATGCTCAAGTCCTGCGGCTCCTGGGGTGGCGGCATGGAAGGCCAGATGCCTCTGGCAATGGGTGCTGCAGCCTCTGCACTGTACCCAGGTGATCTGGCCCTGAGGATCCGTCCTCCCCACATCTGTCCTATTTCGGACGGATCCTCGGGAGGATGGATTGCCAGGAAATGGATTTTCTTAAATCCATTTCTCAGTAGCCAGCGCGGAAGCACCCTTAGATCCTGCGTGCAATCCCAATAATCCTGATCAGGGCCTCCCTGATCCATAATACTGGTAGACTTGATTAAATTATTCTTCTGCCATACCAGAGCTGCCCCTGGTTCAAAATATG
This sequence comes from Aspidoscelis tigris stejnegeri, assembly GCA_023333525.1. NCBI lineage: Eukaryota > Metazoa > Chordata > Lepidosauria > Squamata > Teiidae > Aspidoscelis > Aspidoscelis tigris. The sequence continues at coordinate 30,821,219 of JALMGA010000004.1, read as the reverse complement.
GTAGTCTGTTTTTTTTTAGCCTTCTAGTCTTTGGCTGCGTTCTGACAGAGCAGATAATCAGTTTAGAGGCCATTTGCAATTTCTACTGTGCTGACAAGAGTTTGGGCTTCTGTACCTTCTGTGGACCAAATTGCTGAAACTGGAGATCAAGTCTATTTGGACTGAGTTCTCAGAAGATTAGCCCATTTTATTTTGGAAACTGAGAATGAGCAAGTAGTTTTGTGGAAAAGCTCCTCATTTCCTCCTCTCCAAGGATAGACTTCATGGTAGGCATTGTACTCAGAAGGCTAAGAATGTCGTTATTGGAATTGGAAGAGAGAACAAAAGAGAAGACATGGTTTATCTGCCTCTTCCTCTCTCTCCAATTCTCACAAGGAGCACAATGTACCCTCCGTGTACTTTTTCTCCCATTCCCCAAGTAGGAAGACAGTGTATCTCCTGTTTTCTCTTCGCAATGAACAAAGGAAACAATATTTCCTTTCAATAAAAGGGGAGAGTTGCGGAAAACCGGACCTCTGCTTCAGCAGCTTTAGGGCAAACAGCACAGTACTATTTTTCTTAAAGCCACCTAGGGGATGGGGGTGCAGGCTGGTTGGGGTATGTCTTAGCTGCACCTGTTTGGGGGTACAGTTCTCTTACCCCAATGGTGCTCCCATGTTAACATCAAATTTGCCATGATCACCACACAACTATGAGACACATCACTCCATGGATCTCTTGGTGGGGCAGGTAAGGTGGAGGTGATTTGCAGACCAGTGGCTTCACTACCGTGAATATAGATGTCTCTCGCTTCCCCCCTTTTCACTGAGATCTCCCCCACTGCACCCTGCTTTCAAATTGCAAAGTTGCACAAAACTGCAAGTACAAAGGAAAAGTAATTGAGAACTTTTTTTTTTACTGTGTAGTAGAAGTGGAATTGATGCTGTGCTTGTGTGGAGGGAAAGAAGGCTAGAGGAGGCGACTAGCAATGTCACCAAAGGAATCCAGGTTCTAATACAGGGGCGGGACAATACAGAAGGTGGAGTTTGACTTTCCCACCCCAGTGAAGTCATGATTTGAAGGACAGAACAGGGTCCAAATTCTGAGTGCAAAGGGAGGGGTATTTGGTGAGGGGAGAAGAGAAAAAGATAGGGCTTCTCCATGTGGAGTAGGAATGTGCATAAATATTCAAAATATTAATTATTCGTATGAATTCATACGATTTCAGACATTTGTATACAAATCGAATATCCGGACATTCAGATTTCCAAATTCAAATGAATACAAATATTTTGAGCTATTCATACAAATAATTCAGACATTTGTATCTGTACGGTACATATGCATCTCGTACTCACTCGTACACATCCATACAGGATGAAAATGGGTTGCATACAGGATGCATATGAATCCATATGAGATGTGTATGTACCTGTAGAGATACAAATGTTGAAATTATTTGAGCCAATACATACGAATGTATTCGTATAGATTCAAATGTCCAGACATTAGTTTTTCCTTATTTGTACGAACTCAGATTTTCAAATTTTTGATTTATTACAAATTGAATGTCAAAAATTGCATTCCCACACACTCCTAATCAGGAGCTCAGGAAAAATGAAGAGTGAGAATGAGCAAGTTTGTTTTGAGTCTGTCTAATAATGCACATGTGGGAACATTGGGAACATGCACTGTACAGATTTTCCATGCCATGTCAGAACATGCCCTTTGTAAGGTTTCTGCAGCCTCTAAAATATGGTGGTGCCAAAGGGAACTGCCAACAGCTAATATACCTTGTGATAGATAGGACATGGTAGGTATTTGCCTAACAATGCGGGTCATCCTGACAACACTTAGTCTCTTTCCAACTCCTAGTATCCCATGGTTCACATCCAGTGTCTGACTTGAATGAGGTTCCTATGTATTTGAGAAAGAGATTTTTCAAGTTACACATTTGCAAAGATAGGAAACATCATCCCTACAGAACCTCTTCTGTCCTCCACCACTGGTAGGCTTTAGCTCTCATAATGAAAGTGAGCATCACTTCTCACCTAGGTCAAGATCCATAATAGACAGAGTGGCACCTCATGCTGGCTGTGTACATTAAATCCCTTCTGCCTGATTGCAAATAACAATCTATTCCAGGCGGTCTCCAAGCTTGTGCCATTTACTTCACAGCAATAAATGAGTATATCCTCCACTTTCCCCCAATTGCCACTGTATTTTTACCCAGCTACTTGCCTTTTCCTGTCTCTGGACCACTGACTTTATGCTCACAACAATTCTCTGCATCAAGATTACAGGTGTTACACAAGCCCATAAGGCTGTGCAATATTTTAAAAGCACACTGTCCTCGCAGTGGGATTTACCGGCACACGTCCTTCCAAGTGTTCCTGCTCCATATGTGGAACAGAATGCAAGAGAATAGATGGGTCAGAGTCAGCTGGAGTCAGCATACGCTTTCTTGCATTAACTGTGGACTGTCAACATGCGCGGCGAGAGGCTGATTGACTTTCAGGGCTCCCACACAGGGCACACAGCAGTACTTCCAGCCTTTTCCTTGCTGGCCCTGGGTTTTTGCTTTCAATCTTTATAACAAAGCTCTAGTGAAAAATTCTAGCAATGCTTATGATTGTTAGAATGTTACGATTCTGCTAGAAACTAGAAATCCCTTGACCACCATTTCATCCCGCCACATGCTTCCCCCAGTGCAGGCTTTCATTGCTTCCAGGATTGACTATTTTAATTTGTTCCTGGTGACATTCCAGATTGTCTGCTAAACTGGCTGCAGATGGTTTCAAATGCTGCTGCCAGAATTGTTACCATGATTGGATCTGCAAGATCATATTTCTCCCATCTCATGTTCCCTCGATGCAGCTTTCCTCTTAAGCAGCATATGGCTTGAAAATCCCATTTTACTGACCTATAAAATTTGCAAGGGTCCTGGTTCGCTTTACCTTTCTGACCTTATCACCTCTCTAAAAGAAATACTGGAGCCCCTTCCATCATCTGAGGTGCTCAGGATAAGTCGCCTACTCTGGCACTAGGATTGATTAATAAGTTCAGTCTCACATGCCTTGTGTGGACAAGGTGATCCCCGTGAGCCAATGCTGATAGGTGACATCTGTAAATCATTCTCAATCCATGCCATCATCTGCATTGGAACACATCTGAGGTTGAGTGTTGGCTTAGCTTTACTCAGATATAAATAAATAAATAAAAACAAAATTGCTCCATTTTAATGAGGTGAGAGTCTTTCTATTTCCATTTGCCTAGCAACAAAACCCATACTCCGTCTTGCACTCTGCCTTATATCTGTGTCTCAGACTGTCTCCGCTTACCTCACTGGGCACCTGCTGAGTGGAGTGCAATACAGAACTATTATTTCTCATAGCAAGGCCAATTACATAAAAAATAAATCATATTTGCCTACATTGCATACAGACACCAGCTATTGCAAATGGCAGTCTTCTTGGATCTAATCCACATTGAACACATCAAGCCTTCCTGGAAATGAAGAGCAGGGATAGTTAGTTCTTGCTAGTGGCCCTCATTATCAGCAGGAGGAAAGAAAGAAGGACTGAGGATGGAACAGGAAGCTTTGCTTGCTCAGCATGTCCCAAACCCCTCAAATCCACATTTCTTTCATTCTCTGACACAAAAAGGGCTTTGAGTTTGGCAAAGACACAGATATATATGGGGCAGATGGGTGGGCAAGGCAACCCATTTTTTTTTAAAAGGAAAGAATTGTGGGAACAGTTCTTGTATTGAGAATTCAGCCTAGTTTGTACGTGCATGCTGGTATGTGGAAAGACAGAAGTAGTGTATAGTTGTTTGGTTACTCCTTCTTATGAAGCCCTTTTTGCACTTTCCTTCCAGTTCCTAGGAAGCAAAGATCAAAATGACCAAGTATGGACTAAGCATCTACACTTGCAGATGCTCAGTGGATGCTTAAACCTCCCCAACCCTTACCTGGCAGACATCTTTAAATCCTAGTGCAAACACCAGCATGCGTGCAAGTCATCGTCACCAGCATGGCCAGGTGATGCACCACATCAATGAACATGTGTATCATGTCACATGACCCTTCAGCATTTGGAAAAGGTGTGTATATTGCATCTAGAGCCTTACTGGTTCCAGCACTAGTGCAAGGTAAGTACATGTGAGGTACAGTTTCAAACTGCACCACATGTAGATTGCTCCCTCATGGAAGGAGCCATTTCTAGTAAAGATATGCCTGGAAGCATTCCCTGTGTGAACTACCGGGTCAAGTGTGAATTGGCCCCAAGTCATTCAGTATCAAGCCAGTGGCAATATTTATGAGCCTAGGAAAGATGGCAATATGTTTTCAAACATATCTGGTTAATCATGCACAATCTTTCTGGGTGCCACACAAGGAAAAACCAGGTGTGAGAGTTTGAAGCATGCATCAAAAGGACCAGAAGAAGCAGGTGTCATCTTTCAGCTTAAACATCAACTCATACTGAAAGCGTGTTTCATGGAGTCTGTACATCCTATGTTAAATAGTTATACCATAACATCCACTTTTAAGACTAGAATTCTAAAACCAAAAGTTGGTTTCTGTCACATTTCCTCCAGGGAACAAGTTCTCTCCAGCTGTCCCAACCCTTTTCCTTTTCTGTAAATCCGGGAACTCAAAAGATCAACTAAGTTCTGTAGATGTACAAAGCTCCTTTAAGCTATAGGTGATCAACCCTTCAAGTGCCGCTGAACTACAACTTTCATCAAGTGCTAGCCAGTATGGCCGGCAACAAGGAAGGATAGGAGTGACATCTGCACAGTAACAAATTACCTCCCACCCCCAACTTTAATCCTTGTTTATCTTCCTCAGGAATTGCAGTTTAGAACAGTAATCAAGGCTGTCTCAGGAGAGAGAAGCTCATTTGAGTTCTGCAGCATCTTGGCAGAATCCATCTGTTCCCTCACCATCCAGGGTCCTTTCCAACAAAAGGCCATTTTTCTACCTTTCTACTAGCAGCTGGCAGTTCCATCCCCTGTCGATTATCAGCTCACACTGATGACCCCTCCCTCTACATTTCCTTAAATCTTTTTCCAGCAAGCTAGGAACCAGTGGCAGCGCATAGAGTGCTCATGCAAAGGAGATTCTGATTGGAAGATTTCCTTGGTCCTTTGATCTCTCCCAACTGCCTTTTGAGACAGCCAGGGAAGATCAAAGGGAAGCTACCAATCGGAGCGTTCTCTTGTTTTGAATCACTCTGTTGCAGTGTTGCATGGATCTACAAAAGGAAAAAAAGGTGGATTTACTGGATGTGGAACTGAGCTGAGGTCAGGAAAGATTTCCCCAGCCTCACAGCTAAAACAAGGCTCTTACTGTACACACATAGTGCATAATGAAAACCTCATGCATTTTCATTTACTGCTGATTCCAAGTGCCCTCATTTGAGGGGAGGGGAACCCTGAGAATAAAATATCTATTTTGTGCCTCACTACAAAATAGGTCCAGGCACCAAAATCCTATGCCAGGTCACCTGAAAGCAGAGGTACACAGCCAACTGTGGCAATGAAATGCAGTTTCCATCATTGTAATGAATAAAGAAAAGGGGGGGGGCTTCATAGTCTGCATGACCCACAGTACCCAGAATGACGGTATAATAGCCTCATTGATTAGCTTTTTAGAAAGAACTGCAAATATAATTACTACAATATTTAGGGAAACCATTGTGCTTTGCATTTTTGGGTAAGTATATCCATCTGTATAAAGCTCAGTTATATAAGGTAATTCATGTATGCATGTGATGCACAATGCCTTCAGTTCTCCAAAGAACAAGCTCAGATTATGTCAATATGGCAGTATAATCTTGTTTCTGGGCATGTACAAATTCTGCTTCTCTCTTAAGAGATGCTGACTCTGAGGATTTTCTACTTTTCACTTGAAATTCCTATAAATGCTATACCTGATTACTTTTTCCTTATGGACACATTTATTTGCAGTGTCAGCATGGAACTCTCCCCCCCCCCCCCGCTTTCCTCATCTGTACTTTAAAATGTAGCCATCTGTAATGGGTACTAAGTGGGGAAGACTAAAACGTGGACCTCCAAACGGCAGTAGCTGCAAGATGGTGGTCTCCATAAATTGTAGCAGTCTGGGCTTTGTTGTCATGTAGAAGTAAGGCTGCTTTGCTATACTTTGTGGAGATTAAAGTCTATGAGCAGTTCTGCACTAGCTAGTATACTGGACCAGCAAGAATACTAGAGGCCTCCCTTTCAGACAGTCTGTGATAAGAGCCAAACTTGGGACAAATTTGGGGTTCAAGAGACAGATATGAAATACTAAGAGAAAAACTTACCACGTCTTATTACGTGCCCTCTTGGTAAGTTCCAGTTCACCTGCCGGTGAGATGCACCTGCACTCTGAGCCTTCCACTGCCACAGTTCATCATGAGTGGCTGCAGGTTTTTTTTAGCAGAAATCCAGCTGTGGACTGATAAAAACCAGTCCACATGTTAACCAGGAGTGGCTGGATTGCTCCTGGATGGCAGCATCCATACCCTCTTCTGGGTGTGGTGTGTTAAGTGGAACATACAATTGCACAGTTATGTGCAATGTTCAGATTGCTGTGGCAGCATCTAAGTGCATGTCGGATGTTGCCTTGGACACTGCCATGGTGCTATGTCCTGCCCTGCTCTGGCTATTTGCACATTGAGTGCTGCTGGCCTGTATGGGGGCTTTTCCAAGCACTTGATGTGCAAATGGGTGTCACTGTTGGTGGTGAGTGTGAACAGCCCTTGGGATATCTCACTGTTTGGGTCAAATTGGGCAGGAGGCTATAGCAGATCGTGTAGCAAACCCCAGTCTAGAAATGGCTGTTACAACTGGCCCACCAATAACACAATGGAAACCCAGGTCACCAGCAGCCAATGAGTGAGAAGGTGAAGACAAGGAAAAGGTGTGAGGTAGAAGGTTTTTAGGTGCTTATTTTTAAAAAACTGTAATGCCCTTTAAACTGTGTAATCTTTTGAAAATGGGCATTTAAAAGCCCCCCCCATGTGATCCCACTGACACTTGTATATCTAAGGGAAGCCCCATCTAGAGCCTCCCTTATATTGCACAAAAATGTGGAAGGGAAACTCCTAGTACACTTGCTGGTCCAATTCATATCCTGGATTCTGCTGTGTTGAAATATTTATCCTCATATTACTTGTCATAGCCATGTTTATTTATTTATTTAAGAATTTATAGCCTGCCCTTCACCGAAAGCTCCCAGGTCAGGTCACAATTAGAGATGTGCATTAATATTCAAATGCATTTGAAATTTGATCAAATCAACCAAATTTAGACATTTGACTTCGAATTGAATGTCCTTAAATTCAAATATAAAGATTTGATTCAAATTTTGAATTTCAGATCTATTAGTTCAAATTATTTGGACATTCACATGTGTATGGGTTCATACAGAATGCGTGCTGGAAGATCCGCATCTTTCCCACATCCGTTTGCATTTGTACGGATCCGTACAGGATGAAAATGGGTTGCATGTGGGATAACTATGGGATGCATACAGACGTGTGTGGATGAGCACGGATGTGTACAGAACTGGAGAAGATGCATACACTAATGTTGTCGACATTCGTAAGTGCAAGTTTGAATAAAAAATTCAAACAAATAGATTAAATTCGAACTTTAACATTCAGATTGAATCGAATTTTCAGGTATTCAATTCTAACCAAAGCAAATCCTGAAAATTGCATTCGGCCACACCCCTAGTCATAATAGTAAAAAAGAAAAATACATAAAACATTAAAACCTATTTAAAATATAATCCTCCCTTCCCTCCTTCTCGCCTATATTGTCTAGGAGTGCTGGAAGTTGTCTTCTATCAGCTTCTGGAAGCCTACAGGCTAACTGTTCATGTTGCAAAGAAAAGGCCAGTTTAGGGCAAAGTCAGTAATGACTCTTTGCTCCGGTTACCAGTTGTCTAGTTTCTGTAGTCTTTGGGTTGCAGATGGCCAATGACATTACAGTGTCTGCCACCTCTGAAATGACAAATCATAGTGACAATAGTTAGTTTGGTTAACAAAAGGACAAACCAGGGATCACTTCATTTATTGGGGACCATTCTTTTACTGGATAAATCATACAATGGGTCTGAAACACTGAGGACTCACAAAGCAAGCTCTGTTTTCTCTACTCAGGCATGCTGAAAATATTATATTTATCTTCTGTGTATAATGGTGATAAAAGGAAAACGCTGTACTGTCCATCACATTACTTTTGCTTCTGATGTTTCTTTTTCATAAACTGTTTCAGTACAATGTCTAAGTACCATGAACTGACACACAAATTCACCTTGACATTTTATATACTTGTGCATTGAGCAAGCACCTTCTTCCCCTGGGAAGGCTAATGCAAACACCTGATGCCTCCCGGGAATTCATCTGTGGGTGCCAGGCAGCTGTTGTTGCCCATCAGCAACTCCAGGTGTGCTTTAGTCAGCTGAGAGGTGACTGCGTCTGCAGCTGTGGTTGTCGCAGCAAGCAGGAAGCAGAAAAGATACGCTTGGATTCTGCCGCGTTCTTTCTATTATTAATGCTTGGCCTGGCTTTGGTTTGGTTTGTCCTGATTTGGAACACCTGGCCTGATGTGGGTTGCAGATGTTTGCTCTGTTGCCCAGGAACCAGCACTTTATTCTCTTTTTATAACATGCATTGTGACCTTGGGGAATTTTTAAAGCCCTTGTTTAACAGAGTCTTGATTTTCCTCTCTTGATTTCTCAGCTCACAGTCTGACAGATTTAGTGGCTGGGGAAATAGAAACAAAAATCTTAATTTTCAGACTCCCTCTGAGTCAAAGTTAATTGGCAACAACTTGGCCTGTGGTTTTGCAATGCCCTGTATATCTCAGTTTTTGTTTTCTGTTGGGAAATCCTGTTACAACAATGGCTTTTAATGCATGCAGTACTTTTGGTTATTTTGCAAAGATCTGCTGGGAAGCACCACCAAGGTTTTTCCACACATACACCTTAATTTAGTACACCACATCAAGGCTTCCTAAAGTGTGGATCATAACCCATTTGTAGGTCATGGGGAAATGTAGGGGAACAGTGGCAAGCACCAGACATTCACACAGCCATTGCCCCACTGAACTATGAAAAAGTTATTTTATGAAACAAAAGGGCAGGAGTAGGTGGGCATCCAAAGCTTTTGGTTGTTTATTGGTAGGTTGCAAACCATCAAAGGTTGAGGGACCCTTCACCAGATGAAAGTGTATTTAGAAGATTGTTACAAGTACACTTCTAGGGCCACATTCCCATTATAAGCGTAATTCGGTTTCCCTAAACCGAAATAATAGAACCGGATGCAAACGCGAATTTGCCTGATCCTATTACTTTCAACTCGATCCAGACTCTGAGGATTGTAGGTGGCTTATGTGACTCAAGGGGGGGACTCAAGTGGCTACTTTTTAAAAGCCGCTTTTCGGGGCTGCCCTGCCCTCCTCCTGGCGTGAATGCGCCACCCATAACCGACCCTTTCACGGAGCCTAGCTGGGTGGCTGGGTGGCTGCCACTTGCCTGGATGGAGGAAAAACGGCAGCGGGCAGCCAGCAACTCTTTCTCCTCCTCTCCCTGTTGAAATGAGGATTAACATTTACAACGCTTTGGGTCGATTTAACATGCGGAAAGCGTGTTAAGCCAACTTGACGTGGGAACTGCGAGGATTGAAACCATTTTGAAACCGAAATAAGCTTATAATGGGACCGTGGCCTAAATGTGTGTCTAACAGTGTTCCCATGAGCAGCATCTTTAAAAGACCATCAGTTTGCTTTGACAGATCACACAGCCGTCGATGACAAGGCAACTGGAAACAGTTTTGGAACTGGAAACCATGTCAAAACAGCGGCAACTCAAAGTGCAAGGAAGCCAAAGTAAATAAACAGTAACTTGTATCCAGAGGAGAGACTCAACTGTAACCACAGCAAAAGGAACAAAAGAGCAGAAGTCCCAGAAGTAATAGTCAAGACCGGGCAGTAGAAATCGAGCATGGAAACTGATGAAGCGAAGGAAAGCAAGGGAATTTACAACCAATGAGAAGTTGTTGCTGGGAAGGGGAAGGAAGATTAGAGAGCAAAAAGTGAAGCATTCAGAGAACTCAGTCTCGCAGCTAGCGAGTAGTGCTATGGGTTGGAGCACAGTATAATGAACCCTTCTTTGTGATGATCAGTTTCAGCCTCTTATCAGTTGCTGCCGACACGCACATTGACTCTTCCTCACACAAATATTAAACTAGAGTCCCCCCCAAATGAATTGGGGAGACCCAGCCAATCTATATTTCCCTTTTCTTTTAGCAGGAATTGAATTTTTAAAAGCTTAAGGAGTGAGATGACAGCAGAAACAAGAGGTGAGGAAACCAGAGAAGGAAAGGGAGCTTCATACTTGTTTCAGGGTCATCTCTTAGGCCGTGATCACACCCATAGTTCAAGACATTTCCCAGCTGTCTTCTTTTTGCATCACTCACATTCTCCCCCCCCCCCCGGGACTGTCTTGGGGAAGGGCTGTGATTTCTCATGCCGGCTTCTCTGGAGTCCACTTTTAAAAGGGGGGGGAGTCCATTTCAGTGTCATGTGTGTCATTCTCTTGTCATGTGTAAAGCAGGGAACTGAGCTAGAGGGGGCTGAAACACGCTGGGGTGGGTGGATCCAGACTTCCCTCCTGCCCAGTGCCCTCCCATCCTGCCTCCAATTCCCCTTTGTTCTGATTGCAAACTTGCAGACTCTGTCCATCACTTTTTAAAAATACAAATCTACTCTGCACTATACAATAGATCATTTTTAAAATTGCTTTCTAGTGGTTTTGCAAGAAATAGGGAGGGATTTAAAAAATAGATGGCCAGAAAAGCACTTTTGGGAGGGGAAGTGAGGGAAGAGTGGAGCAAGAATATCAATTATACAATTCCATGGACAATGTAACTTCCATTTGCCTCCAGCAATGTGTAAAGGAAGCAATGTTTCACTTCAGTGAAAAGTAAAACTGGGAAGTGAAAACTGAGAAGTCAAAGCACTTCAGCAGCTTTTGGCAAAAGGCAGATTACAGCCTCTAATTTTTTTACCGGAATGACTGTGGAGGTGGAGATGTATGCTGGTTGCAATATGCCTCAGCTGCATCCATTTGGGAGCACAGTCCTATCACCCCAACAGTACACTGTGTTAGTATCAGGTTTGCCATCAGCACCACACAACTCCCAACACACCCTATTGCCACTATTGATTGACAGAACTTTATCCTATCGGAATACAGAAGTGGAGAACTAAAGAGTCCTCTAAAGGAGACTCGGGGAGATAACATAAAAGGTGTGAGCATAACAGTCCAAGCTGAGGATGATCTGAGGACTGATTATCTGGGATTGGGTGTGAACAGGATTAGCATGGCTTCAGTTTCTTAATGGGACAGACTATTTCAGCCAGGTGTGATCACAGTCCTAGTGAAGGATAATCTTCATAGTTTGAGAACAAGGTTGCTAAGGCATGCACACACATGTGCACGCATGCATACACACACACTTGCAGTGATAACAAGACTAAACTTGCTAAGAATTAATTCAGATTGAGACTCTTTTTGCACTACGGGAAAAGTTGAAGATGGGGGGAACTCCCAGATGCTGCAGTCACACTGCACAGAACTGTTTCTTTACCAGAAATAGCTCCATGGATGCAGGACTTCTGCCTGCATGTATGTCAATATGACTGTCTCCTTCAGTGCTGGCTAAATTTTGAATAGTTTGGCAGTCCTGAAGGGTGGACACCCAATCTATTCCAGAACTTCCCTGGGATGTTTTCCAAGGGAGGTTTAAGAGCAAAAAGGCTCAAACTTCCTGGTATAGGTTTGGCCTCAATGCCATGCAATGGCAGGTCTTTGCACATTGAAAGTTGTTACATCATTTAGTACAATATTGACAAGGGGGGGAATCTAAAGGGTTTATCCCCATGTCCCCTCCCCTCATGGGATTATTGTACATTATATAATTGTACATTACAGTTTCAAGAATCAAGTGCACAAGGGTGTTCTTGTTTTTTAAATATATGCACTGGTCAAGATTTTTTTTTTTTAAAAAAAATATGCACTCTGGGTGTTGTCCTGCCAAGGAGGGTGGGGGGTCAAGAAGGCCTATATTTTAAAGACGTTTTAAGAACATTTTAAGTTCAAATACAGTTATTGGCATTCACACTGCAAGCACTGTCACTGTCCCCAACTTACCTCCAGGCGTTTGCTGTGTGGACAGTTCATCCTGGACCATCTGAATGACCATAATAGCAGCTGTGGCAACTTTCACTGTGTGTCTGGCCATTGCCATGGTGATTAGAACACAATGTGTGACTGTGCAGCTTCAGTCATCCTACCCTGGAAATGGAAAGAATGCTCCATACATGCTACGTGCACAGCTTTGGAGGATCAGGGTGGTCTTTCAAGCTTCAGGCTGACCTGGGATGCATTGGACATCCACACTTTGCAGCTTCTGATGCACTTGAAACTTACCCAGTGCTTCCCCAAATGCTAGATAGGTGCAATTATGGCGATCACCTCACCACAGAAATGGGCATGTATGGTGATGTTGACATGGTGATCAGGTGATGCGGCACACAACCACTGCTGTGCTGCCATACCCCAGGCTCTGTTCACCCAGAAGAGGTGTGAATGGAGCTGTGCTAGCAGCGGCTCTTTGTAGTGCATATGCTTTGTATGGGAACAGCTTCTGGCTGTCCCATTAGAGCAAGTGTTGAAAGGCCCTATGTTGCTTTGTGCATATACATCGGAGTGGTGTAGCTCAGTGGTGATTTGACTTACTAGAAAGCAGAGGGCCATTGAGTTAATCTTTGACATATCCCTGGAAAAAATTAACAGCAAATCGTTTCTGTATTTGCTTAGAAAACAGCATGGATGAGTCCATGTATTCATCATAAATTGAGCCTAACCCAGTGGTGTTTTACAACAATGCACATAGGCCCTTTGGACTGTTCTCCATAGCTGAAATGCTGTTCTTCAGTAAAGCCCAAAGAATTTGCATTTGAAACACAGTCCAAAGTGCCTATGTGCATTGTTGTAAGACACTACTGTGTTAGGCTCAATTTATGATGAATACATATATATGAGCAAAATATAAAGAATAAAAATAGCTAGACTCAGATTAGATTTACTATTGACCCAGAGATTACTCATAGAGCACATCTCCATGGGAGCTAATTGCATCGCTACTGATGCGATTTTAAAAAATCCGGGTTGTAACTCTCAGTAAAGCATGTCCACGAGGTTTGAGGCAACACGGATTAAAATCGCACTTTCCTGTCCCCATGAAACCGCATTTTGTCTCTCCCCCGCCCACCCACTGGAGCGATGAGAGACTCTGTTCAGCTATCAAATTCAGCTGCCGGCATCCACGTAAAGAACGGCAGCTGCTTTAATGCAAAAGCAAACCAGCCACCTCCTCTTTCTTTCACAGTGTGTGTGTGTCTGTTTCTTTCCCTGCCTTCCCCCTCTTTCTCTTCATTTCTTCCTCCGTGGGTTTTCTCTTCTGTTTCTACATGCCCTGTAAGTGTCACACGCTGCTTCCTCCTTGCTGCCGGATCCCACGCACAGCAGGAGCAGCCTGACCAGCCTTTGCCTCCGAGGCTGTTTGCCCCTTCGCTGCTGGGGATGCGGAGGCAGAGGCGACAGGAAGACAGAGGTCCCGTTCGAGCTCGGAGCCACCCGACACCAGCACTGGGCAGGAACAGGGGGTGGAGAGATTGCTGGTCTGAGCTGCTTTTTGCTTCTAAGCGTCTCCATGCTCCCAGGAATATCTGTGGCTTCCCACAACTTTGGATGTAGAACTGTTGAAAGGGGTTTTTTTCTGCCACGGATTTTCCTCCTTTGTGGTTCTGGTAGCCCGGAGTAAAGCTCTGCATGGAGACGTGCCCATAGTTTAGAAGTCACAATGCAAACCAACTACAATTAAATCATCAACTGGTTATCACTGTAGGATAAGGCTTGAAAGCCAACAGATCAGTGGATCATCCTAAATGCTAGCCTGGCATTTGAGACTGTTAGGGAAGATCTTGCATGTATTCTTCTACAGAGTAAGGTCTGCACAGTGACCTGAGTAAGGTGATATCCAGACAGGTGTTTGAAGCAGTCATCTAGGTTTTCCAAATGCTTCCACCCTTTTCTGATCTTTAGCATCCCTAGCCTGCCAGGAGAACAAACCAACAAGAAGGTGGGAGCTATCATTCCTTGGCCACCATTGGTTATGGAGTTGCCTCCTCACCCCTAGGTGGATGCATGATGGGGTGAGGAGGTGAGGAGGTAGCTGAAATTGTTCCTACCATCATGAACTGGGACTCAAACTGTGGCAGACTTCCACTTGGAGTTCCAGCTCTCCACCATGATTCTGCAGTGTTTGGGGGCTGCTGCACTACTGTTCTGCAGCATCAGCATCCCCACATGGCAATGAGAAGTTGTTGTAGAATACTACTGTTTGCTCTCACCCCTAATGCCATTGGGAAAGGTTGTGCCAGCCGCAGTTTGGATCTTGCCTCCAAGTGAGGATGTTGCCTAGGTGTTAATTTGATTCCAGTTTTAGGCATTCACGTGTAGCAAAAAGGCTCTCAGTTGTGCCTTAAATGGTAATTTGTGGTGCTTGTATTCTTATCCCATACCCGAATCACATTTTCTAGCCTAGATTGTTTGTCAGAAGGGGAGGAGCAGATTGTCATGTGAATGATTCCACTTGCGAACAATGTCTAAGTCATCTCTAAGCTGCCCTAGAGGTGCTTATTTCTAGTTGTGTGTGAACATGCCCTTTGTTACGAGCCACATCTTTACGTATCTGATGAGGAATCAAGTTATGTGCCTTTTGCCATCACATTTCCATTTGTAGTCACAGTAGGTACCTCATGGCAATCACACTGCCCCATTACTGGGCTTGACTGCCATTTTCCGAGGGCATATTTGTGCTGTCCTCAGTGGAGATGCTGTGGGTTGTCACTTCAAATGACACCTTCTTGATCAAAAGCAGAGACTAGGAGGTGTCATTTCAAGCAGCAAAGCGCCTCCCCAATATGCCCAGGAGTTGCTTCCAACTTAAAATGGAGACATGGCTATGGATCTTCCTGCCTCTGGAGGTGCATCAGGCATCTTTGGTGTTTTGGTTTTGCCAACCCTTTTAGCCAGGTATCAGGGTTTTTTTTCCATTGAATTTTATTAAGTATATCTAAAAATTCCTTCCCACCTCACCTGCAGACCTATTTTTATTTTTTACTTTGTTGATTCTGTCCTTTAGCAGGTTCGGGATCGTTATCTGATTGTCATACAGCAGTAAGGTCTTCCATTGCTCCTGAATTATTATTCACAGATGTTTATCCCATAAACTTTAATTGCTATTGTCTAGAAAGATCAAATTGATTTTGCTCAACAATATATTTATACAATTGATCTATACACTTTTTATCTTTCTATTCCCTAACTATACTCACCAATCCTACCCATAACAGTTGATTAAAAACATATTGACAGTGTTCTGGGATGTATTGCCCTCTATAAATTTATAATACACATAATAGTTCCTTATAGTTATGTTCGACATATCCTGAAACTGCAATATAATAGCCTTCCAAATTTTATAACACACGGGCATAGACATTGTTTGGGCGCTACAGCTGCTTGGGTGCCTGTGATCTATGCTTCAATTGTTATAGAACAATGCCCCTATTATCCATAACCATCATCTTTAGGCCTGTAGCCAGCCTCTGAGATAGGAAATTCAACCCCAGAGGCATTCTGTGGATAAATTCTGATGAAGGGCTTTAAGGTTAGATTTTGCCCTTGTATACCACCCCTGCCCCCACTATCTAGTAGAAATCACTGCAGTAGTGATTTCTGTTCTGTGTGAATTAGGGCTGGACAGAAAATGTTCACCTTGTGCCATTGAACATTTGGTCCACAGCTTTGAAAACTGATTGTTTTTTTTTAAAAAAAGCAAAACAAAAATAATATGGTTGATTCATTTTATTTAATCTTTTATCTAATCTGATGGATTTTACCTTTTTATTGTTGAAATTCACCCTGGGACCTTTTGGTGAAAGGTGGGGCATAAATAATTATATAAACCTTCAGACAAACACCCCTCCAAATCAAGATTTTTCAACTAAATTCACAGCGGCAGCAATATATTATGAAATGCACAATAAAATTTGTCAACATAGCAAAGAAACAAAGAAACAAAAGCTACTTGGTCCACAAGATGTCACTGTTTCTCTTTAGAAGAACAGATTTAGCTGTTGAAAGAAGCTGGGTTGATATTTAAGATGAACTGAAAGCAAGCACAGGCATAAAGTAAATAATCTTTTATATTTGTGAGTCAACCTGCTGAATAAACAATCAATGGTAAACAAAAATTGACCATTCAAGATAGCATCTGAATGTACAAGAATGTGAATGTTTTGAGTGCCTACTCCAGCTCAAAGGAGAGCACCAGTAGACTATGGCTCTGACCAGATAGAGCAAAAAGAAGTTCGAGTGTACATGAATGCAATTTTCAGCATTTGATTCAATTCAAATTGAATATCTGAAGATTCAAATGGATTCAAATGTTTAAAATTTGAATGTATTCACATTCTATTCGAATTGAATACATTTGTATATATTTGTACAAATATTCGATTCATATTTGAAGATACAAATGTTGACAACATTTGTATGGGTCCATACGCATCTGTACGCATCCCGTTTTTGTCCCATATGTTTCTGTACAAATGTGTACTGATACGAATAAGTTGCGTACAGATACAAATGTCTGAATAATTTGTTCAAATGATTCAAAAGTTTCAAAATTCATCCGAGTGTTTAAATCAGAATGTATAGACATTTGATTTGAATTCAAATGTCCGAATTTGAACAAATTCGTTCGAATTTTGAATGTTTTGAATATGTCTGCACATCCCTAAAAAGAAGTGTCTTTGAGACACCTCAGATAAGGTTTTGAGGTGGGATTGTTCACACACTGGTCTGTTCCTTCCCCTCTACTAAACATTTGATGCTATTAAGGGTTGATTAGAGAAAGGTTGGGAACATGTTTGCCACACACTGTCTCGCTGATGCATCTCTGAGGTACTCTTTTTTTAAGTCTGATCATGACCTACAGTATTTCTAGCTTCTATCAGAGTTTTCTTGGATTTGAAAGAAATGTCCACAAATGAATGCAGACTCTCTTCCACCACCTCTGTTTACCTAAACTTGAGACTTAAATTGCAGAAATCCCCCCCCCCCGCAAAATAAGCCCCCATCAAAAATGGGAGCATATAGCACCATTGTGGCTGAATTGTGGCGGGGTTGCAACCCCACTATAGCTCTGCTATATACTCCTAAAAAGTGAACAACGCTGTACAGGTGCTGGGTTTTCCAGCAATAGCACATTTACTTATCTTTTGGATGGAGTCACCATCGTTGTTCTGTGTACTGCGCATGTGCGATGGTGATGCATACTTCTGAGTATTCTGCACTGGCCAAATACCCAGATGTGCACATCACTAAATATGCAAAGGCAGTACCAGGCACAATGGTGTCTAGCTAGCAAGTGAGAATGCCGGAGGCACAATACTCCAGATTATTGGTTGCCAGCAGGATATCCAGCTGCTATCTGGAGATGCCCCAAATCTCCCTCTTCTTGACAATCTTTCTCAGATTGTAACTTGATGCCCTAGTAGGGATGTGCACAAATCTATTTTTGACATTAGAATCTGAGTAGATTTGAATGTCTTAAAATCCAATTCGAATCCATAACATTTGAATCCGTATGTTTGAATGTTAGATTCATATTTAAAGATACGAATGTCAACAACATTCGTACCTGTTATACGTATCTGTGTGCATGCTGGAAAAAATCAATATGCATCCTGTATTATCCCGTACGCATCCTGTTTTAATCCCATATTTTAAGCGCAAGATACAGATAATTTTTGGGCAGATTCCTATATGACAGATACGAATCTATACATTTGAATCATTCAAAAATCTGTATCGGATTTTCAAAAGTCTGTATTCAAGTTTGAATGTCAAAATTTGGATTTTCAAAAATCCAATATGAGTTCAAATGGCAGAATCCGTAGGATTCGAATCGAATATTCGAGTTTGAGAATATTCATGATCACCTGGATTCTACAGATTGGGCTATTAAAATGTGTCCAACCTGAGACTGAAACCTTTGAAGATGGTTTCGGAATGCAGCAGCTAGACTGCTAACTGGCACTGTTGACTGGATGAACATCACACTTGAGCCCTAAATATCTAAGGGAACATTTCCTCCTCTAGCCTAAATATCTATATTAGGGATGTGCACAAATATGAATTCCAACATTTATGGCCAAATCAAAAAGGGCCTAAGTTCGACGGGTGAGGGATGGCAAGAAGGGGGGTGGGGGTTCACTTTGTTCATGAATATTCATACAAATATTCACGCACAAAGCTGAACCCTCCCAAATATTCCCACATTCGATTTGCATCGAACAGAATGTGGGAAATTGGTTTTGTGCCTACCCTTAATCTATATTGTAAAGAAAGGTATGCAACAGCTTCCTGAGAATTCTATAGATAAGACTTTCTAGCATTGCTGATACATCAACATTAATGTCTTTGCTGTGGTGTTAGGTCCCAGCTGATTAAAAGCAGAATTAATATGTATTATTTCTTTGTCCTATTGTCCTTTCCTTTATGTTACTTTGGAACTTCAGTATTATTGCTGTTTTATGGTCTCAACTTGTCTATCAGGAGACATGTCAGGGCACACCAGGCCAAAAGGAGAGTATTGGGCCAAATGATTTTGCTCCAAAAACTGATGTTTACTCATGGAGTTTTCCACTGAGGAAATAGAAATCAACAATTTCTGGCCTTCCTCATTATTTGTAAGGTTTTATATCCATGAATTAAAGAAAACATAAATAATGAGGGACAACTGTACTCTAGGAATTTTTCTTAAACTGACAACTATTCACATGGGCATTTAAAATAATCGCAGAGTCTGTGGTAGAATCTTCATGACTCTTTTCTGGTGCCTTGAATGTGCAGGGAAGGCACTGTTTCTTTACCCTTAATGAACACCTGATGGAAAGGGAGAGCAAAGCATCTGCAAACACAACAAGATCTTTCCCTGCTATGCTATCATAAACGCCATTATGGTGCTTTAGCAGCAAAGCTGTTTGAAGAGCTCTTGGAGCTCTTCACACAGTTCAGTCTTGAACACTGGCGACCATTTTCTGTCTTCAAGCCACCCAGCTTCAGATTCGAGGATATGCCAAAGCTCTCCTCCCAGCCTGTAAAACTGCAGCAAGGGAATCACCAGCCACAAATTGGATGGCTGGGGGAGGTTTCCTCCCATTCCTGTGGCAGAATTGGCTGTAATTTTTAGAAAAGAGGTTGCAAGCTAACCCTCCCTCCTTCTATCCACCAATCCCAAAATCTAGCTGATTCTGTCATCGGGAGCGGGAGGAATGCCAATTTTTTTTTTAAAAAAATGTTGCAGTTCAAAAGCCAGGGGCATTCAGCATTCTGTGGTGAAAGCATACCACAGACTTAAGAGAAGAAATGGCTTCTTTTAATTACTCGGTGGAAGGGTGCAATACTTATATCATCCCCTTCCTGTTTGGATTCTGCCTTTATTTGCCACTAATATGGATGATAATTGTGCTGTGCTCTGGTCCAAAAGGCTTGTTGTTGACTATTTAGGCCCCGGCTCAGAAACGTCTGTGCTTGCTTAATTCTAGAAATACTCAGGGCTTATCTACCGGGTGTGCGCTATCCTGAGTCACATTGGCACACTCCAGGTAATCCATCCATGGTGGGCTGAGCTGCTGCTAGAGTGATGTAAGGATCATTTGCTTTACACATAGCCCATCCTGGCCTAGATTATGTTCCAGGCCTCTGAATTTGCTAGCTGGGACTGCTTTGGCCAGTGGCTTAGAAGTGGTGCTGCTTCCAGGTGCCCAGCAAATGCTGCTGGGCATAATCTATAGGGCCACTGGTCCAGGACACCAGGTAGAATGCTGCATGAACTACAGTGTGGCATTTGTGCCATAGTCCACTACAATGCCTAGTCCTATGTGGAAAAATGAGTCTACTGGGGGATATGGCCTTTTGGTAGACTGATTTGTTGTGTGGACAAAGTGTCCCAGTGTGTCCCTTGAGCCAGTAAACCAGCCCAGTAAGGAGACAGTTTCAGAGTCTCAGCTATTATATTTTCATGGATGGTGTTACTGGACATGGCCTGGACACGTGTGTTATATGGGAAAATTAGCCTAGTTTGTTCATGAATTGAACTTGGAACAGTTTCTTCTAAATGAAGACTAATTTTATTAAGAAAGAAGCAATAATAGAAAAAGGTCAAGTTTAGGTGGGTGCTGTACAGAAGGGAATCCTGAAATGACATAGGCCCAAGGCTTGACCAAACAAGAAGTGTTAGCTCAGCACACAGGAAACGTATCAATGGAAAGGCAATTTAGGCAAATTTGGGTGATTTAGAGTGAAAGGACAGAATGGAAAGTGAAAGAACCTTTTATCCTAACAAAACCTTAAGCTAACAACCAGCTAGGAGCAACAGTGTGAAGAGGACTAGAGAGCAGAGCTTCAGTGAATACCAGAACTGGAGCAGAGAAAAACCTCTATCCTGGAGCCATAGAGAAGGGATTTGGCACTAAAGGCAAGCCCCCTAGACCCTGGAAAACCATCACCAGTCCAGTTTTGGGCTAAATACACAAGTAACCCACCCTGGTGTAAGGCGGTTTATATAACATGCTGGACTTGTCTTCAGTTAGTTGAAATCAATTGAGGATTTATTAATAACATATCAGAAGCAATTTAACACCTTATTTAAACATTCCTTTAAATATAGATCATGTTAGTAGTCTCATAATAGCATCTTCTGTTAGATTATGCCTACCTTTCCCCCTCCTGCAGTATGATTAAAATTTCATTTGTTAAAATGCAGGTAAGTGTTGAGTATAATAAGCGAAGCCATTTGCTGAAACTACCAGTTGGCCTTTAGTGACTCAGTGCAGAGAAAAACATGAAAAATGTATTGAATTATTTTTTTAAAAAAGCCTCCCACATCATTCATTGCTGAGCTGTGTGTCTTTTCATCCTCCTTCTCCCTCTGAAAGCAACAGATTTGAATACAAAATGTAGGGGCTTTTATTTAGTTTGGAAATTATTCTATTCAAACCCATATAATACACTGAGAAAAAAATTTTTTTAAAGGAACATACCGTTATCAGGTCCTTGTCACTGTCTAATAGCACTTTGCCCACATTTTAAGTAAAAGCCAATTATTGGGATGAGATATATTAATAGAAGGGGAAGAATATTTGGAATATGCATTGCCAAAGGCATTGAAGGTTCTAAGAATTATTTGCTATGATATTCATTTTAAAAGGTAGTTATAGTACTAAAGTACAAATACCAAATCCATGCTATTATAGTGTTGTTCTAAAGCATAGGCTTTTAAAAAATTAACTCTAAAAGCTTAGATTCCAAGTCTTTTAAAAAGTAAGTTGAATTCTCAAAAAAAGCTGAATGTTAGGTCCCATTTCTTATATTGGCCTGTAGATGGGTGAGGCCAGAGATGACCTTGTTAAATAATGGGCTTGTTTGCACTTACCTTAATGGATTGGTTTTGGATGCTCTGGGGGAAGTCTATCCATTCTTTGTGCCACCACCACTGCCTGGCAGAGTCCAGGAGCTTCCTACAGCTGTGCACAGCTTGACCAGGAGTAGCTGTGACCTCCCAGGTGCAGTGTTTTGTACTCTCTTCCAGGTGCGAAAAAGGTGAGAGGGTGGTGTGGCTGTGACTGTGCAGTTGTGTCATTCACCATGCAGGTGACATCCTGGTGCATGTTGGATGTAGCCATGGCCATTGCTATGGTGATCTGGCCAGGCTGGGCCAGGCCATTTCCACCTGAGGTGCTGGTGGTCTTATTGGAGACTGCACCAGTACTTGAAGTGTGGATGCCTTAGTCTGTGCCTGACCTTAACTTCATTGAGATTGTAAAAGTGAAAACAAGCTCAAATAACACTGTCTGTGTCTGCACATCATGCACATCATGATGGCTACCTTAGCAAAAATGCTTTGATTATACTGTCCATGGAAGAGAGAGAAAGGGTGGATTTAGAAAATAGTAATAGAAAGTGTGGATTTACAAAATAGAAATAGAAGATTTACAAAAGAAATTACTTAATTCAAATCAAGAATGAATAAAAAAGATTAAATTAAATAAACTAGATGAGTTTACAGTAGTGAGAAAACAGATTTATGTAAAACATGAGTTTCAAGTCAATGACATACAGAGTACAAAATGATTGGTCAATTATCTCAAGAAGAAAAAATAAAATTATTGTATAAAGAAATTTAAAAAATAATGGAGTAAAAGTAACAACTGATAAGGAAATAGCAAATGTCCTGGTAGAATTCTTTGGAACGTTATATGAACAGAAATGGAGGATGGACAAATATTGGTAGATTATAGGAGGATGAAGATAGAGCAACATTAAATGCTTCAAAAGAGGAAGAAGAAATTAGAAGAGTAATAAATAAGGAAATGAGTCACCAGGACCTAATTGTTTTACAGGTGAATTTTACAAACTCTTCCAGGATGAATTAATAGAAAAATTAAAAAAAGGTAATGAATGAGGCATTATTAAATCATAGTATGCCACCCTCTTGGAAGGAATGAGAAATAATTACAATACTGAAACCAAACAGATGAAATGAGTTGTGATTCATATCATCCAATTTCTTTATGTAATCAGGACTATAAAATATTTACTAAAATCCTGGCAGATTGAAAAATATGTTACCAAAAAAAAAGAAATGAAAAAAAAGAAGATTAGTATGGATTTGTAAAAAGGAGGTTTATAGGATATCTAATCAGAATTTTTTTTAATATAATTCACCATGCTAGACTAAATAAGAATAAATTGGGTTTATTAAAATTAGACACATATATAAGGCTTTTGATTCAGAAAATCATCAATATTTAAATAAAGTCTGTAACAAATTTAATTTAGGTGAAAAAAATTACAGGAGCAATTAAGGAATTATATAAAGAGGATGAAGCATGGATAAGGGTAGATGGAACAAAATCTAGAAGAATGATAAAAAATGGAACAAGGTTGCCCTTTATCACCTTTGTTATTTGCTTTGGCGAATTAGCAAACAAAATAAAAGATAGCATACAATGGAAAGGATAGTAAATTGGAAAGGAAGAAATCAGATTAAATCTTTTCACAGATGATGCATTGTTGGAATCAGGGAGCCCAGAGTTAATGATAAAATAAATTTGAAAAAATCTGATAATTTTAAGAAGATATATGGTTTAATTATTAACATAGAAAAATCAGAAATAATATTTAATACTCTTCCAAGACAACAAGAAAGGGTTAGACATTAATTAGAAATTAAAATTGAAATATTTAGGAATTAATATAGTGAAAAGTATAGATAGGAATAGGCAATTATAATCAAGTATGGAAAAATTAATAGACAGGTAAGAGGGTGGAAAAGAAAAAATATGACTATATTAGCAAAAATTCAGGCATTGAAAATGTTAATAATCCCAAAGATATTATTCTTATTTCAAGATTTTCCAGAACTGATTATGCCTAAAACACTTAAGAAATGGAATAGGACAATCACTGAGTGTATTTATGGAAGGGAAAAAACCAAGAGGAAGAAAGGTTTTATTAAATACATATCAAAATGAAAGGAGTTGGGGCATTCTATGTTTGGAAAACTATTATAATGCACTTAATATCCAAAAATTATAAGACCTGGAAATGAATGATAATAAGAAATTGGTAAGAATAGAAAAGGAATGGAACAATATGAAAAATAAATTGATCTTATTTGGATATTAGATAAATGAAGTAAGGAGAATTGTAGAGGCCTATTGGCAATTTCAGTTAAAATTTGGAATAAATGTAGGAGAAGGTTAATGCCAGAATATTCTAAATTAACTCCAATTGAAAAGACTCAAATAATAGGAATTGACCTGCTAAGTAAGATGAAACAAAAGGGTTACAAAAAATTGAGAGATTTGTTTGATAATAGTGGAATTCTGGTTAACAGAGAAAACTTGAGAGATGGTAGCAAATTTTTTGAATTTGGAAACTTATTATTGAAAATAAGGTCACAATGGAGATTAGGAAACAGAATACTAGGTTTGAAAATATTATTGTGGATAAAATAGAACCAGGAAATGGAAGTTCATTGAGGGGGATATGGAAAAATAACATAATAGAATGAAATAATTTAAAATAAAGTTCATTAATAAATGGTACAGATGTGCACAATTTTTTTTTGTATTCAATTCGTATTGAATTAAATGGAAGAAAATGTGTACTTGTTCCAATAGATCCCCTTTGAACGTATTGGGATTAAAACTCGATACGAATATTCAATCCCATACAAATCCTACATGAATGCATACAAATGCATATGTATTCCATACAAATCCCATACATATCCCATACGAATGTAACAAAACATTCAGTTTGAATACAAAGTTCTGAATTCAGCCAAATTTGTATGAATTTTGAATGTTATGGATATTTGTGCACATTTCTACACCTAGCCAATTAGCCAATGTGATACCAAATTTCAGTTCAGAATTCAGGGATAACTGTAATAGTAGAGGAACTTATATTCATTTATGGAGGATTTATAGAAGTGTGCAAAAATATTGGAGAAAAATTGGGAAATAAATAAAATATTAGATACAAGAATTATTTGGACAAAAGAAATATGTTTACTGTACAAATTTGACCAACAGATTCAAAAGGAGAACCGCTATGTTATATATCAACTCTTAATAATGGCAGCAAAGGCAGTTATTGGAAAGACCTGGAAAACCCCCAAGGGAAGAAAATTAAAGGAATGGTGCAATTATATAGCAGAACAAATGCTTTTTGATTTTCGAAGGGAATAGTGATGCATGGAGCACCAAACTACTATATTGGCAGCAACCACTTGATATATTTGAGGAGAAAGGTGGGGAACCCAGTGGTTCAAGGAACTATAAAAGCAGTCTCCAATATGGAAATAAATGGAATTTGAGAACAGCATCCTGGCTAGGGTGGGAAGAGGGAGGGAGGGAAAGAAGGAAGAGAACAACTGTACCTCATATGAAAAAAAAACTATAATATGTAAGAGATGTGAGTAATGTAAATTTGAGATATATGCATACCATTTGAAATTATAAATAAAGGTATTAAAAAAAGAAAGAAATGTCCCTGAAGTTGGATGTTTTTGGCCTGTTGGAGAAGGACTGTCAGCTGCAACCCAGGCCAATAATGACTTTCTCCCTCTGTCACTCAACATGGAAGGGAAGGAGGTACTTTAGGGCTCAACACCCAGCTTGAGAGCTGAACTTTGTGTCTTTCAGGTAAGCCAACTCCCAAGATGGGTACAGCACCTGAGAAGCCAGGTGGGGGACAGGTGCCTGTAAAAAGACTGGCTCAGGGGCACCTAGATGCAAAGGTACCACACTTCTGAGTCAGCTAGAGGACAACCTATAGTCCTTCAGATCACACTTCTGTGTAACTGGGGGCAGTTTTAAATGCCTCTTCTTTCCATTTATACTAATTCAGTAATATGCAGCCATTTGTAAGAATTACACTGTTTATATACTGATTTATAGAACCTTGCAGTGTTTGTCCTTTCCTTTCATGATTGTCATAGAGGCCAAGGAAAAAATTGAAAGGAAAAGGCACAGCTAACTAAAAAAAGTAAAAAATTAATTACATGTTTCAACATAATGATAATTCCCGTGACCCTGTCTACTAATTCAATAATAATGGTATATTGGTCTAATAAACTCTGAGGCCAAATTTATATACAGTAAACCAACAGCTTTTGGCACTAGACTTTGTTTAAAAACAAGATATAATTATTGTTTTCAAAATGCTCAAAAGAACCCTCTAGTTACTGTATAAAACGTAAGCAAACAAGACTTACTTATTTGGGATTGTTTCTATAGGCGCTTAAAGAGGATTTAATTTGTTATGGAGTAAAAAATTTGGAGTGCTAGGAAATTCAGTTTTATATGAGGAATTCGGATGGAAACCTCTTTTGATTGTGTGTGTGACAAACTTGCTGCCTCCTTGATCTATTGCAGGCCCAAAGCCCCGGGTTAAGTTTGGAATTGGCCTAAAATATGATGACAAGAGGGCAAGTTTTCACTCTCTGAAGAGACCCTGAATGGAGTGGTGTTAACATACTACTTTTCACTTAGGACCAAAGAGTGCCTTTACATATAAAAATGTAAGCTAATAAGATGAATGTGGAGAAAATTCATAAGCTGAAACACTGGACTAGTCAATGGAAGCCTAGAAAGGTTGAAAGCCTGGATGAAGAGGTGTCCCTTACTTCAGCACAATGGCAAAACACTTGAATCTGAACGATGGGCATTGTCCAGAACTGAGGAGAACAAGATGGCTGAGGAGAACAACTACAATCTGAAAGATTCCCAAAGTTCCTCTAAACCTCAGCACTTTTCTCCACCCTAAGGCATCACTCACACTGCTTCCTTCCTTGTGATAGGAGGTGTGCAAGATGCTGTGGGGTGACCAAGCCTTGGACCCATGCCCGAGTCCCTACGGAAGCAAGATAAATTCTGCTGCAGGAGGAAAATCCTTCACCAGCAATGAAAGCCTATTGGACTCAATCAGGGGGACCAGAAGTGCAGCCAGAAATGCACTAGAGTTTTGGATTTTCCAGGAGTAATCTTGGCCCCTTACTGCACTGGGTCTTATTCTGGATTGCATTCTGGAATTGGAGCCTGCTTATATTTGTGCAGGCTATGGAAGTCTTGGGCAAGACCTGGTATAATTAGGGATGTGCACAAATATTCAAAACAATCAAAATTTGATCGAATTTGTTCAAATTTGGATATTCAAATTCACATTGAGTGTCTATAAATTCGAATTTAAACATTCAAACAAATTTTGAATTTTCAAATTTATTAGTGCAAATTATTTAGACATTTGTATATTTACAGATACATACACGATGCGTACTTGCCTGCATGCATCTTTCCTGCATCTATATGCATTTGTACAGATCTGTACAGGACAAAAACGGGATGCATGCAGGATAAGTATGGGATGCCTATGGGACTTTGCTGAAATTTGTATTTGCAAATTTGAATTGAAAATTCACATGGATAGATTCGAATGTATTCGATTCAAATAGAATGTGAATACATTTGAATTTTAAAGATTCAAATCAATTCAAATTTTCAGATATTCAATTTGAATCAAATCGAATCCCAGAAATTGAATTCATGTACACCCCTAGCCATAATCTGCACCCTCAAGTGGATGGTAGGCTCCTATTCTGGAATAAAAAGGGCCCTGGCCACAATTTCAGTTTTGAGCCACTTGCTCCCCTCTGTCCACTGCCTGAAGAGCTATTGGACTACTTGAAAAATTTTCAGGTAATAGTGTTTTGAGTAGGAAGTAGGGTGGGCTCAGGGTCAGAGGTGTTTACCCATCATGTCCCTTGTCTGGAGGGGAGAATTCATCTCCTGTGTGGATGATGCATAAGAATCCTGAGTCATTTTGCTTAATGGAATGGCTGACTCATAAAGATACCATAAGGCAATGGGTAAGAATTTGAATTCAATGAACTGTCTAGGTTCGATAGTAGCCATTGTCTAATACAGCTATGAAATTATGTTCAAGGAACTGCAGAAGAATGCCAATATTTGTATAAACCAGGTACTGTGGTACTTTAGAATTCTGACTTTAATGCATGTTTTCTGTTCTCCCCTCTCTTCCTTGCTCTGTCCATTGTTGTCTTCACCAGCCTGGCTGCTAAAGTACTTGATTATTATCTCTAAAAATGTGCTACTTCACAAGCCTTTCTAGCAAAGACCATGTAAATGCCTGAAGAAACTCTTTTTTGAGGGTTTTTCCTCCAGTAAATGAAATAGGAAGCAGTTATTGACTACTGCCATACTCTTAAGGTGGGAGGAGAAGCATGATAGAGCCATATTACTTTTTTGCCAGGCCTGCTTTCTACCTTGGCTACACCCCTGCTTTGGAGAACACTTCTGGCTCAAATAAAGTGTTGTGGGCCAGGTAGGCAGTGTGTTACATGGAGCAAGTGGAAAGACATCCATTCAGTGGTTGCCCTGCCCTGCCTTGCCCTTTCAGCCCAGGAGACTAAAGTTCCCCAGCCTAGAAGTTGCAGCTCATGGATATTTTGTGATAGCCCCAGAAATGGTCACGGACCAACATCTAGACCTCTGGAAAACATTGCTGGGCTGCTTATGTATATGTTCTTGTTGCCACTGTGTGTCTATATGGTAATGGCAAGAACTGAAACATAGTCTGGGGTGCTTTTGGACTTCCCTTCCTGTCTGCTGGATGGGAAGGAGTGTGATTAACCAATGTTGATTAGTGCTCGCACTTGGAGCACTGGTCAACTTTGGCCGTTTCCTCCCGCTGGGATTAAATATTTGATCTGGGGCCTGCTCCTCCTTTGGGCACTGATGATGCTGATGCTCTGCACATGCACAGTTGTGTTTGTGGTTGTCCAAGGTGCCAGTGCACTTGTGCAGCACCTCAGACGACCTCGGAGTGCAGAAGAAGAGTGAATGGTCCCTGCCCTGGATGCTTGAGATAAGCTTTTGGGTAAGGTTGGTTAACCTGCTGCTGTTGGTACCTTTGCACCAAGGGCGAGATTTCCCAACCTCATTGAAAAATCTGTGATTGCTATGACATTGGGTGCTTCTGCCCTCTAAAATAAACTGAAGATGCACCAGGCATATTCACTTTATGCATTCAGGAGAGCGGTGAAGATGCACCTCTTTGCTCTGGCCTTTGGCTAAATAAGGAAAAGACTTTCTTCCCCATATTCAGGCATTGTTATGGTTTTAATGCTCATTTTATATATTTACTGGTTTTTAATGTTGTAACCTGCCCTGAGACCTTTTGGTATAGGGCCAGATAAAAATTCAAACAAACAAACAAACAAACAAACAAACAAAATGGAATAATGGACGTGTGTCTCAATATGGTGACTGAGGTCTTTTCACCAAGACATCTGTCCTCAGGCCTATGACCTCAGATGCTACATGTAGAAAGATTAAGCAAGTGTGGCGGAAAGTTCTGATGGTGAATCCTCCCTTAGTGACTAGCATCAGATTGCATGATATGCAGATTGTATGATAGCGGTTTCCATGTATCAGATGAAATATTGTCTCATCTTTCCTAAAGAGAAGAATAGATTCTTAATGACTAGCCCATCCGTATCTTTTAAGGTTCAGGATAAGTGGCAAATCCTTAAAAGGAAAAACACCCAAAATATTTTAAACACTGAGATTAGTCTGCAGTTAAATGAAAGCTCAGAGGACACTCTTTTGATCCTTTTCCGTCACTATCTCACTTGGTCTAATGTGCCAGCCAGCTGGCCTTCCTGAGTTTCTACAAACCCATCTGGAAAACTGGTATAAATAAAACCCAAGATTCCTACAAAAGCCAGATGCTACCTCTGATTTGAACTTCCTTAAGTAAATGAATTGCACATTTTGTTCTGTTGCTAAATTCTAGCGTTTTAATTCAGATTCTTGCTTGTGGGGAATAGCTTTCACGGCAATATATAATAAAGGGCTCTGCCCCTTCTTTGGATTTTCTGAGCCCATCATCTGAACTTTGTCTCTCCTTTCCTTCTTTCCTCAATCTGATAAAAGGGAATAATACTTGGACTCCTTTTCAATTGGTGAATTGGTCTGTTCTGTATTATTTTTCATTAAATGAAAGGTACTTAAATATGAACAAGATGAAAATTAGTGAGGTCATTGTCTTGTTCACATGAGATGATATAGGAAGATGAGTCATATCTGCATATTCAAATACAATCCAAGGCTGTTTGCAGAAGTTCCTTTATCCGTCCTATTACCCATAATTTTTTTAAAAAAGTTAGAAAGTTTCAAGGGAATGGGATGATATTATTTCCCTTGGGCCGTTTTCTTCTCTTCCCAACTTCTGGCTTAACGAAGACAGTTTTTAAAATTAATTGCAGCAGTGGATAAACTTTTGCTAGTGCATTTAATTCCTTCCCCCTCCCCCTTCAGCATTGATCACATTTATGCACACCTGCCAATATATTGATGCATGGTTGTACATTTATAACACACAAAATTAAAACACACAGAGAGACCATTGCTTATGACATTCTTAAATGGCCCTTTCTCTTTCTCTTCCTGTTTTGGATGTCATTATTCCAGAATAACCAAATATAGTGGAATAAGTAACTAACAACTGGATATTGATAGTGTGTGCCTGTGTGTGTATACTATTCTACCCCCTCTTAATTCTTGATCTTTGGTTAAACAACTCCATGCTGATCTATGGGTGAATTCCCACTCATGGAAAAAAACGCTTTATAGAATGCTATTTAAAACGCTTTTTAAAATGCTTTAAAACAAACAAATGCGCATCTGGCAATCACAGGCAACCCTGAATTGTGTCCCCACAGGGAAAGGATTAGAGAGGAATATTATTGGACAGAAAACACTTCCAAAAACGCATTAGGGAAAGTGAATCTTTTTTCTCCCCACGCTTTGCCCACCTTCTCTCCCTATTGGGTTTGATCTGATGACGTGGCCAAGGGTGGGAAATCCCAGCTGCCCCTCCCTCCTGAGCCTCCTTCCTTTCTTCAAAAGGGTCCAAAGACACAAACACCTAGGATATCAAAAAGCCAGTGATAAAGTCCCCTCAATTTACACGCACGCACGCACGCACGCACGCACACACACACACTCTGCTCCAGCCAAGAGACCTGGCTCCTTCCGTAAGAGGGTGGAGGCATTGGCAGGCGTGGAGGGAGCTGCTGGGGATACCAAGTGCTCCTGCGCGCACACGCACACGCACACACTCAAGCACTCCCCCATGGGAGCTGGGCAAGTGAGCAAGCGAGCGAATGAGCAGTGTTGCTGCCACTGTGGGCGAGTGAGAGGATGGGAATGGGCTCAGCGCTGCCAATTCCTTGGTTCTCCCAGTTCCTGCAGCTTCTTCCTTTCCCCCTTTTAAAGATCAAGGAAGGAGGCTGGGAGGGAAACAGGCAGAATGTGCAGGCAGGACTGCTTGTGAAGGGCAAGATTCCTCCCTGCCTCCTTCCTTGATCTTTAGGTAAACACATAAAAAAGCCGAAGCACTCAGCACACGTTAGTTCAACCTGAATCCTCCCTTTTGAATACCTTAATTTGGGCAGTCCTCTCTCTCCTTTACACAGTCTGCAGCAGGGCATGGGGAGAAAGGCATGCGTGTGCGTGAGGGGAAGCCTGGGTGAGAAAGGAAACATTGTTTTAAGGTGTGAAGTGGGTGAATTGTTTCTGTATGAAAATGAAACCATCTGTTGTAGAGAGGAAACCTGGCATTTTAACTGACAAGGGGCTGTCCTGTAGGGTGAAATCCCAATCTTTTCATGATGCATCTGTCCCAATACTGCAGTACAGTTCCCAAAGCAATAAAGATAAACCATTTTAGCACCAAAAACGGTAAAAAAACACCTGAAAAACCAGGTGTTTTTTATTCCATTTTTTAGCTGGATACTCCTCAGAAAACCCCTTAAACGGATTGGTAATGGGGACAAAGAGGATCCAAACTGTTTTGAAACCATTTTAAATGAATTGGTAATGGGGACAAAGAGAATCCAAACCATTTCTAAACCATTTTAAAATGCCAATGGGAACTGGGCCTATGGGTCTTTCTGCACTTACCTAGGTTAATCTGGATTAGCTAGATCTGGACCAACCACACAGAAAGGCATTTAGAATGGCAAATATTTCCATTTTTCCATTTCCATTTCCATTTGTAAACCACCTTTCCAAAAGAAAATTTTGCCCAAGGTGGTTTACAACAAACAGAAAACATAATGCAAAGTAATAAATGAAACATAATAAAATACATTTTAAAAATTGTCCATCATTCAAAACACTGCAAAAAATGCTCAAGGCAGTTACAACAAAGAAAAAAATACAATACAAAACAATTCATTATAAGATTACATATAAAAATACATAATAGCATTCCATACATTATAAAATAGTACATTACAAAATCATCCAAAACTGTGGGGGAAAGGTAGCAGGCACCTCAGTGCAGCAAAGAAGAGTGGGGCACAGGTAGCAAATGCTCAGGTGTAGCAGCCAGCTAGTTCATCTTTCTTCCCCAGCCATAGTTCTAATACCTTCTTGGAGGGTCTGGCACAGGTAGCAAATGCTCAGGTGCAGCAGCCAGCTAGTTCTTCTTTCTCCCCCAGCCATAGTTCTTATACCTCCTGGGAGACTGTGGCGCAGACAGCAACTGCTCAGGTGTTCTTTGGGCACTGATCTGAACCCTTGCTGAGGCACAGTGTTCTATGTTTGTGTAAGAGCATACTACACATGTGTGCTTGGAGCCATCCTGCTCTTTGCCTGGCCCTTCTGAACCTTTTAAGGCAGCCCACTCTGGAGAAGAGGCCTCTCCCTGCAAAAGGGAGACACGGCGTCAGAATATTTTTCTTCCTGAAGCATAACAACAGAAGACGCCCCGTGTACCAGCAGGTCAAGGTGTCTAATACACAAGACTAATTATTTTATTTGTAAAACAAAACAAAACACAAAGCCTGGAATGTGTTTAATAGTAAATTAAATAACCCAACAATCTGTCGCCTGAGTTACGATTTCACTGTGCCTAAGAGTACAGCCGGCACTGTCTGTGTAGCCTGTAGCCTGTGTGCCACAACCTGTGCCAACACTATTCCGCCATGCTTCATGGTTCTCGCACTTCAACCACTCATGAGACAACGCTTTTATTTCACCAGATGTAACCCAGATGGTACATATTAATTTATAGGTGGAGGCTGGAAAATACATATATATTTTCCATTTGAAGTCTTTTAAGTATGATTTTTATGTTCATTTGAAAATTGTTCATTTGCTTTCCTTCAGCCATAAGGCAGCTACAGTATGGCTCCCAGGTGAATGCACATTTATTCTGAATGGTGCCAAATGTCTGGAAGCCCATTTCTCAAGGTGCATTGCTTCTTTCATGATGGAAAGGATCCTGGCTGGTACAACAACAGTGTATTATTGACAAGCATTATGTTGAATGGAAATGTTGATGAGATAAATTTAAAACATCTTTCATCTCACTCTCAGTATTAACAACTGTTTCAAAGGCTTGCCAACAATACAAATGGACTGCAGAAATGCCTTGGGAAAAAAAAACATTCAAGGTTGTTACTTAAAAAGAAAAATAAAGCTTCAATCTGGGCTGAAGTTGCTTTTATATGCTATCACAAATTTGCTTTTAAAAATATTGCAGCTCTGTGCAAAAAATTCTCCCATTCTCTTCCCCATAATATACAAATGTTAAAAGTCTCTATGCATTAGCAATACTGCGATTAGCACTATTTATATATGAAGAATTGTGGTCCAAAGAGGAACCCTAGATGCTTGGAGACTTTCTGAACTTATATTCAGACTGCCTGAGCAAAGGTTTCAGAGTAGGGATGTGCACATTTTTTTATATATATTCGATTCATATTGAATCGAATGCAATAGTTGAATCGAATGCAATGGTTGAATCGAATGCAATAGTTGTTCAAATATAGTGGGATTCAAATTTGATACATATGTTCAATCTCATACCAATCCCATAGAAATCCCATACGAAGCTACATGTGGGTTTTTTTTCTCACTGATCTCCCTTAATCTGGATCTAAGATAATCTGGATCTAAGGAATGGGTCCTTCAACTAATCTGGATCTAGTAGATCCGGATTAAGGAAGGTACTTGATGCATCCCCGTGGGCAGTGCAGCACCCAATAGCAATGGGTGCTAGCCTGCCTGCAGTGGAAACACCAGAGCACCCACGTGGCAAATCCAGATCGACCCACGTGGGGCCCGCCCATCACCCCCGGGTTCTTTTGGGTGCAGGGGGTACAATCCCCATAGACTCTCCGGAGCTTTGTCATAAGTCCCGGCGATTCTTTGGAGTGATCTGGTGCAAACTTCGAAGATTCTCTGGAGCCTTTGACAAAGGTCCATAGGATTGACATTGCTCTCTCTTTGGAGCCTGTGCTATTCTTCGTAGCCGGCTTCAGAGCCGGCTTTAGAGCTGGCTTTAGAGAATGTGCACAGGCTTCAGAGTTTTGGGTTTGAGGGCACCCCCCCATGGGTGTGCCCGCCCCCAGAGCCCACCTAGACCTCATTGCCCGATTGTGGTGGAAACATGCTCCAAATAATCCAGATTTGATGCCTAAAGACCCCATTGTAGACCCCTTTTTATGGCGTCTACAGGAAATCCAGATTATAGGTCCTGAAGGACCCATTCCGGATTTCCCTAGAACTGGTGGATATGTGGCTCTAATGGGGTCTGCAGTGGAAATGGGGTCTTCCTGCTCTGAGCCTAATGGGTCCCTAAGAAGTACTTAGTGCTAGTGGAATGCATTGAAACATTTGAATTGAATTTGAATGTCAATCTTTGAACATGCCAATATTAAATTAGAATACAAATGTCTGAATTCAGCCAAATTTGCGTGAATTTCAAATGTTACAAATATTTGTTCTCATCCCTAGTCCAGAGGTCTCACTTCCTAATGCTGGTGAAGTCCAAGGAAGGTTCTGCTCATTGTTTTGTCTGCATTGGACCAAGTATAGCTGGACTAGACTGCACAAAATGGTTGATGTGACGCCCACGGCTGGTGGCCACCGGTTGCAGGTCCCCATCCAACTCTCTCCAGTCTGGCCACTATAGCCACGGACTTCAAGTTCTCCTTTTCAGTAGGCCTCTGAGCCTTTTTGACTACTTCAGCACCCAGCTTCCAACTCTTGTTACACTATTGCCGTTACATTACTATGGCAACACTTCCCCCCTCCTTTGAGCAACTGAGCTAGTATCAGGCCTCAAGCAGAGTATCTTTTGAAACAAATGTAACTTTATTTGTTTACAGCTCTTATGTTAGTTCCACTTCAACACAAGCAGTTCACATTAACTTATTTTCTTAACTCGGGACTCTGACTAATCCCTATCTAGACTCTCCTCAGGACCCGGATCTGTACTGTCTAACTTCTTCCTAAGTCTAGCCCTAGTTACAGAACAACAGCTCTGACAGGAAGGCCCTTTTTATAGTCACCGCCAAGGTTCCATCCCTTCTGATTGGCTAGTTTCTTTCTGGGCTGCCCCCCTTTCTTCAATATGCTAATTGAACTGGGTTTAGCCCCTCCTTTTCTGTTTACCAACCCTCCTGGTCAGTGCCATTCACCCTCAACATGTTATATAATATTTACACATATGCAATTAAAGCTACAACAGGTGCGTTAATCAAGCTTGGGCTCCACAGCTGCCCAGTCCACGATACTGGTATATCTTTTAAAAAGATCTACCAGCTGTGCAGCATGTGATAACTGGACCATAGAATGGCACTAATTGCACACACCTCTGAGTGTTCTTGTTTAGCAGAAAAACATATAGAATATCATCATCATTTTAGTCCAGATAGTTCAACTTTTGTGCTTTTTTTGTCTTGAAATGAGAACTAGCCATGCGTTGCTACTTCTGCAGGATTCTTTTAATTAATAATAAGGTGATGAAATTGTTTGCTGATAGTGGTGTAGCTGGTATCCTTTTTGCACTATAGTATTTGTTTAGCGGGGAGAACTGTTTTGGTGGTGCCCCAAAGTGTGCTGCCAAAATGGGCCAACTGAAGCTCTGAGGCCAGGGACTTTCAGTCCTGACCATTGTAACAGTTGGTGTTGGCTCCATAGCTTATGTGAGATTCAGGAGAAGTGCAGGGACTGTCCCAGAACAGCCATCCAAATGTGAATGGCCTTGTTCTGGGACAAATGGAGCAGATGAAGAGGTGGACGTCTCCAGTTGATCCAGTCTCACTGGAGTGGTTCACAACAGACAACTGTGGAAATACCCTTAGAGTAAATTATTTGTTGCACACAGGAACATTAGAACATAAAGAGTGTCTCACTGGATCAGAGCTGTAGCTGAAATAGTCTGCTATCACAGTGGCACAAGGATGCCCAACAGCAGAACATGAGCACACAGCTTGCAGCCATTTACTGTGCTCTTCAAAATAGTCCCAGCTGGAAAGTTTCCCAGCTTCTGTGTTGCCCAGTCAGGAGTTTGGGGTTGATGGGAGTGTCTAGATAGTAAACTTTTGGCTCTAAGCAGCAGGAAGCTTAGAAGGAGCTAAGGAATCATCTTCAGGAACCAACACTGAATGGTTCCTATTTGAGTTCTCAGTTAGTCATGAATGCAACCTTTGTGTGTATTTACCATCTGCAGCTACACTAGATAAACCATCTCTTGCCATTTTTAACATGGACATTCTTAATCACATGTATTTTTTTATATCACATGTGATTAAGAAGTGAACATGCGACCCAACCATTCCTGAAAACCTTGAAGTCGAGCTAGAGTTGGACATTCTTTGACAAGAAAATGCATGAAAAGCCATCTTATCTAAGTAACTATCTTGATGGGCTTTTATTTGCTGACACACATGATATGAAGGACAAAACACTGAACTAGGCCCCTTTCTTCTTGGGTTCTTATTCAGGATTAATGTCCCAGGTAGAAAGGCTGTAGGCTGCATAGATCTGTCTGTCTGTCTATCTGTCTGTCTGTCTGTCCCTTCTGCAGAAGTAACTACCACTTCCGCTACTACTACTACTATTAATATTGGCAGAATGGGGAAGGTACCTTGTAGAAGAACCTGTGCTGTAGAATAGCACTGAAAATCAGTTCACTGCTTTTCAAAAGATTTGTCAATAACCGTAGTCCAGAATTCATTGCAATAGAACCACTCGCCTGCATATTAATACAAATGATGGTGATGTTTGTTTGCTTGTTTGATAAATGCTTTGGCATTTATCTAGCAGCAGAGGCTACTTGCCTGTGCCAATATTCTGTTCCACTGACAATGTCTCTTAATTATCTTGTTTTTTAACTAAACAAGAAAAGTCAATTAAGAGATAGTGAAACATAATGTTGGGGGTGTGGATGGCTAATTCTGCTGCCAGGCTGACCTCGAGTTTAAGAACGTTGTGCTTGGATTCTTGGGAACACACAGCCTCCATATTCCAACTGGAGCTAGTGAGCAGAACCCTCTATTTTTATCAGGAAGATTTTACTTGTAGTTAATTTGATCTAAGCATAACCCAGGCAAGATTTTCCGTCATGTTTTTGCTGACTGAAACAGTGCCATTAGTCATCTTCAGGTGGCAGGTTTTCTCTCTGCGTGATATTTAAATTATAAGAGCTCAGTGTGAGAAACCTGAGAACACAGGATTACTAAACATTGATTTGGCTGATTAGGCCAAAAGGTGGGAATGGGGTGCAAGCGAATTTTTAGAGCAATATTAATAAAAGGCTTAAAAGTAGACTTATCTTCTTTTGTAGATGGAAGGGGGCTCTGGAAACATTCTCCCACACCCCACAAAAAGCCAGCAGCTGAAAGGGTGGGCAGCAGGGTGGGCAAGCGAGGAGCTGGTGGCAGCCAAAAGGGCAGCTGAGCAAGGTAGTGGCAGCCAGAAGGCTGGCTGAGCAAGGCGGCAGTGGTGGCACAGCCCAAAAGGGTGTGCGGGTGGGTGAGGCAGTGGCAGTGGTGGCCAAAAGGGCAGCCTGGTGGGCTAGCGGGCAAGATACTCCAAGTGTACCATTCCCAAAGGAAAAATAAAGCCTTTTTTCCAATTTACTCCTCTGAAAGTGCAGGACGCCAATTTCTAATGCAAACAAAGAATGTTCAAACTGTTTTCAATGTGCAATAAAACCCCAGTGAGAACATGGCCCTAGAGTGCTTTCTGATGCACTGCCCCAAAGTCAGTCCACTCACACAACAGTACAGTGGGCTTTCTGATTTCCACATATAGTACTCTTTCCAGACTTATCAACAGTGGTCCTCTTTCAGACCACTGTGTTGGGGTCTACCAGTATACCAGTATAGGACAGCATTTTGGAATGTTCTTTTGGGGAACAGCCTTGCTCTTGTCACAGACTCCCACTTCAGATATGAAACTTAGAGACCTTCAGCCAGATACTATGGGCCTCTTTGTACTTCTATTTCCCTGGAACAATGCCCCAGAGAAGCAAAGTTCTAGAATGGTTTGGGTGGCTGCATTGTGGAACATCCAAGCTATTCAGAACTTAGCCAGTGCTTAATTAAGGACAGACTAAGTGTGAACCACCTCCATTAAGGATGTGATTGGATTGCCACAGGAATGGTGCCAGTATGCCTGCATGGTGCTGTTGCTGGGGCAACTGGGTGCCTCACCAGGCAAGTGTGCTTCTGTCACCTGGTCAAAGGCTCCATTTCACCTCTTCTGTCCAGAAGAGGTGCTGATGGAGCATGCAGGACTTTCCCAGTCTTGCTCCTCATATATTGTGGAGCAGTTTAAACAGGACACATCTGCAAATGTGGAGTTGCTTCTAGTATTGAAGCGGCTCCACATCATGCAGCTGAACTGTGTGATAGTGTCCCCGTTGTTCCTCAATCAACCAAGTGCAAATTCTGTCTTCTCAGGGTCACTTTTTGCCCAGGGTTGTTCTAAAGATCAAATAAGAGAGAGACCTATTTAACTCCTTAGAGAGGACAGATTGGATAGAAATGTAAAAATAACTGAATAAACATAAATACATTCAAGGATTATATGGTTTTGCTTTAGCCAGCATGACACCTTTCAAAGAATACTACAAGCTGAAAGCTCCATAGGGATGCATCACAATATAGTGTCAGGTGTTTTTACAACTTGAAAACAGAAATGGTTTATTTAATCTTAGTAATAATAACAGAAACAGGGGTAATGGATTCAAGGGATATAGCTTTATAAAATATTTTCATGTGGACTTATTTTCTAAGATAAATTATTTCCAAGGCTGCTTCCTATCAATACTAAGGCAATCTTTATCTTTTCCCATTTTTAATTTCTAAGACCTTCCACCCCTGCCATTCACACCAGCGCTATCCATTGAATCATGGCAGCACCTGAGATAATAATTAGACAAAGAAACACAGCTGTAAGTATTCAGCAAGGTTTCAGGTTGCCATTTGAATAGTCTTAAGAAGAAATTAAACAGCAATGGAATCTGCATTCACAAGGAGAATATAAATCAGATGCAAATTGAATCTTGCTTTATTTGTCTGTTCTTTGTTTCTGTCTAATAAAAGCAGAGGTAATTGATCATGTGTATCACACTACTTTTTGGAGCTCAGTGTTTCCATTATTAAAGGTGATTTCCTAGGGGAGGAAGGGGTGGAAAGATCCTGAGAATGAATACCCTCATTTCTGTAAGTATGAAAAGATTTGAGAAAATTACAAAGTAGGGGGGGTGTGCATCCCCATGAACCTATCAAGTCATCCACTCTGCTATGTTTTCCAGAAAAGTGTCTCTTCTTCACAGGGCCATGATGACTTGTCATTGTGGGCATGTGGGCATGATTTGCATCTAGCAATCTTTGTCCTGAGAAGTGATAAAACTTATCCAAGTGTAAGACTATGTCTCCATTACTCAGCAAGGCTATCAGGGTAACTGGTCTTCACTGGGACTAATGGAAACCAGCCTCAAGGTGCCTTTGCTGTGTGTGGACATGCAGCCTGAATTCCTTCAAACATTTGGACAAGGGAGTGTTAACCTCAATGTTTAGATTATGGCTGTGATCACACAGTATTTAAAAACACCTCTGAGGCAGCTTGGAGAAGGCCGAGAGATGGTTTAAGGTGGAATCATTCCCAAACCAGTCTTCCCCTCCCTCACATGGATATTCTAGGATAGAAAATCTGGATTAGAGATGGGATAAGAACAGAAGTGTCACACACGATTGTCCTCAAGGAACATCAGAGCTGCTTTTTTTGGTTACATGTAAACACAGGCCATGTCTTCACGGCAACCTTATTTCACTTTCCCTAAACTGAGATAACAGAACCAGATGCAAACACGAATTTGCCTGTTCCCATTACTTTCAGCTTAATCACGGATTCTGAGGATGTACATGACTCAAGGGAGTACTCCAGTGGCTACCTTTTAAAAGCAACTTTTCAGGGCTGCCCTGTCCTCTTCCTCCTGGCGTGAACGTACCACCCATAACAGACCCCTTCAGGGAGCCTAGCTGGGTGGCTGCCTTGCCTGGATGGAGGAAAAACAGCACCAGCAGTCAGCGATTCTTTGCCCTCCTCTCCCCATTTCCCAGGGCACACAGCAGCAGCAGCAACTCAACCCCCCTTCACAGCCACAGCCTTTAAAACAGAAACTCCAGGGCTTTCCTTTCCCTTTTTTAAAGGTCTGAACTTTCAAAGAGCTAGAATTGCGCAAAACTGCAACATTGTTATTAAGGTGTGAAGAGACTAGATCGCTACAGTGTAGCTTTAAAGACTGGATTTTTATAGTGGCTGTTTTGAAGGTGGATTTTTTCAATGAAATCACTATCTTTGGAAGCAAGCTATTGGGGGAGGAAAATCCTAAACATGGATTCTCATCCCTTAACACGGTACGGTCCCCACAGTAAAAAATGTAAAATGTTTCAAGCACATGATTCGGAGTGAGACCTGTTGAAATCAGGATTGAGATTCACCATGCTTTGGGGTGGTTTAACACGGAGAAAGTGTGTTGAGCCAAACTGCCATGCAGTCTCCGAGAATTGAAAACGTTTTGAATCCAAAATAAGGTTGCGTGAAGACACGGCCACACTCTTCCTAATACTCATCTGCATTAACCTTTGGAATCTAAGAAGGATTGGGCTTACCATTTGGAAGCAGAACTGTCTGGGAATTCCAAATGCTGTAGTTTAGACTGGGAAGTTGAAAATATCCTGGAAGAAGGCAGGAACAACCCAAGTTTGCAGTGCTGCCAAAAAAATCTCTAAAATCTCTTTTAGAGCAGGCTTGGGACTTCATGACAACCATGAGGCTGCCTCAGCAAGTTTGGGTGTGTGGTGTGCATTCTTCACTGCAGGGTAAAGGATCCATTGACATGATCCACCATCAGTAATGTATTGAATCCAATAGATTCCTGATGGCTCTGGGAGAATTTCCAGTTGACATGGCTAGTGCTCCCATTGAGACTCTTATCTCACTTTGGAATTATAAGATGAGTAGAGCTATTGACACAGTTTTTCCCAAGTAACTTTCCACCTTATCTACCCCAAAGGTGAATTGTCTGAGTTATTTAACACTGAATTAAAACAGCTTGTCACTTTGCTGGTGTGTTCCCTCACTCTGAACGTGGATTTGAACTAGATTACACCTTAAGTGTGACCATGGCTTTCATGATGCTGCAGAGTTCATAAGGCAAGCTGGTATAGCTGGGAGCTGGGTGTAGTGAAGTGGAAGGACTGATGGCTAGAGCACAAGTGGAGAAAATCATAAGGTTTATCTGACCAAATACATTATTGTGCCTACCATGTGGTAGTGGTGATGGTGAAGAAGACTTACTTCTCTGCCTCCGTGGTATCCTCAAGTGGCTGTCCAGCAGAGCTGTTCCAGATGGTTAAATGGCTATTATCATTGAACTATAAGGATATATCCATGTCACCTCTGAAAGCTTGCTGTGGTAAATTTTTGAGACACATTCAGTACAATGTCCCTCAGGTTCACATGGAATTGGGTTCTTTTCCAGAAATACTCCAAAGTTTCTATATTACTGCAAATCACTAATATATAAATCATATGTGTGTGCAAAGGCTTATGGGACCATTGCAAAAAAACTATGGGCTTGACTTTAGGACACAGAGAAACGAATTAACCTACATGAAGAAAACAGGCAAACATGACCCTGTGGACCTGATAATTAAATTATGCCTCTTTTTATTTTTGATGCCTTTAAGTTGATTTCTGGTAAACGCAGTGTGCAATGTACATAAAGCAAAAGATCTTTTAAGATACAAGGGGTGGTGAAATATTGAAAGGAAACATTAAGCAAAGAAACATTAAGTAACATCCTGAAATGTGGTGTTAACTACAGTAGTACGCAGACAGCAGTTCTGTAGTCTGGGATATAGTCCAGAATCAGGCTCAGTGCCAAAAGATAGCAGTTAAATGTGTGCCCTATTATCTCTGGTGCAAACCCTCTACAAGGAAAGTCCTTGGGTCTTCATCCTGCTGCTGTTGGATACCCACACCCACACCTCCCCCCCCCGACTACCCTCTCCACCCTAGGCTCCTCTACCCTTAGCATGGTGCTCTGTTTGCCTGTCCCCTATTGAAAGTCCTTGCTTACAGTGAGTTAAGAAGGGCAGAAGCATCTCCAGAAATGGGTACAACAGGAATAATGACAAGGGAGGAAACTATGGACGAATCCCCACAGCAAACTTATTTCGCTTTCCCTAAACCGAAATAATAGAACCGGATGCAAACGCAAATTTGCCTGTTCCCATTACTTTTAACTTAATCGCGTTGGATCCGGATTCTGAAGATTGTACGTGGAGTACGTGTCTCAAGGTGGGACTCAAGTGGCTACTTTTTAAAAGCCACTTTTCAGGGCTGCCCTGCCCTCTTCCTCCTGGCATGGATGCGCCACCCATAAGGGACCCCTTCACTGAGCCTAACTGGGTGGCTGGGTGGCTGCTGCTTCCATGGATGGAGGAAAAATGGAGCGGGGGCAGCCAGCCAGTGATTCTTTCCCCTCCTCTCCCCATTGCTCAGGGCACACAGCAGCAGCGGCAACTAAAGCCCCTTTGCTTTAAACATTCACATTCAGCTGCTTTCCTCCCTTTCCCTTTCTAAAGTCAGAACTCCAAAGAGCTAGAATTGTGCAAAATTGCAACATTGTTATTCCAACTATCAAGGTGTGAAGTGGTTCCATCACTACAGTGTAGCGATCCCTGTTAAGTGGATTTTTACACTGAAATCACTGTCTTTGGAAGCAAGCTATTGGGAGAGGGAAACCCTAAACATGGATTCTCATCTCTTAAAATGGTACTGTCTACACAGTAAAAAATGTAAAACGTTTCAAGCACACAATCCGGAGTGAGACCTGTTGAATCAGGATTGAGATTCACCACGCTTTGGGGTGGTTTAACACAGGAAAAGCGTGTTAAGCCAAACTGCCGTGCGGACTCCGAGGACTGAAAATGTTTTGAATTCGAGATAAGGTTGCCGTGAAGACACGGCCTATGACACAGACAATGCCAGCTCTTTTGCAGACCTTAGATACATACAGTCATAAGATACTGAAAGAAGTATTGGAGCATCTGGGAAATATTTTCAAACAAGTTAATTGCTTATCAAATGCAAATAATTCATGGTCAAGAAATAAAGTGTCCATTTTCAGAAATATGGGATCCAATATTATATGCAAATTAAATTTGTGATTCTCTAAAGTCTTCCCTTCAGTTTTTGTGACAGTAAATTCAAAACAAATGATTAGCCAGCTATCTGCTCATACTATTAAATTATATTAAGAGGTAACATTTCTTTGCAAATATGTTGCTAAATCTATGATTATGTCATTATACTTTATTATATGTGTATAATGTTAAAATTTCATTGTTTAATTAGAAAAAATAAACTATCTTCCTCAGTAGCATCTTTCATTGTGTAATAAACTTACTACTACTACTACTACTACTACTACTACTACTACTACTACTACTACTACTACTAAAATAAAACCAACCTAGAGAAATGCATTGAGGGGCATTTTAAATGCTGGAAGTGAGAACTAAGCAAAATATAAGGACTGCAGAGGCTGCAGCAAACAGAGATTCTCATTTTGATCAACAGCAAAACATTTGCTCTGGAATCTAGAGACTTCAGTCCCAGCTGGAACAGCAACCTTTCCCCTATAATTAATTTTTGTGTGCTGCAG
Source organism: Aspidoscelis tigris stejnegeri (assembly GCA_023333525.1). Taxonomy (NCBI): domain Eukaryota; kingdom Metazoa; phylum Chordata; class Lepidosauria; order Squamata; family Teiidae; genus Aspidoscelis; species Aspidoscelis tigris. The sequence continues at coordinate 30,777,388 of JALMGA010000004.1, read as the reverse complement.
TCCATTAGAGAAGAGAGTGACAGCCTCTGGACGCAGATTACTGGCTTCTGTATGGCCCAGAGGAACATTACGCTCTTAATTAAAGGTGGAGCAATATGTCAACTCTGCTGATGGCTTCAGCATCTTTAACATAGTCAACAATCTCTCCACCTTAAAAGAATTCCAGTAGCAGAGAAATTGAGTAATTGAAAGGCAGCTCATGTTCTCTGCAAGTTTTTCAGGACTGCTATTGGGAATACTTGATAATTTATGAAAGCTTACACCACCAAATTAATTACATTTTCCTCATACCACATGCCTTTTCTTTCTTTCCTTCTTTTTTTTTTTAAAGCTCAGGCTAGCTTTGAATTACAAGTAACAGTATTATACTTGTTCATGCCTTTAGACCAGACTGCTGCTTGCTAATAACACCAGAGGAATTCAGCTGCTGCAACTTGGAAGCCTCATTTATCAATGTGTTACTACGCCTCAGATGGTGTCAGCACTTCCAGCAGAAACTCTTAATTTTGGACGTTTGTGTCTCTGAAGCTTGGCATGCCTAATGCCATGACAGTAATGGATATGTGCGTGGGACATTTAGGCAGCAACCTGACTTAAAAAAATCTACCTGGCCAAGGGTGTAATAAATGTCTGAAGCCTTCACTGGCTCTTGGTTGACTTGATTGTTCTTAGCACAGCTTGGGCTGCAGTCAGTCACACCCAAGGTTTAATCCAGAGGCCAATTCATATTTGGCCTCTTAGTCTGCAATAGGTTAACAGATGGCCAGATGCATCTGCACCTGCAGGAAGCGTTTACAGCCTAGAAACGGCCCCTGCCTGCCCAGATATATTAACCTATTGCAAACTAGTTGTTCTGTATGAAATTGTGCACCACAAGCCAACCAACTCTCCTCAATCCTGACCAAAACTTTACCTGTCCTCTCCATGCCATGACCATTCGCACCATTTCCAGTGCAAAGGGTCATCACGAACCCCGATGCCACTGCACGTGCACAGAGCATCATCATCGTCATAGCAATGATACCAGGACAGGCGCAGTCGTGTAGGGCACCACAATCAAAATGGCAGCACTCTGCCGAGGGGTTGGATACACAACCAGATGGAAGTGTCCAGGCATGTCGTGGGTAGGCTATTGTGTACTAGCATTTCCAGTGCAAAATGCTAGTACACTTTAGTCTGTTCTGCACGTTTCCTGCCCAACAGGAAGGCAAGTGCAGGGAAGGCAAGTTCAGAAATGCCCCAGCTTCAAATAATGCACTAGCAAAGTCAGAAGCTGTTTTCCTTTGCCATTCTCTAACTCAAAAAGCTCATATTTGGGATAGATAATGGTCACTTTACTGATGTGTTATCATGCTCTGAAGGTGGACTGAAGCTGGATTAAATCCTAGGTGTGAATGCAGACTTGTTGGAAATGTTTATCTTCAAGACAGTTCTTACAATCTGTTAGCCCCCTGTCCACTATGACTAAGGACACATCTGTCTGTGGGTCCAAGAAGGTACCTGCCGCCTCCTTGTCTCAATTTGCAGTTTCAGTGGACTCCTCTGTGGAGAATGCACTACCGCCCTTTCTGGTGGAATTGCCAGAGGAGGCAGCTCCTTTGCATGGAAGAAGCATGGAAGAGGCACCCTTCTGCATACCCCCTAGCTCCAAATTGAAGACAAGGAAGGTTCAATTTTTCCCATGGTGCCTCCCTTCACCTGCCTCCGCAGAAATATAGATATGACCTGAGGCTCATCAGAATTGGACTTTTGGGCAAAGGTATTAGGCATCTATCTTCAAGCCCTCCTCCCACAGTTGCCCAGCATACAGAAATTAAAAGAGTTCATTTAGACCATGGATTTCAACATTATGGCCATGGATTCCATGGCATTTCCACTGAGAGAGGCCAATACATTTTTATTTATGTATTTATGTATTTATTTATTTTTAGCGAAAATGGCAGATCTTACTTAAACTAGCAAAATTAGAGTGTTTTTCTTACAACTACCAGTCATGTCCATGCACCACCAGTATGTGCCGGATGCCATGACTGCTTCTTGGAAAGTGCTCAGCTACATGCCTGGAAAGTAGGATCATAATTAAATGTGTATGTAGTATTTTCTCCCCTTCTTGTGATATGCTGTGCTGTGGTTTTAATCAGTACCATATTTAATCCATGCTTCAGCATGTGAAAATTGTTATCGGCTGCAAGGTTTCAGTTTGGTAATATACAAACATTTAGGCATATGGAAAATATTTGAACTAGTCCTGAATTTTATGGGCTGTTACAGGAGACAGCTGGACTCCCAGCATTCCCTTCTTCCACCATCAGTAGGGTCTTACTGCTCCTTATGATACTAGCTTATGATACTAGCCTTCTCTTCTTGTTGCCCTTTTCTGAATTGGATCCAATTTATCTGATTCTTTTGAAAAGTGAAGCACCTAGAACTGCACTTTGTCCTCAGGATGGAATGTATCTATTGCCAGACAGAGCTGAAATATTAATTCTTGTGATATGGAGACAGTATTTTTATGAATGAATCACATGAGATTTACCACTATTCCTGACTGTGGGTGACTACTTCAGCTGTGCATATGCCTCCAGGAGGCCTGGGTTGAGCCTCTGAGGATAGTATGATGGCACCAGTGGGGGATGGGGCTGGTAGGCTGGTCTAGTCAACCCCAAATGAGTGGATCTGGAGTTACTGAATCAATAGATACAGGGACACACATATAGTAACATTGCTTGGACCAGAGGTGTTCAAACTATGGACCTGCACAAGTTGGTCAATTACAATTCCCATCAGGCTCAAACAACCTTATGTCCAACTAGAAGGGTACAAGAACCACCAATCTTCTACAGTGCAAAATCTTGCATCATGAATTCACTATTACACTATTTACAGATTGAGATCCCTAATCATCTATTGCATATCTAAAATCATCTAACATGTTTTCCAGCCACCAAAAGTCAGAGATGAAGGCTGCAGCATGCTGGGACCTTTTTCTTGGTCCAGCAGTCATTTTCCCACTTGTCTTTTGATGGTGCAGAAGGTGCTTGAAGTGGCTGTTCTACAAAAAATGAGTTCTGAATGTTTTGTGAGTTCAGGACCATTCTGAGTGGGTCTTGAGTGCTCTTGGGTACTGTAGAGTGTGGTGTGTGGTGAATGGAGTGCTGTGGATCATTGCTTTGTGTGTGTGCATGTGTGTGTGTGTGTGTGTGTGTGCGTGTGTGTGTTTGGAGTGTTCTCCAAGAGATTTTGGTCCAAACTGAAATAGGGTTTGGCAAAGGTCATCCCCATACACTTTTGATTTGGTCCAATTTCCGCGGACCAAATCACCCCAACTTGTACCAAATTTGGTGCTGGAAAAAACAAGTCTCATCACGGTTTGGTGCCCTGGCACACATTGCTTTGTGAGCCGAGCCTGCACGTGGGAACTGTCCCTGGCTTTTTGGAGAGAAGACTGGCACTCACGCCATTGGGATGTGGGGTTTCATGTCCTGTGTTTGCCATTCCTGCCCTGTGCATTGAAGATCCCAACCGCTGAGATATTTTGGGAGTAAATGGTGTTAAAGCCAAAACAATGAAGGGGTCAAATGGCCTTCGCTACCCCACAAGACTCTTTTATACAAGTATTCCACCCCCCTTCCCCAATTGCAAAGGCAGGCAGGATAATGGCTTGATTTTCCACTTGCCGTGTGTTCTCACAGCTCCTGGGAAGAAAGGAGGTGCGCAAAACTGCTCAACTGCCACCAAACCTCATAGCGGCTTTGCTCAAACAGCTGGGTTTTTTAATTATTATTTTTGACGTTCAGTCCTGACTTCTCTGTGCCACTAAGGGTTGGGATGCAGCATTTCCAGTGGGCAGCACGGGGTGGGGGTGGGGGTGATGTCTATCCAGCTTCCAATGAGGAGAGAGGGGGTGGAGAGGAGATGGAGGTGCTCCCCGTGCTGGGTTCTGGTACGGTTTGCATGGGGATGGCTCTATCTGCACCCAGCCTGCACCCAGCCTGCGCTGCCAGGAATGGCATGGGGACTGGCAACATCCGATATCAGTCCTGCACCCAGTCACTAGCATGCCCACTCAGAGCCAAACAGCTTGCATAGGGATGTGCTTTTGCATATATGCTGTAATGTATCTGTGTTGCAGTTGCTGATGGAGTGACTGCATTCCTGAGTGAGTGCAGAGTACTTTTGGGTGCATTCGCATGTACAGAGTATTTTGGGGTATGTACATGTGTGTGTGTGGTTATCTTATTGTGCACACCTTTTTGTAATGTGCAGTGTTTTATTTTGTTGAAAAAAATAGCTTTGTACCAGTAAATTGATAAATTGAGGAATAAAAAAGTGATGTCTGGAGGCAACCTTAGACGAGGGAAGTTTTCCAACTCTTAAAATACTTCCCTTGGTAAAGATGGATTCAGCTTTGCCATACCCCTAGATCTTGTACTGCTATTTTGAAAATCAGCCTGTATATGTGTGTGTGTGTGTGTGTGCGTGTGTGTGCACGTGTGTACACACTGATGCATTCTCATTCTTACATCACAAAGCCTTGTATCAGATTCATTGACATGGAACTGTTAGAACCAATTTCTTCTTCTCCTACAGCTTTAAACAGTTAAATGGATATTTAATCTATGCCCAGATATTTAATCTATGCCCATTTATTTCATCACCTTTATTTGACAGCTGGTCTACTACCCATGATACCTCATTTTCTAATGAAAGCACATTTGGATCAGAGCAGTTTTTGTGGAAATGCATGCGTCCATGATGCCACAGAATTTCCATACAAGTAGAAGCCAATGTGAATAGAAGTTCTCAGTATCACAAATCCTGATCAGCATGGATCCCTGAAACCCATTCAGCATAAATAGAGATCACATAACACTTCACTCCCATTCATAGTCAAATTGAATTTAACCCCCCCCCTTTTGTAATTCAGCTTGTTACTGGAGGGAGGGAGAGAATGGGAGAACTCATACCACTGCTATCTCAAATAAATGGATCTTGAAAAATAAAACACCTGCTAGATAATTAAGTTCCACATATTGAACTTTTATTAGGAGTGTCTGAGGTATCTTTCAGGAAGAGTCTGTTATAATAACACTTTCATTTGCATAAAATGGTATGTGGGTGAAAATATGGATAAAATTCAGACAGGAGGCCACAGCAACCTTGGAGTAATTTGAGATAAAAGGGCTCGAAGTTCCTCTCAGTTTAATCTGTCTAGACGCTTCTCAGAAAAATTGCTTATGAAGAAGGGGGGATAAATTAGGCACTGGGAATATGATGCAAGAATTTGCTTGTTTAAGCACAATTTTATATTAAATAGGGAAGAAGAAACCAGGGTAGCTCTGTTGAGAAACATAAGTCTCTGTTATTGCCAGGTAGGTTCTGGAAAGACTCTTTCCCTAAATGTGGAGAGGTACTGCCAATTGGATAAGACAATTCAGAGCTAGGTGAGCTAGTGGTCTGGCTCAGTATAAAGAAACTTTGACTGTTCTGAAACTGCGTACTGTGCAACATCCATGCAGTTTCCTTGGCAAAGATAAAGAAGTGATTAGTTATAGGTACTTCTGTGAAAATGCTGGGGGACAAAGCTGTGGACCTCTGCTTTTCAGGCTGTTGTTCTACCACTGGCCTGTGACTGTCTTGGGGCAGTGTGGCTGCCTCCAGACTTGCAGAATAAATCCACAGTTAAAGTAAAAAGTGCAGCTTACCTGCTGTGAGGCAACAACCGGCCATCACGACTCAAAAAGAAGCTCTGTAGCTTCTATTGGAAGCTGCAAGAGCTGAGTTGGTGTGCAGGGTCACGAGGGCTGAGGCAGCCAATCAGATCTGAGGTGCCCTCCTGCCTCTCATTTGTCTCTTCTTGCCATTCTTCCTGGACTGGTGGGAAGATTCGAATTTTCATAATTCTGCCCAGCGTGTGTTCTCACACCAGCATTAAGGTAAGCGTGCAGTAGCAATTGGATAATGTGCCGTGACAACGATCCATGGATCGTTGTGTGTGATGCCCGGATCGTGACTGTGCATTCCACTGTGCAGTATAAATAAGTCTGGACGCAGCCTGTAAGGCAGCAATCTTAACTTCTGGGATGAGGAAGGTAGAGACATTTAATCCCCAAATTGGGTTTGCATGGTGCCATTGTGGTGCTGTGCATGAGCCATTAGTACAGAGGATCCACACACCCGTGGCACAGTAAGTGCTCTGAAAGAATTAAGGGTCTCCATGGCTCTGAACTCACCCAGCACACATCCTTTAGAGTATTTAAAGACAAAGCACACTGAGTAGCACTGCCCACAGCTCTTGGGCAGATCCTGCTCCATGCACATCATGTCATTCACATTTCATTACACGTACACTGAGTGCAAATTGTCCAAACTGCTTGCTTCATGTGGCTCACGTGCTTGGATGATCACTACTGAATGCTTTCCTTCATGTGATTCCATTTTTGCAGAGTTTCTTGGCCGTCCCACTCTTACTTCTATACCAGACTATGTTCCTAGTAAAAGGGCCTGCTGTCCATATACTGGTGCAGACTAGGCCCTCCCTTGTCACATTTCATCCACACGGGATGAAATTCCTGTCTAGGATAAGACACCAAAATGGCACCTTATCTTAATGCTGTGGTGGACCATAACAGCACCAGGGCCCATAATTTGGGCTAAAAAGGCCATGAAGATTGCGCAACCCTGTAGGCTGGTGTATGACATGGAGGAACTTTTTAACAGTGGTCTAGTAAGCACCTCTGGAAGTTGGGTCACACAAAAAAGGCCCTCTTCCACTTCCACTTCGGCAGCAGGTTGCTTGTTGTTAAGGGCCCCTATGTGTCTAAGTTCTGTTCCTGCTAAAACAAGAGGCCTATTCACACTGCAGCCGGTAGTCAACAATTAGTGAACTTTTGGTGAAGAGCATCTGCACTTTGAGGAGGCTGTTATAGCCTCCAATGGTGCCCTGCCTCCCCAGAAGTTCACTAATTATTGATTAGGTGTGGAGCACTAAATTGTGCTCCACACTTTTACCAACGTTGACCAAAAGCTTATCTGGAGCATCTAGCAGTGCAACTATTTGCTCTTCTTCTGGTTCCCTGTGCTTGGTGGGTGAGGGAGGCAGCATCCATGCAGGCGTGGTTGTGGTGGCAACTATGATCAATCACTGACTGCTGATGTGATCAGACCTCCACTTCCTGGGACCAGCCCTGACCATGGTGGGACTGGTGTTCGGTCATAGAGTTCCTGACGTGATCAGCCACAATACATCCCTGTGCTCAAACACGCCCCTCTTGCAATGGCTCCAGGCATGTCACTTAACGGCTAATTGCAGCAGTGAGGAGGTGGAACTTCTGGCTTCAGATGGAGTGGCACAGACTGGTAAATGGGAGGACCAGTTGCACTTCTGGCCAGTAATGGACAATTTGGGGAAGCTTTTCTCATGATGAGTGTTCATGGTCGAACTTTACTAGAAGCTTACTAGCCCTAGTTCATGGTAGCTTAATCAGGTCCCTGGCCTTGCTTTTCTGTGTTCCTGTCTGTTGTGTAGATGAAGTGTTGTAAGGGCCCTACTGAACCACAATTACCAGCCCAGTGAGAAAAGGACCTCAGTGTTCCAGGACTTGCTCCACTCAACAGATACATATATATTTCCTTTGTAAAGCTTTGAGTGAGTTTGACATAGGAAAGAGCGGGCCCAAATGTAAACATTTTCAAATTTTTATTTTTCTACATTATATAAAAATTAACTGAATTCAAACAGTTACCCAGTAATGTACAACAAAGAATTACCATATTATTAGAGCACCTAACCTCCTAATCATAATGGCTACAGTTTAGGAGCTCAGGGTCCTAACTGCCATGATAACACGATAGCTCACAAGGTGACCTTGAGACAGTCACTGCTCATCACCCTAATCAACCTCAGAGTAAACGGGAGGCTAATGGTTATAGGTAAGAAGAAGAGTTGGCTTTTACACTCTGCTTTTCTCACGCATTTAAGGGGACTCAAAGTGGCTGACTAAGCCTTCTGTTCTTCTCTGCACAACAGACATCCTGTGAGGTAGGTGGGGCTGTAAGAGCTCAAAAAAAAAGAGAGCTGTGACTAGCTCAAAGCTCCCCAGCTGGCTTTGTGGAAGAGTGCAGAATTGAGACTACCAGTTGAGTCCAGCACACTAACCACAAGACCAAACTGGCAGGATGTGAGTGTCAGTGTTTATTTATTGAATGAATATATAATATATAACATAACATAGATAATAGATAACATTAGCAATATTAATAGAAATATAATTTATTTATATTTTGATATTCAAACCATGGTGAAAACATGGAAAATATGCAAATAGATGAGCCCGTTGTTGCAATCCGGATTTGCAACCTGAATCCTTGGCTCTGGAAACCTGGGGGAGGTAGTTTATGGCTACCTCGGTCTTGGCTGCAGTCCTGAGAACCACAGCGATACGTGGTCACAACCCAAGGGGCTGCAACAATACTTGGTACCAGTAGACTGGTACGATCACCGGGTGTTGCGAAAGTAAATCCCTTATTAGCTACCAGCATGCTATAAGAGATCACCATGTGCTCTTATGGTGATTAAAGACAGAGAGCTCAGGAGAAAGAAGTTAGGCGGGAGAAAAGATGAGCTGGAAAAGAGAGAGTTTATTTCTCTGCAAAGCTTTTTATATCCCCCACAAGAAGGTGGGGAAGGAAGTGACCTCAGGATACTATCCAGGGAGGTGATAGGTGGAGTGCATCAGCTGGGCAGGTCAGAAGTCCTTCTGATGTCATATCCTATGGCAGGCAGGAAGAGGAAGGTTGTTCTTTATGCTCGCCATGTGGCTGGGTGGTCATTCAGCCTTCAGGCTAAAAGTCCAGCACCCTGCTCTGCTGGATGTGTACTGCAAGCTATGAGAGCAGGAAGATTCTTTTTACTCTGAGGCTAGAGAAGCTGGTGGGAAAAACCTGGGCAAATTTGCAATTGCTACACCCACTCTTGAAAGCATCAATTCAGAAATGGACTAAGATTTTATCTACATCACCTGCTGCCCCACGGTGAAAGGCATGCAAGCTTATGCTGCAGACACTGAGTGTTGTTGACCATATGGCTGAGGCCCAGTAGGGGCTAGTGGCACATTCCTTTGAGTGGAACTCTATTTGCAGCAGAAAAAAAAATTCTGGTTGGAATTCTGGTGAAAACAAAGTGTGATTTTCACTGGGAATTCAGCATTTGAGTTACCTCTGCACATCCATATAAAAGCAAGGAGTCAACTGTAGGTGTTTTTCCACTGTCACTAGAAGTACCCATTAAGTACCCATTAATGGGTACATAATGGCATTTTTGTACCCATTTATGGGTACTTAATGGGTACTTCTAGTGACAGTGGAAAAACACCCTGTATTGGTTTACTAGTAGGATACTCTTACTGCAGGCTGGGAGGAATGGACAGAAAAAACCCTGGTTACCCAAAGGATGGCCGAATATTCCATTATATATTTCCATGTTTCCCTTGCCCTATCCCTGAAGGTCTAAGAGGGGTTAAAAAAACAAAAACAAATGTAAAATGGGCATACTAAAATGAATATGCTAATATGACTATATAGATGCAGAATTTGGATGTCTTGCTCTCTGGTTGCTCTCTGGCTAACTAACTCCCATTAGAACTCAGGCTAGAGGAAGACTTAAGTCTATTTTCAGAAGGGCTTAAATACCTTTCTTTTCAACTCTCCACAGTGAATGTTATAACTGAGGTGTTAATAGGATGGATTTTAACCCTAAAATGTTTGTATTCCCCTCATGAATTTTAAATTATTTTTATTAAGTTTGTTTTATCATGTTTCATATTTAAGCTTTATTGCTGTTGCTGTTTTTCCATTTTTGTACCACCCTTTGGTGGAAAGGGCACTAGAAATAAACATTATTATTATTATTATTATTATTATTATTATTATTATTATTATTATTATTATTATTATTATTATTATTATTATTATTATAGATACAGAGTTCAGATGTCCTGCCCTCTCATTGCCCAGTAGATGACAACTATGACTACCCAGATGCAGCATATCTAGGTGTCTCTCAATTACACAGCAATGGCACCTTAATGGAGTCCCTTTGCCTGCATAGCATTCAAAATGAGAAAATCCATACATGAGTATTATAGATATCATGCTTTCTGAAGCCTAGACACAAAGATAAGAGTAGAACCCTTTAGGCAAAGAACACCTGTCCAAACTAAAAGCAAGAAGAAGCAAATTAAAACCAAGAAGGTACAGCTGTTTGCATGACTGAATAATGCCATGAAAACTAAAGAGAAGAAATATGCAGTGTTTCACATAGCAGCTAACATGTGCTCCAGAAACCTTCCACCACAAAATGGGTTTTGAATGTGCTTCCCGAAGAGAAAGTGTGATTTTGTTTCCTCAAGTACTTCAGAAGAGTCTTTATTTTACTTTTATCGTTGTACTAGTTTAGCAAATTACCAAACCAAACATAAACCACACTTTGTATGCAGCATGTGATTTATAAGGCTCTCGGTATCTGCTCTCTGTGTACAAGGAGAACAACTGCAGCACATAAAGCCTTATGCTATGGAACATCCCCCCCCCCCCCAAATAAATCCAGCTCAGATGCTTGGTGCAGATAGGGAATTCAGACTGAAAACTGACAATTTATAAATCACCCACTTTATTTAACAATGAGAGAGCACATCTGCAATCCATATTTATTTCACATTAATAATCGTAAGGGTGCTGCTATATTAATTGCTGATGGCACATATACTTAATCTTGCTGAAATAACCCCATGCTACAGTCCAAAAGCAGCACTTATTTCATATCCAGTAAATGTTCAAATACAGAAAGTTTGAAGCATGTTCAATTAAGTATGTATTGGGGAAGATCTAACTTTGATTGTGAACTCAAGATGCCTTGAGTCCAAATTCACCTGCCTCAATCACCGTGAGCTCTGTCACCTGGCCTCAGGAGGGACTTCCCAGTTAGAGCGTGATCAGACACTCTTAAATGAGTGCCCTCAGGGAGAACTGGAGTTGGGGATGCCAGTCAGTGGCCAATTAGGGCCTTGGAAAGCCAAGCAGGTGACTGGCAGTGGTGAGTCCTTGTTAGGAACTCACAAGGAACTGCCTTCAAGGCAAAGGAAGAACAATGTGTGCCAATATAAAGTAGGATTATTCTTTTAACTAGAGAAGGGGCACATTTTTCTGTCTGATCACACCCCAATAGGGATGCGCACGAATATTCGTACAGATTCGTACAAATTTGGACATTCGTACATGAATTGAATGTTACATTTGTACATTAACATTCACATGAATACAAATGTTTTGGAATGTTTGCACATATAGTTCACACATCTGTTAAACTGGGATAAATATGAGATACGTATCAATACATATGCATTGGTATAGGATCCGTATCTGATATGTATGCATTGGCATAGGATCCGTATGCATGATCTGTATACATTCGTATCGAATATTCATATGAATTCATATGAATACATTTGCATTGAATATAATCCTACCGCATTTGAAGGGGATGTATTTGAACAAATACAAATTTTCTAGCATTTAATTCGTTATGTATTGAATACCAAAAAACTCATTTGTCCACATCCCTATACCCCAAGTCTTGAGAAACTACTCTCAGGACAACTACAGAGACTGTGATAGCTTTCCTGCTGCCATTTCTGAGCTGGTGTGTCCTTAAATGGACCAGAAACATGGCTGGAAGTCAACTATTTTTAGACCAGGAGAAGATTGATCAGTAAATGCAAGGATAGTCTCACACTTGGCAAATGATGTTTGGATGCCATGTTGCTCACCCCATATTCTGTCCATTCAAAGAACATATAGGGTGCATCTGCACAGCACCTCCGAAATTTGGATCTACTAGATTCGGATTTCCTAAATCCGTTTTAAGGTAGATCTGGATTTCGGAAATCTGTTTTAAGGTATATCCGTATCTAGTAGATACAGATCTACTGCCACCCCTTCCGTCTGCACACGGGACGGAAGGACGGATTTAGATGTGGATTTGAGGTGGGTGCTGTGTGGAGGCACAGCACCCACCTCAAATCTGTGCTCTGAAGGCCCTCCCCCGGCCCACCATGATTGGCTCCTCGGAGCCAAACACGGTGAGCCCAGGGCCTCCAATTTTGCGGCTCCCCCTTGTCTCAGAAGCGGCACATCACCGCTTTTGGAGCCAGGGGGAGCTTCACCTAACTCCCCCCTAACCCACCCTGGGGCAACTGGCCGAAAACCCCTCCTTACCTTATCGCAGCCACCCCGATTCTGGCTGCGATGTTCCAGTAGCCTCCGTGCCTGTGTCCTGTGTGCCTCCTGAGGAGGCTCTCTGCTCAGGTGTGCAGCCCTGGCCAAAGAGTGCCTCTCAAAGGTATGAGTAATACAGCCCAAAGTGAGAACCGTTTGAGGACAACCTATAATGATCTAGGTGTGAACAGAACTGGTACAGTGTCAGTTCAAACTCAAATTATGAATAGGATGCCCTGTCTTGTACAGGGGCCTATTCGCACTTGGCTTTATTCTGGAATATATCCTGGAATAGGGACTTGCTGTCCATATGCTAGTGCAGGCTTCAGCTAGCCCAAAGTGAGATCTGCTAGAGTCTGCATTAGCATGTGGACCACAGACCCCTATCCTGAGATATACTCCAGAAAAAGGCCAAGTGCGAATAGGCCCCAGGTGTGACCAGGGCCTATGTGTGTTGTAACAGTTCTCCTCACAAAGGGAAAGGCATTCTGCACACAATTATGAATGTTTTGCTCAGACAGCTTTTATTATTGCTATTATGACCATTGTTTTAAAAACCTTTACTTTGAGGCAGGGGACTCTATACATCCTCAGATCTTGAGTCCAAGATTCCAGACTTTCTGAAAACAAATGAAAACTAATTCTTCTTTGTTCACATCTCAGCACAGCTGTTTTTTGTTTCTTTTGCTTCTACCTAAGTTCTAAGCCGTTCATGAGATATGAGGACAATCTGAATATTTCTAAACATTGCAATATAGCAACATGAGCCTTACTCTGAGGCAAAATACCTTTGATCTCTGCACCAAATCTAAAGATCTGAAATGGGTCCAGGATGCAGTTGTCTTGCTGAAGAAATAAAATTGGTAACAATAATGAGTATATAGAGTACCTACTCATTATACAACAGGCTTGGGTTTTTATTAGAGAACGTTGTATCTTTGTGTTGTTTCATCTGCAATGTGTCACCTTCTTCCCCATCATGCAGTTCCTTTGTTCCCTCTGCTTCTGCCTAATATTCTGTCACAAATCAAAATGCTGAAGACATACCAGTCAATTCTCTGTTGCATTTAGCATACTGAATAATTATCCTGCAAGTCCTTTGGGTAAGTGTGAGAGAGGTTCTCGGTTCAGTTCCCAACAGAGGATGGGTCACAAGCTCAAAGTCATGCTGTATAATTGGACTCAAGTGGCAAGTATAGCTTATGAAAAAGCCAAGGACAATGGAGAGGGAATCGCCTGATGTTTAAGGGAAACATTTCAACAGGGGCAGAGTGCAGACATCTGATGCCTGACCTGTATATAAATGGAACGCATGGTGCTTCCACAAATGGAACATTGAGTCTTCTTAATTGCCCTTATTTGGAATATAAAATGAAGCAAGTAAATGTTTCAACATTTAAAAAAATATATTTGCATTTGGCTTTCTTGGCTTTTAGTTTAGATTTCCCCCCCCCCCCCCGCCCCGTTAAAGTAGTTGCTGCCTACCTACTTCCCAAAAGTGTCATTTTATTTCTTAAATTAATGGTAGCTTCACTGAACCAAAACAACGCAAAACAATTACCAGGAAAAGGCTGTGCAGGAGCAACCACACTTTACAGAAAATGAATTCATTAGTATAGGAAAGCATATACTGGTTTCAGATCTGATTCTAGGGCTTCTGTCATCTCATGGCCCTGGACATAGCAATGTCTAATTTATTTTTTCCTCCTAGGTATCTTTTACTATAAGAACTACTTTACAGAACTGTTATTTTGAAGGAGTTATCTACACTACCTGATTTTACAAAGGTGTAATATGTATAGGAAATTGCTATAGCTTGGTGTTAGAACAAACTGCCTGGAAAACAGAAATTTGCTGATTTGCTCCTCAGATGGCCTCTCCCCAGAAACAGGCAATGGCAAACCACTTCTGTAACTCTGCCAAGAAAACTGCACAAAGATGCCCTGCAGTCAATCATGAGTTGATCACAACTCAAAGTATATATAGGAGACCAAACAAAACCATTCATACTATTCCCACTCAGTGTAGATCTTTAAGGGCCCATTCCCATTATTACTTTAAAATGTTTCAAAATGGTTTGGATCCTTGCCGTTCCCACCTCCAATCAAGTAAAACAGTTTAAAAATGGTTTGGATCCTTGTTGTTCCCATTCACAATCAGTTTTAGGGCTATCTTGAGGATTATTTGGCTTTAAAACGGAATTAAATAAACACCTGATTTTTCAGGTTTCCCCCCCAGTTTTGCTTTTAAAACATTTCTTATTGCTGTGGGAACGCTACAGCATTATTGGGGCAAATCCATCATAAAATGGGTGGGATTTCTCTTAGCCGGACAGGACAGCCCATGGCTAGATTTTTAAAGTGCAGGGCTTCTTTAGCAGTTTCCTTCTCAGCCAGCCTTTCCCTGATCACAAAGTAACAGTTCAGGCAATACTCCTTCACACCCACAGACACAAACAACAATGTTGCCACATGGCCAGCAGTTTTTGGCTTCCCTGAAGGGCAAGAGGAAGGAGCCGCAGCAGAGGCTGTAGCGTGTGTGTGTGAGAGAGAGAGGGAAGGAGATCAGAAGATTCTGCCTTTCTTTTTTTGCCTCAGACAAGTGGCTGCTTTCTCTCCCTCCCTTTCTCTGTGTGTGTGTGTGCTTGAAGGATCTTACATTGCTATCGCCTTTTTTAAAAAGGAAAGGAAGGCAAGGGGACTGAGTTGATTGTTTTAAAAAATACTTCCTGCAATAGGGGCTGCCTTGCCTTGCCTTGCCAAACAAGCTTTCCCCTTTCAAATGGGCAGGAAAAGGAGGGGGGAGGGGGCTGGGATTCCCCACGCCATCGGATCAAAGCCAATGGGGAGAGAGGGTGGGGAAAGGCTCAGGAGGGGAAAGAATGCTTTCCCCAACCGGTTTTTGGAAGCATTTTAAATGGTAGGACAATGGAACAGAAAATCGGGGTTGAATCCAATTGCCAGATGTTGTTTGCTTCCTTTTAATGTGCTTTACATATCGATGCAAATCCCGATGTTAATCTCGATGTATATTCTGTTTTATTCCTTAACTGGGAACTTGCCCTAAGGAGCATTAGCCTATGCCCTAAAGACTTTCACATACAGAGGGGAAGTACACCTAAGCTGACCATCCGATTAAAAACAAAATTAGATTCCAATAGAAATATAGAACTTGTCAAACTATTTAGAAAGTCAGAAAACTATTCTTGTGTTAGTGTAAATAATTCACTGCAGGTAAGGATCATGGGAACTGTAGTCCAGATCATTAGAAGTTGGTACATGCAACAGATATCATGCCAGAAGCAATGAGACAAGGCTATAACCAGATGACAATCTTCAGTCATCATTTATTTATTTTATTTATTTATATTTATATCCCACCCTATACCTGAGGGTCTCTGGGCAGCTAACAACCTTTAAAATGAACATATCAAAACAGTAAAAACCAATACAGCATTAAAACAGAAATGATAAAAACGATACGAAAATGGTTAAAACAGTAGTGTTTGTAGTGGGGAAATGCAAGCAGTATTTAGCCAAAGGCCTGGTTAAAGAGGTGTGTCTTTACCATCTTTCTAAGCACAAATAGCGAAGGGGCCTGACGCACCTCCAGAGGGGGGCCACTACGGAGAAGGCCATTTCCTGGGGGCCCACCCGCCTAATTGTTGAGGATGGTGGGACAACCAGGAGGGTCTTCCCTCCAGATCTTAAGACACAGGCAGGTAGATATGGGAGAAGGAGCTCCTTTAGGTATTTGGGGCCCAAGTCATTTAGGGCCTTGTAAGTCAGAGTTAACACCTTGAATTGGGCTCGGTAGTGAATTGGCAGCCAGTACAGTTCTTTCAAGACCGGGGTGATATGCATCCGGCTAGCTGTCCTGGTCAGCACTCTGGCAGCTGCACTTTGCACCAGCTGCAACTTCCGAACCGTCTTCAAGGGAAGCCCCACGCAGAGAGCATTACATTAGTCCAACCTGGAGGTTACCAGAGCATGGATAACTGCGGCCAGTTCATCTCTGTCCAAAAAATGTTTCAGTTGACGTACTAACCATAGTCGGGAGTAGGCACTCCTGGCCACAACCTCCACCTGAGCTTCAAGTGTTAGCATGGAGTCCAGAAGTGCCCCAAGGGTATAGCAACCCCATCATGGACAGGATATGTCCCAACTACACAGACTCGAGAGCCTGTAACATATAGCACCTCTGTCTTGTCTGGATTCAGTTTCAATTTATCTGGTCAACCAGGGGATGGAGTGACCCAGTGCTGGGTACCAGAAATCCTAAACTTAGTGATTTTACCTTATTGGAATTACCTAATTCCCTTCATTGGAGTTAGCGATGAGAGGAAGCATTTTCATGACTTCCTTGCCTCCATACTAAGCTGTTGGCCAGAATTTCAGGATGTGGCTCAAAAGCTACTTAGAGGTGGTACCATGAACTGCTAGTGCCTTAATCCACATTAAAGGCAAAAATGCATTATCTGGCCCACCGTAGCAGACTGACTAGTGAAACTGATAGACTTGGCAGAAATGGATCAACTGACATGTTTGATTAGAGAAAGAACATTAGCAAGATTTCTTTAAAATTGGCAACTCTTTATTGACTTTCTGAGTAGGAAAGAAAATGATATATTGATTTTGAGATTTGATGATTAGCAGATTTGGACTGTCAAAAGAAGTGATGTAATATTTAAGGAGATGCATGAATATAGATATATGGTTAATAGTCAAAAGGACACTCAGAAATTACTCTTTTTTCTTATCTTTTTTCTCATGCTTTTTATCTATTTCATGTTTTATTGTAACTTTTAATGTTTTTTTTTTAAAAAAACCCAAAATGCATTTTCTGGGCCTTAATGGGGATTAGGGGCATGATGGAATTGAATCTGCATACTATGGCCTCTGAGTCATTTTTGAGCTGCTTTTTAAAACATATCCAGTGATCCCCTTCTACACTTCTAAGCTGGTTTGGTTGGTTTGTGGTTTGCCAAGAACTGGGGTATTTGCATGGTCTGCATCTGAACTGAGCTATCCTGTTGTTCAAAAAAGCTGGTTGGCATTGAACCCAAATCAATGGTGGTTGCTATTGTTCACTTGGTTCCTATGTGAACTGAACCACCCTGCTGTTGAATGAAACCCAAACCAAGGATGGTTGGTTTGATCTGAACCACTAAATTTCAGTTCATGCACATTTCTGTTCTGGTCCTGCTTTTAATCTGCCACCTCCAGGGCTATGTATAATTCTTGCACAGATTATCTGAGAAATAAGACACCCACCTTTACAGCAACTTCTAGCAGACCTGCACCATCCATCCCTGAAGACGGCTATACGTGGATGGAGCTTTAGTTTTATGTTACACTCTAATATCTTCCAGTCTTTAAGGCCTGAGAAATAAAGATTCCTGAAATTATAATTAAAACACTCAGTTACATAGCTTTTTTAATGCTACCTTTGCATAAAATTCTATCTTGTATGAGCATAATGGCAACAGACATTTAAACACACACTCATTCACTGACAAGGAAATTGTTGGACTTGATTAATGTCAGCACATAGTTATGTGTTAATGACAAGTGTTAATGGTGCCATTATCTCAAGTTAACGTTAACACCTATTTTCCTCATCTGATGGCCCTTCCCCTTTTACAGTAGCAAAGTAGCAACAGAGGAAGAAGAAAGCTGTACCAAAGCTGATGGGAAGTTCTACAGTGTTTTGTTTTATGACTCAGCTGGTGGCACAATGCAGTACATGCCGAAAGAGGCTGAAAGAAATGATCTGATGTCAGCAAAAAAAGGGGAGTGGAAGAGGGAAAGCTGTATGGGTTCAGAAGATTGCATTAGGGGAAACAACACCTCACAGAGGTTTAATAGTTTATTTTTAGCTTACTTCTTTGCTGGCCTTCACCTTGGGTGCCAGATTTGTTTCTGCTCAGCAAAATTTGCCACCCCCAATGTGTTCCACTCTTTTGAGGGGGATAGCATCAAAAAAAGAAAATAACCCATAATCCTTTTTTGCATGAAGAGTTTTGCATGCCCTGCTGTACTGCTCTACTGTTGGGGAGAAATCAGTTCCCTCGAAACTCAAGGGTGGTGTGATGACACATTATTGGTAAGAGATGGATCGAAGACCTAATTTTTGAGGTCTTCACTTTAAACCGGTTTCAGCAGCGAGACCTGTTTTAGAAACGGATCTCGCACATCGAAATGTGGAAGCGGCCGCCTGGAAGGGTCCCAAAAGAGGTCTCCAGTGCGGAAGGTAAGTAGGGAAGGGTCTAAAATGGGTCTTAACTGTGTGGAACCACCCACAGAGAACTTAGTCATTGGTTAATCATGTCTCAATTAGCAATTTGCAGAATGTGAACAAAATCATGGAAAGTAAGGCTATCAACGGCTAGGGGCCAGGGCTCTTTTCACACCGCATGGGACTATTCCATGTTAAAGTGAGGGTGATGTAGACAACCTAATCCAAGGTGGATCAGACTGCTACTGGGCTTTTTCTAGTGCTGCTTCTAAATTCTTGGTGAAATGGCACCAGCTTTGGTATACAGAATTCCTTCTGGCTTGTTATGCACATGTGCTCAGATGGTTCAGTATACTAGGGCAGAATGCTTGTAATTGGGATATGGGACCATTTTGACACCTGCTCCAAGACCTCTTTTGTGCAGATGACCAGCTTACTGGGGGGCAGTGGCCTCCCAGTAAACTGGTCTGTAGTGTGGACAAAATGTTCTATGGGATCTCCAGGGCAGGGGCCTGTTCATACTTGGCTATATTCTGGAATTTATCTCAGGGTAGGGAGTCTGTTGTCCACATGCTATTGCAGACTCTGGCAGGGACCAGCTGTAGCCTGCACTAGCATGTGGACAGCAGCAGGCCCCTATTCCAGGACTTATTCCAGAAGAAAGCCAAGTCCAAACAGGTCCCTGGTCTACCATCCCAGCATAGAAAGATTAGCAGCAATGTGCTTCTAAAAACCATCTCCTAAGAGACCTTGGTAAGGATAACATTGTTGCACTCATATCCAGCTTTGTGTTTGGGGTGGTTTAAAAAGCTAACAATAAAAAACACAAACATGCAATATGCAATATACAATTGAATACAACCTGTTATTGCTTATGGGCAGCTGTGAGTAAAGAATGCTGGACTAGGTGGGCCTCAGTTCTAGTTGACATTTCTTCTTAGCCCTAAAGAATTCCAATGTTGATTGGAATGAATGTAAAGAAGTTAAAAGACCTTAAGTATTCAGTGGCCCTGTTAGTACAGAGGATTATTTATAAACAATATTTTTTGCCACCACAGGCATTATATGATTTCTATGCATTTGACTTGTCAAATAACTTAAGGTTTTTTTTAAAAAAAGAATCTTTTGTATATTTAACAAAACTTTTCTCTCTGCAATGGCCCAAACATAATAATTACTGTTTTCTTTCTCAGTGTTGATGTGCCCTCCTGAGCTTAGTAAAAATCCTCTTTCTTCTAATCCAAACCTATTGCGATGTCTTGGCAGTGGAAAAGAGCAACTGCCAGCAGTCTTTCTGTAATTTGATACAATTACAGCACATTTCAGTTTCCTGGGGTATGGGCTTTAGCCAGGGCAACCATAAAATACTACGCTAAAAGAAATGAATTGAAATGAAACAATATAAAATTTCTGCTTTAATCTCACAAAAAATTTATCGCATGCTGCTAAAATAAAATGTCCCGTATGCATTTGTATGCATTATGATTGCAGAACATTTCATTTCCGAGTTTAGCCTTGATCAGCATTTGGTCATGGACTCTTATAAGGGAGTGGAGTTCATTTTTAGCTGAGGTTTGTAAGGCAGTGATAGGCAGATAAGGACCAAGGGCATTTCTGCATCTTGTTCCAGCACTGAGACAGGTGAAGAAGAAGTGGGGTGTGCCAGGCATTTGCACTTTGGAAGGCCTGATCCACCCCAAACGTATCTGGCCTGTCACTGTGTGCTGGGTAAGGGTGATCACTGCTGAACTAGCATTAATTGCCTTGCCATGGCAATAGCCATGTATACCATCTGTTTCCGCGGTCACTGGGTGATGCAATGCACAACTGTGGCTGTGCCACCCCATCCCACTCACCCTTCGCCCACAGGAGATGCGAAGGGTAAGCCAGTTTGATCATGTGGTTAGAGAGTTGGATTCTTATCTTGTAGGTCCCTGGTTCAAGTCCACTCTCCCACACAGAGCCAGGTGGGTGAGCTTGGGCTAATCATAGCTCTCTTTCTGAGCTCTCACAGCTCACCTACCTCATAGGGTGACTGTTATGGGGAGAAAAGCAGGGTGTAAAAAACTCCTCCTCCTCACCCTTCTCCTTGAATCATAGAATTATAGAGTTGGACCTCTAAGATCATCCAGTCCAACTCCCTGCTCAATGCAGGGTTTCCTAAACCATCCCAGAGAGATGTAGGTCCAGACCCCTCCAGTGAAGGAGAGCTCACTACTTCCCATGGCAACCTATTCCATTTACGGATTGCCCTTACTGTCAGGAAGTTTTTTCTAAAATCTAATCATCATCCCCCATCCCCAGACATGGCTTGTATAGCTGTGGGACACTGGTATTTGACTGGGGATGGCCCTGGCAGTCATGGAGCTGCTTCTGGAATGGAAGCAGCTCCGTGTGGTGTGGGTGCTGTGTGCTGGAGCATTCCCTGATCTCGCTGGTGAGCCAAATTAGAAAAAAGCCCTGAGTTCAGACTGGGAGAGATTATTTTATCCTGTGCTATACTATATAAACTTTATACTTTTTTTCTTTTATATTAGAACCACAAAAATAATAGAAAACAAATGATAGCAATGACAAAAATAAATAACAGCCATGATTGCCTAGTGGAACATGCATATAAATTTTGAATAGTTGACTTAATGAGTTCTTTTCTTCTACAACACATGTTTACTAAGGCTCTAGCTACACCTAATGTTTTGATCCACATTTGATCCACCTTCAGACACAATATTAAAATGACTAGACTTCTTTTTTTCAACACTATTTAACCTAAAGAGGATTTTTCTGTGTTAGATAATGTGGAAGCAAAATGTTTGACACTTTGTTGATGTGCTCTCTCACTCTGAAGTTGGATCAAATCTGAATTAAAAGGTGTAGCTGAGTGCTAAAATGTTGGGAGAAGCACATATTGCTATTCTATTTATATCACACCCAATACCACAAGGTCTGAAGACATTCTGCAGGTAGCAAAATGATAGGCAGGTAGGTTAAGGAGCTGCTGCCACCATTGCTTTCAAGGGCAGTTTTCCTTAAGCAGAAAATCTTTAACAATATTACAAAGACATTGTGCTACTCTAACAGTGCTGATAGCAGGTTTTTAAGTACCAACCAAGATATATTTGGAATGTGTCTTTTCCTAGAAAAATTCAGAGGGAGGAGGAGGAGGAGGAGGAGGAAGAGTTGTTTTAAATGATAATTTGGCCATAGCTGTAAACAGGTCAATATCTTATCTGTTTTGTAAACTCATTGTCTGCATGGCTCTCATCAATCTGCCCACCATAAATCCAACATGCCAATTTTATTTAGAGCATCTGGCAGCTATTATAAAATGATCTCTCATCAAATGGTGCCTTCGTTCACAAAAGTTTCTGTCTCTAATCAGTTTGTGTGTGCCTTCTGGCAATGGGATATTTTACAGACATTAGTTCCTAATTGTGCAGGGTGTTTGTGTACAAATTGACTATGCCTTTCTGTAATGCTGTTTTATTTGTATATGGTTTGATTTCTAGTTACAGGATGCCTCCGGTTTACATCTTCACTTCAGACAGCTCCATTAGAGAAGAAGGGAACAGTCACAGCTAGGGATGTGCCCAAAGCCAATTTCCTCATTCGATTCAATACAAATAGAATGGGGGAATATTTGGCTTTGAGCAAATTGTCTCTCCCCCCCCCCAAATGGGTGAGTATTTGGCTTTGTGTGCAAACGTCTGATGAACAGTAGTGCATGAAGGAAATCCACCCCTCCCTTCCTGTCCCGCCTTGCTCGCCCATTCACCTGCCACTCTGTTGCCTTGTGCTTCTTCAGGAATAGTGGAGGTTCAATCAGAGCTGTGGAAGGACTACCTGGGCCTGGGAGGAGCGCACAAATAGTGACAGAGGATGCAGAAGATGCGGTTGTGGCCACAGTTGGGGGTAAGGATGTGTGGCTGGGGCGTGGACAGATCCAACCTTCATTGAAGCTTCAACAAAGCTTTGACAAAAGCCAGAACCATTCGATTTATGGGCAAATGGGGGCCTACGAATATAGGCCTCTTAAAATTTGTCAATGAATGTCAGAATTCGTACAAATTTCGAATGTGCTGAATACTCATGCACAACCCTAGTTTATTTGTATATCTTCTTTCTAATAAATTACTCAAGGTGGTTTACAGCAACCATGAAAAAATACAATACAAAGTAATACATCATCACATCAGAGAAATACAGCAAGTAAAGAAATCACTTTCAATAAATAAAACAAATATATATCATAAGCTATGTACAGAATTCTACTAACAAGCTATATAATCTAAGAAACTACACAGTATCAAATAAGAAAATAAACCATACGACCAATTAACACAAAACAAATAAAAAATGTCAAAGGAGAAACTGAACAGAAATTGCAACAAAGCAGCAACAACCAACTCAGGTGTCCCCCTATTCCTCCATCTTCAACTGGAACCCATACCTAGAGGTGGCGATGGCGAAGACTCCAATCTCACAGGTGCAGCACAAGACTCGGTTGTTTTTATACCCATCCTGGGAGAAGGTGTGGTGCAAGCTCCAATCTCACAGGCGCAACACTTGAGGTCTATTCGCACTTAGGCCTCTGGAAGTGATTAGGACAGCTCTGGGACAGAGCATTTGCTCTGTGGGCCAGGCGGTCCTGTCCAGAACTGTCCCGGCCTGTCCCAGGGCTGCCCTAATTTTGGCCAGAGTGTGGAGCACAAAATTGTGCTCCACACACAGCCCAACCCGGCAATCCCAGAGCTGTCCAGCAAGGAGGGCATTTGCACTCTCCCTCCTGGACAGCCCTGGAGCCCTGCCCCGGGCTACCTTCAGATGTTTGTCCTAGTTGTACAGTGTTGCACAGATATTCCTGCTGGGAGAGACATACAAAAGAACATTTTCTTCCTTTGAAAAACAAATGCTGCAGACACTGCTTTAAATATGTTTTTGTACCAAGTATTTACTAGTTGTTAATGAAGCTATAATTAGAATTAATATTTAGAAACCTTTTGTGGGTTTTTAAATTGTTTCAATGCTTTATTTTGTTTATTTTGTTATATTTGTAACTCATTCCAGTATGCATAATGGAGGTCTTAAAATTGTTTTTAAAAGTCAACAAACATCATAATCTCCTCAGATATATAGATGGACCTTGGGCAAATTGGAATATAATAGGGAAGATATAAAGTGTGTGTGCATTTGTGCGTGTATATCTATCTATATCTCAGTCACTCAACCACTGTGAACAATCTTATTTATTATATGTAATAAAAAGTTTATGGCCTGTTTTACAGCTCTAGCTGCCCAAAGTCTGAAAGCATGACAGTAATTTGTTTCAGTTTCTAGACTGATTTTCTTAAAGCTTGAAGGTTAAGGCAGGTCAGATAGCCCTTATCCCACTTCAAACCACATGGAATTAAACATCCATGCTCATATACACCGTTGAAATCTGGGCCAGTGATTTGCTTTGATACTGATGAGTTCCCATGAACATAAACTGTGACCTTAACCAGGTTTGTGGCATGCAGAAGGTCCCATTTCTAACTCCAGGCAACTCCCTGCAAGAATAGCAAACAACATCTGCATTATTACTAGGAAACTTACATTTCTTTATACCTGTGTTCATGGGGAGTCATTCTTAGAGCCTGCTGACATAGTAGAGTGGAGGGAGCAGCAGCAAAGTCATTTGTTGTTAGTTCCCAGCCTTTGCTGCATTTTCTACCCTTAATCGGGATTAGTAGGGTAGGGGTGTGCATGAATGCAATTTTCAGGATTTGATTCAAATCGAATATCAAAAAATTCAATTTGAATCTTTAAAATTCGAATCTATTCGTTCAAATTTTCGATTTGAGTTTGCACTTACAAATGTTGACAACATTCGTATGTGCCCATATGTAACGTTACACATTCCGTACATGTCCATACATGTTGCATACAGCTCCGTACAAATGCATATGGATGTGGGAAAGATGCATAGTTGCAAATATGCATCATGTATGACCCCATACACATGTGAAAGTCCAGATAATTCAAACGAATAGATCCAGAATTTGAAATTTGTTCAAATTTCTAAATTTGAATTTATAGACATTCGATTCAAATTTGAATGTTGAAATTTGGACAAATTTGATCGAATTTCAAATACCTTTGAATATTCGTGCGCATCTCTAATCCAGGGCCATTTCTACACTTGTTTCCCATCTGTTGGACATGAAAAGTGCACTGTAGACTAACGTTTACTAGTAGGTGTGTGCACGAAGCCCTTGTTCACATTTGATGTGAATTGGATGTGGAAAAATTTGGCTTCAGCAAAATCCCACCCCCACAAATGTGGGCGGCTTTGTATTTGTGCATGAATATTTAAACAAATATTTGAGCATGAAACAAATGCAACTCCCCCCCTGCCCCCACCACTTACAGGTCCTCTTCGCTGCCGCTGCCGCACCTTCTTCTAAGGCACTTCTGGGTCTGCACACACAGAACCGGAAGGTCTATTTCGGCCTCCAGGGTGTGCTGAAATAGGCCTGGGGAAGCCACTGGAGGCCCCCAGAGAGGGATGGAGGCAGTGTGACCTTGATGGTTCTTCTTGATCTCTCAGTGTCCTTTGACATCATCAATGATGGTGTCCTGCTGAAGTGGTATCAGGAACTGGGACTTGGAGATACTGTTTCATTAGTCTCTGAGGTAGAGTCTAGAAATTAGCAATAGGGGACTTTTGTTTGATGCTTTGGGAATGCTCATGTGCTT
Organism: Aspidoscelis tigris stejnegeri; assembly: GCA_023333525.1. Taxonomy (NCBI): domain Eukaryota; kingdom Metazoa; phylum Chordata; class Lepidosauria; order Squamata; family Teiidae; genus Aspidoscelis; species Aspidoscelis tigris. The sequence continues at coordinate 30,752,140 of JALMGA010000004.1, read as the reverse complement.
TGGGATTGTTGCAGTCTGCATTAGCATGCTGATGGCAGGTCTTTATTCCAGGATATAATCCAGAATACAACCTAGTGCAGAAAGAGCTGTGGATTATAAAGTGTGGATTCAAATTCATGGGCAGCTTCATCTTATCCTTTGTTGCATCAGTGCATACAAACTGTCTCACATTTATTAATATTTCATCCTTCTCCAGTAGGTCCAAGGAAAGATCTATTTTACCCTACTTTATTTTCTACATTTTTATACCACTTACCACATGAAGATACCAAAACAGGTAAAGCAAAAGCAAAATAATAGTAATAGTAATAGTAATCATAATCAATTATTTCAAAAAAGTCTGTTTTGTTCAGATTTCTCCTGGCATTCCTCCAGGTACCGTAACGGATATCTGTAAATACCTTTTCACTGACATGGAGAATTATGGCAATGAAATTCAATTAGTCACTTCAAACCCAACACCAAGTAGCCAAAATGTCAGAGCAAACATCTATATTCTTACATACAACTACATAAGTATCTACATATTTTACTTAAATGGACTTAAATAACATTTTTCTATGAAGCGTGGATCTGGAAAAGAATCCTAAGCAGGCCACAGGAAAAAAAGAATTTATGATTCCACCTAGCTTACAAAATTATCACAAGGATTTGTGGAGATAATATGTTTTATTTTCACAATGTCTATTTGGAACATAAACCTGTCTCAAAGGTGAGTATTCTGCTATTCAGAAGATCTTTAGGAAAACAAGGAAGAAAACTATAAACAGAAGTATAAATCATTCCTGGGTATAGCTGTTGGCTTAAGCATCATGGCTTGGGAAGGGATTAGCCAAACAGTATTTCTTTCCCAGGCTTCTTGGAACATGGGAAAGCAGGTGGTTTTGATTGAGAAAGTGACTGAACAAAGGAGACTGATTAGAACAGTTTTAGTACCTGCTTTGTGAGAAGAATTTTGAAAGGAAAAATCATCTTCATAGCCATGAGAGAGATTGAACCTGGAATTTGCTGGTTTTGAATTTTAAAAATGTTACATTATTGTTTGGTAATATACATCTAATACATAGCTATATACTGTAGTTTGTCTAATAGCTTCTCTAGTGGAAGACATGAAACTCAACATTCTGGTCATGTTCTGAGGTATTTCCATTCATGTCCAATTATTTTGCCTCATATTTGGCATACTCATGGAAATCCACATATCTTTGAGAGTATACTCAGTGGAAGAAGACTGCTCTCCTGAGACAAAACAAAAATAACAGGGAATTTGCTAAAATAATTTGGAAAAATTGCTGCTGGGCTGTGGTAAGTTTGTGATGTAAGCTCTCTGGTTTTTGATCAGAGTTTTGGGCTCTTACTGTGGCAGCAGGTTCAGATATTTCTAAGTGAGTTTAGAAATTTCTGGAAGACCACACGGGGTCTGAATTCTTGGTGACTCAGAGAAGGAAACGAAGAAAAATTAGCATAGAGGACTTAGCCATTTCTGAGCTGTGAGGAGGAGCAAAGGTCAGTTGAGGGGGTCCATGCACCAAAATATTTATACAATCTCATAACATAAAGTATTAATTTAGTTTACCTTTAAGAAAAAAGAAAATTATTAATACATTTTACGTTATTTTAACAAAAAGTAAATAAGTCTATAAAGTCAGGTTTTTTTTTTTAAAAAAAGTAGGAACAAGAGGAAAAATAAATAGTAACAAACAAATGTTTCAAGCGCACGAACCGGAGTGAGACCTGTTGAAATGAGGATTAACATTTACAACTCTTTGGGGTGATTTAACATGCGGAAAGCGTGTTAAGCCAAACTGATGTGGGGTCTGCCAGGATTGAAAACGGTTTGAAACAAAAATAAGGTTGTAATGGGGATGCGGCCCAAAAGTAATGACGGTAGAATGCCAGCAGGGGGAGGGAGGCTTCCGAGTGTTTTGCATAGAGTGTCATATGTATGATTACCTGCCCTCTGGGCAGAAGGCCTATATGTGTGCTTGGTGCAGTGAGCTCCTGGCTCTCAAGCAGGAGTTTCTTCCCTTGAAGCCAAGTTAGTGGACCTGGAGAAGGAGATAGAGAGCAACAGGGCTGAGGCTGAGGCCTTCAGAGATGCAGTAGGAGCATCCCACTCTTTAATGAGCACCCCTCCAGCTGCCTTGGAGAGTGGAGGCCTCAGGCAGGGGGGACATTAGACTGAGGAAGAGGGACAGGCTCCCTCAGTTGGGACCCCTTCCTTAGTGGATGTGCCTGTATCCTCTTGCACTGAGGATACTTCTCCACAGGTAGCGGAAGGAGGGATTCTTTTAGTGGGCAATTTGATTATTAGGAACATGGAGAGAGTTGTGATGGGTGTGTTGACCACATGGTGCCTTTGCTGCCAGGTGCAGAGGCTGAGGACATCAAGCAACATCTAGGTTGGTAGACAGTGCTGGGGAGGAGCCAGTGGTCATGGTACATGTCCATACCAATGACGTTGGGAAGGCAAGGTGGGGCAGCCTGGAAGCCAAATTTATGTTGCTAGGTAGAAGACTAAAGTCCAGGACTTCCAGGGTTGCATTCTCAGAAATGCTACCTGTTCCATGTACAGGGCCAGCTAGATGGGTGGAGGTCAGGAACCTCAATGTGTGGTTGAGGCAGTGGTGTCAGGGGGAAGGGTTTAGATTTCTCAAGAACTAGGGAACATTTGGGGACAAGCCAAACCTGTCCAAGAGGGATGGGTTACACTTGAACCAAGATGGAACCAGACTGCTTGTGCTTAATATTCAAAAGGTTGTGGAGCAGTTTTTAATCTGATCCCTGGGAAAAAGCTGTCACGGGCTGGGCAGCATCTGGTTTGGGAAAGGGCACCCTTGAGTGAGGAGGGCTGGAACTATGCACATAATACTGAGACAAGTGGGGAACTAGTCAACAATATAAACAGAACAATGCAAGGGAAGAAGAACGATGTTCCTGTTTGAGGGCAGAACTTGTACCAGAGGAGCAAATATAAATGTATATATACAAATGCCAGAAGCCTTTGAGCTAAAACAGAGGAGCTAGAAATTGATATTATTGGTATACCTGAAACCTGGTGGACCAATGGAAACTAATGGGACAGTCATCCCAGGTTACAAACTGTACAGGAAAGACAGGGAAGGGCAACATGGGGGTGGTGTAGCCTTGTATATTAAGGAAGAGATAGAATCTTACAAACTGGAATGCATAGGTGAGTCTGACTCATACGCAGAAGCAGTGTGGGTAAGAATACCAGGCCAAAAAGGAAGCCTAACATTAGGGACATGCAAGCACCCTCCCAACTAAACTTCCAAAGGGGATCAACATTCGGAAAATGAGGTAAAAGAGGTATCCCAAAATGATAAGGTAGTTATAATGTGGGACTTCAATTATTCTCACATTGCCTGGGTGAAATACTGTTCAACTTCGGAAAAAGAGAAAAAAATTCCTAGTCCTGCTAAATGACTGTTCCATAGAACAAATAGTCATGGAACCAACCAAAGCAAAGGGAATCTTGGACTTGATCCTAAGGACCTGGTGAAGGATGTCACTGTAGCTGATCCAATTGGGAACAGTGACCATAATGCAATAACCATCAACTTAATTACAGGGAGTAAGTTGTTAGTAAAGTCTAACACCGGGACCTTAAACATTCACAAGTGAAACTACCCCAAAATGAGGAAACTGGTAAAAGGAAATTGAAAGGGAAAGTTAGATGGGTTCAGTCACTCCAAAATGCATGGAGACTAAAAACACAATAACAGGAGTGCAACTAGAATGCATATCTAAAAGAAAGGGAACTTCCAAGTCCAAAAAGAAACCAATGTGGCTCACAAGTGCAGTATAGGAGGTTAGTATGGATCCAGCATGGTGGTGGCCATTCATAGTTACAATTGCTAACCTAGCCCTGTGCCTGACCAGCAGTGCTTGTAGGGTGAATGGCTAGTCCAGGGCTGTCTAGATTGTGAAGTCAATGTTTGAAGCTACACCTAGATATTACCATGACAATCTGGGAGCTGCTATCTCACAGACCATGCCACATGGTGCGAAACCTTTCTAGGAATGATCCAGATGCTCCTAAGGTGTTTTTAGTGGTCCACAGCTGGAACACTTTGAGGAGGGGTATCTCACTCTGGAGTGGCAGAACAATGCAGAAAAACCTAACCAGCAAGCAGACAGAATCATTCCAGCAGGTACGTGTGAACAGGCCCTTTCTCCCTATATTTGACATTTAAACTTGTGGATTGATGTTTTGTTCTAGTACTTTGGCTGTTCCTTTTTGATAACTGATTGTAAATCACCTTGAAAATTCAATATAAAGGTGGTATACAAATTATTATATTTTGTTAGGTTGGTTGTGCCCAGTCCACCAACATTTGGGACCATCATTATTTCACATTCTAACCAAGGTTTTAGGAAGCAATAAGATCTAGTGGTTAGGGAGCCAGACTGTTATCTGAGAATACCAGGTTTGATTCTACACTCCTCCATGAAGCCAGCTGGGTGACCTTGGGCTAGTCACAGCTCTCTTCTGAGCTCTCACAGCCCCACCTACCTCACTGGGTGTTCTTTTGTGAGAAGAAGAACAGCCACTTTGAGTCCTCTTAAATAAGTGAGAAAAGTGGGGTAAAAACCCAGCGTTTCTTCTTCTTCAAAGCATGTTGCTAGTTCCAAATACTGTTGTTTTTTCCAGTTTTGGAATTGTGATTTTATCTACCCCAGTGTCTTCCAATTAATGTTTCTTGGAAGCACAAAACTCCAGTCCATAGATCTCAATTCTTTCTTCTTAATTTGACTATTCTAGGATATTGTACTTTTCTTTTTTTCTCAACCTCAGTAATGCAAGACATATTACAATGTCTGAATTTTGAAATCCCATGTAGTTGTTGTTTTAGCCTGCAGCAAACTGGTACCCGCCAGATGGTTTAGGCTACAATTCACTTCTTTCACAATGTGTATAGCTGTCCTTGTTGAGGGCTGACTGCACTTGTACTCGAAACATCTGGCCAACAGCAGATTGATGAAAGGGGTTTTAAGATCTCTGAAAAAACACAGTCCTTTTTTGTTATAACCATTTGATGAGATAAGCTAGGGATTGCATTGCAAGCCTCCAACATGTAAATAAGTTACTTTACTTGAAATTATGTATCTTTTTTTTTGCTGGTGACAGTGAAAGTAACTTCATAATTAAGTTACTGAACTGTTCTGGCTTTGATCTGTATTTTGCTTGACTTCATGCATAACTAAGACTGTATCCAGATGTTGGTTACTTATTCTACTATGGTCCTGTCCAGACATTGAGGGGCGGGGGCGGCGGGGGCGGCGGCGGATATAGCACCAAAACAGTTCTGCTGTGGTGAAGGTACCTCACATACCTGAAGCAACCCCACAACAGCCCTGCTATTTCCCCTGTAAAAAGTGCTAGAAACTACTGCTGGAAAACTTAGCTTTGGTTGCAATAGGGCTTTTGACTTACCTTCTGGATACAGCCGCCATCCTAACTCTGTCCACTGTGCATGTGTAGAAGTACCGATGTACTCATCTTGTTATTCAGAATGACTGACTGCCCAGATTCATGCATCAGTAAAATGTGTAAAGACAGCACCAGCTATAGCACTGTCTAGCTAGAAGGCGGTAATTGCCGAGGAAGGATTTCCCACATTATTCCGTCCTAGTAGGATACCCGGCTGCCACCTGGAGGCAGCCTATGTTTGGATATTCCAGAATAAGGCATGGATATTCTAGGATATTTATGCTTTCTTCCAGAATATCCAAATTTTGAGAAATAAGTAACAGACATCTGGATGCTAAGACCCTTTCTCACCGGGAACAAGAACCTCACCAGGCACTTTACCAGGGGCTTTCTACACTCTGCTTCCCATTCGCAGGGTAGGAATAGTGCTTCCCCATTGGTGTGTGCTAGCATTCACATTTGTTAATGCTAGTGCATGCCAACTCCCCCCCACATGCCTGGACACTCACCTGGGTACAGGTGCAGCCACCTTCTCCTCAGAGGCTGGTGCAACTGCTCATGTTTCAGCACCATCATCAGGACAATGGTGATGTGCCACACATGCACAATCATTTTCAGCTCACCTGATGTGCCAGTAAACTTGCATGGCATGTCAGCTGACCCCCAGCACCAGCAGAGGTCTGAATGCTCTCTCCGGTGGCCAGAAAAGGTATGTTTGTGGATGCACATGGTGCATTGTTTTATGCACCACCATTACTAGCGACTAAAGTAGCTTCTGGTATAGCAGGAGACATTTCTGATGTGGAAGTGCAGATGCTGCTTCCCAGAAGCTACCTCAGTGTGCACTAGTAGGCCAAGAGCAAATCGATCTCTGGTACTGGTAGAGCATCAGATGCCCAGGTGATGTAGTGGGAAGGGCAGAGATATCTGTCCCAGGTATCCCTCACCATGGATACACAGCCTCATATATTTTTATATCTTGTGTAGAAATATACGTTTTAAACTGAAAAAGTGGCTTTTCCTCCTCTTTTCTTGCACTATACTGCAATTTGTATTTTGACATTTAAATTTTGTTAGGCTTCAAACCATGTGAACTTAGGAAATAGTGTAGGCAAAAAATTCAAATAAACACATATTCATTGTGTTGCTAAGCACCATTAGTCCCTCAGTTCTCATGGTAGTTTACGGTTTAATCTTCTACCTGCTTAATATTTTTCTGTAACCACAAGTGGATATTCCTGCAATAAAGCAATTTTTGTGTGCTAACGCACATATTCAGTATTCACATAAACTAAAATAAAAACCTAACTGCTAGTGTCTTTATTGCGATATCTGAATGAATTGTTTGAAGTACGCCATCATGAATTTCTAAGAAGTAAGCTTTTCTTAAACAATAAACCATTTTTGCCATGTGAATATGCATTGTCTTCCCTGAAAAAAGAGACTTAGAGATGAGTCTTACTTATAAATCTCAACAGTAAGGACAGAGCTGCACACACTCTGTGCATATTTATTGACCGAATTACGCATGTGGCGAGTCCTTTCCCGATAGCCTAGGCTAAATCCAATCAATCATCACATAAATATATCATACTGTATACTCACCTTACTCCTTCATTAGTATTCATTAGCAATTAATCAGCACAGCAGTAGTCTCTAGAAAGTTCAACAATCCATAAGGTACATTTACATTAAAGATGAACAGCTGAGCATATGCTCAACTTGTATTTTGCCGTCTTTTCCAGAAATGAAAAATACTTATCGATTGATAGAGTAAATTCTGGAGTGAGAACTGATGATGATTTAGCTTTGGTTATATAGTTTTTAGGCAAGTAGTAATAAGAATTATGCAAATTAGAAAAGAGTAAAATTAGTTTTCTTAACCAATAGTAATTACAGGATTTACTTCAGTTGCTGGGGATCTGGGTTAGTTCTGCAGTGGACTACGTGAATGTTTTGTATATAACAGCAATACCATCTCCATTTCACTTGCCATGGTGAGATGATCACCACTAGGCCATTGGCATTTGCACTTACTCAGCACTTAGTGAAATGCCGGGTAAGTGTGGGAAGGCTTGGGTGTTTGAAATGTGAGTGCTGGATCTATCCCTGATATTCACTGTACTTTGTGCCTAACAAAGGTGCAAAAAGGCCCTTTACTGTGCCACAGTTAAAGAGAGAGAGATTCCACAGCAAACAAGCATTGCCCAGAAAAGTATATTAGGTTTCATATCATGGACATATTGGCTTAATAGCTAGCAAACTGGCTGATGTATATGAACAATATTTACCTTGTGGGTGTTATAACTTCAGGCAGTCTGAGGGCTGCTTTGTTATTCCTTACTCTTGGCTAGACTGTTTCATACAAACAGGATGGCAGCCCATATTGAACACACAACCAAGGCTCATTCTTTCTGCCAGCTTCCCACTGGATTAGCTCATTTCACACTTTGACACCATAGCTTTCTGAAAACTGTATGACATTGCACAGTCAATTTCAATTTTTTTTTCTTTTAAAAGTAGCTTCAGCTTTTTTGTTCCAGTTACGAAAAATCAATAATGCTGTCTTCCGGAACCGGACCTTTGTATCTGGCATTTTCCACAAATCTTATTTTGCAACAGAGCAGCAACCAAAGGAAATTGGGTAGGGTTCCTGATTGCTTTCCTGAAAGTGGATCATTCTCTCCTGTGGACAACAGAAATGGCAGAGCAGATTTTTTGGGGAACATCTTAAACATTAGTATATAAAGCAGCCTGTCAAGAAATCTCACCCTTCAGATGTCTGCTTTTGACAGTATGCCTGACATTGGGAAAATGCAAAAAAAGATTGCCAATGGTGACATCATGTTCTAGTGTTCATATCTAGACACTGTCAACACTCTGAAAACTTGTGAATGTCAAAAGAACAGCACTGTAATATGAAATAGGATATGCACTGTTTGTAATTTTTTTAAAAAAAGGATGACCTGTTTTAATCTCCAACTTACCTCTGTAATTCTCATCAGAGTTTTATACTTAGCAAATAAATTGGGAAGCCCAGGTTTGAAGATCTTCAGTAAAATAAACTTGTTGATCCAAGGAACTTGGTTATAACTGCTGGAAATAACAAAGAAAAGAAAGCTATAATGCAATAAATAGAGAAAATGTATCATATCAGATCCAGAAGAAGTGATATAAAAAGAAATTGATTCATGGCAGAGGTCCACTTTTACAATAAAAAGAAAGATGGAATTTGCTGAATTGTCTATTTACATGATGCTGCAGGGTCAGAAGGAGTTTGGTAAAATGTGCCGCCTCTTTTCATGAATGCTTACTTTGCCCCTTTGAGAAAGGGAAAATACCTGTTCCAAGCTATTCTGGAACCTACCATAAGCATCAGAATGCAGAATACAAGATGAAGTTATGAAGAGAGGTGACTTCTTGCAGCAAATAGGAGAGGTGAATTCTGCTGCAGTGAAAGCAAAAATAGATAAATACAATGAAGAGAAGGATCCACTTTTATTGGCATAAGCCTTCACGTACAATCCTAACTTCATAAAATAATGCAAGCCCTATCCAAAGATAAGCTGTATTCACACAGATGCTTTGTGCATCTCCCTGTCATCTCAAGGCCACAGTGGATAAGTGTCTGGCCACATAAGAGTCTGGACAGGCACATGGTTCCACCCCTATCTGGCTCGTGAGTCACCACGAATATCAAACAAATGCCTCTTAAAGACCTTGAAGAAGGGAGCTGAAAGTCAACTAATCTTCACCTCTATGAGGGTGTACAGAGGCGGAAAGGGGATGTCTTATGGACTGGTTTCTGCCCAAGTTGCCTTTGTGAAGGTCTGGAAAGGGATTACTTTCAAGACTGTTTTGGTCCTGGAAAAAGGTGGGCTATTTTACTTGAGGTGCTTATTACTGTTGAATCTAAGAAATATCCTTGTGGAGGCATCTAGGGTGTCTCCACATTTATCTTAGATGTGGAACAAGTTCCACTTCAGGGTCTCATTGGTCCACACATTAGTGAGGATCTGTAGGGCCCTGCATACTACTGGCATGCTCTGTCTGCATTAGTCATGGTCCTGATCAGGAGGCTCTGAATGAGATTACTGGTAGACCTCAATATCAAAGTCTATCTGCAGACAATGAAGTATAGTCTGGAACTCAGAGGCAAGGAGAAGGCATGCTTGACTCATGTTGTTAGTGCGCCAAAGTGTCCCACTGAAATGGTTTCCCCAGTGAAATTTTGTTCCTAGACTTCTGGAGTGCCCGGAGCCCTGCCTCAAAGCTCGCATGAATTTCAGGACTGGTCTCAACCAGTGCCATTGTGCAGGGCACATTGTTACAGGCCACGTCTTTCCACTGTTCTTGATGATAGTGGGCTCCTGTTCCATGATATGATCCAGAATAAGGCCCAGTGCAAAAACGGCTTTAGTTTTAGTTTTTTACATTTTTGGCTGTACTAGGCTGTGAATAAGTTGGTTGGATGGATAGATGTAATTGTATGGAATATTAAAAAAGAAAATTTTAAAAAAGAAAAAGAAAGGGCCTTAGTTTAGGAAACCACTGGACCGAGAAAACTAAGGCCCTTTCTGCACTAGGCTTTATTCTGAATTATATCCTGAAATAGGAACCTGCCATCTACATGTAAGTACAGTCTATGGTGTATCCCGTAATCTGCACCAGCATGCAGATGGAAGGTCACTATTCCAAGATATAATCTGGAATAAGGCCCAGTGCAGAAAGGGCCAAGGTGTCTGTCACATGCACAAGCTTGTAGAAGAACGAAGTAGCATGAAACAGTTTAGCATGACCAGATCCCATGTGCTTTTCCCCACTGAGGCCAAGATTAAGCACAGAGGAATCCATCTGCACTTCAGTGGTGGTGCAGTACCACTTGAGGTGCAGGTGGCCCAACCTTGGGATTGCCATGTCAAACATCATGGCAACCTCTGACTTGCACCCAGACCGGGGTAGCCGTAGTGAGCCCTGGAACTCTCCTGGATGGCGGTGGCAGCATGGTGTGCAGATGGTCCTCCTCAAGAGCAGCTGGAACTGCTCCTGCAAGTTAAGTGTGAACAGCCCCCCCCTCTACAAAATGCAACAGCTCTACCCCTGAGACATCTTTCATACAAATACCAACCTACAGCAGGTTACATAACAGAGCACAATGCATGCCCAAGTAGTCTGCAGACTGTAGTAAGGCTGAGTCTAAGGGGCAAGCAGAATATGCGAAAGCCCGATAGCACTTGTAAAACATGGCATTTTTCTTGCCTGCAATCATCTGTCCTTAGCAAATACTGCTCTTTTAGATTTTCATTTGGTGGGTTAGCAACAATGATATCCTAGTGGTCACATGGCTGCAGCACCCGGGCTGTTCAAGCAATTATTCCTCTTCTAGTCTGTCTCCATCAGATGAGAAAGGCTACCATAATATGGCATCTGAGTCACTCATATCTATGGACATTCTACTTGGACTGAGACAGGCTGGCTGGGCAGTGTGCAATGGCTCTCCACGCTAGATGTAGAAGAAATTGATCTGTGGATAAATAATAGGCCTCTGAGACTCCGAGTACCAGACTGGCACCTTGCAGGTCATTAAATTGATTACATTAAGAAGTGCCCAAGAAAATAAAGTCTAACATAGTGGTTAAAATTCCAATTAGAGCAGCAGAGCATAAGAAGGCAAGTCCTTGAGGATAGTAGTGGAGGAAGTGAAAGGTATACATTTGATGATTTAGGTAACTTGGAAGGCAAGCATGGTGCATATTAATTTGGATTGGAGAATGCATCGAGAATGTAGGTAATAACTGAATAATGTTCAGATGCTCCATTTCTGCAGCTTCAAAAAGCTGTAAGTCAGACTCTCTTTAAAAAGAAGGAAAAAAGCCATAAGCTGTCAGGAATCAGTTCTTGTTCTGATGAACTGATGAGTATAAACTAATGTATTTGAATGTTCTGATAAGTATAAGCTAATACATTTGAATGATCATTTCAGTGTTTACAGGCTGATGCCACCAAAGGCCAGATGCTGGGAGGCCGAACAGGGCAAGTTCCTGAGTTCGTGCTCTGCTTGTGGGCTTCCAAGTGGAACTGGTAGGCCCTAAACTCAGAGACTACATGTGCTCTTAGTGTGGTATAGGAAAGGGCCTAGGGGGTTTCCTACCACATACTGGTGCAGAATAAGAGGTGGGAGGCTAACCCTCCTAGTATGCTTTTTTATGCACAGGTTGGAGCACACACCCGGCTAGAACATCCAAATTGAATCCTCGTCCAGTTTACTGCCACTCTATTAGGCCAGACCACAGACGCCAGCAGATGGCACAATTCCATGCTGCAGGGTATCACAGGGGACCCTTTTCAAGAGCACAATAAGGTACATAACAGAAATGGACCCTCAGGTTCCTCTGAAGACCGGAAACTTTTATTTCTGATATCTGGAACATTTGAAGGCTCCCCCAACCATGGTGTCAGGGCAGCAGATTTTTTTATTGCATCAGCAGGTCATTTCTTATATTTACATCTCTTCCTTCTTATGAGGAGATGCTAGTTCTCTCAGAAACCTTTAAGCTAGTTTATGTATGAGCCATATTAGCTTTTGTTTCACCTGACTGCATTCCAGTTAGTCATCTCAGTTCAGATTTTCAGTTTGCTTCTTCTCTTCTAGCCTCTAATAACTCTTGACCTTATTTGTTCCTCAAGACAGTTGAATAAAACAAAAATAAAACTCTACAATTTTTTCTCCTTCTTTCACAAGTACCTTCACCTTGCTGATATGAATGCTGAAAATTCTTATTCTCCCTTTTTTCCTCTTCCTCTTTGACTCAGATATTCTCTCTCTCTCTTTTTTAAAGACCCTGCAAGATTCAAAACAGAGAATGTGAGACAGGCTAAGGCCTCTATCAAAAGAACAACACTTTTAGATAAATATTTTCCAGTTCAGACCTCTCTCTGTGGTCTGTACAACAACGAAGTTGCCTCTCCTGGTCCGCTGAAAGAGGCAGAAAGGACTGAGGTCAAAAGGAACTCTTTTAGTCAGTGAAATCCCACTGTTCTTTTATGTAAGCACAGCTGAATGTTGAGCAAATACTGAGAATTACTTTGTTATTATAAAAGACAGAGCTTTATATCATGGTCAGATCTGGCTGGATTGCACTGTTTTTCTTAGAAATAGAGATAAAATTGTGAAGGCTGAGGACTGAAACAGAATGCTGCACCTAGGCAGTCAAATTTCACATTGAACATTCTGGGTAGAGTATTTCAGAATACATGGAATAATTTAGTCTTTTGGTTTACTATTAGGCACCCTTTGGATCTCAGGCTGGACTTGCACCTACCTGACTGGTATGGTATAACCCATCCCTGGCTGAGCAGGCTGAAGTGCAGTGGTGGGCATTCAAACTCTATGTGCCGGACAGCCTTGTACCTGTCCAGCAGTGCTTGCAGTACAAATGGCCATCTGGAATTCCTACAACAAAGTCCAAACCAGCATTTCATCCAGTGTGAGGTCTGGCATTGCCATGACAATCTGGAAGCTGTGAATGCCTGTGATCACACCTTGCTGAAATAGTCTGTCCTGTTAAGAAGCTGAACTGAAGATGTCCTAATCCTGCTCATATCCAATTCCTGACAATCCATCCTCAGGCTGTCCTAGGTTTGGGCTGCTATGCTCACAACTTGTTATCTCCCAGAGTCTTCTTTAAATGACTCTTTAGTTCTCCATGACTTTAGGATGCATCAACACCACCTGTATTCCGACAGGATAAAGTTCTGTCTATCAACAGTGGCAACGTGGTGTGTTTGGAGTTGTGTGGTGCTGATGACAAACTGGATGGTAGCACAGGGTACTGTTGGGGTAAGGGGACTGTGCCCCAAAACACCAACCAGCATGCACCTCCACCTCCCAGCCATTCCTGTAGAAAAATGACAGGCTGTATTCTGCCGTTTGCCCTAAAGCTGCTGAAGCACTTTTGTTTTTCAGTAAAAGTCCCTTTGTACTGAAACAAAACATTGTTTCCCTTGCACATTACTGAAGAATGGAAGATACATTGTCCTTAGAACTGTATCATTTATACTGTTGCTCTACTTTTTCCCTTGCTCTCCCTCCCAACAGTGTTTTTCTGGCCATTTTTTAAAAATATCTCAGCTTTTCTGGAAAAGTACTGGAGAGTAAAGGGGGGAAAAAAAGATCTATTGCTTTATCAGTCTAGCCCAAAATTGATTTATATATTTTTAAAAAGATGGACAGTGTTGGGCTGTGCATGAATATTCTCAACATTCAAAATTCAATAGAATTCATTTGAATTTGGACATTTGAATTTGAAACGAATGTCTATAAATTCAAATTTAAACATTTGAACAAATTTCAGATTTTTGAATCCATTCGTTCGAATTATTCAAATATTTGTATGTGTATGGATACGTCCATGATGCATACTTACCTATACTCATCTTTCCCTCATCCGTATGCATCTGTAAGGTTGCGTATGGGACAGAAATTGGATGCATACGGGATAAATACAGGATGCATATGGGATGCTTATGGATGCATACGGGCACATACAAATGTTGACAACATTCGTATGTGTAAATTCGAATGGAAAAATTGAACAAATATATTTGAATTTAATCAATTCAAATCAAATGTGGATAAATTCAAATTTTAAAGATTCGAAGAGAAATGAATTTTCAGATATTCTATTCCAATCAAATCCCAAAAACTGCATTCGTGCACACCCCTAGGACAGAGTCTGCCAGCGTGTGACTGAAACAAAGGGGAATCAGGGAGGAAACAGCAGCAGCAGTAGCACTGGCTTTTCTACCCCAGTTTTCTCACCCATTTAAGGGGACTCAAATGCATTCAGCCTTTGAGGCCTGCACAGATACTTCGAAGGGCCTTCATCGTTCCCAAGAGGTCCTATTTTGCTGTTGCACTGCCTTCCTGTAACACTTCTGGTGGTATTTCCTGGTGTACCACCAAAATGTGTCCCCTATGTCACGATGTCACTTGTTGTCACTGTCTACCAGAAGATCATGTTGAGCGCCCTATCCATCAGTGTTCCATTCAGTGGGAACAGTGTTCTGGGAAGAATACAAGTGAACATATCATTTATTTGGGATTTTTTTAAAAATAGATTTTTTACAATTAATGGACTTTAAATTCATTTAAAGTTTTCAAGATGCAGAACAAAGCAGGCCAGACTGCTCTGTGAGCCAGAATATAAGGACCTAAGTTCAGAATCACAGAAGATGTCAGTACTTATTTCCCATCCTTTACTAAAACACTAAATTTTAAAAAATAAGATAATAAAGTATGCAAATAGAGGAATTAGGTGAGAGGGGCTAGAAATTTGCACATTATGAACTATGTTCAAGGGCAGTCCCAGAAAGAAAACAATGGAATTATCTTGCAGTTTCCACATAAAAAACATTCCCAAGAGATTGCTCAATAGATTGGATCCTGAAAAATTTAAGTGCATTTAAAGTCCATTAATTGTAAAGGATTAAAACAAAACAAAACAAAACGATACATTCACTTTCCCCAACTCCTTTTTATTTGACATGCCATTTTCTCTTTTGGAAAAGATTTGTGGCATTTTAGATAAGCCTGTGAGTTGCTCCATTAAGAGATTGATTGAGATGTTTATATTGCTGCATTATTTTTTTTTTCTGTCTTGGATTGAGGCTGGGAAAAGAAGAGAAAGATCAATAGCACTATAGGGTTTAGCATTCAACACTATGAGCTTTCCTGTTTTCCATTCAATCTAGAGGTTACCACTCAGTGACACTGAGTTTCTCTGAGAAAAAGGAAATGGAAATGGAAAAATGAGATTTAATGGATGCAATGAGGATAGAGCTGCATCCAAATAT
Organism: Aspidoscelis tigris stejnegeri; assembly: GCA_023333525.1. Taxonomy (NCBI): domain Eukaryota; kingdom Metazoa; phylum Chordata; class Lepidosauria; order Squamata; family Teiidae; genus Aspidoscelis; species Aspidoscelis tigris. The sequence continues at coordinate 30,736,830 of JALMGA010000004.1, read as the reverse complement.
TCAGAATATGAATAGCAGTGTGAAAGCTGGAGATATGGTGGAGAAATATATGTTATATATGGTATCTAAGTAACTTGCTTTCTAAGTGTGAGGCTTTTGTAAGGCCACATGTGGAATAAGTAAAGTCCTGATAGTCAGGGCCTTCCTGCACTAACCTATAGTCCAGTCTATGGTGGCATTCTGTCCTCTTCAGGTCCATCTCCTCCTCACAATGAAACAGAAGACAGAGGCCCACCAAAATGGCCATCTAAACTGGGGCACCAATACACCTGTTTCTTCAGGTCTATTGGCATTCCAAGGTCAGCAAGACTGTCCCAGTTAGGTGTGTCTCTGTTCTGGTCTGAAAGGGAGATGGGCTTTAGCGGCAGACCAAGTTGCACTACTGAGTTGAGTCCCCAGGGGAACTGAGTCTAGGAAGTTTCATTTCTTGTTTTTGGTAAACCTGAAGTGGCTCCAGAGATTGTGTGATCTTTGGAGCCAGCATGGGGTGCTGTACTGGAGCAGCCTTCTGAATATGGAAGGATTCTTCCAGTGCTTTGGAGCTGTTCCTGCTGCTGCAATGGTTTCAGCCTGGGCCATTCCTGGTATAAGCTAAGTGCGAACATGTCAAGTGTTATAGCACTCAGCCATCATGTACATGGCAGTATGTAGGCAGCCTGGGGAAAGACCACACTTGTGGAGACCAATTGCAATAGAAGGTTCCATCTTTAAACTGCTGCTCTAGCTGAAGACTACAACTCACAATGATATGGTGCCCCTGCTTTATTCCTCAGGCAATTTGGTCTAAGTGGTTAGGGAGCCTGACTCCTATCTGGAAATACCGGGTTTGATTCTGCCCTCCCCCATGAAGTCAGCTTGGTGACCTTGGCTAGTCACAGCTCTCTTCTGAGCTCTCACAGGCCCACCTCTGAGTGTTCTGTTGAGGGGAGAAGAATAGAAAGCTTTGTCAGCCACTTTGAGTCCTCTCCTCCTCCTCCTTCTTTATAGGGATGATTTTTTTTGAGGAGTTTTAATGGCTTCTGATTCATAGAAGGGACATATGCCCATTCCAGCATGTGTACAATGTTGATTATTCTTTTGTCCTTAATTTCACACTCCTGTCTCTTCAGGAATTGGCAGGTTCTGCATGATATGTAAAAGGTGCCTGGAAGAAGCCCCTACAACCTCTTCTCAGATGGTTGGCAAGTGCCTGTGGAGATGTCCTTTGCGTAGGGTACAAACATGACTCTGAGGGCCCTTTCCACCCTCCTCCCCAGCAGACTGCCAACTTCAGGGGGCATTTCCTGCTTGCCCCTTCCTTGGTCTGGGCAGAAATTAATTTTGAAGTTAGCATAGGTAAGGGAAGGAGAAGCCAAACTTTGTGCCTCCTATTTCTGTGGTGGGCCCCACACTACCACCTCTCAGTTCTGCAGAGACCTTCATAGTTAGCCCCCTCCCCTCCAGCAAGGAAAATCTACCAAAATCAGCTCATTATTGTAATGTGTTTGGCTGAATTAAACAGACGAGCTGCACAGATATGCAAACAAAATATTGAGGGGAAGGGGGATTAAAATAGGATTTAATAAATGATACATACAACACTATGACAACTGTGAGCAAACATTGCTTGTGCAAAAAATGCACAGCTGAGGTGCTTAAAGATGAAAGAAGTTCATATAAGTTGGTACAACAATGATTCTGTGGAGTTCCTGTCTTAGTGGTGAATATTTGTAAAATATAAAAGAAAATTACAGAGAAGACAAAGACTAGTTGTTTGTATTACACCATTACTAATTAAGATTGACATAAGAAGAAAAAGAGATTGTAGAGAATGAAGGGCAATGAATAATAACAAGCCTTAGCTAATCTTAAATATCACACAGATTTGTCACTGGAATGTCTATAACTTAGCTTTGGATTGGATTACAGCAAAGCTATTCAGGTGGGCTAATCTATGCTAAACACTTTGCAATTCTCCAGCATGTGAATTTTTATAGTACCGATAATAGCTCAGATATTAAAGAATGCTTCATACTGTTGTCAGGAGGTATTTACCTGGGTATATGTTAATATATGGCTTCTACATCACTGCTGAGGGAAAATCTTTATGGTGCACATTATCCTGCACCATACAGGTCCAATCCTGGGCCAGGTTGAAACCATTTCAGGGAGCTTGTGCCCAGTACACTGCCCCCAGGCATTAGCTGCTATCCGTGGTCATTCTACCATTGGCGAATGCTTTTGACTCTGCTTTGAAGCCATCTCCTATTGGTGTGAGCTATAACATCATTTTAGGGCTGCAAATTGTTCCAACATCATTCCATATAGATGTGGTGGTCTGCAATGAAGATGAGGCATTCCATGTTTATGTAGCCATAGATGGTCTACCAGCTGCTACAGCAGAACATTAGAACCTGATGTCCTCCAGATGTTACTGGAATACATGGACCTTTCCACACTTGTGCCACTGACATTGGTTCCCCAGGGATTCTGAAGGTAGCACAGTCTTCAGAACCAGCATGGAGGCTGTTCTGGAACAGCCTTCCAAGTGTGGAAGGCTTGTTCTGGGACAGGCCTGGCAAGTTCAGATATGGCACCACCTGTGGTGATGAGGCAAGACAGCTAGAGCTGATGGGAGTTGAAATCCAATAACATCTGGGCTGATTCCTTGGACAATGAGTGCAAGTTTGTAGCTGATCAGTATTTTATATAACAGCAATCTGAGGCTGTATGTGACTGTTGATGGTGATGAGAGAGATAAACTTTTCATCTCATTTCTCTAATAAAAGTAATGCACATGAAACTGCTTCTACTCATACTCATATACGCTGTTGTCTATCTGCTGCACAGAATTGGAATAAATGTATCCACTGACAGCCTGACTGGCATGTCCATAGCAATACTTTGTAAGAGGTAGGGAAGTGCACAAATAGGTTTTTTTGACATTCGGTCCATAACGAATTGAATGTTAGAACATTTGTATTCATTCGAATAGATCTTATTTTATATGATTGTATTTGTACAAATTTGTATGCATATCTGATGCAAATATATATGGGTCCTGGATACAGATTCTGGATATGGATCCTATATAAACACATACATATCAGATACATATATCCTATACCAATGTATACATATTGGATACATGTCTTATACAAATGCATATATATTGATATGTATCTGATATGTATCCTCAGTTTAATGAATGTATGAACTATTTGTATGAGATGCTTAGAGATGAAAGAATGTTAATTTACAACTGTCATAACATTCAATCATGTACTGTATGAATGTCTGAATTTGTATGAATTCGTCCAAATAACAAATGTTAACGAATATTGATGTACATCTCTAGTAAGAGGATATCCTTCTGCAGCAGCAATATCCTGAATCATATTGGCATCATCAAAGTAAAAAAAAAAAAGAAACAGCTTCCAAACTTGGATTCTTACATGTTGGACTGCAAGCCCCCATCATCCCTGTCCATTGATTATGATGGCTGTAGGTGACTAGAGTCCAAGAATATCTGAGGAATCAAGGTTGAGAATCATGGTTTATTGGTCTTGTATGATCCTTTGGCCGGAACCTGGAGAATGTTATTAAACCAGTAGTGGCCTGCAGACTAGGATCAGCAAAATGGCAGCAGCAGATTAGACATCCACCTATCTTCACTTTCAGTTGGTGGAATCATTTTCTGCAGTAGAGCCACTTTGGGAACTGATTCTGTCCAGTGAGCCTCAGGCCATGTGTACATACTGTAGGAGTGAGAGGGAAATGGCTGGAGAATGAAACTGACCCAGATATTATTTAGCCCCTGCCAGAGGCTGTTTATATGGGTGCTGTCTGGGTTGGCTTGTATGTGTGGGGAAAGCCAGTGCCAGCATGAGGAGGCAAACTTGTCAGTCTTCACAGTGCAAACAGTCCCTTCCATTCATCTTGCAGAGACTAAGGGACTTATCAGATGACATGGGAAAATGCTAGTATTTCCCTGAAACATAATCTGTCACACCTGTATAGGCCTTCTTAGGCTTTGCAGAGGAAGCAACTTCCAAGAGTTTGGAAGGTCAGCCCCTTGCTTTTGTTTTTGTTCTCTCACAAACATGGCAAGCTCTGGAAGTTGCTTCCTATGTGATGCTGAAAGAGCCTTGTGGTATGTCTGGCAAGTCAACAACCTGCTGGAACAGTAAAGAAATCCTAATCTGAAAGGGCATTCCATTTCCTACCTCCATTTGGAAGTAGGCATTCTGAGCCAGATTGCCCTAGGCATAGGTATAAAGGTTCTGCCCTGGAGCTTTTCTCTGGCCCTCTTAGAATGACTCCCAGAAACATAGAGACATGTTGTGAGCCTCAGTTGGAGGTCTAATCAGCTGCCCTGTCCCTCAGTCCCTTTTAAATCAGGTCTACCAGTAGACTCCTAAGCTCACTTCTGGGCTGAGATAGCGCTAATCCAATGTGTACTGAGCATATTAGATAGTTGCTTGTTCTGGTCTACTGACTAAGTGCGGAAAGGGCTCTAAACACCAATGAATAATTGAGGTTGCTTTCCCACCCCACAAAGACTGTCTAGGGACCAGAAGCACAGGATCAGACTGCAGAAGTTGGTGCCACACTGGATACACCAAAGCTGCGGAATGAAAGTTTTGAAGTTTCTGCACAGAGCTATTTAGTGCTAGGTAGAAAATGGCAACCATTTTCTATCTAATGCTACATTGTGCTAGGTGGAAATACTCCCTTTTGCTGGCAGCACTCTACAAAGTGAGGAGGACTGCATACCCAGTAGAGTGCCACCTGTGCTCCAGTAGCTACTTGTGGTCTTCCTCAGAACCTTCCATTTTGCTCCTTAAACTGTCCTATATAATAACACAATGTCTCCTGCCTTACCCTTTAAAAAGGTTGCTTGATCAAGGGATTGGAAAATGGAAAAAGCTGTCTGAACTGCTGTCTTCTGTAGCACCAACTCTTCAGGAGCTCCAGTACACTATAAATACGATTCATACCAGCCAATTATGCTTATTTTCTTTCTGTAATTACTTTTCAATTGATGTCAAACTTCAGATACCATCAGCTTCTGCTCCTCTCATTCTGATAGTTGAGCCAGACTGTGCAAGACCAGGGGGGAGGGCTAAGAAAATATTAAAAAGTGCAGAAATAATGCAAGTGTGAAAGTGAAAAAAAATGACATGGTCTTTATTGGACATTCTCTTTTCTTATCTGCTTGTATTTTTCACTTTCAAGTTGATAACACCCAGGCCAAGTTGAAATACAGTGATATTTCTGCCATTCTCTTTGGAGTTCATTGTGATTTCTCCCCCCCCCCCTCCTTTTTTTATCATCAGCAGAAATAGACAGTAACTGAATTAAGTAGAAGCTGTGGAACTTGGAGCTGCAGATAACAATACAAATGGATTTTCTCTAACAGAGAAAAACAGCTGTCTCCATTATTTGAATGGTTCACCTTTCTCCATTCCATTAATTGGGTCTTTGATCATAAGCTGAGGTGGAGAGGCCCTGATAAGAAATAGGTTATTAGTAAAGTAGCCTAAAGGAATGAATTGGGACAAGTACTTGCTTCGGAAGATGAGATAAACCAGTAATGCTTGTGCGTGTGAGTGGTGGAGAGCGATAGGGCCTCTGTCTGCAGTCAACCGCTTGCAAAAGGAAACGTCTAATACTCTCGTGCTATGATAGCTAATGCACGATATAAATTTAGCTCCCGGGAATGGAATAGGATGAAATTCCATAAAGAGTTTTCTGTAAATGGCTTACACTTTTATATCAAACTGTGTCAGAGTATTCACTTAAAAAAACCAACATAGTTTCTTGATCTCACTATGCTGAACACAACTGGAGGCCTTCAGTATAAGGAGGGGAAATTACTATTACATTTTTTTTTAAAAAAATCTAAGATATTAATAAGAACATTCTTTGAAGTATGGTAAATCTAAATTGGAGGACTTAAACTTGATTGAATCTAAGCCTGTTTATCTTTTTTCCCCACCCGCCCTTCATTTTTGCAAAGAAAGTGCTGAGTGATTTGCAATATACTTCATTGGGAAATCTTCAGAAACTTGCTGTCGTGTAATCCTTTTTTTTTTTTTTGCTTAAAAGTACAACTGCAGGGGACAAGCCTGTATTGGTTTGTTGTTAATGTACTGGAAAGAGGTACTATAGAGAAAACAGTTAATATTAAATTACGAACACAAGGTTATCTTTCTGCTGCACATGCTTTGCTGCCCTAGGCAGAGGTAATCTGTTAATAGCATTCAGCCAAAATGACACCATTAAGGAACTGAAGCTATACTGCTTTTTGCAAGCGGCTGAGCTTCTGTCATTTTGCATTGCCACATATTAGCTGTGCTGCTAAAAACTGATACAAGAGCACTCTGTGTGATAGAACTGTTCACACTCCTAATGCAAATGAAGAGCCCTCTGCTGGGGAACGAAACTAAAGAAGCCCTGGGTATTAGTTTGATCAGTTCTACTTTGGAAGCTAAGCTTTCCCTTCTTCCACCTTGTTCACATTTGTGCATTCAATATGGTCCCTAATTGTAAAATAAAAACAAAAACAAGAAAACCCACAAGGACATACAAACAGAAGCAGAGGAAGGGGATTTATGGCATACAAGACCAGCCAGATCTGATCCATTGATACTTAAGCGTACAATTTTAGGAGGTACATTTTAAGAAGCTATAAAAAGTGGAGTCAAAATATGGATAAATAAAAAGCAGTGCTTGGTTTCGCAGGGAGACTATGAAAATGTCTGTTTTCTGTATTCTTTCTCTCTCTGTTTGTCTTTCTTATTGTTTAATCTGTAAACCACACAGACTCATTTGAAATTGTAGTATGGAAGCCAACTAAATAAATGTAAGAAGCTACCAGTCATTTTAAGCTGGTTTCTGGTGAAATGTTATGATACTAATATCTGAGGAGGGCATGTTACTAGATGCAAAAATTAAAACGTCCTGAAACAGGAAACTCCTGTCTCAAGAGTGAATACAGGTTTGAAGTAATGCTGAACAATGTACCCTTGGGTGGTCAGTGTGAATTACTGCAGTATTTTAAGTAGCAGGAGGTGACTGTGTCTAGATGCTATGCAAATGTCCACAACAAGATATTTGGGAATTAAGTTCATCTATCACTCTGTAGGATCTTGGATGAGGGGGGTGGAAGGGAGTAATAGATAGGCACCAATAACAGGCTCAGACTAGCAGCAAGTACCCAAGGTTGATGCTATATGGCCATCATGATTCTGAAGCATAAACCAAAGTTTGGCATGAATGTACCTTCTTTATGAAATTCATGGTGACTTAGAGGTGGTAACATCAACGTAGTGCCTCTCATCCACATTTAAAGATTAGAAAACATATTTTGGAGGCCTTTCTTCACTTACTTTGCCAGGTTCCTGTTTGTTAGAGTTGCCCTGTGGTCTGGACCATGGCAAGGCTTGGGGTGGAACAGGGCCATCTGCACTGTTCATCCCATCCAAGGTTTCCAACACTCAGTCAGGATCAAAGGTGGGTGAAGGGCAGCCCCACTCACCTATCCAGACCTGTTTTTGTTTTTTGTTTTGTTTTTTAGGTCTACCAGCATTCCATGGGTGTCTAGACTGGCACAGGGAGATGTGCAAGAGGGTGAATGCCTCCTTGTTTTGGTTTAACAGGAGGATGCATATTGGTAGCACACCAAATTGTGTAGCTGAGATGTATCTCTGGAGGGAATCGAGGGTGTCAAAGTTCCTAGTTCTTGACAGACCCAGAAATGTTTCTGGAGATTGTGCAATTTCCCGAGCCAACTTGAGCTGCTATATTGCTATAGTCTTCCAAATGCAGAAGACTTATCTTGATATTTTAGAGTCATCCCTGCCGGACTGGTCCTTTAAGGTTTAAGTGTGGATTTGGTAAAAGCACACAGGCTCTTGTATGTGTGGCAAATGGAGGCAGCAAATCTGCCAAACTGATAGTGCCAAGGGGGGTTGATAGGAGAGACTGTGAGTGTTTGACTGAAAAAGGAAATATGTATTAAGCGTTTGCATTTAAGATGGAGGGAGAGAGATAGAAGAAGGAGAAAAAAGAATGGCATGGAAACAAGGATGCATCAAATTAAAATATAGCACACGTGGAAGAAAAGATGTGTTGATTTTGGCTTTCAAATGTAATAAATTATTTTATATTCCCTGTGAATACATTAGTGGAGTTAGGCAAGCTGTGGTCATTTGCTTGCATTCCAAGAATAACTTTGCCATTTCTTCCTATTCTTAAAGAGATACTAGCTTGGCTCAAATAATATCTCCTAGAATATCTAGACCTGTCAGTAATCTCCCTTAGGTATAGTCAGATGTAGAGTAGCAAACTTAATTGTACAAAGTCTGATAAATGGGGAAAAAAGGCAAATGCTGAAAACCTGAATTAGGGCTTCTTCATCTCTGCAGAAGTCATAATTCTGCTTTTTCACCAGTAGATGCTACTGAAATAATGCCCCATGAGGGACATATAACAGTGAAAGATGGACCTTCCTGTCATATTTCAACAACCTTTCCTTATTTTAAGAAATCAGCCTTAAGAGCTGGCACAAATAAGAAAATATTTGAAATTTCTCATAATCTTTGAATTTCAGATTTTAAGCAGTTTTGCAGTATCCTTAGGTTTGCCTCTTTTGGGTACAGTAGTGACAGGTTTTGCTGCTGGAATCTGCACTTGGTGTCTTAAATATTCATGATATAGAAACAGTATCCCTAACAAATACACACACTAGGGGTGTTCTACAAACATTTGTTATTTGTATAAATACGTACAAATTCAAACATTTGTGCACTAATCAAATGTTACAACATTTGTACATTAACATTTGTACGGATATGAATGTTTCAGAACATTCATACAAATAGTTTGGACATACATTAAACTGGGGATATGTATCAGATCAAATCCGTACGAATACATTCATATTGAATAGAATCCTACCACATTTGAATGGAACTATTCGAATGAATACAGATTTTCTAACATTTGATTCATTGGGTGTTTTTCCACTGCAGCCCTTAGATCCGAATATAAGAAGATCCAGATCTAAGGAATGGGTACATTCCTTAATCCGGATCTAGTAGATCTGGATTAAAGGAAGCACCCAATGTGTTTCCGCAGGAGGTGTAGCACGCATTAGCAATAGGAAACAGTTTTGGAAACATTAGCAAATGGAAACAGTTTTGCACCCATGTGGGGAATCTGGATTGACCCCTAAGGGGTTGGTCCGTTACCCCAGGTGTTTCAGGGGGCAGGGGGGTGCAGTCTTCGAAGCCACTTCGAATTGACTTCAAAGCCATTTCGAAGCCATTTCGAAGTCATTTCAAAGGCTGTGCAAAATAGCTCCGGAGTGCCTTTGAAGTCTGTGCTGATCTTTTTTTTTTTCACTTCGAAGATCAGCACAGACTTCAAAGGCACTCTGGAGCTATTTTGCACAGCCTTCAAAATGACTTCAAAATGACTTTGAAGTCAATTTGAAGTGGCTTCAAAGTGGCTTCGAAGTGACTTCGGAGCCTAGGTTTAGGGAGGCCCAAAGGGTGCATCCCCTCCCCCTAGCCTTCTTTGGACCCCATTGCCTGTATCCAGTGGAAACAGGCTCCCTTAATCCAGATTTTCTGGCAGAAGACCCCATTGTAGACCCCATTAATGGGGTCTACAGAAAATCTGTACCCATTAGATCCAGATTTCCCCCACAGCAGTGGAAACAATCGGATCCCAAATGGGTGCTGTGGTGGAAATGGGATCATCCGGCTCACACTCAAATGGATCCTAAATGGGTGCAAAAATGGGTACTTTTTGACAGTGGAAAAACACCCTATATGAATCAAATGCCAAACCCCCATTTGTGCACATCCCTAACACACACATATACTATTTAGATATCTCGACCCCAAATACCTCAGAAACAAACCCAAGCTATAAATGCATTCAACTGGCATTTAAAGAACATTTACATATCTTTGAGAAAATAAGCCTGCATCCACAACATTTGAAATATGATTCATTTGCATCTTATTTTATTTAAAACATTTCTATACCACCCTTCATTAAGAAATTATGCATGGTCTATAAGCAATAATAAACTTGTGAAAACACCAATTCAGAATATTAAAACCAACATGAAAGCCTTTTCATGTAACTGGCAAGGATCAGCAGAAGTCTTTTGCTTACTTTATTCCAAAAGGTAGCTGGTCCCATAAAGTGGTTGCAACAGATGAAAATAATTTCTTTCTGATTGTCACCAAATAGATCTTTATAGGCAGCAGCACAGCCAGGACGACCGCAGCTGAAGACTGAAGTAATCTGATTTGCCTTTGTGGGGAAGTTCCTGCCACATATTCTTTAGGACGTTATATATAAGGAAGAAAAACTTCAGCTTGGACTCTTGGCTGACACACAGCTGGATTCTCTGAACAACAGAATCATCTGATTACTTCTGGAGCCAACCCACCTGGATTATATTACATAATCTAGATCTGAGGTAGCTCAAGGTAGTTCCTCCAGGATGGAGAGACAGGTAGGATGCCTCTAAAGGTCATTTGCAAGGGTTCAAGAGCAGGTGAAGGTTTTGCCTTTGCCTTTCACTTGAGATGCTCATAATGATCTTTCACTGTGTGAGGAAGGTTACTGGATTAGATGGCTGTGGCCTGATCCACCAGGGCTCCTCTTATGTTCTCTGAGGTGTGATCATGTATTAAGACATGACCAGTGTTGAAGATAGTTTTTATTAGAAAAAAATACTGCACTGTCCATTGTTAAATATCCCCTTCTGTTGCTAGAAGCAAGCATGAAGTATCCCATCATGACCAAAATCCAGACTTCAAAAAATGGCATTATTTTGACTACATTTTGCATGTTTCTTAAGCAAAGTAACTCTTGATTAAGGATTATGGGAAATATAGCTTTATTTTTTTTCTAAATTCTACCAATTGGTTGCATTTGTATTTAAACAAAAATGGGAAATTAAGGGACTTCTATGTAATATATTCTTTTCTCCTCCCTCTGACCCTTAGTTTCCTGTTTGCCAAAAGGGAAAGATCAGGAAATTATTTCCAGCATGTTTTGGGAATGAAGTTGCCAGTAAAAACCACAAGACAAAGAACACTTACTGAAAGATTAAAGAGATATGAATTATGACCAATAGCAAGTGTAAAACCTATTCTCACTTCCTCTCAAGTCAGTGTAAACATTAAAGAGAAACAGTCACAGGGAAACAATTTTGTGTGTCTTTGTCACTTGAATATCAATTTTAGTAGAAAGTGTGGTGAATTTTGCTATAATCTTTTAAGTTAGCCTGAGCTAGGTTTCCTCTGGTTTCTCTTGGCTTCACTTGGAAGAGTTGAGAATTAATAGATTAGTTGACTCTTATCTTTTCGGACTAGTGAAAATTGGAAGTTTCTCTACTGACAGAATATTTAAGTTAACGTCTATTTCTGTAAGGCACATCTTATGTGAAAATACATTAGAGCAGATCAGTAATGGAAAAGAATGCATGTCCAATTTCTTTAACCAGATATCAGATTTTAACACAAGTTAGAATGCAAAGCTTCAGATGTGATCTAAACAGGGTCCAAATATCAGACTGCAGTGAGGTTGTCCCTGGAAGAAACAGCTTGGCTCATTAAAGCTGCCACTTCTAAGCATAGATTCCCATGAAATATAATGACTGAAACTTTGAAGTTATAGTACTTACAGCACTTTGCACTTAGGGACATCACTTGCTGATGTGCTAAGTGGGAAATTCTTTCTTCCATGGAGGCTAAATCCAATGAGCCAGGCAGGTTGTCCTGAAGAGTTAGAGCAAGGGAACTGAGAACTAAATATTAAGGGTGAAGAGAACTGGGTGAAATTCCATTAAAATGTATAATGGATCAAACAAAATGGAACAAGATTTTTCTCCCTTCTGGAGCAAAGTTTCATTAGAAGAAGCACAACCATCTTCACAACCAGAGTGATGTGTTGAGTAATGGGGATCAGCGGTAAGGTACTGGAAGACAAAGGGTGTTTTTCCACTTAGCACTAAAGGACCCATTAAGGACCCATTAAGGCCTCTTAATGGTCCTTAAAGGGTCCTTAATGGCTACTCTAGTGCTAAATGGAAAAACACCCAAGGATACCTCCAAGCATTAAATGCATCAAATTTTCTTCCCTATCCCATGAGCACAATAAAGACAATTACATGGTTAGTTTGTCCCTAGAATGTGGAATGGTAGGTCATGAATACGTCTCTTATATCAACAGTAGAAAGCCTTAAGGCAGACTTTAGATATGATGCTAGATATTGACCCAGAGTAACTGACACTGCAGAATGTTTGTGGTGTATTTGGTGGCTTGATCTATTTTATGAAACTGAATAGGGATGTGCACTAATTGTATTCATTTGAATAGATCCGATATGAATGCAAACATATCCAATACATATCCAAATCCACCCTGAATCCACTTTGAATCCAACTCAAAACATGTCAAATTCACTCTGGATCCGTTGCAGATGTGACTGGCACAGCCGCTTTCCCACCTCCCCATTTCACGAATGTTCTGCAGTTTCATATGAATGTTCCGAAACATTGTATGACTGTCTGTCAATGTACAAATGTCGCAACATTCAATTCATATACGAATGTCCAAATTTGTCTGAATTCGCGTGAATAATGAATTTTATGAATATTTGTGCACATCCCTAAAACTGAAATCCCTTATATATTCCCCCAAGAAGATAAGGTAGAAAGAAACAAAACCTCAAATATGCCACTAAGACTGCATTCTCATTTAAGATTTCAAGAGCTTTCAATTCGTTTTCAAAGCTTAACGTTCCCACAGGATCAGATGAATCCACAGTTTCTGAGGATTAAAGGTCCCAGAATGTGGATTACCTGTATTCAAATCAAAAGAACTCTCACTGAGGGATTTAGAAATAATCCTCGTTATTTGTCAATGGGGACACAAGTGGTTTTTTGGAGGTGTGGAAGCAGGATTTAGGGGTGTTCACTTTCCTCTGAGCCAGTGATAAGCCAAGATTTCCCCTCCATTCCCCTGGCTGTTTGCTAATGAGATTTGGCTGCATTGTGCTGTCCATTGTGCTGGCTGCATTGTGCTGTTTTTCCTTTCAGTTGTAGAAGAGAAAATGGAGGAGGGTTGGAGGATTCCTATTGCATTTTGGCTCCCACCAAACATCAAATTGGCAGCTTCCCTCCTGGGGGTTGTGAAAGTCTGTTGGTTCTTCAAAGACTGCATACTTTCAGCTTATCAGATCCAATGATGAGCTGCAATTTCCTCCCCTTTTCTCCCTCTCTCCATTACATGTTTGGCTGAAAGTGAGCAGCTTTCAATGTAAAAAGAGATCTGACAATACATTGTAACTGGGTATTAGAGCAGAGCCCCAGGAGAGTGATTTTACTGGGTATTAGAGCAGAGCCCCGGGTGATTTTACTTAGGCAGGGATTGGAAAGACTTTGAAATGCCTGCTATTTCAAGGTGTACCAATGAAGTGCAAAGCTGGTGCCTCATTTCTCTCTCTGATTGGCAAACCTGGGCTCTTCTTCCAGGAATGAAGACTTCGGAGGCTTTGGTCCTGCTGCCCTCTTCCTTCACTTCTTCCATCCATGCCTCTCAGTTTCCCTGATCTTGGTAAGAGGGAAACTTTGGAGGTTTTTGTCCTGTTGCCCCCCCTTCCTTCCACCCAGCCTTTTGCCTCCCTCTCTGCTTCCCCATGGCATCTGAATCAGGCTTATATAAGGGGTGGGGCTTGGATCCCTGCCCAGGGTATGACAGAAAAGAGATGGGGGATGGATTCCCCCCCCCTCAAGTCTGCATAATAAGCTGCCAGTGGGATCACAAAAATACAGTCCTCACTGCTGGTTTAAAAGACACGGATTAAAACCTGGAGTAAATGGTGCAGTGGAAACAACCCATAAAACGGATATTTTGACTTGTTTCTAGCGATGTCTCATAGTTGTTCCAAGTAGTCTCTTTAAGGACATCAATCCATTCTTCCTCTTTCCTAAATCACATTCCTGGATTTCTGCTTGATGCTCATTGCCTCAAAGGGACAGCTGGGTTTTATTTCACCCAGGCCTGCTCTTCTTGCAGGCCATGGTATTCTTATTCTTCCGCTTTTTCTCAGAGTCCCAATGGAAGGAAGATAGGGCCATCTTTAGATGTTGCAGGAGGTTTAAATAACACTCTGCCTTGATTCAAGTCCCCAGTGCTGTTCCGAGGTGAAGGACAAAGTATTCCTGCCTGATTGTAGGATTATGGGGCTTCCAGTGACTATTTAGCCATTTGATTAAAATCAAGTGAGGAGCTGGTGGTGCATTGGCCATTAAAAAGGCTGCTGAAAGCACCAAGACAACTTAGGAATTAGCCGTTTCAGTGGCCTCCCAAAAAGCCAAAGATGCACTTGTGGCAGACCCCCCCCCCCCCCCCCCCGTGATGACCTTAATGAGGTAGGCACAAACACACAACCATTCATCTGGACAGCAAAGATTTTGCACAGCTTCAGATGGTTTGCCATTATTGGACCAGGCAGATCTGGCTACTGTCTTTTTTGGCTGACTCACACTTATACAGGGTCTCTCATCAAAAAGAGTTTTGAAATTTCAGATGTTGAAAAATGTAGCAGCTGAAGCTGTAACTGTGTGATGGAGCGTGAGTTAAGCATCACCCCTCAGCATTGTGATTTCTTGTGAGTTGCAAAGCCCTCTACACATTGAAGGGCAGTTTTCTAAAGCACATCATCTCCCTTTGTTGTTTGGGATTATTTATGCACACAGTCCCTGGAGACCTTGCCAACTGACGCCAGGGTCTGATTGTCTCCTGGAGGCATGTTCTAGCTGCATGGGCTAAATGTTGGAGTGGTCATAACACGAAAATCATATTGGAGACTAGTTAAAGGGAGAATGACTTTGCAGGGCATCCAAACTGATTTAAGCTATCCCCAGTAACCTGGTGCCAGTTTGTCAGACTCTAGAAGCTGTGCCAGAAAAGGAACCATTGCTGGATGGCCATGAAGGTATCCCCAGCCAGCAATTTTTGAGGTTAGGAAGGTTTGTTGCTGGACTCTGAAGTGAGGCTGGAATAGAGAGCTGTCATGCAGATGAGTGAGGTTGCCGTTCGAGTCACTTGATTTGCACTAGGCATAAAGATCTGAATTGTGCAATAATGTGCAGATTGGGAAGCTACTTCTGGCTGTTCATAAAAACCCAAGCATCGGACTAGATTATGGGGCACATCTCATAGAGAGTGGATGGTATATTTAATCTACAGGGGAAGGGCTTTTCACTCATGTTACCATCTAGTCATGTGGGAACTTCCATTATCTAGTAACTTCCCAATAAGTTGTAGAATAGGAAGAAAAAGTTTCCATAGCCACTTAATTTGGTAGATATCCCTCAGGACTGGCCCAGTTATGTAGGCAACATAAGCAAGGGCCTGTTTGCACTTACCTCAGTGGGATGGTATAACAGTATCATACCCCTGAGATTAAGATCAGAAGGAGGTATCCACACTTCAAGTGCTGCTGCAGTCCCTAACTGAACCACCAGCACTTGAAGTGTGAATGGCCCAGCCCAATTGGGCCTGACCAGATTGCTATGGTAGTGACCTTGCCATGGTAATTAGGCCAGGGAGTGTAAGTCTGCCACAGCACTCACTTGCAACATTCACTCAGAAGAGAGTGAAAACACTGTGACTAAGGACATACCAGCTGCTCCTGGTGAAACTGTAGACAAGGTTCTACCATACATTCCCAATTTTTATCTGTCTTTAGTAAGATTCTATTGCTCTGCTATGGGCATCTGAATAGCCTCTTTGGTCCTATGCACCTATGTGTTTCCTTTCTGCTTTCCTCAGCTTTGTCAAGCATAATAAATTTCTTTAGTCCTTTCATTGCCTGCATTGTGGCCAAAGTGAGTTTCTGCTTGATGTTCATTGCCTCAAGATGGAGATGAGTTGTGTGTAGTTCAGGACTGATTATCTCATTGCAGCTGCAGCTCATGGTGTTCTAACAGCCATCCTGAGATGATAATGTTGGATTCAAAAGAATCTGTCTTCAGTCCTTTCTTTTTCTGGGTCTTATATGGATTATATCCCAAATTAGGGACCTGCCATCTGCACGCTGATGTAGACTATAGCTCCTCACAGTCAATGAATTGTCCTTGGTTTGAACATCTCTGGTCTACAGGAAATTTCCTGAGTTTCAAAAAGGTGTTTTTCTCACCCTTACCATGAGGAGCCAGGAACTGCTTCTTGGACCTTTTGCACACTGAGCCCTTAACCATTCTCCCCATTACTTCTCAGACAATGCAGAAGTGTCAAAAAACATTCCCATCGTATCTGGGGTAAAATAAATGCCAGCAAAGAGTGAATGATACTGAGCAAACTGTATGCTTTAGCAGGGATCATGTTAAACTTGAAGGTTATAATACTAATGGTGATCGGTAAGACTTGCAAACGGTCTTGTGTGCATAGATCAGCTTTGTTTCTTGGAAGAGCGGTTAACATCCACATGGGGTAATAATTAGCTTTGCCCCTGTGCTGAATTCAATGTCCTCCCCCTACACACTTTAATGCTTAACATTTGTGCTTTATTCACAGTGTTCCAGGCTTGTAAGAGGGTCAGTTTCCCAGCTAAGGTCAGGAAATGCAATGCATTTTTAAGTGCAGCCAGTCTGAACCACTCACTTAAGAGACTTGGAATATCATTTTGCAACAGCATAGCTCAGAAATAATTTATACAATCAATTAAAGAACATTATCAAGGGATGATTTGACAACTGTTGCCATGCCAACCAACATGGCAGATAGCATTTTGGTATTCAAAGGCTGCACCTGGTGATAGACATAGCAGATTTTGAGGACTCTAACAGAATCATGGATGCCCAAAGGTGTGGCAGAGACATGATTTAAAAGCCTGATGTGATGCCATTTTTATTGGCAGAAGGGTGTTGATGGCATGTTGTTTGCTCCTTCATTGCAAATTCTGTCATTTTTTTCACTTGTAGTTGAAATATGGAAGTGAGAATGCACTTTGCAGTCTGAGAAAATATGGTAGCAAAAGGGGTGATGCTCATTTTCAGGCTGTGATGATTTTTTAAAATAAATGCTGTCAATGAGTGTATGAAAAGCCTATTTATCAAATTTGTCTTCACTGTTTTTAATGGTTACATCCCCCATGGTATGAAACTTAAGACAAGTATCATCAAACACAGGAAGATTGCACCTTTGCACCTACTATAGAGTAACTGTGGAGGGAAAATAGTAGCTTTTGCCTCCAACTGTCCTTCTGCAAGGTGCTACTAAGTAGAGTTTCTTCAGGTACTTGAGTAGCAATTGACACAGAACTGAGAATCACTGTGACATTTCTGTACCAGCCTGGCTACTGAAGGTGAGGTGTGAAGCCTGAGATTGCTCATATATTCCAAGTCACCATTTAGCACAGGGAACATTATTATTATTATTATTATTATTATTATTATTATTATTATTATTATTATTATTATTATTATTATTATTATTATTATTATTATTATTATTATGTAAAACAACAGTTACACACAGCAAATGAGATCACTATGCTGGATTTTGTATTATATCACTAGTCAGGCACTTCCCAAGCACCTAGGACTGCGTGATGTATCGGTGAATGATGCGAGCAGACCCCAGTAAAGTGGCTTTTTGTAGTTGGCAGATGGATATCTTGTCAATGCCAATGGTTTTTAGGTGCCCACTGAGATCTTTTGGCACCGCGCCCAGTGTGCCGAGGATGACTGGGACCACTTTCACTGGTTTTCGCCAGAGTCGCTGAAGTTCAATTCTCAGGTCTTCGTATCTGGTGAGCTTCTCCAACTGTTTCTCCTCAATTCTGCTGTCACCTGGTATAGCAACGTCGATGATCCACACCTTCTCTTTCTCAACAATTGTAATGTCAGGGGTGTTATGCTCCAGTTTTCTTTCAGTCTGAAGCCTGAAGTCCCAAAGTAGTTTTGCCTGTTCGTTTTCAACAACTTTTTCTGGCTTGTGATCCCACCAGTTCTTTGCCACTGGCAGATGATACTTTTGGCACAAGTTCCAGTGGATCGTTTGTGCTACAGCATTGTGTCTCTGCTTGTAATCAGTTTGTGCGATCTTCTTGCAGCAGCTGAGTATATGGTCGATTGTTTCATCCACTTCTTTGCAGAGTTGGCACTTTGGATCTTCTCCTGATTTTTCAATAGTGGCTTTGATGGCGTTTGTTCTTATTGCTTGTTCTTGTGCAGCAAGAATCAGTCCTTCTGTTTCCTTTTTCAATGTTCCATTCATAAGCCAAGACCAGGTCTTTTCCATGTCCACTTTGCCTTCGATCTTCTCCAGGAACTGTCCATGCAGTGCTTTATTGTGCCAGCTGTCCGTTCGGCGTTGAATTGCAGTTTTCCGGTACTGGTTCTTGGTTTGCTGCACCTTGAGAAGCTTCTGGTTGTTGACTTCAATCAAAGCTGATTCTTTGCTTTCTGCCACGTAATCTGCTAATGCATGCTTCTCTTCTTCCACTGTTTGCTTCACTTGCAAAAGTCCTCTACCGCCTGCTTTCCCGGGCAAGTACAACCTGTCGACATCACTCCGAGGATGTAGTGCATGGTGGATCGTCATCAGTTTTCTGGGTTTTCTGCCTAAGTTGTCCAATTCCAACTGAGTCCAGTCCACAATTCCCGCAGTGTATCTAATGACTGGTATGGCCCAGGTGTTTATGGCCTTAATGGTGTTGCCACCATTCAATTTACTTTTCAAGATTTTTCTAGTCCTTTGGATGTACTCTTTACTGACCACAGATTTCACATGGCCATGCTTAATGTTATCCAGTTGCAAGATGCCAAGGTATTTGTAGGCTTCTGGCTGGTAGGACCTGATGGCTTGACCATTTGGCATTTCACTGCCTTCACTTTCAGTAATCTTCCCCTTCTCCAGTGCCAGTGTGGCACATTTGTCCAGGCCAAACTCCATACTGATGTCACTGCTGAATATTCGCACTGTGTTGGTCAGTGACTGGATCTCGATTTCAGATTTTCCATAAAGCTTCAAGTCATCCATGTACAGTAGATGTGAAATTTTCTGTGAATTCCTGGCAGTTTGATAGCCCAGGTTTGTTTTCTTTAGGATGAATGACAGTGGGATCATAGCGATGATGAAAAGGAGTGGGGACAATGAATCCCCCTGGAAGATGCCCCTTTTGATGTTGATCAGTCCGTAGCTTCCATTTCCAACAAAAAGCTCAGTCTTCCAGCGTTTCATTGCACTTTCTATAAATTTGGTGATGTTCTGACTGATCCCGATGGTTTCCAGGCACTTTGTGATCCACCCATGTGGCAGTGAATCAAAAGCTTTTTTATAGTCGATCCAAGTCATATGCAGATTTGTTTTTCGGCTTTTGCAGTTCTCCAGAATCATTTTGTCAATCAGTAGCTGGTCTTTTGTGCCCCTGCTTCTCCGTTTGTTTCCTTTTTGCTCTACTGGAATGATGTTGTTGTCTTCGAGGTAGTCTTGAATCTTGTCTACTATTATGCCCGTCAGCAGCTTGAGCATAGTAGGTAGACAAGTTATCGGCCTGTAGCTTCCTGGTATGGCTCCTTTGGCTGCATCTTTCTGTATTAAGTATGTTTTGCCAGTTATTAGCCATTCACTGATGTTTCCTGTTTGCAGCATTTCATTGAACAGTTCGGCCATTTTTGCATGCAGGCTGGTCAGGTATTTGAGCCAGAAGCCATGCAACTGATCAGTGCCGGGGGATGTCCAGTTCTTCACTTTCTTCACTCTTTTTGTGACCATTTCAGGTGTTATTTCCAGCTGCTGCATTTTGTTCATGGAGAATTTCTTCTCGAAATCCTTTATCCACCCAGCACTTTTGTTGTATTCTTTTTCAGCCTCCCAGAGATCTTTCCAGAAGTTGGTTGTTGCTTCTTTCTCTGGCTTTTCAATTTTCTTGTCTACTTGCTCATGCAGGCTCTGGTAGAACTGCCTCTGATTAGACTGGAACATTTGGTTCTGCCTGTACTGGATGATTCTTGCTTCATATCTTTCGATTTTCCTGGCTGTAGCTGTTATCTGCTGTTTCACGATTTCCAACGCTTCATCAATTTTCCTTGTATTCAGCCAGTAGTTTTTGATCAGATGTTCTTTAGTCTTCTCGTTGTTCAGTTTCTTCTCCTTCATTTTTTTTAGGTTGCTGGCATCTGATCTCAGGCTTTTCATTTTTAGTTCCAGTCAGACTTTCCACTTTGGTTTTCCAGTTGATTTTCTAATTGGTTTTGGCTGCAGTAACCCTAGTTCTTCTGTTACTATCACAGCTGTACTGTAGGCGAGCTGGTTCAGTTCTTCGATTGTTGCTACCTGAACAGTTACAAGGGCAGAGTTGATGTCATTCATCAGTGGGACAAGTCATTTTCTGCTTATAGTTTTTAGGGTTGGCAGTCGCTTTCGCTCTGTACTTGATGCTGTATGAGCCAGTATTCTGTCCTTCAGTTCCTGCTGTCTTTGAGACAATGTGTCAGGTGTTTCATCCATGACCTCATGCTGCTTTTCTTCCTCTTCTTGCAGAATTTCCAGATTTTCATCAGGTTCTAGTTGATCAGTGACTCCTGGTCTTGTTGGAGCTTCTATTGCTGCCACAATAGGCTGGGGTGCTTCAGTTTCATTAGTTTTTCGTATTTCTTTGAGTTCAGCTTCACTGAACACTTTAGTCCCACTTATGAATCTTCTCTGATCAGCTAGCTGCAGTTCTGTTATCTTCGAGTCTGGGTATTCTTGTTTCCATAGCTGGTGCATCCGTTTTTGATAGCCTCACTTTCCAGGTTCTGATTTGTAGTAGCACTTCATGACTATACGATTCTCTGGCCTTGAGAATTTCTGCCGCTTCCTTGTTTGTGAATTTTGTTCCTGTAGCCCATTTGTCGATGGTTGCCCAGGTTCCAGGCAGCTGCTGCCTAGGTTTCCCCGTTCTGTTGCGTCCCTCATCCAACAAAGCTGCCTGAGCACATGCCTTTTGTTAAAGGTTTCACCATAAAAGAAAGTACATAAATGAGTTCCCATTTTCCAATAGCTTCTGATGATTAATAGGACCCGAAAGGCCTTTATGGATTATTGGGTTGTTCATTCATAAAAAGATGAACTGATACAAGGAGCGTATTGGCAAATAATCTCATAAAGACATTCTAGAGTAGTGCATGGAATGTCTACATGTTTAGAATGAAAACAACTATATAGATGATTGTGAATTCATTAAATAATATTAAGAGTTATGGAGCTCTTATGACGATAGCAGGCAGGGCAGCTCAAGATGCACTAATTAGAAAAGTTAACCAGGGAAAACAGGCTTCATGGGGACAAATGAGATTCTACAGAATCAATGTTAGTGACTGTAAGGACTATGCATCCTCTCTTGTTAGAAACCGAGACCATTGGTTTTGTCCTAGAAGTTTGAGAAGGAAGGAAGATCTCAGGTTGTCACTCCTTACTCCTACCCTTGCAAGCTCATCTTTTCATGCTCCCACTGCTAGATTCTGATAGTTATCTACCAGGAGAAACACTATTTGTATGTGAATAAATATTAATATCTTGCTTGCTTGCTTGATGTCATCTGGTTGTAGTCAACTCTTGGTGACCAAATGGATTTACTTCCCCCACTGATTGATCTTCTATGTTTTTTCTTAAGCTTGATAGCAAGGATTTTTACTAGCTGCCTGATGCCTTCTTCTCCCTTCTCATAAAGTATAAATATTTAAGCCTTGTCATTTGTGCTTCTAATGAATATTGAGGCTATATCTGGGTCCTTTCTGCACTGGCCCTTATTCTGGATTATATCCTGGAATAGGGACTTGGCATCTGCATGCTGATTTAGACTACAGCAGGCCCTAGATGGGACCTACTACTGTCTGCAATAGCATGTGGCCAGCAAGTCCCTAGTCTGGGATATAATCCAGAATAAGGGCCAGTGCAGAAAAGGCCCTGGTCTACAGCCCAGATATACATGGTACCTCAAGAAACCTTGTCCAGCATCAGATTCAGATCCTACTAGGTGATTGGAAGAAAATGTGTTCCAAATAAGAATGTTATCATAAAACACACTCTTATTTTTCTTTAAGAAAACTAGCATGTGGGATAAAAATCATCACCATTTTTCTCTTCTAGCACCACCACCAACATTATGACAATCTTATCCTGAGTAATATACATGGGGTCTTGGGGTACCCACAGATACACTTGAGCTGGGCATCCAGATAGTAAGGTGCTTGCTGGCTTTGTGTTCACACATCCAACCCTGTCAACCCCTGTACTGCCTGAAGTAACTTACTTAATGTATAAACCTGGTTGAATGAGTCTGAAGTCTCATGCAACTCTGCAGTCCTGCTTCTTACCTAGTCTGCTTTTCAGAAAATGGCTGACTTTCAGATAAATGTCCAGGTGCTTTGAGGACATTCTCCTGGTAACTTTTAGCTGCAGTGAGGTGAATTTCTACCTGCTGCAGCTCTCTGTACCAGTTCCCAGACACTTACTCTCAGAAATGATGTCAAGGTTACCATATGCATGCAGTCATTCTTCATCAAATTTAGTTGGGTATTGCACAGTTGGCAAATGACACTCCTATGATATATAGCTTTGCTCTTACACAACTGGCAAAATGTGACTTCCTTTGTTTAATTAAATTTCAGAAACTTGCAATTGGCCCCTGTAACCCGGTTATCTGGATCCTGTCACTGTCAGAGCACTTACTCCCAGTCCCCTTTCACAATGTTCTAACAGGTGCTTAATGTGGATTGTGCCTTGGGGGCACTGTGGAGCTCTGGAAACTTAGCACACTTACAGCACACCCATGATGCCATGATTGTGCTGGAGGTAGTTCACACTTGTTCCATCTGGGGGATGGGAATGGTGAACTTCCACTGGCATGTACTAGCATTTGCATTCGCGTGAATGCTAGTACATGCTGTTACCAGTTCTGCTCCAATATAACTGTAAGCAAATGTGGATAATCTGGATTATTTTTAAACCCAGAAACACCAAATTTAACTTCTTTAGGGGAATAGGTAGCTTAGATCATTTTACACAGGCTTTAATAACGAGGAATACCGTAAAACAGAGACAAGACCTATTTCAGACTCAAAAGCCAATGTTTCGTGTTAAACCAGTGCAAAGAATTTATTAGAAATACAGAAGAGAAGTTGAAATGAAATATAAAGCCATATCAGAAACATTTCGGAACAGAAATAAGCATGCAACAACTGCAAAATGACTAAAGGAATGAACATTTCCCACTAAGAAACATTTGTACATTTAGCTGAATTTATCCCTCTTTTATTAAAACAATTAATTTACAGTTATGCAGCAAAAGCTACCCAAAAACCCCATAACAAATTGCTTCGCATAAGTAAGACATTTAAGAAATGAGTGTAAAATTCTTCATTAAAAAAAAACCCAATTGCAAATCCTAAAATATATACCTATGACAGCCAAAAAGGGAATGGAAAACTCCTAATACTAGAAAGATCCCCTAACCAAAATGTTCTAAAGAAAAATAGGGCAAAGTGAATGGAGGAAACAAATCTTCTGTTGTTCTCACCAACGATGCATGGTTGAGATGTTGTCTCCATAGCAGAAAGGAGAAGAAAGGGGGGGGGGAGGAATGGAAGAGGTCCCTTCTCTCTAGCCTCCCATGGCAAAGATATGAGGAGAGGAAGACTCCTAGACTCCTAGAAACCATCTCTTCTCTGCCCTTTTTTATAGTCAGAAATTGGAATATAAGAAAAACTGCTGATTATGGTTTTCCTTTGTTAATGAATGAAACATGTACCTGTCTATAGTTCTCCCAAAAAGATGCAAATCAGCCTAACAATATCTCCAAAAGTCCTTCCTGAAAGGCAATCCAGTTCCCAGGCTGTCTCAAAGAAGTTAATTTTATGCTAACATGTTTCCTTGGGCAATTCTCATCCTATTGTTTCTCTTAAGTCAAAGTACAATGGAATAGCTTCATGTGTGCTTAGCAGACTCTTACAGCCAAAATACTCAGGATACCTTCATAAGATTCACTTCCTCAGGAGCATCTGAATTATTTTCTTGAGACAAAAGATATTATTCTCCTCCAAACCTCAGCGATCAACTGTTAACGTCAATAGAGCCAATATTTTACCATTCTTTGTCCTCTCTGGTAGTCTTGATTTACCAACTTAAGTAGCCCATTAAGGCTCCAACAGTATCAAGAAGTCAGCAAGAATTGTTGCATCATCACCTCTTGAATGGAGAGAAAAACCTGTTTTGTCTTGTAAAATGTACAGAGCTTTCCTTTGTTTTTCAGAAGCATCTTCTATGGTCAAGGCTTTTATTCCAAGTTAATGGTCCTAGCCTCTTATTATTCCAATTGAAGCCAAATCCCAGAGCTCTGATGTATCAATGCCAACCCACGACCCCCCACCACACATCTGGACACTTGGTCTGGGTGCGGATGCATGGATATGGATGCATGGTCTGGGTGCTGCCATCTTGGTTCATGATGCTGATGTCACTGCATCTCTGTGTGCGTCATCACCAGGACAATGGTGATGCACCACACATGTGCAGTGACACCTACATGTCCATCACGTACCCCTCCATGCACCATAGAGGTGCGGATGGGGCTGCCACTGGATGCCACTGGACCAGGTAAGTGAACGTGTGGAGCATGAAACTTCGAGTCTTTCTTTTGTTGCTCCCAATATCCCTGGTCTTCTGTAATCAGCAACTACTATAGGGTTCTTCCTTCCTTCCTTCCTTCCTTCCTTCCTTCCATCCTTCCATCCTTCCTTCCTTCCTTCCTTTCATCCTATACCTTTCATGCATGGGAACCAAATCACAGCATTATGCAAGGGATGAATGTATGATCATATAAATTAATCTAGCTTCCAAACTGTGCAATTTGAGAGTTTTGGAAGAGAATCTGCCTTCTGCTACCTTCAGATCTGAAATTTATGATACACAACATAAGAAGAAAGGCAGGGGCACAAAACAAACCTTCATGTTTAGCATGTATTCTGCATGACAACACTATACTAAGAAAGGTTTTTTTATACTTCTTTTATTTTACCAGTTGTTAGCTACATTGAAACTTCTAGGTGTAAGGTAGTATAGAATGTTTAATGACTAATTAAATGAGGTTCTACAGCATGAAATGGTTTATGAAGACTGTGTCCGGTCAGTGTCATTTGAAAACCAGAAAATAGTTGCATCTCATGGTTTTGTAAATTGTCTTTTCAACAATAAACTTGACAATTGAAACAGCAAGCAGGAATTATGAAGACACATTAAACCACCAACAAAAATATTGCTTCTGGTGATCAAGGTTACAAGTGAATTATACTCACATCTTCCCACAAATAACTTCAGAACAGTAAGCCTTATACATTCTTAAAGATACATAAAACTAGATTGTTGTAATTGTTTGAATTGCTTGAAATCATACAATAGTTGTACCTCCATGTATTCATGCAAAAGTAGAGGTGTGTTGCTAAAACTGTCATACACAATGCATATGCTATTTTCATCAAGGATGGGAATAAATCTGTTCTCTGATTCTTCTTTTACATACCCAAGAATATAAAAATACGAAGGCATTAAATTGTGGGGTGGTGCATTAGGTTGTGTACATAAGAACATAAGAAGAGCCCTGCTGGATCATGCCATGGGCCATCTAGTCCAGCATCATGTACCACACAGTGGCCCACCAATTGCTTAAGGGCATCTCAAGCAGAGACAAGGGCAAGCCCTTCACGTGTTCTCGAACCCCAGCAAATGGCCTTTAGAGACATCTTGCTTGTCTCTCCAACCTGGAAACAGTACCTAGGCATCCATTCTAGGAGCCATTGATACACTTGTCTTCCATGAGTTTATCTAATCCTTTCTTAAAGCTACCCAGGCCCTGTAATATTTATTTTAGAAGAGGTAATTTCCTTTCTAAGTTGGATCTGTTGCATTTGCTGGAAGCATTGTTGCAGCACTGTAATCCATTCCACTTTTGGCATTATTTCTCTCTGCTCAGGCTTAGCCAACTCCCTGGCTGCAGTGACCTCTTTTTTTAACAACTTTGCTGATTTTTTGTTCAGAGGAGCCAGTCCTCTGAAGCTGCAGGTGTGCTTTCTCCAGGGCTTGTAACTTCAGCTGCAGAGGAAAGGGAAGACAACCTAAGGGAGAAGTTATGGCAGATATTTTGGGGAAAGTTTATTAAGAAAACAGATTTGGCTGGAAGTTTGCACTGATGTGTCAAAAACTATCAGATGAAAAAAGGCAAGGCCTAACTCTAGACATCAAGATTTTAAGACCATAAAAGGTGTCACAATGCAACCTTAAGAGACTAAGCATTACACTGAGCATTGGAAAAAACTAATCATGCTTTCTGAACAAGTTTGTGCAAAGTTTGGAAAGATAGCTAAGCTTGGAGACACATGTGAAAAGGTTTGCATTAGGCCAAAGAGACATAGGCAAATCATGCTTAGAATAAAATTGTTGGCTGAGTGTCTACAAGATTGGTAAAATTCTAAAAATAACACAATTTTGCCATCAAAGCCACAAAGAAACAAAAAACAGATGTTTAAGCTCCAGTTACTTTTCCAGATTTCTTAGGGTTATGCAACCTTACAAGAGGTTTTTTTTCTGTAGAAGAAATAGAAGTGAGTCTATATCTTGATATATGTGTTCATTTTATCTTACAAGTTAGGTGGAAATTTCAAACATTGCAATTCTGTTCTCACAGTGAATGATGCCATGTATGAAACATTTTATCAGCCAAAATGGCTTGGTTTAGATGATTAACTCAGTGCTTAAGAAGTTGAGATATGAACAGCTTTTGAGCCTGACTATGCACACAGCTGCTTCCCTCCATGCACCTTAATTCATGTTTCCAATAAACTATAGTTTCCCATGTTATCTGAGCCAGGAAACGATGGCCGCTGACTTTGGAATAAACTAGGGTCAAACTGGCTGAAGTCACCTTCTTAAAATATGTTATGGTAGCCTTTACTAGCCTGGTGCCATCCAGATACATTAGACATTGACTATGCCCTCACTGCATCTTGTTATGGACTTTTCACATGCTCCCAGTGCAGCATATATCCATTATTCACTGCATTGAGACATCTGAGGACCTGCAGTCAAACCTCTAGGCATTGGAGGAGGGATGGGAAAGTTGCCACCTGGCTGCTCCCTTCTCGAACTGTGGACTGTCTGCACAGTGGTCAACTTTCAAGGAAGCTCATCAATATGGACTGGCTCGGGGGAAAGGAGATGGGAAGCCACTTCAACAAGACCGTGCTGATGAAGGCGTCCCTCCAGAAGCCTTCAAAGTGGTTAGTAGAGTTGTGGCCTATAATTCATACTGAACCCAGCCAAACATCTGGAGGACAGAGTTTTGGTGAAGACTAGACAAAATATTCTTTTATTTTTTTTCAGTGTTTCTAAAGAACTGGGCAAGAGATAAACTGAGGCACATCTTTAGAAACAATCTTTCTCATTTCCTATGTTAGCAGTTCCCACCACAAACAGTGCTACAGTATGGGTCTAAGCTTAACTTGCTGTACTCATATTAGCTATTCCTGAAAAATTAGTATTTTAAATTCATTTTAAACCTTTTATTTTATTTCGATATGAGACCAAATTTTCAACTGTTAACAGACAGGTACGCTTCTGTTTGTTTGTTTTTTCCCATTTGAACATAATGAAATCTGTCTACAATTTGGAACAATGAGACAATACAGAGACAAATCCCATTTCCACACGTATTGAGGCACGTTGTTTGAGGGGGAGCACAGAAGCATGCCAGCCCACAGGGGCAAGCCATCTGCATGCTTCCATGGTTTGGTATTATACCCTCCCCCCGGACATTGGTAGACCTTGAAAATGAGGTCTACCAGTGAACTGGACTAGTGCATTGTGTGGCCAGAGTGTACTAGGATTATCCTGGGCTGCTCTGCAAGGACAAAGCAGTAGACCTTGAAATCAAGGACCACTGGTGAACTGGAATAGGATGTCTTTGTCTGCCCTGTGTGGATGGAGTGTACTAGGAGGAGATGAGACACATGGATCTCTTCTCGTTCTTTACTTATGGTAAGTCTGAAAAAGGCCAAAGCTTCAACATTCTGGCCAGAACACACAGAAGAAGGGAAATTCCACCCATTGCATCTATACACCACAAGAAAGTGGCTCAAAAGTGGTGCCTCCAATGCACATTAATGGCCAGAAGATACACTTCAAGGATCCAGTCTTCGTCTTGAGTGCAAATTAGTGATGGGATGACAACATTAATGTCCATATGCTATCACTCCAAAATGCTTTTCAGCTAGTGGAGAGGAGGGGAGGGCCTGGGTGGACTGGTGTGCCTCTAAGCCCCCTCAGAGGTGCCTTTTTATAACTGCATGCGAAAGCAGCCTAAATTGTATCAGTCAGGCATTCCAAGTGCTGTCATCCTCTATCTTCTGGCACCTAGTTAAGGCTCATGTCCCAGCCAGGCTTTTGCTTAATGACACTGTTTTCCTGCCGCACTTATAGCTGGTTTTGATTGCTTTTAAATTTTGGGTGTGTGTCTCCGTGTGTTTTTGTTTTAATATTTAAAAGGTTGTATGAATTTTAATTTGTTTTTATTCATTTTTGCTTTATTATTTAGCAGGGGACTATTTAGTGAATGGCAAGCTGTAGGGAAACAACAACTACAACCACATAAAATGTATCTGACGATCAAGGTCCTTTCCAAGTGAGCATAAACCAGCGTGTGCTGAAGTTGCCGCACACTGCTGGCTCATCATCTTCCCGTGTGCAACTTTTAGAATCTTCTGGAGATCTTGGATATGAGCAGGAGGGCAAATAAGGGCAGAAGCCAATGATGTGTGGCAGACTAACTAATGTACTCAGTATCAGCTCATTCAGAAGCAGCTCAAATGCAGCTCGGAAGACACCATGCAGAGACCTTTTCTATTCATGTTGCCTCTTGGGGGACTGCAAATGTGGTGGATATGTTTTTCCAAGAAAGGAAGGATTGGGAGGAAGTAGCATTAAATGGAGAAGCAGGAGTTTGAGCTTGAACTTGAGATGTGTGTCACCTGCTTAATCAGTCTTCTGATCCAAAACACTTCCAACTGCTTGTCTCTCACCCAACATTTACTTGTATGAAACTTTGCTGAAAAGAAATATAGTTTTGAGGGGTCAGTGCATAGACTGCACTGAAGTAGCTAAATGGTGATGTGACCTTAGCCTTTGGTTGTTGCCATGCTTCCCATTATGCTGGTCCAGAAAGGATCCAAAGGCATCCCTTCCACAAGGTGGACCAGCTAAAGGAGAGGCCCCACCCTCTGCTAGCATTCTGTATCCACATTGGATAGAGTGTAGCCTGGCAAAGGTGGCAAAAATAGCTGCTCCTTTAACAGCAGCTGCCCAACAACATTATAGGGTGCCAGCAGCCTGTTTTACTTAAAATCAAATGTACACACACATTTTTGTATGCTAGAATATACAAAATGAATTGCTGCTTTGTAAGACAAGGTATGCTTTGATCTAGATCCTCTAATGGCGTCTCAGAAGAACTTTGGTTCTCATCACTCATTCTGATTTGTTCTAAATGTCTCAGCTGTTGGTTTATCCCCCTACTGTTCATCCTTCCACCTTACTCCATACCTTATCAAAGTGTAATTAATGGTGTGTGTAGGAGGAACAAGGATCAAAATCAAACTCGTTAAGCTGTAAATATGGACAACGGGAGGTATAATTCTGCACAACGCATATAAAAAGGAAGGTTTTTAGTAGCCTGAAGATATTTATGCAAATACATTCAAACTGTTACTTTGGGGAACAGATATCCCAGGCATCTGAAATCAGAAGGAAAGAAAGGATCAGCCACTGAGGATTGTGCATTCTATTATATAAATGAGCAGGAAGTAAATTGAACTGTAGTTGTCCTTTGAACTAATACCACCTATAATATAATCAAGGCTTACTGGTCTCTACCAAGAGATGTGGGCACTCTAGGTGAAGTGTTATTTTCTTAATCCTCAACAACCTTTTTGGACAGATAGGACTGAGGCCTTGCTGTGCCTTCCAGCTAGTCCCTGTGCCAGGTCTGTGCGCCATTTTTGTTTCGTATATCTGCTTTCACTAAGGTGTTTTAGATAAGAGAAAAGCTACTGAAAAGTGTCTATTTCCCCCCAATAATGAAACAAATCTATTACGCAATTATATGCTGATGTATTTTATGACACAGTATTCATGTTTGTGTATGGGGCAAATTTACTCCATCATAGACAGGCTGGGTTAAGAAACAGATTTTGTGTGCTGTGAAATTAATGACAAGGCAATGAATTTATTTTTCCTATCTACTTATTCCAGGAAGGGATCCTTATTGAGTTTTTGGACTTAATTGCTAAAATGTATTTTGGCTACTTAAACCACTAGGTTTGGAGAGTGCTTCACCTACAGGAAAACATTTTGGATTAGTCCTGTGCACTTGTGACATAAAGAGATACAGAATAATTGTGATCCTCAGGAGATACATATTCAGTGCCTTAGACAGAAAAAAATGCACATGGCATGGAAAGGAGGCAAGGTTGCACTTGTTCTGGAATATAGCAGAGTTCTTCTGTATAAATAAGAAATTAAATTGTATCCACTGCTCCAGTGAAAAACAATCATTAAAAAAATAGGTTTCACCATATACTTATGCCATGTCTCCATGCCTCCATCAAGGCAACGTTCCCTCATTCCCATGGTGGTCCATTTCCATAACCTCCTGTGTGGATATTTTTGGAGGCACACACAACCACCAAGATGAGGGAGAAGACAAGATTTCCACTCTGTGTAGGAGGAATCAAACTCATTAAGCTCTAAATATGGTGAAAGGAAAGTATAATTCTGCATAACTCATATAAAAGGAAGGTTTTTAGTAGTCTGAAGACACTTATGCAAATAAATTAGAGCAGGATTTCCACTCTGAGGTAGTCTTTCCATGATAATTCGCAGTGGCCATTAAGCTGTTGTGAGCCAAACTGGGCGGGGAGACACCGCTGCCTGTACAGCACAACCAACAGATGTAGGCAGTCAGGGTGAAGTGTAATTTTATTAATTATCAACAAGTTCTTTGGACAGATAGGAACAAAGCTTGTTATGCCTTTCAGCAGACAGTGGCATGCCTGTGTGGTATATTCTGTTTGCCACTCCTGCTTCTGTGCAGAGTTGTTGGCATCAATCAGGCTGACCTGCATATGGTCAAAGAAGCCACCTGCTGGGACAGCCACACTCTCCAGCTGGCTCCCATCTACACCTCTGTAGATGTGACCTCACCTGAGGGAAAGCCTCATTCACTTTAAGGATCCTCAGTACATTATTGTGATTATAACATTGGAATTCTGCCTGGGTTCCAATCTTCACTAAGTAACCTCAGATCTGTCTCTGCCTCTCAGCTTAACTTAGCTTGTAGAATTGGTGTGAGGATAAAACATAGAGGAAGAGAATAAAGATCACCTTCTGCAGCAGGATAAAAACACACAAAAAGGAAGAAAAAAAGGAAGAAAGAAAAGAACATCTGTTTAATTATGAGAGGAGATATAAAGGGCAGCACCTTAAGTTATTAGTTCATTTGAAGACCCAGCACTTTTCAGCCAATTTGATGTGACTTTAAGAGAACAGTGCAAGACTTTTATTTGGACATTTACTTTTTAAAAAGCCAAATATAATTCTGAGAGTAAAATAAATGCTTCCATATGTGCACTGACTGGCGGTTCAAGATAGTACAGAAAACTGCCTTCCATCCCCCTATGTGGTGCCTTTTGAATGACCTTCCCTTCTCTCTTCAACTCCTGGCTTTTCAGAGGACTTAAGGGAATTCATGTAAGTGCCATGTCTTTGAACAGTTTGGTCAGTGGTGACACTTGGGCTATCTTAGGATCTCTTGCTTGAGAGCTTCATGAAAAGAGTAAGTTTTTTTATTTGTTTTTAAATAAAAAAAGTATTCAGCATATGGCATTTATACATTAAAAAACCTTTAGATTAGAGGGATTCTGAGACGGGTTCCATTTGTTAGCACTTCACATCTGTAGCCTTGAGATAGCATCTCAGTCAGTCAAATAAAATGGTTAACACAAGAAAGGTAAAAATATTAAAAAATTGTGTGCTTTAGAACAGAGTTTTATGTGGTTTTCCTCTGCCCTAGCAAGTAAATCTATCATTCTGAGAGTTTTAGGATTCCTTTAATCTTCAGAGCAATTGCTGAGAATAATGTTCATGGCTGTTATTACCACAGCAACTCAAAGCCAAGTTGGTTGGGAAACGGCTGGGTTGGGTTTGAAAAAAAATAGAGAGAGAGAGAGAGAGAGAGAGAGAAACTTTACTAAAAATACTCCAACTATCTGCCATTATCCATTTGTGAGCAAGATGAAATGGGACAGATAATCTCTCTCTCTTTTTCTTCTCTGAGTGAGACAGATGAATGGATTAGAAATGGTTTTAAATGTCTCAGTTCTTCTGGTAGGCCACTCTCTAATTTAAGAAACAAAATGAAGCAGGAAGAAGGAGAGATGGATAGATGGATAGAAGAAAGAAAGAGATGTATGTATGTATGTATGTATGTATGTATGTATGTATGTATGTATGTATGTATGTATGGATGGATGGATGGATGGATGGATGGATGGATGAGAGGGAGATGGATGGATGGATTTGTGCCCTGTCTGTTTGTACTGGATTGATGAGTGTCAGGTTGATATATCTGAATAAGTCATCTTCATCTATGAGTCTTAATGAACATTATATTTCTGCATAGGCATGAAGGATAGAAGCATAACAATCAACAAGTTACAGTTTGTATATGTCTCTTATACTACAAGGCTCTGCAGTGTTCATAAGAACCCACATAATATTTTCCCATGTTTCCTCATGATTATTCCTCCTCCTCCTCCTCCTCCTCCTCCTCCTCCTCCTCTTCAGGCTCTGGAATCTAAGATGTTTGTGTGGGGCTAAATTTGAAGATTGTTCAGAAATGGGTATTAGTGGTTGGATTCACAATCACTCTAGTCCTAAGATATCCCTCTACTGATTGTTGATTAATTATCAACCCCATTTCAGAGTATCAATATCCTAAATGGCTTGGACACTAGTTATCTAAAGTAATGCCTCCTCTGACAGAGAACTGCCAGATCTAATATGAAGGGCTCTGTTTCAGTGTTACCCTGTTCCTGTACTTATCTGGCATATTCTGGTACTGGGTGGGTTGCCCTGTACCGGGATAAATTAGGTGGGGTAGATTGTTCCTGAAGTGGAACAAGATTGTCTTCATTGGGATGGCTTGCTCCATGTTAGCCCCTGCACTGGCTCTGAAGCTCACGGCAGTGTAGGGAGCCTCTGATTGGTCAGAAGCCCAGGAATTAGTATTCATGGCCTTAGGAACTTCTGGTGGGGCAGCATTTTGGTGGTATGCCATGTTGCACTACTGAAATGGGTCCTGTTGTCTGCATGTCTCCATGGCCTGTTATAACATGTCCTAATCAATACTGGACTAGAATGCTGTTTTGTGCACCCTAGCCTGGTCTGCACTGTTGTCCTGTGTGGATGAAGCATGAGGAAGTAGGGCCTACCTTATTCCACACCAGCGTGCAGAAGAGTGGCTCCTATGCCCTCTTGTATACTTTACTGAGGGCTAACGTCCTCTGTGTTTTGGGTGGTGATGGAATCTGGGAGAGCATTCTCTGTGGTAGGTCTGAGACATGAAGAGCAGTGGAAATGTCCTCAACATTGCAAAAGAGTTGATTTCTAAGTATGTTGTGTGCAGCCTCTTTATTTGTGAGTTGCTTGCCCAATGACTACAGGCTCAGGTGTCCATAGAAATTTCAAAGGTATTTGTTACAAACTTTTTTTTAGGAACCCAGTAATACTGTGCAAACACATCTAAAGAGCAGACTGTTTTCCAACATTGAAGGGCTTTTCCAAAATATTTGGAACATCAGTTCACATTTTTTAAACGCTCCTTCACTTTCCATCTTTCGGCACTTCAAGGAATACCCCTTTACCTGCATTTTTGGCTAAAGAATAATGTTACACTTTCTTATACTGTCAACTTGTTGAAAACGGCTGTTTTTAAATTGATATTTTAGTACTATTAATTCTTTTAAATTGTTTTAAATGCTTTTAGTTTTAATTTTAAGGCATGTAAGCTGCCTGAGATAATTTAGTATAGGCTGCAAAATACGTGAAATAAATAAATAATAAGTGCTAATGCTTACTGCTGTAGCATACCCTGAAAAACTGGAGCAATATACATACATATCTAGGGAAGAGAAACACATAAAAATTCTGGATCTGAATGATGTTGCTCTAACATCTGTGTGTATTCCTTCATTTCCACAGCCCTGATTTTAGTACCTCCCCCCATTTTTAGCAATCAAATTTGAATGTTTTAGAGGGCATATGTTTGGGTATAATTGCCTATTTTTAATCACTTTATCACATTTTGTACTGGTGAAAAAGAAGGAATGCAAGATATGAGGACTAGTACTCAGAAGGGAAAATTTCAGAGCAGAGAGCAAATACGCAACATTTCACATAACCCAAATCCAAAAATTTTATAGGTTCTTTTAGATTAACACCCTTTCACACCTACAAGAACATATGGCCCCACAGTTTTGCAAATAAGCAACTATTGCTTAAAGCTGATGTTTTTATTAACACTGTGTGTAATTACTAAAAACAAATAATGCAGGCATGATCTCTGCTATCATTCTCATCAACATTTTTATCCTGTTTGATCATAGTAGAGGAGTGTTGTCTTGCTGAATAACTAAGCAATCAACCCCACTCCCCCAAAAAGATGCTCACTGGCATCAACTGGATGCAACTAGGATTTATTGAAAGTGAGTTAAACTGATATTTAGATATATTTTCATGTAATGCTAGGAGAGATTTGGTTTAGAGATGTGTATATAAGAAAACCATGTGTTTAGAACTATTTATGCTTAAAAACAGAAGGATGAAAAATGCCTACAGTGGGCGATTGGTTGATTAAGATTATTGATCTTGCTGAGATGGATAAATTGACAAACTTATTGGAAACAGCACTGTGGATAGGTTTGTCAAAAACTGGAAACCTTTTATTGACTTTCCACAAGCACTAGAAAATGAGCTTATAATAGCTGGGTTTGAAAACTAGAAGACTTCATAAAACATATTGAAGACCAATATGAAGAAGAGGCAGAGAATAAAAAGAGCAAGAAAAAAAGAGAAATAAGAAACTTTTAAAGAAGGCTGGAAGTCAATAATTTGTGAGAAGAATTTATTTATTTACTAGTTCTTTTGTGGCAACTTGATGAATGTTTTATATATATATTTAAAAACAGAAAAATTATGTTACAAAAATAAAACCATGAAGTGAATTGTTTAATTGAACAAATGATTGTGTGCAGATTGTTAAAAAACAAAAAATACATTTTTTTATTGAGAACAGCTCATTTTGAGTGAAAACTAACAGCAAACTATGGGTGTTTTTCCACTGTCACTAAAAGTACCCATTAAGTACCCATTAATGGGTAAGTAATGGCATTTTTGTACCCATTAATGGGTATTGAATGGGTACTTCTAGTAACAGTGGAAAAACACCCTATGTTCAGCTGTATAGTCTATCTTTCCTGATGTTTGAACAGCTACATGTTTCATCTGATGTGGATAGCGTCAAACACAAATTTGTGTTAGAGTGCCAGATGCAAATCTTGTAGTCACTGGGTTTTAGTGGTAGTGAACAAATATTTGAAAGTATTCAAAATTTGATCGAATCTGACTGAAATTTGACATTCAAATTTAGTTTTATTCTATATCAATTGGTAGTTCACAGAAATAGTCTTGTTATCACACATGTTTTCACACTGGTTAAGTACTAAATATGTGCTACTCATAAGGATGTTAGATGCCGTGCACTGTCAATTGTCATTGTCCTGATTATCAGAACTGAAGACCAATATAAATAGGATTTCTAAAGATTAGTTGCTAAAGCAGACCCACATCATTTATTTACGAGTGATGGATCTGTTCTTTTATATGTTATAAAACAAAGGATAAATATAGCAATAGGGCTTGTAAAATTACAGAAATTTGCCACTTTTCCCCTTAGAGTGACTAATGGGATATAAAATGAGGAATGTTAATAATAGTGTAGATTATGGCAGTTTTCAATTCTGTGCCAATTGTTTCAATACAGTACTAATATAAATTGTATGATTTAAGTGGGTGTAGCCAGATCATTTTACATTTTGATGGACCAATACCATGCAAACCCTGTCAAGAGGTTCACAGGACCTCAATCCAATATTTGTCTGAGTGACTCAGCTTAAATTCTAAATTCTATCTCCTTCTCTGTACAGGAAATCTGTGGGGTGATGAATAAGCTTTTAAAATACCATGTCTATATGCCCATCTGTGAAATATTTGCAAGTCTCCAGAGGCAGCCAATGATGGTGGATAAATTCTCTACATAGTTAGATGGAACACATGGCTCAAGCATTTAAGCACTGCACCTCGACATATGGTTTTTCCTCGCTGGGAAATGGTTTTAACTGTAGCCATAGGCAGGGTTTCAAAACTAAATTGCCCCTTGTAGTCCTTAGGAGAGAGCCATGCTAAGTGCAGTAAAATGCGAAAAGATTCCTTGTGACTGAGACTGTATAAAAATCCTTGGGTTTTAGAAGTGAGCATCCAAAACCATTTGCAGGCAACTTGAATGTGAGTGCAATCAATCAATCAATCAATCAATAGATCGATCAAATAAATATTTTTAAGTGCTCACATCACAAATGGAAGACACCTCTGCACATAAATTGAGAATAAATACCAAGGGAAGAATAGAAACAGGGAATCTCTGGTCCACAGACATTACTAGATTTCAGCCTCCCTGATCTTAACTGATGGGGCTGCTGATTATTGGAAGGTAAAAACATTGAGAGCCAGGAGATACAAAAACAAGGAAATGACGCACAATGAAACAAATCCTTAGTTAGAAAAACAATAGCAGAGGAACAATTAGGATGTACATCTCTAGCAAAGGTACACATACCATGAATGTTGAAAAGGATTTGAATTGCAGCAATTTTAAACAATATGAAGGTAACATCTGAGCTTCCTAAAAACTTTGGATAATTTTTGCATTATCAAGGAAAATATTATAAACTCTCCTTCTTTAAATTTTCTTTTGGCCCAGGATATGAGAGCTTCTATGGTAACATTTATGGATGACAAAATTAGTAAGTTTTAATTTGTTACTTTTCTTCTTTTTTCTTTGTTTAAAAGTTGGTCCACCTCAGTTCTACATCAGATTATTATGATAATTTTAATCCATTTTTTTTAAAAAGTATTGCATATTCTTTTATGCATCTGTTTCTAATGCACCTATTTTGCAAGCAACATTAATAAAACATAATTTTATGTTATTTTAACTAATGCCAATAAAAATGCATACCACTGTGTCCAAAATCTATATTTCTGCTAATACTACTGTATTGGTTAGAGAATTACAGTATGAAATTGAAATTAGTACTAGTTATGAAGTTATCTTTAATAATATTATACCTCTATAACAGAATGCAAGTATAATTTACAACTCTAAGTGATATAGTTCATAAAGTATTACAAGTTGCCACTGTGATGGGTAACTCTAAAATACCCGTTAGGAAATATTAGAATTAATGGATGTGGTGTTCAACAAAATTTATTTAGAATGTACCTATTTTTTTGTGATGACTATATTTTCTCATTCGCTTTCCACTTAAGCAAATTGGATGGGACTTCACATTTGTCCAAATAGAGCTACTTTGAATGTGTTAGACTTTGAATTTTCACTGATCCCTGCCATCACCAATAGCACCTCAGAATTGTTCCAAGTCCACTTTCCAAAGCTTTGAACAGAGACACAAAAGTTTTCACTTCTTATGTGAAGGTCCGTCTTTGAACATAAGTCTTTGAATAATATTCAATTCAAGCATCAAGTTTTGAACCTTTACAATTTGTATGAACGCTTTTCACCCATTCCTATTGGCAACCTAGTCATTTGGTTGTCAGGGAGGGTGTAAGACCAACTGTCATGGCACATTTAGTTGCAGTGAAGTGCTCTGGCTCACAGTGGATCAGAATGCATTTTGACTAAAATTGGTATAGCAGTACCCACCACCATGGTTTCATCCTCATCATTATTGTTGCTGAGGGAAACAATCCAATGCTGATCAATATTTATTGATTCAGCTATAAGCCTTATATACTGATCTTATAGCCAGACAATACATTTTCATATTACAATACAGTAAAATGCTTTAATATAGCTATTAATCTTCCAGGCTATAATGTTGTTTTCCTCCTTTATCTCCCCCCTTTTTTTTTTACTTCAGCAGCAACAAAGATGTCTTTATAGGCCTTATCATTCTTTGTTCTTCCTCATATTACCTGAACACTCAGATCGAACCCTGAATTGACAGTGACTGGAGAGGAAAATTTATCCCAAATTTATCAAAATTTCCTTCCCAGTTACAACTGAGAAACAGCAAAAAGAAGCCATTGTCAACAAATGTACCTTCAGCTGCATCAGTATTTTCAATCCAGAGCTAGTGCTGTGCACTTCATTTTTTGAAAAAAGCCTCTGTTAAGATGAATACAAGTAACTACAATTGTAACTTTTAAAGGAGAGAATATGGTGCTTTATATAATATGCCTACAGCTATTCTTTTCCAAAGCACAGAGTACAATTTCATGACTGACTACTTTCAAGAAAGTTTCCATTGTTAGAATTCTTTGTAATGGATACATAAATTGATTCATTTTTTCTGGAAGAATATCATTTTTAGATTGCCAAGTATTCACTGAGTAACTTGTTCAGAACCTCTTTTGACTAACGGTATCTAGCTGTACTTTCATCTATATCCAAATGGAATTGCAAAGCTAGGTTAAGGCATGAAATTGATCTTAAAATCTATTCCTTTCACACAAAAGAGAAAGTTAACATTTAATGTGATCTAGTGTAGGTGATTATCTCACCATCAATCCAAAACCACAAAAAGCCCAGCAACTCCATGAACCCCACCGGCGTTTCAGTAGTGTTTTGGAAGATGCCTCATATGATCTGCAAGTTGTTGTTTTTGC
This sequence comes from Aspidoscelis tigris stejnegeri, assembly GCA_023333525.1. NCBI lineage: Eukaryota > Metazoa > Chordata > Lepidosauria > Squamata > Teiidae > Aspidoscelis > Aspidoscelis tigris. The sequence goes on along the minus strand of JALMGA010000004.1, from coordinate 30,697,695 downwards.
TTTCTGAAAATACTGAGCTTTAGGAAACATATCCACATCGTTATGATTAAAGTTGTGAAGATGCGTTGTCAAATCTCCTAAGTCAGAAGGAACCTAATGTTCAGTTGTGTGAGCCACTTGCACCAATTAACTAAATGCTTAGGAGAAACACTGTAAATTTCCTAGAATGACATGAAACATATATTGTGGTTTGAGTAACATCCCATAACACATACATGGAATTCTCTAGCAGCTAGCAGTATCTGTAATATCTCAGAGATCACCAGAATCTCTGGCAGGCAAGACAGTCTTCTTGGGTTATTCTATTTACCTACCATTTTTTCTATTAGAAGTTGCCTAGTTTTGACCAGAAAACAAATCTATAGGCTCAGCTATCTATTGTGCCATTCTTTCTTGTTCCCATTATAGGAATTTAAGGGTCTTTTATGTAGTTCAGCCACATAGATTGTATGACTGTAAGAAATGATACGATGCTATACTGAAATGGATCTACTTTATCTTTCACACCTTTGGTCAAGGATTCAAGAAACCACATCCATCCTTTGTATGTTTGCACCAAAGTAAATGGCACAGATTTCACTGTGATTACATACACAGGAACATTAAGTTGTAGACCCAAGGTTACCTAGTTTCGAGGAAGAACCACTGAACTAAGCGTGAAGAAGGAGGTGTTGCATCATGGTGGGCTGACCTTGTAAATGCCCTCACAGACGAAGCAGAGAAGTGAGACATAGAAGAGTACAGATTTTAACCTTTTTGTTTTTTTATTACACAGTAAAGAATACAACAATACCTGAATCATACTTTAAAGATTCACAGGTTGACAGACCATACATTACAGTCCAACTAAAGGAAAAAAAAAGAATAAACAAGAAACCACAGTTCAGACATAGTAGACTTAAAAGCTTAAGAGTATGCTGACAAAAGCATGATGCCTAACCCCCACCCCCACCCCCAGTGTTAGTCTACCATTAACTTGTGGTACATGTCTGAATTAAGTATTGCACAACAACTCTTTTTTCTTTTTTTTCACAATAATGTTGCAGAATCCAAAACAAAAGTTCAAAATAAGCAAAAATCAAAAAAAGAAAACCATAGTACTTAAAAAAACCCTGCATTTCAACAGCCTCCAATTTATTTATTTATTATTTACTTTTCTTGTCCCTTGAGGAATTCAGACAACATGGAGTCAACTTCCCCCCCTAAATGTTTTCCAGACGTTGGCATGCTTTGCATATGTAATCCAGCCTTTTAAATTTCAAATCCCCAAGACATGCACCTATGCGCACACATGTACACACACGCATACACACCGACACGCATACACATAAACAGAAAAAAAATAAGCATACAAAAAAGGCTTTAAAAGGAAGAGACCAGCAGCCTCTGCCACACACACAGTTTCATGACAGAGAAAAGAGAAAGAGGAGAGGAGAGGAGAGAGGAGACAGAGAAAAGAGGACGCCCTAGTTCTATTAGCGACCACCATTCAGATATAATCCAATGAAGGAAGTTTATTTTTTTTTAAATGTGTTATTCCTACAAATTATACTCTCACATAGCCTGTATAATAAGTGATAAGCAAAAACGGAAAGTAACAAAAGTTTTTTTTCTTTCTCTTCTTTAGGTTTATGAGGTCTGCATTGTTACCAAGAAGTGATATGGTTTGCAGCTGTATGAGCTTTACTTTTGGTATCCTGGTTCTTTTGTGCCCATTTGGTTTGACTAGAGCAGTTTTTTTGTCAGCTACTGGTGCAATATACATGCTGTCAGAGGTAGAGTGAAACTTTTTGCCACTGAGGAGACTGTAGCAAAACAGGAGGAAAGGAAGAGGAGGAGGAGATAGAGCTCAGAGTTAGGGGGTTATCTCTCTCTTTTTTGTATTTGTATTTATTTTTCACTCCGGGTGCCCTGAATTATAAAATAATGAGACATACTGTACTAATCCTTCTTTCACACACTAATGGTCAAGAGCAACAGTGCTGCTTCACATACATCACAGCTTGTAGAGACATATGGGTTATTATAATCTCTCTCTTTTTTGGATTATTAAACCCCTCATAGTCTAGAACATAAAATAGCTCTAGAGAAAGGACTGTCCAGTGCCACAAGCAGAACAGAAACCAAAATGAGGTTGAATGAGTTTGGGAGCACCATTAAAAAACAGAACCCATCTGAAAAGTTGATTATATGCTTTTGATTATAATGTAAAGCAGCGTAGGTAGAAAACATCCATCTTATGCTTGCAAAAGGCAGGTTACTTAGCAGTGACTGCACACTGCTATGAAACTCAAAGCACGTATCCTGTTTTCTCTAGGGGCACTTTTGCATTGACCAATGCCCCTTCCCCCACTTTGCAATAAAAAAAATGTTGCCACAGAAAACTGCACTTTGAATTGTACTGAGAGTGAGCATTCTGAGGCAGACCTATCAATGTTGCTCAGATTTACTAAGGATAAACACTATTTCTCTTGTGCTTTCCCTTCAGGAATCTCACACCCAACAGAAAAACATAAATATTATACATTAAGTCCCAAACTATAGCCAGCTGGAAAATGAAAACAAAATCCTCACAACAATCCTGGGAGGTAGGTTTCACTGAGACAGAATACTTGTCCACAGCTACCAAATGAGCCTTAGAGCTGAGTGGAATCTAAAAATGAATATTTTCCTCATTATTTATTTAAGAAACCAATTTTAGCAAACATCACAAAACTGACAATATATTTCCTCAACAATTGCTTAGAATAAAATTATTTTAGAAGAGCCTTGCATGGTGGGGTTCACTGCAGAATATTCAGTTATGCTTACGTGACAGAAAAGCATATAACCATCTCTTGGGCCGTTTACAATTAACAAGAATTTCTGGCCTGGACTCTGGACAACGAAGGGTTAAGTGAGTGCCTAAGGCTGTGATCAGACAGAGCAAAAAAGAGAAAAGAAAAAAAAAGCATTTCAGAGGCACCTCAGAGATCTTGAGGTGGGATTGTTCACACATCAGTCTGCCCTTCCCCCCTTTCCTAAACACCCTAGGCTAGAAAAGGTGGATCACAGAAGGCTTGGGAACATGAGGGCCACACTCTGTCTCTCTGAGGAACCTCTGAGGTGCTCCTTATATTAAGTCTGAACATAGCCTTAGTTGGACATGTTTAACCTGCTGATCATTTGGAAAGTAGTAATGGTGCTTTCAGAATTCAGATTTTGGTCCATCAGATCAGTCTTTGGCTGACTTCCCTTTTTTGTTAATAATACTGTAATATAACCTGGTATTCAGCAGTGTTAAAGCTGTCAATCTACACCTCAGCATTTGGAGCTCTAATCATCATCATCATCATCATCATTATCATCATCATCATCATTTTTTTTCTTTTGTAAAATCAGAAATACCTAACAACCTTACAGTGATATGCATGCACTGGTTTTTTTTCCCTTAAAAAGTATGATAGCCTGCTTTATTTTTTTTATTTTTTTATTTTTATAAAAAACATCCCTATTAGTGAATTTTGCAAAAAAGAAAACAAGAAAACAAATAAAAAGGGGGAAGAGGGAGAAAATTTAAAAGAAGCCACCACTATTCTATCCTACAGATAAACTTGGTGAAATGGCTCTAGCGTCTTTAAAAAGAGATTGCCCCAAAAAAGCATGCCTAGGGAGTCATTGTGACAGTGCAAAATACATTTATATACATCCCTCTTACAAAACACCAATATGTTAGCATTCCAGGAAGCATGCTAGTTTTTTTTTCCTATAACAGAGTGAAATAGCAGCTCCGAAAGATAGCTTTTTTTTTTCCTTTTCTTTTTAGGACAAACAAAAAAGGAAGGGGGATTTTTTCTTTTCTTTTTCTTTTGAACTACTAGAGAAATATCACTACTACATATAGATATAAAAGCAGCATAGAAAGTTACAGGTTTCTCACCTACTAGTTATAAAGAAGACTAAATGTGAGCATGGTTAACTACAATGCATTTTCACATTTGTCCAACACCATTTACAAGAAAAAACACAATTGGGAAACCTCACAGGACGTAAGTGTTATAACACCAAGAGAACTACTAGATTTTTTCCCCATTTTTAATACTAGTTCTTGAAAAAAAAACCCCACCCAAAACTAAAAACCCATTCAGGATGGGATGGAAAGAATTTGGAAGTGTTCTGGAGCTGGAGTGACGACATCTTTGTTGTTCTTAGAACAAGGAATGAATGGAAAAGACCCGATTGTCTTACTCTGTGGAACTTTGTAAAAAAACTGAAGGAAATTTTGAAGCATATTTTTTTGGGGGTAGAGGGGGTAGAGGCAGCTGGTTGACATTTTAGCTGCCAAAATGCTAATTAACTGCTGGCTGTGTTCTTATTTCTGTACTAAAAAGAAAAAAAACCCAAAAGCTAAAAACAAAACAAAACAATAAAATAAAATAAAATAAAAGAAAGAACAGAAAAGAAGGAGCCGTTTGTACAATGGCAATTTTTCCCCTTGCTGCTGTTTTAAGTCCTACATCCCACTGCAAATTATCTTCCATTTTTCATTCTGTTGACCTGGATATTATTATATTTCATTCAGAAACAAGAAAAAAAATGAACATCTGTGTCTCCTTCCAATCTGCTGCACATCTGCGTGTTTTTGATGCGGGTCTTCAGAGTTCAGTCTGTAACCCACAGACACTATTCATCTTCTTATTAAAACGTCTGCTGCTTTATCCAATACCCATGCCCTTGAGGTTTTTTTTCCCTTTATTTCTCTCTCTCTCTATCTCTCTCTCGTGCATTATTTTTTTTCTAAAAAAAAATCTCATTATTGTTATAAAGAACATTGTGACTTTATATTATTAGCATTTTTGCTTTCAACAGCAATTAGCAATCTCTTGGTTTGCTGTTTGGTAAAGCATCTGTTAATGAGGTCATCTAGTTTTAAAATCCCAGCTACCGGAAAATAACAGGGAAGAGGTCAAATCTATCATTTTTGTGTGTGTTAAAATTATCTGCTCTTCTCAGTTTCCTAAAGAAAAGATATCTTTGTTATCCAGAAGAAGTCATTATGACCTGTTACTGGCCTTCTGTAGTTTACTTCTACCTCAAGATACAGTATAAGTTCTTTTGCAGTATTGAAATAGGACAGTTCAGTAAAAAAAAGCTGAGCATCTGAGGATGAGGAATTTTGTTTTTGTTTTAAGTAGTCCTGTGTTCAGTCTCAGCGAGGAGCTGCTTCTATGGTGGATGGCGTTCCAGGAGTATTTGATCTAGGAGTAGCTGCTGGTGGTGTGTCAATAGGGCTCCCAGCTCCACTGCTTGGTGTCGCAGAGGAACTGACTGCTGGTGTCTCTCCTTGCTGCTGGGCCTGAAGTGTCTGTCCACAAATGTGGTGGTGTTTCTCCCAGTCCTTATGTTGGCAAAACGAGCCACAATATCGTGCCGTGTTGCAACCACTGCAAGTTTCACTAGCTTTACGGCCACAGTTCCAGCAACTCTACGGAGGAGAAAAACAGAGGAAGAGATAGTTAATTTAAGTAGTATAGTTAACTTAAGGTTCAGCCCAATGCTGCTGAGTAGACATCCTTTGTATAATGTTACAGCTCCCACAAACTGCTGTGCCCATGCTATGCCAGCAGTTGTCCCTAAAACTGAAAGTCAAGGATTACCAATGGAGTCAATAGTGCTACAGAGATAAAACCCAGAGGAAGTCGAAAGTGCTGCAGATGTATGTCCCAGTATGCCTAAGTCAATGGTGCCTCAGAAGTCAAATCACCAAACATTTCTGGGATTGCATTAAACAAAGGTAGGTACATTTTATCAGCTGGGTAATGCAAAACCATGTCTGCATTCACATCCAAATTTTAATCCATCTTCAGTCCACTTTTAGAATGAGAGAATGCACTGGCGAAGGGACAAATTGTTTTCTTCTGGCATTATTTAACTCAGAAAATTTACCTTTGGTTTAGATAATATGGAAAGAAACAAGCTAGTCATTTTGCTGATATATATACCCTCAGTCTGGATGTGGACTGAGATTAAATATTAGGTGTGAACATAGCACCTTATGTCATGCAAAACAGTGTTATAAGAACATAAGAGGAGCCCTGCTGGACCAGGCCACAGCCCATGTAGTCCAGCAACCCGTCATACACAGTGGCCCACCAATTGCCCATGGCCTTAGAAGCATCCTGCTTGTTCCCCCAGCCTGAAAGATGTGCTTAGGCATTCATTATAGTAGCTTCTGATACATCTGTCATCCATAAACTTATCTAACCTTTTCTTAAAGCTATCTAGGCTGGTTGTTGTCACCACCTCTTCTGGCAGCAAATTCCATAGTCTGATGACCCTTTGGGTGAAGAAATACTTGCCCTTGTCTGATCTGATTCTCCTACTCATCAGATTCATAGAATGTCCCCTGGTTCTAGTGTTGTGTGATAGAGAAAATAAATTTTCTCTGTCCACTTTTTCTATACCATGCATTATTTTATATACTTCAATCAGGCCCCTTCTTAAACACCATCTTTCCAGGCTGAAGAGGCCTAGACGTTGCAGTCTGATTTGGTAAGGGAGGCGTTCCAGCCCCTTAACCATTCTGGTTATGAAATACCTGGTGAAAAGTGGGGGGCTTCACTTGTGCATGGTTCCCTAGATAGTGGCACTTCCTTTTAGAGTGCAGCTATCACCACTTCTGCTGTCCCTTACTGCCTACAGCTTCTTAAAATTATTTACTTCTCAAGAACAGCTCATGCATGACCAACCATGTGACTCCCAGATGCTTGCTTGGCCTCTTCTCCCTGGTGGTTCTTCCTACAGTTTACCTTGCTTGAAGTATTTCCCCAGAATCCTCAGTTTGCCTTGAGTTCACTCTGGCTCCCAAGGGCCAAGTCTGAGATAACTAAGAGTCTCACCTGGGAACTTTTGCAAGGGGTCCTGGCTGCCCTTGCCCCTGTTTCACTGGCAGCTGGGAGTTACTTTTATTTAACGGTTTCCAATAATTGTACAATAGGAAAATTACAAAATAACTGTTTTATTGCTAGTACTGCAGGTGGCAAAATGACTTTAAACCAATGGAGACATCCCACTGAATGAATTGCTCTGTTTACTTTTTGGTCAGCATTCTCTTTTTGTTACATAACTTGATATGACCACAGCACATAAATCTGAAGAAAAAGATTTTCAGCGAAGCGAATAAGCACACAAGCACACTGGAAATAGAAGCCTTTCTGCATATGGGATGTCCCAGTTGATGGGGAAGTTCTACTCTGAGCATCTCAGGATTTGGGTGTAACTAATATTAATGCATTGGCTTCAGGCGCAGAATAAAGGCCCTTTTTTCATCCCAGCTGGAGTTCCCCATGATGCTGACAAGCTGTTTTCACAGCTATTCAGAGTTCCCAAATGTGTTTGTGAAACAATATTAATCAGGAAGCAGGAGCAGGAAAGAGAATTAAAAAAGTCCAAACTTCAGTTACTAATGCACAATCTTTGGCATACAGTTGCTAAAAGAGAAATTGCTTGGGTCTGCAGCGATAGATAAAGATATGTCTTGTTATATTTATTTGATTAGCAAAGTGCAGTACCAAAATCCAAACAGTAGAACCAAAAACAAATCCTTAAACCCAACCCCCGCAAAAACTTCCTGCTCTGCAAAGCAAATAAACACAAATTCTTGTATATTCTTTGCTTGTGGATACCAGGAAACAAAAGGTACAAACTCACTTAAAGGTTATATGCATATCATAATTTTACTTGATTTTTGTTTAACAAAAAGATGACTGCCATTTTTAGGAACACAGAAAGTTACCTTACACGAAACCAGGCTCTTAGTCCATCTAAGGTCAATAAGTATCACCTCTCCTTAGACCTTCTACAGAGAACAGTAGCTCTTCACTTCCCCCCGTGAAGGCCAATACGGACAACTTCCCTAGGACACATTTAAATTACTACTAATAGTCTTAATTACAAATAAATTCAAATGCTACATTTTTGTTGTTGTTCAATCATTCGGTTGTGTCCAACTCTGTGACCACAACAAACAAGGCCTCTTTGTCCTTTACTGCTTCCAGAAGTAAGTGTTACCAAATCTGCTCCAGTAATAGGGGAATTAGTAGCTAGATCTACAGGTTTTAATAACGAGGAATAACCAGAAAACAGAGACAAGACCAATTTCAGACTCAAAACCAGTTTTCTTGTTAAACCAGAGCAAAGAATTTATTAGAAATACAGGAGAGAAGTTGAAATAAAATATAAAGCCATATCAGAAGCGTTTCTAGAACAGAAATAAGCATGCAAGAAATTGACATTTCCCACTAAGAAATCTTTATGCTCTTAACTGAATTTATCCCTCTTTTAGTAAAACAATTAATTTATAGTTATGCAGCAAAAGCTTTCCAAAAACCCCAAAACAAATTGCTTTGCGTGAGTAAGACGCTTAAGAAATGAGAGTAAAATTCTTCATTAGAGAAAAAAAAAACCAATTGCAAATCCTAAAATGTATACCTATGACAGCCAAAAAGGGAATGGAAAACTCCTAACACTAGAAAGATCCCTTAACCCAAAAGTTCTAAAGAAAAAGGGGGAAAGTGACTGGAGGAAACCGATCTTCTGTTGTTCTCACCAATGATGTCTTCTCCATGCGCAGAAGTTTGAAGTTACAGAGATGCATGACCACAGCAAACTGCATCTCTTTCAGGAATCTTAAAATGACTTCTGTGTAGCAAAAAAAAAGGAAAAATGGGGAGGGGGGAAGCAAAGCTCCTTCAGCTCTTTGTCTTATCCTTCCATGGCAGATATGAGGAGGGAGACTCCTCCTGAACCCCTTCTGTTCTCTGCCTTTCTTATATTCAGAAATTGGAACCAAAACAAAAAAAACCCTGCTGATTATGGTTCTTCCTTTGTTAAATAAAAAAACTGTAGCATCTTGTAACTTTTTTTCCAAAAAGATGCAAATCAGCTTAACATCACCTCCAAAAGTTCTTCCTGAAAAGGCAAAAACTGGTTCTTCAGGTTTCCAAAAGAAGTTAGTTTCTTATGCTAACCTGTCTCCCTGAGCAATTCTCATCCTATTGTTTTTCTTAAGTCAAAGTACAATGGAATAGCTTCATGTGTGTGCTTAGCAGATTCTTGCACCCATTAGACTCAAGACGGGAGACCCACTTCCTCAGGAACATCTGAATTATTTTATTAAAACAAAGGATATTCTTCTCCAAACCTCAGCAATGTCAATAGAACCAATATTTTACCATCCTCTGTCCTCTCTGGTAGTCTTGATTTACCAACTTAAATGGTCCATCAAGGCTTCAATAGTACCAAGAGGTCAGCAGGAATTGCTGCAACACCAGCTCTTGAATAGAGAGACAAACCTGTTTTGTTTCCTTTGTTCTGGCCCCCAGGCATAATCTTGAGTAGCCCATCAGAACCAACAGCAATTTGTAATTCAATGGAGAGATCTGTTTTTTGTTTTGCAAAATGCCACATATCCTTCCTTTGCTTTTGGAAGCATTTCAGATGTCCAAGGCTTTTATTCCAAGTTAATGGTCCCCGCCTCTTTCTTATTCCAATTGAGTCCCAAAGCTCTGATGGAACTGCACCCAAAGCCCAAGACACTGCTCCGACACCAGAACTTTTATTTAGCCAATTTTTATTAATAATCATAGCTGGTATCATAAGAGGATCACAACTAAGGCTGTGTTGACCCGTAAGTTTTAATCCAGTCTCAGTCCACTTTCAGAGAACACATCAGCAAAATGACCAGCCATTTTCTTTCCACTTCATCTAACCCAAAGGTGAATTTTCCGAGTTGGATAATGTTGAAAGAAAACAGCTTGACAACTTTGCTGATGCATTATATCCCTCTAAAAGTAGACCGAAACTGGATTAAAACTTAGTTGTGAATGCAGTCTAAGAAAACGACACCACTGCACAGGTGATGCTGATTCAGATTACTGCATTATAACTTCCTATTTAAGAGACGATGAAAACAAAATTATATATGCCATTATTAAAACACTCAGAGCTGACAGGGTTCAACCTGGGTACAATGGTAAACCTAGAAGTTTCTATGAACTCTATTGGCTTACAGAGGGCATTTTCATTTGTTCCCTTTTCAGATCACATATCCAGCCAGAGAATGTTTATGATTTATGGATTTATTTCTGCTTCCTTTCCAAGTATTTTATTGTGCTTTGATACTCGTGATTGCAACTGTCTTCCTTTTTACAGTCCTCTTTTGTGACCTCAGCTGCTGCAAAGGCTTTTGACCAGGGATGAGGGACCTGAATGCCCATCAGAAATCAGAATTAAAGGTGGGGAATATGGGAGCTGCAGTTCACCAATATCTGAAGAGCACCAAATTCTCTCTCCCTTGCTTATAATGAAAACCAAATATTTATAGTCACTAATAAATGCTCACACTGATAATGATAAACCAATTGTGCTTCCAGAGATGTACTGTATATTCAAATAAATGTACGTGCAATTCTGTTGCCACCATGCAAATGAGAGAGAAAAAACACCTCATTAAGGTTTATGGTCCCATACTGCAACTGTGAATTGATACTCAGGATGCCAAAGGCCTGGAAGTTCAGATCAAACATGGCCCCATTGTTTAAATCAAAGAACGTTTTTTTATTGTTTAAATTATTGCACTGCATTCAGAATACTGAAAGGCTACTGCATACCTACATTTCCTCCTAAATTGCATTTCTAGTTAAATCTATAGCCGGCTGATGACATCTATGATTTTCTGTTCCCCTTTTGCTTTCTGCCAAGTGAGAAGCCACCAGAAAGGGTGCCTGCTGCTCACTTCCCTCCAGCTTTGCAATGCCAGCTGGATGGCTGGAGCAAAGCCAGCTGATAAGTGAGATTCCTAAACTACAACAGAAATCCTAATTACCAGGAAAAAACAAAGACCTAAATCCAAAACACTGTTTTAAGGAAATTAAACATTTAATCGGAGTCAAGTGGCTTCTTTAGAAAACAGTCCCTGTGTTAGATTTACTTTCTCTTTTTGGCAGAGGAATGTTTTGGCAGATGCAAGAATATTTAAGTGTCCAAGACTGGTTGCTGTCTTTCCCTCTCCCCGTGCCTGGCTAGATTGAAATCAGATGTACGCTGCATTTCTAACTCAACTCATACAGATTAAGCATGCAGACTGCATCAGGTAATTACAAATGCATGAATGGGATCTATTTTTTTATTATTATTTGTAAAAATTGGCCCCATCTTTTAAAAAATCTTTTTAAAAAGGTGGAATTACCAGCACAGAGAAACAGATGGTTTGTAGTGGCTAAAATTGTTGGAAATATAGTCTCCTTGTCTATCATCATCTGGATTTGATTCACTGTCTATGGTTTCACATTTACTCTGCTTACATAAAAAGAGTATTTTATTTTGAAAAGAAGAAAGGAAGATCATTTCTATGAATAACGGTTTCAAAAATAAAAGTGTAGCAACAATAGAGATTTCCAGCCTAACACCTATTTGTAGCCAGTTCATTATTAATGATAAATACTTGGCTTACAAATCACCAAACAGCACAAATGCTCAGCTCTGTTTATTTCAAGGAACCTAAAGCAGTATCATTATCCAAACCCAACACAAAGGGCAAAAAAGTGCTGTTAAAAGCCATTTCTGTGCACAGTGAAAGAGTTCATTACTAGTTCTTCCTCTTGAAGATCAGCAAATGAGTGAATTAAAGCTAACTGCAAGCACTGAAGACTCTACTTCTAAAATTTAAATGTCTTACAATTAAAAATGCTGGAGGAATGACCCAACCTAAGGAAAAACTGTGCCTTGTTGGCACAGAACCAGCTTTGTAAGTAAATGATTCCTGGCAGAATCCCTATCTATTCTATTTAAAATTATCTGAGAAAGGACAGAAAAGGGTTCTGGAGAAGATGTTGGAGACCAATGCAAGTCAGCGCAGAGGGAAATAGACTAAGAAAGTGGTTTCCTCTTCCTGCAATCTGATCTCTAAACTGGGGATTAAACCTCACCCTTTTCCGTACTGGGCCTTATTCTGAAGTATATCCCAGAATAGGGGCCTGCTGTCCACATGCCAGGGTAGGGTCTGCTGTAGTCTGCATGATCAAGTGAGACAGCAAGTCCGTTCTGAAATATAATCCAGACTAAGGCTCAGTGCGGAAAGGGCCCTGGATTCTTACTACTGAGCTTCCTCTTTTCTCTCATAGATGAAAACAATGACAATGACTAACAAATTCAAATGCTATGGCATGGCATTAAGCTACAACTAGCAGCAGCTTTTAATGAAGAAATAGGGATAAGTTGTAGCATATACCTAACCCAGTAAACTCAAGCTTCTATCATTGTGCCATTGGATCAAGTTAGTGATGAACAATTTGGCTGCAGGAAGCATAGCTTCAGAAAACATGCTAAGTAACGGGAACACGAAATAAAACATTCCACATGAATCTTCTCCATCTATCATTAGACATGTTAATGTAAGGAGGGAGTGCAGTTTCAATACCAAATTTCACCCTGGTCTGTGGAAGTGGAATAACCATGGAAGTGGAATAACCTTAAACACACAGATTATCAAGGCCACTTCCCTCATAGTCTGAAGCAAGAAGGAGACCAAAGGTTTTTCTGCACTTAGCCCCATAGTGCACAGTGGGGGGATTTCTCGAGAGGAGCATCTGCATCTGCAGGAGCCGTTTCTACACCAGAAGCAGGTCCTGCCATCCCAGAAGCAGCTCCAAAGTTCACCCACAGTGCTGTAGGAAATACTGCACTGCACGCCTCCAAATCCTTACATTTCCTGGCCAGTGGAGAGACCAGGAGTGACCTGAAGATTGGAACTGTGAGGGCAAAGGGGAAAGAGTAATCACTTTGAGCTTCCTGAACTACATTTTGATTTACAGTGGAAGTGACCTACTGGAAGTGAGGCAAGCGATGTTCAAATTGTCCGAGCTGCTCCAGAATAGTTTTCCCAAGAAGACTTGCAAGATGCCTCAATGGTCTTTATTCAGACATCAAACTAAGAAGACCATGCACCAGTAAAACCAGGCATCAGATGAAGGCTGTCATGCACCTGTTTCTTTAATTCACCTTAATGATTACTGATATATATTTGAGAAGGCTGTAGTTTACTAATATTTTTTGGAGACACTGTATTTAAAAGCAACCTATACATTGTTCCATGAGACCACAGGCTTTGTTAATTATCTGTTTTTGGTCCTTTGACGTACTTAGATCTCGCCTGTTACCAACATCCAGAAACCAGCAATGTCTGCAAACAGCCCAAGATAAATTTGCAATGACAAATTACATCTTGATATAAGAGGTATTGCCCTTCAAACCTCTAAATACAGGTTTAGTGTATTTTGAGCCATAAAAGCAATTCTGCACATCTTTTCTCTTACACCGGTAAGATTAAATACCGTGTCTGAAAGTGCTAAGCAAATTTTATGAGTTAACATAACAAGTATACTTTAGCATGTATTTCTCTTGAATTGCTACATTGGATTTCTATTATAACTTACAACAGACTGTATATGAAAAGTGTCATCTATAATTACAAAAAACTGTAGATGTATTGTTAGTAGGGAACTGTTTTTGCAGTCCTGGTAAGAACAGGTGGTTACAAGATAGCACAGCGTTTGTGATGAAAGGCCTTTGTAGACTAGGGAGCAGAGCAGAACTAGGACTGGTCTAGACTTCTGCCATTGGCACATTAGTATGGAAAAGCAGAGCCTCCTCCCCTCTTCTACTATGTTCCTCCTAGACAGAATGAAGCATAGACCACGAAAGGTGTTTTTCCACCGTGCTTCTTTAATCTGGATCTAAGAAGATCAGAATCTAGGGAATGGGTACTTCCCTTAATCCAGATCTAGTAGATCTGGATTAAGGGAAGTACCCAATGTGTTTCCATGGGTGGTCTAGCACCCAATAGGAATGGGTGCTAGCCTCCCTGCCATGGAAACACTGAAGCACCCATCTGGAAATCCGGATCTACCCACAAGAGGTCTGCCTGTCACCCCAGGTGTTTGGGGGGACAGGGAGTGCAATCTTTGAAGTGGCTCCAAAGTCATTTCGAAGTCATTTTGAAGTCACTATGAAGTCTGTGCAAAATAGCTCTGGAGCATCTTTGAAGTCTGTGCTGATCTTTGGAGTAAACTTCGAAGTGACTTTGGAGTGACTTCAGAGTGCCCCCTCCCCCTAGCCTCTTCTATACCCCATTGCCAAACAAATGTGGAAACAAGCTCCCTTTAATCTGGATTTTCTGGCTGAAGACCCCATTGGGGTCTACAGAAAATCCGGATTAAAGGCCAAAAAGTACCCATATGATCCGGATATCCCAAGCGGCAGTGGAAACAATTGGGTCCCAAATGGGTGCCATGGTGGATATGGGGTCATCCAGCTCACACCCAAATGGGTCCTTAATGGGTACAAAAATGAGTACTTTCTGACAGTAGAAAAACACTCTTGGTCTGGTCCACTGGCAGACCAGGGGGTCTGGATTAGGGATGTGCACGAATATTCATAACATTCAAAATTCGTACAAATTTGGCCAAAATTGGACATTCGCATTCAAATCGAATGTTGGCACATTTGAAGACGGACATTTGAATTCAAATTGAATGTTTTGATACATTCATATGAATTTTCTATGGGACATGTACGGGATTCGTGTGGGATTGAACATTCGTATCAAAGCTGAATCCCACTACATTCAAAGGGGATCTATTTGAATGAATACAAATTTTCTTGCATTTGATTCAGTATGAATACCTAAATAAATAAATAAAATTCTTGTACATCCCTAGTCTAGATGCTCCTAAGTAGCACAGGAGACCAATTTGGGCAGTGCAACAAAGCACAATGCTGAAATAGGTCTCCTGGGAACTGTGGAGGCCAAGAATTTCATTCCTGGCCTTCAGAGCATTTGAAGCTGGTGCGAGTTCCCAAGCCTGCACAGAACAGGTCATCCTAATGCAGATGGCCTGGTTCCACACCAGAAACAAACTGTCCTAGTTTGGGACAGAATTGCTTATTCCGGAAATACAATTAAGGCCTACAAGAATTTGATCAGGCTCAGGAAGAGACAGAATAAAAATTGCTACTGCTGTAAACCTTCATATTCCTTCTTTCTTAACTCATTAAATTTGAGTATTTACATTTTGAGAAATGTCAGCCTCTCCTTATTCACAACCCACATTGGTACAGATAATGACATACACATTGTATTAACTTCTTTGGAGCTTTTAAATGCTTCTCCAAATTGTTGCACTTCCTTCAAACCTGCCCTGCCTTCTAAACAAGCTATTTTATAGACCCTAAAGGTGCATGTCTGCTTTCTCCAATCTTCCCCAAACCAAACTCTTTAGCCAATTGTTTTTAAAAACTAGCATTCAGCTGCAACTAAACATACATTTTTAAAAAATCATGCCTTGAAGGGGGGGGGGGAATCAGTTTTTAGTTAGCCACATAACAGAGGTGCGTTCCATCTTTACAAAGAAGAGAGACTGCTTCTCATTCACCTGGTAATCCTGTCTGTCATTCCTCTGGCAAGAGTTGCTATTTTACAGCTGTCTTCAGTTTCTGCTATTCCTCAATAAATGGTATCTATATCCTCCCATATAGACCTGCCCACCCCCTAAGATCTCCTGACGAGGCCCTCTTGGTGGTTCCATCACCTATAGTAGTTGGGAGCAGGGAACACATGGGAGTGTATTCTCAGTTGTACCCCAGGTTATGGAGTAATCTCTCTTCTGGGGTGCGTCAGGCAGCCTCATTGTATGTGCAGAAGACAGATGAAGATGCACCTCTTTACCCTGACCTTTGTCTGAGGGAAGAGCAGCCCCTATACAACCACTGTCATTGTTTTAGCAATACTTCATCTGCTTTTATTTGTTTTTCTTGTGATATTATTTTTACCCAGCCTGAGACCTTTGAATCTAGGAAGCATGGAAATATAATGAATAAATAAAATAAAAATCATGTGAAAGATTTAAGTTAAGGTTGTTTCCAGGTTTCTAAATGTCACAATGGTGGACAAGATAAAGAACGGGTTGGGGACATTACACTATTTCTGAGAGAAAAGAGGAAGAGGAAAGTAACACTTTCGCTTCATTTTATCTTCAAAACAAACTGCTGAGGTAGGTTGGAAAACAGTATTTAAGTGAAACCCACAACCAAGTGAGAATTCAAATCCAGGGACTCCTGACCCTACAGTCACTACACTATACTAGTTTGCTAAATGTCCAGGCAATATTTGACATTGATCTTTCACCTGCTTCTCATGGCATTCTCTGTTTTTAAAATACATTTTTTCAGGCTCTGCATCAGACCGTGCTTCACTTGTAAAGAAATGTCCTTTGGGGCCCTAATGGGTCTTCTGAAGTTTCAGGTAAAGCTTATTTTTATTGGGTGTAGGGGAAATACTTTTTGCTGTTTCCTGCTAACCCTGTTTCCTGCTTCCCTATTAGCAATTTCAGCATTCATACGAGTCTGGAAGAATCCAGCTCTTGCAAATACTGAGGGAGTATCCTACTATTTCTTTGTGATATATTTCTCCTGTGGACTTATACAAAAGTTCCACATGCCAGCAGCTGCAAGAGGATAAGCCTAAAGGATAAGCACACTGGGATATCATTTAAGTGACAAGATACAACAAAGGGAGAGGAAGATTAAGACAAAGGGGCTTATCACTTTTCTGGTTGTACATCATAAGAAGAGTCCTGCTGGATTTGACCAAATCTCCATCTACAATATTTTCTTTTTCTCACTGTTGATTCTCAGCAACTTGGTTGTCTTTCTTTTGACATTTGGATGCAGAGATAATTAGGTTTGATTCCCATACCTGACATCATGATGGTCCAACTGTGACTCGCCAGATATTTCTGAACTACAGCTCCCATCAGCCTTAGCATGGCCAATGGCAAGGAATAATGGATATGAAGACTGGGAACATCTGGAGGGAGATAGTTTACATAAAACTAGATTAAAATGATATATTAAAACAAGACAAACAAATGTTTTGTCTTGGGACGTGACCATTCTCCTACTCCTTTCAAAAGAGCAGAAACCCTTGGGAGCTAGAGAGTGATGGTTTACCATACTGCTCCATATTCTCCACTCTCAGTAGTTCACTCAGCACAATAGGGGAGGTGAAATATGTTGTTCAAACATGGCCCTTTCCTAACAATTATGGAAGCAGTGACAGCTTGTATGCAAATATGGTAGACATGACCAAGCTGTACCTACAAGCTTTTCAATACAGCATTATCCCAAGCTGTGTTTGGCAGCTGTAGTTTATAAAAATACAATTTCTCACCACACACACAATAAACCCTTTAGACTTAGGCAGACTATGAAATACTTACTTAGAGATGGGCCAGCAAGACAGGTTGGTGATATTTTCAGTATATTACCCACCATTCTGCCCAGAAATCTCCCTGCAAACTCCCAAGACCACAATAGAGACCATCTCTCTGTCCAAGCTGGTTATTGGTGCAGTGCTGGGGAAGTTTAGTCTAGGGGAACTTCAAAACTCTCTGAGAACCAGCTCAGTTTTTTATTACTTTCATGACAACCATGAGACTGATTCTCAACAGATTATGAAACCATCCTGGAGATAGGAATAGTGCACTACCATTGGCATGCACTTGCATTCGCCTGAGTTTGGATGCATGCCCAGGTGCCACCATCTTCTCTTTGGGTGCTGGTACCAGTAACATGTGCCAGTGCTGTCACTGGGACATACTAGCATAATCCCAGCACCCAGAAGAGGTGCAAAGGGTCTCTCTGGTGGTTGGTAAAAGTAAGGATTTGGACTCGTATGGTTGAGAATTTCCTGCACCACTGCTAGTGAACTTTGGGGGAACTTCTGGGATGGCAGGAGCTATCCCTGGTTTGGAAAAAGGCATCATACCATACATTCCTGAAAAAGCTTTCTCTGGCCCTGAAAATTTATTCCTGCCAACATCAAGTAATAAACAACAGTTCATTGAGTTCTTTAAAGAGATTGCTGACTATATAGCTGCAGGCCCTCTTAGAGGATGTCAATTATTTTGACCCATTTCAATCAGAATTGAGTCTTTGTAGCCCTTATGGATGTCCTCCTTCAAGGGAAAGGCAGAGGAAATACAATTCTCTTCATCCTGTGTTATCTTAGGAGTGACGTTTGATGCAGTGGATCATGGGTGATCTCAAAGATCACCTCTGTGAGCTAGGAGTAGAATTGTAGTGTTTTGGCTTTCACCTGAGAAGATGACTTCAGAAAGTAGTATTAGCTAATTGTGCCTTTCTGCTATGACAGCTTCTACATGAAGCTGCTGAAAGTGGTCAGCAGGATCTCTAAATAGAGATGTTGCCCATATGCTGACAACAGTCACCTTTTCTTCTCCTTAACATCTAAATCAGAACAGCCTGTGAATGTCCTGAACTGGTACCTGGATGCAGTGCTGGCTGAATGAGGCTAAATCCTGACAAGAAAGATGCTTCTATGGGTAGAAATACTGAGGTTCAGGAACTGAGGACTGTGATCTGTAACAGATGTGATTTCACCCTCTCAGAAGGAAAAGGTACCTAGTACTGGGGGGGGGGGTTACTCTTGGAAGTATCACTGTCAAGACTCAAGTGACCTCTATGGCTGGAAGCGACTCCTACTAGCTTTGCCTGGTGCACCAGTTAAGTCCATATGACCTGTATATGAATATCCTGCTCACTGTTGTCTATGTGCTGGAGCCTTCACATCTGGATTATTGTAATGTGTTCTATGTGGGCCTGCCCTGGTACCTGCACAGAAGCTGCAGCAGGGCAAAATGAGCCAGCTAGGTTGTTGAGTGGGGTACCAGTTAGCATCCAATATTTGATAACGCAGTACATAAATGTTTTAACGAAAAGAAAGAAAGCCTTTAAGCCCCACTCAATTGCAAGTGGGGGTCAAACATATGCTTTTATTTAAGTGGATGAGGCTAAAGAATGTTTAGATTTTATTAGATCTGGCACAGCAGACTATCCTTGCACTTGAACTACATAGGAACATTTGGGTACAAATGTGCAAAAGTGTGTTTTGTGCTATTGCAGAGTTAACAATGCACTCTTTGGGAGAAGTGGGAATTCTTCAGGAGAACAGCTAATTGAAGTGAATGCAGGAAAAGAACTTATGAACATACATTCTTTGGTGGAAACCTGTTTATAAATTTGCTCACTTTATAACTTTATAACTTTATATACAGAACCACCACCACCACCACCACCACCACACTCTATACGAACTCATTGCTTTGGCACAAGAGACTTAATGAAGCTTTATCAGTTTGTCTTATTTGTTCTGAGATTTTTTTGTTGAAATTCTTTACAGAATATTTCTTGAAGCAAATGAGAGGACTTCATCTGAAAGCTTTGAGGCAATTACTTTTGGCTGTAAATAGTCCACAGCAGTTACTAGTCTATAAAATAAAATACTTCTAGCTGTCAGTGTGTGCTGAAAACATTTGGAGGGAATACCACTCAACTTCAACTCACCTTCCTCCTCCAGATTAGGGAGATTCAGAAGAGCGGATGGCTTGCAAAAGTGCCCTGCTCTTTATAGTGAAATAGGCTTTCCTTTATTCCAGGTTTGCTGCAAGTCACTGGTATTCCAGGGCTGCTGTCAAATTGTTCAGTGGTAATTCATAAAACAGCACCAGTACTGCTATGTGATACATAGAAAATTACACAGAAAAAAAAAGCGACCAAACAGTCTTTCAGTTGGTACCAGTCTTTAATATCTAGTTCAGCTTACCAAACTATTTCAGCTCATTGCAGCTTCTTTGAATGGGGGAATAACTTCATTTCTGAGAAGCTCGCAAGAAGAACACGGACGTAACCAATTTTCTTTTGCTCTTCTTCCCCAATAACTGGTATTCAGAGGCATATGCTGTCATTAGTAGCCCCTGAGAAACTTCCAAGTTCAGACTTGGAAGTAGCACTTAAGACTGTAGTGATTTGGCACCTGCTGATCACAGTGGCTTTACAAAGGAATTTCAGAAGGAAACACATATGAGTTTTATTGATTACAACAAAGATGTGGACTATGTCAATCACGCTACACTCAGGAACGTTTAAGGAAGACAGGCATTCCAGAACACATGATTGTACTGATGTGGGACCTGCATACTGGCAAAGGAGCAACAATCAGAGCAGAGCGTAGAAAAAAACTTTGGTATCCAATTGGTAAGGTAGCAAGACAAGGGTATTCACTCATCCTATCTCTTTAACCTTTATGTGGAACTTATAGGTTAGCCAGTTTGGTCTAGTGGTTAGGGAGTCAGACTTTTATATAGGAATACTGGGTTTGATTCTACCTTCCTCCATGAAGCCAACTGAGTGACCTTGGGCTAGTCACAGCTCTCTTCTGAGCTCTCACAGCCCCATCTACCTCACAGGTTGTTATGTTGTGGGGAGAAGAATAGAAAACTTTGTCAGCCAATTTGAATCCCCTTAAATGGGTGAAAAAGTGGGGTATAAAAACCAACTCTTTTTTTTTATAATGTGAAAAGCTGCCCTGCAAAAGATTAGTGCAGCTTTGAGATGGATAGGAGAAACAGAGGATATCATTCTGCTAGCAGAAAAGGGAGTAGAGTCAGAGAAGAGAGTGAGAAGGCAAATATCATGTCAAGAGAAACAATAAAGGGACAATAATGAATTTCCAACTAGAGGGCAAGGCTCTGGAAACAGTTGGTGACTTTTTTCTCCTGGGATGCATGCTTTATAATAAAGGATCTAGGATTCCACAAGTAAACTGAAGGCTGGCACTGGGAAGAGCATTCATGAAAGGTTTAAGATTTTTTTTTTAAGTGCCACAACATTTCACTGAGCAGAAAGATCAGAACCATTCACATTATAGTTTTTAGTGTGCTATGGATGGGAAAGTTGGACAATGATGATGTAAGACAGGGAGCATGTAGAATCTTCTGAACAAAATAGCTGCTGGACAAGGCTCCTCAATATTTATTAGAAGCACAAATGTTGAAGATTAAACTGTCATACTTTGGGCAAATAAGAAGATGGCCAATAGCCTGGTAAACATTGTGATGCTTGGGAAAACAGAAGGGAGAAGAAGGAAAGGCTGGGCAGCTAGTAGATAGATGCAAATACTACATCTATGAAATTCAGAGAAAATCCATCTGGCCACAAAAAGTCAGCTATGAGTAGATCAAGCAAGCAAAATTAAAACAGAGCACTGTGCTGTTATTAAGAATTGAAATAACAGGACCGGTAAGAGTAGACCGGTTCTTAACATTTAAATGAAAGCCCATAATGAATTTGATAAGAAGAAGTTCAAATCTAAAAGTTTAAGAGATCTAGGAAAATGGAAGTTCACTGGCGTAGATGGCTTAATATGCATTCTCTCTGAAAATAACCCACTGTCTCTCTGTAAACATTGAACAGATAATTTATGACATTTAGCAGAGAAACTGTTAGACTTCTCTGACACAAAAAGATAACTCCTTGCTATTATTTAAACTTTTTCAAAGGTAACTGAGCCATATCCCATTGAAAGCCAATTCCTGAGTTATTCAGAAAGTAAATCTAGCAGTTAAGTCCATAGGAAAATGATCAGTAGGATGGATACATCAGATATTGTTGCTGTTGTTTAGTTGTGCCCAACCTTTTGTAACTGCATGGACCACAGTGTGTCAGGCCTGTCCTCGTAGTCTCATGGAATCTGCCCAAGCTCATGTCTGTTGCCTCCATTACTCTATCCAACCATTTGATCTTCTTCTGTTCCTCTTCTGCTTTTGCCTTTAATCTTTCCCAGAATCATAGTATTTTCTAGTGATTATTGTCTTCTCACTATGCGGTCATCATTCAGACAGGGTTGACTTCTTTTAGTACTGGTTGATTTGATCTCCTTGCAGTCTAAGAGACTCACAAAAGTTTCTCTAGCAGCACCAATTCTTTGGTGCTCAGCCTTCTTTATAATTTAGACTTCACAGCCATACATTACTACTGGGAAAACTATAGCTTTGACTATATGAGATTTTGTCATTAAGGTGATATCTCTGCTTTTTAATAAGCTGTCCAGCTTTAGCATATGTTTCTCCGAAGGTGCAAGTGTTGTTTAATTTCATGGCTGCAGTCACCATCTGCACTAATATTTGTACCTAGAATACTAAAATCTGTCACAATATATATTTCCCCTTAGTTCATCTGAGGTTACTGATATTTCTCCCACCAATTCACATTTTTGTGTGGAAACTTGTTTACAAGCATGTTCTCATAGTAGTATAGTAATTTTTGTAATTTGTAGGCACTGTCTATCAATTAGAATAATAAATAAACATGAGGAAAATCTTAGCTCTTTTAGATCTTCAACTACTTGAAGTTCAAATGCATACTGTAATAAATTAATATATGCTCAGTCATTTTCAGATAGATATAAATATGTGTATTAACACTGTTCCAAAGAAATATGTCATTTAATCATGCTATTAAGATGTTAGAATTTTGACTATTATCTCCAACGTCCACTAATGGAAGATCTACTAGATATGCTGTTTTCAAAATGTGCAGCTAAGCAAAATTTGAAAGTAGAAAAACATACATAATATGTTAGTTGGATCAGCTGCACTTGGGTGTTTTTGTCTGAACAGATGTCAGAACAAAAAGAAAGCATCTGCTCTAGCTAGCAAGACTTCTACAATCCACATAAGCATTAAAGAACACAGTATAAAGGAGTACAGATCCTTTGGTGTCACTGTAGGTTGGTACAAAAAGACAGATGTTTCAACTTTTCCAATAACTTTGGCAGTTAAGTTCACTAAGCTGTTCACCCTTACTATTTAAATTGATTTGCACAACTCATAAAGCCAAGTCAAGCACAGCAGGCCACTAAAGTGGGAGCGTGTTCACACACGGTTTGGCCATTGGCCAAATAGTCTTCTGATAAGCACATCAGTATTTGCTCAGCTTCCTTTTCTGTAAAAAGAGGAAGGACCTGTTGATGAATTGTGCTACTCTGACCCTTTTTTCCCTTAAAACACTTATTTGAATCAAATCAAATAACCAGTTGGCAAACTACATCAATTTGTACATTTGTGTTAGCACTTTCCCCATTTTTTAAAACTTTGGAGGAAAGTCAATGTCATGCTGTTTTGCAAAAGTGAAGATAATGTTCAAATTCATCCCAGCTTTATTTCAATGAAATACTAAAGTAGTCTAAGCTGCATTCAAGCACTCCCTTGATTAAACAAACTGGTTTTAATCAATTACTTTATCTTTTGATCCACAGCTTTTAACATAAATTCCCGTATGAGTGAGCCTGTCACATGAATATAGTGTGCTTGAACTGGATTTTCTTCATTCAGTTATACCCTCAAACTATGGTTTGATTTGAAGAGGATGTTATGGGTAAGGTAGGCATTCCTAGGGAGGAGACACCATTTTAACTCTTGATTTATTCTAGAACCTTAAAGGCAGCAACCTGAATACAGTCAATAACTGTCATTAGGTGTTTGGGCAACTGTGAGAGATCATAAAGTGCCATCTTGGGGTGTGTCTCTACATGCATGGAAGCACATGTGCATGCACTTAACGTGTACCCAAATACACACTTACTGTAAATCACTTTTTAAAGAAAAAGGACTGTTAATATGGTCCAAGAACAGCAGCAGCAGCAGCAGCAGCAACTTGGTCTGCTCCTAACTCCCACAGGCATGCTGGCTCCACTTCACAACCTTTCATGATCAAAATGCCAAAATTATTGATTGTGAGAAGAATTCCAGGCCTGTGTACCACAATGTGTCTAACAATCTGCTCCAGGCCACAGTGCTGACTGTGGAAGATCTCAAATGCAACTTGCAAGTATATTCCTGCTTTACTTTAAGCACAAACATATTGATTTAAATAGCTATAAAAAACTTCAGTCAATAAAAGCATTAAGACTGATAAACCTGATCCCAATCTTGGTGGTGATTAGTTAACAGAGATTAATACAGGAACCATTTCTACAATGGACAAGGAAAAAAAAAACACTCCTACATGCTTCAAGCTAGCAAATCATGTGACTAAGCTCACATGAAACAACTTGTTACTACAATTATTCTTGTCCATCCTGGCTGGACTATCTTATGTCTTCCTCCAGCTCTGCACTCTTTGGCCCTTTCCCCAAAAGACTTATTAGCCCCTCTCGGCTTCCTCTGCCGTCACTCTGTTATAGCTGACTTTAAAAGTCCCCTCCACTTCCAGAATAAGCGTCCCCATGGTAGCCACGATCTAAACGGACTTTCCATCCCCATGGTAGCCGTCTTCTCTTTCCGGGCATCTTTTTCCCCCTGCCCCCTCTCTTGTTAAAAGGAAAAATAGCCAGATCTCCGTCTCCTGAAATGGCTTCCCGCCCCTAGCAAAGGCAGATGATCGCTCATTCATTCACTTTCAGCACTTACTTTCACTCAGTTCTCTGTTAGAAAAGGCTTTCTGCCCCGGCAAAGTCAGCGGCTGCAGGCATTGGCAGCGCCATCCTTCGCTCATTCTCTTTTAAGGCTTTCACAGATCACTTGATAACAATGTTGCAATTCTGAGCAATTCTGGCTCTTTTTACAAAGGAAAGGAAGCGAACCTGCTGCATTTCTCAGATGTGTGAATGCTTTTTGGCTGTGTGTGCAGGCAAGCAATCCCCGCCGCTTTTGCCACAGAGCGTCCTCAAGGCAGATATAGCGAGCAAAACCCGTGAATCGCCGAAAGAGCGCTGGAACTCTTCTTTAAAGTGCACGTATTTTATCGCGGGTGTCTCACTTTCCTAAGCTCCCTAAGCGCCTTGTAAAGCCTGGAATGGGGCCGCTCAGAGGCAAAAGAAGAGTTCCAGGAGACTTTCAATTGCATGGGGACAGGGCCTTTCTTTTGCTCTGTAGTTCATCAGTTCAGCTACAGTTGCATGGCTACCACTTTACCATGACAGTTGTGAGTGAATGATGAAAATTTTCACCACATTTTGGTATTCTTCTACATAGAGAAAACTGTCCTGGTACATTCAGGAACTGCATAAGCCAATGAATAATTAGGATTGGAATCATAACCTCACTGTTTTTGGGATAAATACTGCTGAGCACCATGAGACTTACTTTTTGGGTACACATGGTTACGTTTTCACTGTAAATTCCAATGTTCACACTAGCCATGGACATTAGGATCAAGTTATTCATTCTGGAATTCAAAAAGACAAAATTTCTCAAACATCCCTAGTGATATCAACTCACTCCTAAGTGTTTTTTAAAACTTAAACTTTGTCTCTCTCACACAATATTCCTTATACCAAGTCTTACACGGAAAACAGTAGTTTAATGAGCACAGCAGACCTCATTCAGATGCACTACTTAGGCCCTTCTGAGCTAGAAAATGCTGCTACATTTTAATTTATATCATATTTAATTCTGCAATGTTAACAGTTAAGCACTTAAAAAAATACATTTATTTCTCAGAGACTCTCTTCCTGAAAAAACTTTCAGATGTTGAAAATCAATTCCATTTGTCTCCTCCTTATTCATCTGCTACGCATTAAGTTGAAACTCTGGGCATCCAGCAATTCCACAATAGCCTTTCATCTCTGGGGAAGCCTGGGACCAATTAAAATCTTACTCTCCCTTAAATAATGGATATGTATTGCAGCATGCTGGTGATTTATCTGCCTGCGATTTTTGCCAGTTTCCTCACGATGGGGAAAGTAGCTAATCTGAATCTTTTAATCCAAGTTACTTTGACGTTACCAGTTCACTGAATACATTTGACAAAGCATTTCAAAACAATTATGAACATGTAAATCATTCAAAATAAAGCAAGTATAAAAAAGGTGCTAATAGCACAGCCTTCTTTTTACAAATTTCTAAAATGGAATTAAAGGAACCGATTTAAAGCTACTCTCTTAGGAAGACCTTATTATATTACAACAGCTGTGAAAAGCACCATCATGACAACGAAAAGTGAAATCTTCCAATGACACGAACATGAAAGGAATTATGCTTAAGATCTGTCAACCAGGGGTGGTTTAATCACAACTTCTTTTTCTGCATAGATTAACATTTTTTTTTAACTGTACAACAATTCATTTCACCCAAGCGCACTTCAGGACTGGCAACAAAACGCCTTGATCTCCTTCACTACTGACTTCCTGTTATATATAGTGCCATATGTACAATACCACAAACATCTTAAGCTTTCACTGACATTCTCTAGTCTGAAAATAAGACTTACTGTCTTTATTCCTAATTGTCTCTTTGTTGCACTTTGATCCTGTTTTTCTTCTCCCACAGGCTGAGTCCCCACTTATCCCTTTACACATAATCCTGTTTAGTTGAAATAATAGGTCACACTCTTACAGCAACACCAAGTATTTCTCCCCATCAGAAAACTTCACCCTGTCCTCTTTTTACAGAAAAGCAATGCATTTATAGTGAATAAGAATGCACTATGGTTTATTTTCTACAAAATGTTGAAAGCTACTTAAAAAGTTTGATTTAAAACTATAAAAACAATGTAAAGTGAACAAAACTCCTAAGCAACATTATTCTCCCACTTGCATTTGAACTTAGGGAACAGTTTTTAAAATAAATTTGCCACAGATAGATCAGCAGAAGGCGACGTCTCTCTACCTTTTTCGGTCACGTTGGAGTGGTGCGTGAGAAGCATTGTTAACCCTTACAAATATGAAACTATACTTCCAATAGGATGAAAAGCTATATACAATTAGAAAAGCACCAGTCTAAGAAGTACCGTGGAATCCCAACTACAAATTCATGGAGCTTCAGAATGGGCTGTACGATAACAAGTCTTCTGCTTCTCTCTACCAGAAAATGTAAATGGGGACAATTACAATGAAGAACTGCCATATTGCCTGTTTTACCTCCTCCGATACGTTCAGCTGTTTCTGGCGGCTGGACAGCAGGCTATCTACCAAGCAGAAAAAGGGCTCCTGGAATCAGGAGCTGTTAACTTAAGACTGGAAGTAACAGAAGGCAAGCCCTTGGTTATTTGCTTGTCTTAACAAAGTTCACTGTATTCAGCTTAGCACACAGATGGACATTGCTGGTGCAAGCTATTACCTTTGCTTCACATAACTGTTAAGACTATTAACCAGCTGCCAAATTGCTGCTCCAAAAACCACTGACTGCCAAGTTTGCGCTAACAGGATTTAAAGTATACAGAATATGTATATTTTGGCAAATTTAGGGAAGTGACTTTATCAACCTGATGAGACAAGGAGTCCCACTTTCACCTCACTCAACCCCTTCCTGTTATGTGTACTTGAGGTTGCTCCAGTTCCTGCTTGCTTGCTCCCAGACCACCAGTCCCTGCTGACTGTTTGTTACCCTTGAAGAAGACAAAGATACTGCTTTCTATGACAAACTGAAAGAACCCTAGTAAGTTAGAAATCCCAGCACTGACCATTACAAGCCCAGATAGAAGCACACTTTTCCTTGCAGCCCTGATTTTGACATCCCATGGTGCTAAATGAAATTAGCCCTGCATTGTTTGGCAGGGTTAATTTCATAGATAACTCTGACCCTGTTGCTGCTTTAAGGGGAGCCAGGGAACATTTGTTTTCAAAGTGGCCCAACTGCTGTTTCACATCCTGGACTGGCATAAGAGGGTAGATTCCTGTGCATGATAAAAGGCTGCAGGAGTAACCTAGTGGGAGTAGAGTTGGATAGTTGACCCAAAGTTGCCAGCAATACTCCTGAGAAAATGTCCTGCAACATAGGACATCCAAATACAGGGAATCATTTAAGAGCAAAGAAGCTAAGTGGGTGAGCTGATTGGAGAGGGAATTTGGAGACAATGTAGTTAATGGACAGATTTGAACCCCAGTCCCTCTGCTGAATTTCCAGCAGATGAAAACTAGCAATGTGTGATTTTCATCCAAAGCTGGGTTTTCTGAACTACTTTGAAGAATCCTGATGCTTCAAAAAAACAAAACAAAACAACAACAACAACAACAACAAAAAACCCCCTCAAGCCACTGGGTACTAATAGCAGTAACCACTTTGCACAGAAGCTTCCAGAACAGGTACCAAGAAATCCTTTTTGCCATCACCCCTTCACTGTTTAGTAACACAGAATAGGAAAGTCAACTTTTGGATATTAAAAAGGATGGCAGTGACCTTAGTTTGGGGTAAAAGAATTCAATCTGACTTTGGCCAGTTGATACAAATAATTGCTTAAATGAGTGAAGAAAGACTTTTTTTGGCCATTAGAGGTAGTGGGGTGGGGGAATTCATTACAAAGTGGAGGGCTTGTCCAGGTAACCAAAAACTGATCAATTGCTGAAGTCAATCATAAGCATATTTTTAGTTCTATCCTTGCTTGGGTAGTAACTGTGCAGTTGACGGAAACTTCATCGTCAAGAAGGGTGTGTGTTTTTTGCCTCACTTTCTCATTTTCCAGTGACCTCTTTTTTTTCCTTATAACTGGTTTAGAAGGCTACCTTAGTAGACTTTGTTGCCTTGAAAACAGTGTTGCCTTGCCATTTTACACAAGCAGTTATTACAGCCAGATACATTTCTGCTCTCTAGCAAATGCTCTGGTAAACAGTGCTCTCTGTGCTACATGGTTCCCCCACTGTTGAAGTCTTGTTCTTGTGAGTGACTCCGTTCATGTGAAATAATTTGTTTCTTTTTATTATTAAATTCTGAATTGGGTTGAGCCTCTCTGCCATATCTCTCAAGTTTAGCTATTTAATTGTGCATTTGTAAAACCAAACATCAGTTCAAAGATCTTAACCAATGTTAAAATGTGTACACCCAATTTAAGTCAGAGGAGTTTCCATAACACAGTCCAGAATGTTTTCTAGAATTAAAACTTGGAATTTTGGAGACCTACTGCCATCCAGAGTAAACAAGAGGTACCAATGGAGTGACTTGAGAAATGTCATATTACTGTCTTTATTAAGAGTGAGTGGCTAAAAGAATGAATAATAGTCAAACTACAAGCACCCCCATGCAAAGTACAACTGGAAATACAGGATGAAAGAAACTTGGATACCAAGTGGCGTTTACGAAATGCCTTCCCAGCTGTGAACTGAGTGGCTTTTGACAGACACCACCAACTACAGATTTCCAAAAGGGTGTAAAATCCATCTAATTTACATTTATTACCATGTTTGTTTCAAAAAATAGTTTTCTTCACATTTTATGCATATCCCAACCAAAAAGGAAGGCCTGAAACACGGGGGCATTGCATGGCTGACCATAAATGAGAAAAACAGACAATCAAACATCTTGTTTGCACATTTTAGTAAGGATAAATGGGTTGGTAAGTATAATAAGTACTAGTAGGTGAAAGGGAATTATGGCCTACTTGCACTCTGAAAGGATTTTGAGACCCTCAGTCCATTCTGCATTGAAAATTGTTTTTCGTTAATATTAACAGCTTGCATAGTGCAAAAGCACACGAAGAAAACAAATACAGAACACATTTTGTAAGACACATACAAGCATTGGGAAATGAGCTCCACTGAGAGTGAATCTGGAGGTGAAGTTCACAAGGAAACTGAATATCTTACCTCACTAGAATCCTCTTGCTGATTGATCACGGCTAAGGCATCTTCTGCAGCCTGCCGCTTGGCTTCTGCCACTGTGCGCTCCATTTTTGCTCTCTCGGTAGTAATCATATCATGGGCTTTTCGTTCGGCTTCTGACACTGCCTTCTGCAACTCAGTCATTGCTTGACGTTTAACTTCATTGACTGCTTCTTCTGCAAACAGAGCCAGAAATCCCTCTCATTTCAGTAAGGAAGAAACTATAAGGAAAATGTCAAGGGCAAGATCCTATGTATAGCTGTACCTTCAAATATTCTCACGTAGTTCTTTCTTACTTCACTGCCTTACTTACAATTATCTTACAAGAGACAGGCTGCAGTTTAAAACCTGAAGCCACTGTGTAGATTTATTAATAGATATAATTTAATTGGTCCATGAATAATGCATGGTTGTTTATGCATGGTTGGTAACATTATGTTTAACACTTTTTTTTACAGCATTGTTTTGCTTTTACACTGTTGGAAAAAATGTGAATTCCCTTGTTTAATTCAGTCTTGAAAACTTTGAATTATGTGATTTGTATACCTGATTCATTTATCAGGTATTATACTGATAAACTAAGGCCTTTTCTGCACTGGGCCTTATTTCAGATTAGAGCCTAGAATATGGACCTATGATCCACAAGATAATTCAGATTACAGCAGGTCCTCCCGGGCGTCTGCTGTAGTCTGTACAAGCATGCTGACAGCAAGTCCCTATTCTGGGATATAGGCTAGAACAGTGATGGCTAACCTTTTGAGCTCGGTGTGTCAAAATTCACAAGAAAACCTAGCTTAGCTCGGGTGCTGTGTCACTTCTAGAAATATCCATAATTTTGTGATATTTGTAGCTCTAGTAAGAAAGTTATATTTTTGATATATGTATTTTATTAGAAGCAAAAATGAATAATTCTTTACATTTGCTAAATCTTCAATTGAAAGTTGGTATTTCGTACACTTCAAGAACAAGCAAGCACTACATGCCCAAGTGCCAGGGTAACCAGGTGTGTCACCTAAAAGGGCTTGGCGTGTCACCTGTGACATGCGTGTCATAGGTTGGCCATCACCGGGCTAGAATAAGGCCTAATAAGGGTGTAGGCTTGTTCTCCAGAGCACAGCTGACCCAATGGTAGATTGGGTCTTCTCTCTGCAAGATTGTTCCTATTTAATTGCAATGGCTATCTGCCTAAAAACTTTTAAGAGTATACAGTAGGCCAGAAACAGAAACAAATACCCTCACAGTATAAGAAGACAATGTCCGGCGTATAAGGCTGTTTTTCCACTGCAGCCCTTAGATCTGGATCTAAGAAGATCCGGATCTAAGGAATGGGTACATTTCTTAATCTGGATCTAGTAGATCCGGATTAAGGGAAGCACCCAATGTGTTTCCATCGGAGGTGTAGCATCCATTAGGAATTGGTGCTAACATCCCTGCTGTGGAAAGAGCTTTGCACCCATCTGGGGAATCCGGATTGACCCACAAGGGGTCGGTCCATTACCCCAGGTGTTTTGGGGGGTAGGGGTGTGCAGTCTTCGAAGCAACTTCGAAGTGATTTCGAAGTGACTTTGAAGTCAACTTCAAAGTGGCTTCGAAGTCAGCTTTGAAGTGACTTCGAAGCTGACTTCAAAGTGAATGTGAAATCAACTTTGAAGTGACTTCGAAGCCAATGTTGGGGTGGTGGTCCCAAAGGTGCATCCCCTCCCCCTAGCCTCCTTTGGACCCCATTGCCTGTTTCCAGTGGAAACAGGCTCCCTTTAATCCAGATTTTCTGGGAGAAGATCCCATTGTGGAGCCCTTTAATGGGGTCTACAGAAAATCCAGATTAAAGGCCAAAATGTACCCATTAGATCCAGATTTCCCCAATGGCAGTGGAAACAACCGGGTCCCAAATGGGTGCCGTAGTGGAAATGGGGTCATCCTGCTCACACCCAGATGGGTCCTAAATGGGTGCAAAAATGGGTACTTTTGACAGTGGAAAAACACCCTAAGACAACCCTTGACTTTTGAGAAGATTTTCCTGGGTCAAAAAGTAGTTTTATATGCCAGAATATACTATAAGTAAAGTAAATGACTTATTGCCATAGACTAACATTGATCTCTAGGGTTCTTTTAGTCCCTTCTCTTCTATAGGTGACAATTGCCCGCATAACACAATTTTGCACTACACAGAAGTTTGTAGAAGATAAACTATGTTATAGAAGGGACTATACTTTGGACTAAATTAACTGTGTATATGATACATTCTTGTCTTAGACTTATACAATGTTTTGGCAAGTGCATAGAAGGTTATTCTTGATCTGAACACAAGCATGTCCAAATTGCTTTCTCTGTGCCAAAGTTTTATAAAGTATAGTATATCAATAAAACAGTGTGCAGTATAGTTTAGATACTTGAACATTATGATCATCAACTGTGTACATAATCTAATGTTGTGCTTACAAAAACTGGAATTTTCACAGACCTTTGCCCCAGGGAGCTTACAATAATTAACACACACAAGCACATACGTGCCCATGATAAACGAAGAGAATTAAAGATATATGCTATCAATTCAGGTGCACATATTTTTCTGATTTACTGTACTTAGTGTAAGTTATCTGAGAGATGACTCAGAAAAAGTTTTCAGAAGTATTTGAAGGAGTTGGAGCTATTTACCATATAGTAATTTTAATATGAGAAGACTGATTTCATTAGTCTTTGGTAAGATGAATAAATTTTATCTCCCCAGCTTTGCTGTGTTTTTATGTTTCTATAGTAAGCCATTTTTATATTGCATTAAAACTGTACTTTTTAAAATTGATACATTATTAATTACTCAGGTAATGAAATTATGAAAAGAGTAAAACAGGTATGGATTAATCAATTTCCCACTGCAAGTACTAAGCTATTTTTAATTTTTTTTTCACACTTGATTATTATAGACACTTTGTTTTGCTTTAGAAGGGTTCAAATGGAGCTCTCTCTGACAAACAAGTCTTCTCCATATTTTTGTACTCTGGAGGAAATACTTTGAAGTTAAAATATTTTGACTCAGGACAGCCATTCTCAGTGTTTTGAATTCAAAACAAAACAGCTGTTAAAATTAAGTGTTGTTTTGAATTAACAAAAAAAAAAGAATTTTGTATTGTTTTATTGGACATACATAAGCCTTCCTTCTCTCTCATCAACTTGCAGAAGAAAGAAAGAAAATCAGAAATCTATTTTACTCTAAGAGGCAATAAAGGACAGCTTTTCCACGGTAACCTATGTGCATTGTATTTTTTTCCTGATTGGAATAGCAGATTTGGACATACTTCAAGTGTTTTGTAATTTGTTCCAAACTTAGAATAAAATGTATTCCCCATTTTTTTGCATATTTAGATGAGCAAATGAATACGCGGATGCTTATATGTTTTAGCTAAGATGGTCACTGCTTTTCTACTATTTGTCATCAATGCGAGAAAGCTGAAAATATCTACTTGGGCTCTGTAAAAATGAATGTAATGAAAGATTCCATTAAATTCATGCCTGTTGATAAAGCTGACTTGTCACTATCAGTTACAGAGCAGACTAATGCATGATTCTCCCTTTACACTATTTTTTAAATAAAGGGATCTAAACAGGACTGATGATGTGTCCAATCATGGCCCATGGATTGGGACCACCTGGGTTTTAAGGAACAGGGAAGGCTCTGATAACCAGCTTCTACTTTATCTCCCCAAACTGTATTTTGGTCCAAAGCATAGCAAGGGAGAGGCTTCCAAGTGAATCCCCCCCCCCAATTTCTGTACCATTTACAGCAGTGCTCTGAGAGATGCAGCTGGATGTGGTTAGTCACAGCAATATTTTGAAACATCACTCTTGTAAACCTCTGCATTTAAAAATCAGCTGGCTAGATAAGCCCGATGTGGGTAATGAAAGTACCTACGAGCAGTGACTGCAGATGTAAAGTAGCCCATTTTTTGCTTAGCAGATTTTCTATGTCAAAGAGAAATTAGAAAGAAATTGAGAAAAAGTGTGGGTTGACAATTTGATATGGATGTCATCATGGGGATAAGGAAAGTACCTTTCATGTATGAGTGGCACTGATTTCAGAACACACTTTCGTCTAAACACAGCCTTTCAATGGATTATTTTCCTATGCAGAGCCTATTTTAACCACACTAATTTTCAGAAGAAAAAGAAGGTGTTTTTGTATTATATGTTAATGTGAATACCTCTCAGGCTACTATGACCTCAAGCTAGTGTTCTACAAAGCATAGGTTAAGTGCAAAGCAAAAGCAGGGCCTTAAAATAATGCAAACATGGCAACAGTGCTTTATCTAATAGTAATTAATAAATTACAATCTGCTTTTTCACACTGGATAACATGTCCTGTCATCAGTGAGCTAGCTAGATTCCTGATGCAAAAGGAGTAAAATATTTCACGTGTTAACTGACAACTAAAACAAGTGATTTTTTTTAAAGCCAACTACTCTAATTAACAAGGAAACTATCCTCCCCCTGATTTAGTGTATCTAATTTTCATCTTTATTCAAAGCAAAATGACAAGGATTAATTGAAAATTTAATAAGCAGTAATTATTAACTTGGCAAACCTAGTACCAATTAACACTCTATTAAAACTAATTATGACATGTTTCATTCAAGTGTTTGCACTTAATTGTTTCACCCACTTAAGAAGCACCTTAATTAAATGTTCTGTTTAATTAAAAACATAAGATTCCTAATAAAAATGTTTTACTGTAGAACAAAAATATTAGAGCTACAAATGTATTACAGTTATAGAATGATGTACGGTATTCTGCTGCATTAGAAATTCAGATCTCTTTACCTTAAGCCATCAAATTTCTCAACCTTGAGACATGCAGCTGAGACATTTAAGCTTAAGGCTGAAATTCTAAACACAATGTCCAAGCTTCATTGAACAAATGGGTAGCCTACAGATGGGGCTACACTATTAGCCATTTGAGATGGGATGCCTGAATCTCTTTTAGATTTTTTCAGGGCCTCGATTGTATCTTGTACTGTATTCTAATTGCTTTTTAAACTCTTTTCAATCACTGGTATTTTTGAGTACGTTTATGTGCTCATGTGTGTGTGTGAGAGTGAGAAATTGGGAAAGAGGGGGTGTGCTGATAAGAAGCTTCCCTTTGATCTCTTGAACAACGTTTTCATCTACTGAGGATCAAAATTCAGTTTGGGATGGTCAAAGAGAGCTCTGCAAGAACAGCTTGTCTCCTCACCCACTGCCCTCTGAGGAACCGCTCTGTACACTACCATTCTCCAGGCATATGCAAGAGAACATACCTTAAGTGCATGCTTCATTAAATCCTGGCATCTTATCAGAACAAAGATTTGCATCATTTTTAATATCTCTAAACATACTGTAATTCATAATTCAAAATCTATATGTAAATGGGAAACAATGTTTTACTTCTGTTTTTATTAATAGACTGAATCATATTTTAAAACTTGGTAAGGCAGACAGATGCTGATCATAAAATACGTTTTATTAAAGAATATCTGTTTCCCAGAGATGTGCTTAAGTCTAGTTTAAAATCTGGAAAGTAACCATAATATTTTACAAAAATATATATAGATAATAACAATGAAAAAATCTGTAGAGGAGAAAACATAAGACTTAATTTATATGACAAATTTAAAATATGCTCCCCCATTGCCCTCCCATAAATGTTGGGGGTGGGGGAGGAGATCAGACTGTGAAGCTATGCAAGACAGGGACTCATTTACTTTGAATATTCAAGGTGAATTACAATTCTATCTAAGTGGCAACAGGACAATAATTTTTGCTTACGATCAAAGCTGCAGCTTGACTAATTGTATATGCAAATAAGGCAATTTATATTTAAATTATGCATTCCTATTCTGGTCCCATCGGCACACACAGATCAGCAAAGAGAATTGGTAGGACATTTGCAAGATGCTTGAATATTTATTACCAACTGCAAACATTCTCTGATCCCTTGGAAACACACACACACACACACACACACACGTGTGCACACACACACCATAATGTACAGATGCAAATTTTATTACTGTATTTGCATTAAAAATAATATAAATTTAAATAAAGGCACTGTTACCAACACACGAATCATTCATATAAAACTTGAATCTATTTTATTTTTATATATATTTATCTGAAAATTAAGAATTGCCAGCTACTAGTACAAACTGTTCAGGATAGGTGGATTTGAAGCTCTTGACAACTTGGTATGTATTCATGTAATATGCCAGTTCCCCCCCTCACCCAGGACTAATAGGAAATTCATATTCAATATATATCATCAAAAAATAGATACTTCTAAACATTCTTTGTCTCAATAAATACATTTGATTCTAAATATGTTTTTAATTTTCTTTTACAGTATCATCCTTGAAGAAAATTCAGGGAAAACTAAATATGAAGAACAATTATGTTCTCATTAGTGCATCAGTCTAGGAAGTGGTTAGAGGTCACCTTGCATGGGAATTTGTTTGAATTTTTCAGATCTTAATTTTATCCCCGTATTGGCAGAAAGCTGACAGCCACATTTCACTGACCTATAGATGTGTGTATGCATGTTTGCACACGTGTTCAATATGCAATACTTCTGAAATATTGTAAAAACACTAAAATATGTTAAAATGCAAAAAATATAATTTCTTGCTTAGAAAAATGATTATATTTTTCACACACCCTGATAGATTTTTAAATCATGTTCTTAGATATTAATGTGTACATTAACAAATGAAGTAGCACTGAGCCATGTCAAGTTTCTAACCAATACTGCAGGGAATGAGGCTAAAAAGAAAGAGCCTGCCAGTTTCTTTTCATGCAAGCATACCAGCCTTAGACAGCATACATGGCCTTGTGGTGTTAGGCCTGCTGAAGTCTTGCCTTGAGGCCAGTACAATCTTCACAGTCCACAAAACCATTCTGTAGCCACTCATACATAATGAGAACTATCTCAAAATGCTTCTGTAACAATGTAGAGACCTCAGGAGTGCCCTGCAGCATATGGAGAACAGCTTCAATCTGCTATCTGCCCTCAAATAGTCTCCAGCTGGCCAAACGTCTTCTAAGGATGATCACCACCAATCACGGCTGACATGTTACTTTCTTCAGCAGAGGAAGCAATGGTAAATGACATAAGCCAATCAAACTGGGGAAGTCTCTAAACACATAGTAGTACATATCTAATAGTTGTAATACTATGTGTGAGTTTCTCAGAACCTACAGAGTTCTTCCCATGCAATCAATTCAGTGTATGTAGTAAGACTCTTTTTAGTGTTAATTTGCTTATGTTCAACTATACTCTCTACATATTGCAACGAAGTGACTCTTAGAATGATGTTTTGTGAACTATTTAAGATGGCATCTTTTTTAGATGACTTCATTTAAGATCTTCATGATCTTATATACTTCTGAAATGTATATGGGTCACTGTGGCCAAGTTATCCCAATCCAGGTATATGGAAGGGTGGGTAGCACTTTTGCTGGAAGTACTTTATGTGTGGCGTAGGCCATGGAAGGCATGCTTCGATTGCTGCTGCATTGTTTGTCCAGAATGAATATCAGCACCCCTTGAGGAGCGGATGGAACCTGCCATGCTTGGTCAGTTTATAGTTAATCTCTTCCAAGAGGGGTAAGTGCCACACCACCTAGTAGACAGAATACTGTGGCTATATATTTAGAATATGTCATCCATACCATGGATTGGTCTACTGTGCTGCTCCAAGTGTGGATCATTTGGAAATGGTCCATGAAGCATTCTAGCTGGCAAATGGTCCGTGTATAGAAAGCAAACAGACCATGGTCAGATATACCATATCTAGTGTCACATCTCTGGATGCTTTCCTGGGTGCCTGGTCAAAACAGCCTGACTAGCAACTTTGGAGGCAATAAACTTTTGCTCCCAGCCTCCAAAGTGGGACCTGGATAGACCGCTTGCTTTGTGGACAACATTTTGCACATACTAGTCTTGGACCAGTGCAGTGTGGGATTGACCATGTTGTGAAGAAAGATCCTGTGAATCCATATTAGCTTCTTATCATGGCATGAATATCATTTTATTTCTGATTGGAAATGATATGACAACAAAGTAACAAAGGAGAAATACTTTAACTAAATGCTTTAATCTGTGTTCTCAAAACATTTTGACATTATACCTCCTCTTTTGTTTTTCACCATATTCTCACACCCTTATACTTTTTAAAAATACTGTTGTTCACTTATTTTAAGGCACGCTCCATGAATTAAAATACAGTATATACAATTGCATTATATTAACTCAATTATTCTGCCTCTGCAATTAAGTTTTTAAATACACATAAATGCACATGCACACACATATATATAATACCCGCCCTTATCATTTGTCACAGATGCATGAAGTCCTGTATGGGAAGGCCAATAGAAGCATGAAAAAAGCGAGACATGAAACACTGCAAAGGATCTTTTGCACTGTTTCCCATAATAACTTCTCTATCCTAGAAACAGCTGGTTATATTATTTATGAGTGCCAAACAGTGGATGAAAAGTGACGAATGAATTATTATCATGTATCTGTCATCTAACAATGAGAGATACAAGTCTGGTCTGATCAACCAGGATACAAAAATCTATGAAAAGCAGGGATAGTGTGTGTTTGAAAGGGTGTTAAGACAGAATGAACAAGCAGGATGATATATATAAAGCTTTCTTCTTTTTTTAGATTGGATTTTTAATTTAAACCTTCCGTTTTGGTATATTCTTATATTTTACCTCTGTAAAAGGGCCTAAAGAAAGAAGCATGGGTCGAGGGTCAAAAGACTGGAGTAAAACTAGTCTATATTAACAGAGAATTCTGTGATACACAGTGTTGTAAAGGTTTCAAAAGCCTCAGGGAATAGTTCTGGGAGATGGGGATCTCTGTAAACTGTGGCAAAATGAGTTTATTTCTGCTTCACATCAAAGCTTTATTTTACATGGTTCATGGAGATTAAAGGCTAATGGAAAATAATCATTTTCCCCCTTCCCTGAGCCCAGTACAACCAGCCACCACTGGTACATCAGCATAGCACACAAAGTATTCTTTTAACTGTACCCTAATTTACATTTCTTCCAAGAGTATCCCAAGAGACCTATAACTGTTAGTTATGTTTGGCTAGAGATTCCTTATGATTCCTATTCTGCAGTTCATTCCTGGGTAGGATCTGAAGGCAAACAGAAACACCACCTTGCTGAACCTAAGCAAGTTTAGAGCTGGTAAGTACCTGGATGGTAGTGAATAGTGTCCGCTAACTATTGGGTGCTAGAATAAGAAGAAAATGGAATACGAAATGCAAGAACGTGAACCTATTTTTCCCTTTTAAAATACCCCTGATGTCTTTATACTTCCCTCTGCCTACCAAGAAAAGCAGTTAATAATTATAGTTTGAATACTGTGGTCAGCTGGAAGATTCTAGGTTGGCAAAGACTGACACAGATGCTCAGTTTGAGCCATAACTTAACCCAGAAGGAAATATAATGTAAGAGTTGAAAATGATTTGTTTATTATCTGGGTTTCTTTTGTTATTTTTTAAAAATACTATACTGTACAGACATCTATTTTCAGAAGTAAATCCTATTTGTAACTAAAACAAGTTTATGTTCTGATCAATTCCAGCTTAAGGTTATTAATTGAACTTTGGTTCATTAATAGCATGCCTTTCTTTCTTTCTTTCCTCATATCAGAGCATTAACAAATGCAAACAGCTGCCAAACTGCTACGCTCATGTTTTTAAACAATTCTTACCAGCTTTTTTCCAGATCTCCTCTGGCACATACCCAGAAGCAGGCCTGTGAAGGAATTCTCGATGTGAGTCTATAGAAAACAGGGGGAGGATAAGGGAAAAATAAAGAGTGTAAGTAATGCTTAAAGAAAATTGTTTAAAATTGCCTTCTCTCTTTGAAGCTTACATCAAGGGAATTCAAATATAACCTTTAAATAAATTAAAGGGAACAATAAACTGATCCCTCAAAAATCACTTATATCATAATCAAAACTGGATCACCTTGAACTGAACTGACATAATACAGTTTTTCACTTAAGATACAAATTTCCTAAAGCCAGCAAGAGGAAATTCCACATACATCTTCTGTTCTTATCATTCATACTAATAAATAAATTGGCAGACAGACAATCTGGCAATACTGAAGATTTTTTTTTTTGGGAGGGGAGAATGGGAATATTTGCCAGTCAGTTCTTAGCTGCAAGATTAGAAAGCAAGGCAGTATGTATTTCTTGATCTTTCGCAAAACAACCAGACCTTCCAACTTTGCAAAGTTAGGTCTGCAACTGGGAACACAAAGATTTCCAAGCACAAACAAAAAGCAATTCAACAGGTTTATCTCTATCAAAAACAATGACAGCTGTTAAGTGGCAAAAGGCTACAACTCTTATGAGCCTGAATATAACTGGGATTATGTCTTACCAACAATAATTTTGACTTGTGCAATTTTGACAGCAATTCCCACCTCTGTCCCATTAATATACAATGCAGGATCGTAACAGGTAAAAAGGAACGGTAAAAAATAAATTTATAAGATGCTGAAAGTTAGCTGTCAATGAGATGCTGATACTGGTGAATGATCAATATTTTGGGGCCTTCTACATGCTTGTGAGTGAAGAGATCACACTCACTCATTACCTGGAAAATGTGGACATTTTCGTGTTCTGGTATTTTGTTTGTAAGAACTTTTAATAAAAAGTGGTAAAGGCCAGTTGGAATTCTCATTTCTCCTGACACATGTTGTTAATAGGCTTTTTTTCCATGAGGGTTTTGAAGGTAGTCCATGGGCAAGGATGAAAACTTTCCCTTTTATTTTAAAGAACTGTGTGACCTATGAACCAATGTGCACGTAGACATGTTCACATGTGTCTACCTTTGATGCTGATGACTATTTCATGGTTGTGTGTGCATCTGGAAAATCTTGTTCTTTGGAACAGAACCATAATAAAGAACATACTTTTCACATGTTAAATGTTGAACTCTACACATGTACTATTCAAGAAAGGTCCTCTTAGAGTAAAAAAAAAAAAAAGTGGCTTGCAACCATCCAAGAAAGATATATTTTTGAATGAAGTGAGTATATTCGACCAGCTAAATATGTTTCAACTTCTGAGCATCAAGTTACATCGAGGAACTGGTCAACAGGATAAAGAACTGGACAATGCCAGGGAAGGAAACTACATGGATTAAACATCTAGTTGACTTGCATTAAAAAATATCCCAGTAAATCAGCATAATGCTGTAAGAAGAAACTGATTAATGGTTAACAATGGGTAGATTATAATTCCATCATGGCTGCCAACAAGACAGAATGCTGAGGAACTGCTGCTACCAACTGTAATTAAGTGCCTCCTTCAGCCAAGAACACCTTTTCATCTGATATTTGTAACAAGAAGTGGACAACATAACACGTGAAACAGAGCAGCAACCGTAAGTGGGCTTCCACTGACAAAGGAAGGTTGGCGGCTTCCTGGGAGCCAAGGGAAGGCTCCATATTCAGAGTGAGGCTTCTTGCCTCCAATCTTTGAGTGCACTGAGGCACACAGAAGATGCTCTTGCTTCCAATATTTCTTTCCTGTTGCTGAGGATACCTGGATAACATCTGCACTACCACAGCACCCACCTGGAGCTGGAGCTGAATCAGACCCCAGCTCTGCTTCATCTGGACTGCTGGGTGAGGTCAGGCCAAGCAGTTTCTTCAGGCAGTGGAGGTCACCAAGGCTAAGCTGCTCTTACTTCCAAGACTTTCTTCCTGCTACTGAGAAAACCTGCTGAACGTCTACACCACCACAGCACCAACCTGGGCCTGAAGCTAAATCAGGCCCCAGCTCTACTACACCTGGACTGCTGGGTGTGGTCAGACCAGACAGCAGAGGCCACCAAGGCTAAACTGCTCTTCTTCTAAAACTTCCTTCCTGATGCTGAGTACACTAGGGGAGCATCTACACCACCACAGATGAGAAGACCTGGAGAACATCTACTTTACCTGCAGCTGAAACTGAATCAGGCCCCAGCTCTGCTACACCTGGAATACTGGATGGGATCAGGCCAGGCAGTTACTTCAGACAACAGAGACCACCAAGGCAGCAGCCTTGGGCAGCAGCTTAAGGGCACTGCTCATTAAATGCCCATTTTGGGGGACTGTGGGGGGAGTGGTTGGGTTTTTAAAGGCTTTTCTTTTTGGTTTTTAACTTGTAATTTGTATAGTAACAACAACAACAACAATAATAAATATTATTATTGTTTCAGGCAGGACAACTTTTTAGGATTTGTCCATTAAATCCCCCTAGCTGGCTCTGCTTCTCTTTTGCAGCACTGAGCCACAGGTAGGTAGTGAGGAGAGGGGTGTAGTGTGGGAGATGCACTCCTCACCAAATTAGGTCACTGTCCTGTGTGAGAGGCTGTGTTGGTGGTCCAGATTTTATATCTGCCACCTGGGTGAGAGCCAGGAGGTTCCCTGGTCCTCCTGTTGTCCCAGTGCTGGCTACCTAAGCGGTGCCTTTGCTATTCTGCCAGAGGGGATCTATTAGAAGAAGCTAATTAGAGGAAAGGGGTTCCATCTCAGTGGTAAATGGCAGGGGGAGATGCAGCAATGGGAGGCAGATGAGAAGGGTTCAGAAAAGGAGTATTAGATATATTCAGGCTATCACTCCTTTTACGCTCCCTCCCAATCATCAGTATACAGGGATGCCTGTCAATCTTTCTACTAGCTTGGTGGTGCTGTTGGTAAATTCCAGGTCAGTCCAAAACAAGCCATCTATTATCCATGACTTGATTATGGATAAAAGGGTTGACCCAGTGTGCATTACAGAGACCTGGGTGGGTGAACTGGGAGGTCCTGCACTTACCCAGATCTGTCCCCCAGGTTATCTTGTGCAGCACCAGCCTGAATGTGGATCAATACATTGAAACTGAATCCAGACAAGATGGAGGTACTGTGTGTCACTGGGTCCCAAGTCCAGGAAATTAAGGGCCACCCAATTCTTAGTGGGGTTGTTTTGCCCCAGAAAAATCAGGTGCATGACTTGGGAAAGTACTCCTGGATTCATCGCTGTCATCTGAGTCCCATATGGCAGCAACTGCCAGGAGTGCCTACCATTATCTTCATTCAGTCCGCCAGCTGAAGCCTTACCTGGATTGGGATAACTTGGCCACAGTGACCCATGCCCTGGTAACCTCCAGATTAGACTACTGTAATGTGCTCTACATTTATATATTTTTACTTATTTATATTTATATTTATATTTATATTTATATCCCACCCCATACCCAAGGGTCTCTGGGCAGCTCACAACATTTAAAAACAAACATATCAAAACTGTATAAGACAATGCTAAAACCTGCACAAGGTTTAAAACCAGTACATGGGGCTACCCTTGAAAATGGTTCGGAAGTTGGAACTGGTGCAGAATGCAGCAGCTCATCTGCTGATGGGAATCTCTGGTCGGACTCGTATCACACTGGTCTTAAAGGATC
Organism: Aspidoscelis tigris stejnegeri; assembly: GCA_023333525.1. NCBI lineage: Eukaryota > Metazoa > Chordata > Lepidosauria > Squamata > Teiidae > Aspidoscelis > Aspidoscelis tigris. Next base: position 30,654,711 of record JALMGA010000004.1, on the reverse strand, counting down.
TGTGCTGGTTACCTATTTGCTACTGAGACCAATTTAAGGTGTTGACACTAACATTTAAAGCTTGGTCCCTGGATATCTGAAGGAGTACCTTCTCCCATTTAGACCTGCCCGTACGCTGAGATCTCAAGGAGAGGGCCTTCTTGTAGTTCCAATAAATAAAGGTATGAGGCATAGGGACATACAAGAGGGCCTTCTCTGTAGTAGCCCTTAGACTTTGGAACAGCTTCTCTCTTTAGGTTTGCCAGGCACCTACATTGTATACCTTTCGGCACCTGGTGAAAACGTATCTTTTCAACCAGGCTTCTTCCATCTAAATAGCTTCCTCAGGGTGTTGTCCTGTTAGGGAGGAAGGGTGGAGGAGGGAGGGAGGGAGAGGGTGATATTTTTAATTATTATTATTATTTTCTTTCTATATGTTTTATTCTTATTGTAAGTCACCCTGGGACCATTTGGTGAAGGGTGGGATGTAAATTTATTAAATAAATAATAAATTCCATCTCATAAGGAAAGATCATGAAAAAGGTACAATGCCAAGCAACTATTGGCCCAAAAGCTGCCTTCCAATAACTTCTGACATGAATAACAGCAGATGTGACACTCAAATCAGATCAGACCACTTCAAAAAAAACCCTGATACTAACAGAAGGAAAACAGGAAAAATACCAAGAGGCTAATACATAAAATGATTCTTAAACTGTAAATGAATAAAAGCCAATATGTATTGTTGGTTAGATTAATGACAGAAAAGTATCTGACTCACTAGCATTCAGTATTATTTTAAATTATTTTTTTTTAAAAGTTAGTAATAAAATAAAAATGTATATTAAAAAGGCAATGAGCCAATGGAAGATTGACCTTATAGTGAATGGAGAGGAAACAATACAGGTCAACATCCAAAGAAGTATATTTCAGAATTATTCACTTTCACTTTTACCGTTTATTTTATCTATGATAAAACTTGAAGAAGAACAGGCTAAGGATATTAGGCTTCCAAGCCATTACCAAAATTACCACATCTTCTCTTTATGGAAGGTTTGAAAGTATTTGGAAAGTAGAATCACTGAAGGTATAGCAAAGCGTAGGAATTTGGAGTAAACAAATGTGCAACAGTGGCCAATGTAGAAGACATTAAAAAAACATTACACCATAATTATAATCACCCCATAGATTCAAAGAATCAGAAAGATCCTAAAATCCAAAGAGAACAATAGTGACATCATCCTGGACATCAATACCTGGACCTATAGCAGTAAGGTATGTCTCTTCTTTTTGAGTGAAGACTTGTTGCACAATAAACCAAATGTGTAATTCCAGTAGCTACCATCTAAAGTCAAGCAGTTTTACCACTTTATGAATTACTGACAGTGTGACTACTAAATGGGCTAATTCAATTCCAAAAGCACAGTGAAATCTCAACCAATTTCAGCTTTGAAACAACCATACTTTTATCCCCAATGGATCTTTTGAAGAAGAAAGTATAAGGATTTGTTTAGCAAACTAAATGTTTGAAACTACTATAGAATGTTATCTTTCTCGTCATTCAAGTCATAAATGTTAATTAACCTTCTTTATTTTGGAAGGAATGATCTCCAAAATGAGGTTGAAATGCCTAGTGGTAGCCAAGAAACACAAACAATTAATCATGTGGATAACTTTTCTTACATTTCCTAGCCAGTGAGAGTGATTTACAGATTTATAGCTGAATATGTACAGCAGATGATACAGAACAGAAAGATTTAACAATTAGCAGCCTATAATGTACTCTGTGCCAGAACCAGCCGATTCTTGCCTTCTCCATGCTCCCAAATTTAACAATACATTCTACACTAAGTCCCACAGGTAGCAGAGAGAGAGAAAGAAACACACCTTACAATGCCATTAATGCTTGAGGATGACATGGAAATTTAAAATCAACCACAAACTTCAATCAATTGTGGACAGTTCTGTAAAGAAGAACCTGCGTACTTTGTTGCTCTCTGGAAGCATGCTGACTCTTAAAGCAATGCTTGCTATGAAGGCCCCTTTATCAGTGAGAAATGCCAGGAAACAATATCCTTCAGCAGTTGCTGGGTTGCTACTTTAAAAAAAAAATCACACAATGTTCTGTAATGGTGAGATACGGAGACATTGTTGAAAACTGCAGTGGTCCTAAACTTCAATAGCCTCGAATTGGAAGAGCTGCTCTCTCCATTTCTCCAAACAGTGCTATAAATTCCTGCAGGACTTTGGCTCAGCAGAATTTGTAAATTCTTAGATAAAGCAAATGACCACTATATGCTTATGAAATTCTGTACCATATGAAGGCCCCTAACTTTCTCTCTTTTTTAATCTTACTATTCCCCACTTCTTATTTGGATTACTAATTCTCAGTAATGGGTGAGAGCCTGATGATGCCTTAATGTTCTTGATTTCCTGTTCTTCTCATGATGATACTAGCTGCCAAGACCCTAATTTCTATTTTGGATTGGAGCACTAGACCATCAGGTCAAGAGTGTACATTTTGTTGTACATTTATTTTGTCTGAATTAACAAATACTGTATAATGACAGTTTCTCACTGTTTTTCTCTTACTGTTAGAGGGGGGGGGGGGAGGGTGTTGGAAGCTATCTTTGGTCCTTTCTGCACTGGCCCTTATTCTGGATTATAGCCTGACCCCAGTCAGAGCCTGTCATAGTCTGCATCAGCATGCAGATGGCAGGCTTCCATTCTGGGATATAATCTGGAATAAAATCCAGTGCAGAAATAATTTTATTTTCAATTAAAAAAAGGAAAGAATGTCACTTAGGAAATATTTCAGCAAAAAGTTTAAATTACAGAGCCCTGGTTCTTGTTTCAAGATGCTATCTAGCAAGGCAGATTTGCATAGTTCAAATCAAAAGCAACAATTCTCCCACCTCAGCTTTGGTTACACATGAAAAATATCAAATATGCACAATTCAAAGTCACAAGACAGAGGTGCTGTGTGTTACAGGCTCTTGGGTTCATCTGAATCAAGAGAGGTGGTTGAAGTGCTTGACAGGTGCTTGGAGGCGGTAATGGGCTGGATGAGGGCCAATAAATTGAAACTGAATCCAGACAAGACAGAGGTGCTGTGTGTCACAGGCTCTCGGGTCCAAGTAGTTGGGAGATACCCTGTCCTTGATAGGGTTGCAATATCCGGGAAGGGACAGGTGCGAAATTTGGGGGTACTCCTGGACTCTCCGCTAACATTTGAAACTCAGGTGGAGGCCGTGGCCAGGAGTGTCTACTCCCAACTACAGTTGGTGCGTCAACTCAAACCTTTCTTGGACAGAGATGACTTGGCCACAGTTTTCCACACTCTGGTAACCTCCAGGTTGGACTACTTGTCTTCCCTTGAAGACAGTTCGGAAGTTGCAGCTGGGTATGTGAGAAGAGGCCCAAAACTGAATACACCTATGGCTCGGGAACAAGAATGCCACAGCCCCATCTCCTAAGCTTTTGCAAGCTTCTAAGATCATTTTGGAAACTCTGACATGGAGGTAGGCATGCTGCCTTTGAATACTTTTCTCTTCAGCTCTGTTCTGTGTACCACTCATGACATAAGAGTATTGGAGCCTGGACCAATTTCTGGCAGGAGCGGATGGTGCCTTGGGGGGTAGGGAGTCAGTTGTAATGGACCAAGATACCCTGCTTCCCTGAAAGTATGACCTATCCCCAAAATAAGCCCTAGCATGATTTTTCAGGATTTTTGAAGATGCTCGAAATATAAGCCCTACTCCAAAAATAAGCCCTAGTTACAGTTCATACTACAATGGATAAATGTAGATTGTGGTTTATGGAAAAATAAGATATCCCCTGAAAATAAGCCCTAATGCTTCTTTTGGAACAAAAATTAATATAAGATCCTGCCTTATTTTTGAGGAAACACAGTAGCTATGTCACCTCTGCCTTGCTGCTGGTGTCAGTCTGGGCTAGACAGAGTCCCTGCCTTGTAATGGGGATGGAACCTCCTATGTTTGGTCTGGAACAGGCTGGAGCGGAACAGTTACACTGCTCCAAGCCTTAGTTTATTGTGTCAACTCTACCACATGACACATTTCAACTAATTCCTTTTTAAGAGGATGAAAATCAAATCTTGTCATAAAAATGCCTCTTTATGGAGGTACAGTACGTGAAGAAAGTGATAGATTATTTACATGATTAGTCATCACTTTCTGAAGTGGATTGAACATGTGAGTACTTCTAAGTGATATTTTAAAAATGTGTGCATTACTCAGGGCTGAAGCAATTCTGCTCTTCTATCTTGCATGCAAATTTTAAGCACTTGACTTTACACAACAATAGATTAAGCCAACTGAAACTGTTTTACATAGCCTAGCCTAAGAATATGTGCAGAAAAATTGGGCAGTGAATAGAAATTACAAGTGTATAGCACAATGTATACAGTTGTTTACTGGATTTTCTTGTTATTCTTAAAATAAGCATGTTAACAATATTTGAGCTTTTCAGTACTGGAAGATAAAAAGGACTTTTCATCAGAAAGATTCAGAAGTATGTGCTTACTACATTTATATCATTTGGACTGCATGATGATTCTCGAGATAAAGGGATATTAGTAAAGATTTATTTTGAATCATTCATACTGTTTTATTTATTATTTGTATTTTTATCCTACCCTACGCCCAAAGGTCTCAGGACAGGTTTCAATAACATCACTATAAAAATAGATAAACCAATAAAGTATGACTAA